>CM038669.1:120998030-122480530 GCA_021605145.1 Aegilops bicornis
TTCAAGATGCTAAGGACAAAAGGATTGGCTCAAGCTCAAAGCTCAAGACTCTACATTTTCTATTTTAGTGATCCAAGATCACATTGAGTCTTTAGGAAAAGCCAATACTATCAAGGAGGGATGAGGTGTTGCTTAATGAGGCTCTTGCTCAAAGTGCTTAGTGATATGCTCCAAAGCCCTCAACTAGTTTCTCACATCCACCTTTGACCTAAAATAAAAGTCAAACTCGGCCCCACCGATTCTTTCCATCCGGCGCCACCGAGTTCAGATGTCATAGCCACTGCCACAAACCCTAGGCAAATCGGTCTCACCGATAGGGATCTCGGTCACACCGAGATGGGATTGCAATCTCTCTGTATGGATCTATTACCAAAATCGGTCTCACCGAGTTTGCATAATCGGTCCTACCGAGATTGCAATGTAAACTCTATGTTCCCTGTTCGAAACATTTCGGTCTCACCGAAATGAGCGAATCGGTTCCACCGAGTTTACCTGACCAAATCTCTGGTTAGCTTATTACCAAAATCGGTCTCACCGAGTTTGTGTAATCAGTCTCACCGAGATTACGTTATGCCCTAAACCTAACCATATCGGTCCTACCGAGTTGCATGTCGGTACCACCGAAAATCCTAACGATCACTTGATTTGTTGAATCGGTCCGACCGAGTTTATTAATTCGGTCCCACCGAGTTTGGCAAGTTGTGTGTAATGGTTAGATTTTGTGTGGAGGCTATATATACCCCTCCACCTCCTCTTCATTCATAGAGAGAGCCATCAAAACATTCCTACACTTCCAATACATATTTTCTGAGAGAGAACCACCTACACTTGTGTTGAGGTCAAGATATTCCCTTCCTACCACATAAATCTTGATCTCTAGCCTTCCCCAAGTTGCTTTCCACTCAAATCTTCATTACACCAAATCCATATCCTGTGAGAAAGAGTTGAGTGTTGGGGAGACTATCATTTGAAGCACAAGAGCAAGGAGTTCATCATCAACACACCATTTGTTACTTCTTGAGAGTGGTGTCTCCTAGATTGGCTAGGTGTCACTTGGGAGCCTCCGACAAGATTGTGGAGTTGAACCAAGGAGTTTGTAAGGGCAAGGAGATCGCCTACTTCGTGAAGATCTACCGCTAGTGAGGCAAGTCCTTCGTGGGCGACAGCCATGTTGGGATAGACAAGGTTGCTTCTTCGTGGACCCTTCGTGGGTGGAGCCCTCCGTGGATTCGCGCAACCGTTACCCTTCATGGGTTGAAGTCTCCATCAATGTGGATGTACGATAGCACCACCTATCGGAACCACGGATAAAAAATCTCCGTGTCTCCAAATTGCGTTTGCACACTCTAATCCCATCCTTTAAAATTCTTGCAAGCTGCATGCTTTACTTTCCGCTGCTCATATACTCTTGCATGCTTTCTTGATATGTATCGTGTATGTTAAACTTGTGCCAACTCCACTTCAACTTAAAAAGATTAAAGAAAAAACTGCAACTTTTGCCACTTAGTGTCTTATCACCCCCCCCCCTCTAGACACCTCTTCTCGATCCTTTCAATTGGTATCAGAGCTTTGGTCTCCATTGCCGTGGGTTAAACACCTGTGGAGGAAGAGGGATGTGTTTACTTTGGGGAGTCTTAGGCGTGAGAGTGCCTATTCTTGATGGAGAATATTTTCATGAGTGGAAATATGAAATGCTTGAGATTTTCAATGAATATCGTTTGAACAAGTACATTACTAGCCCTTGTGCACCTCATGTTGATCCTTTGCATCCTACCCTAGATGAAGATATTGACATGATCCGCAACCTTAGAACTGCTGAACATATCATTAGAGGCTTGCCTAGAAACTTGATTAGATGTTTGCCTACTCTTAAGTGTGCCTATACTATATGGAGATTTCTTGAGGAACGATTTCCAGATTATTCCCTAAAAAACTTAGATGAAGTTCTCCATAAATCTATTGCCTTGAGTAAGATGAACTCTAATGATCCTAGTTTTGGTGATTGTCTATTTGAGCTTACCAATCTCATGCGTGCCATAGGAAATGTTGGGATCATTAGCGATATCATATCCGAAGCTATTAGAATTCATAAAGGTGACCATTGTGATGATCATTTATCTAATGAATTGCCCTCTCTAGGAATTGATCAATCACAAAATGATGTTGAATATGGATACTATGATGAGGATGATGATAGTGACTATGATCTTGATGATTCAATGAGACACTTTGGTCTTATGGCAAACCTTCACGGCTACATGGCTGGAGGAAAGGAATGGGTCCTTGATAGTGGATGTACTGATCATATGACCGGAGATAAAGATATGTTCCGTGAGCTTCTTTGAAAGCAGCGACCCTCGGAAATATGTCACTTTTGGTGATAATTCAAAGGGTAAGGTGGTTGTCCTTGGTAAGGTGGCCATATCACATGATAGCTCTATACAAAATGTCATCCTCGTTGAATCTCTTGGGTACAATTTACTTTCAGTTTCTAGACTTGCTCATTTCGGTTTCAATGTCCTATTCACTGAAGTAGATTGCCAAGTGTTTCGTAGAGATAATGGGAAAATGGTCTTTACCGGTATACATAGAGGAGATCTTTACATTGTTGATTTCACTAAAAAGGCTCAACCTAAAACTTGCTTAATTGCCAAATCTTCTAAAGGTTGGTTATGGCATAGAAGGCTAGGTCATGTGGGCATGCGAAATCTTGATAAGCTTATTAAAGGAAATCATATCCTTGGCGTTAACGATGTCATATTTGATAAGGATAGACTTTGTAGTGCTTGTCAGGCAGGAAAACAAGTTGGAGGATGTCACCGCGTGAAGAACACATGACCATGAGACGACCACTCGAGCTACTTCACATGGATCTCTTTGGTCCAAATGCCTACAAGAGTCTCGGTGGTAACTCATTTGGTCTAGTGATAGTTGATGATTTTTCAAGATTTACGTGGGTGTTCTTTCTTGATGAAAAATTGCAGGTCCAAAAGATCTTCAAAAACTTCGCTAGGAAGGCCCAAAATCATTTGACGTGAAGATCAAAAAGGTCCGAAGCGACAACGGAACGGAGTTCAAGAACGCAAATGTGCATACCTTTCTTGACGTATAGGGGATTTCACACGAGTTCTCGACTACGTACACACCGCAACAAAATGGAGCTGTTGAGAGGAAGAACCGGACTCTTATCAAGATGGCAAGAACGATGCTTGATGAGTACAAGACTCCAAAACACTTTTGGGCGGAAGCGGTTGAGACAGCTTGTCATGCAACAAATCGCTTGTATCTTCACAAGCTACTCGGCAAGACGGCATACGAGCTCCTCACGGTAACAAACCCCAAGTTGGATACTTTCGAGTATTTTGCTCAAAGTGCTACATTCTTGATAAGCATCGTTGTTCCAAATTTGCTCCTAAATCCCATGAAGGTTTCCTACTTTGTTATGGCTCAAACTCTCACACTTACCGTGTCTACAACAATTTCACCCGAAAGGTTGAAGAGACGGTAGATGTGAAGTTTGATGAATCTAACGGCTCGCAAGTAGAGCAATTGCCAATTGATGTACGAGATAAAGACCCTTTGGAAGCCATCCAAGACTTGTCTATTGGCAAGATTCGTCCCACGGAGGTGAAGGAGAGTACCTCGTCCGTCCAAGTGGAAGCTTCTACCTCACGACAAGGTGACCCAATAAATGATATGGGAGCATCCACAAGTGGGACACATCAAGACGAAGAAAACAAGGAAGTACATCAAGACGAACGTCAACAACCTCCTTCTCCACCACGACAACATAATGACAATGTCAACAATGAAGAAGGCCAAGAAGAAGAACAAGATGAAGAAGATGTTCCACCCCGAGCCAAGCCAAAGCTCCCACGAGTTCGAGCAAGAATCGCCAAAGATCATCCCGTCGAGCAAATCTACAGTGATATCCAAACCAGGAGAATCACTCGCTCTAAAACTCGTTTAGCTAACTTTTGTGAACATTACTCATTCATCTCTAGCGTTGAACCTATGAAGGTTGAAGAAGCATTGGAAGATCCGGATTGGATAAACGGTATGCATGAAGAGCTACACAACTTTGAGAGAAATCAAGTGTGGACATTGGTCGAGAAGCCCGACAACAACCACAACATCATCGGTACCAAATGGGTGTTTCGCAACAAGCAAGATGAAGATGGTCAAGTCGTCGCAACAAAGCACGCCTAGTCGCCCAAGGC
This sequence comes from Aegilops bicornis, assembly GCA_021605145.1. Lineage (NCBI taxonomy): Eukaryota > Viridiplantae > Streptophyta > Magnoliopsida > Poales > Poaceae > Aegilops > Aegilops bicornis. Next base: position 121,002,251 of record CM038669.1, read on the forward strand.
TACACTCAAGTCTAAGGTATGGACTATGGTGAGACATATGCTCCCGGTGCTAGACTTGAGTCCATTCGCATCTTACTTGCTTATGCTAATCACCATGATATCACCTTGTACCAAATGGACATTAAAAGTGCCTTTTTAAATGGTGAAATAGAGGAGGAAGTTTATGTTAAGCAACCTCCTAGATTTGTCAATCCTAAGAAACCTAATCATGTTTACAAACTTCACAAAGCTCTTTATGGTCTTAAACAAGCTCCTAGAGCATGGTATAAATGCTTGACCAAGTTCCTTATTGAAAAAGGCTTTAAAATTGGTAAAATAGATTCTACTCTTTTTACTAAAAGGGTTAATGGAGAACTATTTGTGTGCCAAATTTATGTTGATGATATTATATTTGGTTCGACTAACCCTCACTTTAGTGAGAAGTTTGGAAAGCTAATGTCGGAGAAGTTCGAGATGTCTATGATGAGTGAACTCAAATTCTTCCTCGGTTTTGCAAATCAAACAAACTAAGGAAGGTACCTTTGTCTCTCAAACAAAAGTACACCAAGGACTTATTCAAGAAGTTCAATATCCGAGAATGCAAAGGTATGACTACACCCATGCCTACTAGTGGACATCTTGATTTGACCAAAGATGGTGAACCGATTGATCAAAAAGTTTACCGCTCTATGATTGGTTCATTATTATATCTATGTGCCTCTCGTCCCAACATTATGCTAAGTGTGTGCATGTGTGCACGATATCAAGCGGCACCTAAAGAATGCCATCTTAAGGCCGTGAAAAGGATAGTGAGATACTTAATACATACACCAAATTTTGGCATTTGGTATCCCAAGAGGTCTTCTTATCTTGTTGGCTACTCCAATTCGGACTATGCCGGAGACAAGGTTGATAGAAAGTCCACTTCGGGTACTTGTCAATTCCTTGGTAGATCTCTTGTGTCTTGGTCCTCCAAGAAACAAAACTCGGTATCCTTATCCACCACCGAAGCGGAATACATTGCCGCTGGTTCATGTTGTGCTCAATTACTTTGGATGATCCAAACTCTTAAGGATTACGGGATATATGTGAAACATGTTCCATTGCTATGTGACAATGAAAGTGCTATTAAGATTGCTCATAATCTTGTGCAACATTCTCGAACTAAGCATATTGAAGTTCGTCATCATTTCATTCGAGATCATGTTGCCAAAGGGGACATTAATCTTAAGCATGTTCGCACCGATAAGCAACTAGCGGATATATTTACCAAACCACTTGATGAGAAAGTGTTTTACAGGTTAAGAGGTGAATTGAACATCATTGATGCTTCAAATTTGGAGTAGGAACTCCATTTTTACATGCAAGGCATGAGCCTATGACTAATCCTTTATATCTCTCTTATGATGATTATCATATGTCTTGGATATATTTGCACCCTTGCATGTTATCTAACCCGTGTAGGTACTTGGATGAATCTAAATCCATGAGATTGCAACTAACTCACATCTTGAGCAATCTCTACATCACCAAGTATTTATACAATGGTGGTTGAAGTCAAGGAATCACAAAACCTCTAAAAAAATATCCTTTGACTCATTCTATGTTAAATTCTATAATTGTCATTTTGGATACACAAGTGCTCTTCCTTGCAAGACTAACCCATGTAGGAGATGAACTCAAATTCCAAGTGGTGCTCCCAACTCTTGATGAGCTACATCAACCTTGAGCAACCCACACAAGTTCAACTACATGATCAAGATCAACACCATCACCCAAGGTATGTTATTCCATCTTAGAGAAACTTTACTCCAAGACATGGGATAAAGCAACTCAACAAGATGTGAATACATCAAGATGCTTTAACGAAAAATGGTAACCCCATTTTGAGCTTAAACGATGAGTATGACTTATGATCAAGTGATCTCACTTGACTCCTAAGTCAATATACTCTAACATTGGTGACTTTGTCGCCGACCAATTCTAGATGAAGTTCTCGTGCATTTCTCCGTGCTCTTGCATTTGTGTTTCCCTTTTGCATAGGTAACTTCATCTAGATCTTTTCTTGGTTTTTTTGCTCTACTTTTTTCTGCATCCAATTCATTGCAAATCTGTCAGCTAATTCCTTGCAAATCCTTGTGAGATCTTATTTGTCTAGTGAGCTGAGGTGACAAGTGGTTTCACTGTGATGAACTTGGTCTCACCGGTCTGATGCCTTCGGTCCAACCGAATCCTCTCGGTACAACCGGACCATAAAACTCGGTGTCACCGATTTCACCACAGGAAAACCAGCTTGCCACTTATTCCTGCATTCTTTTTGCTCCAGCTCCACTCAATGATTCCTGTCCTCTACCAGCATCATGTTAGACATGCTGCTTTGCTCTGTGACTCAAGGACCAACCCATTTGTATCAAATGTCCAGAAGAGCCTGAGGGAGTCCTGGATTAGGGGGTGTCCGGATAGCCGAACTATCACCGTTGGCCGGACTCCTAGACTATGAAGATGCAAGATTGAAGACTTTGTCCCGTGTCCGGATGGGACTTTCCTTGGCGTGGAAGGCAAGCTTGGCGATACGGATATGTAGATCTCCTACCATTGTAACCGACTACATGTAACCCTAACCCTATCCGGTGTCTATATAAACCGGAGGGTTTTAGTCCGTAGGAAGAACAACAATCATACCATAGGCTAGCTTCTGGGTTTAGCCTCCTTGATCTCGTGGTAGATCTACTCTTGTACTACCCATATCATCAATATTAATCAAGCGGAGTAGGGTTTTACCTCCATCGAGAGGGCCCGAACACAGGTAAAAACATCGTGTCCCTTGTCTCCTGTTACCATCCGCCTAGACGCGCAGTTCGGGACCCCCTACCGAGATCCGTCGGTTTTGACACCGACATTGGTGCTTTCATTGAGAGTTCCTCGTGCGTCATTCGGGAAGGATGCCTCATCCCTTCTTTAAATACGACACCGTTGCTAAAGGAGCTTTGGCCACCGGCCAAACTCTCCGACTAGGTGGTTTTCTTATGACCGCATGTTCGGCCGCCGCGCCGATGATGACTTCTCGGGTCATCGAAAGCAATCTTCACGTTAACTCGGAACTCGCCGAGCAGTTAGATCCGATGGAGCTCTCTTCCTTGAACGAGCTCTTGGATCGCATCGCCGCCACAGGAGTCGCTTCAGACTACGCATCAGATTGGGCCTAAAACTGATCTCGAGAGAGATCAACTCTCCCTGTGTTACCCACCACGTTGTTGTGGTAGAGGAACAATACAGCTGACTCTTCTCCTACCTTAAGGACCAGCTATGTCCGGATTCTGACCCCTCCATGCTGGATTCCAGCGGAGGAGGACACCACTCAAGCCACGAACTTAAAAGTCGAGCAGCGGGCTAGATTTGTTGGACAACCTCCAAGAACCCAAGTTTCCAAGTTCGGAAACTTCTTGGCCCCTGAATCTTAGATCGGACAGGGTTCGGAATTTAATTCCACCTGCCCACCCAAACATAAGCGATCTGTCCTAAATCCGGCAAGAGCCCGGTGAAACAGTACATCATTACTGGGCCAGATTCCTCCTGGTTATGGACATGATAAAGGATTGCCGCGAGGAGGACGCAATTTCATTCTTCTGCAATAATTGCACGGACAAGGGAATCCTAAACGCCATAAGTCGTCGTGAAATTACACGCTTCGCTGACTTGGCGTCCATAGTATGAAAATCTTTAGCGATGGAGGCGCCTGGAAAACCGAAATCAAATTTTGGGATAATCCGGCCCCGAATACGACCCTAGTCCGAAATAAAAGGGTGCATTATCACCAGGCACCTGGGTTACATACCAAAAAGCAAAAACCCCCCAAAGGGCATGGAACCGTACTGGAGGGATGGCTCAATGGACCCTGCAAAATTCATAGCACAGAGGGCGCCACTCCAACTCATAGCCTTTGAGCATGTTGGATACTACGGCAGGTGGCCAAAAGTGGCGAAGAGCTTTTAGCTCGAGCACCAGCCCGGCAATACCAGACGGTATTAACAATCTTGAGACTTTCGCATAAAATAATATGCGGAAGCGAACACTCGCAGCCTTGCCTAAGTCTACCGGATAGCAACAATAAATCCATGGAGTGACACGGCTATTACCTTTAACGCCAAAGGATGAACCTAAATTCGAACAGCCCGAGCACCAGCCGCATTGGTCCTTAGTCCAATAGTGGACGACTTTTGCCTTACCAAGGTACTCATGGACGGCGGCAGCGGATTAAACCTCATCTACGAAGAAACCCTTCAAAATATGGAAATAGACTGGAGCCGCATTGAGCAAAGCAGCACAACCTTTAGAGGAATAATCCCCAGTCGGGAAGCATGCTTTGTCTGGGAAAGATCACACTAGATGTGGTGTTGACGCAGCCCGGACAATTATAGGTCCGAGAAGGTCACATTCCAAGTGGCCCCGTTCAGCAGCGGATACCACGCTCTATTAGGGCGAGAGGCATTCACAATTTTTCAAGCTATACCCCATTACGGGTACAAGAAGCTCAAAATGCCCGGACCCAACGGAATTATCAGTCTCGCTAGTGACCCGGACATAGCGCTCCCCGCCGAAAATAAAACAGCCGCACTTGCCCTTGAGGCACTATCCGAAGCCCTATTAGCAGAGGAACTCACTGCGCTGCGCTCCACGGTGAACAAGGACGATGTGATACTCGATAAGAGATCCAAGTCCACCTCTTTTAAACCGCGCATTTAAATAGTCAAATTCCAAGTCCATCCAACGGACCCTACAAAAACGTCCTCCAGCGGGGCACAACTAAACCCTGATGTTGTCGGCGTTCTGGGAACGGGGGTCCCCAGACTTGCCTGCCTGCGGCCTGCGGCGTGGCTCAAAGGAGGCCCAGGACAGCCCACCTTCATCAACACAAGCTCAAGACCCTCGCGAGGGGCCAAGCCTCGCGGGGCGGACGACAAGGAGCTTCCTCAGGCACGGCCTCGTCAGGCTGGCTCATGAGGAGGCGGAGAGTTCAAGGCAGGGTACCTCGCTAGGTGCCCATGACGCAAGCCATGAAGACCAAGGGCGCCCGATCGAGGCGCCCGGCCAGCATGGCGTCCTCCTTTCCTCTTTGGTGCAAAGGGAGCAAGCGCAGGCGAGAGCATCAAGCAAAGGCATCTGTTTCGGTGCAACAAGACCAAGACCAGCCCCAACGGCTGGAAGGGAGTCATCGTGGAGCCCAAGCAGGCGTTATCACCAGAGCCTTTGGCAGACGAGGACCAACTTTAGTCAGGATAAGTGTACCCGCTGTTCCCCTTCAAAATGGCCAATTGTTGGCGCCCTTCCCGCAATATTTGGGAAGAGGCCCAGGGCCTTCGCCTATAAATAGGAGTAGCCACCCACGGGGTAGGGAGATCGGCCCCGGATGAGATCCGGAATCCGAGAAAGAGAGAGACCCGATCCTCAAGCTAGAGCGACGGAACACCACCTAGCAGTTCATCACACCCACCAAGAACAGACCCTCGCGAGGCTGTTCTTCCTTGTACTGTTCCTCATCAACCCAAGAGGCAATCCACCACACCACAAACTAGAGTAGGGTATTACACCACAACGGTGGGCCCGAACTAGTATAAATCTCGTGTCTCGTGTTCTTTCCGTTTAGTAGTTTAGGTCCCAGCGATTGGCGAGGTACGAGGCGGTGGAGGGTCGGATCTCCGCGCACCCAGTGTTCGAACCTCAAGGGTCCGCGAAACCGAAATCCGACATTTGGCGCGCCAGGTAAAGTGCGCCGGAATCTGCCTTTCGCCGCCTCGTTCTTCCCGACCACCGCAACCATGTTCGACGCCCGTCGAGCCAGCGCGCCGAGCCGCTTCGCCTCCCATGTCGCCAGACACCTCCGTTGGCGAAGCGCCCTCGTCGTTCCCGTCACTGCCGTCAACGCCGCCACTGCCCGGCGGGAACGAGCAACAAGCATCGCCCCAAAGCACCCGTCCGCATGAGGCGGGGCGGCCGCACCGCCACGCCGCTCACCCCCCCGGCTCTTTTCACGCGCCCAGCGCCTCACCATGGAAAACCGAGCTGCACTCATCGCGCAAACGAGCTCTGCGCTTCGCCCGTCGGCAGCGTCTCACGAAGAATGGCTCGACCGAGTCGCCGAGCTCGTTCGCACTGCAGGAGGCGCCCCCGCGCCGTCCGTCTCGCTACACCGCACCCGCCCAGCTGCAGCGATGAACTCGGCGCCTCGGCCGCCTCCTCCTCAAGAAGCGTCCCCGCCCCAAGACGCGCGATCCTCGGGCGGAACCCGTTCGCCAGCGCCGTGCGGCAAGAGCAGAGCTGTCAAGAAGTTCCTCGCCCGCAAGAAGCTGCCCGAGCGCTCCCGCTCCAAAGACGTCAAGACCCTCGCTGCCCGGCCAGGCGCGCAGGGAGGCCCACAAGACCAAGCTCTCTGCCGTCCGAGGCCCCAGCGACCACGGCGGGCTGCAGCGCCTTCACCTCCGGAAGCTGCGCAGCGTCGCGTAGCCCGCCAAGTTCAAGCCAGACCTGCCTCCTCGCTTCTACAGCACGGCTGACCCTACGGAGTTCCTCCAGCTCTACGAGCTGGGCATCGAGGCTGCCAACGGGGATCAAAAGGTCATGGTGAATTGGTTTCCCATGGCGCTCAAGGACAGAGCCCGCACCTGGCTCCTGAATCTGGCCCCAGGCACGATCTCTTCCTGCGCCGAGATGCGTACCCGCTTCATCGCCAACTTCCTGTGGTACTTTTCGCATGACCGCCACCTGCCGTGGCGACATGCGCCGTATCAGCGGCAACCAAGGGAAACCACTGCAAAAGTACATCCAGCGCTTCAACAACAGCGCCTCAAGATCCCTGTGGTAATGGAGGAGGCCATCATCTCTGCCTTCTCCGACGGCGTCTTGGCGACGTCAAGATGAAGGAGGAGCTGGCGATGCATGAAGATCATGCACCTCCTCGAGCTGTTCAACTTGGCGACCAAGTGCGCCGAGGCTGAGGAGGGCGCCTCTCCTCCTCGAGCTGCCTACCGCGGATCCCGAAGAAAAGAAGTCCAAGGCCAAGGACGTGAAGCGCAAGGGGGTTGCCGTGCTCGCAGCCGAACCAGACACCAAGCGAGGCAGAGATCAACCCGAGTCTTCCAAGGGCATCCGGTACTGTGTGTACCACGACCTCCACACCCACAACACCAATGAATGTCAAGAGCTCCGGCCGCAGCGCTGAAGGAAGGGTCGGCAGACGCCTGAAAGCGCAGCGACCGGGGCTACGGCCGAGGAGGAGGAAGGAATGCAGGACGTTGGGAAGATCGTGGACCGCACCAAGGGTGACGCGACCAACCTCGCGAGGACCGCTGGCAGGACCCACCTCGCGAGGGAGGCTGGAGGGATCAGCCTCGCGAGGATCGCCCATGCAGGAACGCAGAGCCTCCCTCACGCTCTTTGCCGCCCGCCAAGGAGAATTGAAGACCGCCATCGTGAGGCCAGGGGTCGGGGCTTCGAAGCGCGTCACGATCGCCTGCATCTGGCGGAGATCAAGCCCCAGCCTCTCGGCGCATCTTCAAGCAGTTCACCCAAGTGAATGCAGTCCTCCCAAGCTCGAGGCCATGCGCCCTCAGGTGGTCGGCGTCGCCATCACGTTATTTCAGCCTCAGCCGGACCAGCTCAAGTCTTGCGCAGCCACAGTAGGAGTTCTCCCGATGCTTTGTTCCCCAATCATCAGCAATGTGCTAGTCACCAAGACCCTCATTGACGGCGGAGCAGGGCTCAACGTCCTTTCCGTGGAGACATTCAACAATCTTCAAGTGCCTTACAGTCAGCTTCAGCCAACCAAGCCTTCCTCCAGAGTCACCAACGGCTCCACGGTCCCGATCGGGCAGGTCCGCCTTCCTGTCACCTTCGGGGCTCGCGACAACTACCACACCGAGCTCATCGACTTCAACGTCGCCCACATTCGCTTTGCCGCATTACCAGCGCCATCCTCGGGTACTCAGCGTTGGCCAAATTCATGGTCAGAAACCACCATGGCTACAACGTCCTCAAGATGCCAGGAAGCGGCGGGGTCATCACGCGTGCCTGTGAAGAGAGAGACGCAGCAGTGCTCCCCGAGCGAGCCTTTCAGCCGCATCGCTAGAAGACCTGCACCACAGCAGCAGGAGGCCTCCCGAGGCCGCACCCAAGAAGAAGAAGACATCGACCGGCCCGGCTCCTCAAGAGGCAGGCCCCTCCGGGCCCGCTCCGGGCCAGGGGGAGCCTCCTTCCATCGCATAGGAAGGCGCGCCCAGCGCCCTTCTCAGGCAGGGCTCGGGGGCTCTCCCCTGGAGGGCCGTCGACCTCGCCAAGGTCTCGAGGGAGGCGATTGGGCACCACGTGGAGGCGTGCTTCGAAGCACGTTTCCCGCAAGCATAAGCAAGGCAAGGAGGGCCGAACCCTCAGGAGTTCGTCAGCAAGGCCATTCAGGAGCTACAGGAGTCAAGGGTGATGAGGGGTAGCCGCCGCCTACGCGCTGTGGCCCCCCATCCAGGTGAGGATGGTGGGTTGCGCGTCTGCATCGACATACCGGGGCCCAACCGAGCCGCGTCTCAAGAGCGCCTCTGGCCCTCACTTGAGTGGGACGTTATGGGGCCGCCCACAGCCACGCGCATGCCTTATGGCCTGCCAACGCGGCAGCCTGCGCACCAGCGTCTCATGAGGACCATCCCGAGGCTCTAGGCGTCAGCACGCCCGCAGCCCCTGGCGGAGATGGAGATGGTCTATGAGGAGCCGCCAGCGCCTCCCGAGCCTCCCGAGGCCCCCGGGCCTGGGGGCTCATGAGGATCGGCTCCCGCAGCCCACCGAGTCTGCTACATCAACACCCCTTCATCCCCAACATCACCAGGTGAACTCTTTAAGTTTCGTTTGAGGCTGGGAGCGCCTTCAGGGCTGCATTATTCCCAGGCCGCGTGGGTCCGTCCCTGCGGCATGTATCCCTTTTATTTCATGTCATTAGCTTATCCTGTTGGGGGCGCCCCTCGGGCTGCATCATCCCCAAGCCGCTCGGGCCTGTCCCAGCGGCATGCATCCTTCTTGCGTTTTCCTTAGGATTATGCTCTCGCTCCACCATACCTGTTATTTGGAGCCTTTTCCCGGTGGCGAAATCTTGCACGTTAAAGGGGGTGCCCGAGCATCGCGACTGTGGCTCCTACCGCTCTCCGGCCCTCACCCTCTGGTCTTGTCCATGGCATCGCGACACTGGCTTGCTGGCGGCCGGCCGAGACCAGCCTGAGCCCGGGACGAGGCGTAAGTTTCGTCATCTTACCCGGCTTCTTGGCGTTAAAGGGGGGTGCCCGAGCATCGCGACTCAGGCTCCTACCGGCTCTCCGCCCTCACCCTCTGGTCTTGTCCATGGCATCGCGACCTGGCTTGCCGGCCGACGGCCGAGACCAGCCCAGAGCCGGGACCCGAGGACGAGAGTTGTCAGCATCCGACCTAGCTATGCGCGTTAAAGGGGGTGCCTGAGCATCGCGACTGGGGCTCCTACCGGCTCTCCCTCACCCTCCTGGTCTTGTCCATGGCATCGCGACTGGCTTGCCGGCTGACGGCTGAGACCAGCCGAGAGCCGAGACCGAGGACATAGAGTTTCGTCATCTAACCCAGCTATGCGGCGTTAAAGGGGTGCCCGAAAGATCGCGACTGTGGCTCCTACCGGCTCTCCGACCCTCACCCTCTGGTCTTGTCCATGGCATCGCGACCTGGCTTGCCAGCGACGGCTGAGACCAGCCCGAGAGCCGGGACCAAGACGAGAGCAACGGCATCCGCCAAATTTGCGTGAACACACTCGAAGATAAGGCCCGAGCCAGCGCAACCCGTCTTGAGGTAGGGCCCGTGAGTCCTGCTACTGGCTCACGGGTGCCCAGATACACCTCGTCCAAGCCCTACCATGCGGCCACATGTCGAGTGGGGTTGATACGCCTCGGGGCTCCTCCGGAGGGGAGCCCCCTCCCACGTTCCAAGGAAGCACCATGTCTCAGCGCTGGTGACGACCTTTGCCGAGGAGCTGCTATGCCCGCACATTACGCGGAAGCGCTATGCTCCGTGCTGGTGATAAACAACCGAGGGTGGCCTCCGGTCGCATCAACCTCGAGAGCCCGAGCTCGATTATGCAGCCTCGTCGCCGCGCCTCCCTCGGGAAGCGCCGCCGTGAGGGCTGGGCACGGGCTGCGCTGGGTCACGCCAGACGCCGCCACCCAGCCAGGCCCTCGGGCCTGGTTCGTCGCACGTCACTCCCGAGCGGAGCCAAGGTACGTAATGCCATTTGAGCGTCAAGGGGACTCTCGAGCATCGCGACTCAGAGCCTAACTGGTCACGTAGCCCCTCACCCTTAGTTCCGAAAGGCTAACGGGCGGTTGAGGTATGCGCGGGCCGGGTTTCGCAGACGAGAACGGCGGATCCGCCTGCCTCACCTCCTCCCTACTTGCTGTTCGTGGCACTAAGGGGACTCCTGAGCATCGCGACTCAGGAGCCTAACTTGTCACGTAGCCCCTCACCCCTTGGGCCCGTCCTGGTTTCCGGTCGGGGCTAACGGCGGCTGAGGTATGCGCGAGGCCGGGCTCTGCCGGCGTAGAACATAAGCAAGTAGGAAGCACAAATTTCAAGGAATTCAAAAGCAAATATTACAGTCCACACTGTTATCGCAATACCAAACGCAAGTTTAAACGCCTCCTCGGGGCATGATACATATGCAGGAATTAAAACCAAGACAGGAGCCACAACGGAGTCACTTGTCGGCGGTGGAGCAGCGCGGAGTGGGCTCGCCTCGTGAAGCAGCAGGGCCGGCAGCGCCTCGCTTCGGCTTGGTGCTGAAGGCCCGGAACTTCCCCAACAGAGCCTCCACGCGACCCTTCACAGCCTCGGCAGCGGCAGCTGCATGCTTGCCGCTTGCTGGCTCCAGCAGGCTGTCCATGTCGACGCTGGGATCGCGAAGATAGATGTGAGTGAGGATCCGCGTCAGTGCCGCGGAAGACAAGACACGCGCCTCGGCCTCAGCCGTGGGGCCAAGACGAAGGGAGACATCTTCAAGAGCGCGAACCAGGAAGGGAAGCAGCTTGGCGGGGCCATCCTTTGCGCCCGGCCGATGGGCTCTCCAGCCGCTATCGTAAAGCTCCCTCGGCAAGGCGCGAGCCTTCACCTCCATATCCATGAAGGCCACACTATCTTCGGCAAGAAACCCGCGCCTTGTCGTCCAGCTCGACCTTCCTCGCCTCCGATTCCTGCTCCAGCCCAGCGCCTAGGCGGTCACGGCGCTTCTTCAGCTTAGCCTCCCGGTCCTTGACGGCCGCCTCATGAGCCTTCATGCTTTCCTCCTGCTCTGGCGAGGCGGGCCTCCTCGGCAAGCTGGTTCTGCGAGCCCTTCAGCTCGCCTTCCAAAGATCTCACAGCGACCTTGAATGTCGGGCTGCCTCCCCTGTGGCAGCATCACGGGCAACCTTCGCCTCACGAACAGCCCGCTTCTCCTCGTCAGCAAGCCGCCGAGGCTGGACCAGCGCCGCCTCGAATCAAGCGTCGAGCGATCCAACCAGAGGCCAGCTCCAAGCGCCCGGCCACCAAGCGAGGGTCGGCGCCAGAAGATCTCTGCCGCAGCCCGTCCAATTCAGCGGCAAGACGATCCGTGATGTGGGAGGAGTCGGGAGACAGCAGTTGGTGGAGTAGGAGGAGATGGCGGCGCGTAATCCACTGCGCCTGAGGCGGAACCAGCTGACTCCACGGCAACAAGTGGAGGCAGCGCTGGCAAGGGCACCTCGAGTCGCTGGGTCAAGGGGGCTGAGTCAGCTTCGCCCAGGCTCACCAAAGCCATGAGGACGCCCGGGCAGGAGAGGCCTGGGCGTCAGGATCATCTTCTTTTTCGGGCAGAGGCACCGCTACGGATGGGGCCTCAGGAGCCCCCTTCAGCTTCTTCTCCGCGGGCGCCGGCCTGGCCGAAGAACATGGACATCAGATCTCATCGACAGAGCAATAATCAAGACGGGAAGCGGGTACTTACAGGTCGTCGCTGGTGGACTCGAGCAGCCTTCGGCCATACTTGAAGCCCGAGAGCCGACTGCAGGGATCAGCTTCAAGGGGACCAGGAGCAGGAGGCGCGTCTGCGGATCGCCCCGGGGTGGACCCGCGAGGGACCAACCCAGTCCGGTCCTTCTTCGGGATCGGGGGCAGGCTTCTGCCTCCCAGCTCATCCTCATCCTCGTCGTCGTCACTCTCGGGGACGCGGAGAACGCTGGGCCTGCGCCCGCAGGGGAGGAGCCTCGACTCCGCCTAATCAACCCCTCTCTCGGCTCTCTTTCCTCCACCTCTTCGCTGGAGTCGGAAGAGGACACGCCCACCAGGTCCTCCCGGAGCCTCCACGGGCACGGGCCCGTCCCCCATTGAAGACGGGCATGGGCCCCACTACCGCCTCCCAATCCTCACGAAGGAATAAAGCGGCAGGGGCGCCCAGCCTCGCCACATCGCCCCCAACCAAGGACCGGAGGACTGTCGCCAGTCCTCGCCTGCCGTGGCCACGGGCTCGAGTGAGGCCTCCACATTGGAAGCGAAGTCAGACGAAGCGGAGCCAGTCGGTGCTCCAGAACTCCTCAAGAGCCGACGCACCTTGCTTCCGGGCCACTGCCACGCCGCTTCAGATCTGCATCCATCTTCTCCAAAGACTACCACATAGGATCCAAGCTCCACCTGGGACCGGTCGTTGGAGCTCTCGGCGGCTCCGTGGGCAGGATCAGCCGTGGGTGGATATGCCCAGCATCCATCAAGACCCACTTGCTCCTGAAGCCCTCAATCCGCTTCCTGTGGTTTGAAATGGCAATGGCTCCCACCAGATGCATTTAAGCTCACAAGACGCAGAGGCGGAACCACGGGAGGTTCGGAGGGAGAAGTAGTGGCGCGGCAAGGCTATCGAGGGTTTCACCCCAACATGGGCCTCACAATAGTAGGCGAAGATTGCCGTAAGAAGGACGGAGTTGGGATGGAGGTGCAGAGCTTGGATGTTGTAGTGACGGAGGACGGAGAAGAAGAACTCAGAGAAGGAGGCACTAGACCAGCAATGATGGCGCCACGAAGAACGGGTAGAAGGTACTCCCCGACCCTCGTGGGCGGAGGAGCCGCCTTGAACACCGCTGTTTCCATTGACGCCCTGCGCTCCGCCAACCGGCGCATTAGGGCGAGGCTCGCCTCGACACATTTGGCGGGTCCAGGCAGGAGAGTACCAAGCTCCGCCGGGCTTGGCAAGGAGCCATGATCGGCTAGGGCACGCAGCGGAGTGGATCTCAAGGTCTTGGAAGCGTAGAGGAGAGGCGCAAGAAAGGGATCTGGGCAGCAATCGGGAAAGTAAAGGAGGCAAGGAAGATGCCGCTCTATTATCAACCCACGCTGTTGCAGAGGCGCGACGCGTCAATCAATCGCCATGTGCGCCCAAGGTCAAGAATGTTAGGCCCACGACCCTTCGCACTTACCCTTTCGCCTCTCTTGCTCGGCCAAGTTCGCGCCAGGCCCGTGGGCTACTTGTCGGCGTTCGGGGAACGGGGTCCCAGACTTGCACTCGCGGCTGCTGGCGTGGCTCAAAGGAGGCCTGTGACAGCCCACCTTCATCAACACAAGCTCAAGACCCTCGCGAGGGGCCAGACCTCATGGCGGACGACAAGGAGCTTCCTTAGGCACGGCCTCGTCAGGGGCCGGGCTCATGAGGAGGTGGAGAGTTCAAGGCAGGGTACCTCGCGAGGTGCCCATGACGCAAGCCATGATTTACCAAGGGCGCCATTGGCGCCAACCCAAGAGCTGCCCTCCTTCCTCTCTTTGGTGCAAAGGAGCAAGCGCAGCGAGAGCATCAAGCAAAGACATCCGCTTCTTGAACAAGACCAAGACCAGCCCCAACGGCTGGAAGGGAGTCATCGTGGAGCCCAAGCAAAGGCCATCACCAGAGCCTTTGGCGACGAGGACCAACTTTAGTCGATAAGTGTACCGCTGTTCCCCTTCAAATGGCTAATTGTTGGCGCCCTTCCCGCCAATATTTGGGAAGAGGCCCAGGGCCTTCGCCTATAAATAGGAGTAGCCACCCACAGGGTAGGGAGATCGGCCCCCAGATGAGATCTGGAATCCAGAGAAAGACAGAGACCCGATCCTCAAGCTAGAGCGACGGAACACCACCTAGCAGTTCATCACACCCACCAAGAACAGACCCTCGTGAGGCTGTTCTTCCCTGCATTGTTCCTCATCAGCCCAAGAGGCAATCCACCACATCACAAACTAGAGTAGGGTATTACACCACAACGGTGGCCCGAACTAGTATAAATCTCGTGTCTCTCGTGTTCTTCCGTTTAGTAGTTTAGGTCCCAGCCGATTCGGGCGAGGTACGAGATTTGGAGGGTCGATCTCCGCCGCATTCCCAAGTGTTCGAACCTCAAGGGTCTGCCGGAACCCGAAATCCGACAGATGTGGACGCCGCACTACGAGAATTCCTACGCGAAAATTGGGACATTTTTGCCTGGCACCCTTCAGACATGCCAGGAATCCCACGCCGGCTGGCAGAGCACAGCCTAAATATCCTGAAAGGATTCAAGCCAGTCAAACAAGCTCTTCGGTGTTTCTCCGAACCCAAGAGTCATGCCATGGGAGAGGAGCTAGCTAAACTATTGGAGGCCGGATTCATGAGAGATATTAAACATCCGGACTGTCTAGCAAACCTGGTAATGGTACCAAAGAAGGATAAATCCTGGAGCCTATGTGTCGATTTTAAGGACCTTAACAAGGCTTGCCCAAAGGATCCGTTCCCCCTCCCCCGCATCGATCAAAATATCGACGCTACAGCAGGACACGAATCAATGTGTTTCCTCGACGCATAAACCGGCTAACACCAAATTAAGATGGCAGAGCTGACCAAGTCAAGAACGGCATTTATCACTCCATACGGCCCATTCTCGCTTCAACACAATGCCCTTTGGGCTCAAAAACGCCGCGCAACATATCAGCGCATGATTCGTATATGTCCGCAAACCAGATCGGCAAAACAGTGGAGGCATACATAGACGATGTGGTCGTCAAATACAAGCATGTCGGAACCCTAGTCGATGACTTGAGGCTCACATTCGATAATCTCCGAACATATGACATCAATCTCAACACGGAAAAATGCGTTTTCGGCGTACCAGCCGGAAAGCTCTTGGGCTTCATTGTATCCGGTAGAGGAATTGAAGCAAATCCAGCCAAGATCCGAGCTCTGTCACAATTGGATATCTCTAAAGACCTCAAACAAATACAAAATTGATCGATGCATGGCGGCTCTAAGCCGCTTTATCTCCGCTTAGGAGAAAAGGCATTACCCTTTATTGCCTCCTCGGCGCATCAACACTTCGAGTGGACGGATGTCGCCACGGCCGGACTCAAGAAATCAAAGCCATATTGGCAACAAATCCGTCCTGCCGCACTCCAACATGGGCAAACCAATGTTGTTATACATCGCAGCAACCCATCAAGTTGTAAGCGCGGTGCTCGTTGTCGAACGAGAAGCGGACGGACACAAGTTCCCTCTCCAAAAACCAGTTTACTACGTGTCCACTGTCCTAACTCCATGCAAGTCACGGTACCCGCATTATCAAAAGATAGCATACGCAGTGTTCATGGCATCCCGGAAGATGCGACACTACTTCCAAGAGTGTTCGATAACAGTAGCCTCCGAAGTACCTCTTAATGACATTATAAACAACCGCGACGCAACGGGCCGAATTGCTAAATGGGCCATTGAGCTCGTCCCATTCGACATAACCTACAAGCCACGGCGAGCTATTAAGTCGCAATTTTTGGCTGACTTCATCACCGAATGGACTGAAGCCGAACTCCCTAAAGAGTACGGGCGATATTCCAACTGGATCATGCACTTCGACGGCTCCAAAATGTTGGCCGTCCTGGGGGCTGGTGTTGTTCTGACGTCCCCAACCGGAGATACAGTCCAATACATACTTCAAAAAATGTACACAGACTCCAACAACGCAGCCGAATACGAGGCCCTTCTACACGTTCTCCGGATGGCAGTCTCCATGGGAATTCAACGCCTAGAGGTGCGCGGGGATTCGAACCTCGCGATATCCCAAATAAATGGGGACTTTGATGCCAAGGATCCGAAAATGGCAACTTATCGCAATGTCGCCCTAAAAATGTCACTCGGTTTGAGGGGCTCGAATTTCACCATATAGCCCGGATAACAACCAGCAGCAGACGTGTTGGCACGCATTGGCGCATAAGCGCGATGCCGCCCCCCCCAACATCTTCCTAGAGAGGCTTTTTCAAGCCATCCGCATTTATGTGGGAGTGGGAGAGTCCGAAATAACAACCCGGACCCAACTACACCGCCCCACACCCGAACATTCTCGACATAGTTGGTGGTCCCGCCAACGAAATAACACCGTCAGCCCACGTAATAATGGCGTCATTGCCCCGCCGACGTAACCATTCCTAGCTTACCTAACTAGGCAGGAACTTCCCGAGGACCAAAACGAGGCCCGCTGCATAGTGCGGCGGTCTAAAGCCTATAAGGTCCATGAGGGAGAGCTTTATAACAAAAGCACAACCGGAGTCCTTAAAGGTGTATCTCCGAAGAGGAAGGGCGGAATCTCCTGGCTGAAATTCACGCCGGACTCGGTGGGCCCCATGCCGCAGCCCGGGCCTTGTAGGCAAGGCCTTCCAGACAGGATTTTATTGGCCGACGGCCCGGCAGATGCTCAGACTTAGTCCAACGATGCGTCGGTTGCCGCCTCTTTGCTAATCAAAGCCACATGCCACCCACCGCCCTCAAAACTATACCCATCACCCGCCCTTCGCGTCTGGGGCTTGACATGGTTGGACCCTTAAAGGAGGAACCCACAAGCAAAAATACCTATTGGTCATGGTGGATAAATTCACCAAATGGATAGAGGCCAAGCCTATAAAGACGGTCAATCCGAACCGGTGATAGACTTCATATCGTGGTAGTACACCGTTACGGCGTCCCCATAACATCATCACTAAGAACGGCACGAACTTCACGGCCGATTTAAGTCAAACTCGTGCAAAAACATGGGCATCAAGCTCGACTACGCTCAGCCTATCACCCCCAAACTAACGGGTCAAGTCGAGCGAGCAAACGGTCTAATCATGAGCGGCATTAAACCCAGACTAGTGCGGTCCCTAAAGGAATCTAACATGCACTGGGTAGAGGAGCTCGACTCCATACTCTAGGGGCTGCGGACCACGCCGAATTGCACTACCGGATTCACACCATTTTTTATGGTATACGGCGCAGAGGCAGTTTTGCCCTATGACATAATTCATGACTCACCTCGCGTGCGCATGTACAAAGAAAGAGAAGCCGACCTCGATCGGCAGGACAGTTTGACGCTTTGGAGGAGGAGCGTGACGTGGCAAAAGCTCGTTCCGCATTCTATCAACAAGAGGCTCAAGATATCAAAGCAGGAAGTACGGGTCAAAGCTTACAATGTTGGCGAACTAGTTCTACGCCTCACGGACAAGAAAAAGACAAACTCAAGCCCAAATGGGAGGGTCCCTTCATCATCGACCAAGTCCCCGACCGCGGAGCTGCATCGCTCAGAAACGCATCGGATAACCGACTCGAGCCGAACCCATGGAACGCAGCCAATCTCCGAAGATTCTACGCCTAGCGCCGGATTCTGAGTTCGTCTCCTTCCCCCGTCTATATTTTATACTTTAAGCTGTCTTTTATTTCTCTCCTTCTCCCTCCCTTTTCCGGCCGTTAAAGGCTCGCTTATGCATTGTTCGCATTACACTTCTGACGCGCTTATCCGCTACCATTATACCTGGGGCTTCTTTAATGAAGCTTATACGGGCTTTATGCCCAACACATGTGTCACACTTCCGCATGTACCTTTTATTCACCATTATATGCATCGATATGACTTAAGTTTTGGCCAAGCTGGGTTGCTCGGCTCTGCTTACCCCTATGTTCCCGATTGTTCGGCTAGGTGGTAAAGGGAGCACCTCTACGATTGTTACCGCTGGTCAGCCGGACGTGTACCTCGACCGGGTGAAGCCGAAAGCTAGCGCTCTTAAGGGAATATTTGGTCGGTGAACTAAAAGATGATTTTTATTTTTCATTTATCTGCCCTCAGATGCTTTTCTACTTTTTTCGCAGTCCGACATGCACTTTAGGGCATGCCTCCTGTGGAAAGGAACCCCTAACGGAACTATTCTCCCCGGAAGATGTTTCTTACTAACCATGTAATATAACATAACTAGTTGGGCACTTGTCCGATAAAGCACTCATGACCCCTATGCCTGGTCTCCATGCATGCCCCTGTTTTTACATAACCGCGAGGGTATTTGGACACACTCCCACTATTGGGTCCCGAGGTTGAAGCGAAAAGGTCCGCTACGACAAACGATCTACAATCCGGATAGAAGGCATTTTACATGTCATTTTAAATTACATAGTCTAATTGACTGATTGTATTCCTCTTCAATGCCATCTAATAGGCTGTCTAGTTTACAGTACTGTTGGGAATAATTTGCAGACAACTCTACTTGGCCGTGCACACTAAGCTTCACAGGATCTCCTTCCTGCCGGGCCCCATAGGTCCGACCTCAGCCATGTGGTTTGGGTCCGCTGTACCGTAACATGCCTTCACTATGGCCCAGCCTCCTCGGCGCCTTGACGACAGTGCCGACATCTTCCATAGCTCGGAAGCGCCCACCGTGCTCCCCTCAAGCTTCTCCGCAAGCTCTCCAAGGCCTTCGGCAGGGAGATAGATGGACACAAGGCCCTGGGCAACATTTTCATCACCGCCGAACTCATTCGCAGTTGCAATAGCTCGAAGAAGGTCACCAGAGAACTGGCATTTCCTCCGTAGGACGCACTCCATGAGCATACCTACATGACATAACTCGTTAGTTGACTTCCTTGCCGAACTCTTCTTCAAAGTTCGCCAAGCACTTACTATAAATGTCGCTGATGAAGTCGCCGATTCTCCTTCACGGAGTCCGGCTACCGGGCACGAACATCCATTAGTTCCTCACCCAACCGGGTGTTGGCATCCTGAGATTATTTTTCTCTTGCCTCACCCTTGTAAGCACATTCTCGCCGGCCTTCAACCGGCGCAAGAGCTGTTGCTTGTCCGGATCTAGTCCGGCACCATCTGCAATATTATTGTCAGATTCACACACATGCCGCACCTCATAAACTACTTATCTTTTGAAGCATATATTACCAGAGGGGGTCTCTGCGGCTCCCCCTGTAGCGGCTAGTGCAGCCTCAAGTCGGGCCTTGCATTCTTCAAGCTCCTGGGACAGTCGGGTATTCTTTTTTGTAAGATCCTCAGATAACAAATGATCCTTAAATCAGCTTATTCTAACTATTTTAAGTCTCGGGGCCATCGCATATATAATCGCTAAAATTTCCTCACCCGTATGTCCTTTACATACTGCTCCGTGGCTCTGGCTAGACCATCTTGAGCGGCACAAGGTGCGCATCTCCCGAATTGAAGGCATTTAATGCCTCTTGGGAGAAACATGCGTCACGAAGAACTGTCCGGCGGCGGCTGTGATTCATGGCGCTCTCCACCTCGGAGTTGGTGGCGGACAATCTTTCGGCATCCTCTATCGAAGGAGCGTCTGATGCACGCCTCGTGCTCGCCTCTGCTTCTGGACCCGGCTTTGGAGCCTGGCCGACAGAGGCTCGATTGGCAACCTCTCCAGACACAGTCCGGCGAGCGCTCTCTTTCCTGAAAAGAGCACCAGTGTTAGTACGCCTTCCAGGAATCAATCCTGGGAATATGGTGACGCGCCATACCGTTGTGGCGGCGTTTCGATCCGGACCGCACTTCTTTTTTAGCTCAAGTCAGACGCCTCTTGTCGGCTAGTCAGCCGCTGGCTCGGCCTCCTGCCTCAAGGCACCCTCTGCGAAACACCATTGGTATACGGTGATCAAAAATAAGCACGGATGGGTCATTGTCGTGAGTATTGGGACCTCGGTCTCGCCACTGTGAGGTCGGAAGTATTCCGGTAATCGGCCGTAATGGCAACCAAGGCATTATCGATGCTCAATTGGTGAAATACCCCATCAATCAGCTCCACCAATATGTCCGGATCCTCTTGGGAGGCCGGATCGAGGAGCCTTCCCGGATCCTCGGGTTGTGGAGGCGGGTTGTTTATGTCTTTTATCACGGCTGGCGCAGTTCCTCATCAAAATCACAAAATGAGATTCCTAACCATGGGAATACGGATCGAATGTGCAAAAAGAAATGTCCGCTACTCCAGCTTCGAGGATTGTTCATAGAAAATCCGCTCAATGGACCGACGCGAGAAAATCTTCCTCTTCTCCCTTGTACATCGCGACAAGATCTTCACCAGATCGGCGACCAATCCCGCCCCTTACGGCCATGACGGGTGGCATCGCCCTCCCCGCTGAAATCCCACATGGGTGGCCCCTATACCGGAGCCGATCGCACTTCGCATAATACATGTGGCCATGACACCGATCATGGTCATCCGAATGAGCCAACAATCTTATTCAGCTCATCGTAAAGGACGCCCCGTCGCCTTCCTCTAGGGGCTCATGGGCGCCAACTCAGGAATTTCTTCAAAGGAACATTGCTGAACTCCGGAGACCGATCCGAATAGGATCTCGCAGCGGACGCCTTCTATATAAAACCATTCAAGGCGATGTCTTGGACGCCTTCTTCGGGTTCCGGATAGATATCCGTCCCCGCGATGCGCCATACAGCTCGCTCCGCCCACTTGATATATTGACCCCTCATGAGAACGTGGTACTAGGCAAAATAATCTCAATGACCAAGAACAGTTCGCAAAGGGCCACGAAGCCCGCGATGTGCAAAATGTAGGCAGGCGTAAGGTGGTGCAACTGGAGGCCGTAGAACTCCAAGATCCCCCGGAGAAACGGATGAATTGGAAATTCGAGTCCTCTTACTAGATAAGAGATAAAGCATACCCGCTCTCCTTTGGAGGGATTGGGGACACTCTCCGCTTGCTTTCCACCCTAATAGGTGGCGAGTCCGGCTCAACCGAACCATGAAGTCCGGGAAGAAATCCCTTTGGTTTGGAGTATCACTAGCTCGCTATGCGGGACTGAGCATCTCTCCCAATTTCTGTGGTGAGGGCTGGGAGCGCGAGAGGAGGAGCCGCGTCGACTGTCCATGATGGAATGGATTTTTGTCAGAGGCTCTCCGATGAAAGCTCACGGAGGGGGGATGGTGTGACTCAGATCTGGGTCCTCGTCCCTTTTATAGGTGGCTCACTTGCGCAACTAGGGGGATAAGTGTAAAAATACCCTGGCTTTTCGCGTTCATTCAAACACGTGGAAGATGGCCATTATTGGGCGTGGAAGCCAAGGAGCGCGCATTTATCGTAAGGTTTGACACTATTCGACAAGTATATGGAATTTGGAGAAGAACCCGCCCACAATGCCGAAGACAAACCACGCTACGGACTCATCGTCATTGAAGCCTGGTTCGGGGCTACCGAGGGAGTCCTCGATTAGGGGTGTCCGGATAGTCGAATCTATCACCGTTGGCCGGACTCCTAGACTATGAAGATACAAGATTGAAGACTTCGTCCCGTGTCCGGATGGGACTTTCCTTGGCGTGGAAGGCAAGCTTGGCGATACACATATGTAGATCTCCTACCATTGTAACCGACTCTGTGTAACCCTAACCCTATCCGTGTCTATATAAACCAAGGGTTTTAGTCCAGAGGAAGAACAACAATCATACCATAGGCTAGCTTCTAGGGTTTAGCCTCTTTGATCTTGTGGTAGATCTACTCTTGTACTACCCATATCATCAATATTAATCAAGCAGGAGTAGGGTTTTACCTCCATTGAGAGGGCCCGAACCTGGGTAAAAACATCGTGTCCCTTGTCTCCTGTTACCATCCGCCTAGACGCACAGTTCGGGACCCCCTACCTGAGATCCGCCGGTTTTGACACCGACGAAGCCCTTCTTGGAAATTGATGTCAAAGGGGGAGAGAGAGATCACATCAAAGCTTAATCTTTCCTATAGGGGGAGAAAGAGAGAATACTCAGGGGGAGAGAGTTTCTCAACAAGGAGAAAGTAATATCACATCAAAGACCCCAGATGCTTGGTGTTCAAGAGGAGAGAGGTTACATGTCTTTAAGAGGGGAAAGACATGCTCATAGTTGTTCATATTTGTTTACTTGCATTTGCTCTGATTTTCTGTTCCCTATCTTCTCCCAAAGATCCCATGCTAGATCTGTGGGGAGTAAGACATCTAAGGGAAGAAAATCCTTGAATTCATTGCATATCTTTACCTTTGGGGACATGTCTATATCCAATGTGGTACTCAGACTCACTCTCTACATGTCATCCCAAGCCTTGGTTCTCTTGTGGTTTATTTCGCTTGCTCGCTAGTAGGTGTATCTCGTGTTATCTAACCTTGTTTATGCAGATTCATCACTTCCTAAGCCAACTCAAGACCACAAGGTAAGTATATGCATTATAGTCATGTGTATGAGAAATTCTTGCTGATGTACATATTGTTTGCAAGAAGGACTCATGAACATGAAGGTACATTTCTCATATTCACATCATTTGCTCTGATGCATATAGCCAAGATACATGTAACACATTGCATGCTCTGTCATGTTTATGCATTCACATGCTCCTATATTCCATATTCACACGATTGCATACATGTAAGGGGAGCCTATGCATGTTACATGTATTTCCAAAGCTTTACTTACTATTCTCTATATCTTTATCTAAAGATTTGATGTATGTTGTCATCAATTACCAAAAAGGGGGAGATTGAAAGCACAAGTGCTCCCTAGGTGGTTTTGGTAATTAATGTTAACATATCTCTTGTTGGACTAACACTTTTACCTAATATATTTCAGATAAGTTCAACAATGAAGTGGCATGGACTAGAGGATGTGGAACCCCTTCAAGATGCTAAGGACAAAAGGATTGGCTCAAGCTCAAAGCTCAAGACTCTACATTTTCTATTTTAGTGATCCAAGATCACATTGAGTCTATAAGAAAAGCCAATACTATCAAGGAGGGATGAGGTGTTGCTTAATGAGGCTCTTGCTCAAAGTGCTTAGTGATATTCTCCAAAGCCCTCAACTAGTTTCTAACATCCACCTTTGACCTAAACTAAAAGTCAAACTCGGCCCCACCGATTCTTTCCATCCGGCGCCACCGAGTTCAAATGTCATAGCCACTGCCACAAACCCTAGGCAAATCGGTCTCACCGATAGGGATCTCGGTCTCAACGAGATGGGATTGCAATGTCTCTGTATGGATCTATTACCAAAATCGGTCTCACCGAGTTTGCATAATCGGTCCTACCGAGATTGCAATGTAAACTCTCGTTACTGTTCAAAACATTTCGGTCTCACCGAAATGAGCTTAATCGGTCCCACCGAAGTTTACCCGACCAACTCTCCGTTAGCTTATTACCAAAATCGGTCTCACCGAAGTTTGTATAATCAATCTCACCGAGATTACGTTATGCCCTAACCCTAACCATATCGGTCCTACCGAGTTGCATGTCGGTCCCACCGAAAATCCTAACGGTCACTAGATTTGCTGAATCGGTCCGAACGAGTTTATTAATTCGGTCCACCGAGTTTGGCAAGTTGTGTGTAACGGTTAGATTTTGTGTGGAGGCTATATATACCCCTCCACCTCCTCTTCATTCATAGAGAGAGCCATCAGAACATGCCTACACTTCCAATACATATTTTCTGAGAGAGAACCACCTACACTTGTGTTGAGGTCAGGATATTCCATTCCTACCACATAAATCTTGATCTCTAGCCTTCCCCTAGTTGCTTTCCACTCAAATCTTCTTTCCACCAAATCCATATCCCGTGAGACAGAGTTGAGTGTTGGGGAGACTATCATTTGAAGCACAAGAGCAAGGAGTTCATCATCAACACACCATTTGTTACTTCTTGGAGAGTGGTGTCTCCTAGATTGGCTTGGTGTCACTTGGGAGCCTGCGACAAGATTGTGGAGTTGAACCAAGGAGTTTGTAAGGGCAAGGAGATCGCCTACTTCGTGAAGATCTACCGCTAGTGAGGCAAGTCCTTCGTGGGCACGGCCATGGTGGGATAGACAAGGTTGCTTCTTCGTGGACCCTTCATGGGTGGAGCCCTCCGTGGACTCGCGCAATCGTTACCTTTCGTGGGTTGAAGTCTCCATCAACGTGGATGTACGATAGCACCACCTATCGGAACCACGGATAAAAAATCTCCGTGTCTCCAAATTGCGTTTGCACACTCCAATCCCATCCTTTTACATTCTTGCAAGCTGCATGCTTTACTTTCCGCTACTCATATACTCTTGCATGCTTGCTTGATATGTATCGTGTATGTTAAACTTGTGCCAACTCCACTTCAACTTAAAAAGATTAAAAAAACTGCAACTTTTGCCACTTAGTGTCTAATCACCCCCCCCCCCTCTAGACACCTCTTCTCGATCCTTTCAGCAGGGAGCTAAGGTATTCTCCAAGATCGATCTTTGATCAGGATATCACCAGTTGAAGATCCGAGAACAGGATATACCCAAGATAGCTTTTACCACAAGGTATGGGCTATATGAGTACACGGTCATGTCTTTTGGTTTGAATAACGCCCCTTCCTACTTTATGAGCATGATGAACAAGGTGTTCATGGGTTTCTTGGATAAGTTTGTTGTGGTCTTCATTGATGATATATTGGTGTACTCGAAGAATGAAGAATAACACAGGGAACATTTGTGCTTGGTTCTCGAGAAGCTCAGGGAACATCAGCTATATGCCAAGTTCAGCAAATGTGATTTTTGGTTGAAGGAAGTCGGATTTCTCGGACATGTTATATCTGGAGAAGGTATAGCAGTAGACCCTTCAAAGGTTCAGTCTGTCACCGAGTGGTTGGCACCCACTTCATTTGGAGAGGTACGCAGTTTCCTTGGACCCGCAGGATATTATCGGAGATTCATTGAGAATTTTTCCAAGATTGCGAAGCCCATGACGGAGTTATTGAAGAAGGACACTAAGTTCAAATGGACCGAGGAGTGTGAGGCCAGTTTTCAGGAGTTGAAGAAACATTTGGTTACAGACCCAGTGCTAATTCTCCCGAATATACGCAAGGATTTCCAAGTATATTGCGACGCTTATCGTTAGGGACTTGGAGGCGTTCTTATGCAAGAAGGAAGAGTTGTTTCATATGCCTCACAACACCTTCGACCTCATCAGTTGAATTATGCCACGCATGACTTGGAGTTAGCAGCTGTAGTGCATGCACTCAAGACCTGGAGACATTTTCTTGTTGGAAATCGTTGTGATGTTTACACGGATCATAAGAGTTTGAAGTACATCTTCACACAGAAGGAGTTGAATCTCAGGCAGAGGATATGGTTGGAGCTCATAAATGATTATGACGTGAAACTACATTATCATCCAGGAAAGGCCAATGTTGTAGCAGACGCGTTGAGCCGCAACAGTTATGTTAATACTCTCATAACCGGAGGTTTACCTCAGGAGTTAGCCGACGATCTCAGAGAACTTTGAATGAAGATAGTTCCGAGAGGTTTTGTTGCAGCGTTGGAAGTTCAGTCCATGTTGTTGGGAAAGATTCGAGAATCTCAGAAGACTGATAAGGAGATTGCGGAGATAAAGGAGAAGACGATTAAAGGAAAGGCCAAAGGTTTTCGTGAGGATGAACATGAAACTTTATGGTTTGAGGATCGTATCTATGTGCCAAATGATCCGTAGATCGTGAAGTTGATTCTTCAGGAAGCTCACGACTCGCCATACTCGATTCACCCAGGAAACACCAAGATGTATTTGGATTTGAAGGAACGTTTCTGGTGGACAGGTATGAAGAAGGATATTGCCGAGTATGTAGCAGTATGTGACGTATGTCTGAGAGTTATGGCAGAGCATCAGAAGCCATCAGGATTACTTCAGCCTTTGCCGACACCCGAATGGAAGTGGGATAAGCTTGGCATGGACTTCATCACCGGATTACCCAGGACACGATCAGGATATGACTCCATCTGGGTAGTAGTGGATCGCTTGACCAAAGTGGCTCACTTTATCCCCGTTAAAACCACTTATACAAGCGCGAAGTTGGCCAAGATATATATGACCAGGATCGTATGTCTGCATGGAGTTCCGAGGACCATCGTATCAGATAGAGGAACACAGTTTACCTCGAAGTTTTGGAATTAGTTACACCAGACTTTGGGTACCAGGCTAGAGTTTAGTACAACCTTTCATCCGCAGACAGATGGACAGACTAAGAGGGTCAACCAGATTCTGGAGGACATGTTGAGAGCTTGTGCACTAGATTATGGATCTAGTTGGGATGATAATTTGCCTTACGCAGAGTTCTCGTACAACAACAGCTACCAAGCTAGTTTGAAGATGGCACCTTTTGAAGCTTTGTATGGAAGGAGGTGCAGGACACCATTGATGTGGGATGAAGTTGGAGAACGACAATTGTTCGGGCCAGATTTAGTCAGAGAATCTGAGGAGAAAGTCAAGTTGATTCGTGATAGACTCAAAGTAGCTCAGTCCAGGTAGAAGAGTTATGCCGATACTAAACGCAAGGAGGTAGCCTATGAAATCGGAGACAGAGCATATCTTCTTGTATCACCACTTCGAGGAGTTAAGCGATTTGGAGTCAAAGGAAAGTTAGCACCATGATTTGTAGGACCATACCGAGTTTTGGAACGTTTGAGTGAAGTTGCCTACAAGTTTGAGTTACCCGAAGGTTTGTCAGGAGTTCATGATGTGTTTCACGTTTCCCAGTTGAAGAAGTGTCATGCACAGATGGACGATATTCCTTTGAGAGAAATAGTGCCCTTGGAAGCAATTCAGTTGGAGAGTGACCTAACTTACGAGGAGAAACCTGTCAAGATTCTCGATTTCGCCAACCGAATTACACACATCAAGGTCATCAAGTTTTGCAAAGTTCAATGGAGCCACCATACCGAGGAAGAAGCCACCTGGGAGTGAGAAGAAGACCTCCGGAAAGATCACCCACACCTTTTTTCTATCCAAACCGAATCTCGAGGGCAAGATTCATCTTAAGGGGGGTAGGTTTGTAACATCCCAATTTTCAATTTGGATGTTAATCATTAGGTCATCATATGCATCCATAATTTGTGCATTTGTGAATTTGTTTTATTTGGAATTTTGATCCTAGGAACCTTAAGCAACTCAAGGACCAATTGAGAGAGTTGGAGGTTTTCACAAAAATCCATTTTTGAATTTTCAAAATTGGTAAATTGGATCAAAGTGATTTTATTCAAAATTAATTTTCCAATTATTTCAAATAAATAAAATAATGAGAGAAGATAATATGACTTCTTCAAAACAGCTAGGAAATATTGGAAATTTAATTTTAAATAAAATTATATATTTATTTGACTTTTTTATTTGAAATTTTATTCTATTGAATTTTATTAAATTCGGGAAAAGTTGCATTTTTCAAATATTGCATTTAGCCCAGTAATATGTTCACATTGTCCCAAATTTTTGGAGAGGTTAGTATTAATTTATTTCTAGAATTTTAGGATTTTTATTTAATTTTATTTGGATTTTTCTTCGTGGCGCTATTTAAAAAAAAGTTTTTCGGACCGACTCGGCCGAAGCATTGCCGGCCCAGCAGCGCGCGGCCTTCCCCGTCGGAGTCCGCCTCCACCACGCCATGCTGCCGCCGCCATGTCGAAGCGGGACCCGCTCGGTGCCCCCTCCTCCAAGCCGCCTCGCCCCTCCCCCGACCCTTTGTAAGGCCGAGGCCCCGGTCCCCTCCTCCCCGTCAAACCCCGCCGACGCCTAAGTGCGCCACGCCCACATGCCGCTCCTGCGCCACCGCCCCATGCCGCATCGCCCATCGCCCCACGCCGCATCCGCCACGCCTCGCCTGGCCGATGCCGAGTTCGCAACGCCACCGATTTTCTCGCCGAAACACCGACCGGTATAAAACTGAACCCCGATCCAGTTTTTTTATTTTTTATTCTAATCCGGTTTATTCTTTTGGTTAGTTTAGTTAGCGAACGTTTGTTCGCTTAGATCTGTCAACGAACGTTTTCATTTGTTAGTCTCTGTTAGCGGACGTTCTTCCGATAGATTTTTCTTTTTCTGTTTATTTTTGGCCAGAGACCTATCCGTAATTATTTTCATCAGAGATTAGTCCCTGATCTTTAAACCCTCACTAATTTTTGCTCGTTCATCCAAATCCCACGAAACCAACGCAAAATTCTTCATTACGATCCCCTCTGTCCAGATAATCAACTTGAACATAGTTTTGAAAGTTTAAAATTTGGTTTCAAACAGATTTGAATTTGAACTTCTTTTGATCGTATCTTGAGTTTCGTACCTCCGATTTGATTGATTCTTTTTGCAAATCAAAGCTCTTCACTTGAACTTTCTGTTTATATCTTTTATTTGGTTTTACCTTTGCATCTTATGCTGAAGTGCTTATGTATGCTATTGTTTGTTTATGATAGAGTACCCGGAGTGCGAAGCTTGCTACTACGAATCTCTAGGGTTTTCAGATCGTTAGCAAGGCAAGTTACACTTTGATCATATCCCTTTATTACCCAGTTTTTATGCAGTAGTTTCAACCCTCAAACATTGCATGAGTAGGATTGTGAACATGTGTTTATGGTTAAGTAGTTGATGAGGTAGGAACCTATTATCCTTTTATCAACCCCGGGAATATACGTTTGTTACATATTGCTTACCCATGCTCGTAGACGGGATTGGTATGTGAGATTCATGCAAGTTGTGAGAGTTTATAACTTAGGAAAACTTAAGGTGGCTACTTTAATACACATCTAGGTGGATTGGTTGCGGGCACTTGGAGAATCCAATGCTGTCCTAGGATATTCGAGTACCTGCAGGTGATCATCCCGTGGAATGTCACCTGTGCTCAAAGGGATCATAATATTATTCATGCTAGAAACTTCCATGTGCAGCCACAAGCCATTATGGGCTCAGGCATAGTTGAGTATGTTGTGTGACCTCTTTTAGTGGTAGGCTAGCAGATGTAGGGGAAAGTAGGTGGTACAGTCTACCCAGAGTAAAGACTTAATGCTTCGGAAAGACTGTGTCTCGATCATCCGTTATCTCAAACATCATGGAGTGCGAGAAATTCAACGGAGGAGATCGAGTCTTGTGGGGAAAAGTGCGCAAACCTCTGCAGAGTGTATAAACTAATCATGGTTAGCCGTGTCCCCGGTTATGGACATTTTGAGTATTTGGAATTTGAATTATTGATTGATCTCATCACTTTACTTAATGAATTTTGTTGGGTTATGAATATTATTTTGGGATTGAGTTGGAGGAACCTTCTTAATAATGACATAAACTTGGTAGTTAAATAAAATCTATTCCTTTGTTGTAGGAAAAAATTAGCTTTATGAAAATGTTAAACTTAGAGCCTCCACTAGCCAAATATGCATGTAGTGATAGTTATTATTGCATCATTATTCTCTATAGTGTGATCTTGCCAGCATATTCCATGTGCTGACCTACACGGCTGCAAGGTATCATGTTGCAGAATTTTCAGATGAAGAGTAAGGTGCGATAGGTCGTTGTCATGCACTCAGTTTTGCCGTGGAGTTGGATGGACTCATTTATCTTCAATGCTTCCGCAGATATCTTGTTTAGATGGGCTTCAGCCATATTATTGTGTTAATTACTCTTTATGAGACACTCGATGTAATAAGTGTGTGATTGAACTCTGTTATAAATCCTCGACTATCGTGGTGTGTCAAGAATACCCGATCCAGGATGACACTTAAGCACAAAGACAACTATCCATTGGGATTGGGTCGCCATAACTCCTTAGTATGCTCATTATGCTAATTACATTGTTGCTAAATATTTACCTCCTAGCTTTACATACCAAAGCAAAAGAAAAAATTCTTCTATGATTTAAGATATTACTTTTGGGATTTCCCACATCTTTATAAAGAAGGAGTAGGTGGTATTATTAGACGTTGTGTACCTGAGCATGAACAGGGACAGATCCTATGGAAATGTCACTCCAAGGCTTGTGGAGGGCATCATGTCGAGATAGAACTGCCACAAGGTATTGCAATCTGGCTTTGATTGGCCTACTCTCTTCAAGGATGCCCGTAAGTTTGTCTCATCTTGTGATGAATGTCAAAGAATAGGTAATATCGGTAAGCGTCAAGAAATGCCTATGACTTATTCACTTGCTGTTGAACCATTTGATGTTTGGAGATTTGATTACATGGGACCTTTTCCTTCCTCTAACGGGTTTACACATATTTTGGTTGCTATTGATTATGTTACTAAATGGGTAGAAGCTATTCCAACCAGTAGTGTTGATCACAACACTTCTATTTAAATGCTTAAGGAAGTTATTTTCCCAAGGTTTGGAGTCCCTAGATATTTAATGACTGATGGTGGTTCACACTTTATTCATGGTGCTTTCCGCAAAATGCTTGCTAAGTATGATGTTAACCATAGAATTGCATCACCCTATCATCCTCAGTCTAGTGGTCAGGTTGAGCTTAGCAATAGAGAAATAAAATTAATTTTGCAAAAGACTGTTAATAGGTCCAGGAAGAATTGGTCTAAGAAATTAGATGATGCACTTTGGGCTTATAGAACAGCTTATAAAAATCCTATGGGTATGTCTCCTTATAAAATGGTTTATGGAAAAGCTTGTCATTTACCTCTTGAGTTAGAACATAAAGCATACTGGACAGTTAAAGAACTCAACTATGATTTCCAACTTGCTGGTGAAAAGAGGTTATTTGTATAAGCTCATTAGATGAATGGAGAACCCAAGCTTATGAAAACACAAAGTTATTCAAAGAAAAAGTTAAAAGGTGGCATGAAAAAAGAATCCAAAAGTGTGAGTTTAAAGTCGGAGAATATGTTCTTTCGTACAACTCTCGTTTCGGATTCTTTGCAGGCAAACTCCTCTCTGTCGGTGTACAAAAGTAGGGGTGCTCCTTTTGACCCCTTTACTTGTCAACAGATAGTCGGAGCCGCGCCCACGGCCGCACTAAGCAGAGCAGGGGAGGCAGGAAGAAGCCAGAAGCACAAGATGGCCAAGGCAGCTTAAGGCCGTAAACACAAAGAGCGTAGGAGAACCAGCTCCCCGGCAAGACCCTTGCCGGGAAGCCTCAAGAGTCCTAAGAAGAGCTCTTGCCAGGGCGGCATGCCCAACGCCAACAGAGCGAGCCGCCCTTGAGCCCATAGGTTCCAACCCAACCAACTACGATCAGACCAGGGCTCGGGAGGCACCTCTATGGTGGCATGCACATCTTTGTCAAGACCATAGATATACCAGATCAGATGAGGACTAGAGGATTTGCGACCGTCAAGCGGATCCTTGCCGAGGAAAGCCACAAGACCCCGGCAAGATCCTTGCCGGGGACGATCACAAGGCCACGGCAGAAGACCTTGCCGGGCCCCTGGCAAGGCCCTTGCCGAGGACGTCAGCGGGGCCATTGCCAGGCCTGCACCAACCAAGACTCCACCGCCGTTTGCATGCAGCTGCTAGCCCAACCAGTTGGGCTGGCACCTGCGTGGCAACATGTAGCTTCCAGGCCAGATCCGCAAGTGCCTGCGTGGCGGCATGCAGATCTTCGTGAAGACCCTACCACCATGCCACCTCAGCTGCTTGCCTGCCTACATGGCACCGCATGCATCGCTGGCCAGGGCGCGTGTCGAAGCAAGGAGGAGCAGCGACGGATGGGACGGGCCTCGCTCCCGTCCCCGATAAAGCTAGGGGACACCTAAGCAACGCATTAAATGCATCTTGTCTTGTAATACGGGCAATAAGCTCATGGTACTGTAGGCCTTTCCACCTCCTGTGTGCCACTGTGGCAGCCCCTTTCGACTATAAAAGGAGGCCCATGGCATACTGGAGAGGGATTTGGTTCTTTTGAACTACACAGCCACCGTAGTTAGTTTGAGAGCTTAAGAACGCTCGATACATCCACCAAAGAAGGACTAGGGTTTTACACATCCTCGCGGCCCGAACCTGGGTAAACGATCCTTGTGCTGACTGCTAATCCTGCTCTTCTCACAACCCTGCGCCCCGGCAACCGTAGTAGGGATTCTTGTGATCCCATAGGTGTCGTTCCACACCAACATCTTTGGCACGCCAGGTAGGGGGCTGCAGTTGTGAGGATCTGGTTTAGCAACCAGCTTAGCAGGTCCTCGTGGCCATGGTTCCTGGAGAAGAAGATGGCCGAGGGAACGGTGCTGCCTGCAAGCGCGAAGGGCGCCAGTGCGGCGACAGGAAAGCTAAGTCATGCCAAACTTTAAACATTTCCTTTTTATATAAGGTTATTCCCCTCGGAGATCTTGTTCTTTGTATGGAAAACCTGCACGCAAAGGGGCCCTCCCGCTATTGGCAACGCCTTTTTTCTGTTTCGAGTCTGCTCAACAGCTCAAACGGCCGCGTCGAGAGCGGCAGGGTAGCCTTTCGCAACCGGCAACGCTCTCGACTCTGACTCGAGTCAAGCTCGACAGCTCGAGCGGCCGCGTCGGGGACGACAAGGTGGTTCGCCCGGTTGCAAGCACACCCGACAGGCCATTGGGGATCCGTCCTCAAGACGCCGCCCTGGCTTTACGCGCCGGCAAGCCTACCCGGTAAACGTAGGTTGGACATACAAAGAAAGGTTGAACATGGAAATAACGTGCATCATATCAAAAGTACTGCAGAGTTATATTACACCAATTCTTATTGCGGTTCTAACTAAAGATAAAAACTGTCTTGGTCATGAACCTGCAGTGACAGTGGGAGACGGGGTGGCTAATCCCGGCGCTGGCCCTCTATCCTCTCGATTCCGCCGATGCGGCTGATGATGGGCTTGATACGCTCCTTGAGCACCGCGAGGTCCACACCCGCCGGCAAGCTGTCCAGCACGGCGTCGAAGTTGAGGTTGGGGTTCCAGTACGCCGCCTTGGTGCGAACCTTGGTCATGCACCCTGGCAAAGCCTCCGGGCCTCATCAGCCAGCGAGGCCGCCCGGTTGGCTTGAAGCCGCCCAGCACCGACGACCCTCTCAAAGAACAGGGTCAGGCTGCAGTTGACGCTTACATTCCGCTCTGGAGCGTACTTCACGTCCGGCATCCCCATGGTGGCCAGTTGCACGGCGGCCTGGTTGGTGACGGTGGCGAGGCAATCGAGCCAGCGGTTCTCTCCCTCCACGTGCTCCTTGCAGTTGAGGGCATCATTCTTCCGCAGCTGCTTCTCGGCCTCTAGGCTCTTGGCCAGGGTCCCCTCCCGGGCCTGGGCCTCCGACAGCATCCCCGCGAGACCCTCCAGCTTCAGCTTGAGGTCTCTGATGGAGTTGTTAGCTTCGGAGAGCTCCCCGGCCTTGCTGACGGTCGCGCCCTGCGCCTCCGTTAGGGCGCCGTTGAGCGTGTCCTTCTCCTTGGACAGCTTCACGGCCTGCTCCTTCAGCTCGTCCCGCTCCACCTCCAGCCCCTTCACCTTGCCGGTGTGAACCAGAGCCTGGGCATCGAGCGCCTCCCTGTGGCTCTGCTCCAGCTGTTGGGTCTGCTGCGCGACGAGCTTCTCCACCTCTTCCTCCTTGCCGCGGAGCGTTGCGGCAAGCTTCTCCTCACGCGCGGCAAGGTCCTCCTCCTAGGAGTTCAGTGCGGCCTGGTGCTGGGCTCGAGTGGCCTCGGCTGCGGCAGCCAAGCTCTCCGCCGTCTCCTGGGCCTTCTCAATGTCGGCCCGCTTCTTGGTGAGCTCCACCTGGGCCAGCTCGCCCTGGGCGGCCTTCAGGTCCTCGCAAGCCTGGCGGAACCAGTCCTACGTCTCGGCAACGTGCTTCTGGAGGTCCGCCTCTGCCTTCTCCACCACTGCCATCCTGGACTTAGCCTTGTCCAGGCGGGCGCGGTGGAGTGCCTGGAGCTTTCGGAAGCTGGTGCCCACAGCGTGGAGGAGCCGCTCTTCCTGGGAGCCGTCGCCACCAGCGCTCGGCTCGTCAATGACCTCGAGGCCGGTGGCGGCAAGCACCTCCTCGTGGAACACCTCTCCCTCGACGGGAGCCCTGGTGCTCGACGCACCTGGGAGGTGGACGAAGAGGTCGTCGCTCACCTTCAGGTACCTGCCAGAGCTAGAGGCAGCAGAGGAGGAAAGCTGGTCCTCAACCGCCTCTTCCTCGGCAGCGGACTTGCCGGCCTCCCCGGCAGGCCCCTTGCTGGGCTCCCCGGCAGACTCCTTGGCGGCGTCCTCAGCAGCGCCCTTGGCGGCCTCCTCGGTAGCGATCTTCTCGGCCTCCGCCTCGGCAGCCTTGGCGACATCCCCGATGACGGTGTCGATGTCCTCTGGGTCTGCCGAGGGGGGATCTGAACACCGAGGAGAGGATGAGGCGAGGCCAAGACCAAGATTCAAAAAAGAAGAAGAAAACAAGATGAAAAGGGAATGGAGGTGAAAGGCGAGTAACCTACTCGTGCCGGGCTGAGAGGTAGAAGTTCCCTCCCCGCCAACATTTGGCGCCGAGGCGGCCACCAAAGCACTCCAAGTTCTCCTCCTCCTCCGTGTCCATGGGCTCGGTGCTTGGAGCCCTTGCCGAGGATGCCCCTCGGGGCGGCATAGTCGATGGGGGCGGCGTGTTGAGAGTAGCCCTCTGTGGCTCCTCCCGCTGCTGCTGCCCTCCTGCGTCCACGGCAAGGTCAGCACCAAAGTATCATACCCTGACACACGTCGACGAGGGGTGAGTGATGAACTTACGTGGGGGGTTGTGCTGTGGGCTGCTGTCCGGGCTGCTCAACACCACCAGTGGTGTGCTGGAGGCGCCTGCCGGGGCTGGCCGCTCGTCGAGGTCCTGGCCCTCTTCACCCTCTGGGCCAGTGTCTCCACTTCCCTGCGAATGAAGATAATCCAAGATAAGTGGCATTGTTTGAGGAAACAGAGATGACAAAAAAGGGGGGAATAAAGAGCTTACTCCTCCTCCTCCTCTGCTGTCTTCCTCTTCCTCCTCGGGCTGAGGGATCCGAAGTCGAAGGTGACCTCCGCGTCAACATCTGACGGGGGAGGGGAAGGAGGTGGCGTCTGAACGCGCTTGGACGAGGAAGAAGCGTACGCCTTCTTCTTCGCCACCGCGGCCGTCACCACCTTCTTCGCCGCTGCGGCCCTCGTCTGGCACGCGGACATCTCCTGGGCTTGCCGCAACTGCGCAGCCCTGCTGGGCCGGACCGGCTCGCCAGACATGGCCCGCCGCAGGACCCGACCTCTCCCCGTGGCTGGGGGGTCGACGGCCACGGCCTCCTCCTCCGACGACTCGCCGACCACGTCTTCGATGAGAGGAGCCCCGGTGCCGGCGCTGCTGGCCTCCCCGGCGGCCTCCGCCCACTGGGCGAGCTCCTTCTCGTCCGCTTCCGGCACGGCCTTGCCCTCCACGCCGCCGACGCTGCTGGCCTTCTCAGCGAGCTTCACCTCCGCCACCCTGGATGTAATCCAGCTCCACCTGGGAGGTGTCCTGGATGATCCGCGGCTCGGCGGTGACGTACCCCTCATGCAAGGTGTCGAATAACTCCTGCACCTGAAGTTCCTCCGGCCCGACCCAGCTCGGGTCGTGGCCATGCGCGTTGAAGTCCGGCATCATGGCGATGATGTCGGTCCGGCGAGAGTTGTTGCTCAGCGGGACCACTCCCGCCGACAACCTGAACAGGGGCCCCTGGGCGACCTTGCCGCTCGCCTCGCAGCCTTGCCGGACCGCCAACCTCGCCATCGCGGGTTCACGCCAAGCCAGAAGAGCCGTTGTTAGAGATGGGCGTGCCTCATCACCGTGAGGTTGTGGTCGTGGCCGGGGCGGAGCCTCATGATATCGGCGGCGTTCGTGAAAAACCAGTCCGGCCTCCCCTTGTTGTGCAGCGGGGCGATTCGGCGATGGATGAAATCCGCCCCGATCATCTCGAGGGTGAGCCCGGCCTCGGTGAGGCGAAGGATCCTGGTGGTGGCGACCGTGAGCTTCAAGGCATCAGCATCAACGCCGCCCAATCGCCCGGGCGAATCGGGCAGAAGGCTGCGGACCCGGCGAAAGTCCGGCGGGTCCTTCTCTTCAATCCAGCACCACCGGCCCTGCCATTCGTCCCACCTCTCCTTCATGGTGCCCTCCGGGTAAGCCCCTTGCCCCTTGGGATCCAAGCGACGCACCCGGAAAAGGCGCCCCCCGGTTGGATCCGAGGGAAGAAGTAGTGGCGGAAGAGCCCTGTGTTGGGGTGCACCCCGGCGAAGCTCTCGCAGAGGTGTGCGAAAAGAGCCATGCACGCCAGGGCATTCGGAGTAAAATCCAACAGATGGAAGCCGTAGGTGTGCATGACGTCATTGAAGAAGTCGGAGAAGGGGGACAGAGCCCGCAGGAGAAGTAGTCAACGAAGAAAGGGTACCAATTTGGGGCGGCCTCGGCGCAGTTGGCGGGGATAACGCGCGTGGCTGGATGCCCCGTCGTCTCTCCCCCCGTATTCACCCCCCACAGGGGCTTGAAGTAATGCCGCAGTTCGATCCGTCGACCATCAATGGGAAGTAGGCGAGCTGCGTCCGTCGCGCCGCCTGCTCACTCTCCGGCGGCTCCGTCGCCCTGGCATCTTTGGCCACTCCCTTGCCCTTGGTGGATTTGGGAGCCATGGAGGCTGCGAGAAGCAAAGGGCAGAGGATGGCAAAGGCGCAGCGGCGGCAAGCAAAGGCGAGAGCTCGAGGAGGAGGAAGAAAGGGGGGCGGCGGCTCTGAGATTGGGGAAGACGCAGGAAAAGGGTAAAGTGAGCAGCACACCCGCGGTTATTCCTTTTTACGGGGAAGGCGCGGGCCGCCTCCTTTCTCATTAACTGCGAAGTGAGCATGCGTGCGGGAACCGCCCCACGCATGCCCCCCACGTCACACACGACCCCCCACGTCGCGCGTTCAATGCGGGTCGTGGGGAAGCACAGCAGACGGAAAATTACTGCGGTAGAATCCGCCCCTCCTGCCCATGCACCATTTTGGGCCTAGCCCAACAATGTGTCGCGCTTATGTGTGGCCCAGGCCCGGGGGCTCCTGTCGGTGTACAAAAGTAGGGGTGCTCCTTTTGACCCCTTTACTTGTGCACGGATAGTCGGAACCGTGCCCACGGCCACACTAAGCAGAGCAGGGGAGGCAGGAAGAAGCCAGAAGCACAAACCCTTGTCGGGGCAGCCTCAGCAGCCCCGGCAAGAGCCTTGCCGGGGCGGCATGCCCAACGCCAACAGAGCGAGCCGCCGTTGAGCCCACAGGTTCCAACACAACCACGATCGGACCAGGGCTCGGGAGGCACCTCTATGGTGGCATGTAGATCTTTGTCAAGACCATAGATCTATGAGATCAGATGAGGACCAGAACACGGCGACCGTCGGCGGGATCCTTGCCGAGGAAAGCCACAAGACCCCCGGCAAGGCCCTTGCTGAGGACATCAGCGGGGCCACTGCCAGGCCTGCACCAACCAAGACTCCACCGCCGTTCGCATGCAGCTGCTAGCCCAACCAGTTGGGCTGGCACCTGCATGGCAACATGCAGCTTCCAGGCCAGATCAACAAGTGCCTGCGTGGCGGCATGCAGATCTTCGTGAAGACCCTACCACCGCGCCACCTCAGCTGCTTGCCTGCCTACATGGCGCCGCATGCATCGCTGGCCAGGGCGCGTGTCGAAGCAAGGAGGAGCGGCGACGGACGGGACGGGCCTCGTTCCCGTCCCCGATAAAGCTAGGGGACACCTAAGCGACGCATTAAATGCGTCTTGTCCTGTAATACGGGCGATAAGCTCATGGTACTGTAGGCCTTTCCACCTCCCGCGTGCCACTGTGGCAGCCCCTTTCGACTATAAAAGGAGGCCCATGGCGTACTGGAGAGGGATTCGGCTCTTTTGAACTACACAGCCACCGTAGCTAATTCGAGAGCTCGAGAACACTCAATACATCCACCAAAGCAGGACTAGGGTTTTACGCATCCTCGCAGCCCGAACCTGGGTAAACGATCCTTGTGCTGACTACTAATGCTGCTCTTCTCACAACCCTGCGCCCCGGCAACCGTAGTAGGGATTCTTGTGATCCCATAGGTGTTGTTCCACACTGACACTCTCAAAATGGGAAGGCCCCTATGTTATCGAGGAGGTTTACCGGTCTGGAGCCATCAAATAAATAATTTCGAAGGCACTAACCCGAAGGTTGTCAACAGGCAATGAATACAGCATTATAACTCAGGTACGCCTATTAATGTTGAAAGTAATATTATCCAAACTTTGACACCGGAAGAACACATAAAAGAGTCCTTCCGGAACACTCTAGAATCGTCAAATAAGGAGGTATGTAGTACGGTAAGTAAGCAGACTCCGAAAAATCTGCAAAAATATGTTTTGTCAGTTTTGGAATAATTTAGAATTTTGGGAATAAAGAAATTTCCAGGAAGCGTCCACTGGCGGGCACAAGACACTGTATGCGCGCCAGCGCCGCCTGTGGGTTGTGCCCACCTAGGACACCTCCCATACTCCGTTTTTCTTCCGTATGCTTGTCCTGCAAAATAAAAATTATATATATACTTCCTAAACCTGTTAACCACCGTATCACGGAGAAAATCCTCTGTTCTCTTTTCTTGTTGTTTCAAGTCAGATTTATCAAGCTAAGCATCATGTCTTCCTGCTCCTCTAACCACATGGAATAAGATGATTTGCTGATGAAGATCGAGACGAAGCGGGAGGAGCCTACGGACACCACCAAAGGAGAACTGAGTATCGGGTATGGGCATTCCCCTTGGCTTCCGCCAAGCTTGGGGGAGGTGCCCCGGTATCGTATCACCCCACTATCTTTTGCTTTTACTTATCTTAGTTCAATCTTTTTCCTAGAAGAAATAAAGTTTAGTTCAATCCTTTCCTTCTTTGAGAGTTTGCTTAGTGATCTACCATTGTTATCGTGTGCAAGTTTTATAATAAGGTTAGTTTGAGTTTTTGCTTTCTTTACTTTCATGTTGCAAATAAAGAAAAGAAATAAGAAAGAAAGAAATAGAGAAAGAAAATAAATAAAAAGAAGGAAATAAATCAATAAGATTATATACTAATCCTATGGTAGGTGATGGCACCACATAAGGAAAAGTATAAGTAAGAAAATTTTATTAGAGATTGACAAACATAGCATTAGTCAATGATGCAACTCATGAAAGAATTAATAAGGGAAGAGAAGATTCACATATAAATATACTATCCTAGAAATCTTTTGTGTTTGTGAACCCTCATCAAAATATTATATGCCAAAATTATTGACGTTGGTCAAGGAAGACAACCTAATAGTTTATGTTTGTTTATATTCACATAGAAGTCATATTGTCATAGATCCTTCAACATGTGGTGCTTGCCCCTATCTTTGCTAGCCAAAAATTCCGCACTAAGTAGAGATACTACTTGTGCATCCAAAAACCCTTAAACCCAAATCTTTTTCAAGTGTCCACCATACCTACCTAGGGATTGAACAAGATCCCTGAAGTAAGTTGTCATTGGTGCAAAAAGGCAGTAAAAATTGCTCCTAAATATGTAAGATCATTTAGTGTAAGAAAAACTTGAGCGTTGTACGAACTTGGATGACAAAGAATAAAAGCGACAGACTGCATAATAAAGGTTGTCATCTTAAGGGGCAATACAACATGACGTTCTCTTGCACTAAGGGATTAATCGTGCAAACAAATAAGTGCATGACAACCTCTGCTCCCCTCTGCGAAGGACCTATCTTTTACTTTTATGTATTTACTTTTATGCCAAGACTCAAAGTTTTCCCTCTATTCCTTTTTATTTTCTCTTTTGGCAAGCATCATGTGGTGCAGAAAGATCTAGGCACATATGTCCAGTTGAGTATATATAGCATGAGTTATTAGTGTTGACATCACCCTTGAGGTGAATATGTTGGGAGGTGAAACTATAAGCCCCTATCTTTCTATGTGTCCGGTTGAAACATTTTGCTCATGGGCACGAGGTGAGTGTTAGTAGTCATAGAAGACTATATGATGGTTGAGTATGTGGACTTGCTTTAAAGGCTCTGACACGTGACTATTCCTGAAAAGATGATGAATTGTGGTTGCAAAGTTGACTGAGAACATAGTTTGTTGGTTTCTAATAGATTTTTTGCTTTATACTTTGATTATGTGATGAACTGTTACTTATTCATGGGAAGTGTATGATAAAAGTTCTTTGATAAAAGTCCTATGTTGAATATTGTTGCTATTATAATAATCAACATGATGCTTCTATGTCCGTATTTTGTTTTTATCGACGCCTCTCTCTCAAAGCATGTGGACATGTTATCTGATTTCGGTTTTCGTTTGAGGACAAGCGAGGTCTAAGCTTGGGGGAGTTGATACGTCCATTTTGCATCATGTTTTCTTACTATTATTTACAATGTTTTTATTCA
This sequence comes from Aegilops bicornis, assembly GCA_021605145.1. NCBI lineage: Eukaryota > Viridiplantae > Streptophyta > Magnoliopsida > Poales > Poaceae > Aegilops > Aegilops bicornis. The sequence goes on from CM038669.1 coordinate 121,042,621, forward strand.
TAATAATGCTTTTTTGAGTAATTCTAATGCCTTTTCTCTCATAATTTTCAAGGTACACACCAAGAGGGAGAATTCTGGCAGCTGGAAATCTAGACCTGAAAAAGCTATGTCAGGCCACCTATTCTGCACAACTCCAAATGAGCTGAAACTCCATGAGGATTTTTTATGGAATATTTAAGAAATACTGGAGCCAATAAACACCAGAGGGGGCCACCAAGTGGGCACAACCCACCTCGGCACGCCAGGCCCCCCTGGCGCGCCCTGGTGGGTTGTGGCCTCCTCGGCCCACCTCCGGCGCCCATCGTCTGGTATATAAGTGATTTTGACCTAGAAAAATAAGGAGGAGGCTTTCGGGACGAAGCCCTTGCCTCGAGGCAGAACTTGGGTAGGAGCACTTTTGCCCTCCGGCGGAGCAATTCTGCCGGGGGAACTTCCCTCCCGGAGGGGAAAATCATTGTCATCATATCACCAACAACTCTCCCATCTCGAGGAGGGAAATCTCCATCAACATCTTCACCAGCACCATATCATCTCAAAGCCTAGTTCATCTCTTGTATTCAATCTTGTTACCGGAACTATAGATTGGTGCTAGGTGGTGACTAGTAGTGTTGATTACATCTTGTAGTTGATTACTATATGGTTTATTTGGTGGAAGATTATATGTTCAGATCAATTATGCATATTAATACCCCTCTGATCATGAGCATGTTTATTGTTTGTGAGTAGTTACCTTTGTTCTTGAGGTCACGGGATAAATCATGTTGCAAGTAATCATGTGAATTTGATATGTGTTCGATATTTTGATGGTATGTATGTTGTGATTCCATTAGTGGTGTCATGTGAACGTCGACTACATGACACTTCACCATATTTGGGCCTAAGGGAATGCATTGTGGAGTAGTAAATAGATGGTGGGTTGCGAGTGATGTAAACTTAAACCCAGCTTTATGCACTATTCCGTAAGGGACCGATTGGATCCTAGAGTTTAATGCTATGGTTAGAATTTATTCTTAATGCTTCTCTCAGTAGTTGCGGATGCTTGCGGGAGGGTTAATCATAAGTAGGAGGTTTGTTCAAGTAAGAACATCACCTAAGCACCGGTCCACCCACATATCGAATTATCAAAGTAGCGAACACAAATCAAACCAGCATGATGAAAGTGACTAGATGAAATTCCCGTGTACCCTCGAGAACACTTTTCTTATCATAAGAGGTCGTTTTGGCCTGTCCTTTGCCTCAAAAGGATTGGGCTACCTTGCTGCATACTTGTTACTATTATCGTTACTCGCTCGTTACAAAACCTTGCTATCAAACTACTCGCTACTTACAATTTCAGCATTTGCAGACATTACCTTCGAAAACTACTTGTCATTTCCTTCGCTCCTCGTTGGGTTCGACAATCTTACTTATCGAAAAGAGCTACAATTGACCCCCTATACTTGTGGGTCATCAATGACCACCATGAGATGTCGATAGTTGTTTAGTATTGGCGCCAGACCTGTCAGCTAAGAAGACCCGGTCTCGGAAGAACCTTACCAAGATGAAAGGACACGAGAATTGAGGAAAAAGGTTATGCCACTACTGGAAGAGCCCAGAGTAGGAATTCTCCCAAGGATCTGAGAAGACCGGCACTGTCAACCATAAGAATGGAGTACATGAGTTTTGATGGAGCCGTAACCATGTTTCTAAGGGTGGTAGCACCCCAGACCTACGTGTCAATCGATGGATTTTGAGGAGACCCCGAATCTAACCTATTTCTTACTAGCCTCACCGAATCTCGAGGGCGAGATTCATTTTAAGGGTGGTGGGTTTGTAACATTCCGAAATTCTAAATTTTGGAATGTTATATTAATTAAGTAATAATGATTGTCTGTGGTGACTTGTTGTGTTAAATTGAGTGAAATTTGAAACTTTTGAAAGTTGAATGAGAGGGAATGAAATGCCTTTCCCAAACTTTCACCTTGCATTTATTATCTCCATGAATTAAAATTCATTTCATCACAAAACCCTAGAGTGAAGATGATATGACTTCTTTCATTTAAATAAATGAGAAGGGTTTTGAAAAGATTTGATTTCCATTTGGAAATATTCCAAATTTGGAAACTTTATGCAACTTAATGAGTTTCATGAGAGAAGATAAAATGACTTCTTCAAATGCTAAGAAAGAGAGTTGAAGTTTCAAAGAATCAAATTGAAAGTGCTTTTGTAGTTATTTTGAAACCCACTTTCAATTTGGAGTTATTTAGTTTTACTCAAATTATTTTTCTCCAAAAATAAAATATATGGAAAATAGGTTAAAATGATTCCCTATAGTAGAAAAGTGGAGAAAAATGAGTTTGAAATCATTTTGGTATTTTAAAATATTTTTATTTGGTTTTTAAATGAACCAGTAGCACTGTTTTCTTTACTTAATTTTTGGTAAAATTTATTTGCCTCTAAAAATATGTTCATGTTTTAGAAAATCGTTTTATGAAAATTTTGATATATAATATGCCTATATTATATTTTTATTTTATTTGGTTTTATTTTCTTTTGTTATGTCCGTGTTAAAAAAAGGAAACCACCGAACTGGGTCGGCCCAGCCAACCGGGCCAGGCCAGCCGCAGCCTAGCATCACCCCGACACCGCCTTCGCCTCGCTCGCCTGCTTCACAAGCCAATGACAAGTGGGGCCCACATGTCGGGACCTTCTTCCTCACGTGATTGGGACTCCGCCTCCTGCACACCATCGCCGGCCACTTCCGAGCTCGACCCGGACTCCTCCCTCGCCCTGCCCCTCGCCCAAGTCACGCCACCGCCTCCCCTCTTTATAAACCGAGGCCCCGGCCCCGTTTCCCCTCAAACCGCAGCCGCCGACACCCCACACACCCTCGCCGGAGTTGCAAACTCCGACGAGATCCGCTGCCGTTTCCCGCTCCGTTCCGACGCGGCAGCCGAGCGCCGACTCCGCCACCGCCTTCCCCTCGTTGAGCCGCGCCTCCTCGTGGTTTCGCCCGAGCTAGAGGACCACCGGAGAACCCACCCGACGACCCTGACGCCGCTGCCAGCTCCTTCTCCTGCGATTTCAACACCCACCACCGCTGGTGAGTTCCTGCATCCTCCTGTCCGTCCGATCTTAGATCTAAGGCTAAGATTAGATCTAACCGTTTTCTCCTCGAACGGGTATGCCCTAATTAGTAAACGTTCGTTAGTCTAGCCTCTGTAGCGAACGTTTTCATTTCTTAAGCTTCTGTAGCGGACATTTGTCCGTTAGTTTCCGTCTCGTAGTCAGTGACCCAGATGCAAATAGTTTTCTTACAGTTTAGCCCATGGTTTTCGAACCCTCACAACTTTTAAACCGTTTGTCCAAATTCAGTGAAACCAATGCCAAATTCTTCGTCGTGATCTCATCTATCCAAAAACATATAAAATCAACTTTTTGAAATTTTAAAATTTTAATTAGATCAGATTTGAATTTAAACTTGTTTTGGCTATAATTTGAGTTTTATAACTCCGATTTAATTGATTCTTTTTGCAAATTGTAGCTGTCGGATCACGGGTTCCGGCAAAACCCTTAAGGTTTGAACTCTGGGGTGCGTGCAAAGTTCATTCCCTACCGATCTATGCCCTAGCTCTCTAGATCTTGCGGATGAACTCGCCGAACTCACAACACAAAGACACAAGGTTTATACTGGTTCGGGCCACCGTTGTTGTGTAATACCCTACTCTAGTGTGGTGGTTGTGGATTGCCTCTCGGGCTAATGATGAACAGTGCAAAGGGGAAGAACAGCCTCCTAAGGTTGAGGTGTTGTTGTGCTTGGCGAACTTGTGTGGGTGAGGATTCGATGCCTTCTACGGTGGTGGCTAGCTCTACTTATATAGGCCCTGGTCCTCTCCCCAAATATTGAGCGGGAAGGGAGCCAACAACGGCCAATTTGAAAGGGGACAACTAGTACAGCTTATCCTGACAAAAGTGGTCTTCGCCTGCAAAAGGTTCTGGTGGTGTGATACGTCTCCAACGTATCTATAATTTTTGATTGCTCCATGCTATATTATCTACTGTTTTGGACATTATCAGGCTTTATTGTTCACTTTTATATTACTTTTGGGACTAACCTATTAACCGGAGGCCCAGCCCAAATTGCTGTTTTTTTGCCTATTTGAGTTTCGAAAAGGAATATCAAGCAGAGTCCAAACGGAATGAAACCTTCGAACATGATTTTTAGGAAAAATATGATCCGGAGACTTGGACCCTACGTCGAGAAACAAAATAGGAGGCCACGAGGTGAGGCGCACCCACCCCCTGTGGCGCACCTCCACCCTCGTGGGCCCCATGTTGCTCCATCGATGTACTCCTTCCTCCTATATATACCCACGCACTTCAAACGATCGAATCACGGAGCCAAAACCTAATTCCACCGCCAAACCTTCTGCACTCCACGAGATCCCATCTTGGGGCACATTCAAGCTCACGAGGGGGCATCCATCACGGAGGGCTTCTACATCAACACCATAGCCTCTCCGATGGAGTGTGAGTAGTTTACTTGCACCTTGGTCCATAGTTAGTAGCTACATGGCTTCTTCTCTCTTTTGGATCTCAATACAATGTTCTCCCCTCTCTCGTGGAGATCTATTCGATGTAATCTTCTTTTTGCGGTGTGTTTGTTGAGATCGATGAATTGTGGGTTTATGATCAAGATTATCTACGAACAATATTTGAATCTTCTCTGAATTCTTTTATGTATGATTGGTTATCTTTTTAGGTCTCTTCGAATTATCAGTTTGGTTTGGCCTACTAGATTGATCTTTCTTGCAATGGGAGAAGTGCTTAGCTTTGGGTTCAATCGTGTGGTGTCCTTTCCTAGAGACAGTAGGGGCAGCAAGGCACGTATTGTATTGTTGCCATCGAGGATAACAAGATGGGGTTTTTATCATATTGCATGAATTTATCCCTCTACATCATGTCATCTTGCTTAAGGCGTTACTCTGTTTTCATGAACTTAATACTCTAGATGCATCTTTGGATAGCGGTTGATGAGTGGAGTAATAGTAGTAGATGCAGGCAGGAGTCGGTCTACTTGTCTCGGACGTGATGCCTATATACATGATCATACCTAGATATTCTCATAACTATGCTCAATTCTTTCAATTGCTCAACTGTAATTCGTTCACCCACTGTAAAATACGTATGCTCTTGAGAGAAGCCACTAGTGAAACCTATGGCCCCCGAGTCTATCTTCGTCATATTAATCTTCCAACACTTTGTTATTTCCTCTGCTTTTTTACTTTGCTTTTTATTTTACTTTGCATCTTATCACAAAAAAACCAAAATTATTATCCTATCATATCTATCAGATCTCACTCTCGTAAGTGACCGTGAAGGGATTGACAACCCCTTATCGCGTTGGCTGCGAGGAGTTATTTGTTTTGTGCAGGTGCGAGGGACTCGCGCGTAGCCTCCTACTGGATTGATACGTTGGTTCTCAAAATTTGAGGGAAATACTTACGCTATTTTGCTGCATCACCCTTTCCTCTTCAAGGGAAGACCAACGCAGTGCTCAAGAGGTAGCAAGAAGGATTTCTGGCGCCGTTGCCGGGGAGGTCTACGCAAAAGTCAACAGACCAAGTACCCGTCACAAACCCTTATCTCCCGCATTACATTATTTGTCATTTGCCTCTCGTTTTCCTCTCCCCCACTTCAGAGTTGCCGTTTTATTCGCCCTGTCTTTTCTGTTCGCCTGATTTTCGCTTGCTTTTTGTTTGCTTGTGTGTTGGATTGCTTGCTTGTCACGATGGCTCAAGATAATACCAAATTGTGTGACTTTACCAATACCAACAATAGTGATTTCCTTAGCACTCCGATTGCTCCTCTTACCAATATTGAATCTTGTGAAATCAATGCTGCTTTGTTGAATCTTGGCATGAAAGATCAATTCGCCACCTTCCTAGTGAAGATGCCGCTACTCATCTAAATAGCTTCATTGATTTGTGTGATATGCAAAACAAGAAAGATGTTGATAATGATATTGTCAAATGTGAAGCTATTTCCTTTTTTGCTTAGAGGTCGTGCTAAAGCTTGGTTTTCGCCTTTGCCTAAAAATAGTATTGATTCTTGGAACAAGTGCAAAGATGCTTTTATCTCTAAGTATTTTCCTCCCGCTAAGATCATCTCTCTTAGAAACGATATTATGAATTTTAAGCAACTTGATCATGAACATGTTGCACAAGCTTGGGAGAGGATGAAATTAATGATACGTAATTGCCCTACTCATGGTTTGAATTTGTGGATGATTATACAAAAAAATTATGCCGGATTGAATTTTGCTTCTAGAAATCTTTTAGATTCGGCCACGGGAGGTACTTTTATGGAAATCACTTTAGGAGAAGCTACTAAACTCCTCGATAATATTATGGTTAATTATTCTCAATGGCACACTGAAAGATCTACTAATAAAAAAGTGCATGCGATAGAAGAAATTAATGTTTTGAGTGGAAAGATTGATGAACTTATGAAATTATTTGCTAGTAAGAGTGTTTCTTCTGATCCTAAGGATATGCCTTTGTCTACTTTGATTGAGAATAATAATGATCTATGGATGTGAATTTTGTTGGTAGGAATAATTTTGGTAACAACGTGTATAGAGGAAACTTTAATCCTAGGCCTTATCCTAGTAATTCCTCTAATAATTATGGAAATTCCTACAACAACTCTTATGTAAATTCCTACAACAACTCTTATGGAAATTTTAATAAGATGCCCTCTAAATTTGAGACTAGTGTTAAAGAGTTTATGAATTCACAAAAGAATTTCAATGCTTTGCTTGAAGAGAAATTGCTTAAAGTTGATGAATTGGCTAGGAACGTTGATAGATTTCTCTTGATATTGATTCTTTAAAACTTAGATCTATTCCTCCTAAGCATCATATCAATGAGTCTCTCAAAGCCATGAGAATTTCCATTGATGAGTGCAAAGAAAGAACCGCTAGGATGCGTGCTAAGAAAGATTGCTTCATAAAAGCGTGTTCTTCAAATTTCTATGAAAATAAAGATGAAGATCTAAAAGTTATTGATGTGTCCCCTATTAAATCTTTGTTTTGCAATATGAATCTTGATAATGATGGGACTGAATATGATCCACCTTTACCTAGAAAGCGTTCCAAAAAATTGGAGTTTTTAGATCTTGATGCTAAAATCGATAAAAGTGGGATTGAAGAAATCAAAACCCTAGATGTTGCTAAACCCACTATTTTGGATTTCAAGGAATTTAATTATGAAAATTGCCCTTTGATTGATTGCATTTCCTTGTTGCAATCCGTGCTAAATTCTCCTCACGCTTATAGTCAAAATAAAGCGTTTACCAAACATATCATTGATGCCTTGATGCAATCTTATGAAGAAAAGCTTGAGTTGGAAGTTTCTATTCCTAGAAAACTTTATGATGAGTGGGAACCTACTATTAAAATTAATATTAAGGATCATTTGTTCTATGCTTTATGTGATTTGGGTGCTAGTGTTTTCACTATTCCCAAAACTTTGTGCGATTTGCTAGATTTCCGTGATTTTGATGATTAATCTCTAAATTTGCACCTTGCGGATTCCACTATTAAGAAACCTATGGGAAGAATTAATGATGTTCTTATTGTTGTGAATAGGAATTATGTGCCCGTAGATTTTATCGTTCTTGATATAGATTGCAATCCTTCATGTCCTATTATTCTTGGTAGACCTTTCCTTAGAACGATTGGTGCAATTATTGATATGAAGGAAGGGAATATTAGATTCCAATTTCCATTAAAGAAAGGCATGTAACACTTCCCTAGGAAAAAAATAAAATTACCATATGAATCTATCATGAGAGCCACTTATGGATTGCCTACCAAAGATGGCAATACCTAGATCTGTCCTTGTTTTTATGCTTAGCTAGGGGCGTTAAACGATAGCGCTTGTTGGGAGGCAACCCAATTTTATTTTTAGTTTTTTTTTGCTTTTTGCTTCTGCTTAGGAATAAATATTTTATCTAGCCTCTGATTAGATGTGTTTTTATGTTTTAATTAGTGTTTGTGCCAAGTTAAACCTATAGGATCTTCTTGGATGATAGTTATTTGATCTTGCAGAAATTTCCAGAAACTTTCTGTTCATGAAAAGAATTGTTAAAAATCACCAGAACGTGATAAAATACTGATTCAAATTGATGCTGATCAATAAATAAATTTCCTAGGTCGTCCTAGTTTTGCTGAATTTTTGGAGTTCCAGAAGTTTGCGTTAGTTACAGATTACTACAGACTGTTCTGTTTTTTGACTGATTCTGTTTTTCGTGTGTTGTTTGCTTATTTTGATGAATCTATGGCTAGTAAAATAGTTTATAAACCAAATAGAAGTTGGAATATATTAGGTTTAACACCAATATAAATAAATAATGAGTTCATTGCAGTACCTTGAAGTGGTCTTTTTGTTTTCTTTCGCTAACGGAGCTCACGAGATTTCTGTTAAGTTTTGTGTTGTGAAGTTTTCAAGTTTTGGGTGATTTTTTTTTATGGATTATGGAACAAGGGGTAGCAAGAGCCTAAGCTTGGGATGCCCATGTCACCCCCACGATAATCTAAGTACACCAACAAGCCAAAGCTTGGGGATGCCCCGGAAGGCATCCCCTCTTTCGTCTACTTCCATCGGTAACTTTACTTGGAGCTATATTTTTATTCACCACATGATATGTGTTTTGCTTGGAGCGTCTTGTATGATTTGAGTCCTTGTTTTTTAGTTTACCACAATTATCCTTGATGTACACACCTTTTGAGAGAGCCATACATGATTTGGAATTTGTTAGAATACTCTATGTGCTTCACTTATATCTTTTGAGTTATATAGTTTTGCTCTAGTACTTCACTTATATCTTTTAGAAACGCATTGGTGGATTTGTTTTATAGAAACTATTGATCTCTCATGCTTCATTTAGATTACTTTGAGAGTCTTAAATAGCATGGTAATTTGCTTAAATAATCCTAATATGCTTGGTATTCAAGATTTGTAAAAACTTTCTTATGAGTGTGTTGAATACTGTGAGAAGTTTGATGCTTGATAATTGTTTTGAGATATAAAGATGGTGATATTAGAGTCATGCTAGTTGAGCAGTTGTGAATTTGAGAAATACTTGTGTTAAAGATTGTAATTCCCGTAGCATGCACGTATGGTGAACCGTTATGTGATGAGGTCGGAGCATGATTTATTTATTGATTGTCTTCCTTATGAGTGGCGGTCGGGGACGAGCGATGGTCTTTTCCTACCAATCTATCCCCCTAGGAGCATGTGCGTAATACTTTGCTTTGATAACTTGTAGATTTTTGCAATAAGTATATGAGTTCTTTATGACTAATGTTGAGTCCATGGATTATACGCACTCTTCTTCCTTCCACCATTGCTAGCCTCTCTAATACCGCCAAGACTTTTCACGGTATCATACACCCACCATAACCGTCCTCAAAACAGCCACCATACCTACCTATCATGGCATTTCCATAGCCATTCCGAGATATATTTCCATGCAACTTTCCACCGTTCCATTTACTATGACACGCTCCATCATTGTCATATTGCTTTGCATGATCATGTAGTTGACATCGTATTTGTGGCAAAGCCACCGTTCATAATTCTTTCATACATGTCACTCTTGATTCACTGCATATCTCGGTACACCGCCGGAGGCATTCATTTAGAGTCATATTTTGTTCTAAGAATCGAGTTGTGATTGTTGAGTTGTAAGAAAATAAAAGTGTGATGATCTTCATTTTTAGAGCATTGTCCCGAGTGAGGAAAGGATGATGGAGACTATGATTCCCCCACAAGTCAGGATGAGACTCCGGACGAAAAAAAGAGGCCATAAAAAAAGAGAAAATGCCCAAATAAAAAAACGAGATAAAAAGAGAGTAGGGACAATGTTACTATCCTCTTACCACACTTGTGCTTCAAAGCAGCACCATGATCTTCATGATAGAGAGTCTCTCATTTTGTCACTTTCAAATACTAGTGGGAAATTTTCATTATAGAACTTGGCTTGTATATTCCAATGATGGGCTTCCTCAAAATGCCCTAGGTCTTCATGAGCAAGCGAGTTGGATGCACACCCACTTAGTTTATTTTGTTGAGCTTTCATATACTTATAGCTCTAGTGCATCCGTTGCATGGCAATCCCTACTCACTCACATTGATATCTATTGATGGGCATCTCCATAGCCCGTTGATACGCCTAGTTGATGTGAGACTATCTTCTCCCTTTTTGTCTGCTCCACAACCACCATTCTATTCCACATATAGTGCTATATCCACGGCTCACGCTCATGTATTGTGTGAAGATTGAAAAAGTTTGAGAATGTCAAAAGTATGAAACAATTGCTTGGCTTGTCATCGGGGTTGTGCATGATTTAAATACTTTGTGTGGTGAAGATAGAGCATAGCCATACTATATGATTTTGTAGGGATAACTTTCTTTGGCCATGTTATTTTGAGAAGACATGTAACATCCCAAATTTTCCATTTGGAATGTTTTACAATTATAGCTAAGCATCTATGCATTACTGTTTGAATTGAGTGACATTTGAAGTGCTTCTGAGGTTTTTTGAGTTGTTGGAATTTGAATTCAAATTGGCAATTGAAATTTATTTCAAAACTATGCCTGACAAATACTTAAGAAAAAGTATGAGAGGAGTAAACATGACACTACAAAAATGTCAGATGAAAAACATTGCCAAAAAGTTTGAATTCAAATTTTGATTTTATTTGGGATTTTAGAAAAATGTTTTTTTTAAGTTTGAGTTTGCCCCTGGAAAAATGTTCAAATTGTAGGGAATATTCCCCTGGTCATTTTGATATATATATATGTCCTACATAAAATATATATATTATATATATTATCTCTCTCTCCCTAATTCAAAAAAATAGAAAAAGAAAAAAAACCCAGGCGCCCAGCTAATCACTGACCCAGCCAGCCGAGGCACGCCCACCAGTGAGCAGGCCAACCCGGCCCGGCCTTGAGCCAGCCCGCCTGAGCCGGCCGACCCAGTACGCGCCCGAACCCCTTCCCTCGGTCGCCCGACCCAAACCCCGCCTCCCTCTCCTGCCGACACCCCGGCCCACCCCTTCTTCTTCCTCTCCACGCTTGCACACCGCCTGAATCCGGAGATCACGGATCTCCTCCCGATCCGCCTCCTCCAAGCTCGGCGCCCCTATATAAACCCCCCCTCGACCCGTTCCCCACTTTTACCCCTCGCCTAACCCCTCTCCCTCGCGCAATCGCTTCGCCCGAAGCCGCCCTTAGCCATTGCCACTGCCCCGCCACCTCCGCCCCCCAAGCTCCACCGACCCCACCATCGACTTCCCTCGCTCACTTGCCGCACCGGACGCCTCCGCCGCCGGGACCACCAGTAGCCACCACCGTCAATTGCCGAGCCGCCGTCGGCCGTCGCCCGTCGTCGCCAGCGGTGAGTCATGGGAACCCTCCACCGCCGTCCGATCTAGGATCTAGGGTTTAGATTAGAACTAGCGAAGGGGTAGGTTTTAGTTTATAAAACCCGGTTTAGTTTCGGTTTTTATTTAGGTTTAGTTAGACCGGCCCGATCGGTTTATTCCCTCGGGCGCGTTTTAGTTATTTGACGCCCGAGCGTTATATAGGCCCGTTAGCGCCAGTTTTCTTTTTAGTTAATTTTTTTCGTTTCTGTTTTTAACAGAATAGTTTCAGTTTTGTAAAATCCATATCTTTTAGGTTACTTCATATTTTTAATTGATTCTTTTTTTGTTGGTTTGCAAATTTGTTGTAGTTTCTGTAGAAAATATGTTTGGCCATGTTTAAATTATTAGAAATTGTTTTATTTTAGTTTTAGACAGATTAGTATTTCTGCTATAAAATGAGTTAGGATTATTTTATTTTAGTGATTCTTTTTGTCACTACTTTGTTTTGACCTTGCCTAACCGTAAGAATTTATTTGGGTATTTTAGATTTAATAAAAAAATAGTTTTAATCAAAATCATGTGTTTCTTGTTTATTTTTCTAGCTACTGTTTTCCTATTGTTTATTTATTAAATAATTTTATTTTTACCTATGTCATAGTTTATTTTTGATTAGTTTCTGTAGTTTTAGAACATGAACTTTTATTTACAATAAATAAAATTTTTATTTTATTTTTTTTCTTGCTAGGATTGTTATAGGCATAATAGGAGTTCTATAGTAGCTTTTGATGTGATTCTTTTTGCTCCTAGTTTGCATGGTGTTTTCCCTTCTGTTAGTTAGCAAAACCCATGCTTAAGTTCTGTTAAGAAAAATTTGGTTGTGTAAAACTATTTCTTAGTTGTTGTTTGATGTGGTGAAAACATTGATTTGGATTTCTCCGAGTTTTCCTTGGTTTTTGGTCCGGTTGTTTTGTGTGTTATGTTAGCATGCTGTTATGTTAAGTGATTGTATGTTCTTATGCTTATTATGATTGTTGTTTGCCTCGGTAGAATTTCCGGAGTGCGAAGCTTGCTATGACGAGTCCCTAACTTCCGAAGACCGTCAGCAAGGCAAGTCATTTGACCATGTTTTCTTTTACAATGCCTATGATTTTATTGCATTAGAATTATACCTTCCCACCATGCATGCAATAGGAGAATTTTAAGTTATGTTCTTGAGTAGTATCATGAGGTAGGATGAAACCAATCCCCCCTTGTTACCATGGCCCGGGACGAAGTAGTTTATTTTGCTATGCTCGTAGACGGGGTTGGTTGAGTGAATCATAAGGGAGATGTGAGAGTCAAGATGATGACAACCCCATGACTTCAAGCTCAAGATGGACTTCAAAATTCACTCTTTGGGTGGAGGACGGTTGTGGGCACCACTGGAGAAAACCAGCGGTTGGCCGGGATGCATGGAGAAGAGCCATGACATCTTGTGGAAAGCTTCACCCAGCCACGAAGAGACGGATGGATACCCCATTGACCGGAAGCTTACCTGTGCAGCCGCAAGCCATTATGGGCTCTGGCTTGGTCGACCCTAGGCGTGACTACGGCGGACGGTGCTACGAGATGTAGAAGAACGGTAGGATTGGATGGGTACCGGCGGTGGCGGAGGAACTCTTCTAAGACCCTGTTTGCTTCGTCCGTCTTCAAACACCGGGAAGTGCAAAGACTTAAAGGAGGAACGATTCTTGCGGGTAAAGTGTGCAAACCTCTGCAGAGTGAAGATCTAATCGGTTAGCCGTGTCCCGATTCACGGACAAATTGATCCTCTGGAACTTGGAGTATTTCGGATATCTCAACACCGAACTTAATAAATTAATTGAGGGGATTATTTAATAATTGGGAATGAGACATTGGTTGGCGGAACCATCTCAATAACTACCAACATTTTGTAGTATTTGCAAACAAGTCCATTGTTGTAGGGAAAAACTGGCTTTTCGCAAAACAATGAAACTTAGAGCCCCACAGCCAAATTGCATATACTGTTAGTAATTTTTTCATTGTTATTCTCTCTTCATGACTTGCCGGCATATTCAAAATGCTGACCTACACGGCTGCAACGTCTTATGTTGCAGAGGAGTTTTCCGATCAGGAGTGAGGCTATGATCCATGCTTGGCGATTGCCCTATGGAGTCGGATGGACTCGCTATTCTTCTACGCTTCCGCAGCTTTATTTAGTTTATTTCTCATGAGTTGGCCGTCGGCCGAATTTATTCTATTGTAATAAAGACTCGATATGAGAATCGTGTAATAAATTCAGGTGTGATTGAACTTTAAATCTTTGCATCAATGTACTGTGTGCCAAAGCATGATCTTGGGATGGTACAACTACGAAGGCTTGACCGCTTTTGGGTCGGGTCGCTCTGAAGATGGTATCGAGCACACCGACTGTAGGACGTAACCCCTAGGATCGGAAAGCCATAGGAAGAGACTATTTATTTTATGTCCTTATCATTCCGTAATTCTCCCTGTTCATTTCGACTTCTCTCCGATTTTCAACATTCTAGATGGCCGCGAGTTCACCCCAGTTTTGCTACCGGAGTTTTGCCAGCGAGATGAGACGATGCCTCTCGGCAAGAAGCTGGTTCAGATCGTGAAGAAGCTTAAGATTGCTCTGCCCACAATCACCGGGAAGCCTACCAATGCACTTCCGACGGATACCCGCTCTGAGGATTGAGGTGCACATTCCAGGGAGGACCTTCGGAGGACATTCAGAGCCCATTGACTTTGAGTTTACCGATTTCAATTGGATCCTCGGAAGAGACATGGCGATTTATCGTGCACTTGGACATCTCCGAGAAGAGTACAGGGCCGAGCTCGACCCATCGCACCTCGCCATGATTTCTCGCAGAACTAGGAATGGAGATATCATCCGCACCATAGAGGACGACTCCATTCTCTCATATGTCCAAGACTTGGAGTGTCTCCTCAGAAGCAGGAGATCCGGACTACGCCAGTAACTTCGAAGGTACCACAGAGGCTGTTGTTCCTGAATCGGGCGGAGGAGAAAGCAAACGCAGACTTCCTTGATCATGAAGAAGAAATCAAGGATTTCATGGATAGAGTCGACAAGCTGAAGATGGATGTTTCCGTATTAGAGGAGAAGATGGACTTGGGAGAAGACCTTTTTCTGAGTGGAGATGACGGACCCCTCGTGAGCAATGACCAGGATTATGAAGAGAGCTCCACCGAAGAAAGCCGCAAGAGGAGGCGTCGCACCAGAGGACGCCACACCGGAGGACGCCGCACTGAAGGACGCAAGGATAATTGATGAAGACAATTAGTCGACCGCCATGTTATTTTATTTTTCCGTCGATCGGTTAGGGCCGTTATTTTCGATTAGTCGTGAAATTTGTAATCCGAGATTGAACCATGTTTGAGATGATTGAATAAATGATTGGTGTGATTATGATTGTGCATTCATATGGGTAGTGATATTTTCTCATTAGACCCTTGTTCTATTCTAATTTTCTCATCCACTCCAAAACACCAGATGCCTCCGAGACGTGACCCGGTCTCAACTTTCCGCCGGAGCTCACCCAGCTGATCCAGCAGCAGAATGCCCTCATGCAGATGCTCATCCAGAACCAGAACAACAACAACAACAACAATCCACCGCCACCACCCCATGTTGACAACTTGACCCGTTTCCTAAGGCTGAATCCGCCAGTATTCTCTAGCAGCACTGAGCCGATTGTGGCCGATGATTGGCTCCGCAAGGTCGGAAGGAGTTAGCCACCGCTGGATGCACAGATGCGGAGAAGGTGCGCTTTGCCGCACATCAACTTGATGGACCTGCAGCCTCTTGGTGGGAGAACTACACCGCCACTTATCCCATCGCCACCCTCACGTGGGATCGGTTCCAAGAAGCTTTCCGCACCGCTCATGTATCACCGGAGCCATGAGTCCGAAGAAGCGTGAGTTCCGCAACTTACGCCAGGGAACCGTCTTGTGGGGCGATGCGTGGATGAGTTCGATAAGTTAGCTCGCTATGCCCCGGATGATGTGGCCACAGATGCCGCAGCAGGAAAAAGTTCTCGAGGGACTCAATGACGAGCTGGGAATGCAGCTAATGGTGGCTACCTTCAACAACTACCGGGAGCTGGTAGACAAGGCCACCATACTTGAAGGCAAGCAGCAGAGATTGATAGTCGCATAGCGGAAGTATGGTCAGGGAAGTACAACTCGAGCTCAGCGAAGCCCGTTATGCCCCATACTCGGGAGGGCATACCCATCACACCCATGGAGGACATAATCATGGAGGACATAATCATGGAGGGAATGGGAACAACCGCAACCCCGACAACAAGTCAGGCAATGGAAACGGCAATGGCAACCAGCATCGTCCTGCCCCGGCTCAGAAAGATCTGAGTCACATCACCTGTTTCAAGTGCCAGAAAACAGGGCACTATGCCACCGACTGCCTTGAGGCCAAGCAGAGGAATGGAAATGGCAATGGAAGCTCAGCAAAGAAGCCCAACCTTTTCCTCGTGCTCGGGTGAACCACATTGACGTGGAGGACATCTATGATCAGCCGGACATTGTGGTTGGTAAGTTTTATTAAATTCACATCCAAGATTGGTACTCTTTGATTACGGTGCAACGCATTCATTTATATCAAGGGTAGTTGTGGAAAAGTACGGGTTGCCCACTAGAACCCTTAGAAGCCCTCTTCACGCCGGGCCCGCAGAGGAGAAATGATGGCAGACTTAGGCTGTCATGCAACCCTCAACATCGGAAACCATAAATTTCCCGCAGACCTCATAGTATTGGAAACCCAGACCTTGGATGTAATCCTAGGCATGGATTGGTTGGCGAAGTTTGAAGGAAACATAGACTGTGCCCGCAAGTCGATTCTGCTCACCACTCCGGAGCAGAAGAGGATCAAGTATGTATCCAGACGTAACCCGATGAAGAATCAGGTGCATTCCCTCACGGGAGTTGTTCAGGAGGAAGTGCCAGTAGTGCAAGATTTTCCCGATGTGTTTCGGAGGAATTACCAGAATGCCACCGGACGAGACATTGAATTTCTGATTGAGTTATTGCCGACACAGCCCCAATATCCAAGAGACCCTATCGGATGCCCCCGAACGATTTAAAAGAGATCAAGAATCAAATTAATGAACTCTTGGAGAAGGGATATATTCGGCCAAGCTCGTCACCTTAGGGAGCCCAGTTCTTTTGGTAGAGAAGAAGGATGGAACCACGAGAATGGTTGTGGATTATCGATCGTTGAACGACGTGACCATCAAGAACAAGTACCCTCTGCCGATGATTAATGACCTATTTGATCAGCTAGTTGGAGCCAAGGTATTCTCCAAGATCGATCTTCGATCAGGGTATCATCAGTTGAAGATCCGTGAAAAGGATATACCTAAAACAACATTCACCACCAGGTATGGTTTATATGAGTATACCGTCATGTCATTCGGATTGACTAATGCCCTGCATACTTCATGAATTTGATGAACAAGGTATTTATGGAATATCTGGACAAGTTTGTTGTGGTGTTCATCGATGATATACGATTTTCTCCAAGAGCGAGGAAGAGCATAAGGAACATTTGCGTCTAGTTCGAGAAACTCCGAGAACATCGATTGTATGCCAAGTTCAAGAATGTGAATTTTGGTGAAGGAAGTCGGATTCCTCGGACATGTTATTTCAGGAGAAGGAATAGCAGTTGACCCCACCAAGGTTGTATCACCACCGATTGGCGCCACCCACCTCGATCAAGGAGATCCGCAGTTTTCTCGGACTCACAGGATATTATCGGAGGTTTATTGAGAATTTCTCGAAGATTGCGAAGCCCATGACTGAGCTGTTGAAGAAGGACGCCAAGTACATTTGGACCGAGGATTGTGAAGCCAGTTTCGTGAATTGAAGAAACGTTTGGTTACAGCCCAAGATTGATTTTGCGGACATACACAAGGATTACCAGTATATTGTGACGCTTCTCGTCGAGGACTCGGAGGAGTACTCATGCAGAAGGAAAAGTTGTAGCTTATACCTCCGGACAGCTTCGACCACACGAGAAGAATTATGCCACACATGATTTGGAGTTAGCGGCAGTAGTGCATGCACTCAAGACTGGAGACATTTCCTCATCGGAAACCGTTGTGATGTTTACAGCATCATAAGAGCTTGAAGTATATTTTCACGCAGAAGAGTTGAATCTCGTGCGGAGGAGATGGCTGGAGTTAATCAAGGACTATGACATGAGATTGCATTACCACCCGTGAAAGGCTAATGTTGTAGCAGATGCCTTGAGCCGTAAGAGTTATGTGAATACTTTTATAGCGGGAGGATTACCCTAGGAGTTAGTCGATGACCTCAGAGATCTTCGACTGGAGATAGTTCCGAGAGGATATGTTGCAGCTATGGAAGTTCAGTCCACTTTGGCGAAAAGAATTCGTGAAGCCCGAAGTTGGACAAGGAAATTGATGAGATAAAGAAAAGGATGAATGAAGGAAAAGCTAAAGGGTTTCGTAAGGATGAATATGAGCTATATGGTACGAGGATCGTATTTATGTACCCAATGATCCCGAACTCGTGAAGCTAATTCTTCAGAGGCTCATGATTCACCGTACTCGATTCACCCGGTAACACCAAGATGTATCTGGATTTGAAGGAAAGTTTCGTGGACGGGTATGAAGAAGGATATTGCCGAGTACGTAGCGATGTCGATGTCTGCCAACGAGTAAAAGGCGGAACATCGAAGCCGCCAGGGTTACTTCAACCTTTGCCGATTCCCGAGTGGAAATGGGAAAAACTTGGAATGGATTTTATCACAGGATTACCCAGACCCGTTCAGGTTATGATTCCATCTCGGTAGTGGTTGATCGATTGACCAAGGTAGCTCATTTCATTCCCGTGAAGACTACCTATACCAGCGCTTAAGTTAGCCAAGATATACATGACCAGGATCGTATGTCCGCATGGAGTTCCAAGAGTATCGTGTCGATAGAGGAACACAATTTACCTCAAAGTTTTGGAATCGGTTGCATGAAACTTTGGGTGCGAGGCTGGAGTTCAAGATGCAGCTTTTCATCCGCAGCATGTATGGACAGACCGAGAGAGTCAACCAGATCCTGGAGGACATGTTGAGAGCTTGTGCGCTAGACTATGGGTCTAGCTGGGATGATAATTTGCCATACGTGGAGTTCTCGTACAATAACAGTTATCAGACCAGCCTGAAGATGGCCCCTTTCAAGCTCTATACGGAAGGAGGTGCGTAACACCGTTCTTGTGGGATGGTGTTGGAGATCGAAAACTTTTCGGTCCCGATCTTATCAGAGATTCAAGAGAAAGTCAAGCTGATTCGAGATAGACTCAAGGTAGCCCAATCGAGGCGTAAGAGTTATGCCGACAGAAACGCAAGGAAGTAACATACGAAGCGGAGACCGGGCATACCTTCGTGTGTCCCCGCCGTGGAATCAAGAGGTTCGGTGTTAAAGGAAAATTAGCACCCGGTTCATTGGCCCCTACAAAATCCTCGAGCGTCGTGGAGAAGTTGCTTACAAGTTGGAATTGCGGAAGGATTGTCCGGAGTTCATGATGTTTTCCATGTTTCTCAATTTGAAGAAATGCCATGCCGACATGGCCCATATTCCGTTGAGAGACACACGGTGCCCCTAGAGGCCATACAGCTCGGCTGTGATCTCGACTTATGAGGAGAAACCCGTCCGAATTCTTGAGATCATGACAGAGTCACCCGCAGCAAGATCATCAAGTTTTGCAAGGTACTGTGGAGTCATCATTCCGAGGAGGAAGCCACCTGGGAGCGAGAAGAAGACCTCCGTCGAGACCACCCGCACCTATTTGCTAGCCAACCCGAATCTCGAGGGCGAGATTCATCTTAAGGTGGGTAGGTTTGTAACATCCCAAATTTTCCATTTGGAATGTTTTACAATTATAGCTAAGCATCTATGCATTACTGTTTGAATTGAGTGACATTTGAAGTGCTTCTGAGGTTTTTTGAGTTGTTGGAATTTGAATTCAAATTGGCAATTGAAATTTATTTCAAAACTATGCCTGACAAATACTTAAGAAAAAGTATGAGAGGAGTAAACATGACACTCCAAAAATGTCAGATGAAAAACATTGCCAAAAAGTTTGAATTCAAATTTTGACTTTATTTGGAATTTTAGAAAAATGTTTTTTTTTAGTTTGAGTTTGCCCCTGGAAAAATGTTCAAATTGTAGGGAATATTCCCCTGATCATTTTGATATATATATGTCCTATATAAAATATATATATTATATATATATTATCTCTCTCTCCTAATTCAAAAAAATAGAAAAGAAAAAACCCCGGCGCCACCAGCTAACTGACCCAGCCGAGGCCGCACCTTGAGCCGGGCAGACCAGCCGGCCCGGCCTAGCGAGCCAGCCCACTTGAACCCGGCCGACCCAGCGCGCCCGAACCCCCTTCCCTCGGTCGCCCGACCCAAACCCGCCTCCCTCTCCCGGCGACACCCGACCCCACCCCTTCTTCTTCCTCTCACGCCACCGCGCGCGCCTCATTGGAATCCCGAGATCACGGATCTCCTCCCCGATTCGCCCCCTCCTCCCAGCTCGACGCCCCTATATACACCCCGCCCCCCTCGACCCGTGCCCCCACGTTCCCCCTCGCCTAACCCCTCTCCCTCGCCGCAATCGCTCGCGAACCCAGCCTTGCCCGGCCATTGCCACTTGCCCGCCACCTCCGACCCCAGAGCTCCACCGACCCCACCATCGACTTCCCCTCGCTCCCCGCACCGGACGCCTCCGCTGTCGCCCGGACCACCGTAGCCACCACGCCGTAAATCGCCCGAGCATGCCGTCGACCGTCGCCGTCGTCGCCACCGCGTTGAGTCGCCGGGAACCCTCCACCGCCGTCCGATCTAGGATCTAGGGTTTAGATTAGAACTAGCGAAGGGGTAGGTTTTAGTTTATAAAACCCGGTTTAGTTTCGGTTTTTATTTAGGTTTAGTTAGACCGGCCCGATCGGTTTATTCCTCGGTAGCGTTTTAGTTATTTGACGCCCGAGCGTTATATAGGCCCGTTAGCGCCAGTTTTCTTTTTAG
The DNA here is from genome assembly GCA_021605145.1 of Aegilops bicornis. Lineage (NCBI taxonomy): Eukaryota > Viridiplantae > Streptophyta > Magnoliopsida > Poales > Poaceae > Aegilops > Aegilops bicornis. Next base: position 121,063,144 of record CM038669.1, read on the forward strand.
TTAATTTTTTTCGTTTCTGTTTTTAACAGAATAGTTTCAGTTTTGTAAAATCCATATCTTTTAGGTTACTTCATATTTTTAATTGATTCTTTTTTTGTTGGTTTGCAAATTTGTTGTAGTTTATGTAGAAAATATGTTTGGCCATGTTTAAATTATTAGAAATTGTTTTATTTTAGTTTTAGACAGATTAGTATTTCTGCTATAAAATGAGTTAGGATTATTTTATTTTAGTGATTCTTTTTGTCACTACTTTGTTTTGGCCTTGCCTAACCGTAAGAATTTATTTGGGTATTTTAGATTTAATAAAAAATAGTTTTAATCAAAATCATGTGTTTCTTGTTTATTTTTCTAGCTACTGTTTTCCTATTGTTTCTTTATTAAATAATTTTATTTTTACCTATGTCATAGTTTATTTTTGATTAGTTTCTGTAGTTTTAGAACATGAACTTTTATTTACAATAAATAAAATTTTTATTTTATTTTTTTTCTTGATAGGATTTTTATAGGCATAATAGGAGTTCTATAGTAGCTTTTGATGTGATTCTTTTTGTTTCCTAGTTTGCATGGTGTTTTCCTTCATTAGTTAGCAAAACCCATGCTTAGGTTCTGTTAAGAAAAATTTGGTTGTGTAAAACTATTTCTTAGTTGTTGTTTGATGTGGTGAAAACATTGATTTGGATTTCTCCGAAGTTTTCCTTGGTTTTTGGTCCGGTTGTTTTGTGTGTTATGTTAGCATGCTGTTATGTTAAGTGATTGTATGTTCTTATGCTTATTATGATTGTTGTTTGCCTCGGTAGAATTTCGGTCTGAAGCTTGCTATCACGAGTCCCTAACTTTCGAAGACCGTCAGCAAGGCAAGTCATTTGACCATGTTTTCTTTTACAATGCCTATGATTTTATTGCATTAGAATTATACCTTCCCACCATGCATGCAGTAGGAGAATTTTTAAGTTATGTTCTTGAGTAGTATCATGAGGTAGGATGAAACCAATCCCCCTTGTTACCATGGCCCGGGACGAAGTAGTTTATTTTTGCTATGCTCGTAGACGGGGTTGGTTGAGTGATTCATAAGGGAGATGTGAGAGTCAAGATGATGACAACCCCATGACTTCAAGCTCAAGATGGACTTCAAAATTCACTCTTTGGGTGGAGGACGGTTGACGGGCACCACAGAGAAAACCAGCGGTTGGCGGGATGCATGGAGAAGAGCCATGACATCTTGCGGAAAGCTTCACCCAACCACGAAGAGGCGGATGGATACCCCATTGACCGGAAGCTTACCTGCAGCCGCAAGCCATTATGGGCTCGCTTGGTCGACCCTAGGTGTTACTCTGGCCGGACGGTGCTACGAGATGTAGAAGAGCGGTAGGATTGGATGGGTACTGCAGCGGGCCCGGAGGAACTCTTCTGAAGACCCTGTTTTGTTCGTCCTGCCTTCAAACACCGTGAAGTGCAAAGACTTAAAGGAGGGAACGATTCTTGCGGGTAAAGTCGCAAACCTCTCAGAGTGAAGATCTAATCGATTAGCCGTGTCCCGATTACGGACAAATTGAGCCTCTGGAACTTGGATTATTTCGGATATCTCAACACCGAACTTAATAAATTAATTGAGGGATTATTTAATAATTGGGAATGAGACATTGGTTGGCGGAACCATCTCAATAACTACCAACATTTTGTAGTATTTGCAAACAAGTCCATTGTTGTAGGGAAAACTGGCTTTTCGCAAAACAATGAAACTTAGAGCCCCACAAACCAAATTGCGTATAGTGTTAGTAATTTTTCATTGTTATTCTCTCTTCATGACTTGCCGCATATTCAAAATGTCGACCTACACGGCTGCAACGTCTTATGTTGCGGAGGAGTTTCCCGATCGTGAGTGAGGCTACGATCCACGCTTAGCGATTGCCCTATGGAGTCGGATGGACTCGCTTATTCTTCTACGCTTAGCAGCTTTATTTAGTTTATTTCTCATGAGTTGGCCTTCGGCCGAATTTATTCTATTGTAATAAAGACTCGATATGAGAATCGTGTAATAAATTCAGGTGTGATTGAACTTTGAATCTTTGCATCAATGTACTGTGTGTGCCAGCATGATCTTGGGATGTTACAACTACACAGAGGCTTGACCGTTTTCGGTTCGGGTCGCTACAAGACATCATTGCTTTGTTAGTATGCTTGAAGTATTTTTTATGTCAATATTAAACTTTTGTCTTGAATCTTTCGGATCTGACTATTCATACCACAATTAAGAAGGATTACATTGAAATTATGCCAAGTAGCACTCAGCGTCAAAAATTCTGTTTTATCATTTACCTACTCGAGGGCGAGCATGAATTAAGCTTAGATGCTTGATACGTCTCCAACGTATCTATAATTTTTGATTGCTCCATGCTATATTATCTACTGTTTTGGACATTATTGGGATTTATTGTTCACTTTTATATTACTTTTGGGACTAACCTATTAACCGGAGGCCCAGCCCAGAATTGCTGTTTTTTTGCCTATTTCAGAGTTTCGCAAAAAAGGAATATCAAACGGAGTCCAAACGGAATGAAACCTTCGGGAACGTGATTTTTAGGAAAAATATGATCCGGGAGACTTGGACCCTATGTCAAGAAACAAAAGAGGAGGCCAAGAGGTAGGGGGCCCCCCAGGGTGTGCCCTCCACCCTCGTGGGCCCCCAGTTGCTCCACCGACGTACTCCTTCATCCTATATATACCAACGTACCCCCAAACGATCAGATACGGAGCCAAAAACCTAATTCCACCGCCACAACCTTCTGTACCCACGAGATCCTGTCTTGGGGCCTGTTCCGGAGCTCCGTCGGAGGGGGCATCCATCACAGAGGGCTTCTACATCAACACCATAGCCTCTCCTATGGAGTGTGAGTAATTTACTTCAGACCTTCGGGTCCATAGTTAGTAGCTAGATGGCTTCTTCTCTCTTTTTGGATCTCAATACAATGTTCTCCCCCTCTCTCATGGAGATCTATTCGATGTAATCTTCTTTTTGCGGTGTGTTTGTGGAGATCGATGAATTGTGGGTTTATGATCAAGATTATCTATGAACAATATTTGAATCCTCTCTGAATTCTTTTATGTATGATTGGTTATCTTTGCAAGTCTCTTCAAATTATCAGTTTGGTTTGGCCTACTAGATTGATCTTTCTTGCAATGGGAGAAGTGCTTAGCTTTGGGTTCAATCTTGCGGTGTCCTATCCCGAAGGATGAGGGGCAGCAAGGCATGTATTGTATTGTTGCCATCAAGGATAACAAGATGGGGTTTTTATCATATTGCATGAATTTATCCCTCTACATCATGTCATCTTGCTTAAGGCGTTACTCTTGTTTTCATGAACTTAATACTCTAGATGCATGCTAGATAGCGGTCGATGAGTGGAGTAATAGTAGTAGATGCAGGCAGGAGTCGGTCTACTTGTCTCGGACGTGATGCCTATATACATGATCATACCTAGATATTCTCGTAACTATGCTCAATTCTGTCAATTTCTCAACATTAATTCGTTCATCCACCGTAAAATACTTATGCTCTTGAGAGATGCCACTAGTGAAACCTATGGCCCCGGGTCTATCTTCATCATATTAATCTTCCAACACTTTGTTATTTCCTTTGCTTTTTACTTTGCTTTTTATTTTACTTTGCATCTTATCACAAAAATACCAAAAATATTATCCTATCATATCTATCGGATCTCACTCTCGTAAGTGACCGTGAAGGGATTGACAACCCCTTATCGTGTTGGTTGCGAGGAGTTATTTGTTTTGTCTTGGGTGCGAGGGACTCGCGCGTAGCCTCCTATTGGATTGATACCTTGGTTCTCAAAAACTGAGGGAAATACTTATGCTACTTTGCTGCATCACCCTTTCCTCTTCAAGGGAAAACCAACGCAGTGCTCAAGAGGTAGCATGGTGATGCCGCCTTGGGCTCCATGGTGACCTCCGTCTTGCCATCCTGCTGGTCGGTCTCGTTGCACCGATATGGAAACCTTTGCTTGATGCCTCGGTACTCTGTGGCTATGCTTGCCCCCTTGGCAATAAAGAGGAAACAAGGATGCTGCACGCGCTGGCGCCCGCCTGGTCTCGTTTGTCATGGCTCATGTCACGAAGTCCTTGCGAGGTTTGCCTTGCCTTGATCTCTCCGCCCCTCATGAGCCTGCCTGGCGAGGCCGCTCCCGAGGAGGTCTTGGGTCGTCCGCCTCGCGAGGCTTGGCCCCTCGCGAGGGTCTTGAATGCCTTGTTGACGAAGATGGGCCGCTCAGGCCTGCTAGCACAGCCACGCCGTGGGCCACAGGCAGGCAAGTCTGGGGACCCCCGTTCCCAGAACGCTGACAGTAGCCCCGGGCGCAAGGCGCGCTCGGGCTTGGCATCGAGGTGAAGCCAAAGGTCAAGCACGAAGTGCCATGGGCCCCAAAAGCCTGCGGCCTCGGTTTACGCGTGGTGGTTGGTTGGATGTGGGTGTCTCCGCTTCCCCACGCTGCCTCTGAATCTGCATTGCTACACGGCCCTCGCAACCTACACAAGAATTCTTCCATCGCCACGCCTTGCTTCCCCAATCCCTCTGCTTTCTCGAGACTCTGCTCCTCCTCTCCAATCTAACCAGCACCCCGCCTGCTTTGTCGCCATGGCGCCGAAACAGGCAGACAAAGGGAAGAAGCCGCTGTCCTCGCCAAATGAGCCTCCGGCCGCCGAGCCCGCGATCGGCCGATCCTTAGTGCTCAACGGCGAGGCCATGTACAAGGTGCGTCCAATGCTCGCTTCTAGCTTCAACGAGTGGGGGGGGGAGACGGTGGCTTGGCCTGCGTCTCACGCTCGTATTGCCCGGACAGCCACCGAGGTCCCAATCTTCATCGATGCCCTCTGGGCTGGCATGATTCCCCCTTTCTCCGCCTTCTTCAACGCAGTGCTTGAGCATTATCAGATCCACATGCTGCATCTCGACCCTCAATCAGTGACTCTCCTTGCCGTTTTTGCCTTTGTGTGTGAAGCCATGGTGGGCATCGCTCCTTCTGTGGCCCTCTTCCGCCATTTCTTCTCATTGCATCTGACTGACCCCCGCCAAAGCTTGGGGTGCGTGAGCTTCCAGGCGGTGGCCGCGACGGTGGGCGCGGGGATCGACTTCGAGATCCCTCCATCCACGAGCAAGTTTCGGACACAGTGGGTGTTTGTCGATGCCGGTGTGCTTAGTCCCCTGCTGCACGCCTGCCGGGCCGCTGCTTCCCACTCCGGTGGGGCCACAAGAGGCTCGTGAGCCCCCGTCTTGTCCCCATCTGGCTCAGGCTGGGGAGGTTGAAGGACCGTGGCGTGACCGCGCCTATGGTGATGAAGGAGTTCATCAAGCGCCGGGTCGCTCCGCTTCAGCGCCATTCTCGTCCGATGTGGACCTTGCTCAGCAGTCAGGACCAAATGAGGTTTCAGGAGTCTGGGCTCCCCCTTGGGACACGACAAACGGTGCTCGAGGTCCTGACTGGTGTCCCTTCGCCGGACGACTTGCCTGGGAAGAACTGTCTGCTGTACCGCTGCAAGAACAAGGCTGAATTCGCAGTGAGCATGCCTTCCTTTGATGAGTGGGGACCGCGCCCGCACGGCCTGGTGGGGTCCCGCGAGATCCATGTCAGCGCGGTTCCCTTCCTTGTTGCCAGCGCCGAGCTCGCCCCAATGTGGGTGCAGGGGGACGAGTGCCGCCAGCGGCTGGCGGCACAAGTGCTGATGCGCAGACGCCGCCTGGGGCTCTTGGGGCGTGGTCCTCAGGGACCCGTGATTCTGGGGCGCTGGTTGCTGAGACGGTGCAGCATGCGGCTTCCGAGGCCGAAACTCCGGAGACCTCGGAAGGTCACGGTGAGATGGCGCTCGACTATTCTCCGCAGCAAGGCACCCCTGAAGTTGTTCCCGTGAGCACTTCTCCGGCTGCTCCCCATACTGGCCGCCACGTTCAGCGCTTCGGTCGACCTTGTGTGGATTTCGAGGAACTCCGCAAGAGGAAAGGATCTCCGTGCGGCAGCGGTATCTTCGGGCCGTTGAAGCGACGAAAGTACATCGCCGTCGACGAGTAAGTACTGCACCTTGTGATTTCTTGATTGCTTCTTGATGTCTACTACACAACCTTCATCTTGTAGACGTTGTTGGGCCTGCAAGTGCACAGGTTTGTAGGACAGTAGCAAATTTCCCTCAAGTGGATGACCTAAGGTTTATCAATCCGTAGGAGGCGAGGATGAAGATGGTCTCTCTCAAACAACCCTGCAACCAAATAACAAAGAGTCTCTTGTGTCCCCAACACACCCAATACAATGGTAAATTGTATAGGTGCACTAGTTCGCGAAGAGATGGTGATACAAGTGCAATATGGATGGTAGAAATAGGTATTTGTAATCTGAAATAATAAAACAGCAAGGTAACAAGTGGTAAAAGTGAGCGTAAACGGTATTGCAAATGATAGGAAACAAGGCCTAGGGTTCATACTTTCACTAGTGCAAGTTCTCTCAACAATAATAACATAGATAGATCATATAACAATCCCTCAACATGCAACAAAGAGTCATTCCAAAGCCACTAATAGCGGAGAACAAACGTAGAGATTATGGTAGGGTAAGAAACCACCTCAAAGCTATTCTTTCGGATCGATCTATAAAAGAGTTCGTACTAGAATAACACCTTAAGACACAAATCAATCAAAACCCTAAAGTCACCTAGATACTCCATTGTCACCTCAAGTATCCGTGGGCATGATTATACGATATGCATCACACAATCTCAGATTCATCCAACCAACACAAAGTACTTCAAAGAGTGCCCCAAAGTTTCTACCGGAGAGTCAAGAACGTGTGCCAACCCCTATGCATAGCTTCATGGGCGGAACCCGCAAGTTGGTCACCAAAACATACATCAAGTGGCACATGATATCCCATTGTCACCACAGATAAGCACGGCAAGACATACATCAAGTGTTCTCATAAAAGACTCAATCCGATAAGATAACTTTCAAAGGGGAAACTAGATTCATCACAAGAGAGTAGAGGGGAGAAACATCATAAGATCCAACTACAATAGCAAAGCTCGATACATCAAGATCGTGCCATAGAGGGAACACGAGAGAGAACACGAGAGAGAGAGATCAAACACATAGCTACTGGTACATACCCTCAGCCCCGAGGGTGAACTACTCCCTCCTCGTCATGGAGAGCGCCGGGATGATGAAGATGGCCACCGGTGATGGGTCCCCCCTGCGGCAGGGTGCCGGAACGGGCTCCCGAGAGGTTTTTGGTGGCTACAGAGGCTTGCGGCGGCGGAACTCCCGATCTATCTTCTGTTCTGGAAGTTTTAGGGTACGTAGGTATATATGGGTGAAAGAAGTACGTCGGTGGACCGAAGGGGGGGCCACGAGGCAGGGGGCGCGCCCTAGGGGGTGGGCGCGCCCCCCACCCTCGTGAGCACCTCCCTTCTTTCCTGACGTGCACTCCAAGTCCATCGGGTGGCTTTCCTTCCAAAAATAACTTCTCCAGCTTGATTTCGCCTGCTTTTTGACTCTGTTTGATATTCCTTTTCCTCGAAATACTGAAATAGGCAAAAAACAGCAAATCTGGGCTGGGCCTCCGGTTAATAGGTTAGTCCCAAAATTAATATAAAAGTGGATAATAAAGCCCAATATTGCCCAAAACAGTAGGTAATATAGCATGGAGCAATCAAAAATTATAGATATGTTGGAGACGTATCAAGCATCCCCAAGCTTAATTCCTGCTCGTCCTCGAGTAGGTAAATGATAAAAAGATAATATTTGATGTGGAATGCTAGTTGGTCATAATTTCAATGTAATTCTTCTTACTTGTGATATGAATATTCAGATCCAAAAGATTCAAGACAAAAGTTCATATTGACAAAAAAATAATAATGCTTCAAGCATACTAACAAAGCAATCATGTCTTCTCAAAATAACATGGCCAAAGAAAGTTATCCCTACAAAATCATATAGTCTGGCTATGCTCTATCTTCCCCACACAAAATATTTAAATCATGCACAACCCCGATGACAAGACAAGCAACTGTTTCATCCTTTTGACATTCTCAAAACTTTTTCAATCTTCACGCAATACATGAGCGTGAGCCATGGACATAGCACTATAGGTAGAATAGAATGGTGGTTGTGGAGAAGACAAAAAGAGGGGAAGATAGTCTCACATCAACTAGGCGTATCAACGGGCTATAGAGATGCCCATCAATAGATATCAATGTGAGTGAGTAGGGATTGCCATGCAACGGATGCACTAGAGCTATAAGTATATGAAAGCTCAACAAAGAAACTAAGTGGGTGTGCATCCAACTCGCCTGCTCACGAAGACCTAGGGCATTTTGAGGAAGCCCATCATTGGAATATACAAGCCAAGTTCTATAATGAAAAATTCCCACTAGTATATGAAAGTGACAAAATGAGAGACTCTCTATCATGAAGATCAAGGTGCTACTTTGAAGCTCAAGTGTGGTAAAAGGATAGTAACATTGTCCCTTCTCTCTTTTTCTCTCATTTTTTTATTTGGGCCTTTTCTCGTTTTTTTATGGCCTCTTTCTTTATATATTTTTTTCCGTCCGGAGTCTCATCCCGACTTGTGGGGGAATCATAGTCTCCATCATCCTTTCCTCACTTGGGACAATGCTCTAATAATGATGATCATCACACTTTTTATTTTCTTACAACTCAACAATTACAACTCGATACTTAGAACAAAATATGACTCTATATGAATGCCTCCGGCGGTGTACCGGGATATGCAATGATTCATGAGTGACATGTATGAAAGAATTATGAATGGTGGCTTTGCCACAAATACGATGTCAACTACATGATCATGCTAGCAATATGACAATGATGGAGCGTGTCATAATAAACGGAACGCTGGATAGTTGCATGGCAATATATCTCGGAATGGCTATGGAAATGCCATAATAGGTAGGCATGGTGGCTGTTTTGAGGAAGATATATGCTGGGTGTATGATACCGCGAAAAGTGCTTGTGAGTATTAGAGAGGCTAGAAATGGTGGAAGGATGGGAAAAAGTGCGTATAATCCATGGACTCAACATTAGTCATAAAGAACTCATATACTTATTGCAAAAATCTAGGAGTTGTCAAAGCAAAGTATTAGCGCATGCTCCTAGGGGGATAGATTGGTAGGAAAAGACCATCGCTCGTCCCCGACCGCCACCCATAAGGAAGACAATCAATAAATAAACCATGCTCCGACTTCATCACATAATGGTTCACCATACGTGCATGCTACGGGAATCACAAACTCTAACACAAGTATTTCTGAAATTCACAACTACTCAACTAGCATGATTCTAATATCACTATCTTCATATCTCAAAACAATTATGAAGCATCAAACTTATCTTAGTATTCAACGCACTCAAAAGAAAGTTTCACATATCTTGAATACCAAGTATATTAACATTAAGCAAATTACCATGCTATTAACGACTCTCAAAATAATCTAAGTGAAGCATTAGAGATCAAGTTTCTTTAAAACAAATCCACCACCGTGCTCTAAAAGATCTAAGTGAAGTACTAGAGCAAATGACAAACTACTCCGAAAGATATGAGTGAAGATCAATGAGTAGTCGAATAATTATGCAACTATGTGAAGACTCTCCCATTTAATAATTTCAGATCTTGATACTTTATTCAAACAGCAAGCAAAGATAAATAAAACTACATTCCAAGGATAGCACAACTCATGTGAAGAAGCAAAACTTAGGCTCTAATCGATACTAACCGATAGTTGTTGAAGAAGAAAGGTGGGATGCCTACCAGGGCATCCCCAAGCTTAGATGCTTGAGACTTCTTGAAATATTATCTTGGTGGTGCCTTGGGCATCCCCAAGCTTGAACTTTTGTGTCTCCTTAATTCCTCTCATATCACGATTTCTCTTTTTATCAAAAGCTTCATTCACAACAAACTCAACAAGAACTCGTGAGATGGGTTAGTATAAACCAATGCAAAACCTTATCATTTTATACTGTAGAAAATCACTAACATTATTATTCAATATTGAATACTAAATGCCTCTGCATATTTAATACTCCTATCCTCAAATAGAATCATTAAACAAGCAAACATATGCAAACAATGCAAACATAACAGCATTCTGCCAAAACAGTACAGTCTGTAAAGAATGCAAGAGTATCAATACTTCCCTGACTCCAAAATTATGAACTAAAATTTCCACTGTAATAAATTTATCAGAGCTCAATATTAAAAAAGATTCAACATTGTACCACTCTCTTAATTTTCTAGGGAATTTTTGCAACAACGGTAAACTTTCTGTTTTCAAACAGCAACATGTATACTAGCAAAATAAGCATGGCAAAGGCTATCCTTGACTTTTTTATTGAAACTAAAGATGCAAAATATTAATCTAATTAACATAAAGCAAATACTAACAAAATAAAATGACGCTCCAAGCAAAACACGTATCATGTGGTGAATAAAAATATAGCTCCAAGTAAAGTTACCGATGAACGAAGACGAAAGAGGGGATGCCTTCCGGGGCATCCCCAAGCTTAGGATCTTGGTTGTCCTTGAATATTACCTTGGGGTGCCTTGGGCATCCCCAAGCTTAGGCTCTTGCCACTCCTTATTCCGTAGTCCATCGAATCTTTACCCAAAACTTGAAAACTTCACAACACAAAACTTAACAGAAAACTCGTGAGCTCCGTTAGCGAAAGAAAACAAAAGACCACTTCAAGGTACTGTAATGAACTCATTATTTATTTATATTGGTGTTAAAACTACTGTATTCCAAATTCTCTATGGTTTATAAACTATTTTACTAGCCATAGATTCATCAAAATAAGCAAACAGCACAATTAAAACAGAATCTGTCAAAAACAGAACAGTCTGTAGTAATCTGTAACTAACGCAAACTTCTGGAACTCCAAAAATTCTAAAATAAATTGGTGGACCTGGGGAATTTTTCTAGTAATCATCTTAAAAAAGAATCAACTAAATATCACTCTCCAGTAAAAAGTTATAGCTAATCTCGTGGGCACTAAAGTTTCTGTTTTTTACAGCATGATCATAAAGACTTCACCCAAGTCTTCCCAAAGGTTCTACTTGGCACAAACACTAATTAAGACATAAAACCACATCTAAATAGAAGCTATATGGATTATTTATTTCTAAACAGAACCAAAAATAAAGAAACTAAAATAAATTGGGTTGCCTCCCAACAAGCGCTATCGTTTAACGCCCCTAGCTAGGCATTATGATTTCAATGATGCTCACATAAAAGATAAGAATTGAAACATAAAGAGAGCATCATGAAGAATATGACTAGCACATTTAAGTATAACCCACTTCTTATGCATAGGGATTTTGTGAGCAAACAACTTATGGGAACAAGAATCATCTTTCATAGGAAGGTAAAACAAGCATAACTTCGAAACTTTAAGCACATAGAGAGGAAACTTGATATTAATGCAATTCCTACAAGCATATATTCCTCCCTCATAATAATTTTCAGTAGCATCATGAATGAATTCAACAATATAACCAGCACCTAAAGCATTCTTTTCATGATCTACAAGCATAGAAAATTTACTACTCTCCACATAAGCAAAATTCTTCTCATTCGGAATAGTGGGAGTATCATAAGAGACTTGAACACTAAAAATTGTTTCCACATTAAAAGAGTAATGTTCAGAAAAGAGTAATCATAATCATGACAAGATTTGTAAATATAATCATCACAATAATCATCATAAGTAGCAACTTTGTTCTCATCATAATCGATTGAAACCTCTCCCAAGATAGTGGAATCACTAAATAAAGTTGACACTCTTCCAGATCCACTTTCATATTTATCACAATAAGATTCAACATCCTCCAAAATAGTGGGATCACTACTTCCTAAAGTTTACACTCTTCCAGACCCACTTTCATCAATATAATCATCATAAGTAGGAGGCATGCTATCATCATAACAACTTTGCACATCAAAACTTGGGACGCTAAAAATATCATCTTAATTAAACATAGCATCCCCAAGCTTGGGGCAAACATTAATTCCAGCAAATATATTATCAAATATTTCATCCTCGTCAAACATAGCTTCCCCAAGCTTGGGCCCTTTCATATCATAAGCATAATCACTCTCATCATTAAAAATATTGATAGCACCAATAGTATAGCAATTATCATCATCACAATGAGTAGTAGGAGCAACATCATTTGGGAGGGATACCTTTCTACCTTTGTTGCTCCTTCTTTTCCTTTTCTTCTTCACATTATGTGTGGGCTTAACCTTCCTCTTTTAGCTCCTTATTGATGAGATTGGTTGAATAGAAAGCTCCTCCTCGTTACCTGATTCATCATAAGAAATAATAGGAGGATATTAAAGTCTCTTCCCTTTCATTAGTATTCTCTTCATCTTCTATTTGTTTTCTTTTCTTTATGTAATTGGCAATATAAGGATTTTCAATGCAATTCACCGCATAATACATATAATTCTTTTCTAGATCAAAATCAAGAATTTTATCAAGACTAAATTTTGGAATACCCTCAGTTATACGTTTCATTTCTTCATAACCCAAAAGAAGGCTAAGTTCTTTATGATGCTCAAGGGTAATCAAATTATCACAATATTTGGACATGACTTGATCATGAAACAAATAGCATTGGAGCTTTAAATGACCATGTTCATTGCAAAGTTCACAAGGGGCATGAAAAATATTGAATCTTTCAGCACATTTATCTAGCTCTTCTTGCAACAATTTGGTTTCTAAGTACTTATGCCTCTTGCAATAAATATCTTCTCTATTTGGTGTGTTCATGCAAACATGCACTCCACAAAAGTTGTCATGCTCATAAGAGATATTTTCATCATAACTAGTGCAATCATCATTAGCATCATGGATATTCAAAGAAAACAACATTGCAATCATGCTCATCATTCAAAGATTTAGTGCCAAACAATTTAATGAATTCTTCTTCTAACACTTTGGCACAATTTTCCTTTCCATCATACTCACGAAAGATATTAAAAAGGTGAAGCGTATGAGACAAACTCAATTCCATTTTTTGTAGTTTTCTTTTATAAACTAACTAGTGCTAAAACAAGAAACAAAAAGATTCGATTGCAAGATCTAAAGATATACATTCACTTACCTAGCCTCCCCAGCAACGGCGCCAGAAAAGAGCTTGATGTCTACTACACAACCTTCTTCTTGTAGACGTTGTTGGGCCTACAAGTGCACAGGTTTGTAGGACAGTAGCAAATTTCCCTCAAGTGGATGACCTAAGGTTTATCAATCCGTAGGAGGCGAGGGATGAAGATGGTCTCTCTCAAACAACCCTCGCAACCAAATAACAAAGAGTCTCTTGTGTCCCCAACACACCCAATACAATGGTAAATTGTATAGGTGCACTAGTTCGCCAAGATATGGTGATACAAGTGCAATATGGACGGTAGAAATAGGTATTTGTAATCTGAAATAATAAAAACAGCAAGGTAACAAGTGGTAAAAGTGAGCGTAAACGGTATTGCAATGATAGGAAACGAGGCCTAGGGTTCATACTTTCACTAGTGCAAGTTCTCTCAACAATAATAACATAGATAGATCATATAACAATCCCTCAACATGCAACAAAGAGTCACTCCAAAGCCACTAATAGCAGAGAACAAACGTAGAGATTATGGTAGGGTACGAAACCACCTCAAAGCTATTCTTTCGGATCGATCTATAAAAGAGTTCATGCTAGAATAACACCTTAAGACACAAATCAATCAAAACCCTAATGTCACCTAGATACTCCATTGTAACCTCAAGTATCGTGGGCATGATTATACGATATGCATCACACAATCTCAGATTCATCCAACCAACACAAAGTACTTCAAAGAGTGCCCCAAAGTTTCTACCGGAGAGTCAAGAACGTGTGCCAACCCCTATGCATAGGTTCATGGGCGGAACCCGCAAGTTGGTCACCAAAACATACATCAAGTGGCACATGATATCCCATTGTCACCACAGATAAGCACGGCAAGACATACATCAAGTGTTCTCATAAAAGACTCAATCCGATAAGATAACTTTCAAAGGGGAAACTAGATTCATCACAAGAGAGTAGAGGGGGAGAAACATCATAAGATCCAACTACAATAGCAAAGCTCGGGATACATCAAGATCGTGCCATAGAGGGAACACGAGAGAGAACACGAGAGAGAGAGAGATCAAACACATAGCTACGTACATACCCTCAGCCCCGAGGGTGAACTACTCCCTCCTCGTCATGGAGAGCGCCGGATGATGAAGATGGCCACCGTGATGGGTTCCCCATCCGGAAGGGTGCCGAACGGCTCCCGAGAGGTTTTTGGTGGCTACAGAGGCTTGCGGCGGAACTGCCGATCTATCTTCTGCTGGAAGTTTTAAGGGTACGAGGGTATATATGGGTGAAAGAAGTACGCCGGTGGACCGAAGGGGGCCACGAGGGGCGCGCTCTAGGGGTGGGCGCGCTTCACCCTCATGAGCACCTCCCTTCTTTCTGACGTGCACTCCAAGTCCATCGGGTGGCTTTCCTTCCAAAAATAACTTCTCCAGTTGATTTCGCTTCGCTTGACTCTGTTTGATATTTATTTTCTTCGAAATACTGAAATAGGCAAAAAACAGCTAATCTGGGCTGGGCCTTCTGTTAATAGGTTAGTCCCAAAAGTAATATAAAAGTGGATAATAAAGCCCAATATTGCCCAAAACAGTAGATAATATAGCATGGAGCAATCAAAAATTATAGATACGTTGGAGACGTATCACTGCTTTCCTCCCTTACGTTGGCTCTTCAGGACCCCTTCTGCAGGGGCCGTTGAGTCTCCCGAGAGGCGATCCCCACCTTCTCCAGCACCCCCATCGGCCTTGAGTATCCCGGGCCTGCATGCCGCGCCTGGAGCTGGGCCGGCCGAGGGGGTATGCTCGCCTTCATGGCGCTTCGAATCTGTAACTCCGTTGCCCTTCCTCCACGGCCTGGCTTGGAGCTTGGCGGGCATTCCCCGGGCTCCTGCCTTGGTCATGGACAGCAGCTAGTTGGCTTCGGTCTTCAGCTTCTCCTCAGGCAGCTGGCCCCGACTGTCCAGGGCCCCTCGCGAGGTCAAGCTGGCACCCGGGGCGGCACCAGCCCCCAGCCCCCTGCTGAGAGGGGGTGCGCCGCTTCACGTCCCGCCTGCAGCCCCCGTGGCGGAGGACGAGGTGGGCCATGCGTTGGAGTTCGAGCGCGGGCGGAGCGTCGTTCGTCATGAGCTCTTCCAGGAGGCGATGGGCGCGATGAGCCGACTTGATGAAGAACTCGCGGGTGTCGACTCACGCCTTGAGGCTGAGGGCCTTCGGCTGGTGGAGGAACGGCGTAAGCTGAGGGTGGCCGTCAACCTTGGCCGCTACCAGCATGATCTTGATAATGCGAAGGCCGAGGTGTCCCTCAAGGTTTCCCGCGAGGCTTGCTCCCGAGCCTTGGAGGAGGCTCGCGAGGCTGACCGCCGTCGCGAGGCTGCAGAGAAGCACGCGTGGGAGCTCCAAGCCTGGAGTGCGTCCCACGAGCGCCAAGTGGAGGCGCGCAGAGCTGCCCTTGCGTCGCTGAGGGGGACACCTGCCGAGGAAGAGGAGGTCCGGAAGCGCGAGGAAGCGTTGGCTCTGGAAGCCGTGGAGCTCAGCCTCGAGCTTGAGCAACTAGAGACGAGGGAGCGTCAAGTTGCTCAAGCGGAAGATGCCGTCGGGGCCCGCGAGGCCAAGGTCCAGGAGGAAGTCGACCGCCGGGTGGCCAAGGTTCCCGTGGATCTTGAAGGTTGGCACGAGCTGAAGCTGAAGCTTGCGGGAACCGAGGCAAGAGGCAAGACCGCCGCCTAGGCCCTGTGCTAGATGAGGCGGAGAGGCGCGAGAGGTCACGGCGCAGCGGACTTGGCCTCCGCCCGCCGAGCTGCTTTCTTCGAAATAGGTTGATGACGCCGAGGCCGTCACGCGGCAAAACAGGGAGGAAGTGACTCAACGGCGGACGCTGGAGTGCGAGCATGCCCCCATGCTTCAGGACCTCCGAAACAGGGCTAATACCACCCTGGGCTACATCTGTGATGAGAATGCAAAGCACCCCCACTCGAATGACTACGCCAGTCACCTGATCTTCTTCACCGACATGGTGACGTGCCTGGAAGCCCGGTCTGATAGGGCTCGACATCTTGTGGAAGAGAGAAGCCGGGGCCTACTTGGGCGCGCGTTCTCCCGTGTCTTCAGCCACCTTCGAAACTCCTTCCCCGACTTCGACTTCGACGCCGCCATTGCTCCTGTACCGCAGGCCATTCGCAGTGACCCGGCGCGGTGGGTGGAGGACAACGTCGACGCGCTAGTCAGGGCCTTCACCTCCGAAGATGAAGCGGTGGTAGTCGCGGCAGATGAAGGTGACGTGGTCGACGACGGCGATGGAGGCGCCGCCGAAGGCGGCGACGATGCCGGCGAAGACGACGATGTCACGAGTGACGCGTACGAAGGCGATGCGGCGAGCGACATATCTGGCTGATCCCATATCCCCCTATTGTTTTATCCTGTATGCAAAAAACTCGGGCATGGCCGTTAAGGATTGTGAGAGCATTTTGAGAGGGGGCGGGGCCTCGTGTAAGCAAACTGCTGCCTTCATTCTCTTATGTGGTATTGAGTGTGCACCTTCGTGAAACCGTAAATCTGGCGGCAAGTTCTCATCGTGGCTTACCTTAGTCGGGGCGGGTCACGAACCGAATTGTGAGATCATGAGCTTTCGTGACTCCTGGGGTGCCCGTCAACCCACCAGAGTGGGCCTCGTGAGAGGTGAGCACCGTTCGTGGCGTTAGTGCGCGCGCGTGGCGCATATGTACCTCGCCCAATCCAGCTCGCGAGGGGCTCGCGAGTGGAAGGCGCGGTGTGTCAGTCCAAAACCAGGCGAGAACCAGATAACGAGAAATCGCTCCGAACGATAAAAGGCACCCCCAACGCGCATAAATGAAAACTTGACTTCAACTTAAATCCAAATCCAAAAGGCAAGGCTACAGAAAAGGGATTCAAAGCAAATGGCCGCGTCCGGCACCTAGTCTAGTCTTCTTGTCTTCAAGTCTTCTCACTAGCGCGGAGCTAAGTGCTGCCACTAGGCGTGGGAGGGAGCCCCCGAGGCCCGAGGGCGGCTCTCCGGAGACTCTGGGGCGTGTACAGCCCCACTCATTATTACGTGAGAGTGTCACGGGCGGCGATCTTCACAGGCACTGGGCCTTCTTCACAGGTACCGGCCTTGCTTCATATCGCCAGGCAAGGGCCCCGCCTTGCGCCGCCCTCGACCACCTTTGAGCCGACCGGCAACCAGGATGACACAAAGGGGGGAAAGGGGACGCCAGCGGCGCCCTCGGCGACCACGGGTCCTTTGCCGGGGGTAGGCTTTTCAGCACCTCCCCAGCAGAGGGCCTACCTCCGGGGGGGACCTTGCTCCATGCGACGCGGCGAGGGGTCTGGCTCCCGGCTTCTCTCCCGCTGCCCCCAGCATGATCCTCCTGCGGGAGGTGAGGGAGTCCTAGAGTAAGGGGTCCTTGGGCGTCCGGGCTGTTATCCATGGGCCGGACTGATGGGCTGCGAAGACGTGAAGGCCGAAGACTGTATCCGTGTCCGGATTGGAATCTACTTGGCGTGGAAGGCAAGCTTGGCAACCCATTATGAAGATTCCTTCTTATGTAACCGACTCTATAAACCCTAGATCCCCAAAGGTCTATATAAACCGGAGGGGTTAGTCCGGGAAGCACACACATTACCATAGTCATACAGGCTAGACTTCTAGGGTTTAGCCATTACGATCTCATGGTAGATCAACTCTTGTAATACTCATATTCATCAAGATCAATCAAGCAGGAAGTAGGGTATTACCTCCATAGAGAGGGCCTGGACCTGGGTAAACATCGTGTCCCCCGTTGTCACAGCCCTAGAATTTGATTGCAGTTAGTTTCATAACCATCCATGCATCATGTCTATATTGTCTGAAATTTGAAATGGGGATGACAAACCCTAGCACTAAATGAAATGCAATTAGGATCAAAATAAAAATATTTTCAATGAACCCATAATGCCTTTAGAAAAGTTCATTATTTTTTATAAAGGTGGAAACCTCTGCCAAAAATGATGCACATATTTTTTAGGCCATTCTGGATTTTTAAATTAACTCAAATTGTATTTGAATTGGGGCTTTTAAATGCTATATATATTTTAGATGCTCCAAAAAAATGTTGGAAATTGTTATGGGTCACCAAATAATTCGTAGCACCGATAATTGTTTCCAGGATTTTATGAAATGGTTTGGTATTATTACTAAATCAAAACAAATAGCAAAAAATAGAAAACAAAAATAAAATAGAGAAAACCAGAGAGAGGAAAAACCCACCTGGCACTTACTTGGCGCAGCCCACCTAGCGCCAACTGCCCAAATTGCGTGACAGCCTCAACCGCCCGACCGCCCAAAGGGCTAGTCATCATTCTCATCTTGCCAGGAGGATGCAGCTGTGGTCAGCCGTCATGAAAGCACGCTACCGCCAGCCTCCTCGCTGTCACGACGCTCGACGCCTCCAACGCCGCCACGCACGCCTCGACCTCTCTCTCCTCACCCGTGGCCTCTCCTCCTTCTACTCTCTCACTGCATGCACCAGCGGCCCTGCCGCCATTGGCCCACCGCTCGTGATAGCCACCGCCTCCCCACGCCTCAGACATGCCCCCGAGATCCGCGACGACGCCCTCGTACTTTCCACCGAAGTCATGCAATGCCAGTGCCCAGAACGCCGCCACCACCGCTATCTTCAACTCCGCCTCCGAGATCGCCGACAATGCCCCGACGCCGTCCGACCTTCCTCGAGCCCACCGAGACGCTGCTTCGCAATCACCGTGAGCTCACGGACCGACTCCCTCCTCTCCTCGCCTGCTTTTTGCTCTAGCTCGCTTCCCCACCTCCGCCGGCTCGCCGCCACGGCCGACGAGCTCCATGCTCCGAAGCTCGTCTGGCCGCCGAAAGCATCACCAGCAGGGTTTCGCCAAGCGCCTCGCGAACTCGCAGCACCCACGGGTTCGCCCTGTCGTGCCCTGTAGCGCCATTTCCGCCTTTGCCCGAGCTCCGGCGCCGCTCCACTTGACGCCACTGTCGCCTCAGGCCATCTCCGGCAGCCCCGCAGCCACCACCTGATGCGCCTCGTCACGTTGTAGCCTTAGAGCCCAACCCCGCCTCCTCTCGTCGCCGGAGTCGCCGGGACGAGCGACGCCGCCGTCTGTAGTGTCATCAAGGCTAATCACTGATGTGGCCGGGCTTAATTAGTGCCTAACCACACCGCTGAGTACCAACCATACCATCGACACGCGGGCCCGACCTCGCTAATTAATCCAGGATTAGTGCTAATTAAACCAGGATAGTTTAGTTAGTAATCGACACGCTGACCCATCGTCGGGCTTTGACTGGGCCGCCTGTTGATCATCAAGGCCAAGATGATGTCATGTTGACGCGAAGAAATCATTTACTGGATTTTGTTTATTTCCAAATAACCAGGAATTCCAGAAAATGATTTGAACTTCTAAACATTATAGAAATTCAACTGTAGCACAGAATGAAATAATTTATATATGAAAAATGATCAGAAAAATCCAATCTATCCATCTGTACCATTTTCATGCATGTTTGTTTAAGTTAACTTCACTGTTTAGGATGAAAAATGAATAGGACAACTTTGATAATAGTTTTGGAGTTGGGATTTCATGTAGTTTTGAATTCCACTACAATCAAAATGACTTGTTGTTGCATTAGCCCAAATCACAGCATATTGCCATGTCATGATCATGCATCATATTGTTGCATTGCATTGATTGTGTTTCTTCTTTGTTTGCTGGTGTTTGTCCCCTCTCGGTAGACGACGTACCGACGACGTGATCAATGACACCATTGAAGAACTATATTATCTTCAGAAGTGCCGGGCAAGCAAAACCCCCTTGTTCATTCCGATACAATCCCACTCTCTCGCTCCTGCTCTCTTTTATTGCATTAGGACAACAACGATTCATCTGTTACTTGTTGCGGTAGCTGAACCCCTTTTCCTCTGCATGACCTGTCATTGCCACAGTAAATAGATGAAACCCACTAGCATGAGTAGGAGTTGTTTGAGCCCTGATGTGCCTACTCATTCATGCTTGTTTGTCATGCCTGCCATCGCTTATAGTTGAAGTCAGGTCCGATTCATCGGGATGAATCAGAGGTGTGAACATGTCCCACTGGTGTGAGCTAAGTGTGTGAACACGATTTGGTAAAGGTAACGGTGAGAGGCCATGTAGGAGTACATGGTGGGTTGTCTCATTGCAGCCGCCCTCGTGAACTGAAGTTCTGTGTTTGTGATCCATGAACAGTTACTACCACACATTGGGTTCCGTAACTCGACCCCTCTCGACTTATTAATCAACATGATCTCCGGCCCAGAGTTGCAACTAGTTTCGTGTTTGTAGGTAGTGTTAGTAGTCTACCAAGTGGCACCCGGCATGTGGCTTGGGATAGACTAGGCACCATGGCACGGTGTACCAAGCGTGAGATCCACCCATCGAGGTGGGCTTGGGAACCCTGCTCACATCGCTTTGGGGCCGTGAGCGACACCCCGGCCGGATTCTCCTTGCGGATGGAACCCGAATAGGCGATAAACCTGGACGAGAGACTTTGTGGTTGGTCGTCGTGGCCGACTCCTCGCCAAAGCTTCCTCTTGAAGGTTGCCGAGATACACGACGTGTACATGGTGGTAAGTGGCGAGAGCGTGTGTGAAGAAGTACACCCTCGCAGGGTTAACATTATCTATTCAATAGCCGTGTCCGTGGTAAAGGACTTCGTTGCTCGTGCAGTTCATAGACAAGTGAAAGTGGATACTCTAAAATACGCAAGATAAGTGTGAGTGCTATGGATGGCGTTCTCGTGAGGTAGACGAGAGCGGATCCATAGTGGTGTATTGATTGGTGAATATGTGGATTCGTAGCGCCACCTCAAAAGAGTTACTTGCAGTCGTAGTTCAGGATAGCCACCGAGTCAAAGCTGGCTTGCTATAGTTAAACTCCACCACCCCCTTTGTTGATACTGATGCATATGTAGCTAGTTCTGATGTAAGTCTTGCTGGGTACATTTGTACTCACGTTTGCCTATTTTATGTTTTGCGTAGAGACTTCTGGCCTCACTACTAGTACCGCATGGACTTCGACGATTAGCTTGTTACCTCAGCTACGATCTTGTGCCCTCGGTAGGATCTGGTAGATAGTCGTGCTTCTCACTTTTTTTTCATTTGTAGATGTCTCAGACTGCATATGTTAAGCTTCCGAGTGTGCTTTGATTTGTATGTTTCAATGTTGGGTCATGAGACCCATGTTTGTAATATCTCGCCTCTGAGCCTAATGAATAAATTCTCTGAGTCGTAGAGTCTTGTTGTGATGCCATGTTGTATTTGCACATATCGAGCATATTGTGTGTATGATTGAAATGCTTGGTATGTGTGGGATCCGACAACCTAGTTGTTTATCCTTGGTAGCCTCTCTTATGGGGAAATGTATTCTTGTGCTTCCATGAGCCATAGTAGTCCGCTACAGCCCGGTTCACCGGAGTCCTCGCTAGCCCAAAGACTACCGCTTTAACACTTGACTGGCCGGGCATGTGATTCACTTTGTTCTCGTGGTTCTGTCTCTTCGGGAAATGTCACGCTGTGACATCCGTAGTCCTCGCTTAGCTCGCTAGAGCCCGGTTCACCGGAGTCCTCATAGCCCAAGGTTACAGCCCGGATTCGCATGTCATCGGACATGCTCGATGTTGATTCATGTATGTCTGTCCTCGTAGTTATTGCCACCTTGGGTTCACGACTAGTCATGTTGTCCCGGTTCTTCATTATATGGATGCTAGCGACACTATCATATACGTGAGCCAAAAGGCGCAAACGGTCCTGGGCCATGGTAAGGCGACACCCGTGGGAATACCGTGCGTGAGGCTGCAAAGTAATATGAAGTGTTACTGGCTAGATCGATGTGACCTGGAATTGGGGTCCTGACAGCTTTGGTATCAGAGCCTGACTGCCTGTAGGATTACCAAGCCAAACTGGTCAAAGTTGAGTCTAGAAATTCTTTAGTTATATTAGGGAATTGATTGTGGGATGGAATGTAAGGCTATTTTTACTCCTTATACCTTATGCCTTCTAATCTTAGTCATCTTATCTTTCCTACGGGGTTAAGGAACTAGTCTTTCTCCTCTTTCTATCAGGATCACGTGTTACTACTCAGAGACTTGTAAGATTGTTGAATTCAAGCCTCGGTTACCGGTTCCTACTATTTCAGATGTTAACTGTTGATCTCGAACCTTGATATGATGTTGTTGAGTGGTTATGCCACCATTTTGCATGATGTCTCAAATCTTTTTGAGCATTTACAGCCGTTATGTCAGTCTCGAGTCATCCTGTGTTTCTAAACTATCTCGATGCATTTGCAAATTCTTCCTTCCCTGCTCACGGTGTCATTTTGGTCGTATAAGCACACTAATCGCTCGTTGAGGTACTCCTTGCCTTGACATATATGTTGAACTAGTATTATGACCCTAGGCATCTTAGAGGATCACCGTAATATGGCCATGTTTTTGTGTTCCCAGGTGATGATTTTGGTCATTATTCTCGAAAAGCATCCCATGATGCCATTTAGTAGTAGGTATTCTACTCCTGGGTTCTTGACCCAAGATTCACTCTACTTACCTCGTGTTGATAGCGTTTGCTAGTTCCTTTAGGATATTAGTAACCTTTGCATTAGTCCTCGAGGTCCATGGTATTTCCTTCTTCCAAATACCATGAACCATTAAGGCAGAAGTTCTTTGAACCAAAAGATCACAATCAGAGTACTCTTGAGGAATTCTCCATTCATAATTGTGATTCTGCCAGTTCTACCTTTCTGCATGAGTTATCTAGAAGAAACCTGTTGAACTTGTTTCGACATATTAATCTATGCATCCACAACTCAGAAAGATATATCTTCCTTTGAGTTGTTTCCATTGTAGATGTATTCCGATTCCCGCTCATCGCTTGGTAGTCAGAGTAGTTGTGCATTCATGTTATCGATGCCTATTACTCATGTGGTCCGTCAAGCCATTCTATTCCGGAATGACTAGTAGAAACAAACTCCAGTACCTCATCCATATCCAGGATTGGGTCAAAGCAGTTGTGTTACGCAGATCAAAATGCTAATCTAGCTCTTGTTCTGTTCTACCCTGGAGTATTACCATGTTTATATCAAGAATATCATGGAAATTGCAACCATTCTATGAACTCTTGATACAGTGATACTTCTCGCCCTCATTATTCATTTCTCGGCTCCCGTGTTGTTGCAACCGGAATGCCGACAAGTGAACCGTGATGTGTGAAATCAATACTTCTAGCAACCCCTGCTGTTTGGTAGTTAAAGGACAATAATTTCATTCTTAGTGTGTTGGTTCTTGAATCATCATTCTAAGATAGATTGTGCTACCTAGTCCTTATTTCTCGTGCACTCTTCGATCGATGAGTTAGGATTTCACAAACCCTTGCTCGTTGATCATATCATCTTGCCCTCAAAAGCAAGATTGTTCTCAAGCTTAGTAACATATCGCTGGTTCGTGATTTTCCAATATCTTCTCGAGGTATCACCAAAGTTGTCACCGACCGCTATGTTGAGTTCGTGATCAAGTTGGTTCCTTGTAACCACCCCTTCTCCAAGAATCTGTGTTGGATACCCCTGAGCTAGTTGGTTAAGCTAAACAACAACTTGGGGAGTTGGAAGATGAAAGCTTGTCCGACTTAGTTCATTCTAAGGGATATCTTGTATGTGTGTTGAAGAAAGGTGATGTCTTCATTGATTGATCCTCGCGATCAATTGCTGGACCTATCATCCTAACCAAAACTTTGATTTGTGTATGGGCTATCACCAAATTAAATCAGTACCATCGATGTTCGTAATGTTGTATTACTCGTGGTTGATCCCTCGAGCATACACCATTACATCTTTTGGTCTGACCAATGCTATCACCGTGTTCACATGATGGTGGAAGTCCAGTGATATGGAAATTCTGATGAGTTGCTGTTGGGCCCATCAGCAGCATTTTGTCTCCTCCATGATTCATGTTGAACATCAACCTAGTGTTGAAAATTTTGTAAGCAATGCCTTCGTGTTCCGTTCATGAAGCTTATGCTTGGATTGAAGAAGTGACTTCCTCGAATTCACGGCATTTGATGTAAGTTGCCGCCATGAATTCGAGATGATTGTTTTTGCTTCCTCTCGAACCATCCCAAGTTAGTCATGCATGTGCGAAGTATACTTTGGTTTGTGAGATTAGCTACCTTCATTCCATATGTGTTTCCTAGCACACCAAGCCACTGATTGATTTGTTCAAGGAGAAGAAGTTCCTTCTTAAGAGCATGCCTTATGCAAGGATTCTCAATATCCTCGCTGATGGTTCCCAACCGTAACTCGTAGTGTTTCATTGTAAGACTACCATGTGGTCATGCTTGTCTAGGACAGCGTGTTCACATGTTTGTAGCAGTAACCCTGCTCATGTTTTGGAGCTTTCATCGTAGTTCAGCTCCCGAGAATCCTGCAACATTATCTCGCTTAATTTGAGTTGCAACTGTTCCTTCTCCGCATATGTTGTCCGAATATCCTCGTTAGCAACCAGATCTGAATCTCGTGCAGATATGATGGTTGGAACTTCTCCAAGATCTATGATGTAGGTGCCGACAAGGTTGATGTTCTCGCCGACGACCTTTAGCCCAGTCGGAGGATCTATCACTATAATATCTTGATTGGGCAATTTGTCCATCTTCTCCACGAGGATTTCATGCGGCTTATTCTATAAGTTGTTCCTTAGGGATTCTTGTGCACTTGGTTTCCCGATAAGCTATAACCATTCAAAAGGTGGAATCACTCTCGTTGAGTTATTCCCAGCTACGTAATCATTCCAAGCATTTGCATTTTGTTTCCAAATTTTGCACCTCAAGAATTCACTGCTTAGGATCATCTTCAAAAGTGGTCCTACCATGGGTCCCATCCATTTCCGATGATAAGCAAAATCATCCATTGCGTTGTCTTCAACAAGGTAGTCCACATCATCCATCACTAGTCATCATGGTAGTATGTCGTGTTGCCAGGATCCTTGCCACGGATGCTGGTAAACCCTTGATGAGTATGGAAATGCTCAAGTCCCTGAGAGCACACTCAGTCACTAGGTTATATCCTCGGTATCAATTGGGATGTGCCTCCCGTTTGCCGAGTTGTTCTATAACCATAGTTTCCTTTCTGATCTGAGTATGCCATTTCTCAACTCCGCCGAAACGATCGTTCAGAAATTGCCTCAGTCTGGTGAAAAGAGTTCCAACTATTTATGTATCAAAAGTAGTTCTTTTTGCCACTTAAGGGAAAAATTCTAAGAGTCACCTTCCCCGAGGTGTCCTGCTATGGTATCGTGGGCAACTTAACTCCTCGCTACTTTGAAACCACCTCACCATCTATTTAAGCGTCGAATTGTTGCCTACCAATTTGAACCTTTGTCATATGTTTCTCATCCATCATCTCTGATGTATGTTTTGCGTCTCAGCTCAAGGGATGTTTCTACGTCTCATTTCATGAGTTGATCTTGTGTTCATTAATATCGATGATCCATTCTTGTGAGGTTGTCTTGCTCTCTTGTCGCCATGTTGGATGAAGTTCTCGAAGGAAAGGATGTCATAATCAATATGATGTAGCAGATCAACATCTCCGAGAAGGGCAGTTGGATCATGAAGATCGTGTTATTACCTTTTTGTTCCCTCTGTCTTCTTACCTCACGTCTTGAATCTCGGGACGAGATTCTTGTTTAGTGGGGGTGAGTTGTCCCAACCCAAGAATTTGATTGCAATTAGTTTCATAAGCATCCATGCATCATGTCTATACTGTTTGAAATTTGAAATGGGGATGACAAACCCTAGCACTAAATGAAATGCAATTAGGATCAAAATAAAAATATTTTCAATGAACCTGCATGCCTTTAGAAAAGTTCATTATTTTTGATAAAGGTGGAAACCTCTGCCAAAAATGATGCACATATTTTTTAGGCCATTCTGGATTTTTAAATTAACTCATATTGTATTTGAATTGGGGCTTTTAAATGCTATATATACTTTAGATGCTCCAAAAAATGTTGGAAATTGTTATGGGTCACTGAAATAATTCAAAAAGCACTAATAATTGTTTCCAGGATTTTATGAAATGGTTTGGTATTATTACTAAATCAAAACAAATAGCAAAAAATAGAAAACAAAAATAAAGTAGAGAAAACTAGAGAGAGGAAAAACCCACCTGGCACTTACCTGGCGCAGCCCACCTAGCGCCCAACCGGCCCAGCTCGACAGATGTTTCATCGCCCGACCGCCTAGTGGCTACCATCGTTCTCCTTCTTGCCAGAGGACGAAGGCTGCGGCGCTGCCGTCATGAAAGCACGCCGCTTCGCCAGCCTCGCTGTCAGCCGACGCTCGGACGCCCAACGTAGCCACGCACCCCGACCTCTCTCTCCTCACTCGTGGCCTCTCCTCCTCGCTTCTCACTCAAGACGCACCCGAAGCGGCCCTGCCGCCGCTTCCACCGCTCGTGATAGCCACCGCCTCCCTACGCCCCTAGACGTGCCCCTCGAGATCCGCGACGACGCCCTCGCATTTCCATCGAAGTCACGCAACGCCAGTGCCCGGAATGCCGCCACCACCGCTATCTTCAACTCCGCCTCCGAGATCGCCGACAATGCCCCGACGCCGTCCGACCTTCCCGAGCCCATCGAGACGCTGCTCGCAACCACCGTGGAGCTCACGGACCGACACCCTCCTCTCCGCTTCCTGCTTTTGCTCTAGCTCCGCTTCCCCACCTTCGCCAAGCTCGCCGCCACGGCCGACGAGCTCCATGCTCCCGAAGCTCATCCGCCGCCGAGCATCACCAGCTGCGTTTCGCCAAGGCCTCGCGAACTCCGCAGCACCCACGGTTCGCCCGCCATGCCTCAGAGCACCATTTACGCTTTTGCCC
Source organism: Aegilops bicornis (assembly GCA_021605145.1). Taxonomy (NCBI): domain Eukaryota; kingdom Viridiplantae; phylum Streptophyta; class Magnoliopsida; order Poales; family Poaceae; genus Aegilops; species Aegilops bicornis. The sequence goes on from CM038669.1 coordinate 121,090,244, forward strand.
GAAGCTCCGCCGCCCGCTTGACGGGCTGCCGCCAAAGCCATCTCCGACAGCCCCGCAGCCACCACCGACGCGCCACACGCCTGTAGCCTTAGAGCCCAACCCGCCTCTCTCGCCGCCGGAGTCGCCGGGACGAGCGACGCCGCCAGGTGTCATCCGGCTAATCACGACGTGGTCGGCTTAATTAGTGCCTAACCACACTGTTGAGTACCAACCATAGTCACTGACACGCGGGCCCGACCCTGCAAATTAATCCAGGATTAGTGCTAATTAAACCAGGATAGTTTAGTTAGTAATCGACATCGCTGGACCCATCGTCAGCTTTGACCTGGCCGCTTCCATTGATCACCGACGTCAAAGATGATGTCATGTCGACGTTAAAGAAATCATTTATCGGATTTTGTTTATTTCCAAATAACCAGGAAATCCAGAAAATGATTTGAACTTCTAAAAATCATAGAAATTCAACCGTAGCTCAGAATGAAATAATTTATATATGAAAAATGATCAGAGAAATCCAATCTATCCATCTGTACCATTTTCATGCATGTTTGATTAATTTAACTTCACTATTTAGGATGAAACATGAATAGGACAACTTTGATAATAGTTTTGGAGTTGGGATTTCATGTAGTTTTGAATTCCACTACAATCAAAATGACTTGCTGTTGCATTAGCCCAAATCACAACATATTGCCATGTCATGATCATGCATCATATTGTTGCATTGCATTGATTGTGTTTCTTCTTTGTTTGCCGGTGTTTGTCCCCTCTCGGTAGACGACGTACCGACGACGTGATCAATGACACCGATGAAGAACTATATTATCTTCGTAAGTGCTGTGCAAGCAAAACCCCTTGTTCATTCCGACATAATCCCACTCTATCGCCTCCTGCTCTCTTTTATTGCATTAGGACAACAACGATTCATTTGTTACTTGTTGCGGTAGTTGAACCCTTTTCCTCTCGCATGACCTGTCATTGCCACAAGAATAGATGAAACCCACTAGCATGAGTAGGAGTTGTTTGAGCCTCGATGTGCCTACTCATTCATGATTGTTTCGCCTGCTATCGCTTAGAGTTGAGTCAGGTCTGATTCATCGGGGATGAATCAGAGGTGTGTGAACATGTCCTACTATGTGAGCTAAGTGTGTGAATACGATTTGGTAAAGGTAACGGTGAGAGGCCATGTAGGAGTACATGGTGGGTTGTCTCATTGCAGCCGTCCTCAGGAACTGAAGTTCTGTGGTTTGTGATCCATGAACAGTTACTACCACACATTGGGTTCCGTAATTCACCCTCTCGACTTATTAATCAACATGATCTCTGGCCCGTGAGTTGCAACTAGTTTCGTGTTTGTAGGTAGTGTTAGTAGTCTACCAAGTGGCACCTGCATGTGGGCTTGGGACAGACTAGGCACCATGGCACGGTGTACCAAGCGAGATCCACCCGCCGAGGTGGGCTTGGGAACCCTGCTCACATCGCTTGGGGCCGTGAGCGACACCCCGCCGGATTCTCCTTGCGGATGGAACTCGAATAGGCGATAAACCCGGACGAGAGACTTGTGTGGTTAGTCAGGTTGTGGCCGACTCCTCGCCAAAGCTTCCGCTTGAAGGTTGCCGAGATACACGACGTGTACATGGTGGTAAGTGGCGCAGAGCGTGTGTGAAGAAGTACACCCTGCAGGGTTAACATCATCTATTCGAATAGCCGTGTCCGCGGTAAAGGACTTCTGGGTTGCCTGTACAGTTCATAGACAAGTGAAAGTGGATACTCTAAAATACGCAAGATAAGCGTGAGTGCTATGGATGGCGTTCTCGTAGGTAGACGGGAGCGGATCCATAGTGGTGTATTGATTGGTGAATATGTGGACTTGTGTGCGCCACCTCAAAAGAGTTACTTGCAGTCGTAGTTCAGGATAGCCACTGAGTCAAAGCTGGCTTGATGCAGTCAAACTCCACCACCCCTTTGTTGATACTGATGCATATGTAGCTAGTTCTGATGTAAGTCTTGCTGGGTACATTTGTACTCACGCTTGCCTATTTTATGTTTTGTAGAGAGACTTCCGTCTCACTAGTAGTACCGCATGGACTTCGACGTTTAGCTTGTTACCTCAGCTACGATCTTGTGCCCTCGGCAGGATCTGGTAGATAGTCATGCTTCTCAGCCTTTTTCATTTGTATATGTATGTACTGCACATGTTAAGCTTCCGAGTGTGCTTTGATTTGTATGTTTCAATGTTGGGTCATGAGACCCATGTTTGTAATATCTCGCCTCCTCGGAGCCGAATGAATAAATTCTCCGAGTCATAGAGTCTTGTTGTGATGCCATGTTGTATTTGCACATATCGAGCATATTGTGTGTATGATTGAAATGCTTGGTATGTGTGGGATCCGACAACCTAGTTGTTTATCCTTGGTAGCCTCTCTTATGGGGAAATGTAGCCTTGTGCTTCCATGAGCCATAGTAGTCCGCTACAACCCGGTTCACTGGAGTCCTGCTAGCCCAGCACTACTGCTTCGGAACACTTGACTGGTCGGCATGTGATTCATTTCGCTGCCTCGTGGTTCCTGTCCTTCGGGAAATGTCACGCGGTGACATCCGGAGTCCTACTTAGCTCACAGCCCGGTTCACCGGAGTCCTATTAGCCCAAAGGTTACAGCCCGGATTCACACGTCAATCGACATGCTCAATGTTGATTCATGTATGTATGTCCCCTTAGTTAGTGCCACTTTGGGTTCACGACTAGTCATGTCGGCCCGGTTCTTCATTATATGGATGCTAGCGACACTATCATATACGTGAGCCAAAAGGCACAAACGGTCCCGGGCCATGGTAAGGCGACACCCGTGGGAATACCGTGCGTGGGGCCGCAAAGTAATATGAGGTGTTACCGGCTAGATCGATGTGACTTGGAATCGGGGTCCTGACACCCGTCTCCTATTACCATCGATCCTAGACGCACAGTTCGAGACCCCCTACCCGAGATCCGCCAGTTTTGACACCGACATTGGTGCTTTCATTGAGAGTTCCACTTTGCCGTCGACAAAAGGTTTGATGGCCCCTTCAATCGTCGACAACGACACTGTCCAAGTAGGAACCTTCCTTTCCGGGCAGATTTTTGTCTTCGGCGGCTTCGTACTGCGGGCCAACTCGCTTGGCCATCTGGAGCAGGTCAACAGCTACGCCCCTGGCCATCAGGTCAGATTTGGAAGCTTGAACTACGTCGCGAATATCCGTGGAGACTTGATCTTCAATGGGTTCGAGACCGCGGCAATCGCTCCTCCTCGCTCTGGTGAACATGACTTAAATCTGTCATCGGATCACATCCACGAGATGGCTCCTGTTGCTGCAACGGCCTTAGATCTGGAGCAGATTGTACCGTCCGAGGCCGCAGAATCCGTGGCATTGGAGCCGCACACGGACTCAACACCCTACAATATCTGCGTCAACGGAATTCCGCACTGCTGCTATAAATTCAACCACGATGCTCCGCGACACCGAGCTGGATCGGTTATCGATCTTCGAAGTTCAGACCGCAGACATCTTTTCAACACTCGCCCTTGGGCGATATGCTAAATTCATTAAAAAACATGTCCTTGGCAGGGGACTCACAGCCGAACTATGTTTGGTTCGAACTAGGGGCCGATGGAGAATTTTGCTTCCCACCCGCCACACACTTCGTAGCTACTGTCAAAAACTCAACCGACTTGCTTAACTGGGGCTCCGAAGACATCGACAACTTGGACGGCGATGCCAACAAGGAGCAAGAGAACGGGCAGGCCAGCCCCGACGAACAGGCCCTGCCCAGCGACAATTCAGAGGACGACAACTACCTTCCGCTCTCCGAAGATGAGGTAAGCCTCACATTTAAGACGCTATCGCATTCAAGGACCCTCGAGCAGGAGCATTTCAAGCACAGGCTAATAGCTACAGCAAGGAGCCTGAAAAAGAAGCAGCAGCAGCTTCAAGTTGACCAAGACCTGCTCAATGGTAGATGGACCAAATTCCTGGCCGCCGAAGAATACGGCCTTAGTGGCCCAGCCAAAAGCTACCCGGAGCATAGATCGATACCTCAGTTTTATAACGAGGCATTGGAGCCCATACCATTATCACACCATGCGGCAGGTCGACGACAATCCGGTCCGGATAAAGAGGCAACTCAAGCCAAACTCCAGACCACCCTACCTTGCCGTAAAGGCAAGAATAGCACAGCTCGTGGTTGTACAGGCGGCCTTTGACAGGACTTGGACAGTAGAGCAGGACACGCAAGATCGATCTACGGATCGCGATGGCATGTCCCGACGCATAAGAACGGCTACCTATTCGGACATGACAAACCTAGCCACGCCCGAGCCGAAAACCACAAATGGACTCCTTCGGAGTCACGTCGCATTGTGGCACAACATAGAGGCGCTGCACACCCTCTTTGCTTCACCGATGAAGTAATGGATCATAAATTCCCCGAGGGATTCAAACCCGTCAATATTGAACCATACGACGGAACAACCGATCCCTCGGTATGGATAGAAGATTTTATTCTCCACATCCATATGGCCCGTGGAGATGACCTCCACGCAATTAAATACCTCCCACTAAAGCTAAAAGGGCCAACTCGGCACTGGTTAAACAGCCTGCCTGAAAATTCCATAGGCAGCTGGGACGACTTGGAAGAAGCCTTCCTTGGCAACTTCCACGGAACATATGTCCATCCACTAGATGCCGATGACCTAAGCCACATTGTCTAGCAGCCCAGAGAGTCAGCCAGGGAGCTCTGGACTCGGTTCTTAGTCAAAAGAACCAAATTGTCGATCGTCCGGACGCTGAAGCCCTTTGCGGCCTTCGTACACATATTCCGGATGAATGGTCGACACGCCACCTTGGCCAAGAAGGACCTAAATCCATGAGAGCCCTTATCGCTCGATGACCCGCTTATGCTAGAGAAGACAGTCGCTCGTCAGAGAACCAACAGCCCCTAGCGACCCGGCACTTCCGAAATCCAAGACAAGAACGGCAAGCCACGACGGCAAATACAACAACAAGAATGATAATGAAAGATCACGCGACACAGCGATCAACATCGGATTCAGCAACCCCAAGCTCGGTCAGTGGAAGAAGCCATTCAAGGCAAATCGCGACGAACCATCCAACTTGGACATGATATTGGATCGACCCTGCCAGATTCATGGCCATCCCGATAAACCAGCCAATCATACTAATAGAAACTGTTTGGTCCTTAAGCAGGCTAGCAAGCTCAACGCCGAACACAGGGGAAGGAGGCCGCCAGGCGACAGGGATGACGGAAAGGTTCACCAACAAAGCATCGGGGGTAAGAAGCAATCTCCACCGGAGGATCAACTACTCCTTAACGGAATAGCAACCTGCTTACGCCACCCACTTCAGACACCTACAAAAATTGTACCGCGCATACATCATTATGCACTCAAGATACCATGGGCATTGGTGGAAGCACAATACGGACAACCCTGCAAACACCCCAGTAACATTTTTTATTTATTTTCCTTTTTATTTTTTCTTCCTTCGCTATCCTTTAAAAACAGGTGACGAACAGGATATACGTTGCAAACTGGCTCTATCGGAGTCCGGATCCGCATAGTCACCTAAGGGGCTATTTCCATCAAAGATTCCCCCACCGAGGACGGGCGCCGTAGACGTGCGACCGGAGGTCCAAAATAATTTTTTTGTAGACCGCACTCTATATTTCTCGAGCTCAGATTATGCCTGTTCCTCCGCCTCCAACCCCGAAAATGTCAAATAGCCGGGAGGATGGCTTTTATATATATCATAAGTAATCATTGGCATACCACTCAGTTCCAGTAAAACATATCCGAACTAATCATCGGTGTTGTCTCACCATGGAATACGGCTGCCACGTTTGCTTCACAAATATACCATGGCATAACCTGCCAGGGGCTCGGTTTGGGAACAAATGAGTTGCCAGCAAAAGCCCGAACAACTCTACAGCGTACTTCGGCGTCGCAAGTTTGGCCTTATATGCATCAGCTCCAAATCATTGTCTTAGGTCAATAGTTGGGTTGCCCGGCTCCTGTGCTTGCTACCCTACGTTCCGCCTTATCGGCTAGGGTAGTAAAGGGAGAACTATCACATTGTGCCCTCGGGTCTAAACCAGATGAGCACCTCAAGAGAGAAAGACGAAAACTGATCGCCATGATGTGGCGACAAATTGGTCAACCACTTGACGACTTCTTGGAATCTTTTAGCTATTCTTTGTGTAACACGAGGGATCTTTTTCAAGATCAAACATGTAAGGCACCCTTTGTCAAGATACATACCTGTGGGCTATGTCATAGCCCCACAATAAAACTCCTATGGCTAAGTGAAAGCGTTAACGCCTCTATAGTCCGATTGCCCTGTTCACGCATTATCACCTCCTTCATGGACCAAGACATTGGATAAAGAGTGATTAAATGCTTTTCCAAACACCCCCGTACTTCCTACGAGGGGGCTGGAGCCGACGACTGGAAAGCTTTCAGTTTATATAAAAAACGTCCGCACGGGAGGAATTCAAGCTTTCAAGCAAAAACATATAAATAGATTAACTATAAATTGTCTTTTACAATTTCCATACACCTCACTCGAACATTACGTCTTTCGAGCATTGACCCGCTATCAAGCGGGCGGCCTCTAGGACGTCTTCAAAATAATGCTCCGGTTCCGGGTGGTCCTTGCCTTGGGGTGGACTCTTCGTCGCAACATCGATGGCCTTCATCTTCCCCCAAAATGTTTTGACTCGGGCAAAAGCCATCCGTGCACCCTCAATGCACGTTGACTGCTTCACAGCATCGATACGCGACACCGCATCAATAAGCCTCTGCGCCAAACCGAAATAGCTATTCGGAACAGGCTCGGTTGGCCACAACCGGATTATGACATCCTTCATGGCAGCGCCGGATATCCTATGAAGTTCGGCCCATGGGGACATCTGTTCATTGAGCAACAGAGGGCGCTTTGATGCGCCAAATCACACTAAAAAGCTTCTCCATTGCATATCCATCTCGCTGGTAATATCAAGGCCAAGATCGAAGAACTCTTCGGCAAGTCCAAGAACTCGTCCGGAGAACTACACACTTGGTTGTCGAGCATAGTTGGGTCACCTAACTTAGCCTCAGAAAGCGTAAAGGGCTTTCCAAATTAATCTCCTCGCCGCCGAACCTCCTCTCGGGCTGCTCTGGATTCCGACTACGCTTCTCTCGCCTCTTGTAAGGCCTTGTCCAGATCAGCCGTTAAGGCTTTACTCTCCCTCTCCAGAAATTCACAAATGCCGTAGCATTCTCCGCCTCGAAAGGCCATCGTGGATATCTTTTTCCTCATCCCGCGCCTGCAGTTTGTTCGTTTTTAATCCAGCCGATGCCTTTTTCGGCAGCAGATTGCTACACCGGCCTGCTCCTTGGCTCCGGCCAGCTCCGTCAAGAACTTCAAAGCAACGTAATCCATCTCAGAGCTATGCATATTCCAAAGATCTAAATCTCAAAGCATCATGCTTATACCACAAAATGTATGAGGATTGTTCAATACATACCTTGTGACTCATCAAGACGCCAGATGATCAATGCAAGATCATCCCCCGCCACGTCAAGCTTCCGCTATAGCTCGGCAATTTCCATAGTCCGGGAAGTGGCCAAGGGGGAAGCAGCCTGTGTTCAAGCTCATCGGGTTAGTCCTCAAAACAATCATTTTTGATCCTCTGTTTGCTTCCTAATGGAAGACAACCTGAGTCTCAGGGGCTATTACCTATACACAGGCACATCTTTGCAAAGGAAGCATAGCTGAAAATCATTATGTCACAAACCTCAAAGCCTTTAAGTAGGCTCATGAAGGCTTCATTTAATCCACTCTTCATGATTTAAATCTTTTCAATCAATGTACCCATCAGGTACGCCGCTTCCCCGAGATGTATGCTTTCCGCAACATGTCCTGCAATATATCGGGAGTCTTTAGGTTTCCGGACACTGCTCCACGGGCACAGTCATCCTTTGAAGGAATCTGTCCACCGGTCTTCAGAATCACTGTCGGCTGCGAGCCAGACAGTCCGGGGCCTTTGCTATCATCAACCCCGGACTCCCTGACGGTCAGAGATCCGCCTTCGGGCACTGCCGCCTTTGTCCCTTGTACAACTGGTTGATTAAAAGGGACCCTCCGCAACGACACTTCATAGTCATCTGCCTTATTGGGCGAGGAGGTTCGAGGAGGCGTCTCGCTCTCCATCATCTCTGGGAGGAGACTTCCCGAAGAAGAGGATTGCCCAGAAAAACTCTGTGCCGACCTGTAAAAATGCATGAACACGCTATTTAATATCTTAAGTTAACAAAGAACGGTTGACGCTTATCAAAGCACCCCGGATTCACTTACGGTTTGGCCGAGGGCTTCTTCCCATGTTGGAGCTGTTCAGCAGCATCGCCTCCCCAAACCCAAGCCGCCACCGGTGGCATCTTTGCCCTCTTAGAAGACTGCCCCTCCCAATCTTCGGAGGCGGCCCTTTTCCTCCTGCCAGGAGAAGGAATACTGGATCCCTTTTCGCCCCTATCTTCAGGTGAGGAAAGGTCAATACCTCCGGACTCAGTGTCCGACTTACCTCCAGAACCAAGGTCCTCTTGGGATTTCTCGCCTCCTCTTTGCTTCTCCTTTACCGGGCGCTCATGGTGCCGGAGCCAACATCCTTATTAGGACCGGAGTAGCTGAGTCTTCGAAGAGGAGCCGACACCGACCTGCTCCACCTTATTTATCCAGCCCGAAAAAGATGGATTGCTCAAGATGTTATTATGGGACGCCGACCATGTGGTGTTCAAGTGTAATACTTACCGGGTGGTCGAATGATTGTTGTGGAGGCCGGCGTCTTCGTGGTGGCTGGCCATTGCCTCGCTCCTCGAAAAATAACCTCCTCATTCCTTCGCGCATAGTGCCAAAGAAGTGTTGAAGAGTCCAAGGCCCTTTCCGGGTTAAACTCCCACATGTGGCGGTTCGCCGAACGGCAAAATCCAACGGACCATCATTACTTGAATAATGTCAACAAGATCGATGCCCTTCTCGGCAAGGCTTCGGATGCGACCCTGCAGAGTCCACACTTCATCAACGGATCCCTCACCCAACCCCTCACCGATCCATGAAGCAAGCCAAATTGGGGGTTGATCGTAACGCAGCGCAGCTTGCTCACTTAGAGCCACAAGGCTCGGTGATGTAGAACCACCCTGCTTCCATAAGTCGGAAGATTCGGCGAAGGATCCCTGAAACCAAACAATGCTAGCGAGCTTGCCCACTGTGGCGCCACCGCACTCTACCTGCCCCCCTCTGTCACTTGCGGTTTCACATTGAAGGTCTTGAGCCACAAGCTAAAGTGTGGAGGAGTTCGGAGTAAGGCTTCGCACGTGACGATAAATGCTGAGATAAGAAGAATAGAGTCTGGGGCCAGATCGTGGAAATCTAGCCCATAATAGAACATGAGCCCTCGGACGAAGGGGTTGAGTGCAAACCCTAACCCGTGGAGGAAGTGGGACACGAACACGACCCTCTCTCCGTGATCTGGGTGGGAATAACCTACCCTCGGCAGAAGCAGATGAAGGATTTCTACGGTCAGATACCTCGCCACCCGGAGCTTGGCAATATCTCCTCCATGATGTAATAGTTACCCACCGGCCTTACGGCTGGATCCGGACATGATTGGGGCTTGTGGCAACTGAAATCCGGGTGTTGGAACTCGGAGGAGCAAGGGTTGACGGAGAAGCAAGCGTGAAAGAGAAAGACGGGCCTGTGCCTCTATATAAAGGCTGCAAATATTAAACGTCTCCTCCTGGGTCTCAAAGCTTGCCTATTCCTAAGGAGTTGTGCCCAAGCGACGGTTGGTTTACCCACGTCCGGTCGACAAGAATCCCTAAAATGGGGAGACACGATCTCCGCTTGGACAAGACATGTTAATAAAACCACGCCTCGACGTAATATGGGCCACCGACGGTTCGAATATAATGGTCGAAAGGTGCGATGTCGATACCAAAAGGTTACTAGCGGATTGAACTTGTGAAATATTATATCCTCTGCAATTGTGTATACAGGTCCGGATACAATCATTATATCTGAAGACTATCTTGGAGTTCGGAAAGGGGAACCCGCCTTGCAATGCCGAAGACAATCATGCTACCGACTCTCGTCATTGAAGCCAGGTTCAGGGCTACCGAGGAGTCCTCGACTATAGGGGTCCTCAAGCGTCCGCTGTTATCCATGGGCCGGACTGATGGGCTGCGTAAGACGTGAAGGTCAAGATCAGATCCGTGTCCGGTTTGGACTCTACTTGGTGTGGACGGAAAGTTTGGCGATCGATTATGAAGATTCCTTCTTATGTAACCGACTCTATGTAAACCCTAGATCCCCCCGGTGTCTATATAAACCGGAGGGGTTAGTCCGGGAAGCACACACATTACCATAGTCATACAGGCTAGACTTCTAGGGTTTAGCCATTACGATCTCGTGGTAGATCAACTCTTGTAATGCTCATATTCATCAAGATCAATCAAGCAGGAAGTAGGGTATTACCTCCATAGAGAGGGCCCGAACCTGGTAAACATCGTGTCCCCGCCTCCCTGCTACCATCGATCCTAGACGCACAGTCAGACCCATGATACGTCTCCAACGTATCTATATTTTTTATTGCTCCATGCTACTTTATATACTGTTTTGGGCAATATTGGGCTTTATTATCCACTTTTATATTATTTTTGGGACTAACCTATTAACCGGAGGCCCAGCCCAGATTTGCTGTTTTATGCCTATTTCAGTGTTTGGAGGAAAAGGAATACCAGACGGAGTCAAAACGGAACGAAATCAACTAGAGAAGTTATTTTTGGAAGGAAACCCACCTGATGGACTTGGACTCCACGTTAGAAGATACGGGAGGTGCTCACGAGGGTGGGGGGCACGCCCACCCCCTGGGCATACCCCCTGCCTCGTGGGGCCCCCGTAGCTCCACCGACGTACTCCTTTCACCCATATATACCTACGTACCCTAAAACTTCTAGAACAGAAGATAGATCAGGAGTTCCGCCGCCGCAAGCCTCTGTAGCCACCAAAAACCTCTTGGGAGCCTGCTTTTCAAGACTCCTCCCTTGAGGGGGAACCCATCACCGGTGGCCATCTTCATCATCCCTGCTATCCATGATGAGGAGGGAGTAGTTCACCCTCGTACTGAGGGTATGTACCAAAGAGCTATGTGTTTGATCTCTCTCTCTCTCTCTCTCGTGTTCCCCTATGGCACGATCTTGATGTATCCCAGCTTTGCTATTATAGTTGGATCTTATGATGTTTCTCCCTCTACTCTCTTGTGATGAATTGAGTTTCCCTTTGAAGTTATCTTATCGGATTGAGTCTTTTATGAGAACACTTGATGTATGTCTTGTCAGTGATTATCTGTGGTGACAATGGATATCATGTGCCACTTGATGTAAGTTTTGGTGATCAACTTGCAGGTTTCGTGGACATTGGGAACCTATGCATAGGGGTTGGCACATGTTCTTGACTCTCCTAGATAAACTTTGGGGCACTCTTTGAAGTACTTTTATGTTGGCTGGATGAATCTGAGATTGTGTGATGCATATCGTATAATCATGCCCACGGATACTTGAGGTGACAATGGAGTATCTAGGTGACATTAGGGTTTCGTTGATTTGTGTCTTAAGGTGTTATTCTAGTACTAACTCTTTATAGATCGATCCAAAGAATAGCTTTGAGGTGGTTTCGCATTCTACCATAATCTCTACGCTTGTTCTCCGCTATTAGTGGCTTTGGAGTGACTCTTTGTTGCATGTTGAGGGCTTGTTATATGATCTATCTATGTTATTATTGTTGAGAGAACTTGCACTAGTGAAAGTATGAACCCTAGGCCTTGTTTCCTATCATTGCAATACCGCTTACGCCACTTTTACCACTTGTTTCCTTGCTGGTTTTATATTTTCAGATTACAAATACCTTTATCTACCATCCATATTGCACTTGTATCACCATCTCTTCATTAACTAGTGCACCTATACAATTTATCAATGTATTGGGTGTGTTGGGGACACAAGAGACTCTTTGTTATTTGGTTGCAGGGTTGCTTGAGAGAGACCATCTTCATCCTGCGCCTCCCACAGATTGATAAACCTTATGTCATCCACTTGAGGGAAATTTGCTACTGTCCTACAAACCTGTGCACTTGCAGGCCCAACAACGTCTACAAGAAGAAGGTTGTGTAGTAGACATCAAGCTCTTTTCCGCACCATTGCTGGGAGGCTAGGTCAAGTGAAGCTATATCTTTAGATCTTGCAATCGAATCTTTTGTTTCTTGTTTTAGCACTAGTTAGTTTATAAAATAAAACTAAAAAAGGGAATTGAGTTTGTCTCATACGCTTTCATCTTTTAATATCTTTCGTGAGTATGGTGGGAAGGATAATTGTGCTCAAGTGCTAGAAGAAGAAATCTATAAAATGTTTGGCGCTAAATCTTTGTATGATGAGCATGATTGAAATGTTGTTAGTATAAATTCTTTGAATATCCATGATGCTAATGATATGCAAAGCCACAAGCTTGGGGAAGCTATGTTTGATGAATATGATATTTTTTGTCCCCCAAGCTTTGATGAGCAAATTTACTATGATGAAAGCATGCCTCCTATCTATGATGATTATTGTGATGACACGTGATGCTTTAAAGAATAATGATAACCATGAAACTTGTCATCTTGACCTTAATTTTCAATCACATGATAGTTATTTTGTTGAGTTTGCTCTCAATATTGTTGATGAGAATAAATTTGCTTATGTGGAGAGTAGTAAATTCTCTATGCTTGGAGATCATGAAAAGAATGCTTTAGGTGCTGGATATATTGTTTAATTCATACATGATTCTACTGAAAATTATTATGAGGGAGGAACATATGCTTGTAGGAATTGCAATAATATCAAGTTTCCTCTCTATGTGCTTAAAGTTTTGAAGTTATGCTTGTTTTGCCTTCCTATGCTAGTTGATTATTGTTCTCATAAGTTGTTTGCTCACAAAATCCCTATTCATAGGAAGTGGGTTAGACTTAAATGTGCTAGTCATATTCTTCATGATGCTCTCTTTATGTTTCAATTCTTATCTTTTTGTGAGCATCATTGAAATCATAATGCCTAGCTAGGGGCGTTAAACGATAGCGCTTGTTGGGAGGCAACCCAATTTTATTCTAGTTTCTTACTTTTTGCTTCTGTTTAGGAATTAATAATCCATCTAGCCTCTGTTTATATGTGGTTTTATGTTTTAGTTAGTGTTTGTGCCAAGTAGAACCTTTAGGAAGACTAGGTGAAGTCTTTATGATTATGCTGTAAAAACAGAAACTTTAGCGCCATGAGATTAGCTTCAACTTTTTACTGGAGAGTGATATTTAGTTGATTCTTTTTTCAGATAATTACTAGACAAATTACTCAGGTCCACCAATTTATTTTAGAATTTTTGGAGTTCCAGAAGTTTGCGTTAGTTGCAGATTACTACAGACTGTTCTGTTTTTGACAGATTCTGTTTTCATTGTGTTGTTTGCTTATTTTGATGAATCTATGGCTAGTAAAATAGTTTATAAACCATAGATAAGTTGGAATACAGTAGGTTTAACACCAATATAAATAAAGAATGAGTTCATTACAGTACCTTGAAGTGGTGTTTTGTTTTCTTTCGCTAACGGAGCTCACGAAGTTTTCTCGTTAAGTTTTGTGTTGTGAAGTTTTCAAGATTTGGGTAAAGATTCGATGGACTATGGAATAAGGAGTGGAAGAGTTTAAGCTTGGGGATGCCCAAGGCACCCTAAGGTAATATTCAAGTAAAACCAAGAGTTTAAGCTTGGGGATGCCCCGATGGCATCCCCTCTTTCGCCTTCGCTCATCGGTAACTTTACTTGGAGCTATATTTTTATTCACCACATGATATGTGTTTTGCTTGGAGCGTAATTTTATTTTGTTAGTATTTGCTTGCTGTTATCTAGATTAGTGTTTTGCATCTTTAGTTTCAATAAAAATGTCAAGTATAGCCTTTGCCATGCTTATTTTGCTAGTATACATGTTGCTGTTTGAAAACAGAAAGTTTACCGCTGTTGCAAAAATTCCCTAGAAAAGTCAGAGAGTGGTATAATGTTGAATCTTTTTGCATATTGAGCTCTGATAAATTTATTACAGTGGCAAGTTTAGTTCATAATTTTTGGAGTCAGGGAAGTATTGATACTCTTGCATTCTTTACATACTGTACTGTTTTGGCAGATTGTTGTTATGTTTGCATTGTTTGCATATGTTTGCTTGTTTAATGATTCTATTTAAAGATAGGAGTATTGAATATGCAGAGGCATTTATTATGCAATGTTGAATAATAATGTTAGTGATTTGTTACAGTATAAAATGATAAGGTTTTGCATTGGTTTATACTAACCTATCTCACGAGTTCTTGTTGAGTTTGTTGTGAATGAAGCTTTTGATAAAAAGAGAAACCATGATATGAAAGGAATTAAGGAGACACAAAATTAAGCTTGGGGATGCCCAAGGCACCCCAAGATAATATTTCAAGAAGTCTCAAGCATCTAAGCTTGGGGATGCCCCTTAGGCATCCCACCTTTCTTCTTCAACAACTATCGGTTAGTATCGCTTGAGCCTAAGTTTTTGCTTCTTCACATGAGTTGTGCTATCCTTGCAATGTAGTTTTATTTAGCTTTGCTTGCTGTTTGAATAAAGTATCAAGATCTGAAATTATTAAATGGGAGAGTCTTCACATAGTTGCATAATTATTCGACTACTCATTGATCTTCACTTATATCTTTTGGAGTAGTTTGTTGTTTGCTCTAGTGTTTCACTTATATCTTTTAGAGCATGGTGGTAGTTTTATTTTGGAGAAATAGATGATCTTTCATGCTTCACTTATATTATTTTTAGAGTCTTAAATAGCATGGTAATGTGCTTAGTTCTAATATGCTAAGCATACAAGATTTGTAAGAATTCTTATGAGTGTGTTGAATACTAAGAAAAGTTTGATACTTGATAATTGTTTTGAGATATGGAGGTAGTGATATTAAAGTCGTGCTAGTTGAGTAGTTTTGAATTTGAGAAATGCTTGTGTTGAAGTTTGCAAGTCCCGTAGCATGCATGTACGGTTAAAGTTGTCTAACAAATTTGAAACATGAAGTGTGCCTGGCTTGTGCATCCTTATGAGTGGCGGTCGGGGACAAGTAATGGTCTTTTCCTACCAATCTATCCCCCTAGGAGCATGCGTGTAGTACTTGATTTTTGATGACTTCTAAATTTTTGCAATAAGTATATGAGTTCTTTTGACTAATGTTGAGTCCATGGATTATACGCACTTTTACCTTTCCGCCATTGCTAGCCTCTTCGGCACTGCATCATTGCCCTTTCTCACCTTTGAGAGTTGGTGCAAACTTCACCGGCAGTATCCAAACCCCGTGATACGATACACTCTATCACACATAAACCTCCCTATATCTTCCTCAAAACAGCCACCATACTCTACCTATTTATGGCATTTCCATAGCTATTCCGAGATATATTGCCATGCAACTTTCCACCGCTCCGCTTATCATCATCATGACATACCTTACTTTTGTCATATTGCCATTGCATGATCATGTAGTTGATATCGTATTTGTGGCAAAGCCACCATGCATTATTTTTCATACATGTCACTCTTGATTCATTGCACCATCCCGCACATCACGGAGGCATTCATATAGAGTCATATCTTGTTCTAGTTTCGAGTTGTAATCATTGAGTTGTAAATAAATAGAAGTGTGATGATCATCATTCAATAGAGCATTGTTCCCCAAAAAATAGAAAGGCCAAAGAAAAAAGAAGGCCCAAAAATATATATATAATAAAAAAATAAAAAGGGGCAATGCTACTATCCTTTTTTCCACACTTGTGCTTCAAAGTAGCACCTGGTTCTTCATGTAGTGAGTCTCATATATTGTGCTTCAAAGTAGCACCATGTTTTTCATATAGTGAGTCTCATGAGTTGTCTTTTCATACTAGTGGGAATTTTTCATTATAGAACTTGGTTGTATATTCCTACGATGGGCTTCCTCAAATGCCCTAGGTCTTCATGAGCAAGCAAGTTGGATGCACACCCACTAGTTTTCTTTTGTTGAGCATTCATAGCTCTAGTGCATCCGTTGCATGGCAATCCCTAATCCTCATGTTGACATCAATTGATGGGCATCTCCATAGCCCGCTGATTATCCTTGTCAATGTGAGACTTTCTCCTTTTTTGTCTTCTCCACACAATCCCCATCATCATATTCTATTCCACCCATAGTGCTATATCCATGGCTCACGCCATGTATTGCGTGAAGGTTGAAAAGTTTGAGGTTATTTAAGTATGAAACAATTGCTTGGCTTGTCATCGGGGTATAGAAGTTGGGAACATCTTTGTGTGACGAAAATGAAGCATAGCCTAACTATATGATTTTGTAGGGATGAACTTTCTTTTGCCATGCTATTTTGAGAAGACATGATTACTTTGATTAGTACGCTTGAAGTATTACTATTTCTTTTATCAATATGAAATTTTATTTTGTATTCATTCGGATCTGAATATTCATATCACAAGTAAGAAGAATTACATTGAAATTATGCCAACTAGCATTCCACATCAAAATTATCTTTTTATCATTTACCTACTCGAGGACGAAAGCAGAATTAAGCTTGGGGATGCTTGATACGTCTCCAACATATCTATAATTTTTGATTGCTCCATGCTACTTTATCTACTGTTTTAGGCAATATTGGGCTTTATTATCCACTTTAATATTATTTTTGGGACTAACCTATTAACCGGAGGCCTAGCCCAGATTTGCTGTTTTATGCCTATTTTAGTGTTTCGAGGAAAAGGAATATCGACGAGTCAAAACGGAACGAAATCAACTCGGAGAAGTTATTTTTGGAAGGAAACCCACCGATGGACTTGGACTCCACGTCGAAGATACGGAGGTGCTCACGAGGGTGGGGGCGCCCACCCCCTCGGCGCGCCCGCCTCGTGGGGCCCCATAGCTCCACCGACGCATTCTTTCACCCATATATACCCACGCACTCCTAAAACTTCCGTAACGTAAGATAGATCGGGAGTTCCGCCGGCGCAAGCCTCTCAGAGCCACCAAAACCTCTCGAGCCTGCTCAAGACCTCGCCGAGGGGGAACCCATCACCGGTGGCCATCTTCATCATCCCTACGCTATCCATGACGAGGAGGGAGTAGTTCACCCTGGCTGAGGGTATGTACCAAGAGCTATGTGTTTGATCTCTCTCTCTGTGTTCCTCTATGGCACGATCTTGATGTATCCCGAGCTTTGCTATTATAGTTGGATCTTATGATGTTTCTCCCCTCTACTCTCTTGTGATGAATTGAGTTTCCCTTTGAAGTTATCTTATCGGATTGAGTCTTTTATGAGAACACTTGATGTATGTCTTGCCGTGATTATCTGTGGTGACAATGGGATATCATGTGCCACTTGATGTATGTTTTGGTGATCAACTTATGGTTTCGTGGACATTGGGAACCTATGCATAGGGGTTGGCACATGTTCTCGACTCTCCGGTATAAACTTTGGGGCACTCTTTGAAGTACTTTTATGTTGGTTGGATGGATCTGAGATTGTGTGATGCATATCGTATAATCATGCCCACGGATACTTGAGGTGACAATGGAGTATCTAGGTGACATTAGGGTTTCGCTGATTTGTGTCTTAAGGTGTTATTCTAGTACTAACTCTTTTATAGATCGATCCGAAAGAATATCTTTGAGGTGGTTCCCGCACTCTACCATAATCTTTTACGCTTGTTCTCCGCTATTAGTGGCTTTGGAGTGACTCTTTGTTGCATGTCGAGGGCTTGTTATATGATCTATCTATGTTATTATTGTTGAGAGAACTTGCACTAGTGAAAGTATGAACCCTAGGCCTTGTTTCCTATCATTGCAATACCGCTTACGCCACTTTTACCACTTGTTTCCTTGCTGTTTTTATATTTTCAGATTACGTATACCTTTATCTACCATCCATATTGCACTTGTATCACCATCTCTTCATTAACTAGTGCACCTATACAATTTATCATTGTATTGAGTGTGTTGGGGACACAAGAGACTCTTTGTTATTTGGTTGCAGGGTTGCTTGAGAGAGACCATCTTCATCCTGCGCCTCCCACGGATTGATAAACCTTAGGTCATCCACTTGAGGGAAATTTGCTACTGTCCTACAAACCTGTGCACTTGCAGGCCCAACAACGTCTACAAGAAGAAGGTTGTGTAGTAGACATCAACCCCCTACCTGAGATCTGCCGGTTTTGACACCGACAGGAGGGAGATCGCCGAGCTGGGGCCGCCAGCTGCCGTCGTGACCTGATTCTCCTGCGACCCATGGTTAGCGTAAGCTTGCTCCTGAGGGATTAGTGGTACCCTGTATCTGTTGTCGACAACAAGGTTGGCGGGGCTCTCCGGAGGCTCCTGGAAGGCTCCAGCTCCTAATGCCTCCTCCTCCCAACCTGGCCCGAGAAACGAGCCAGGGTCGTCCTCCGGCGTGTACTCCTAGTCCATCATGCGGGGCACATAGGATTTCGGGCTGCCAGTAAACACCTCGCCGTAGTGCCCCACACTCCATGTCGCCCGGCCTAGCGTGGCGTCCTGAGGATAGCGCGACACCTCGCTAGGGCCATGGGGGGCAACGCCAGTGCCCATGCTCATCGAAGGCGGCGTAGAGGCAACAGGGCCCCCGGCGCCACCGTCCGCCCTGGTGTTGATGAAGCCCCCAAGCACACGTGAGGGCGCGTGGTCGCGGCGAGGCCCGCAGTGAGATCCTATAGCGGCCTGAGAAGGAAGCAGATAGCAGAAGGGCGGCGCTCCCGATGCCGCCGCATCCAGCAGCTCAGCGACGTTGCTCCAGAGTGCATCCCACCACTTCCATCACGGCACCAAGCAGAACTCCCGCCGCCATCATGAAAGCGCCTGCCCGCATGTTCACCGCTTCCCGCCAGGTATGGCGTTGTTGCTGCGGTGTGGCTTGTGGCCCTTGCAGCGGCTCGCGCTTGTCGTGGAGCGGGGGTGGATGACGCCCCGCCACGCCGCTCGCACCCTCCGGCGTTAGGCGGCGCTCGGGCCGCCTGGAGCGCGGGGTTGAGGTCTTCATGGGCAGGTGGCGCCGTACGGGCTGGCTAGGCTGCCCAGCGGTCGGAGTCGGCCCTTGGGTCGCCAGACATTGGGGCCGCGGAGTGTCGGCGGATTGATCGGCGGGGAAGAGGATCCGGCGCACCCCTACCTGGCGCTCCAAATGTCGGATCACGGGTTCCGGCAAAACCCTTAAGGTTCGAACTCTGGGGTGCGCGCGAAGTTCTTTCCCTACCGATCTACGCCCTAGCTCTCTAGATCTCGCGGACGAACTCGCCGAACTCACAACACAAAGACACAAGGTTTATACTGGTTCTGCAACTGCTAGGTGTAATACCCTACCCAGCAGTGGTGGTGGTGGATTGCCTCTCTGCTAATGATGAACAGTACAAAGGGGAAGAACAACCTCCTGAGGTTGAGGTGTTCTTGTGCTTGGCGAACTTGTGTGGGTGAGGATTCGATGCCTTCTACGGTGGTGGCTAGCTCTACTTATATAGGCCCTGGTCCTCTCCCCAAATATTGAGCGGGAAGGGAGCCAATAACGGCCAATTTGAAAGGGGACAGCTAGTACAACTTATCCTGACAAAAGTGGTCTTCGCCTACAAACGGTTCCGTGGTGATGCCGCCTTTGGGCTCCATGGTGACCTCCGCCTTGTCACCCCATCGTCTTTGGTCTCACAAACCGATATGGAAACCTTTGCTTGATGCTCGGCATCAAGGCTACCGCTTGCCCCTTGGCACCAAAGAGGAAACAAGGATGTCAAGGCGGCCGGTGCCCGCCTGGCGCCTCACCGTCTCTGCTTCATCATGGCTCACGCCATGAAGTCCTCACGAGGTTTTTCTTGCCTTGATCTCTCCTCCCTCGTGAGCCCTGATCAAGCAGGCCGCCTCCCGAGGAGGTCTTGGGTCGTCCGCCATGAGGCTTGGCCCCTCGCGAGGGTCTTGAATGCCTTGTTGATGAAGATGGGCCGCCAGCTCATAGCACAGCCACGCCTGCCATGTGCAGTGCAAGTTCTGGGACCCCTGCTCCTGCACGACAAGAGCTCTTGGCATGTACTTTCTGTGAAGGACAAAATCACCCAATTTTGCTACTGTTAAGAATATGTTTCTGCCTAGAAGCTTTATTTAATGGTTTTGAAGTTTTCCAAAATATATTTTCTGCGTTCTCTTGGATCTTTGAGTGATTTCTTATGTGTGCACATAATTGGTTGCTTACGATAGATTGATTGCAGTGTGACGAGTAGAACTACCAAAATTTATGACTGCGGAGAATCTTCATCAACAGTACAAGGCAAGTTACACTGGTAGAATAAGGGCCTATTGTCCCGGTTGGTAAGGGTTTTAGTCACGGGTTCTCGAACCGACTAATGGGTTGGTACTAATGCCTCTGGTTCTTTAGTCCCGGCTTAGTCCAATCGACAGATGGGCCTCCACGTGGCTCGTGCGCCGAGCCCAGTAGAGGGTTTTGGTCCCCAGCAGGCACCAACCGGGACCAATAGGCATCCACGTGTCAAGATTTTAGGGGCTTGGTTTTTTAAAGGGGGTTGGGGGTTTTGGGGTTTAATTTAGGTGTTTCATATATTGTGTTAGCTAGCTAATTAATAGAGAGAAGTGTCCTCTCTTTGTCCGTGCTTGGTCGACGCCACGCATTATACATACGTATAGAGAGGACTAGCTAGACACGCCACTTAAGGAAATGTAAGATCGCCATGAACTTATATGCATACAGAGAGAAGTGATATCGACCACCTCTCCTTCTCCGAGAGATTGGTCGAACAACAAGTTCTCGTATATCTATCCGACACTACCGGCTACATATATACAATAATTATCTTTTACAAATATAATCTCCTAACATACTTGACGCTGCGGGTCCACATAGTATTCTCCGCCTTCAAAGAATCACGTGGTCAAGAAAGAATGCCGCCAATTCCTCTTGAATTGCTCGCATGCGATCTGGTGCTAGGAGTTCATCCCGCATCCTAAACATCTAATTTTAAGAAGGGGTCAATACATATATATATATATGAATGAATGAAACTCAACACAAATGATGGTAATAAAATAAAATTGTGAATATTGTTATTTACGCACTTCATATTGTTTGTCGAGTAGCCCTACCACGTGTCATGTGGCGGATGGACTCGCAAATGTAGTATCCACGTAAATCATTCCCTTGTTCCCGCCACAACCACTTTACAAGAAATAGAGGTCAATCAAACTGATAATTAGCAAGCATGCTAAATGGTATTGATGAAACTAGCGCTGAATCACTAGGAGATGCGTGGAATATGCTACTATAGTACTTACTTTCGGGTGTCTAAATTGTAGCTTCTTCGGCAGTCCCGAGCTTTTTCCGGTGAATTTTCTCCAAACCCCGCCATACAAACAAAATGTTACTTGATATCGGAATGAACAAAGTTGTTGATATGGTGGATAATGATCGATTTAACTTACTTCAAGCATTTCAGTCATGTCGGCATACTCCTCCGGATTTTTTCGCTTGGAGTCTAAGATGCATTACTACTCCCTGCTCAAGCTTAATCTCTAGGAGAATATAGTGGTAGCTGGGCACGCATGCATAACTCATCAATATTACATTACTATAACCTAGACTAATAAGGGAAACCGAATATGCCACAAGACATTAACACTCACCTGAAGTTGTAAGGAAAGAGTATTATATCTTTGTGTTCGTTTATTACCAACGATTGTAGCAAGTTGGCCTCGTATTTTCGCATGAAATTTAACCTCAGTTGCATCTATGAGATATGTGTTAATGAACCCAATATCACCCACTTGTCTTTTCTTCAATTCGCGATCTTCAATCTGCATAATATAGTGAGGATAATTATAAATACATGCAATGAAAGAGCTGAGTTATATAGAGAGACTTAATGATGTATAGTACTACTTACGTGACAAGAGTGTGACCGCTGCTTTATCGACGCCAATTGATTGAAAAACTGATAGAACTCCTCAAATGGAATAGGCAACAGCTCAATTCCAACGAGGTCATGCTCCTTTTAACTCTCACATACAAAGTACTCCTCCTTCGCACTCTCTCGCAGGTTTTCATGTACCAATCATGCAATCTTCGCATCATCGTTGATAGAGATCTTTCATCTTTGATGAGAGGCTTCCCATACTGTATCTTTGTATCTGCACCTCCAAGAAATTATAATGTACATCGTCAAGTAGGTAATCTCCGTGATTGCTATAACCGGCACCATCCTCGATCGACGATGTCGCTTAGCAGCACCTTGAGCGGGGGCACGATTGTTTTTGTTCGCCGAAGCCGGGCAATTTGCTTCCCACTGCTGCCGTTTTTCATCCTTTGATCATCGACAAGATTTCCCGCCTCTCCGCTTTGGCAAATGCCTTTCCAATAATGCGCCATAGTTGCCTTTCAACGGAGACTTGGGTGGTTTTGTCGTGGAAGCCAGAGTGCGCTTCGCTTTCACCGGCCTACCTTTCCTCCGGAGGTGGATGTCTCGTGTTTTCAACCCTTGAAACCAGTCCTTCACTTCGGTTCACGCTGGGTCTTCATGTTCTCCTCCGGGGTCATCTCAGATGGTAACTTCTCCGGGTCTTCGTGAGAAGGACCGACCAGTATGTCCTCCCGCCTTTGGTTGCACTGCTAGACGCCCAGAAAGACGGAGCGGATGTCTTCTTTCCTTGCTTACGAGGCGGAGGAGAAGGATTCACGACGCCACGGAGCGGGCGGCGGGTCTCTTCCGCCTTTTGCCGACGAGGCGGAGAAGGAGGAGGCTGGCTGCTCGGGCGCAAGCCGGGCGCAGCGCGGAGAAGGAGGCGGAGGCCGCCACGCCGGAGAAGGAGCCGCCGAGTGCCCCGACTGCCACTCACGGGAGGAGGAGGCGGTGGAGGAGGCGGAGTGCCCGACTCGCCGGGAGGAGGAGGAGGCGGAGGCGCCCAGTTCGAAGGTTGATGAGATCCTTCCGCCATAGGCATGGAGTCTTCAGAGCGTAACCCACCGAGTCTCCCTTCACCAAGAGGGTGGTCAAGCTAGAGGTCCTCAAATCCTCCGTGATTTCATCCACCATCACCCTAGCATATCCTTCTGGAATCGGCCGGCAGTGAAAAGTTGCGCCGGATTTAGTAGGATAAACAGAGCCAACAGCCACCTTGACCTTCAAATTCATCCATTGCGCCATAAGGTGGCAATTTTCAGCCTCCGTGATAGCATCCATGGGATAGCCGCAGGAGCCGCCAAGACATGCTCCTACCAAGCAGCTCGGTGGAAGCCACGCCATTCTCCGCTGAGATGGCGGGTAGCTTCGGGGAAGCTTCGCGTGTCGCTTGCTGCGATCCGCTTCTCGCTCCTCTATCGCTTGTACCCTTGCATGCAGCTACCGCAGCCTGGTTCCGCTGCACTTTCTTCCTCCTCTCCGGCATTTGTAAATCATCATGTTCGAAACCCAAATCCTTCCATGAAATGGAGCTCGGCATGCCTCATGTCCGCCTGTGGTGCTGTGGATTCCCGAGGGCCATTGTGAGCTCGCTGCTCTCCCCGTCTGAAAGAACGCCCTTGCTGCGCCGCTCGATATATTGCTGAAGCCTCTTGACCGGTATGTCCAATTGATCGTCTGCCCAAATGCACTTCCTCGATAAAGGGTCCAAGGTTCCGCTTAGCCCTCAAGAACCAAGTCCGCAACGGTCCGCCAGCCATTGTCTCTGGTTCGATCCCTTTATCAAGCAGATCATTCTCAGCCTTAGCCCAGTTAGGCCGGGCTATGAGGTAGCCACCTGACCCCATGCGATGGTGAAGCTTCTTCTTCGCAACATTTTTCTTGTTTGTCGCCGACATCTTTTTATCTTTTCCGATGTCTTGTGGGCCACAAATGCGGGCCAGTCATCTCTGATCTTCTCATATTTGCCCTTGAATTTTGGGGTCTCTTTTTTATCGACAAACTTATTCACGTCTTTCTTACAATTCCTGAATAGGTCTGCCATCTTCTTAAGAGCAAAAGACTTGATTAATTGCTCAACTGGCTTCTCCGGATCATCCTCTGGCGGTAGGGTGAAATTTGACTTCAGTTCAGTCCAAAGATCATTTTCCTGCATATCATTGACATAAGACACCTCATGGTCTTCGCTTCTAGGCTTATACCATTGCTGGATGCTAATCGGGATCTTGTCCCTAACCAGAACCCCGCATTGAGCAACAAATGCCTTCTTTGTCCGAATGGGTTCAATCGGTTGGCCGTCGCGCGCGATTTCTATGATCTCAAACTTTTCATCCGAGCTCAACTTTTTCTTCGGGCCTCGTCTCTTTACCGAAGTGTTGCTCGATCCGGAGGGCTAGAAAAAAGAACAAAGACAAGAGTTAATTAATATGTGTACATACCAAAACAATGAATGCATCAATTAGCTAGTCAGCATAGGCTTAACTAATATATATACCTGGCCGGACTCGGTTCGGCCACCGAGCCGCCCTCATGGTCTACTTCTTCTTGCACCAAAGATTGGGTCATCGGAGCCATCATAATCATAGCTAGTCGCTTCTTCACCCTCTCCTTCCAGACCATCGGTGTCGTTGAGAAACATCAACGAGCAGATGGCATCACTTCCTTCATGATTATGTCCCTCAACAACGCTTCTTGTGCTTCACTCGGGGTGTCCATAGTTTCTACAAATATTTACAACATGGCAATTATTATTCAAACATGACAGATATGGATATATTAGTGGCAAACGAGAACTAGCTAGGTAATTACAATAAGGAATCATATTAATTAGTGGCCTCGACGCCGCTTCTCTAGGATTTCGGTGGCCTCGATAACGCTTCAAGGGTTAGGTGGCCTCGAGAACGCTTCAAGGAGGGGGTATATCGACCCCCCACGTGTTGAAGTTATCGGGAGGGGGTATATCGACCCCCCCAGGTGTTGAAGTTATCGGGAGGGGGTATATCGCGCCCTCCCCCACGTGTTGAAGTTATCGAGAGGGGTATATCGACCCCCCTCGTGTTGAAGTTATCAGGAGGGGGTATATCGACCCCCCACGTGTTGAAGTTATCGGGAGTTTATATCGACACTACATAATGCATATGCATGGGAAAATAATATATATTATCGGGAGGGGTATATCAATTTCCACGTGTTGAAGTTATCGGGAGAAGGTATATCGACCCACCCCCCACTTAATGAAGTTATCGGGAGTTTATATCGACGCGACATACGTACATGGGAAAATAATATTATCCGGGTGGGGGTATCCACCCCCCCCCCTCGTGTTGAAGTTGTCGGGAGGGGTATAACGACGATTTACGTAATCTGATAAAACATAAGAAAACAAAGAAGAAATAAAAACAGGAGAAGAAGAAAGGAATAGCTAGAGAAGATCGAAGAGAAGAAGAGAGAATATTCTATTTTCTTCTTCTCCACTATTCCTTTCTTCTTCTCCTCTTCTTTTCTTCTTTTTCTTCTTCTTATTTATTTCTCCTTTTCTTCCTCTCCTCTTGTTCTTTCTTTCCTCTTCTTATTTTCTTCTTTCCTATCCTTCTTTTCCTTCCTTCTTAATATCACTTAGCAAATTTTGCAACGACAGGGAGGGGGTGCTCCCGTGGTCTAAAATCCGTCTATGCACGAGTAGAAAATTCTGAAAAATACATCTATGATCCCTCAACGCCCCGCCTTCTCTCATGAACAAAAAAAATCTGTGAATTAAAAAACATCATGTTCTATGAACAAAAACATTATATTTCATCCACATTCGTGCATACATCATAT
This sequence comes from Aegilops bicornis, assembly GCA_021605145.1. Taxonomy (NCBI): domain Eukaryota; kingdom Viridiplantae; phylum Streptophyta; class Magnoliopsida; order Poales; family Poaceae; genus Aegilops; species Aegilops bicornis. The sequence goes on from CM038669.1 coordinate 121,116,170, forward strand.
ATGTGATCATCTATGAAAAAAAATCATATTCTATAAAAAATCATTATATATATATATAAAAACATGCATATATATATATATATAAACAAGCATATATATATATATAAAACAAGCATATATATGAAATTTTTTGCAAAGGGAGGGCACCATGCCGGACTAAGTCGAGGAGAGGATCACAAGGCTGGGTCGGCCGCGAGGATGGCGCTGGGCAGAGGCGCGGGCGACGGCGCAGGGCGGGCTGGGCGGCGCTGGCTGGGCAGGGGCGCGGGCGACGACGACGGGTTGGGCGGCGCCAAGGCCGGGTAGGGCGCGGGCGACGGGCGATGACGGGCACAAAGTAGGCGATTTGCGACGGGCGGCGCAAGGGCGGGCAATCAAGCGAGAGATGAGAGTGAAAATTTCAAGTGTGAACTTATATATCAAGACTTTAGTCCCGGTTCGTGGCATAAACCGACTAAAGCAGGGAGATAGTCCCACAGGCACCAACCGGACCAAAGGCCCTTTTCAAAGAGCCCAAAGGGCGGAGAGGTGTTTGTCTCAGCAGGCACCAACCGACTAAAGGGGGCATTGGTCCCGGCTGTCCCACGAACCGACTAATGTCTCTTTAGTCCCTGCTGGTGCCACCAACCGGGACCAAAGGCCTTGTGCCGCCTCACGCCAAAGTTTAGTCCCACCTTGCTAGTTTAGAGGGCCTCGAGAGTGGTTTATAAGCCGCCGCGCCCACCCTCTCGAGCTCCTCTCAACTTCAAAGCTTTCGGGCCTAATTTGTCACTAGCTATGTAGTATGTGGGCCTCACTTGGCCTCCTCAAGTGACCTGAATCTCGCCCATGTAGGGTTTCTAGTCAGATTCAGCCGTGGGCCCAAAGAGGCGCTGCACTATTTTTATTTTATTTTTCCAGTTTTTTTTTGTTTTCTGCATTATTTATTTTTTGTTGTTTTTTGCTTTATTTTTTAATTCTTTTTGCTATTAGTTTTAGAAAAATTATAAACTTTCTGTTAGTGCCATTAGTTTTCAAATTTGAAAACACTTTTTTGTTTTCTTTGTTGCTTTATTTATTTTATTTTGTTTCTACTTACAACAAAATACTTATTGTTGCTATTTTTATTTTTTTTTCCAAAGTATTTTTGTTTTGTTTTATGAATTATTTTTTTTTGTTTTTTGCTTTTGTTTTTATTTCCTTTTGCTTTTAGTTTTTGAAAAATTATAAACTTTCTGTTTGTTCCATTAGTTTTCAATTTTGAAAACACTTTTCTTGTTTTCTTTGTTGCTTTATTTATTTTATTTTGTTTCTACTTACAAACAAAATACTTATTGTTGCTATTTTTATTTTTTCCAGCTTTTTTGTTTTGTTTTATGCATTATTTATTTTCTTTTTGGTTTTTTGCTTTATTTTTTAATTCTTTTTGCTTTTAGGTCAAAGAAAATTATAAACTTTCTCGTTAGTGCCATTAGTTTTAGAAAATTATAAACTTTCTGTTTGTGCTATTAGTTTTCAAATTTGAATAGTTAAAATTTGAATTCTTTGAATTTGTGTGAATCACAAGTTTGTGATTAACTTTACTAAAAAAATGAATATAGATGCACCTATAGAGAAAATTCGACCTAAATTCATAATCAAATTCTATGAATTTCAGAGAAATTCACTATGAATTTAGGTCAAATTCTCAGATAGGGGCATCTATTTTCACTTTGAGAGGAGCTCAACAAGGCGTAGAGGGACGGGCTTATAAACCGTGTGAGCGCCTTCGGGTTGGCGTAGGTGGGACTAAACTCGAGCGTTAACGAGGACTCAACCTTTAGTCCCGGTTTGTGGCACAAACCGACTAGTGGTCATTGGCTGTATGACAGCCGATGGGCTGTGGACTAATATATGAACATAGATGCACCTATAGAGAAAATTCGACCTAAATTCATAGTTTTCAAATGAACTCAAAAAGTTGGTATAGCATGTGCATGTACAAAACGGACAATGGTATCATACTCGTCTCATAAAGTTGGCATGGTATCATCATAATAGTTATGGAGAAAGTCTTCACTTTTTCTTCGCTTGTGTCATTTGCTTATTGCGCCAGAACCATGGATAATCTTCATCGCTTATCGTGATGCTTGGGTCACTTGACTTTGAAGGGAGGAATTTCATGAAACTTTTCATACTCTTCAGACATGGCTGTCTTTGCCTCCACTCCTGTGGATGTCCCTTTTTCCCGAAGAACTATGTGGCGCTTTGGCTCATCGTATGATGTATTCGCTTCCTTATCTTTTCTTTTTCTCATTCCGTAGACATGTCCTTCACATAGATAACCTGTACACATCATTGGCTAGGACGAACGGTTCGTCAAAGGTACCCATGATTTTTCAGATCCATTGTTGTCATTCCGCATCGTGGGTCTACCTGCACCCCGCCTCCGATCAATTGACCCATTTGCACTTAAACAAAGGGACCTTAAAATCTACTCCGTAGTCAAGTTCCCATATTTCCACTATGTAACCATAATATGTGTCCTTTCCCTCTCGGTTGCTACATCAAAGCGCATAACCGCTGTTTTGGTTGGTGCTCTTTTGATCTTGGTCAATCGTGTAAAATGTATTCCCATTTATCTCATATCCTTTCCAAATCATTACAATAAGATGGTCCCCTCGGACAACAAGTACAGCTCATCACAAATAGTGATGTCACCTCGAGATGTGTTTCCAACCAACTCGAAAGTCCCGATGTGTTCACATGTAATCCAGCCGTCAGACCGCCCGTGTGTTTGGAGCGCAGATCGTTTTGTGTTCATCGACATACGGGGTCACCAAGGTAGAGTTCTCAGAGAACTCGTAGTGTGCTTGAGACCAAGAATATCCGTCTCTCGCATATTATTGAGTCCCTTCCAAGCATGTTTTTCCAAATGGGCCTCCCTCATACCGCTGATTTAGGGAGACCTATCTTCTTAAGGCCAGGAATAAAGTCAACACAAAACCCGATGACATCCTCTCGCTTGATGGCCCATGGAGATGCTTCCTTATGGCCTAGCGCAGCTTATGGACATATTTCTTTAGGACTCCCATGAACCTCTCAAAGGGGAACATATTGTGTAGAACACGGCCCCGTAATGACAATCTCGCCGACTAGATGAACTAGGACGCGTGCCATGATATTGAAGAAGGATGGTGGGGAACACCAAATTAAACCGACAAGACATTGCGCCACATCACTCCTTAGCGTTGGTACGGTTTCGGATCGATCACCTTTTGAGATATTGCATTGAGGAATGCACATAGCTTCACAATGGCTAATCGGACGCTTTCCCGTAGAAGCCCCTCAATGCAACCGGAAGCAGCTTATGCCATAATCACGCAAGGCCTATGAGACTTTAGGTTCGAACTTTTTCTCTCGTGATATTTATTATTCCCTTTATATTCGACGAGAAGCCGCCGACCTTCATACCGAAAGGTGCATTCAAAGAAGATTTCTTTCTTCTTTCAGAAGAGTGTAGCCGGCAGGACCTTCATACCGCCTTCAGAGGCATGCCCTCTTTTTTCGCAAGCGCTGCAGGTGTCCTCCCGTGCCTCGTGTGTATCTTTTGTCTTCCCATACACGCCCAAGAAGCCTAGCAGGTTCACGCAGGTTCTTCGTCATGTGCATCACGCCGATCGAAGAGCGGACCTCTAGGTCTTTCCAAAGAGGGTAGGTCCCAAAATATAGATTTGTTCTTCCACATGGGTGCGTGATTCTCAGCCAGAATTCGGAACAGCTAGTCCGCCGACCCTTTCCAAAGATTACGTAAATCATTAACCATAGCAAGTACGCGTGATCACCGGCACACATGTCGGGCTTCTTCCGTGATTTGCCTCGCTTTGAAATGCTTGCCTTTCTTTCTACATTGATGGTTGGTCAAGAAATCGACGGCGGCCTAGGTACACATTCTTCCTCGTAGCTTCCTGTATGTACTATCGGTGTCAAGTAAACAAAGGCGCGTACGCGTGGTATCCCTTGTTTGTTTGTCCCGAAGGTTACCGAGAGCGGGCCAATCGTTGATGGTCACGTAACAGCAATGCCTTTTAGGTCAAATTCCTCCTTTTTGTGCTCATCCCACGACGCATAACCGCTTCCATTCCACAGCCTGTAAAAGTTCTTCAACTAATGGCCTTAGGTACACATCAATGTCGCTGTCGGGTTGCTTAGGGCCTTGGATGAGAACTTGCATCATAATGAACTTCCGCTTCATGCATATCCAAGGAGGAAGGTTATACATACATAGAGTCACGAGCCGTGTTGTGATTATCGCTCCGCCCCCGAAGGATTAATGCCATCGGCGCTTAAAGCAAACCATACGCTCCTTGGGTCCTTGCAAACTCATCCCAAGATTTTCTCTCGATTTTTCTCCATCATGACCCGTCACGGTGCTCTCAACTTCCCGCCTTTCTTACGGTCCTCACTTTGCCATCGTGATCAACTTGGCATGCTCTCCGCTTCAACAGACGCTTCAACCGCGTGGTATTATAGGAGCATACCACATCACCTTTGCAGAACCCTCTTCCGGGAGGCTTGCCGTCAACATCACCAGTGGTCATCTCGTTCGATCTTATATCATAATGCACCGTGATACCGCATGCGCTCAGATCCTTGTATGCACCGCGTAGAGGATGCAATCATTAGGGCATGCATGTATCTTCGCACTTCCAATCCTAGAGGGCATACGACCTTCTTTGCTGCGTATGTACCGTCCGCAATTCTTTATCCTTTGGAAGCTTCTTGTTCAATATTTTCAGAGCTTCTCAAACTTTATCAGCACAACATTCTCGCCTTCCACCGCAGCAAATTCCAAAGACGGTACCGAGCTTTGTGTTGCCATCTTCGCAATTGGGGTACAACCCTTTTTGTGATCCTCTAACATGCGATCGAACTTCAGCTTCTCCTTTTGACTTTCGTGATTGTGTCCTTGCATCAACAATGACCCGACGGAGATCATCATCATCGGGCACATCATCCGGTTCCTCTTGATCTTCAAGAGCTTCGCCTGCTGCAAAGCATCATCGCAGCACATCGTCTGTTCCTCTTGATGTTCAAAGAGCCTTTGCCCTTCTTTGCAGCATCATCGTGCACATCGTCTCGTTCCTCTTGATGTTCAAGAGCATCACCGTATTCAGGGGCACATAGTTGTCATCATACTCTTCTTCTTTCTCGCCTTCCATCATAACCCCTATTTCTCCGTGCCTCGGCCCAAACATTATAGTGTGGCATGAAACCCTTGTAAAGTAGGTGGGTGTGAAGGATTTTCCGGTCGAGTAAGACTGCTCCCACATATAGGGCATGGACAACACATAAAACCATTCTGCTTTGTTTGCCTCAAATGCCACTTCGAGAAAATCATGCACGCCTCTTAATGTACTTTGAGGTGTGTCTGCCACCGCACATCCATTGTCGGTTCATCTCAAGGCATTATATATAATTATGTGTCAAAATCATTACGTAACATCATGAATAGATAATTAAGTGACCAAATTAATAGAAGTTCATCATCACATAAAAAACCAAAGTACATACATAGTTCTCATCTAACAAAATAAAGCTCGCAGAGCATCTAAATTAATTAAACCATACATTGAAACTATGTAAAACATTTCAATGCGAAAATAAATGTGATCATAATCGCAACCAAGGTAACAACCGATCCAATGGCATAATGATACCAAGCCCTCAGATGAATGGCATATTTACTAATCTTTCTAATCTTCAAGCGCATTGCATCCATCTTGATCTTGTGATCATCGATTTACATCCGCAAGATGCAACTCCAATATCATCTTCTCCTCCTCAAGTTTTTTTTATTTTTCCTTCAAGAAATTGTTTTCTTCTTCAACTAAATTTAACCTCTCGACAATAGGGTCGGTTGGAATTTCCGCACAACAACCTCCTAGATAAATAAAATCTATGTCACGTTATTCGGCATAATTTCCATAAACAATAAATGAACCAATAGTTATGAAAAGATAATATATACCACATCCGAATCATAGATGTGATTTAGGGCCGACGGGGCGGATACCAAAACCATCGCACTATATAAGATGCAATAATAAAAGTAAGAAAATAATACAAGTATCTATCTAAACATACAAGTAAGAATATTTTTCCTTTCAGAAAGAAGATAAGAACAAGAGGCTCACCACGGTGGTGCCGGCGATGAGATCGGCACGGGTGATCGACGGTGGTGAAGACGGGGACGGGGCGTGACGGACCGCTAAACCTAGACAAATATTTAGGAAAATGGAGCTTGGAGGTCGAGCTTGGAGAGGAGAAAGCTTAAGTAGTGTGGCTCAGCATTCCATCGAACACCTTGTGTGCATAGAAGGTGAGCTAGAGCACCACTAAGCCCTCTCCCCTACGCCGAAAAACATAGCAAAGGTGCTCGCCTCACGCTGAAGGGGTATATATAGGCATTTCATTGGTCCCGGCTGGTGGCATGAACCGGACTAAATGGGAGCCTTTGGTCCCGTTCAAGCCACCAACCGGGAACAATGGTGGTGGGCCAGAGCGAGGCCCATTGGTCCCGGGTTCGTCCCACCAACCGGGACCAAAAGGGTCGATTTAACCGGGACCAATGCCCACGAGGCCTCGGGCCGCCCCGGGATCACGTAACCGACAAATACTTTCATTGGTCCCGGTTCGTGGCAGAACCGGGACTAATGGGCTGAGCCGGCCTGGGTCATTGCCCCCTTTTCTACTAGTGTTACACTTTGATCATACCCTTTATTACCCCGTTTTTATGCATTAGTTACATCCTCAAATATTGCATGAGTAGGATTGGGAGCATGTGGTTGTTGCTATGTAGTTGATGAGGTAGGAACCTAATACCTTTGATCACCCCGGGAATATACGTTATGCTCATATTGCTTAGCCATGCTCATAGACGGGGATTGGTATGTGAGAATCATGCAAGTTGTGATAGCTCATAACTAAGGGAAACTTAAGGTCGCCATCAGAATAACACATATGGGTGGAATGGTTGGGGCCTGGAAACCAAAGGTTTGCCCGGCACCTGGGAATCCAAAGAGTTGTGCTAGGAGATCCCGGGTACCCGTGGTGATCATCCTATGGAATGCCACCCATGCTCAAAGGGATCATAAGATTATTCATGCTAGAAACTTCCGTGTCCAGCCACAAGCCATTATGGGCTCTGGCATAGTTGAGAAAGTTGTGGGAAACATTTCCATGATAGGCTAGCAGATGTAGGGGATTGTAGGTGTATTGGCCTATCTATCGGTTAAGGGACCTCTTCGAAAGACTATGTCTCGATCATCCGTTCTCAAACATCGTGCAATGCGAGAAATTCAACGGAGGAGATTGAGTCTTGTGGGGAAAAGTGCTAAACCTCCGCAGAGTGTACAAACTAATCATGACTAGCCGTGTCCCTGTGTTATGGACATTTTGAGTATCCGTATTTTAATTATTGGTTGATCTCATCACTTTACTTAATGAATTTGTTGGGTTATTATTATTACTTGGTAATTTTGGGATTGAGTTGGGGAAACCTTCTCAATAATGGCATAAACTTGGTAATAAATAAAATCTATTCCTTTGTTGTAGGAAAAAATTAGCTTTATGCAAAAATTAAGCATAGAGCCTCCACCAGCCAAATATGCATATAGAGATAGACATTTTCATTATTACTCTATGGTGTGAAATTGCAAGTACATTCAATGTACTGACCTACATTGGTGCAACGCCTCATATTGCAGGAATTATCCGACGAGTAAGTGATATGTTAGGGTTGCAATGTCTAAACTCAACTTTGTCGTTGGTGTTGTTGGGACTCCACAACCTTGTTGTTACTTCCGCTTATTTGAATTGAGGTAATAGTATTTACGTTACTTTATACATGTGATTTACCTCGTTATAAATCCTCGAGTATTGTGTGTGTCAAGATGCCGATCCGTGGATGACACTTAAGCACGTAGACTTGATTCAATGGTCGGGTCGTTATAATACCAAAAATATTTACTTTATCGCTTATCTATCTCTATCGATCTCACTTTTGCATGTAACCGTGAAGGGATTAACAACCCTTTATCGCTAGGGTGCAAGTTATTTGATTGTTTGTGCAGTATTCGTGATTTGTGCATTGTCTCCATCGAATTGATACCTTGGTTCTCAAACTGAGGGAAATACTTATCTCTACTTTGTCAGCATCACCCTTTCCTCTTCAAGGGAAAAATGAACACAAGCTCAAGAAGTAGCAGGAAGAATTTCTAGCGCCGTTGCTGGGGAGATCTGCGCCAAGTCAAGACATACCAAGTACCCATCATAAACTCTCATCTCTTGCATTACGTTATTCGCCATTCGTCTCGCGTTTTCCTCTCCCCCAATTCTAAAAATGATTTTCAAAAGATTCGCCCTTTTTATTCGCCTTCTTCTCTCGCTCGCCTTTTCGTCTTTGCCCTTATGTCTTACTTGGTTTGTTTGCTCGCTTGCTTGGTATAATTGTGTGTTTATTGAAAATCGTAAGCAAAGAGTTTATGGATCCTCGCCCACTTGCTAATATTTTAAAAGGATCCAATTATGATGAACCCATTGCTAGTGAGTTGAGTGCACTAGATTATCTTTATGAGGTTTTTCTTGAAATTCGTGAATCTGAAAATTGTGATGAAGTGTTGAAAGAAGAAATTTATGAAGTGATTCACGATAGCTCCATGAATGAAAAGATTGATTGAAATAATATTATTATAAATTCTACTAATGTCAATTATAGTTAATGATATGCAAAACCCTAATCTTGAGGATGCTAGTTTTGCTATGTCCATTACTTGTTGCAATGATCATGATTGGGGTGATTCTTCTTATAATCTTGAAAATTTATTTAAGCCCGATGATGAATATGAGATTGACAATAATGTTTGCAATAATATCGAAAGTGGGTTTGGAAGAGTGTCAACTTTAGATCCCACATATTTGGAGAATGTTCAATCTTACGATTTTTTTGGTGAAAGTGGGTTTGGAGAGGTCATGACTTTAGTTAATGTTAATCCCACTATTTTGGAAGAGTGTCAACTTTGCATGCATGTGGATCGTCTTGAGAATATGTTATGTGATATCTATTTTGTTGAATTTTCTTATGATTCTACATGTAATTATTATGAGAGAGGAAAATATGGTTGTAGAAAATTTCATGTTACTAAATTACCTCTCTTCATGTTGAGGTTGCTATCGTCTCTTTCTTCTTCCTTGCATATGATAGTTTTTGCTTGCCTTGATAATTTGTTTGCTTATAAAATACCTATGCATATGAAGTATGTTAGACTTAAGTGTGTTTGTCACATGTTTTATGATGCTCTCTTTGTGCTTCAATTCTTGTCTTTCATGAGAGCATCATTGAAATCTCAATGCCTGGCTAAAAAGGCGCTAAAGAAAAACGCTTGTTGGGAGACAACCCAATATTTTTCCTTGATGTCTTGAAATAAATAATTCATCTAGCCTCTGGTTAGATGTGGTTTTATGTTCTAATTAGTTTTTGTGCCAAATAAGACCTTTGGGATAGCTTACAGTGTTAGTTGATTTGATCTTGCTGAAAAATAGAAACTTTTGCGCTCAGAAAAAAATCTCATTTTTAATAGAAGCGTGATAAATACTGATTCTTTTTATATAAGATTAATAAACAAATTTATTAGGTTGTCCTAATTTTTCAGAATTTTTGGAGTTACAGAAGTATTCGAAATATCCAGATTGCTACAGACAGTTCTATTTTTTACAGATTCTGTTTTCTATGTGTTGTTTGCTTATTTTGATGATTCTATGGATAGTATCGGGGTTTATGAACCATGGAAAAGTTGGAATACAGTAGATATTACACAAATATAAATAAATAATGAGTTCACAACAGTTCCAAAAGTGGTGATTTATTTTCTTATACTAATAAAGCTTATGAGATTTTCTGTTGAATTTTGTGTTGTGAAGTTTTCAAGTTTTGGGTAAGGATTTGATGGACTATGAAATAAGGAGTGGCAAGAGCCTAAGCTTGGGGATGACCAAGGCACCTCAAGGTAATATTCAAGGACAACCAAGAGTTTAAGCTTGGGGATGTCCCGAAGGCATCCCTCTTTCATCTTCGCCTATCAAGAATTTTACTTGAGGCTATATTTTTACTCACCACATGATATGTGTTTTGCTTGGAGCGTCTTGTATGATATGAGTCTTAGCTTTTTAGTTTGCCACAATCATCCTTGCTGTACACACCATTTGATAGGGACACACATGAATCATGATTTATTAGAATACTCTATGTGCTTCACTCATATCTTTTGAGCTAAGCAATTTTGCTCTAGTGCTTCACTTATATATTTTTAGAGCACGGCGGTGGCTTTATTTTATAGAAATTATTGAACTCGCATGCTTCACTTATATTATTTTGAGAGTCTCCAAACAGCATGTTAATTTGCTTTGGTTATAAATTTAGTCCTAATATGATAGACATCCAAGAGGGGTATAATAAAAAATTTCATATAAAGTGCATTGAATACTATGAGAAGTTGGATTCCTTATGATTGTTTTGAGATATAAAGATGGTGATATTAGAGTCATGCTAGTGAGTAATTGTGGATTGTAGAAATACTTGTGTTAAAGTTTGTGATTCCCGTAGCATGCACGTATGGTGAACCGTTATGTGATGAAGTCGGAGCATGATTTATTTATCGATTGTCTTCCTTATGAGTGGCGGTCAGGGACGAGCGATGGTCTTTCCCTGCCAATGTATCCCCCTAGGAGCATGCGCGTAGCACTTTGTTTCGATGACTAATAGATGTTTGCAATAAGTATCTGAGTTCTTTATGACTAATGTTGAGTCCATGGATTATACGCAGTCTTACCCTTCCACCATTGCTAGCCTCTCTTGTGTCGAGCAACTTTCACGGCATCCATAAACCCACCATATACCTTCCTCAAAACAGCCACCATACCTACCTATTATGGCATTTCCATAGCCATTCGAGATATATTGCCATGCAACTTTCCACCGCTTCGCTTATTGTGACACGCTTCATCATTATCATATTGCTTTGCATGATCATGTAGTTCACATCGTATTTGTGGCAAAGCCACCTCTCATTATTTTTTATACATGTTGCTCTTGAGTCATTGCACATCTCGATACATCACGGAGGCATTCACATAGAGTCATATTTTTTCTAGTATCGAGTTGTAATTTTTAGTTCTAAGTAAATAAAAGTGTGATGGTCTTCATTATTAGAGCATTGTCCCATGTGAGGAAAAAAGAGAGAAGGCCAAAAAGGAGAAGGCCCAAAAAAGAAAAAATTAGAGAAAAGAGAGAAGGGGCAATGTTACTATCCTTTTACCACACTTGTGCTTCAAAGTAGCACCATGAACTTCATGATAGAGAGTCTCCTATGTTATCACTTTCATATACTAGTGGGAATTTTTCATTATAGAACTTGGCTTGTATATTCCAACGATGGGCTTCCTCAAATTGCCCTAGGTCTTCATGAGCAAGCAAGTTGGATGCATACCCACTTAGTTTTCTTGTAGATCTTTCATAAACTTATAGCTCTAGTGCATCTGTTGCATGGCAATCCCTACTAACTCACATTGATATCTATTGATGGGCTTATCCATAGCCCGTTGATACGCCTAGTTGATGTGAGACTATCTCCTTCTTTTTGTCTTCTCCACAACCACCTTCTGTTCCACCTATATATCCATGTTCATGGCTCACGCTCATGTATTATGCGGTAAGTTAAAAAAAGTTTGAGAACATCAAAAGTATGAAACAATTGCTTGGCTTGTCATCGGGTTGTGCATGATTTGAATATTTTGTGTGATGAAGATGGAGCATAGCCGCATCTATAATGATTTTGTAGGGATAAGCTTTCTTGGCCATGTTATTTTGAGAAGACATAATTGCCTTGTTAGTATGCTTGAAGTATTATTGCTTTATGTCAATATTAAACTTTTGTTTTGAATCTTACGGATCTGAACATTCATGCCACAATAAAGAAATTACATGGATAAATATGTTAGGTAGCATTCCACATCAAAAATTTTGTTTTGTCATTTACCTACTCGAGGACGAGCAGGAATTAAGCTTGGGGATGCTTGAGACGTCTCCAACGTATCTATAATTTTTTATTGTTCCATGCTATTATATTATCTATTTTGGATATTTTATATGCATTAATATGCTATTTTATATTATTTTTGGGACTAAACTATTAACCTAGAGCTCAAAGGCCGCTTCTTGTTTTTTCCTCAGATTTGAGTTTCGTAGAAAAGGAATACCAAACGGAGTCCAAACAGAATAAAACCTTCGCGATGATTTTTCTTGGAACAGAAGACAACTAGGAGACTTGGAGATGAAGTTGGAGGAGCCATGAGGCGGCCATATGGACGGAGGGCGTGCCCCCACCCTTGTGGCCCCCCTATGCACCTCCTGACCTAATACTTTCGCCTATATATTCCCATATATCCCCAAACCACTAGAGGCATCCACGAAAACACTTTTCACCGCCGCAACCTTATGTATTCTATGAGATCCCATCTAGGTACTTTTTCCGCAAACCGCCGAGGGGATTCGATCACGAGGGCTTCTACATCAACTCTATTGCCCTTCCGATGAAGCGTGAGTAGTTTACCACGCACTCCACGGGTCCATAGCTAATAGCTAGATGGCTTCCTCGCCTCTTCGATTCTCAATACCATGTTCTCCTCGATGTTCTTGGAGATCTATTCGATATAATATTTTTTGCGGTGTGTTTACCGAGATCCGATGAATTGTGGATTCATGATCAGCTTATCTATGAATATTATTTGAATCTCCTCTGAATTCTTTTATGCATGATTTGATATCTTAATTCTCTTCGAACAATCGGTTTGGTTTGGCCAACAAGATTGGTTTTTCTTGCAATGGGAGAAGTGCTTAGCTTTGGGTTCAATCTTATGTGTCCTTTCCCCAAAGGATGAGGGGCAGCAAGGCACGTATTGTATTGTTGCCATCGTGGATAAGAAGATAGTGTTTTCATCATAATGCTTGAGTTAATTCCTCTACATTATGTCATCTTACTTAATGCATTACTCCATTCTTTATGAACTTAATACTCTAGATGCATGCTGGATAGCGGTCGATGTGAGGAGTAATAGTAGTAGATGCGTAATCGCTTTCGTCTACTTGACACGTACGTGATGCCTATATTCATGATCATTGCCTTAGATATCGCCATAACTTTGCGCTTTTCTATCAATTGCTCAGTAGTAATTTGTTCACCCACCGTATTATTTGCAATCTTGAGAGAAGCCGCTAGTGAAACCTATGGCCCCCGGGTCTATTTTCCATCATACAAGTTTCCAATCTACTATTTTGCAATCTTTTACTTTCCGATCTTTAAACCACAAATACCAAAAATATTTACTTTAGTGTTTATCTAGATCTATTAGATCTCACTTTTGCAAGTAACCATGAAGGGATTGACAACCCCTTTATCGCTATTGGGTGCAAGATGTTTGATTGTTTGTGCAGGTATTCGGTGATTTGTGCGTTGTCTCCTACTGGATTGATACCTTGGTTCTCAAACTGAGGGAAATACTTATCTCTACTTTGCTGCATCACCCTTTCCTCTTCAAGGGAAAACCAACGCAAGCTCAACAAGTAGCAGATGGCAAAGTGAACAAAGGTATATTTGATATTCATGTTATTGATGTGTACTTTACTAGTGTTTATAGCAACCCCTCGGTATTTGATACCGGTTCAGTTGCTAAGATTAGTAACTTGAAACAGGAGTTGCAAAAAATAAACAGAGACTAGTTAAGGATGAGGTGACGATGTGTGTTGGAAGTAATTCCAAGGTTGATAACGATCATTGTCGGGCTTCAAAACCGCGGATCTCGGTAGGGGGTCCCGAACTGCAGGCGCCTAGGCGGATGGTAACAGGAGACAAGGGACACGATGTTTTTACCCAGGTTCGGGCCCTCTCGATGGAGGTAAAACCCTACTCCTGCTTGATTAATATTGATATATGGGTAGTACAACAAAGAGATCTACCACGTAGATCGTAGAGGCTAAACCCTAGAAGCTAGCCTATGGTATGATTGTTGTTCGGCCCCACGGACTAAAAACCCTCCGCTTATATAGACACCGGAGAGGGCTAGGTTACACAGAGTCGGGTTACAATGGAGGAGATCTACATATCCGTATTTCCAAGCTTGCCTTCCACGCCAAGGTAAGTCCCATCCGGACACGGGACGAAGTCTTCAATCTTGTATCTTCATAGTCCAGGAGTCCGCCCAAAAGTTATAGTCCGGCTATCCGGACACCCCCTAATCCAGGACTCCTCAAGAGTCTCCTCGAACCAGGCTTCAATGATGACGAAGTTCGCACGCAGATTGTCTTCGCATTGCAAGGCGGGTTCCTCCTCAATACTTCATAGAAGATTTTGAACACAAGGATAGTGTCCGCTCGCAAAATAAGTTCCACATACCACCGTAGAGAGAATAATATTTACACAAATCCAATCATTGACGTATTCCGCAATGCGTGACATCACACCACCACCAAGCCTTTATTCAATCATTTTACTATCCCACCTCAGCCGCACTTAGCGCCAAGCGGTTTCCTTTGGCACGCTCTGTCAAGCAGTAGATCGTGGTCCCCTTATTCCGGGATTCTCATCAATACGGGCGGTAACCCAACCGTGCTATTAATTACGGCGCTTTGGGATATAAGCGAAGTTTTACCAGCTGGTGGGGGCACATAGTTTCATCCGCCCATATAAGGGATAAGGATCCACCTTTTTCATCTACGCCTTCTTCCTCCTTTGCTTATCCATTTCCACAAGACTCGAGCTCCAAATACTAAGTTCGTGACTTCCCACTCAACCTTCTCCAAATGCATGTCCGGAGCGGGAGGCAGGTGGATGGCCTCCTCCGCCACGGAGGGGCACATCAAAAGTTGAGGAAAGCCGGATACTTGTCCAACGACATTGGCGCACCGGCTTCCGCATTTAGGGGCAGCTCATCCCCACCCCCTGTGCCCCATGAGAGGGTGGTGTTCCTCCCCATTTCCTCCGCTGGATCGGGCTTCCCACTCCACCCATTTGTCTAGGGGCTCATGTTCTACTACGGCCTGGATTTCCATGATCCGCCCCGAACTTCATCCTCAACATCTCGGGCGCTTATCGTCAGGTAAGTAGGCCTTCCTCCGCATCAAGCCCCACTTCGCTTATGGTCAAGACCCTTCAATGTCAAGTCAAGGTAGTGGGCGGCCACCAAGCGGAGTGCAGAGGCGCCATGGTGGGCAAGATGCCCAACGTTATATGGCTCGAGGGCTCTGAGGGAGTCCTGGACTAGGGGGTGTCCGGATAGCCGAACTATCATCATGGCCGGACTCCAAGACTATGAAGATACAAGATTGAAGACTTCGCCCCGTGGTCCGGATGGGACTTTTCCTTGGCGTGGAAGGCAAGCTTGGCGATACGGATATGTAGATCTCCTACCATTGTAACCAACTCGTGTAACCCTAACCTATCCGATGTCTATATAAACCGGAGGGTTTTAGTCCGTAGGATCTAACAACAATCATACCATAGGCTAGCTTCTAGGGTTTAGCCTCCTTGATCTCGTGGTAGATCTACTCTTGTACTACCCATATCATCAATATTAATCAAGCAGGAGTAGGGTATTACCTCCATCGAGAGGGCCCGAACCTGGGTAAAAACATCGTGTCCCTTGTCTCCTCGTTACCATCCGCCTAGACGACAGCTCGGGACCCCCTACTCCGAGATCCGCCGGTTTTGACACCGACATTGGTGCTTTCATTGAGAGCTCCTCTGTCGCCACCGATAGCCCCGATGGCTCCTTCCGATCATCAATAACGACGCGTCCAGTGGTGAGACTTTATCCCTGACAGATCTTTGTATTCGGGCGGTTTTTGCACCGCGGGCCAATTCATGGCCATCCGGAGCAGATCGAAGCTACGCCCGCCATCGTGTCAGATTTGAAGTTTGAACTATACAGCCGATGTCCGCGGAGACTTGATCTTTCGACGGATTCGAGCCACAGCCGAAAGTGTGCCGTGACTGCTTCGATGGGTATGATCTAGCTCGCTAACGGTAACAAAGGCTCGAGGCCGCACCAAAGATCCGCCTCCGACCCTTAATCCGGAGCCGGATTCCCCGATCGAGGACGATCGTTGGACGCCGCCGGGGGCTACGATCTCTACGGCGATTGAGCCGAACTCCATCCATGTCTCTTTATGCGAAGACTCTTGACTCTGTGGTGCCGACTCGTCCGGACCAACCTCCACGCTACCGCCAATCGAATCCGATTACGCCGTCATGGCGCTTCATCGCCATGACATCTTCCAAAGACTCGCCCTTTGGCGACATCCTCAATTCACTAAAGTCTCTCTCTTTATCCGAGAGCCTCGCCGGACTACGGACAGAAGGTTGGGATACGGATGATGAAGAAATTCAAAGCCCACCCACCACCCACTTTGTAGCCACTGCCGATGATTTAACCGACATGTTTGACTTCGACCAAGACATCGACGGTTTGGACGACGATGCCGAGACGCACTCAAGACCCAAATACTTATAGGGCATTGAAGGCCACCTCGCCATACGACATATACATGGTGGACATCCCAAAAGATGGGAACGGGCGATGGAACAACGGAGGATGACCCTCCAAGAAGCAAACCGAACGCCGACGCCAAGGCCAAGCGCCGCCTCAAATCCCGCCATAGCAAAACGGTGATTCCTAAGACGGAGATAATAACACCCCGGACAATGCCGAAAGATAACCCCTCCAAAGCAGACTCCGCCGCAGAGGAGGGAGAAGCAAGTCCGCATGACAAGGCGGCAGAAAGAGAGGTCGAGGACGATAATTATGCGCGCCCTCCAAGATGAGGGTAAGCTCGGACGCATTTAATTTGTCGTGCTCGAGGATCCCGTCAACAGAGCTGCTTTCAAACGCAGGCTTATAGCCACGGCAAGCAGCCTCAAGAAAGCAAGAACAATGCCTTAGAGTCGACCAAGACCGCTTAGTCGACAGATGGACTCAAGTCCTTGCAGCCAAGAGTATGAACTCAACGCCCCTCCAAAAGCTACCCCAAACGCAGGCCGCTGCCTCGATCGTAGGAGGAAGCACCCAAGTCACCAACAAGACGACATGGCAGATCGCCACCCCTGCGGTCAGCTGATGCAGAAGCCTCTCGCCCTCCGCCAAGCCACACCCCGACGCCGCCAAAAGTACCAAGGCACGGAAAACGCTACCGACTTAAGTAGATATATTGAGGATAAGGCAAACATACAAGATCGATTCACGGATCGCGGCGCCAACGACTGGATGATTACCGTCACGCCGATACAAAGAAACCGGCCGGCCGAACACAAGAGACAAAGCTCATATGAGCTACATCGTGATATAGCCCAATACAGAGGCGCCGCACACCCACTATGCTTCACAGATGAAGTAATGGATCATCAAATCCCCGAGGGCTTTAAACCCGTAAACATTGAATCATACGATGGTACCACAGATCCTGCGGCGTCCGGATCGAGGACTATCTCCTCCATATCCACATGGCCCAAGGTGATGATCTACATGCCATCAAATACCTCCCACTCAAGCTCAAAGGACCAGCTCGGCATTGGCTCAACAAATTGCCAAAGCAGAATCAATTGGTTGTTGGGAGGACCTCGAAGCCGCATTCCTTGATAACTTCCAGGCACATATGTGCGTACCACCGTATCGCCGATGACCTTAGCCATATAATTCAAAGCAGCCATAAGAATCGACTGCATAATTCTCGACACGGTTCCTAACAAATAAAAATCAAATCGTTGATCGTCTCGGATGCGGAGGCCCTTGCAGCCTTCAAACATAATATCCATGATTTAATGGCTCGCCTTTAGCACCTAGGACAAGAAAAGCCGAAATCCATGGCAGCCCTCACAACACTCATGACCCGCTTTTGTGCGGAGAGGACAGTCGCTAGCTCAAGCAACAACTTGGCCAAACACCCGATAGTTCTGATACCAAGGACAGAATGGCAGGTCGCTACACAACAAGAACAAGCGCCGATTAACAGCGATAATGCTAAAGATACGGTCGCCAATGCCGGATTCAGAGGCTCTAAACCCGTCAGCCAGAAGAAGCCATTCAAAAGAAATACCTGTGGCCCGGCCCAACTTGGACCGAATACTTGATCACTTGTGCGATACATGGCACCCCGAAAACCAGCCAATCACACCAACAGGGATTGTTGGGTGTTCAAGCAAGCAGGTGTTAAGTGCCGAACTCAATGACAAGGGGCTGCATAGCGATGACGCAGGAAGAGCCCTACCGCCAACAATAGAGGATGTAAGGGCTTTCCCACACAAGTGCGGACGGTGAATATGATATACGCAACCCACATACCCAAAAGGGAGCGGAAGCGCCGCACTAAGGGACGATATGCGATGGAGCCACCGCCCTAAAGTTCAACCCATGGTCTTCCCGCCCGATCACCTTCGATCAAGGGACCACCCCACTAGCATTCGCCATGGCGGTTTCACCGCATTGGTTCTTGACCCAATTATTGACGGATTTCAATTTCACCGTAGTCCTCGATGGATTCCAGTAGCAGCCCGAACCCGCTTTATCAGATACAAAGGCGCGAAATGGGCATAGACCCTCAAGGATTAAACCTACAAAGACGACCTTAAAGGCGCTATACCGGTGTAGAGGCCAATTGTACAGCTCGCTCGCCACACTCAAGTGGTCTTCGATCCCCGGATAACTTCCGGGTTAAGAGTTAATCTTCGACATCGCCCTGCTCAAGCAGCGGCTATCATGCATCGCCGGACGAACCGGTGACGGTAAAGTTCAATGCGGTGTCGCACTATGCATACCTCAAGCTCAAGATGCCAGCCCTCGAGGAGTAATCACGGCCAATGGAAACATCAACAATCTCTCCAAACGGAGGAGCACACGGCGCCCTCGTGGCGGAGGTGCAAAGCAGCCTCTCACAAAGCAATTCTCGAGTCCGCCACTAAGCGCCCCGGACATCGCCAAGCGAGCCCGGAGTAACCTACAACAAGACCGCCTGGCACGATTCAAGCACGCCAGAGTAATCCGCCCCAACCCCTGCACTCGCGCGAATTGCGGAGCCAAGATTACGCTGCATATAACTACGCCTGGAGATACCATGGGCATAAGGGAGGGCATGACCACGGCACGCCTTTAATGCGGCTCAACCGCACTGTGGGCCCTGATTGTGTCATTCTTTTCTTTTTTTTCTTTTTTCTTCCTTTTTCTTACTTTCAGACTCCGCTTTTCCTAAGTCCCGTCCGCACTAGAATCGCCGAACTCACGATGCAACAGCTAGGGAAGCGTAAAGCCACGCCGAGTGTTCAGTGGTCTCTATTACGGCATTATACCTGCTTTTACATACCATCCTCAAGCCTTACCCTCGAGGGGGACATGTTAGATAATCCCATCCCTTGCTTATCGTGACTATTTGTATCGTTTCTCGCTTTCATTGCAGCATTTTTGAATAAAAAATACATAGCTTTTTGCCTATTATTGCACTCCTTTCTTTATCTATATATATGTTCACTTCATGACATGTTGCACCTGCACACTTTGGTACGACTAATACACCAGGGGCTCAAGTACCCCAAAAGTACGGTGTGATAAGTCCTAACACTTTCACAAGTGCGGCACCCCAAACTTATAGCATTATATGCATCGTCTCCGAATCATGTCTTGGGTCAATAGTTGGGTTTGTCTGCCCTATGTTTTGGTACCTTACGCTCATATATCGGCTAAGGTAGCACTAGGAGAACCACCGCGATTGTGCCCCTGCTGAGCTGGGTTGAGCACCTCTGGAGAAAGCTAAAACTGACCGATCACATGATAGGGCGAGAGCCGGTCAGCTGTTCAAGAGGTTTTTTCGGGCCCCTAAAGACTTATGCCGCTTAGAGCGAGGAACCGGAATTGTCCGCCAAGGCGTGGATAGCACCTAACTAGGTCTTCCGAATACTAGGGGCTTCACTAAATTTAAAATTATAGAATTCTATGGCTAAGTGAGAGTGTTCAAGCATTATAAGTCTGGTTGCCTTGTTCAAGGCGCTGAGCGCCTCCTAGATGGACCCAAGAATGGGAACAAGAGAGCTCAAGTTTATCCCGAACACCCCAAAGACTGTGGGCATGGGGGTCAAGCCAACGACTTGCCATCTCTCAAATTTGATAAACGAATTCGCATGTAAGGTAATATTTTAAGTTAACAAGCGTTGCTTAGCGATATGAACAAAGTTTTCAGCTGCATATGATAACAAATGCGAGTCTATTCAAAAATTACATCTTTGGAGCACTCATCCGCTATTCGGGCGGGCACCTCTTCAGAGGCCCTCATAGTACATTTCATGCATGATGCTCCTTGCCCTTCGTGCGTGGCCCGTCTGGTCACAAGCTTCTCCTCAAGATCCAGCTTGCCCCAAAGGTACTACGGCAATTGAGACCGTAACACCTTTCTCTGCTGAGCTCCCTCCTTGGCGCGGTAGAATGCGCAAAGATCGCATACACCACGGGCAGATCTCGCGAATGCTCCTAGAGAGCTCCAAATCCGTAAGTAATAGGTAATTCACTTTCACATGCTTGCTTTGGCATAAAGAATGCCTTACCCGCCGCTATCTTCTTTAATGATTCAATTTCTTGAGGGTTGTTTGGGCCTCGGCCTTAGCAGCTTTGGCACTCTCAAGAGCCGAGGCAAGCTCGACTCTCGGTCTTCGAGTCACGCCTCCAAACCATCGTGTTTTTTCACGAGAGCCTCGAGCTCTTGCCGCACTCTCCGCCCAGCTGCGCTCCCTTCTCTCGCCAGGCGCTCACGCTGCTTTCGGCCACGGACACCGCCTCCTTCAGTCGCCATCTCGCTCGTGGGCCCCGCAGCATCCATGTTATTTCGTTATTTTTCGCAAACCAAACCTTTCTATAAGGTATTTCTTTTAATAAGGTATTACTTACCTTCCTCGCCCTCGAGCTGCTTCTTGGCAAGGCCGAGCTCGTTCTTGACCGCCGAGGCTTTGCTTCAATGCATTGACCTCCGCAGCCAAGGCGGCAGAGGTCAAGAATGCAATCGTGCATTCCCATATTGACATACTTATGTTAGACTCTCACAGATATCTTTTTAGATCCTTAGTCCGGTTTTCTTTCCAACACCGAACTAAGCATCAGGGCTACCGCCTATGCGGTAAAATTTTTACATATTCTAAACTCACCTCAAAGCCTGTTAGAAGGTCGGCATAGCCGATCAGCCCGCTTTTGGCGGATCGAATCGTCCGGATCACCGCACTCATAATAAAGGCGGTGTTCTTCCTTGATGGAGGCGCCGTTAAGCGCCCAAGAAGTTATCCGTGCCTCCGGTTGGACGGAAGACACCGCATCTTACCCTTCGCATTTAAGGGACCGCATGTCGACGCCGAATCCTCCAAGGTTCCGCATGGAGTCCGGACGAGGGTCGGGCTTAGAGCCCCGGGGTCTCGCCCCACGCGCCTCGAGTCCGGGAGGTTGCCTTGCGGCGCCTCCCCGCGCCACCTCCTTCGACCAGGCCCCCTTGGGGCACCACCTCGGCCGTCCGCAGCGTGAGGCAATGAGGCGGCCGGAAGTGAAGTACTCTCCATTTCGATGAACCTGTGGACCCGCCGACGAAGCGCGAACTCGCCTCATGGCGGGCTGCATGATTGTTCTGCATTAGAGAACACTATGCAATGATAAAAAGCCATGGGTATCCTGGACACTTACGATCTCGCCAGGGCTTGGCCTCATTGGCCACTCCTCCTCGCCGCCGCCGACATTGGTGGAGAAGTCCGGAGGAAGGGTCCTTCCTTCTAGACCCTCCGGCCTCCCCAGCTTGGGGTGGCCTTCCTTTTCTCTCCTCTTCACTGGGAGAGGCTTTTTCCTCCTCCTCATTCTCGTGGAGAAGATTCTGCCAGAATCTCGACAAGACTCGCGCCGGGAGCTCCTTCGAGTTCCCCGTGGCCTCCTTCTTGGCCTTCTTCTCCGCACCACATGAGGTATCGGAGCCAAGAGCCTCACTAATCAAGGCGTCTGGCTGGTCTTCTCGGTAAAGGAGCCGGACAGCTAACCCGTCCTGACATCTTCAGCCAGTCCCGTTAAAGGTTAGGGAGTTTAAGATCCCACATAGAGTCAATCTATGAAAAAGAGTCCCGTAAAGGGTAAATAACTTACTCGCCGGGCTTGACGCCGCGAAATGTATCCGCGATCTTTTGTTAGCGGATGCGGGGCTTCGGCGCCTTGAACAAGACTCTTCCGTGCATCTTCGCACGTAGTGTCAAGAGCCGCCTCAAGGTTCGTGCTATGCCGGATCAAACTCCCACAAATTAAAGGCTCGCTCGGCATGGGAGAATCCGCGGATGAACATGACTGACTACGTGGACAAGCTTGAGCTTCTTGTCCACCGTGTTTTGACACAGTTTGGAGTCCGTCACTCTTCCGAATCACCCCACTTCAGCCCGCTCTTTCCATGATGTGAGCCGTGGTGGGGAGCCAGATCTGAATTGGGGCCGCCGCCCAGTTGAGTTGCACGCTCGGTGATGTAGAACCACCCCGATTGACACCCCTTTATCGCCTCCACGAAGCGAGCCCTCGAGCCAAAGGACATTGGGCATCCTCGCCCACTATAGCGCCTCAAGACTACCGTCAAGTCACGCCCACTATCTTCTTCGGCTTGATGCTAAAGGTCTTCAACCATAAACCAAGTGGGGTTGGATGCAGAGGAAGGTTTCGCACACGCACGATAAACGCCGAGATATTGAGGATGAAGTTTGGGGCCGATCGTGGAAATCCAGGCCATAGTAGAACATGAGCCCCTGGACAAATGGGTGAAGTGGAAAACCTAGTCCATGGAGGAAGTGGGTGAGGAACACCACCCTCTCATGGGGCCTGGGGTGGGATGAGCTGCCTCGCCGGGTAGCCGACACGCTGATGTCGCCGGGACAAGTATCCGCCTCCCGCAGCCTTGTGATGTGCCCTCCGTGACGGAGGAGGCCATCCACCCGCCTCCCGGCCTCCCGGACATAGTTGGAGAAGGTTGAGGTGGGGTGTGCGGACTTGGGCGCCGGAGCTTGAGTGCGCCGGAAATGGATGAGCAAAGGAGGAAGAAGGCGAGGTGAAAAGGTGGATCCTTATCCCTTATATGGACGGACGGCTATGCGCGCCCCCACCAGCCCGGTAAAACTCGCTTATCTCCCAAGCGCCATAATCAATGGCGTGATGGGTTACCCACGTCCGTATTGATGGGAATCCTTAATAAGGGGGCACGATCTATGCTTTGATAAGACGTGCTGAAACCGCCTCGCTAAACGCGCTGAGGTGGAATAGTAAAAAACGATTCATATAAAGGCCTGGCCGTGGTGTGATGTCACGCCGCGGAATACGTCAGCAGATCTGTGCAAAAAGTTATTCTCTCTACGGTGGTATATGGAACTTGTTTTGCAGAGCCGGACACTATCCTGGTGTTCAAAACCTTCTATGAAGTATTCGGAGGAGGAACCCGCCTTGCAATGCCGAAGACAATATGCGCCACGGACTCGTCATCATTGAAGCCTGGTTCGTGGGCTACCGAGGGTGTCCTCGACTAGGGGTGTCCGGATAGCCGAACTATCATCACGGCCGGACTCCAAGACTATGAAGATACAAGATTGAAGACTTCGTCCCGTGTCCGGATGGGACTTTCCTTGGCGTGGAAGGCAAGCTTGGCGATACGGATATGTAGATCTCCTACCATTGTAACCGACTGTGGTAACCCTAACCTATCCCGGGTGTCTATATAAACCGGAGGGTTTTAGTCCAGAGGACGAACAACAATCATACCATAGGCTAGCTTCTAGGATTTAGCCTCCTTGATCTCGTGGTAGATCTACTCTTGTACTACCCATATCATCAATATTAATCAAGCAGAGTAGGGTATTACATCCGCCGAGAGGGTCGAACTCCGGTAAAAACATCGTGTACCTTGTCTCCTGTTACCATCCGCCTAGACGCACAGTTCGGGACCCCCTACCCGAGATCCGCCGGTTTTGACACCGACATGCTCCTTCGTGGAAACCATCAAAGGGTGGCAATCGGGGTGGTTCTACATCACCGAGCCGCTGCGGACTTCGAATGGGCAGCGCCCCGAACTCCAATCTGCATCCCCACACGGCTCACCTCCCGGAAAGAGAAGGGCTTGTCGGGGTAATTCGAGAGCCGACCGACTCCAAACTCAAGGCCCAAAACCTGGTGGACAAGAAGGTTAAACTTGTCAACGTAGTCCAGGTCATGCTCATCCGCCGGATCCTCCCGTGTCAACGACGGGCTTTTAACTTGTGGGAGTTCGACCCAGCCCAGCACCAAACTTTGACCAGGCTCTTTGACAGAACGCACGAGGATGCCTGGAAGGTGCTATTCAAGGGCGCCGAGGTTCCCCCTCCCATTACCGAGGATCGTGGATTCTGCGCGAAGCGCCAAGCCAGCGTAGTAAGCTTGTTTTACCCTTTGTGGGATACTTGTTTTTCATAGTTTGACTCTATGCGGGATCTAAGCTCCTGCCTTTGACAGATCGCGTAAGAAGACCGACAGATCGATCGCTCGGCCTTTGCCCAAGGCCCAACAGATGCCCGCCACGGTTAGCTGGTCCCGCACCTTACGTGGTGCCGGAGAAAAGGCTAAGAAGAAGGCCACGGAACTCGAAGAGTTACCGGTGCTCGGTGGTGTCGGATTCATCGTCCGATGACTAAGCGCACTCCTCCCACGAAGACGCAGGAGGAGGAAGAAGAGGCCTCTCCCTCCAAATGGGGAGGAAAGAAAAGGAAGGCCGCCCCAACTAGGGGGGCCGGAGGGTCCAATAAGGGAAGGACCCTTCCTCCGGACTACTCCGCCAACGCCGACGACGGTGAAGAGGAATGGCCATCCAGGGCCAAGCCCTTGGCAAAATCGTAAGTATTCGGATACCAGAATAACTCATGGCGCCTTTATTGCACAAGATCTTCTCGACGCCA
The DNA here is from genome assembly GCA_021605145.1 of Aegilops bicornis. Classification (NCBI taxonomy): domain Eukaryota; kingdom Viridiplantae; phylum Streptophyta; class Magnoliopsida; order Poales; family Poaceae; genus Aegilops; species Aegilops bicornis. The sequence continues at coordinate 121,141,195 of CM038669.1, forward strand.
ATATAATCGCAGTAGTCCGCCCAAGGTCTGCTCGACGCTTCGCCGAAGCGGCTCCTCGGATTCGCCGGATGTGAATAGTCTTTCACCTCCGATCGCTACCTCGCCTCTACGGACGATGCCGAGGTGGAGTCCCAAAGGGGCCAAGCCAGGAGGAGGTGGTCCCGGAGGCGCCGCAAGGCAACCTCCCGACTCCGTGCAAATGGGATAAAACCCCAAAGGGCTCTAAGTCCGCCTCGGGTCGACACCGCACCGAACCTTCAATGGTTCCGGAGTCCGCAGGTGGCCCCCTAGTAAGAAGGGAAAGTTTACGACGCCGGTGACCTCCGGCCCAACCGGAGGCACTGGATAATTTGCCGGAGGTGCTTAACGGCGCCCATCGACGAGGAGCACCGCACTATTATGAGTGCGGTGATCCAGAAGGTTCGGTCCGCCAAGAGCGGGCTGACGGAAGCCTGTGCCAGCCTTCTAACAGGCTTTGAGGTATGTATTTAAGATATGTAAAAATATTAACGCATAGACAAGAGTCTCTCGATGTTTCAGCTTTGGTGTTCGGAAAGAAAACCGAACCGAGGATCTAAAAGATATACGCAGGAGTCTAACATAAGTATGTCAATATGGGAATGCAGGTCGCGTTGTCGACTCTCGCCAAGACCGACTGCAGAGGTCGATGCATTGAAGCAGAGCCTCGAGCAGTCCGAGAACGAGCTCGGCCTTGCCAAGAAGCAGCTCGAGGACAAGGAAGCTAAGTAATACCTTATGTAAGTATATAAAAATATCTGGTTGCAAATAATGACAGGACCAACGTGAGTATTACAGGGGCCACAACCAAGGTGGCGACCCTGAAGGAAGCGTTGTCCAAGACCGAAGACAATGCGGTCGTGGAGTGCACTGAGCGAGAAAAGCAGGAGGCGCGGTGGCGGAGGTGCAGCAAGAGCTCCACGCCTCGTGAAAACACGAGAGTTTGGAGCTTGACTCAAAGACTCGAGAGTCCGAGCTCGCCTCTGCCCTTGAGAGCGCCTAAATCTGCCAAGGCCAAGCCCAAAAAGCCCTCCAGAAATTGAGGCGATGAAGAAGATAGCAGCGGTAAGGCATTCTTTATGCAAAGCAAGCATGTGAAAGTGAATTACTTGTTACTTACCCGAGTCCGAGCTCTCCAGAGCATTCGCAGATCTGCCTCAAGAAGGTGTCCGACGCTGCCGATTCTACCGAGCCGAGGAAGGGAGCCTGACGGAGAAGGTGTTCTCGTCCCAAGATGTTGAGGCCGGACACCCGGTGCCCTTGAGCGACCAGTTGAAGCAGCCGGTCGAGCTCCATAAGGTAGCCGAACAGGCCATGAAGGGCCTTATAGTCCGCTATGGCCTCGGGAGGTCATGCGCCTGGAGCTACTTTGGGCTGGTGAGGCGGCCGGGAGGATGCCCGCCCACGGCTTCAAGTCATCAAGCACTCAGATGCATCGAAGGCGCCCATAGGGCCCTTGCCCGTGTTAAAGTACACCAGGGCAAGATGGATGCTGAGAAGCTGGTGACAGATGGGCCACCGGAGGGCAAGGAGCATCGCAAGCCCGAGATGTATTATGAGGGTGTCCTGAAGGGTGCCCGCCTTTGTATGGATGAATGTTCCAAGGATGTAATTTTTGAGTAAACTCGCCATGTTATCCCTGCATACCAAAACTTGTTCATATGCGCTTAAGCAACGCTTTTTGAATTTAAAATATTACCTTCTCAGGCGGCAGTTTATTAAATCTGAGAGATGGCGAAGTCGTCGGCTTCTACCCCCATGCCACGAAGTGCTAGGTGTTCGGATAAACCTGAGCACTCTTGTTCCCATTCTTGGGTCCTTCGAGGGAGGCGCCAAAGACAACGGTAACAAGGCAATCGGACTATAGTGCTTTATCACTCTCACTTAGCCATAGAATTCTATAATTTTAAATTTTGGCGAAGCCTCTAGTATTCGAAGACCGAGTTCGGGCGCTATTCACGCCTAGGCCGGACAAAGCCGGCTCCTCGCCTAAGCGGCATAAGTCTTTAGGGACTCAAACCTCTCGAACAAATGACCAGCTCTCGCCTCTATCATGACGGGCCGCTTTTAGCTTTCTACCGAGGTGCTTAACTCAGCTCAACCGGGCACAATCGCAGAGTTCTCCCAAATACTACCTTAGCCGATATAACGGAACGTAAGGTACCAAAACATGGGAGCCGGGCAAACCAACTATTGACCCAAGACATGATTCGGAGCCGACGCATATAATGCTATAAGTTCGGGGTGCCACACTCGTGAGAGTGTTCGGACTTCTCACACCATATTCTGGGGTACTTAAGCCCCTGGTGTATTGGCCGCACTAAAGTGTACGGTTGCATAATGTCATGATTGAACATATTCACATAAAAAGGAATGCAATAATAGACGAAAGCTATGTATTGTTTATTCAAAAGGCTGCGTAAAAGCGTAACGATACAAATAGTGCGATAAGCAAGAGATGGGACTATTTGACATGTCCTCTCCTGGGCGAAGCTGCGGGATGATATGTGAAACAAGTATACCGCTCGTTATAGAGACCATCTCGACACTGACGTAGCTATTCCGCCTCCCCCGGCTGTTGCATCGTGTGTTCGGTGATTGTATTGTTTGACAGGCCTTTCGAGAGTGGAGTCCTGAAAGTAAGAAAAAGAATGACAAAATCGAGCCCCTAGTGCGCTTGAGCCGCATTTTGGGCGTGTCGTGGTTGTGCCCTCCCTTATGCCCATGGTATTTCCAGAGCGTAATTATGTACGCCAGAGTAATCGGGTTTCGCGGATTTCACGAGGGTTGGGGTTGGGGCCAGATTGCTACGCTTTGCTCGGAACATGCCGTGTGGTCTTGTTGTAGGTTACTTCGGGCGCGCTTGATGGTGTCCGGACGCTTAATAGCCGGATCGAGAATTGCCTTGAGAGGCTACTTTGTACTTCCGCCGCGAGGGTCGCCATATGCTCCTCCGCTCGGAGAGAGCGCTCGTGTTTTCATTGACCGTAATGACTCCTCGAGGGCCCGCATCTTGAGCTTGAGGTATGCGAAAAGCGGCACCACATTGAACTTTGCAATGCGGTATGTCCGAAAGCAAAGGCGTGATAGCCATCATGAACGGGACTATGTCAAGATTAACTCCTCGCCGGAGATTATCCGGGATCCAAGACCATTTCAAGTGTAACTGGACTGCATAGCTTGGCCTCTACACCTGGTATGACGCCTTTAATGGTCGCCTTTTGTGGGTTTAATCCTTGAGGGATCTATGCCCATGTTTCGTGACCGTATCCCGATAAAGCAGGTTCAAAGCGGCCGCCGCCATTCATAAGGACTCTAGTGAGGTGAAATCTGTCAATGATTGGGTCTAGAACCACGCGCGAATCCGCCGTGGCGGATGCTAGTGGGTGGTCCTTCGATCAAAAGTGATCGGGCAGGAGGACCACGGGTTGAACTTTGGGGCGACTGCTCCAACGCATATACGCCCCTCGAGTGCACACTTCGCCCCTTTTGGGGATGTGGGTTATGATATCATGTTTTTTTTACGTAAAGACCGTAAGGGAACCCCATACAAGATAATTGGTGCAACAAACCCAAATTGCAAGTACCATGCCTTGAACCTGGGTGGGTGGGAAGGCATCAGCCCTTTCCCGCCACTAGGCTATGCCTTAGTCTGCTGCGTATATCATGTTCACCGTCCGCACTTGTGGGGGAAAGCCCTTCTGTCCCCTATTGTTCAGCGGCCGAGGCTCCTCCTCGTCATCGCTATGCAGCCCCTTGTCTCGCTTTTCAGCACTTAACTTGCTCGCTCGCTTGAACACCCAACAATCCTCGCGGTGTGATTGGTTGAGCTGGGGTGCCATGTATCCGCACGAAGCGATCGATTATTCGGTCCAAACCGGACGGGCCCGGAGTATTTCTTTTTAAATGGCTTTTTCACGACCGGTTTAGAGCCTCAATCCGCATTAATCGCCAGATCTCAAAGATTGCCGCCGTTAACGCGGCGCTTGTGCTTGTTATGACGCCGACCTGCCATTGTCATCCTTGGTATCCGAATTACTGTGGCTCTTGGTCATGTTATTACTACGAAGCTAGCCAGCTTGTCTTCTCTCGCAAAAGCGAAGTCATGAGTGTTGTGAGGGCTGCCATGGATTTCGCTTTTCCTGTCCTAGGTGCCGCAAGCCACTCGACACGGATGTTATGTTTGAAGGCTGCGAGGCCTCTCGCGTCGGACAATGACTATTTGATTTTTCTTGGTTAGGAACCGTGTCCGTAATTGTCCGGCCGATTCCTCCGGCTGCCGAATTATGTGGCTTAGGTCATCGGCGCCCGTGTTCGCACATAGGTGCCCCTGAAATTGTCGAGAATACGGCTTTGTGTCCTCCCAAAGAACTAATTGACTTTGCCGGCAAGCTGTTAAGCCAATGCCGAGCTGGTCCTTTAACCTTGAGTGGGAGGTATTTGATGGCGTGTAGATCATCACCAAGGGCCATGTGGATATGAAGGAGATAATCCTCGATCCATACCGCAGATCTGTTGTGCCATCGTATGATTCGATGTTTACGGTTTGAAACCTTCGGGATTTGATGATCCATTACTTCATCTGTGAAGCATAGTGGGTGTGCGCGCCTTCATATCGGGTTATATCACGACATAGCTCAAATGAGCTTTGTCTGCTGTGGTTTGGCCCGCCAGATTTGCTATATCCGCATGACGGTTATCGCCACGCGGTCGTGGCACCCATGCGATCCGTAGATCGATCTTGTTTGCCTTTGCCTTGTCCTCCAATATATCTCGCAGGTCCGGCGATTTCCCCGCCTTGGTATTCTTTGAGCGACGCTGGGTGCGCTTTGAGTGGAGGGCCGAGAGGCCTCTCTGTCAAGGCCGTGAGGTGGCCGGGTCGGCCGCTGCGGCGCCGGTGATGTAGGTTTAGGTGCTTCCTCCTCTAGTCGGGTAGCAGCCCGCGCTTTGATAGCTCTTGGAGGGGCGCTCGAAGTTCAGACTTTTCGCCGCAAGGACTTCACCATCCGCCGGCTAGCAAGTCTTGGTCAGCTCTAAGCTGCTGCTGTTTTTCTTGAGGTTGCTCGTCAGGGCTATAAGCCCGCGCTTGAAACGCTTCTTGTTCGACGGGATCCTCGTGCACGACAAATTAAATTGCCGCCGAGGCTTGCCTCGCCTTTGGAGGGAGGCATGTAATTATCGCCCTCTACCTCTGTCTCGCCGCTTCTCATGAGGGATGGCTTCTCCATCCTCCCGTGTTGAATCCTCGCCGAGGGGGTTGTCTTCGCATCGTCCCGGTGTTATTATCTCCGCGCGGAATTGCCGTTTTTGCTTTGGCAGGATTTAGAGCGGTGCCGCTGACGCCCGCGCTTAGGCTGCTTCTTGGAGGGGTCATCCTCCGTTGTTCCATCGCCATTCCCTTCTTTTGGGGTGTCCATCATGTATATGTCGTACGACGAGGTGGCCTTCCAGTGCCCTATAGGCGCTGGTTCTTGGTCGTCTCCTGCATCGGGCGCCCATACCGCCGATGTCTTTTGAGTCGAAGTCGAGCATGTCGGTTAAATCATCGACAAGGGCTACGTAAGTGGGTGGTGGGTGGGCTTTGAATTTCTTCGTCGTCTGCATCCCAACCTTGGCCGACTATAGTCCGCCAGGCTCTCCTAATAAAGAGAGAGAGACTTTAGTGATTTTAGAATGTTGCCAAAGGGCGAGTGTTGAAGATGTCCGTGATCGGCGAACTTCCATGATCGGCGCCCAATCGGATTCGATCGGCAGGGGCGCGAAGGTTTGGAGTCCAAGAGGAGTCCCGCACCTTGGAGTCACGAAGCCGCAGAGGACAAGGTTGGTGTTCGCTCAATCGCCAGAGATTGCAGCCCCGAGGCGGTGTCCAGCCACCCGCCCTCGATTGGCGCAATGGCTCCGAGCTAAGGGTCGGAGCGGACACGGATGCGGCCTGTGGCAATCGCTCGCCAAGCAGAGCTAGATCATGCCCATCGTGAAAGTGCGGCGCCGCTTCGGCCGCGCTCGAACTCCGTCAAGATCAAGTCTCCGCGCGACGCCACCGTAGTTCAAACTTCCAAATCTGACTTGATGGCCAGGTGCGTAGCTTTCGATCTGCTCCAGATGGCTGCTTAATTGCCCGCAGCAAAGCCGCCGAATACGAAGATCTGTCCGGGAGAAAAGTCTCACCTCGACCGTGATCGGTTGATGATCGGAGGAGCCATCGGGCCTAAAGATGACGCATACGAGGAACTCTCAATCAAAGCACCAATGTCGGTGTCAAAACCGCGGATCTCGGTAGGGGGTCCCGAATCAGTGTGTCTAGGCGGATGGTAACAGGAGACAAGGGACACGATGTTTTACCTGTGTTCGGGCCCTCTCGATGGAGGTAAAACCCTACTCTGCTTGATTAATATTGATGATATGGGTAGTACAAGAGTAGATCTACCACGAGATTAGAGAGGCTAAACCCTAGAAGCTAGCCTATGGTATGATTGTTGTTCGTCCCCACGGATTAAAACCCTCCGGTTTATATAGACACCGGAGAGGGCTAGGGTTACACAAAGTCGGTTACAATGGGAGGAGATCTACATATCCGTATTGCCAAGATTGCCTTCCACGCCAAGGAAAGTCCCATCCTGACACGGGACGTAAGTCTTCAATCTTGTATCTTCATAGTCCAGAGTCCGCCAAAAGTTATAGTCCGCTATCCTGACACCCCTAATTCAGAATCCCTCAATCACCATCGCACACTCCCTCTACCCTCGGGATTAGTGTTAAACCTAAATAAATGTTATTTGGTGTTTGCATTGAGCATGAATATGATTAAATCATGTTTATTGCAATACGATTATTCATTTAAGTCAAAGAATATTTTTTGTTCTGTTTATATGAATAAAACCTTCTATGGTCATACACCCAATGTGAATGTTTATTGAATATCGATTGTAGTGATACACATATTCATAATATTGATGCCAAAAGATGCAAAGTTGATAATGATAGTGCAACATATTTGTGGCATTGCTGTTTAGGTCATATTGGTGTAAAGAGCATGGTTATTCTTTTGGAATCACTTGATTATGAACCATTTGATACTTATGTAACCATGCCTCATGGGCAAGATGACTAAAACTCCGCTCTCCTAACATTGAAGTGAGCCAATGACTTCTTGGAAATAATACATACCGATGTGTGCGGTTCAATAAGTGTTGAGGCACGCAACACATATCATTATTTTCTGACCTACACAGATGATTTAAGCAGATATGGGTATATCTACTTAATGAAACACAAGTCTGAAACACTTGAAAAGTTCAAAGAATTTCAAAGTGAAGTGGAGAATCATCGTAATAAGAAAATAAAGTTTCTACGATCTGATCGTGGAAGCGAATATTTGAGTTACGAGTTTGGCCTTCATTTAAAACAATGTGGAATAGTTTCACAACTCACGCTACCCGAACACCACAACAGAATGGTGTGTCCGAATATCGTAACCATACTTTATTAGATATGGTGTGATCCATAATGTCTCTTACCGATTTACCACTATCGCTTTGGGGTTATGCATTAGAGACAGTGTATTCACATTAAATAGGGCACCGCCTAAATCCGCTGAGACGACGCCATATGAATTATGGTTTGGCAAGAAACCTAAGTTGTCGTTTCTTAAAGTTTGGAGTTGCGACACTTATGTTAAAAGGCTTCAGCCTGATAAGCTCGAACCCAAATCGGAGAAGTGTGTCTTCATAGGATACCCTAAGGAACAATTGGGTACACCTTCTACCACAGATCCGAAGGCAAGATCTCTGCTACAAGAATGGAACATTTTTAGAGAAGGAGTTTCTCTCGAAAGAAGTGAGTGGGAGGAAAGTAGAACTTGATGGGGTAGTTGTACCTTTTCTCGAATTGGAAAGTAGTACATCAGAGAAAATCGTTCCCGTGATGCCTACACCAACTAGAGAGGAAGCTAATGATGATGATCACGAAACTTTGGATGAAGTTAATACTGGACCTCATAGGCTCTAACAGAGCACGCCCGCACTGTGAGTGCTATCAGTAATCCTGTCCCCGGAAGTCATGTTACTAGACCATGACGAACCTACGACTATGAGGAAGCAATGATGTGCCCAGATTCCAACAGATGGCTTGAGGCCATGAAATCTGAGATAGGATCCATGTATGAGAACAAAGTATGGATTCTTGGTGGACTTGTCCGATGATCGACAAGCCATAGAAAATAAATGGATCTTCAAGAAGAAGACCGACGCTAATGGTAATGTTACTGTCTACAAAGCTCGATTTGTCGCGAAAGGTTTTCACCAAGTTCAAGGGGTTGACTACCATGAGATTTTCTCACCAGTAGCGATGCTTAAGTCTCGTCTTCAATCATGTTAGCAATTGTAGCATTTTTATGAAATTTGGCAAATGGACGCCAAAACTCAGTATTCCTTCATAGATTTTTAAAGAAGAGTTTGTTATATGTTGCAACTAGAAAGTTTTGTCGATCCTAAAGGTCCTAACAAAGTGTGCAAGCTCCAGCGATCCATCTATGGACTGGTGCAAGCATCTCAAAGTTGGAATATACGCTTTGATGAGGTGATCAAGGCATATGGTTTTATACAGACTTATGGTGAAGCCTGTATTTACAAGAAAGTGAGTGGGAGCTCTGTAGCATTTCTGATAGTATATGTGGATGACATATTGTTGATTGGAAATGATATAGAATTTCTGGATAGCATAAAAGGATACTTGAATAAGAAATTTTCAATGAAAGACCTCAATGAAGCTACTTACGCTTAACAGAACTTTCACAAAGTATATACCTTGGCAAAATTTTGAAGAAGTTCAAAATAGATTAGTCAAAGAAAGGGTTATTGTCTGTGTTGCAAGGTGTGAAGTTGAGTAAGACTCAAAACCCGACCACGGCAGAAGATAAAGAGAGAATGGAAGTCATTCCCTATGCCTCAGCCATATGTTCTATAAAGTATGCCATGTTGTGTACCAGACCTATTATGTACCTTGCCATGACTTTGGCAAAGGGGGTACAATAGTGAACCAGGAATAGATCATTGGATAATGGTCAAAATTATCCTTAGAGGACTAATGAAATGCTTCTCGGTTATGGAGGTGACAAAGAGTTCATCATAAAGGGTTACGTCGATGCAAGCTTTGACACTGATCCGGATGATTCCGAGTCTCAATCTTGATACATATTGAAAGTGGGAGCAATTAGCTAGAGTAGCTCCGCAAGCAGCATTGTAGACATAGAAATTTGCAAAATACATACGGATCTGAATGTGGCAACTGTGGAGTAAACCTCTCTCTCAAGCAAAACATGATCACATCTTAGTACTCTTTGGATGTTAATCACATGGTGATGTGAACTCAATTATTGACTCTAGTAAACCCTTTGGGTGTTGGTCACATGGCGATGTGAACTATGGGTGTTAATCACATGGCAATGTGAACTATTGGTGTTAATCACATGACGATGTGAACTAGATTATTGACTCTAGTGCAAGTGGGAGATCAAGGCAATATGCCCTAGAGGCAATAATAAAGTTGTTATTTTATATTTCCTTATTCATGATAAAGGTTTATTATTCATGCTAGAGTTGTATTGATCGAAAACCTTAATACATGTGTGAATACATAAACAAACACCATGTCCCTAGTGAGCCTCTACTAGACTAGCTCGTTGATCAAAGATGGTTAAGGTTTCCTAACCATGGAAATGAGTTGTCATTTGATAACGGGATCACATCATTAGGAGAATGATGTGATGGACAAGACCCACTGTTAGCTTAGCATATTGATCGTTCAGTTTTATTGATATTGCTTTCTTCATGTCAAATACATATTCCTTCGACTATGAGATTATGCAACTCCCGGATACCGGAGGAATGCCTTGTGTAATATTAAACGTTACAACGTAACTGGGTGATTATAAAGATGCTCTAAAGGTATCTCCGAAGGTGTTTGTTGAGTTGGCATAGATCAAGATTAGGATTTGTCACTCCGAGTATCGGAGAGGTATCTCTGGGCCCTCTCGGTAATACACATCATAAGCTTGCAAGCAAACGACTAAGGAGTTAGTCATGAGGTGATCTATTACGGAACGAGTAAAGAGACTTGCTAGTAACGAGATTGAACTAGGTATGAAGATACCGACGATCGAATCTCGCAAGTAACATACCGATGGACAAAGGGAGTTACATATGTTGTCATAACGGTTCGACCGATAAAGATCTTCAGAGAATATGTAGGAGCCAATATGGGCATCCGTGTTCCGCTATTGGTTATTGACCGGAGAGGTGTCTCGGTCATGTCTACATAGTTCTCGAACCCGTAGGGTCCACACGCTTAACGTTCAATGACGATATATTATTATATGAGTTATGTGATTTTGTGACCGAATGTTGTTCGGAGTCCCGGATGAGATCACGGACATGACGAGGAGTCTCGATATGGTCGAGAGGTAAATATTGATATATAGGACGATGGTATTCGGACACCAGAAGTGTTTCGAGGGGTACCTGGTACTTACCGGTCACTGAAAGGTTTCCTGCACCCCTAAGAAAAGATATGGGCCTTATGGGCCAAGAGGGAAATGCACCAACCACAAGAGGCTGGTGCGCCCCCATATGGGTCGGCCTGACAGGATAAGGAAAGAGGAGAAAGGGAAAGAAAAGAGTGGAATATGATTCCCCCTTCCTTCCCTCTCCCCCTCTTTCCTTCCCCCGCCGACAAATATGGCGGGGGGGGGGGGGGGCTTGGGAGGAGCCCAAGTAGGATTAGGTCCTACTTGGGTTGCCTCCCGGCCTCTCCCCTCCCCCACCCACCAATATATATGTGGGAGGGGGCGCCAAGCACACCCCGGACAAATGTTTAGCTGCAGCGGCGCCCCTCCACTATTTACACCTCGGTCATATTTTCGTAATGCTTAGGTGAAGCAATCGCGAGATCACTTCACCATCATCGCCACCACGCCGCCGTGATGACGGAACTCATCTACTACCTCGACGCCTTGCTAGATCAAGAAGGCGAGGGACGCCACGCCACCGAGCTGAACGTGTGCGTAACGCTGGAGGTGCCGTATGCTCTGCACTTGATCGGTCAAGCGTGAAGAAGTTCGACTACATCACCGCGTTGAGAAACACTTCCGCTTACGGTCTACGAGGGTACGTAGACACACTCTTCCCCTCATTGCTATGCATCTCCATGGATAGATCATTGCGTGAGCGTAGATTTTTTGTTTTATTTTTCCATGCAACATTTCCCAACACATTTGTGCTGAGTTGTAACCAGATTATAGTTGCTCTATTACTCGCCGAGCAATATATCTGAGAGTGAGGCATAATCATTAACAATGTTGAATGTATCTTCGTGTTGGTCATATACATCTTTATATAAGGGTGCAGGCCGGTGGGTGTCATCCCTTCATCTTGGTCTTCTTGCATTGCAAGCCTCCATTTGATGTTTTCCACTAACACTTCTAGGGCTTTTCTTTCAAATCCATATATGTTGAGCTCATCAATACCATACAAGCATACCACAAAGAAAATCGTTTGGAAGATTAAAGCGTTGTTAAAGATGAAGATATTCGTGTGCTACTTAGATGGAGAGGTGATCCTCATAAAGGATAATCTGGCAAACGCATAAGGTAGAGCCACAAAAATGTTGTTGTTTCCTGCCAATTTACTGCCCTTCTTTGATGTACGATCCATTTAGCTTTCAATCTCCCTTTACAAAAGGTTGTGTATGGGAGCAAGAACTTCCATGTGTAGTCGCCTTCAACAAGATACAACCAAAACGAGTCTTACCTAGCGCCAATAGAGATAGTGGAATTTCGTTTGAGAGGTCTCCAACCTCCGAACGGCTTCTCCATCTCCATTGTTTAAAACGCAACACACAAGTGCGGCCGAGATGCACTTTCAATTTTGAAACAGACTTTCTACCGCTTTTATAGATAAAGCACAAACCAATGTACACGACTGAACGAACCAAGATGCACTTTTACTCCCTCCACTGACTAGTATAACTTATCCGTTCGGAAACTAGTTGGTCGGGTGTGCCCCAAAACTATTGTACACATCCATGAGGGAGTGTGTACCTTACCTTGGACAATCTGAAATTGTTGTAATGACTATGTTTTTAACGAAACAAACTTTCATACCTTTTATAGGTTATCACGAGGGCAACATAACATAAAGAATCCGTATGTGGTGCTATGTTCAACTAGCAAAGGATCATGCATCTATGACCTTTGGGTGCAGCCCTTAGAAATTGTAGCACAAGATACACACAATCGATTTAGATGGCGGCCTAGTGATAAGTTATATATTTGTAATCATATTGCTGGCCGATTGTATTTGTGCATGCTTTCATTTTTTTTTATCAAATGATTACTGGTATGATATTTTAACAAAAATGATTCCGTGCATCGAATGATGTAGAGGCCGGGGCTATTCTCTGTCTACAAGATTTTCTTTTCAAAATTTATTAAAATCTACACGCACGCACACTGTACTGTCTTAGATGAGCCTGTCTACGGGGCAAGGGCATGCGCGTCGATGTCCAGTCGCGTTCAACGAAATGCAATCAAAACGAGTCTTGCCAAGCGCCCACTGTGGCCGATGGAGATAGTGGAGTTCCGTTGAGAGGCCTCCAGTCCCCGGACGGCTTCCCCATCTCCATCCTTTAAAATCCTTTGAAACGCAAACACGCACGCGCGGCTGCTTCTAGATCTTTAAAGTAAAGCGAATGATGTCCATTAATCAATTCCCCCCTGTCACTGCCGACGTACATTGCCTACAAAACGAACCACACAGCTCCACACAAATCGCAGCACCCAAGGATAGCAGCAGACACGCACATACAGGAGATACGATGTGCCCATTTTCACAGTTCCTCGTGGCGGTGGCGGTGGCGCTTCTCCCGGTCATCGGCGCCGCCGCCGACGGTGGCGCCCGCGCCCGCAGGGAGAGCTAAGCCGGCGTCTTCAGCTTCGGCGACTCGCTCACCGACACCGGAAACTCGCTACGCCTTGCGGCCACCCGCGCGGGGCCGTCCAGCCGGCCGCCCTATGGCGAGACCTTCTTCCGGCGCCCCACTGGCCGCGCGTCCGACGGCCGCCTCGTCGTCGACTTCATCGGTGACCACTGACCACCAATTGAACCAACAGTTTCAGTATGGCAGTGCATTGATAGGCTCACGTGAGACGTTGATCTTTTTGGTGAAGCAGCTGAGGCGCTGGGGGTACCGTACCCGACGCCGTACCCAGGCCCGGCCCTGAGGGGGGGGGCAGGAGGGGCGACCGCCCCGGGCCCCCGAAATCAAGGGGCCCCGACCTGGGCTTGTGCTGCCTGTAGCCCAACCGTCCAACGCGGAAGTCGAGGGCAGGCGATGTACGCGAATACAGAGATCGCCCTATTGCTCATCCCCGCAAACCCTGAGATCCGACGAGATCACGCCATATCATTGCGAAACCCTAGCTTCTGGCCTACTCTGCCGCATCGATGGTGTACTTTGATTTGTGGGACAAGTTCGTCGATCCGTTCGTGCATCTCTTGCGCGCCGACCAGTTAGTATGCAACAACGGCAATCCCATCTTTCCTTCTTGATTCCCCCCTTATCCACACATCTCTGATTCCTCCTACCTACGATCTGATCTAATCTGTGTTCTGTTTTCCTTGTATACCCGATCTGTGATGAAGATGGAAAGCTTAACAACATATTATTTTTCCCCTCTCATGACTCGTACGTGGAGATGATGCTTATAATGAACTTTCAGGGAAGGAACATTTAGAGCAGCAGCAAAATCAAATAAAGTATGGGGCACGAGGCAGCAGTATCTTTTTTTCTTCTCGATTTTATTCAGCAAGGTCGCATCTAGGAGTTAGGTGGACATTTGACGGACTCATATTAGCCTTCTTAGGTAGTTCTGATTTCTGAAGAATGTTTAAGCTATCATTGGATCTTTTCCTCGTACAAGATTGTGAATTATGCTAGCGGTTGATTGCTGTTTTCTTCCAAAAATTGATAGCAAGCAGCCACGCCAGGAGGCAAGAGGCCGAGGTGTCAAGAGGAGACCGCACGTACACAACATGCCCACCGGCTACCGCAAAGATGCGATTTCAGAAGGTATGTTCTCTATTGATATGAACATTGTTTGACTTTAAGTGTTAACAATATTTCATGTATATAAGACATCTATATTAATGCGCTAACGTTCACACAACCTCTGCATTTTTCACGGCGAGGCTTGGTTTCATATACGCTCTGTTAGATAGTTTTCATGCACTCGCCTGAACGGACGCTGTCACTTAATATTGTCATTCAAATATTGGTTATTATTTTGATGCTTGTCTTAGGGGGCCTCGAATTCCAGTTATGCCCCGGGTCCCCGAAATCTCAGGACCGGCCCTGGCCGTACCTCGCCGGCAAGAGCGCAGAGGATTTCCAGCGCGGCGTGAACTTTGCCGTCGGTGGAGCGACGGCGCTTGGCCCGGATTTCTTCAAGAGTAGAGGGCTTAAGCCGTTTGTGCCCGTCTCTTTCACAAACCAAACCACCTGGTTCAAGAACGTTTTACAGCTTCTTGGCTCAGTTCACAGTAAGTAATCTATTTTATCAATACAAACTTATTGAATTACACGTGCGTTATATCTTTTCTTGGAGATTTCTTTAGGAAAAACACGTGTGTTATGTATCTTCATTATTGCGTGGAATGACATAAACAGGGCTGCATGCATGCATAGTGTTGTGTAAAGGGTCTCCTAACCCCGACTAAGTTTTTTTACCGGAGCCGGGATGTACCGGTGCTTGATCCACCCTCCGTCATTTTCATCAAGATCAGTGCAGGTTTTATACTTTCTTTTCAGATATCAGACTACACATAGCAATACATGTACTAATGTCAGATATTGTCAGTTTTTACAGAAGAGAGAGAGAGTTAGAGTAGAGACAATGGTGCATGCATGCATGCATTCACTCACGGGATACATATGACAATGCATTTTATTTTCACCCTCATATTTTCAATGACTTATATCTTTTGAACCAAATGTCCATTATTAAAACTTTTTGTATATTTAAGTTTGTGTGACAAGATCTACAGAACAAGATCAATTTTGGACATTTTTGAAATATATTTTATATTATATGTTTCAATTATCTCTGAAATCACTTTCATAAAACACTAAATTGTTTCACTATTTCATACAAGTTTTTTCTAGTGTTTCGCCCATTTTCACAAACTGGAATATGAAACTCACAAAGACATAGATATATTTGATATAGTAGTAAAATAGAAGTTTAATATATTCAATTTAGACGTGTTTGACTGCAACTTAGACGTGTTTGAAATACTCAATTTCACATATTTTAAATAAACCTATTTCACTAATTTCTTATTTTTATATTTTAATTATCTTTTAATATCGCTTTCATAAAACATAAGATTGATCCTCTATTTCATAAAAGTGTTTTTGACTGTTTCGCTAATAGAAGTTAAAAAACCATTTCACTCGTTTCAAAATAGATTTCACACATTTCAAAAAACACATTACTCTCATTTGCAATACTAATTTCATTGCAAATTTAAGAAATATATTGAAATTTATTCCGCTCATAAAAAATATCAGTTTCAAACACTGAAAAATTAGTTTCACAACAAAAATTGGTTTTATTTCACTTTTATTCAAATAACTTATTTCAATCATTTCAGAAAACGCACTGCACTCATTTACAAATTATAGATTTCACCCATTTCACTAGTTTCAGAAAACTGATTTCACTCATTACAAAAAATATATGAGAAACTAATTTCACTTCGTATTTATGAAAACAATATTGAAACATATTTCACTCAACAGAAATATCAGTATCACACAATGAAAAAGTTGTTTCACACCAAAAAGATATATTTCACTTTTTTCAAATAACTCATTTCACTCATTCAGAAAACACACTACAGTCGCTCAACTGAAATAATATATTTCACTTCTTTCAAAAAACTGATTACACTTATTACAAAAGATAAATTTCATTAGTTTCAAAGAAACACATCACAATTACTCCATTGAAGAAACAATTTCACAAGCTAGAATATGAAACTCACAAAGAAAACTATATTCGAAAAGTGTTTCAATCATTTCAATAACTGATTTCAATCATTCCGATAATTGTAATTTGAAATGAGTGAAATTAATATTTTGATATGATTGAAATAGTAAAAAATAAACTAGTTTAGATATATTCAAGATTGGTATCATTATAAAGATCTTATGTTCAAGAATTTTAATATATGAAAATTTTAAATAATAGTACAAAGCTGTAAAAAATATTGGTCATCTAAAAATATAACCAAAAGTAAAATGCATGAATTTGTTTGAGAAAGAGGAGAGATGCTGCATGCATGCGTACAATCCACTGCAAAAAGTAATGCCTCTCCCTGACATGGTCCCTACTAGTCTGACATTGATTTGACTATATACAAAAAGGTCATATGTCTCAATACATGATTATACATATGGATGAGCCCTACTTATGCACAGATCATAAAGCATGTGGAGGGTGGATGCCGCTCCGGTACATCCCGCCTCCGGTAAAAAGGAGTTTGCGCTCCTAACCCATGACTGGTCGATGTAATAATCTTCTCTTTTTCATTATGGGTGCACCGTCACCTTATAATAACAGACCGTACAAGGATCATGGCCAGCTCGCTCTTCATCGTCGGTGAGATTGGAGTTAACGATTACCTCGTCGCCTTCGCCGGGAACACCACCGTCGAGGAGGCGCGGGCCTTGGTGCCGCACATCGTCGGCGCCGTCCGTTCAGTCGTGACCGTAAGCTAGCAAACTCCCGTGATCAAATAAAGCTGTGGTCCATTCCAACGATACGTGAGAATGCTTGCAGGAGGTGCTCGCCCCCGGAGCGAGGACCGTACTGGTTCCGGGGATGATATCGCTCGGCTGCGAGCCACAGCTGCTGGCCCTCTACCAGAGCGGGAACAACACCAGCGACCACGACCCGGAGTCCGGCTGCATCAAGCCGCTCAACGACCTCGCCGAGCTACACAACCGCGCGCTGAACGGCGTGCTCCGAGAGCTCCGGCGAGCGCACCCGGGGACGGCCATCCTCTACGCTGACCTCTACGGCGCCGTCGCCGACCTCATCGCGTCGCCCCGGAAATACGGTACGCATGCAGCAGCAATCATCAGCCACCGGCAGCTAATCGTCAGCTTTCTCCTGACCTCGTCTTCTCCGTCGGTCTCAGGGTTTAGGAATGAGCCGCTGGCGGCGTGCTGCGGCGGGAGCGGCGTGTACAACTTCAACATGACGGCGTTCTGCGGCGCGGCCGGGACGGCGGCGTGCGCCGACCCGTCCGAGTAGTCGAGTACGTGTCTTGGGACGGGGTGCACTTCACGGAGGCCGCCAATAGGCACGCGGCCTGCGCCACGTTGACGACTAACTCGCCTGCTCTGCTCAGCTCGTGGACGGCGGAGGCGAGACGAAGGATTGGGTGCGCCTAAGTAATACTTCAACCGTCCGAAAAAACTTATTATTAAAATAAATGTATTTAGATGTATTTTAATTTTAGATACATTTATTTTCATTCATTTATGTGATAAGTATGTCTGGACGGAGGGAGTAATTCAGTTGGGTTGCAAAAAAAAGGAGGAGTAATTCAGTAAAGCAGTTCCGGCTAAATAAATCATCGGCGCACCATGTAGTACGTTCTCCTGCTGAGACATCTAACTAAACTTTTTGATGAGGCAGGCTGCTCGTGTTGCCGTGTGGGGGTGCATTTGTAAAAGAAAATGTGTTTCAATTAGATGCACACCACGATTGTTGAAGGAATTGAGGAAGAGCTTTGCTACATCTACAGGCCTTTCTTC
Source organism: Aegilops bicornis (assembly GCA_021605145.1). Classification (NCBI taxonomy): domain Eukaryota; kingdom Viridiplantae; phylum Streptophyta; class Magnoliopsida; order Poales; family Poaceae; genus Aegilops; species Aegilops bicornis. Next base: position 121,159,093 of record CM038669.1, read on the forward strand.
ACGGAAAGGAAGTTACGGATTAGCATGGCCCAATAGAATCAAGGGATGGGGTCAGCTAAAATCAAGTAGGGATGAATTCGTGGTGAAGAGGAAGACACATCTCCCTGTAAAAATAGTCCGTAGCACTCTTTCTGTAAGTGTAAGATTTTTTATTGAGGAATTTAGTGATCGTGTTTAATAAAGTAATCTCTTTTTTGCTTATAAAGTAGTAATCTGCATTGTCGCTCACTTTGATTCATTGTACTTTCTTTATTCCTAAATATATGAAGTTTTGACATTTCAAATTGAACTGTCAAACATCTTATACTAGGAACGAAAAGAATGTTTACCATCAGTCATGAAAGATGATAGGGAGATCGATGGTGCCCGAAGGAACTAGTCAATGTTGAAGGTCATATGATGGCTTTACCCATATCTAGGCTCCCGGATGGGTAAAAACTCTATGCCCCGCCCGTGTATTTTATTAACCAATCATAGGATTACAACGAAGCATAAGGATATATCTAATCCACTAGGTCACGTGCCTCTTAGATTTTTATCTAATCCTTATATAGGTAGACGAAGGTCAGTAGTTTGATAATTATCTTTGAAGGGTACGACACGATTAGGTGACCCACAAACATGGGGAGCATATCTTCCATAATTGATAAATCCCTGAAGTAACACACCCGTCATAACCTCTTATGATGTCTACTCGGGTGCAGGAATCGGAAGTCCTTAGACACTCGGCCCTCCAGGGCGACGACTTGCTCCACGACACCTTGTGCCTGATCTTTTCATGGAGTAGCAGCATAGACCTCCTATTCCATATGTTGCACGCAAATAGCGAGGGCTCACACACCCTGCGCTACAGTGTGGATGACCCTTCTCCCTCATTCCAGCCAAGTTTTGTTAGGGTCACGTAGCATAGAGAAGCATTCACCCCCAAGCGCTTCCTGTGTGGCCTCGCCTGGTTTTCGAGCCAAGGTTTTATTTTATATAGAAATTATTTCACAAATTATAAAAAAACATGCACCAAATTAAAAATGATTTTAAATTTAAAATTGGTTTATAATTTTAGAATATTTGTCAAAAATTAAAAGCCCCCGTATTTTAAAATGTTTAGGTATATTCGAAAAGCTATATGATGTAGAAAAACACTCTCGAGTTTTAAAATGTTTCCGAGTTACAACAAAATTATAAGTTTCTTTAAAAAATGATATTAAAAATTGTTCCTAAAATATTAAACTGTTCACAAAATTTTAAAAACAATCATGACTTAAAAAGATGTTCCTGAAATTATAAAAAAATATAATAAAATTTATAAATATTCCTGAATTTGAGAAGCTGGTCCCATATTTTTAAAATGTTTGTGAATTTAGAAGGCAGTCCCTGAATTTTAAAAAGTGTTTTGACCGGTTTTCATAGATACTGAGCTTTTTTAAAAGAAACACTTATAACTATATTCATAATCGCAATGTCTACACGTACACTGCTTTTATGATCAAGGATTCAAGAAATTATAAAGTAAACCCTGCAACTAATAATTACAATGACATCCTTTGCAGGCATCTTTCTCCGCATTATCAACTTTTGCAAGACAAAAAACTGCCAGACTTGGGTAAAAAACTATAGTTGGACTGGAGGAGCGATATTGACAGTGGTTCACTTGCATAAACTTGATCTATTTATAAAGTCTCTTAGTCGTCCATTCAAAAAGATGAAAAGCCGTGAGAAGTAAATATACTTGGGCCGAGGACAATCCTCTTAGAAGTGCAGACCATCAAACCAAAAAATGTTCGCCATAACTATCAAGGAAACATTCCAACTCCATAGAAAGTCAAACCAACACATTATTCGGTTTAAGTGATGAACAATTTTTATTTTTTTTTGCGATGAAAAGTAGGGTATTTATTCCCGATTCATAGGATTACAATCGGCAGCGACTAGTTTAGCAATACAGGGGGAGGGGCGTTTAAGCTAACATGCAGTGCTATCCAATCTGCAACCCTGTTTTGTTCAGGAGAGATTTTACAGGAGTAAATACCGTATCTTCCCCAAGAACTTTTATCTCTGCAATCAAATAGCCATGAGCTGATCCGTCTTAAGAACGATTCAGTGATGAAATATATTTTAATATATTATAAAAAATTGGATTACACCATGAACATATTTTAAGTAAATGATGAATTATTCAAAATACATGATGAACATTTTTAATACACATAATTTAAAATCATGACGAAGATTTTTAAAAAACATGAGCATTCATTTGTAATATATGATGAATTCTTTAATAGATGGTGAACATTTATAATACACGATGAATATTCTTAAGCACGAGAAAATGTTTTCATTAGGCTATGAATTTTTAATACCCGATGAACCTCTTAAATAAACAGTGATCATATTTTTAATACGCGATGAACATTGTTGAAAACCCGATAAACATTTCAAATACACAACAGTGGTTTTTTAAAACATGATGAACATTTTTTAATACTTGATATACATTTCTTCAAAATTTATATTTCCTTTCTAATAGAAGGTCAAGTTGCACGAGCCGTTCTAGCTGGTCTCTACCAAAGCTGGCCAAACAGGCCAACCAGCGAGCACGCTAGCACGGCCCGCCATGGTAGTTACCACCACTTACGTTTTGTATGTTGTATGTAGTATCCCTCGAAATCGAGAGTACGTACGTGTAGTATATAGTATATAACAATGATTAGGTAGTATATATAGTAATTTTTAGGTAGTATATACCATGCTTTGAGTATGCTCTTTTTTACGTACAAATATGTACCTATTTCACAAATATAACAAAAACTATGAATTCATATGCAATTTTTTTCGTGTAACTTGCTTTGAAATATCTTAGATATAATATATGAATATATTTAAAATGATAAAGTAGTATATATACTACCATGTGGTACTATATAGGAAAAATCCATCCTACCACCCGGTGGTAGTTACCCCATATGTCTCATATACTACTATGTGGTACTATATATCTCATATACAACCCAACAGGTTAAAAAAAATGTGGCGCAACGTGCTAGACGTCACGAGAGCTATTTCTCGCATTAAGAGAGATAGAAGCTACTCTCGTGTCCCTTTTCGAGAACCTTTTAGAAGTTCTATCCATATGTGTTTTGATCGCCAATTCATATTAGATATAATAAATCCAGCAACAGTTGATTGAAACTGAGAGAGTAAGCTAAATAATTTTGACTACGTAAGGGGATTGGAGCACGCTACCATGAGACTAAAGATCCTCTTTTGAAGTCTACGGTGATGGGCCGGTCTATTGAAGCGACGCTAAACAAGGTACAATACAGAGAGAGAAAAAGAAGCGCTCGGGGTGGAATTCAATCCCGGTCTCATGGGTAATAAGCAGAGCAGCTAACCATTATGCTAGTGTAGCACGTATTAATGAAATCTATGGCATGTTTTACTTGAGGCGACATGGTCCGGTTCCACATTTTTTTTTCCTTTTTTCCTTTTTTCATCATTTTTCTCTGTTTTCAAATACAAGTTTTACTAGTTTTCAAAAAATGGGTTTTCTGTACATTTTTTAAAATGCTTGATTAATAGTTTTTAACTAAAAAGATTAATATTTTTTAATACATGGTCAACATTTTTTCTATACACATTTAACATTTTCCAAAAACTTTATTAATATTTTTCAAAAACTTGTTCAACATTTTTCAAATGCTTGTTTAATATTTTGATATACATGATCAAAATTTTCATTTTTAATACATCGCCAACATTTTTCTATGCACATTTAATATCTTCCAAATGCTTCATTAACATTTTTATATGCTTGATAAAAAAATGTCATCATTTTTTATACATGATTAACAATTTTTTATACGCGTACAAGATTGTCCGAATGCTTGTTCAACAATTTTCAAATATTTGTTCAACATTTCTAAAATACATATTCAATACTTTCAAATATTTGTTCAACATTTTCAGATACTCCTTCAAGTTTTTTCAAATACTTGTAAAACATTTTCAAATATTTTTTGAGTCTTTGTTTGCAATATATATATTCATAAGATTTTAAAGTATAAACAAAATTACAAATAAAGCAAAAACAAAAACCAAAAACGAAAGGAAAAACAGAAAAAAAAAAAAGAAGGTTGTGGCCTCCAGCGAGCGTGGGCCAGCCGGTACATTTGGCCAGTTGACCAGGGTGCCCCTATTTCTTGGTTTAAGCAAGTTAGGGGAAGTTTCATGCGCGGGGGGGGCAGGCTGGTTTGTGTTTTTCTATTTCTGTTTTCTGTTCTCATTTTTTGCTTTATTTTATACTTTTCTTTAAACTTACACACACACACACACACACACACACACACACACATTTGTGCCGTGAAGGAAATGAGAGAGCCGTAATTACCTCATGCATGCAAGAAATTGACCTCGTGCATGTGTGCCACCTACACTGTGCATCAAGGCATGGTGCATATATCAGATGCCGTAATTTTACGGAATGAGTACCGGGTGCTTAGCTGACTAGTGTGCATGTGTGCCACCTACACTGTGCGTCAAGGCATGGTGCAGATATCAGATGCCGTAATTTTACCTAATGAGTACCGGGTGCTTATAGCTGACTAGTGTGTTCCTATATTCTAGGTATGTGTGGCGAGATGTATGAATATTTCATAGAGATTCAGTCTAGCGAGGTCTTGTAGCAAAAATGAAAGGCCAACGACGTTTGGGTGGTTTTGCATGTACCCAAACTCACGTTGGGGTCATACTTTTGTCTGATGGTTTTGGCTACATATAATAGTTCAATGGTAGCATATCTGAATCATTCACAATGGCTGACCTTCAGCAGGGTGTGCCAAGTATGTAAGTACTCTACAGAAATATGTGCTCGTGGTCTTGGTTTCTCTCAACTTTCGCTCACAATATCAAGACGATTCAAGTGTAGAATGGTAAACCATCAAGTTTACTCTTTAGTGTTATAGTATTAGTCAAACATCCATTGTTCATACCATTTTGGTGAATGGATAGGTGATTCCATGCAAACTAGGAGAGAACTTGACTCGTTTCTGGAGAAGTGAGATGAAATTGCAGATGACACCAACGGGTGAATGGTACGAGTTTGAAGTAGGAAAGCGTGGATATCAGCTGAACTATGTGCTGGAGGGACATCAGTTGATGGGGATGCACCGTCCATGTAGCAAGTGCCCTGCTGACTCCTCAACTAGTAAAACAAGAAAAGAAAATGATTAACATAATGTTAGAAGATATGATGAAAGAAAAGCATTGCAGAACACAAAATAGTTGAGCAACTGACCGGCAAAGCACCAAATGATTCAAGGCCGTCAATCACTATCTTATCTTGCTCAATTAGACTCAAAATTTGTTTCCTCGTAATATGAGTTACATCGGTGTAACATTGGGATCGGTACAAGGCTCTCCCAATAAATTATCCAAATAATAGACCTAAAAATAACATACATTAAGACAGTCATAACTCCAATAGTAAGGGGTATCCATGGAGTAAACTGGATTGATGGTTTAGTGTGAAGAAAAATGCTTTGATACTCACAATTAGGAACAACACACAGCCATGAATAGAGGGGCTAGTGGCACCGGTCTTCTTTGAGTGCCACGATTTAGAGGCATGGGAAATGTCATCAAAAATTAATTTTGGCCAATTTATGGAGCGCAAAATTGTGATGTCCTTGGTTATTGCGGACTCCTTTCCTGTGATGTAATCAGTATTGCCCGGCAAAAGCATCTTGTTCAAGAGAATCATTAGGAAGCACCTGACTGCGAAATCATCACCCTCTTTATCTTTGGCAATTTGGGCAATCAAATCTTGCACCTTGACATCTACACCTTGATCGATGCAAAGCTTCTGCTTCAGTTTGCATAATGCTGCTTTTTGGATTTGCTTATCGGGTACAACTATGTTTGTGCCCCTATTTGGCAACCCAAGAACACATTGGATGGAGTGTGTAGTGATTTTCAATCGCTTATTATCAGAAAAGTGCAAGATGAGCGTATCGGGTCCAAATTTATCCATGAGGAACATGAGTAACCTTGTGTTCTCAATATTCTTTAGTTTCAAGTCCAAGAAAACTCCAAAGTCATATTATTTGAGCTTAGCTTTGGCAGGTACACACAAACTTTTACTGGCAAGTAAAACTTGATTGGGAGCACACTTATAGTTCTGCATATCTTTTTAGAACGATTAATATTATCCTGATGAGAGAAGACAATAACAACAAAATAAGGTTCTAGAAATAGTAGGACATGACAAATTCGTGAAAAGTTTTAAACGGCATAACAGAAATGAACATGGTTGAAACAATAGGGACCTGACAACATTTTACCTTTTTGAACTTCCCATTAGGAGGTTTAGAGGCCTTGCTCACACGAGTGGCTGGGGGGCACACAAAATCATCATCGTCAGATCGGATACCCTAACCTTCCTCTTTGTAGCAAGATTCTCGGGTCGAACGCTGGGAGGTTTTGATGGCCTTGGATGTTTTTCGCGAGGAGGGGGAGTGGAAGAAGCGGCAGCTTGATGAACAACAGAGGTAGTTGCGCCAAGAGCAAGAGCATAAGGACCTTGATGCTCACCTACCGCTCTAACATTTTCTGTAGGGACATGGAACATACGGGGAGTAGTGTCTGTAAACTACATCACTCTGCAGAGAGAAAATTAAAGGTAAATTAGATGCAGTGAAGATAATCGTAGGTTTTACGTTGCAGTTAAGAAAAAAGTGCGGGGGCTGGTATATGGTTAATAAGCTAGGTCGGAATATTATTTTTGAGATAGGAGAAACAGGATAAATCATATGTACCGTATTTGATAGTGCATAGGATAAGTTCGTATCTACATGATATATTAGAGTTATATACCAATTCTGGTGTATATGCTGAAGACTTAGCGCTGTACTTTCTGAATATTAATGATGTAGTAAAACAGATATGGGAAAAAATATTAGAATTAAGTAAATAGTCAAAATGAGCAGATTATGCAAGAACAAAGTTAAGCATAAAACTTCTTATTTCATGTACATAAATTCAGAAGATTATACGAAGATGGGAAGCTTAAAAATTTGAGTAAATAACTCAATTACATTAATGTTATCAGGAGGGCATATCGTGTGGTCAATAGACAGGCTTGCTCTCATAACATTTTGTAAGATGAAATTCAGTTAACTTAAATTCCTTACTAAATCTAATTATGTTTGGAGAATAAATGTACACATACTCTTGCAAATTTACGGAGAGGGGGCCATACTGAAGAACCCCAGCGGCAAAGGCCTGGTTGTGGTCCGTCGTGGTGGGTGGAGATGTAGACCGCATGAACAAGCAAGCAACGGGTGCTAGGTGTGCTGAATATTGACCACAACCTGGCAGATTGCAAAAAATTACAGAATGTTTGTAATGAAAATCAATTCTCCAGTCCACACGCAAAAATGTAAACTCATTCAATCATAATTACAGATAACCTGAGACCAAACTGGAGGCTGTTCAAAAATTCAGCGCATGAAGGAGGGGAGAAATTAAAAAACCAAAAAAGAAACTGAAGCAGTAGCAACGATGTTGCCTATCTCCTCCCATGAACTCACTTACCCAACAATAATGAATGTTGGCCAGATCAACCCGGCGGCAATCACGCTATCGCAGCACATGCCGGTAATCACAATGGTCGGCTCGCCGTGAGCACCATCCACGACTACCGCCCCCGCCCGTGACCGGCAGACGTCGAGACCACGTTGTGATCACCACGGCGTGGAGCAGCACACCGGCATGCTAGCCAAACAAACCACCACACCGTCGAGTCCAGATGTCTTTGCTGCACACGAGGCGTCGCTACTGCAGGTGACTTACGCCGACCAAATCCGCCAATCACGACGCCGCCTTTGACCTCCTGCTGTTTGCCATCGAGGATCCTCGAGCAGTTTGCAGGTTACGTTGGCACCAGATTAGAAAATTACGGAACGTGGGCTGGCTAGTAGCTCTTACGGTTAGCAAGATTACCTCGATTCCAAGGTAATTTTACAACGTGGAAGTAGTGGCTTTGTAAAAAATATTACAAGACCGATTGGTAACGTTTTCTTTTGACAGCAGGCGGTTGGTAAAGTTACCTCAGGAGATGGCTGAGTCGAGGATGGAGTGCGATTGGGGCCGAATATGCTGGCTCGATCGATTGGCGAGGTGAGGAATAAGTAATTCCTCACCACAGGTGCCTAATAGAATATCTATATATATATATATATATATATATATATATATATATATATATATATATATATATATATATATATATATATATATATATATATATATATAAGTAATATTGCACAAGTACTTTAAACATTAAATAAGTATTAAAGATGTTGAATAAGTATTTAAAAAATGTTGAATATGTATTAAAAAATGTTGAACAAGTATATGAAAAATACTGAACAAGTAATTGAAAATAATGAATAAGTATTAAAAATATTGAATATGTATTAAAAAATGTTGAACGGGTATTTGAAAAATATTGAACAAGTATTGAAGAAATATTAAATAAATATTTGAAAAATATTGAGCAAGTATTTGAAAAAATATTGATCATGTATATAAAACTATTGAACAATTATTTGTAAAATATTGAACAAGTATTTTAAAAAATATTGGTCATGTATATAAGAATGTAGAATGAAAAGCAAAAAGAAACGAAAAAAACAAAAAAAGTAAAACCAAAAAGAAACAAAATTTACCAAAGAAAAAAATGAAACAAGCTGAAGAAACAAATGGAAAACTCAGAGAAGAAAACAGCCAAAGAAAGCAAAAGAAAAAACAAAAATTGGAGAAAACCCGGTTCTTTTTCTATAAGTAGGGGTTCACGAACCGAAAGCTAGCCCAGTGGCTTGATGCAAGGAGATCGCCTACTTCGTGAAGATCTACCGCTAGTAAGGCAAGTCCTTCGTGGGCGACGGCCATGGTGGGATAGACAAGGTTGCTTCTTCGTGGACCCTTCGTGGGTGGAGCCTCCGTGGACTCAAGTAACCATTACCCCTTCGTGGGTTGAAGTCTCCATCAACGTGGATGTAATCGATAGCACCACCTATCGGAACCACGATAAAAACATCCGTGTCTCCAATTGCGTTTGAATCCTCCAAAACCCTTCCATTTACATTCTTGCAAGTTGCATGCTTTACTTTCCGCTGCTCATATACTCCTTGCATGCTTGCTTGTTATGTATTGTGAATGTTAAACTTGTGCCTAAACTCCACTTAAACCTAAAGAAGTTAAAAACTGCAACTTTGGTATTTAGTTCTAATCACCCCCCTCTAGACACCTCTTCTCAAGATCCTACAGCCATAATTATTGATTCATCACTTCCAACTCCGCACATGTAGAAAAACGTATGTGATATTCCTTTAGGAATATCCCCCCTCCATAACTTTTTATAAGATATTTTTAGAGTCCATGATAGTATCAAACAACGTCTTATATTAAGTTGCAGAGGCAGTATTTGTTATTTATTACTTTAGTTAGTACAGTCATTTTCTTGTTCCCCGTAATCATTTTTTTCTTCCATATGTTCGCCATAATTCAGAATTTTAGTGAATATGAGAGATATATTTTTTGTTTCATGTATATTCTTGCTCATGCCATTAAATTTTTTCCATGAAAGTTCGTGTAATTAGTGAACCTTATATAGAATAGAATGTTGGGTAGCGGTGCGGAGGGCCTCCGGAGTTGCCCCGGGAGCGACCAGGTTGGCGAGCATGAGTGGCCAATACTCCCTCCTCTTTTGTTTATAGCGCACCCAATATATATATTTTGCTTTATTCTTTTTAGAGTGCATTCTAATGGATGTGAGGCATAGCAATTAAATAAAACGAGAAAGCTTCTGTTTTAAGTCAAAGTTGCATAAATTTATGTGATTGCATGCCATTACGGATAGACCATTAATTGCCTTGATCTGGTATATATTATGCGTTGATCTAAGTTGTATTAGCAGAATTACATGCTCGAAAAATTGTTTGATTTAGCCTGGGTGCACTATAAACATAATAGAAGAGAGTATACAAGATTAGGCCATAGCATATTGGTGTCCGTCAAACACAATAGAGTATGCCCTCTGTCCAAACATGTTTGTCGCATACATTGAGCATGCAACTTGGCCGAAACGGCGTCGCATTAGTAATATGCATATATCATTGGATTCTTCCTCAATAACGGTGCATCCATTCCATCTCAATAAATAAATAAATAACACTACGCGTGATTAACCTCCAATACCGAGTTGATACTTCCAACGGAACTACTGATGAAGGACTACGACATGTGAGATAGTGAAAATATTAGTATATATCTTGTATGCTTGGCTCACACTTTGTACTTCATAGTCAGTAAGCTAGATCGAGCTGCCTGTCCTCACTAACTACTGATTGTTCCATCTAGCCAAGCTGAACTAACAGAACTACAGCAGAAGGCGCTTCGCTGAACAAGGCAGGATGGTACGCCATCCTGTGAAGCAGCTGTATAATGAGCTGTCACAAGCGGAGTAAATTGCAAAAAACCACTACAATTGAGGACCCTAATTCACAAAACCGTCACTATTTAGTTTTTTTTCAAAAAACCATCAACATTGGGATGACAGTTTTCAAAAAACGCTGATTGAACTATTAGAGCTGTTTGAGACAAAACCTGACTGGTGGGTCCCGATGGCAGGACCACGTGGCGGCGGAAGACAGACGGCGCTACAGTCCCCCGTCTCCCTCTGACCTTTCCCCGCACGGAGCCGTCGGATGAGGAGCGCCTCGCGCCTCTGAACACGCACGACCCCAGCCAACTTGACCGTCGGCCAACGAGCTTCCCAGCACCGCCATGCTTCACGTCGGCGAGCTGTCCGATGGCGTCGGTGGCGGCCGACGAGGTTGCATGCCTAGGGCTGTACATCAGTACACGCTGTGACAGCCGCCTAGTGCCCATGGCCATGTCTCGGCCGCCATGGAGCGCGCCGTGGAGGATGGCGTGGTCGGGATGGCGCGTGGCGCCATTATCCCCGGCGAGCCGTGCCTCTCTCGCTGTCCGGCATGCGCGGCGGTGGCGCTGTTATCCCCGGCGAGGACGCGGAGGATGGGCTCCGGCGCCGCAACCTGAGAGCAGATCAAGGAGGAGGGCAAGGACGACTCCGGCGACCTCCGTGGCCAGGGCCATTGCGCCAGGAGCCCGTGCAGGACGCGCCTCGCCGGCCACATGCACCGACGGCATGGCGAACTCGACCAGACTGCGGATGGACTTGAGCTCTCCTCACCCGGACCGAGCCGCGTGCGGCGGACTCCGGCCGCGCTTCCCCGCCGAGCTGCCGCCATTACTGGCGGCGACGCCCTAGCCGTCGTCCTCCCCGTCGGCGTAGACCCACGCGGCCACAACCACGATGCCCAGATGCTCATCAGGTAACGCACAGAACGTGTTTGTTGGAATGCCTCTAAGAGAAAAATAGACGGAGGTAGATGCATTTTTTTTATTAGTGAAGAGAGATCACAATGACATGCGGGGCACAGGTCTATTTTAACGGTCAACCAAATTCCAGTCAAACGCCGTTAGTTTTGGTTGCCACATCATCGCTTACAGTGGGACCTACCAGTCAGTTTTAGAGTCAGCAAGTGTTTATCTGAGCGATCAGCGTTTTTTGAAAACTGTCACCCCAATGTTGACAGTTTTTTGAAGAAAAAAAACGAATGGTGGCGGTTTTGTGCATTAGCGTCCCCAATTATGGTGGTTTTTTGCAATTTACTCGCCACAAGCGGCACCGGCACCGGCACAAGCACAGGGGGGCCATACCTCATGGTGGCACAGCTAGAAGATGGTGGGAACCCAGATTGAGCTCCTGTTGTTACTCTATGCCGTCATTGGCGCCATACAGGTGGCGGGCAATCGGTACAGGCGCAGCATCAATAGCGCCTATGTTAAGTACCCACTATGGATGGCATACTCTGCCAGCCAACCCTTAGTGGCATATACCCTTGGTGTTATGTACAACTCTCCGTTCAAAGGGACCAAATCTCTGCTCACTACTATGTTTGTTGTCGTTGCTTTGGGGAGAGTGAACACGATGACAGCTTACAATGTTGATGACAACAAGCGGTACACCGCCCAGTTCTTCCGGCATGTCCTGTTTGTCATGAGCTACATGTCCATGGCCATAACCATCCCCCACACCTCCGGATTTTTAGGTTGGAACGCTCTCATTCACTCCCTGATCGCGGTATTCTTTCTGATCTTCTTTCTGACCATGAATGGTGGAAGGACTTGTGCAAATATCATGGCAAGTAGCTTCTCAGACAAAGGGAGCTTATACCTCCAAACGCATATGAAGATTGACCAACGGGCATCTGTAGCTTATGATCCAGTATCTCTTGAAGGGTACAACTACCTTGTTTTTTCTTTCGATCAGAAGAAAGAGCACCGTAAGGATGAACAGGAGAATATTGTGGAGGTGAATGAGAATGATGAGGAGGAGAAGCTGGTAGTGGAGGTGGATGAGAAGAATGATGATGATGAGGAGGAGCGGAAGCATGAAAAGGTTGATGAAAATGATAATGAAAAGGAGGAGGAGATCATGGAGGTGAAGGAGAAGGACGATGATGATGATGATGATGAGGAGGAGCAGAAGCATGAAAAGGCTGATGAAAATGAGAAAGAAAAGGGGGAGGAGATCGTGGAGGTGAAGGAGAAGGACGATGATAATGATGATGATGCTGAGGAGGAGCAGAAGCATGAAAAGGATGATGATTATGATGAAGGGGAGGAGAAAAGTGATGATGAGGACGAACGGGGCCATATTACAGTTAGCATGGTATGGAGTTCCTCTTCAGGTCCGTTCGGTGGAAGTGAAGGTCCACGACTGAAGGAACTGTGCCTTTCCTTTGCCTTGTTTCAGCTATTACGGAGGCGTTTCTTTGGGGCCGATTGCCCTGAAGCGAAGCTTCAGAAAACTCATGATCTGGTCTTCAAAGGATTCCTTTTGGATTTAGAGAGAAACTACGAAGCTGCATGTAGGATAATTGAGACAGAGCTGGCTTTCACCTACGATCATTTCTTCTCCACCACTCATTCCTTATTCAGTGCACATGGTACCATTAACTTCTTCCTCAGCATTTTTTGTGTTGCGGTCATATATCCTTCAGGAATAGTTAACATTGATCAAGGATCTCCTGCGCTATAAACATGAGTCTCTCAGCTCACCTAGTACGGTGCCATGGGGAAGAACAGGCATTCTGACAGGAGTAGTACTTGCCATGCTGAGTTTTGCACTTGAGCTGCTACAGCTTTATGTTCTTATTTCATCCGACTGGGCTAAGGTAGAATTTGCCTGTCGGCTTCCAGGACTATACTTCGGAAAAAATCTCCCACAGTTATTTGGTTATTGGCAGAATAAGATTGGCCAGCACTCGCTAATTAAGGATTTGCATGGAAAATCATTCATCGCTGACCTGGTGGGGTCTTTGTCTTATTTGTTTCAGTCCTTTCATTCCTATACTTCAGCTTTCCCTCGAGGATTTGAACATCGTGGTGTTAAGAAGGCAGATCGCATTCCATTGACAGACACCGTCAAGTTGGCCATTGCTAGAACTCTCAAAGAGAGCAATGGTCAACTGTCGTGCGGAGTATCATCATTGCGACAGAATTTTCAAGGTGAAGAAATTCCATTATGGGCATGCAATCACGAAACTCCTGCCAGAACCATGTTGATTTGGCATGCTGCAACTGAGTATTGTGTCATCGCACAGTGTAAGACTGCAGAGCTAGAAACTTTGGTACTCAACCATCATAATGTTGCCCAAGAAATATCAAGTTATTGCGCATATTTGATGGCGTTTGTGCCAGAACTGCTCCCGGATCATCCTTTGGAGACCACAAGGCTGTTTCATGAAGTGAGGAATGAGGCACTAAACTTGTTGCGCAAAGACAAGACGCCGTTTGAGAAACACACAAAGATGAAAACCTATCACCGGCAACATGAGACGACCTTTGCGTCAGGGATCTGGCTTGGGAAGAAGCTTGAAGAAATGAGAGATGACAGTCGGTGGAAGATACTGGCAGATCTCTAGACTGAAATGATATTGTACGTAGCTCCATCGGATTGTTGGCCCAGTCCCGACGCCGAGTACTTCCGGCAACGGCGATACGACCGACGACAAACGACGATGATGAACAACGCTGGCCACTGAACCGTACCGATCAATCCTGCCGCTGGCCGGTGCACGTACACGGCAAAAACAGCACACCCGATTGATTATTCCGCGGAACACCTACGTACGTAGCTAACCAAGCTAGCTACCAATCGACTTGATCGATTCTGATAATAGCTAGTCACACACGCACGCAATACTTTGGATTGATAGCCACGGGCACGTCTCGTGCCCGGTGATACTTTATTGCTTCTCAAATCTGATCGATGTTGTTACAGGGGTATAGCTACGTATATATAGTAGCTAGGATCAAGACACGCTAACCTACTCGGTTACATATTTGAATCCTAGTACTAATAGGTGACTGTCCTGTGTACGACCCGGACACAGCTCCACATGTCGTGGTTTAAGTCTAACAATCACCCCCCTAAACACGATGTGGTCGTGTCACAGCTTGGACGCTGATCCTTCTTACATCTCCAAAAACTTCTCTCGATCCAAAGCCTTGGTCAGGATGTCCGCCAGCTGATCATTGGTGCGATTGTAGTTGACCTCCGTCTTCCCTTTTTCCACGCAGTCCTTTATGTAGTGATACAACGTATCAATGTATGCCGCTCTGTCATGCCGCACTGGATCCTCACGTAGAAAAAACATAGACTCACCGTCAACGTTGAGCACCATCTGGTTCCGGATCTCGATCCATGAGATCACCGTGTGGCCTCGCCAGCCACATTAACCTTGACATGTCAGATAGGCCGCTGCAATATACTCTATTGCAGCAACTGCGGGTACTTTGCTCTTCTTTCTCAGTTCAAGACGAGGTTCCATTGAAGCGCCAACTGGATTGCAATATTGCATGCCACAGTTTTCAAGTATCTTCCTTGTGTATGCCTTCTGGCATAGTACGTTCCCTTCCGTCTTTTGATGTACCTCTATCCCGGGGTAGTAGCTCAAAAGACCAAGATCATCCATCTTGAAAAGCTCCTTCATTTGTAACTTGAACTTTGCAATCACCTCTTCATCTCGCTTCCAGTTATCAACAGGTCGTCGACATAGATTCCAACTAGTAGACGATCCCTTCCTTCACCTCTCTTGTACATCGCATACTCTAGTGGGGCTTTCTCAAATCCAAGAGAAATCATCGTCTGATCAAGTTTGATGTTCCATGCCCGAGAGCCTTGCCGTAGCCCGTACAAGACTTTGTGTAGCTTCAGTACCTTGTGCTCTTGTCCCTCTTTGATGAACCCCGGTGGTTGATTCACATAAACCTCTCCTTCTAACTCGCCATTCAAAAACGCGGATTTTACATCCATGTGATGTATCGTCCATGATTCCTGAACCACGAGAGCGATGAATAATTCCACCGATTTCATCTGTGCAACGGGAACGAATACTTCTTCGAAGTTCACACTTTCCTCTTGCACGTACTCTTTGGCCACTAGCCTTGCATTGTGCTTCACGGACCCTTCGCCATCTTTCTTGATTTTAAATTCCCACTTGAGATCCATGACTTTTTCATTGTTGGAAAGATCCACAAGTTCCCATGCATTGTTGTCGTGGATCGACCTCAACTCCTCTTTCATAGCGTGATGCCAACACTCCTTCGTGTTCGCATCCTCAAAATCCGCCGGTTCCTCGGCGCTTGCTAGACACTGCCACCCACTCCTTTTCACCTTTACCGGGTCATGCATCCGAAGAGTTTTCTCCGAATAGGGGTGCAACACCGGCTGTAGAAATACGGGTGTAGGTGATGATGCCCTTCCGTCCATTATTGTCCGAGACGACACTGCTTGTGTGGCTCCTTGTACATTCAGAAGCAACACCTCACTATTTGCTTTGCACGTTGCAATTGGCGAAGCTAGTCTTTTATCCTCATTATTTTCTGCCAGCTGTACTGACCTGTCGCGTGAGCTGCTACTGCTGCTCAGCCCGTGCAGACTAGCGAGGCCACCAGCCCCCAACGCCTGGTCCATGTACACCCTAGTGCTTTTGGTGGGCTTGGTGGCTCCTCAGGTGGAGCGCCTCCTGCAGGGCTGCTGCTGTCATAGCTGCTTGTTACTTGACTGATTCTTGCCGTGCTCACAAGGCTTGCAGCGAGACTTCCACGGCCAGTACACAACGTGGTTACTTACTTGCTGTTTTTGCCACCAGAAACCATTGAGCTAGCTGCACCAGAGACCGAGACATACTTAATCTCTGCATGTTGGTGTGCCTTTGCATCAGCACCACCATCTGGAGTGCCCGCAGCCGGTGCTTTCGGCCTGCTCAACGAGACAACTCTAGTGCGCCTCCCTTCGTGGACTTCTGGCGCCACACACGTCTTTGTTTTTTCTGGAAGCGTCGCACGAAGACTGCTTCTCCATGGCCGAGCACACGCGGCAATTGCGGCGTCCGCTCCAGCGAAGTTAACACTTATGCCCGTAACATCGACGTAAGCTTCGGAATCACCCCCCATGTCCGTAGCGTCGACATGAGTTTCCGAACCATGATCTTGACAGTGAACTTTTTCTTCATGAAGCACGACAATTTTTTTAGCCGACGCTTGAAGAACTGGATCCACCTTGTCCACGAGTTCGCACATCAACATCATGTCACCATCATCATCTTGCTGGACCATGAGCGCCTTCTCCTTCGGGGGATTCTTACACACCGACTTGAAGTGCCCAAGCAAATTACAGTTGTGGCAGCGAATCTTCCTCTTGTCGAACTTTTTCTTCCTTGGCTTCTCCGACTGTTCGTTGGTGTCCTTTGTGGGACGGTACTTTCCGCTGCTACCAGGCGCCTTTGTCGAAATTGTTCTCCTTGAAACCATTGCACCTTGCCATCGAGCACGTAAGCATCAGTACTCATCCCGATTTGCGCCACCGTAACTCGATTTCATCCGCTCATCATGGGCCTTGAAGCGACCAACCAGATCATCCAAAGTGAGAGTCTTGAGATCAACGCATTGCTCGATCGGTGACACAATCGGCATGTAGCGCGGTGGAGCGGCACGAGGAAACGCCGGACCATGGAGATGTCCTCTAACTTCTCTCCGAGACCGCGAATCCCGTTTACCATCATTGCCACCCTGCGGTGAAGGCGCCCACCGCCTCATCTTCTCATATCCTCGATTCTCGTAACTCTTGACCAAAGTTTGCAAGTTAGCCTCGCGCTGCGAAAGTGCCCTAGATGCAACGCCTTGAGCGTGTCCCACGCCTCCTTCGCCGATGTCTTCGAGATAAGATGTCGCCGCACGCCCACCGCATCACCGAGCGGATGGCCGTGATAGCTCGGCGATCCTTCCGATACAAGGCACCACCCTTCGTAATCACTTCAAACCGCCGGGGTCGACGGCTTCCCGGAGCTCATTGGCCTCGAGCGCCCACTCCATCATGGTCCACACCACGAAGTTCCCACGGTCAAATCGTGGATACTCCGATCTCACCGGAGCAGAAATTACTTTAGCCACACCGGAGTACTCCGCCAGTTGCTTGGTCTTGTCCTTCTCGTCGTCCGACATGATCTCCCGTTACTAGAAGATCAACCTTGCTCTAGATACCAATTGTTGGCCCAGTCCCGACGCCGAGTACTTCCGGCGGCGGCGATACAACCGACGACGAACGACGATGATGAACAACGCTGGCCACTGAACCGTCCCGATCAATCCCGCCGCTGGCCGGTGCACGTACACGGCAAAAACAGCACACCCGATTGATTATTCCGCGGAACACCTACGTACGTAGCTAACCAAGCTAGCTACCAATCGACTTGATCGATTCTGATAATAGCTAGTCACGCACGCACGCAATACTTTGGATTGACAGCCACGGGCACGTCTCGTGCCCGGTGATACTTTATTGCTTCTCAAATCTGATCGATGTTGTTACAGGGGTATAGCTACGTATATATAGTAGCTAGGACCAAGACACGCTAACCTACTCGGTTACATATTGGACGCCGCTAACTGCCACACGTGTGGGTGTTAAGGAATCTGCCCACACGCTCTACGTAGGTGCCTAGAGGACCAGCCCACACGCTCGTGTGTGGGCAAAACAACTAAGCGCTCACATCGCCTTTTTTTTCCTCCGGTCCCTCTTACACGCAGCGTGCGTGTGCGAAATAGATAACGCCACACGCCGCACGTCGAACCCGCACGCCCACGTGACACTTTTACCGCCGCGGCAGTTGCCATGGGCGGACCCTCGCTCCATGTGTGTTTAAGTGCAGTTGCCATGTCGCTGAACTACGGTTGCCATGTCGAGGACAACTACAGTTGCTATGTTTGCTCAAGCGCAGCTTGCCATCTCAGGTCAAAAGTTCCAGATTGCCATTTTTGAACAACTACAGTTGTTGCCATGTGTGGTTTTGGTCTACTGCAGCTGCCATGATTTCAAAACTTTAGAGTTGCCACCTACTAACACTAGGCAGTTGCCATGTAGCGCTAAAAAAAGGCATGGCGAAATACATGTTCGGGTAAAGAGAGAGTTGCCATGTGCTCACAAGCACGCTTAGGCGATTGCCATCTGCTACGTGCAGACGCTAGGGCAGTTTGCCATGTACCATGCCAAACATATGGCAACCGACATGTTCGGGTAAAAAAAAGAGAGTTGCCGATACGCTTGTAATCACACTAGGGACAGCTTGCCATGTACACGCAAAACGCATGGCAACTCGACAAAGCTTGGTGTGGGAGAGGAGGCGGCGTGTGGGCGAGATGGCAAACTGCCCACACACCAGCCGTTGTACGTGACTGAAACTGGTGTGTGGGCGAACTGCTAAACGCCCACACACCGGCCCCTCCGTGTGGTAAAACAGATGTGTGGGCGACCTCTCTCTCACACCACACATGCGAATTGTCCTACGTGGCATAAAAAATCAGCTAATTCATGCCAAGATTCATGCAGAAGTTACTAGACGGTGATGGAGACGTGTGGGTGAGTTGGCTAACGCCCACACGTGTGGGCGTTAACATTTCCGTACATATTTGAATCCTAATACTAATAGGTGACTGTCCTGTGTACGACCCGGACACAGCTCCACATGTCGTGGTTATTTCTAACACGGACAATGCAAAGGATCATATACAACATCTGGCAAATGGAGGTGAGTTTCTAACACACCTGTGGGCGTTGCTCTCCCATGCTGGCATTCTAGAGAGGGATCAACAGACCCATGGCCATCCTCCTGCAGAATGTTCAGCACCTCGCGAAGCAACAACCTATGCTGATGAGCAGACGTGCAGCAATGATCAGCAGCTGGATCCACTGCTTCACTCCCGTTCCGTTCAAGCTACACAACTACGACAAACGGAGGTAGAAATGATTGCATCATTGGAGTGTCGTATTGATATTTCTGAAGTTTCAAGCTCCACCAAGCAGCCCTGACTGAATAAGTGTGATGTCTCTTCACTATCTGGTGGTATAAAATTGTGAGAGTTCAGCAGTTGTTTGCTAGTACAAGTCAATATGTTTGATGCCTCCATTGTAAGATCTGTTATGACAATCTAGTTGATTTGTGTTGCTTCCAGTAATTTACTGTGCCTTTCACTCTGTAATATGGTTGTGATTTCCACTCAAGAAGATGGTTGTGATTTGTTAGTGGCTTAGTGCCATGCATATATGCTGATATGGGTGCTAACTGTACTATGATTTTCAGGAAACATTGGGTTCGGTCATATATGTTTACGCAAGAAAATGCAGGGCAACACGTGATTTCCCATGCTTTTTATTATGAGTTGATCCCTGCCAGGCATGGCTCAGATTCGCAATGGTTATTTCCCCTGTGGCATTGGTCTAAGTTACTGAGCACCTCCTCGAATGAGAGAATGTGATGCCCTGTGGTCTTGTTATGGTCTTGTGAAGCTGCCACCTATGCAACATTGAATTTGACAATGACTAATTGTACATGTGGTGTGCACTTCTAAATTGGCTGAACTCTTTATATTTTGCATAACATAAATATATAATTTTAATATATAGTTGAGACTCTAGAAATTCTCACGTCGATCAAAGAAAATAAATTATACTCATCTAACCTTTGTCGGACCAGATTATAATGATTTTGATTAACAAAAAAATAGCTACAAATAATTACAGCTAAGCAAAACTTAAAAATGAAGAGAAAGAACATGGGAGGAGCGCCATTTGGACGGGTGAAGGCGGAGATGGCTCCTCTCCTCGCCACTTCCCCCCCGGGCTCCTGCTCCCTCCTCCCCTTCCCCTCGCCCGTGCCCATGGCGTCCCCGCCTCTTCCCTCCCTCCCGCCCCCTCCATTGTCTGGGCGGGTTAACTCTCCTTGCTCTTCTCAAGGGCGGTGTCCTTCCACAGCTCGCGTTGTATACTGGGCGACTCGGAGGAGTCGTATTCGATTCGGTGCGCTCACGTCGGTGGTGGTGTCGGTGGTGCCGCCCGTTACTGCGTCGGGCAGCGCCTGAAATTTTCTCCGGTGGCCGGGCCGACCGTGTCGGTTCCTCTACAGGTCGTCGGGGTGGATGCGCTGTTGGTCGGGCCTTGGCGTTGTCTTGGTCGGGCCCGGCTCCTTCCCCGATCGTGGTCTCCTCGGTCCTTCCCCGTCCTATGTGATGTTGGATTCGGTCGATGTTGCGTCTCCGGTCGCTGGTCCTGTTCGTCCTCCTCCTCTCCGGCCAGGGTTGGCACCGGTGGCGGCGGTCGCGCCGGCGTGTGCGGGGGCGGTTGGTGGCCAAACCCTAGATCCTGTCTGCCCTGCGGTCGAGGTGGGCCTTGGTGGGCACTTGGGCACAGTGGCGCTGGATTGATTTGGGCTGGCCGCCTGGGCCCCGGTTTTTGTCGCCCTCGAGTCTTTCCCCCTCCCGTCTGTGGGCAGGCGGTGGTTGTGGCCATTTGCTTCGCGTCGCCCCTTCCTCGCCTCGGGTCCGTTTGACCCATTCGGCCCTCTCCGCCTGGCTTGTTGTGGCTATATATGGGTGCGCCAGGTGCCTCTCCCCCTTCCTAGGGTTTCTCGCTCACTGGCCGATATCCGCATGGCGCATCGCCCTATCCGCCAGCTTTTCCAGATCCGCTCCTTCCCTCCCTCTCCTCCTCTCCTTCGCTAAAGTGATCGCCATGGACATGTCTAGGGTTCCTCCTCCGAGGCCCTATCGGGTAGCAAGCGGGCCCATGAAGCTTCTGCAATGGTGTCGATCCGCCTATGAGGCAGAAGCCGGCACAAGCTTCGAATCCGAAGTGTGGTGCGCTTGAGCCGTCATGAAGTGGAGGATTGGGAGGCGGGGCCGGAGTGCTCCGTGGCCAGATCTGGGACGACGCTCCCTGGATCTGGTGCTGCATCGGGGTCGGGGCTGGATCCGTGGGAGGCCGCTTCTTTGCCAAGTGGCTCCTCCTTGTCGGTGCTTGGCGTCCCGCTCAGCCTGAGGCCGGTCCCTCCACCTCGGCCACCCCTCTCCTGCTTGTGGTCAAGGCCGCCTCTTGCTCGAACTGCGCTTGAACTGGCTCTTCCTCTTCGCAGTGGGGTTCGTGTCCTCCTTCTGCTCCGGGTGCCCCTTCTGCGATCCGTGGTGATGGCATCCTGCCGCCGCCGCCTTCCCCTCCCCGCCAGCATCCTGTTTCCTCGGGCCCTTCTCCAACCCTGACTTGCTTTGCCTGCCACCGCCCGAACCACTTCCAATCTAGATGCACTAACCCACCCTTCTGCCTCATTTGTCGCTTCGATGGTCATCTTACTGTGGACTGCCGTAACCGTACCAAGAGCCCCTCCTTCATATAGTTTGGCTTGGGTTTACCTGGATGCTCGTTCTTCGCTCTGGATGATGATGTTCCTGTGGTGATGGCTGCGTCGTCCCTCTCTAACGCGGCCATCATCACGGTGTGTGGCCAGATGATTTCTCCGCAGACCCTCTTGGAAGGTTTGAAAATATGGGACGACGGTGGCTGGACTGACAGGTGCGCCAGCTTTCAGAGTATGAATTGCAGTGGTTTTCCCCTCCAAGGATTGTCTAAGGATGATCTCCTCGTGCACCAGTTTTACTCTCCCCCTGAACTAGCTTGTGGTATCTGGCCAAGCGCTACTTGTGGTGCAAAGGTGGTGGGCCCTCTCAAAGAAGATTTGGCTGCTAGTTGACGACGTGCCGCTTGGGCTTCGATCTGTGGAGTTCATGATGGCGTTTGGTAAGCTCATTGGAAAGCCTGTGGAAGTGGATTCGGAATCTCTGGGCAAGGTTGGCCCGGTTCGTCTCAATGTTGAAGGAAATATGCCCTAGAGGCAATAATAAAGTTATTATTTATTTCCTTATATCATGATAAATGTTTATTATTCATGCTAGAATTGTATTAACCGGAAACATAATACATGTGTGAATACATAAACAAAGCAGAATGTCACTAGTATGCCTCTACTTGACTAGCTCGTTAATCAAGATGGTTATGTTTCCTAACCATAGACATGAGTTGTCATTTGATTAGCGGGATCACATCATTAGGAGAATGATGTGATTGACTTGACCCATTCCGTTAGCTTAGCACTTGATCGCTTAGTATGTTGCTATTGCTTTCTTCATGACTTATACAAAGTTCCTGCAACTATGAGATTATGCAACTCCTGCTTACCGGAGGAACACTTTGTGTGCTACCAAAGCGTCACAACGTGCTTGGGTGATTATAAAGGTACTCTCTGTGTGTCTCCAAAAGTATATGTTGAGTTGGCATAATTCGAGATTAGGTTTTGTCACTCCGATTGCTCTGGAGAGGTATCTCTGGGCCTTCTCGGTAATACTCATCACCTAAGCCTTGCAAGCATTGTAACTAATGAGTTAGTTATGAAATGATGTATTCTGAGCAGTAAAGAGACTTGCGGTAACGATATTGAACTAGGTATTGGATACCGACGATCGAATCTCGGGCAAGTAACATACCGATGACAAAGGAACAACGATGTTGTTATGCGGTTTGACCGATAAAGATCTTCAGAGAAATGTAGGAACCAATATGAACATCCGGGTTCCACTATTGGTTATTGACCGAGAATAGTTCTAGGTCATGTCTACATAGTTCTCGAACCCGTAGGGTCCGCACGCTTAACGTTCTGATGACAATTTTATGAGTGTTGATGTACCAAGTTTGTTCGAGTCCCGGATGTGATCACGGACATGACGAGGAGTCTCGAAATGGTCGAGACATAAAGATTGATATATTGGAAGCCTATGTTTGGACTTCGAATAGTTCCGTGAAATCGGGATTTTCTTAACACCGGGTTACCGGAACCCTCCCGGGGTTAATGGGCCTTAGTGGGCCATGAGGGAGAAGAGGAGGGTCGGCCAGGCAGGTCACACGCCTCCCCCCCTAGTCCGAATAGGACAAGGAAGGGGGGGGGGCGGCGCCCCCCTTTCCTCTTTCCCTCCCCCCAAGTCCTAATCCAACTAGGAAAAGGGGGGGAGTCCTACTCCCGGTGGGAGTAGGACTCCTCCGGCGCGCCTCCTCCTAGGGCCGGCCGCACTTCTTGCTCCTTTATATACTCTGGGGCAGGGCACCCTAGGACACACAAGTTGATCTACGGATCGCTCCTTGGCAGTCGGTGCCCCTCCACCATATTCCACCTCGGTCATATCGTCAGCGGAGTTTAGGTGAAGCCCTGCGCCGTAGAGCATCATCATCGCCACCACACCGTCGTCTTGGCGGAACTCATCCCCGACACCCTGCTGGATCGGAGTCCGGGATCGCCATCGAAATGAGCGTGTCTTAACACGGAGGTGCCGTGCGTTCGTACTTGGATCGGCCGGATCGTGAAGACGTCACGACTACATCAACCGGCGTTGTCATAACGCTTCCGCTTTTCGGTCTCACGAGTGCGTGGACACACTCTCCCCTCTCGTTGCTATGCCATCACCATGATCTTGCGTGTGCGTAGGAAAATTTTGAAATTACTACGTTACCCAACAGTGGCATCCGAGCCTAGTTTTATGCGTTGATGTCATATGCACGAGTAGAACACAAGTGAGTTGTGGGCGATATAAGTCATACCGCTTACCGACATGTCATACTTTGGTTCAGCGGTATTGTGAGATGAAGCGGCCGGACCGACATTACGCGTGACGCTTACACAAGACCTGCGGTTTCACCGCTTGAGCACTCGTTGCTTAAAGGTGATCGGGCGGGTGTCTGCTTCTCTCACTTTAGTTGAACCGGGTGTGGCTACGCCCGGTCCTTGCGAAGGTTAAAACAGCACCAACTTGACAAACTATCATTGTGGTTTTGATGCGTAGGTAAGCACGGTTCTTGCTCAGCCCGTAGCAGCCACGTAAAACTTGCAACAACAAAGTAGAGGACGCCTAACTTGTTTTTGCAGGCATGTTGTGATGTGATATGGTCAAGACGTGATGCTATATTTTATTGTATGAGATGATCATGTTTTGTAACCAAGTTATCGGCAATGGCAGGAGCCATATGGTTGTCGCTTTATTGTATGATATGCAAGCGCCATGTAATTGCTTTTACTTTGTCACTAAGCGGTAGCGATAGTCGAGAAGCAATAGTTGGCGAGACTGACAACGATGCTACGATGGAGATCAAGGTGTCGCGCTACCGTGATTTATGGTGATCATGATGGTGCTTGAGATGGAGATCACAAGCACAAGATGATGATGGCCATATCATATCACTTATATTGATTGCATGTGATGTTTATCCTTTATGCATCTTATCTTGCTTTGATTGACGGTAGCATTTTAAGATGATCTCTCACTAAAATTATCAAGAAGTGTTCTCCACAGTATGCACCGTTGCTAAAAGTTCGTAGTGCCCGGACACCACGTGATGATCGGGTGTGATAAGCTCTCGTCCATCTACAACGGGTGCAAGCCTGTTTTGCACACGCGGAATACTCAGGTTAAACTTGACGAGCCTAGCATATGCGGATATGGCCTCGGAACACGGAGACCGAAAGGTCGAGCGTGAATCATATAGTAGATATGATCAACATAGTGATGTTCACCATTGAAAACTACTCCATCTCACGTGATGATCGGTTATGGTTTAGTTAATTTGGATCACGTGATCACTTAGATGACTAGAGAGATGTCTGTCTAAGTGGGAGTTCTTAAGTAATATGATTAATTGAACTTAAAATTATCATGAACTTAGCACCGATAGTATTTTGCTTATCTATGTTTGTTGTAGATAGATGGCTCGTGCCGTTGTTCCGTTGAATTTTAATGCGTTCCTTGAGAAATCAAAGTTGAAAGATGATGGTAGCAATTACACCTGACCGGGTCCGAATCTTGAGGATTATCCTCATTGTTGCCGGAAGAATTACGTCCCGAAGCACCGGCTGGGTGCCAGGCCTGCTGCAGAACAACGCCGAAGTTGTGAACGTCTGGCGAGCAAAAGCCGATGACTACTCCATAGTTCGATTGTGCCATGCTTTACGGCTTAGAACTGGTCTTCAACGACGTTTTGAACGTCATGGGGCATATGAGATGTTCCAGAGTTGAAGTTAATATTTCAAGCAAATGCCGGATTGAGAGATATGAAGTCTCCAATAAATTCTATAGCTGCAAGATGGAGGAGAATAGTTCTCACAAGGAGCACATACTCAAAATGTCTGGGTATAATAATCACTTGATTCAACTGGGAGTTAATCTTCCGGATGATAGTGTCATTGACAGAATTCTCCAATCACTGCCACCAAGCTACAAGAGCTTCATGATGAACTATAATATGCAAGGGATGAACAAGACACTTCCCGAGCTCTTCGCAATGCTAAAAGCTGCGGAGGTAGAAATCAAGAAGGAGCATCAAGTGTTGATGGTCAACAAGACCACTAGTTTCAAGAAAAAGGGCAAAGGAAAGAAGAAGGAACTTTAAGAAGAACAGCAAGCAAGTTCTTTGCTCAAGAAAAGAAACCCAAATCTGGACCTAAGCTCGAAATCGAAAGTGCTTCTACCGCAAGCAAGCTGGTCACCGAAGCGGAATTGCCCCAAGTATTTGGCGGATAAGAAGGATGGCAAAGTGAACAAAGGTATATGTGATATACATGTTAGTGATGTGTACCTTACTAGAGCTCGTAGTAGCACACAGGTATTTGATACTGGTTCATTGCTAATATTTGCAACTCAAATGCAGGGACTACTAATAAGCGAGCACCGGCAAAGGACGAGGTGACGATGCGCGTGGGAAAGCGGTTCCAAAGTCAATGTGATCGCGGCTCAGCACGCTACCTCTACATCTACCTTCGGATTAGTTTTAGACCTAAATAATTGTTATTTAGTGCCGCGTTGAGCATGAACATTATATCTGGATCTTGTTTAATGCGTAGACGGTTATTCATTTAAATCAGAGAATAATGGTTGTTCTATTTATATGAGTAATATCTTTTATGGTCATGCACCCTTGAAGAGTGGTCTATTCCTATTGAATCTCGGCGGTAGTGATACACATATTCATAATGTCGAAGCCAAAAGATGCAGAGTTGATAATGATAGTGCAACTTATTTGTAGGCATTGCCGTTTAGGTCATATCGGTGTAAAGCGCATGAAGAAACTCCATACGAGATGGACTTTTGGAACAACTTGATTATGAATCACTTGGTACTTGCGTAACCGTGCCTCATGGGCAAGATGACTAAAAACACCGTTCTCCGGTTGTATGGAGAGAGCAGCAATTTGTTGGAAATCATACATACTGAGATGTGTGTGGTCCGATGAATGTTGAAGCTCGTGGCGGATATCGTTATTTTCTCACCTTCACAGATGATTTAAGCAGATACGGGTATATCTACTTGATGAAGCATAAATCTGAAACATTTGAAAAGTTCAAAGAATTTCAGAGTGAAGTTGAAAATCATCGTAACAAGAAAATAAAGTTTCTACGATCTGATCGTGGAGGAGAATATTTGAGTTACGAGTTTGGTCTACATTTGAAGCAATGCGGAATAGTTTCGCAACTCACGCCACCTGGAACACCACAGCGTAATGGTGTGTCCGAACGTCGTGATCGTACTTTACTAGATATGGTGCGATCTATGATGTCTATTTCCGATTTAACGCTATCGTTTTGGGGTTATGCTTTAGAGACGGCCGCATTCACGTTAAATAGGACACCATCAAAATCCGTTGAGACGACACCTTATGAACTATGGTTTGGCAAGAAACCAAAGTTGTCGCTTCGAAAGTTTGGGGTTGCGATGCTTATGTGAAAAAGCTTCAACCTCGATAAGCTTGAACCCAAATCGGAAAAATGTGTCTTCATAGGATACCCAAAGGAGACAATTGGGTATACCTTCTATCACAGATCCGAAGGCAAGACATTCATTGCTAAGAATGGATCCTTTCTAGAGAAGGAGTTTCTCTCGAAAGAAGTGAGTGGGAGGAAAGTAGAACTTGATGAGGTAACGATGCAGCTCCCTTATTGGAAAGTAGTTCATCACGTAAATCGGTTCTCGTGACACCTACACCGATTAGTGAGGAAGTTAATGATGATGATCATGAAACTTGAGATCAAGTTGTTCTTGAATCAGAGATCAACCAGAATAAAATCCGCACCAGAGTGGTAGTACGGTAATCCTATTCGGAAGTCATTCTACTAGATCATGGTGAACCTACGAACTATGAAGAAGCGATGGTGAGCCCAGATTCCATAAAATGGCTTGAAGCCATGAAATCTGAGATGTGATCCATGTATGAGAACAAAGTGTGGACTTTGGTTGACTTGCACGATGGTCGGCAAGCAATAGAGAATAAATGGATTTTCAAGAAGAAGACCGACGACGACGGTAATGTTCTTTGTTTACAAAGCTCGACTTGTTGCAAAAGGTTTTCGACAAGTTCAAGGAGTTGACTACGATGAGACCTTTCTCACCCGTGGCGATGCTTAAGTCTGTCCGAATCATGTTAGCAATCGCCGCATTTTATGATTATGAAATATGGCAGATGGATGTCAAAACTGCATTTACGAATGGATTTCGGAAGAAGAGTTGTATATGATGCAACCGAAGGTTTTGTCGATCCTAAGGAGCTAACAAAGTGTGCAAGCTCCAAATGATCAATCTATGGTCCGTGCAAGCCTCTCGGAGTTGGAATAAACGCTTTGATAGTGTGATCAAAGCATATGGTTTTATCTGAGACTTTTGGAGAAGCACGTATTTACAAGAAAGTGAGTGGGAGCTCTGTAGCATTTCTAATATTATATGTGGACGACATATTGTTAATTGGAAATGATATAGAATTTACTGAGATAGCATAAAAGGATACTTGAATAAAAGTTTTTCAATGAAGGACCTCGGTGAAGTTGCTTACATATTGGGCATCAAGATCTATAGAGATAGATCAAGGCGCTTAATTGGACTTTCACAATGCACATACCTTGATAAAGTCTTGAAAAGTTCAATATGGATCGAGGCAAAGAAAGGGTTCTTGCACGTATTACAAGGTGTAAGATTGAGTCGGACTCAATGCCCGACCACTGCAGTAAGATAGAGGAAAAAATGAAAGGAGTTCCCTATGCTTCAGCCATAGGCTCTATCATGTATGCAATCTTTGTGTACGGACACTGATGTGTGCCTTGCTATTAGCTTAGCGAGGGAGGTACCAAAGTAATCCGTGAGTGGATCCTTTGGGCCGTGATCAAGAATATCCTGAAATACGAAAAGGACTAAGGATATGTTTCTCGTTTATGGAGGTGACAAAGAGCTTGTCGTAAAGGGTTACGTCGATGCAAGCTTTGACAATCGATCCGGACGATTCTAAATCGCAAACCGGATCACGTATTTTTATTAAACGATGGAGCCGTAAGTTGGTGCAGTTCTAAACAAAGCGTCGTGGCGGGATCTACATGTGAAGCGGAGTACATAGCTGCTTGGGCGGCAAATGAAGGAGTCTCGGATGAAGGAGTTCATTTCCGATCTAGGTGTTATACCTAGTGCATCGGGACCAATGAAGATCTTCTGACAATACAATCTTTGGTGCAATTGCCTTGGCAAAGGAATCCAGATTTCACAAGAGGACCAAGCACATCAAGAGACGCCTTCAATTCCATTCGGGACCAAGTCCAAGTGGGAGACATAGAGATTTGCAAGATACATACGGATCTGAATGTTGCGGAACCCGTTGACTAAGCCTCTCTCACGAGCAAAAACATGATCAAAGCACCAAGACTCCATGGGTGTGAGAATCATTCTTACATGTAATCTAGATTATTGACTCTAGTGCAAGTGGGAGGCCCGAAGGAAATATGCCCTAGAGGCAATAATAAAGTTATTATTTATTTCCTTATATCATGATAAATGTTTATTATTCATGCTAGAATTGTATTAACCGAAACATAATACATGTGTGAATACATAAACAAGCGAGAATGTCACTAGTATGCCTCTACTTGACTAGCTCGTTAATCGAAGATGGTTATGTTTCCTAACCATAGACATGAGTTGTCATTTGATTAGCAGGGATCGCATCATTAGGAGAATGATGTGATTGACCTGACCCATTCCGTTAGCTTAACACTTGATCGTTTAGTATGTTGCTATTGCTTTCTTCATGACTTATACAAAGTTCCTATAACTATGAGATTATGCAACTCCCGTTTACCGGAGGAACACTTTGTGTGCTACCAAAGCGTCTGGCAACGTGAATCGGGTGATTATAAAGGTACTCTCTGAGTGTCTCCAAAAGTATATGTTGAGTTGGCATAATTGAGATTAGGTTTTGTCACTCCGATTGTCGGAGAGGTATCTCTGGGCCTTCTCGGTAATACACATCACCTAAGCCTTGCAAGCATTGCAACTAATGAGTTAGTTATGAAATGATGTATTACGTAGCAGTAAAGAGACTTACCGGTAGCGAGATTGAACTAGGTATTGGATACCGGCGATCGAATCTCGGGCAAGTAAATATACCGATGACAAAGGGAACAACGTATGTTGTTATGCGGTTTGACCGATAAAGATCTTCGTGAAAATGTAGGAACCAATATGAACATCCGTGTTCCACTATTGGTTATTGACCGAGAATAGTTCTAGGTCATGTCTACATAGTTCTCGAACCCGTAGGGTCCGCCGCTTAACGTTAATACGATGACAATTTTATGAGTGTTGATGTTGATGTACCGAAGTTTGTTCGAGTCCGGATGTGATCACGGACATGACGAGGAGTCTCAAATGGTCGAGACATAAAGATTGATATATTGGAAGCCTATGTTTGGACTTGAAATAGTTCCGGGTGAAATCGGGATTTTCTGCAGGAACAGGGTTACGGAACCCTCCCGGGGTTAATGGGCCTTAGTGGGCCATGAGGGAGAAAGAGGAGGGAGGCCGGCCAGGGCAGGCAGCCCCCTCCCCTAGTCCGAATAGGACAAGGAGAGGGGGCGCGCCTCTTCCTCTTCCTCCCCAAGTCCTAATCCAACTAGGAAAGGGGGAGTCCTACTCGGTGGGAGTAGGACTCCTCCGACGCGCCTCCTCCTAGGGCCGGCCGCACCCCTTGCTCCTTTATATATACGGGGCGGGGGGCACCCTAGGACACACAAGTTGATCTACGGATCGTTCCTTAGCCGTCTGGTGCCCCCTCCACCATATTCCACCTCGGTCATATCGTCGCGGAGTTTAGGTGAAGCCCTGCGCGGTAGAGCATCATCATCGTCACCACACCTTCGTGTCGACGGAACTCATCCCCGACACCTGCTGGATCGGAGTCCCGGATCGATCATCGAAGCTGAGCGATGTCTTTGAACATGGAGGTGCGTCGTTGATTCGGTACTTGGATCGGTCGGATCGTGAAGACGTACGACTACATCAACCGCGTTGTCATAACGCTTCCGCTTTCGGTCTACGAGGGTACTTGGACACACTCTCCCCTCTCGTTGCTATGCCATCACCATGATCTTGGTTGTGCGTAGGAAAATTTTGAAATTACTACGTTACCCAACAAATGTATGGTGCATCGACCCCGTCTGTGTTCATGGTTCCGTGGATGTTTTCCCATCTCCTGAGGGTGTGCGACTTGAGGTTGGTGGAGGTGTCTGAACCCGTGTTCCACCTCCGCCTCCTCCTTCCAAGCCTTCGGACCAAGATGACATGCATTGGGATGGTTGGTGGGGGCATAACCCAAGTGGAGGTAATGCTGATCCACGTTTACTCAATCTGAATGGGATAAGTTGGATTAGGATGAGCGTGAGCTGCTCAAGGATAATGCCCTGCTCCTAACCCCTCGGAAGGAGGGCTGGCTTCCCGTGACGCCTTTGTTGGTAAGGGGACCCCTTCTCAGTGTTTGCTCCAATGTGCCTACTACTTGCTTGATCTCCGTCCTTCTCTCGGGATCGAGGATCTTCCCGCTTCCCCTCGCGTTCCACCGAGGCTCTCAACTAAGAAGAAGAAGTCATCGGCCGGAAAATTTCTATTAAAAGTCGGGCCTCTTCTACCTCCAAGATTTCGGCGGCGGGTCTGGCTCGTCGTCTGGACAAGGATCTGGGCTCTGGCTCCGGGCCGGCGTCGTCGGTCTGGTGCTCCCCTATGCTGCGATCTCCGGCGTCCACATCGTGGAAGGGCCGGCGCGTGCGCGATTCTGGCGTTTCGGTGGCGGTGCGGGCGGAACGGCGTGCCGCGGCCAGGGATCTCCCTCCTACAGGTTCGTCTGCCCAACCATCTCTTCCTGCCTCTCCTGTTCGCCTTGTTTTACCTGCGTTATCAGATGATCATTTGTTGCATATCATGTCTGATATTGGGGTGGCTGCTAAACGGGGATGGGTTCTCCCTCTGACCTTCTTTCCACCATTAGGGCCAATGAGGCAGCCCAGGCTGCTATTGCTAAGGCCTTGGAGGCCGCGAATGTTGCTGGCCCTCCTGGTGCTCAGGGCCATGCCGGGGGGATTGAGGCGACAAATGGTTGTGGCCAGTCGTCTGCTCCCCCTACCCTTGTTAAGCTTGGTCGTCCCAAGCGATCTAAGCCTTGTGTGGCCCCGTGCAGATCGAGTCTTCGTATTAAAAACCTTTCCTTCAAATGAGAGCTCTCTTCTCGAATATTCGTGGTTCCGGTGCTAGGGGGCGCCGTGACCAAATTCATGACTTGGTTTGTGGTGAACATATTGACATTTTAGGGTTGGTCGAAACGTTTAAGGAATCCTTTTCCCCTTCTGAACTTTCTGCGCTAGATGGGATGGATAGGTTTGACTGGCACTTTCTCCCTGCTTCGGGTCATTACAGGGTATCTTGATTGGGTCCAAGTGGGGCGTGTTTGATTTCATTGCTTTTGATCATGGCATCTTTTGGGCTAATAGTGTGGTTCATCATCGTCATTTGAACACTTTGTGGGAATTTATGGTGGTATGACCCCTTGGATCACACACTTGCTCCTCTTTTTGGATGAACTTTTGATTAAGATTGAAGCATGTAATATTCCTCTTTTAATTGGGGTGATTTCAACTTGTTACGTTCTTGACCCGATAAGAACAGTCCTAATTTCTCTTGGCCTCTTGCCAATGCTTTTAATGATTTCATTAGTAATTGCGCTCTTCGTGAGCTCCCTAGGGTGAAGCGCGGTTCACTTGGTCTAACCATCAATCCTCACCTGTCCAATTCGGTCTTTGGATAGGGTATTTGTTTCTGATCAGTGGGACTCGCTGTTTCCCCGCGCGTTGCTTAAGGCCAGGCCTGCGGTTGGCTCTGATCATGTTCCCCTGATCCTGGATGCCGATATCCTTTCCCTCGTTTCTCCCTCCCGTTTCCAGTTTGATGCTTCTTGGCTTGTTGTTGAGGGTTTCTATGACATGATGGTTTCTAAGATCTCTAATCTTCTCTCTTCTCCTCATCCCTCCTTTGGTCCCATGGATGATTGGCACAAGCTATCTTATGAGCTTCGTAAATTCTTGAGGGGGTGGTCTCAGAATAGGGCGGCCGAGCTTCGTAGAGACAAAGATTCCCTTGAATCGCAAATCTGGGATTTGGACCAATCTGCTGACACATCTGGGCTCTCCGCCTCTCAGTGGGCTACTCGATACTCCCTGGAAGACGCTTTGATGCTGCTTCACCAACAATCAGAAATTTACTGGCGCCAATGAGGTGCCCTCAACTGGACCTTGAAGGGTGATGCTATGACGGCATACTTCTTTGCGATCGCGAAAGGCAGACGCCGCAGATGTTTCATTGACACTCTGTTGGTTGTGGCGTTAGAATTTTGGACCAGTCCCTCATCATGAATCACATTGTTAGCTTCTATTTCAATCTACTCGGCTCTAAGCCGGACCCTGGGCTTGACCTTTGCTTTGGTTTCTGGGATGAGGGTTCTAAGATTTCTCCGGGCGAAAATTCGGTCCTGATGGTCCCCTTATCTGACAAAGAGATCTGGCAGGTGATTAGCTCGGCTAACCCAAATGCTGCTTCCGCCCCCCATGGTTTTTCTATCCCCTTCTTTAAAAATTGGCGCATGATTCTTGCGCGCTCATTTGTACAATTATCCAAGGGTTACGGTTGGAGTACGATGGATATGTCTCGCCTTAACTACTGCTTTGTCATTACCCTTATTCCTAAAGTCAAAGGCGCGGACTTGATCTCGTAGTTTAGGCCGATTGCCATTATTAATAACCATGAAGTTTCCGGCCAAAGGGTTAGCCACTCGCCTCTCCCCCATTGCCCACCGTACCATCAGCCCTTTTTAGTCGGCTTTCATTAAGGGACGTTTCATTCTGGACGGGGTTCTTTGCTTGCATGAAATCATTCATGACCTTAAGATTACATAAGTCGAAAGCGGTGATTCTTAAACTAGACTTTGAGAAGGCCTATGATTCGGTGAGTTGGCCTTTTTTACGTAGAGTTTTATTGGCCAAAAGGTTTGAGGGGCCCCTTGTCCGTAGAATTATGCAGTTGGTCTCGGGAGGCCACACTGTCATCAATGTTAATGGTCAGGTTAGCAAATTCTTTGCCAATGGTAGGGGCCTGCGGCAAGGCGACCCTGCCTCTCCCATTCTATTCAATTTTGTTGCGGATGCTTTATCTTGCCTGCTCTCCAGGGCAGCTACTTGTGGGCACATTACTCCGGTTAGTTCTAATCTTATTCCCCATGGTCTGACCCATCTCCAATACGCGGACGACACTATTATGATGGTTGAGCTGAATGAGGCCTGCCTTGCCCACCTCAAGTTTATTTTATTATGCTTCGAGGCGATGTCGGGGCTTAAGATTAACTTCGCCAAAAGCGAAGCGGTTATTCTTGGTGTGGACGAGTCGGAAGCCATGCGAGTGGCCCACCTTCTCAACTGTAAACTGGGCTCCTGTCCGTTCAAGTACTTGGGTTTACCTATTTCCCTGGATGTGCTTCATGCCAAAGATTTTACCCCGGTAGTCATAAAGGTGGGGAACAGGGTCCTTCCCTGGCGGGGTAGATATAATACGAATGCGGGTAAAGTGGCTCTAATTAATGCTTGCCTCTCCTCCCTCCCCATGTTCCTTATGGGATTCTATCTCTTATCGGCTGGGATTCATGCTGGTTTTGATAAACATCGTAGGCGTTTTATTGGAATGCAGCGGACAATCGTCGCATAAATCGCTTTGTCAAATGGAAATTGATGTGTAGGCCCAAAAACCTTGGGGGGTTAGGGATTCTTAATACTTCCATCATGAATCAATGCTTGATGATTAAATGGTGGTGGACGATTATGAGCTCTGAGGATCAACCCCTCTGGCTGACGATCCTTAAGGCTAATTATTTTACGTCCTCGAGCCCGATGTTTGCTCATTGCGTGTGGTGGCTCTCAGTTTTGGAAGTCTCTGGTCATAGTTAGACCTGTTTTTCAATCTTTCGTTAAGTTTGTTGTTGGGGACGGATCCTCGATTAGGTTTTGGCTTGATTGGTGGTGTGGAGATTCACCTCTCTCGGTGACCTTCCCTACCCTTTTCTCTTACTGCTCTAATCCTAATATTTTTATTGCGAAGCTAGCTTCCCAGGGGTGGAACCTGGCCTTTCGTCGCTCCACATGCGCTGTAAGTTTGAAGATTGGCAACGTCTTACTGCCCTCTTCCCTATGCTCTCGGCAGTGCGGGATTCGGTGCTTTGGCGCTTTACGCCTCAAGGCGTTTTTCATAAATCTCTTTATTCTAAGCTTGTTGTTGGCACGCCTACCAATCGTTTCTCCCAAATTTGGAAGGCCCGTATGTTGGGGAACGTAGTAATTTCAAAAAATTTCCTATGCACACGCAAGATCATGGTGATGCATAGTAACGAGAGGGGAGAGTATTGTCCACGTACCCTCGTAGACCGTAAGCGGAAGCGTTATGACAACGCGGTTGATGTAGTCGTACGTCTTCACGATCCGACCGATCCAAGTACCGAACGTCACGGCACCTCCGAGTTCAAAGCACACGTTCAGCTCGATGGCGATCCCCGGACTCCGATCCAGCAAAGTGTCGAGGATGAGTTCCGTCGACCTGACGGCGTGGTGACGATGATGATGCTCTCGTGCAGGCTTCGCCTAAACTCCGCATAGCGATATGGACCGAGGTGGAATATGGTGGAGGGGGCACCGCACACGGCTAAGGAACGATCCGTAGATCAACTTGTGTATCATGGGGTGCCCCCTGCCCCGTATATAAAGGAGGGAGGGGAGGTGCGGCGGCCCAAGGAGTGCGCTGGAGGAGTCCTACGCCCACCGGGAGTAGGACTCCCCCCCTCTTGCCTTGTTGGAGAAGGAAAGGGGGAAGGGGAAGAGGAAAGGGGGGCGCCGCCCCCCCCCCCTTCCTTGTCCTATTCGGACTAGGGGGGAGGGGTCTGTGACCTGCCCTGGCCGCCCTCCTCTTCTCCCTCATGGCCCACTAAGGCCCATTATCCACAGGAGGGTTCCGGTAACCCCCGGTGTTCTGGTAAAATCCCGATTTCACCCGGAGCCATTCCGATATCCAAATATAGGCTTCCAATATATCAATCTTTATGTCTCGACCATTTTGAGACTCCTCGTTATGTCCGTGATCACATCCGGGACTCCGAACAAACTTCGGTACATCAAAACTTATAAACTCATAATAAAACTGTCATCGTAACGTTAAGCGTGCGGACCCTACGGGTTCGAGAACTATGTAGACATGACCTAGAACTATTCTCGGTCAATAACCAATAGCGGAACCTGGATGCCCATATTGGTTCCTACATATTCTACGAAGATCTTTATCGGTCAAACCGCATAACGATATCGTTGTTCCCTTTGTCATCGGTATGTTACTTGTCCGAGATTCGATCATCGGTATCCAATACCTAGTTGAATCTCGTTACCGCAAGTCTCTTTACTCGTTCGTAATACAACATCTCACAACTAACTTATTAGTTGCAATGCTGCAAGGCTTATGTGATGTGCATTACCGAGAGGGCCAGAGATACCTCTCCGACAATCGGAGTGACAAAACCTAATCTCGAAATACGCCAACCCAACATGTACTTTTTGGAGACACCTGTAGTACTCCTTTATAATCACCCAGATTCGTTGTGACGTTTGGTAGCACCAAAGTGTTCCTCCGGTAAACGGAGTTGCATAATCTCATAGTTAAGGAACATATATAAGTCATGAAGAAAGCAATAGCAATGTACTAAAGCGATCAAGTGCTAGGCTAACGGAATGGGTCATGTCAATCACATCATTCTCCTAATGATGTGATCCCATTAATCAAATAACAACACATGTCTATGGTTAGGTAACATAACCATCTTTGATTAATGAGCTAGTCAAGTAGAGGCATACTAGTGACTATATGTTTGTCTATGTATTCACACATGTATTATGTTTCCGGTTAATACAATTCTAGCATGAATAATAAACATTTATCATGAAATAAGGAAATAAATAATAAGTTTATTATTGCCTCTAGGGCATATTTCCTTCACCGTATTCCTCCTAAGATTAAAATTTTCATGTGGCAAGCTTTCCGTGGCCGGTTGCCCTCAGCTGATCAAATTCGTAAGAGAAATGGGTCGGGCTCCCAGTTTTGTGCCCTTTGCAGTGATGTGGAAGACACGGAACATATCTTTTTTCACTGTCACCTGGCTAAGCTCATCTGGAGTTGCGTGCGGGATTGACTACGTGTCTCTTGGGCCCCTGCCTCCTTTGCCGAGTTGCGCAACTGAAAGGATTGAGATGGACCTATAGGGGGGGTGAATAGGTACAATTACAAAATTTTAATTATTACTTAGCAATTTTAGGCAATAGTGCGGAATATGAAGATGAGCCTAACAATTGCAAGTGAGCACAAGGTACTAAGCAAGTAACACAAACACGTAAGTAGGCAAGCACAATATGATATACGTAAGTGTAAAGAGACAAGTAACCACAAGTAGAGAGTAAGGGTTAGTAATAACCGCAACTCCGGGAGACGAGGATGTATGCGATGTTCACTTCCTTGGAGGGAAGCTAGTCACCGTTAGAGAGGTGGATGTTACCACGAAGGCACACCAACGCCACGAAGGCTCACCCTATTCTCCCTTGAGACAACACCACGGAGGCGTTTCTCAACCACTAGAGGTAGACCTTGGGGTGGTCTCCAAACCCTCACAAACTTTTCCGTGGGAAATCACAAAGTTTGATTCCTCTCCGAATGACTCCTACCGCCTAGGAGACTCCAACCTCCAAGAGTAACAAGAACGATGGGGGAAAGCTCAAAACTTGCTCAAGTCACGAATTCCTTTGGTGCAAAGAAGGGGATGAAGTGGATCTATCACTTGATTGGAGAACTTCTCTCAAATGCTCCTAGAACACTTGTGAATCTAGGATTTGGTGTGGTTGAATGAGAGAGAGTGAGGAGTGTTCTTGATAGGTTCAAGGTGAATGGTCAACCCTATCCCGTGGAGAGGAAGGGTATATATATAGGTGGTGGGAAAAGTGACCGTTTTGGAGTGCTGGGGATGGGCCGGACGTCCGAGAACGCCGGACGTCCGGAGGCACAAATAGGTCCCGACGTCAAATACCATCGGACGACCGCCACGTGGAAAACGTGACCCACAACCCAAGCATACGGATCTGGGGCGTCGAGCGGGGCGGACATCCGGAGAGTCCGCGACCGTAAGAATGCTTCATTGTGAACATGCATCCGGAACACGGACGACCGGAGGGTCTGACGTCCGTAAGAAGGCTTCGACGATGTGAGCGTGTCGGACGTCCAGGAGAGTTCCGGACATCCGTGAAGTGCTTCTGTTGTGGAGCATGAGCGTCCGGAAGTGGCGGACGTCCGAAGGCAAGGTATAGGAATAGTAGCTTTTGAGCAAGTTTTCACTAGATCCATCGATCCCCTCTTAATAGTGCGGGATCCCTATACTCAAGATCAAACCATAAATTAAGTCGACATCTTGTATCTCCATTCTTGAGTTATATGCTTTTTGTCCCTAGTCATGATCCATGCACACGGTCTTTGAAACATAATCCTGAGATATACTTGATAAACATGATTAGTCCCGAACATATGTGTTGTCATCAACATCAAAATATGATTAAGGGCATGATTGCACTTTCAATCTCCCCTTTTTGGTAGTTGATGACAACACATATGCATACTCATAATAGTAATCGGAAGTATTTGTTGTGGAGCTCAATAATCATAATAGAAATGAGTAGCGAGCTTAGCTCCCCCTCAAAGTGATATCATAGATACTACTACAACAAAATGATGCAGGCTCCCCCTCAAAATGATGCCCCCAATATAACCAAATCTCTTACACACGATAATCAAGAGTTAAACTTCATATAGATTCATCACATGTAGATTCACCAAATCTCAGATTCATCAAACTCATAGCATAGGTTCAGTACAAGCGAAACAATAACCATAACAATAAGTTTGATTACATAATGAGCTAGACAAACATAATAAGTTTGATTGCATATAGGGCCTACTCCCCCTTTGGCATCAAGTATCCAAAAAGATAGAGAACTAGGGGGAAAACATAATAGCATTAGAGATCATCCTCATCATCATCATGAACACCACTGCCACCAGCCTCGTCGAAGAAATCAGCCCACTCAGGACCGGAGGGAAAACCAAAGTCAGACGGGGATCTGCGGGAAGGCGCTCATCGTCACTCACATCATACACTCCTGAGTCTCTCGAGCAGAGCCTTGAGGCGTTCTTGGAAGTGACCATGCGAGTGACCACGTCGTGGTGTTGGGAGCAATGGTAGGTTAACATCTTCATCATGGCTGAGTGAGCCTTCCCAAGAAAACGAGCAATGCGCCCAAAGGGGGCAGCACTAGAAGGAAGATGGGTAGCATGAGAAGGAACACTAGCGGCGGTGCGACTAGTAGTAAAGCGGGAGGAGGAGGAACATGATCAGCCGCCATGTGGGCGGGAATGACCCAACGCTCATGTACATGAGTGCGGAAATAGGAAAGGGAGCTACACTTTTGATAAAGCCTGAATAAAAGGTGCATGAGGAAAAGCCCTCTTGTCTTGAAAGCTAGCAAGGCGGATCTCATGCCATAGAAAGTGTGGAATATTGATCTTCCCTTTAGGAGATGTGAAGAGGCGATGCATGAGATCAATGCAAGAGCTGCTGCAGGAGCCCTTGTCACCCATCTTGGGATAGATGGTGCGGATGATACACTGATAAATGATGTTGAATGGAAAGCGCCAAATGGAAACTTGGTTTAGACCCTTTTTCTTTTCAGTGGCAGACAAAGTTGATATAGGTCTAAGGAGATCCACACAGACCGCAATGCCCTTGGGCTTATGATTGGGGTCATCCTTGTGGATTTTGAACCCAGTGTCGGGAAATCCAAGGGCAGTGACAAAGCGAGCATAAGATGCTGTGAGTGCAAAGTGTCGGAGGTCATCCATGTGACAAAGTGTAATCAGGAGCAAAGTAACATGTGACATAAAACTGGTGGATGGCGGCGTGGTTAAAATCATGTTGAAAGGCGAATGGAGCAGCTAGATTGGACGACTCAATGAGCTCAATGGCTCCCGGATATTTCTCCGGATGAGTGCGAATGTGCTCAAGATCAATGCAAAGATGAAGTGACAAGCCCTTAGGGAGGAAAATCGTGGTAAAGATGTCGGCTTGGACATTTGTGCGAAAGCGACTATCCTGAGAATCCCTAACAACAAAGAAATTGATCTACATCACGACGCAATTTAAGATAGGAAGTTTTGGGCACCTCGTTGAAAGCAGCTTAACATGACGGCCGAGTGGCAGTGGAGGCTCAATTGAGATGAGGCGAGCATCACCTTGGGGTTGCACGGAGGAGGAGGAGGGTGAAAGGTTGGACGACGAGTGCCCGGTTTGGGTGCAAATGACGCAACACCAATCATCGGGGACGGATCCACCTCCTCAAGCTCATCCTCAAAGTCCGACCCCTCCGAGGAGGAATCATCGGGCGAGATGGGAGGACGAAAGGCACGCGTTCCGAGGGCGATCTTCCTCCTGGGAGTCGTCGGAGCCACCACGACGAGACGGACGAGCCGGCCCTTCGGCGACTTGCTTGCGAGCAGAGAGCTTGGACCGAGGCATCGTGTCCTTGAAAGGGAGAACACGGAAGACGAGCAGCGAGCTGGAGCAGGTGGCCGGCCGGGCTGGGCGGGCTGGAGCAGCGCCAAGCGGGCCGCAGATCATGACGGAGAGAAGCCCCGGCGAGGGCACGCGGCGTCTTGACCCACGGTGAGTGGCCACAGCGAGCGGCGGCGGCGGTGGGGAAAATTGGATAGAAGATGTGGTTAGTTGAGAAACCCTACCGCTACCGTATATATAGTGGCGGTAAAACGTCCGGACGTCCGTGAGCCTATGGACGACGGAGTTGAATATCGTCCGGACGTCCGGAGCCTACGGACGACCGGAGTCGGGACCAATGAAAGTAGACGATGGCGATGATGATTCTACGGACGTCTGACGGCTTCGGACGACCGGGCGCTTAGGTCAGAAAAGTTTATTTCGGACGTCCGGAGTCTTACGGACGTCCGTCGTTTCAGCGTCTAGGCCAAGTAAGGGAACCAGAGTGGATTTTACGGACGTCCGAAACCTACGACGTCCGATGACAGAAGTTGACAGGAGGCAAAGATGCAACTGCTGATCATGATGAGGAGAAGGCAATTTTTGTCCACAGTAAAATTTTTTTAATGTATTAACTAATACCCTACCTCACCCAATCATAGCCATATACTACAAGTGGTGGCTAATGCCACAATGTCTGAGTAGACATGACATGACACGGAAAGATTTTACCTTTGAGTGCATAGTCACTACTCCATCATGTTAAAGCACCATAGGTCTAGACCCATGGTTACTTGGAGAGTGTTGGTTCTTTTTATGCATTGAGTAGGGTGAGAACATTCATGAATTGAATGTCTCCCCTAAGTATATGCCTACATCATGACAAGACATTAGATTCATGCATGAATGGGTACTAGATTTCACATAATGTTGTCAAGTTCCAAGATACCAAGTTCACGCCTAAGTCGACAGAACCTTGCTTCATCTAAAGGTTTGGTGAAGATATCTGCTAGTTGAAAATCTGTGCCAATGTGATCAATGTGAATATCACCCTTTTCAACATGATCTCTCAAGAAATGATACCTAATATCAATGTGTTTGGTGCGGAGATGATCTTTGGGGTTCTCAAAGAATATTGATGGCACTTTCATTATCACACGTAAGAGGCACATTTCTATAGGTGATACCGTAATCCTTCAAAGTTTGCCTCATCCATAACAACTGAGTTGCACAACTAGCGGCAGCAATGTATTCAACTTCAGCGGTAAAGAGGGCAATACAATTCGCTTTCTTGAAGACCAACTTACCAAGGAGCGCCCAAGAAACTGACATGCAATCGGATGTGGACTTACGATCCACTTTGTCTCCAAATCCAATCCGCATCCGTGTACCCAATGAGATCAAACTTAGCATCCTTGGGGTACCATAGACCCAACTTTGAGGTGTGAACAAGGTATCTAAGAATATGCTTAACCGCCTTATGATGACTTTCCTTAGGGGAAGCTTGAAATATAGCACACATGCATACACTAAACATAATGTCTGGTCTACATGCACAAAGATAAAGCAACGAACCAATCATAGAGCGGTATTTAGATGGGTCGATAGGAATACCGCTGGTGTCTTCGGTGAGTGTTATTTTGGTTGGCATTGGTGTCTTGCAGGCTAGCATCAGACATACCAAACTTCTCTAGAATATCTTTGAGGTATTTTGCTTGAGACAAGAAAATTCCTTCTTGAAATTGTTGAATTTGAAATCCGAGGAAGAACTTCAAATCCGCATTGAGTGACATTTCAAAATTCTTGGTCATTGAATCCGCAAACTTCTTGCACAAATGATTGTTAGGAGAACCAAAAATGATATCATCTACATAGATTTGGCATAAGATCAAATCACCCTTATCCCTCTTAGTAAAAAGAGTGGGATCGATCACCCCTCTCACAAAACCATCATCAAGTAGAAACTTCTTTAAATGATCATACCAAGCACGAGGTGCTTGTTTGAGGCCATACAAAGCCTCATGAAGTTTGTACACACGCCTTTTGTGATCGGATCAACGAACCCAGTGTGGTTGTGACACATATACTTCTTCTTCTTGTAGAGGACCATTAAGGAAAGCACTTTTCACATTCATTTGATGTAATGTAAAACCATTGAAAGCGGCATAAGCAAGTAAGATGCGAATGGATTCAAGATTTGGCAACAGGGGCAAAGGTCTCACCAAAGTCCAAACCTTCAACTTGTGAGTACCCTTGTGCCACTAACCTTGCTTTGTTGCGTAATGATTACACCATTCTCATCTTGTTTGTTCTTGAAAATCCATTTTGTTCCAATGACGTTGTGCTTGGTAGGTGGCCTCTTGACTAATGACCACACTTGGTTGCGTTCAAACTGTTCAACTCTTCTTGCATAGCAACGAGCCAATCGTTATCCATCAATGCATCTTGTACCTTGAGGGCTCAACACTAGACACAAACGAGAAGTGAGCACAAAAGTTTGTCAAATGTTTCTGAGTGACTCTACCTTCCGATATGCCGGTGAGAATTTTGTCAACATCAACACGGCCGACCACCGAGGCATGATGGAGGTAAGGGTTTCACGAGGTTCAACTTCATGTCCATCATCCACGTCCTCAACATATGGATCATTAATGTGTGGAGGAAGATCTTCTTGTTCATATTGCATTTGTTGAGGTTCATCGTCAATGATTGGACTTTCTTGTTCTTGCACTTGATGAGGATCTAGTTCTTGAAGATTTTCATGAAGAGGAACTTGATCATCTTCTTCTATTTGGGCTAAGGGCATTGGTTGAACACTAGGGAGCTTGTGATGGTATGGGTGTTGAAGTAGTTTGATGTTGTGTGAGACTTCCATCTTCTTCTTCATCATCATGAGGTTCTTGTTCCATAGGAAGAAGTGCACCAACACCCATGGTCAAAATGTCTTGAGAAGAATCTTCTTCATTTGCATCACTTAGATCAACTTGCTCCCCTGGAGCCATTAAATTCATCAAACACCACATCACAAGTTTCTACAACACATCCATTGGATTTGTTGTAGACTCTATAAGCGTGAGAGTTTGATCCATAGCCAACAAATATACCCTCAATTTTTTGGATTGAAATTTTCCTAACCGTTCTCTTTTGTTGAGTATGAAACATTTGCACCCAAATACACGAAAGTACTTGACATTTGGCTTGTTCCGGTTAGCAGCTCATATGGAGTCTTTTTCCAATATAGTGCGGAGGAAGAGCCGGTTTGATGCATGGCATGCGGTATTGGCATGCTTACCCCAAAAACTATGTGGTGACTTGTATTCATCCAACATGGACCTTGCCATCTCTACAAGTGTACGGTTCTTCCTTTCGGCTACACCATTTTGTCGAGGAGTGTATGGAGCTGAATATGGATGCTCAATCCTTCATCACTAAAGGAATTCTTCCAAGGTATAATTCTTGAACTCAGAGCCATTGTCACTTCTTATTGCCGTGATTTCTTTGTCAAACTTATGCGTTGGGCTTGCTTTGGCAAAATCAATGAAGGTGATCTTGGTTTCGGTCCTTGGACTTGAGGAAGAACACCAGCATATCTTGAGTAATCATCAACAATGACAAGCCCATATTTTTTCCACCAAGACTATCCCATGAAGGAGGTCCAAAAGATCCACATGAAGGAGCTCCAGGGCCTTGAAGTAGAT
Organism: Aegilops bicornis; assembly: GCA_021605145.1. Lineage (NCBI taxonomy): Eukaryota > Viridiplantae > Streptophyta > Magnoliopsida > Poales > Poaceae > Aegilops > Aegilops bicornis. Next base: position 121,203,331 of record CM038669.1, read on the forward strand.
ACTATGTTCTTGGGTGGGTGCTTTGATTGATGTTGCTTCCGGCTATGCATGCACTACACACACGATCTTTCTCAAAGAGACATTTGTTAGTCCAAGGACGTGATTACCCTTTAAGAGATCTTGAAGATTCCTCATGCCGACATGGGCTAGCCAACATGCCATAGCCACCCCTTGTCGACCTTGGCCATTAGACAAGTTGCATGGAATGTGCTCTCTTCGAGAAATCAACCGCGTGTAAAGGTTGCCATCCAACTCTCCAACAAAGGCCACTTCGAGAGTATCTCTCTTAAAGACTTTCACATCCGTTAGTCCAAATAGTGTATCATAACCAACAGAAGCCAATTGGCGGACAGAAAGCAAATGATATTTAAGGGATTGGACACGCATGACATTTGCAAGAGACATGTCATTTGTGATAGCCACCTTACCCAACCCAAGTGCATGTCCTTTTGATCCTCCACCAAACATAATGCTCATAAATGGTTGAATAGCTTCCATGAAATCGTAGAGCAATTTGCTATCTCCGGTCATATGATTGGTACATCCACTATCAATCACCCATTTTACTCCACCGGAGAAAGCAACCTACACACAATTATTACTTGGTTAGAGGCACCCATTTTACAATGGGACCTCTCAAGTTAGTCACAAGGGTCTTAGGGACCCAAATAGCATAAAAAACGAAATGCCTTTTGGGGACCAACAAACTTTGCATAAACTTCTCCATCCTTAGTCTTACGCGATTACATAGGATGGAGGCATGAACTCTTTGGCTTGTTGAGAGTGGGCATGCCCTTGTGGCCTTCCCACTAACAACCTTACCTTTCTCCTTGTGTCCTTCTCGCATACAAGGTTTCTTTTAAAGGGGTGGTGCACTTTCGGGAGGACGTCTTCTTCTTGCTTGTGCTTGGGTCAAACCCGAGTCCCTCTTTGGCGAACGCTTCATTGTGTTGGCTCAACACCTCATTAAGGTTCTTTTGCCCTTGAGCACATGTCATGAGCCCTTTCTCGATTTGAGCTTTGAGAAAACGATTCTCCTCAAGAATGGATGCTAGATCACTACTAGAGTTAGTAGAACATGCATCAACATTGATAATAGGAGACGAGTAAGCCTTAGCTAGAGTTTCAAGATAAGTAAGTTTGAGTGTCTCAAAACTCTTTGTAAGAAGGGTGAGCTCTTCTTCCTTAGTCTTGAGAGACACGGATAGAAGCTCACAATCCTTAGTGAGAGAAGCATGAGACTTCGCAAGCTTACTTTTATCATTCATCAACTCTTCACAGGAGCCAATAGCCTTTTTCAAGGAGGCAAGATCTTTAGTATGAACATCAATATTTGCACCAATTTTTAAGCATAGTTCATCATTTCGTGCTTCCTCATATTTGAATTTCCTCTCAAGGATTTCACATTTTTCCTTTTCCTCGGTGACGAGGGTTTCGAAGTTCCTTAATGGAGATGGTGTGCTTACTCACCATCTCCATAAGCATACTGAAACATAGTGAGCTTCTTTCCTTTGAGGGAGCACATGAACTTATTAAGTTTAGCAAGCATAGGATCGCTTAGATCATCATCCTCATAACTATCCTCTGCATCAAGATACTCATCACTAGGAGTAGAAGGAGTGAAAAGAGGAGGATTTGATCGTGGAGTTACCTTGACCTTGTCAGAAGAGCTTTGGTCCTCTTCTTCTTCAACCATGGCCTTTGCCATTAGGCATTTGTGAGCGTTGCCCTTGTAATCTTTCATGTAGTTGTAGGTGACCACGTCACCACTCTTATTTACTAACCTCAAGGTGTTTTGAGAGTCTTGAGCAACTCCGGCAACACCACTAACATCATCCGGATCAGATTCTTCTTGAGCAACCATTGCCTTTCCATCTCTCTTCTTGAGCTTGGAGTTCAAAGGATTTGGCAACTTCTTCTTGGGAAAGGTCTTGGGAAACCTTGGTTTATCTTCTCTCTTCTCATAAGGGCACTCGTTGGAGAAGTGATTGGTTTCTTCCACAGTTGTAGCATTTTCTTACTTTCTTCTTTTGAAATCTTCCCTTGAATTTACCGCGCTTAAACTTCTTGACAAAAGAGCCATGTCTTCATCTGAAGGGCCCTCGTCGGATTCAATCTCATCACCATCTTCGTCATCCTCTTCTTCTTCTTCACTTTGTTCATCTTCACATACATGCTTGGCCTTCAATGCAAGATTGATCTTTGATGATGGGGAACCATGCATGGCAAGATGTTTTGTGGCATTAGTCTTTGACTCTTCAAATAGTTGAAAGGTGGATACGATGTCATCTGTAGTCATTTCCTTGAAGGTATGGTGTTGTCTTATGTCCCACACCATTTGATGGTGAAATGGAGCAAGAGCATGAAGTAACTTATCCACAAGGAACCTCTTAGTCATGTTGAATCCATCTTGTGTCTTGTCACACTCACATGACTCAATATCGGCAAAGTGAGAGTCATGAGACGCTCATGGAGTTGATTGGGGTTTCACCTTTCTCCATACAAAAGTTTTGCAATTGCCCTTGGCAATTTCATATTGAGCACTCAGGAGGGTAGAAGTGCCGCTTTTGGATCGTATAACAGCTTCCCATAGTTCCTTGGCACTTGTGATGTGTATGAACGGTCTCCTTTGCTTTTCATCCAAACCTCTCCTTATCCACATGATTGCGGTGTCATTGAGGTTCTTGTCATATATTTCTCTTGGTGTGGGGTTCTTTGGATCAACCACATGATAGCCATACTCCAAGATCTCCAGCATCTCATCATTTCCATGTCGAAGATGATCCTGCATAGCAACTCTCCACAAAGGAAAATCGGAAGTGGCACTAAGCAAAGGAGGACTGCCTTGAGGATTATATCTTGGTTTCTCAACCTGAGGTCTTGCATAAAGCCAAGGAACACTGGCGTGTTCGTTGCTAGGAGGTTGTTGACCAAGTGATGGAGTAGGCACAATTGGCCTTGAAGCGGCACCACCGAGAGTGGTGCAAGCACCGTGGACAACGTGGCTAATCTCATTTGGACCAAGGCCTCAAGAGAAGCATCATGCACCTCTTTTTGCTTAGCAAGGGCCGTTCTAGATCCTCCGACGTAAAGGACTTGACTTCGTAAGAAGCCCCGCCTTTATCCTTAGGATCTACAACTGTGGAGTCCCATCCGGGTTCATCTCGCTCTAGGGCGGTTAAGCCACAAGAATAGAGCACGAGGCTCGATACCAATTGAAAGGATCGAGATGGACCTAGAGGGGTGAATAGGTACAATTATAAATTTTAATTATTACTTAGCAATTTTAGGCAATAGTGCGGAATATGAAGATGGGCCTAACAATTGCAAGTGAGCACAAGGTACTAAGCAAGTAACACAAACACGTAAGTAGGCAAGCACAATATGATATACGTAAGTGTAAAGAGACAAGTAACCACAAGTAGAGTAAGGGTTAGTAATAACCGCAACTCCGGAGACGAGGATGTATGCCGATGTTCACTTCCTTGGAGGGAAGCTAGTCACCGTTAGAGAGGTGAATGTTACCACGAAGGCACACCAACGCCACGAAGGCTCACCCTATTCTCCCTTGAGACAACACCACGGAGGCGTTTCTCAACCACTAGAGGTAGACCTTGGGTGGTCTCCAAACCCTCACAAACTTTTCCGTGGGAAATCACAAAGTTCGATTCCTCTCCGAATGACTCCTACCGCCTAGGAGACTCCAACCTCCAAGAGTAACAAGAACGATGGGGGAAAGCTCAAAACTTGCTCAAGTCACAAATTCCTTTGGTGCAAAGAAGGGGATGAAGTGGATCTATCACTTGATTGGAGAACTTCTCTCAAATGCTCCTAGAATACTTGTGAATCTAGGATTTGGTGTGGTTGAATGAGAGAGAGTGAGGAGTGTTCTTGATAGGTTCAAGGTGAATGGTCACCCTATCCCGTGGAGAGGAAGGGTATATATATAGGTGGTGGGAAAAAGTGACCGATTTGGGTACAGGATGGGCCGGACGTCCGGAGAACGTCGGACGTCCGGAGGCACAAAGAGGTCTGGACGTCCGACAGTCATCGGACGACCGGCCACGTAAAACGTGACCCACAACCCAAGGTATAGGATACGAGACGTCCGGCAGGGCGGACATCCCGAGAGTCCGGACAACCGTAAGAATGCTTCATTGTGAACATGCATTCGAGCACGGACGACCGGAGGGTCCGGACGTCCGTAAGAAGGCTTCGATGTGAACGTGTCGGACGTCCAGGAGAGTTTGGGACATCCGTAGAAGTGCTTCGTTGTGGAGCATACGGACGTCCGGAAGTGTCCGGACGTCCGAAGGCAAGGTATAGGAATAGTAGCTTTTGAGCAAGTTTTTCACTAGATCATCGATCCCCTCTTAATAGTGCGGGATCCCTATACTCAAGATCAAACCATAAATGAAGTCGACATCTTGTATCTCCATTCTTGAGTTATATGCTTTTTGTCCCTAGTCATGATACATGCACACGGTCTTTGAAACATAATCCTGAGATATACTTGATAAACATGATTAGTCCCGAACATATGTGTTGTCATCAACATCAAAATATGATTAAGGGCATGATTGCACTTTCAGCAAGTTGGCTTCCAACCTTTCCGGCGTATCTAGGCACATCTTTTGGGTGGGCTTGGGTGCTTTATGCTTGTCCCTGTGGACAACTAGGAACAAATTTACTATCGAGCAAGTGTTTCCGGCTAAACCAGCTGACTGCTTATTTAAATCGTGTGCTTTCTTGCAGCAGTGGAAATCATTGACTAAGGTCGACGACCAAGAGGCGCTCTCTATGCTGATCTACAAAATCCGGTCTACGGCGTCTCAGTTATGCGCATAAGAGCAGGATGCTTAATTGCTTCTTTTGGGCCGGATGCTTTAGCTTTAGTTGGATCTTTCTCTTCCGACCTGCGTGCCGTGTACTGGTGAGGGAGCCATGTACTTGACTTTATCCTCTGTCGTATCGCCCGTCGTTGGGGCTTGGGTGTGTTTGATACTTATCTGTGATGTTGTTGCTACCTGCCTTATGGCTTTATTTATAAAATCGGGCGTATGCCTTTTCTCTAAAAGAACAAGGGAGCTGTTGATGGAATCCAACCGCTGACAGAAAGAAAAATAGTTTGGGTCCCCAGTTGTTTCATATAGTTAATTTCATTCCAAATTTAATAAGAAAAATATACAAATAAGTCTTCAAATTTGACAGCTCAAGTTGAACGAGAAACTATACTAATAGCCAAGGCGAGCGCCACCCCACGTCCACCACCATCGTTGACGCCACGGTGGATCCCGTGAGTTTATGTTATTGTGTTGTATTGCTTTTGGTTGTTTGATTTTTTGTGGGATTAAAATCATTCATCGATGCTACGATGACAATCTTGTGGTTCGACACTCTGCAGTTTTTAGAAGATTATCTCTAGCCAAATTCGTTCGTTGATCATGGCTTTCCATCAAGGGGCTTTAAAAACCCTTTATTAATAGTCAAGTTTGTGTAGGTGAGCGAGTGGCAATCTTGTTGCTCCAGTCCAATTACAATTTCTTTCCTGCTATCTTAAAATTATTTTGTTTTGCAAAAATAGATACCATAGAAAAGGAAATCTTCACACAAAAAGCATTGTAATTCATAGTTGTAGGAATTACCGGGTAATTTCGTGGATCTTCTATTCAAAATAGTATCTTTGTAATGGTTATGAAAGAATGTGCCTCTTACAATACGGTAAAAATATACTATACAGTAATGTATTTCTATAAAAATCATAAAAAGATGAAAACATTAAAAATCTGATGATAGATTAACAGCAAATTTAGTTTGTAAGCATGGTAATTTTCTGACAAAAAAATAAGCTGAGACGGTTTTGCCATGCTCATCAACTAAACTTGTCATTCTCGAAGAACATAATGTGATCATAAAAAATTTGATTTGTCATGGTAAAAATGTGACGTCGGATTTGTAGTGGAGTAAAAAAAAAGCTACTGTAACATCCGTCCGGAGGAGGCGGCCGAAGGCGAACCCCCCGGTCCGGAAGCCGCGCCGGCGCCGGCGGCGGCACCGCCCACCCAACCCACCATGGCTTCGCTGCCGGATCTCCCACTTCCACCCCATTCAGACCCATCTCCCTTCCACAAGGGAGCACGCGGCTGTCTCGCAGGCCCCTCGTGCGGCTCCTCCGGGCAATCGATCGACATCTGCTGACCCCTTGGGAGGTCAGGTTAGTGGGCGATTTTTCTTCTCCTCTGTATGTATTACTTGCAAGCTGCACTTCTGCCTAATTAAACTGAATTTCTCCACTCGGATCGACGCGTTTGTAGGCCGGAAGGTGCTCCACTGCTTCCTAAAAGCACAGAGAACCATCCCAACTTGCATGGATGAATCCAATCGAATCAAATTGGTGTGTCGCCTTGAGCACTTTTTCTCTGGGAACCAATCTTGACTTTTCTGCTAGTAAATCATTGGGCCACCACAAATGGAAGACAAGGATGCGGCGCCACTGTTCTTTTGTTTAGTTATTAATCATAAGCCTAACAGCATCTGTATTCCTCTGCCCGGTCGTCAAGTCAGTGGAAGAATCAATACAATCATGCACGGCTCCACCAAACCTGAAGATGATATTTTGGGTAGAGGCTTTCGGCGCAATTTCTGCTCGGAAAAAAGGCTGAAAAGCGCGTTGCTTGTGCCTTACTAGATGGACCAGAGACCTTACTGGAAGACAAACACAAACCTTGAAGCAACCACCACATCACTTGTGAAATCTCACATAGAAGAAAGCTTGCAGAGTCCGATGGAGGCTGCTCTTGTCACCGTTTCCACGGGGGTGATGAAGCCCCTCCTGTCCAAGCTCTTCAAGCTGCTGCTGGACGAGCACCGGAAGCTCAAAGGCGTCCGCCGTGACGCCAAGTTCATAGGAGACGAGCCTTACGAGCATGAAGGCTGCACTGGAGGTGCTTATGGATGAAGAACAACTTGAACCTCCGATGAGAATTTGGCGGGATGATGTCCGTGAGCTTTCTTATGACATGGAGGATTGCATTGATGTCTTCGTGGCTCATGTCGACCATGAGCCCGATGGGCGCATACCACACTCAAGAAGTTCATTGACATGTTGAAGAAGCCCAAACATCGCCATCAGGCTGCTAGTGAGATAGGTAAACTCAAGGCCCGTGCAACTGAGGCAAGCGAGAGGCACAAGAGGTATAATATTATCCGGCCAACACCTTGCATTAGCTTTTGTGCCATTGACCCCCGGCTGCCGGCGCTTTACGTGGAGGTTGATGAACTTGTCGGCATTGATGGTCCTAAGGACGATATCATCGACTGGTTTCAGTGGGAGGCTACTTCACGCAGCCTCAAGTGCTGTCTATTGTTGGTTCTGGTGGTCTTGGTAAGACTACTCTAGCAAAGCAAGTCTATCATGCATTGGAAAGCCAATTTTCATGTGCAGCTTTTGTGTCGGTTTCTCGAAATCCTGATATGAGAAAGATTCTAAGAGATATTGCTCAAGGAGTGGGGTTCACAGACAGCCCACCCGGATGATGATGTGCAACAATTGATCAGTAAACTCAGGCAGCAGCTTAAAGACTAAAGGTAATCCTGCTCACCTATTATAATGTATGTGACTGCCAAGAAAAATAGACAAATAATGTATGTGATTGTTTCTAGGATTTCAACATATTATTTCTAGAAGGGCCTTCACCTTTTAATATATGTTGTTGCAAAGGTCATGAACAAAGACGCAACTTCGTAATAATTCTTTGTCACTAACTTAGTAATCCTTCTTCGTTTAAAACTGTAAACATTCTTCCCGATATTACTATTCATTTATGTCGTCAAACCTGAATCGTCGATTTCGATCTGTTTGGTTTATGTCTCGTATCGTTCTGCTGTTCCAAGGAGATCCGCTGGAGGGCACAGATTCACATCTGGTTGCCAACTCCTGCTGCACCCTCTGTTTTATATAGGCGTCCCTAAGGCGTCGCTACATGACGCCTAGGCGTCGGCGCCCAGGAGGCAAGGCGTCGGCCTTGCCTTACATGTGTGTCTAAGGCGTCCGCCTTAGTCCTTAAAAGCGTCCAAGGCGTCCGCCTAGGCGCCACTCTGCCTGCCTTAGGCAAATAAGGACGCCTTAGACAGAGCTGGGTGGTTTAGGCGGGAAACAGATAAATGGGAGGGAAGGAAAGGGCGGGAAACTTTGTTTTGGCGCCAACAGGTACTAGAGGGAGAGAGAGAGAGAGACCTGTAACCATTTTCAGTTTCCCCACCCCCAGGCTGGATCTGAGCTTCTCCCCTCCTCTGCAGCAGCTTCCCCCTCCTCTCCGGCAGAGCCCCCTCCCCCACACCTGCAGTTCCACCACCTCCACACCAGCAGATTCTCCAACCACTCCTGCAGATTCTCCATCCTCTCCAGAACTATATGGGCTCTACAACCATCGATTTGCAAGGTGTGTATGGCTGTATGCCTAGTTGCCTAATGCCTACCAAATTCTACTTAATTCTGTTGCTTACAAGTCTCTAAGGCGTCGCCTCACCTTATGCCTTAGCGCTTATGCAGTGAGGCGCCCCCCCAGCGTCCACCGCATCACCTCCTGGCGATGCAGGTGTGACATTCCCCTCTTCTTCAGAAGGAGCTCCGTCTTCAGGTGCAGGTTGCTGTTCTTCTTCCTCGATGACTTGCGCGTCCCACGCCGGAGCTTGCGGAAAACGGCGGCGCAGGGTGTCGTGATCCTCCCATGTAGTTGCCGTCCGGTCGTGGCGCCAGCGCACCTTGACTTACACCGGTAGCCGTTGCCACGCTTAACCATGCGCCGCTCCAGGATCTCCACTGGTTCGTCGTCGTGGCCGGCGAGGTCCAGCGGTCGTGGCAGCTCGGCGAAGATCGGAGTGTAGTTGGGCGTGAAAGGCTTGAGCTGGGACACGTGGAAGACTGGGTGGATTCTGCTGTCCGCTGGCAACTCCAACTTGTACGCCGTCTTGCCGATCCTGTCGAGCACCGCGAAGGGTCCGAAGTACTTGTACGCCAGCTTGGCGCAGGGCCGGTTCGCCACGGATGATTGTGCATAGGGCTGAAGCTTGAGGAGAACGTGATCGCCCGCCTCGAAGGAGCGCTCCGTGCGGTGTTGATCTGCTTGTTTCTTGAACCTGTGCTGGGCACGAAGAATGTGCTCGCGAAGCCTCGCCGTGTGCACGCCCCAGTCCCAAGGCTCGCCGTCGATCATGGGCACCGTCTTGTCGTCCCAGAGTGCCATGGCGCCTAGGTTGGGCTCGATGCCGTAGAGAGCTTTGAAGGGGGAACACTTGATGGAGGAATGAAAGGACGAGTTATACCAGAATTCCGCGGTCGGCAACCAGCGACGCCATTGCCGGGGCGCGTCGTGCACCGCGCAACGCAGGTACATTTCCATACCTTTGGTTGACGCGCTCCTCGGCCGCGTCCGTCAGGGGTGGTATGCCGTCGAGAAAAGCAGCTTGGTGCCCGCGCTGGCGAAGAGCTCATGCCAGAGAGCGCTGGTGAAGACGCGGTCGCGGTCCGAGACGATGGAGCTCGGAATGCCGTGTAGCTTGACGACATGATCCCAGAAGACCTTGGCCACTTGAGGAGCCTTGAAGGGGTGACGAAGCGGGATGAAGTGCGCGGACTTGGTGAGCCGATCCACGACTACCATGATGGAATCGAAGCCCTCGGATGGTGGCAATCCTTCCACGAAGTCCATGGTGAGGTCGCGCCCGGTGGTGAGCGCAGCAGCAAGGGCGTGGCGTGCCCGCCGGCTTGGACTGCTCATGCTTTATGCGTCTTTGGCACACAGAACCTTGCCGCCGCGTAGTCCATGACATCGGTCTTGATCCGTCCCACAAACAACTTCTTGATCTTGTTGGTAGGTGGCATTGGCGCCGGAGTGGCCACCGATCACATTGCTGTCGTCTGCGTGTTGATGATCTTGGTGCGCAAGGCCGTGTTCTTGCCAATCCACAGGCGCTCCTTCTTGCGGATGAGGCCCTTGTAGAGCTCGTACCCCTCGTCATTGGGGCTGTGGACCGCGAGCTGGGCCAGACGATCCTGTGCGTCAGCATCTGTGGCGTAGGAGTTGGCCACCTCCAGGACCCAAGCGGGCTGACACAAAGAGAGCGCGTCCAGGTTCAGCGACACGCCGACGCGAGACAGAGCATCTGCAGCGCCGTTGTCGCTGCCACGACGATAGCGAAACTTGAACTGGAGGCCCACCAGCTTAGCCATGGCCTTGCGTTGCAGATCCGTGGCTAGCTGTTGATCCTGCAGGTTGCAGAGACTCTTGTGATCCGTGATGATGGTGAACGGGCATCGCTGCAGATATGCACGCCACTTCTCGACTGCCATCATGACCGCGATGAATTCCTTTTCATATGCTGATAGTCGCTGATTGCGCACTCCCAGGGCCTTGCTTAGGAACGCAACCGGGTGCCCTTCCTGTACTTGACGCAGCGCCGACGCCCGGTGTCGCAGCGTCGATCTCGATCGCGAACGGTAGCGCGCGAATCTGGAGCGCGAAACACCGGCGCGATCGCCCATTGCACGCTTGAGGAGGTCGAACGCCACTTGCGCCTTCTCGGTCCACTCGAAGCCCTTCTTGGTCAGCAAATTTGTGAGTGGCTTGGCGATGATGCCATAGTGCGCGATGAACTTGCGATAGTAGCCGGTGAGGCCGAGGAAGCCGCGAAGTTCAGTCGCGCTTGTAGGAGTAGGCCACGCCACCATCGCCTGTGTCTTCTCTGGGTCCGTCGCGACGCCTTCCTTTGAGATGATGTGGCCGAGGTAGGAGATACTGTCCTGGGCGAACGAACACTTGGACTCCTTGGCGTACAACTGGTGCTCCCGGAGTAGAGCGAGGACGAGACGAAGGTGTTCGAGGTGCTCCTCCAAAGTGTCGCTGAAAATCAAAATGTCATCAAGGAATATTATGACAAACTTGCGGACGTACTTGGCGAAAATTTCGTTCATGAGGCACTGGAAGGTTGCTGGTGCGTTCGTCAGGCCGAATGGCATGACTTTGAAATGGAAGTGGCCATGGTGGGTTTTGAACGCCGTCTTCTCTTCATCGCCCGCGCGCATGCGTATCTGATGGTAGCCAGCGCGGAGGTCCAATTTGGAGAAGAATGCCGCGCCAGCCAATTCATCGAGCAGCTCATCGACAATGGGCAGTGGAAACTTATTCTTGACAGTGGCGTCGTTGAGCCGGCGGTAGTCAACACAAAAACGCCAGGTGCCGTCTTTTTTCTTGACGAAGCGGCAAAGACCGGGGCGCGTGAAGGACTCATCATCATGCTCAATCACGCCCGACTGGAGCATCTCCTGGACCTGGCGCTCGATTTCGTCTTTCTGCAGAGGCGAGTAGCGGTAAGGGCGCGAGTTCGCCGGGCGCGCGTCGTCGACCAATGTGATGGCATGATCGTATCGGCGATGAGGAGGCAAGCCTTTGGGGTCGGCGAACACATCTGCGAAATCCGTCAGGACGCTCTGGACCCTGGGTGGCACCTTGGCATCCCGTGGCTCCGGTGCACGGGGCAGATCAAGGACCGCCATGTACCAAATCTCATTACCGGCTTGCCATTTGCGGAATTGATCTGGCTCGATTTCCTCCAGCTTGTCATGTTGCCGTGGGCGAACGCCTTGCAGGGTGATCATGGCGCCGTGGTGGTCGAACGTCAGTGTCTTCTCCAGCCAGTGACAAGTCATCGGGCTAAACTTTTCCAGCCAATCCATGCCGAGCACTCCGTCGTATGCGCCCAAATCCAGTTGCCTCATGTCTGTGGCGAACGTGTGCCCTTGAATCCACCAGTTCAGTCCCTTCACCATGCTGTTGCACGTCATGCGCTCGCCGTTGGCTACCCTGACCTCCACCGCGGGCACGGGCATAGAAGCTGCGTGCACACGCTCGGCGAACTCCTTGGAGACGAAACTGTGTGTGCTCCCTGAGTCCACCAACAGCAGCATCACCTGATTGCCGACGAGCGCGCGCAGACGGATGGTGCGCGGCGACTCGGTGCCAGCAACCGCGTGTGTGGAGAGCACACAACATTCAGGCGCAGGATCTTGCTCTGCTGGCGCGTCGAGAAGGTCCAGGGCATGCACGGCGTCGTCGGCGAGAACTTCTCCATGGTCGCCGATGTGAATCGTGAGCAACCGGGTTGCCGGCTTGCATCGATGGTCGCGAGTAACGATTCTCACACTTGAAGCGAAGGCCGTTAAGCGCGCGTCGATGTTCAAGAATCGACGCTCGCGTGCCCAGTCGTCGTTGGCCGCGCCCGCGCCGCCGGGCCGAGGCGCTCCCGTGGCCCGCGGAGGAAGCTGGAGTGGTGGTGGTGGTGGACGGCCCGCAGGGATCAGGCACGGTCGAGCACGTTGTGTGCCGGCTTCTTCTTCGACGATCCGGGCGATACCGCCCAAGGCGTGTGAAGGCTGGGACGGCTCACGAGACGGACTGCCGCGCAGATCATCGCGCAAACCAGTAGGAAGCGTATGACGAACAGCTTAGGGTTGAGCGACGGCCGCGTCGAGCGAGCAGGTGGTACATGTGCGTCTCGAACGCCGTTCTGTACTCGGCGACGGTGCCGGTTTGACGAAGCTGAAGTAACTTGTGCATCTCCGTCTCGAACTCGTCTGGCGCGAATTCGCTGATGATGGCCGCGGTGAACGCATCCCAGCTCGGTGCACGGTGCGTCTGCCTGTACGCCTGGTACCAGTGCGCCGCGTGGCCATCGATGTAGAGGGAGGCCGTGGTCACCCAACTGTGCGGCGGAACTCGATATAGATCGAAGTAGGTGATGCAGCGGTCGATCCAGAGGTTGGGCGAGTCGCCGTCGAAGCGGGGGAAGTCATGCTTGGGCGGCTTGACAACGTACTCCTCGCGCGGTCCATGGTACGCGTCACGACCCGGCATGAAACGCCCGTCACGCTGTCCTGCGCCTGAGCGGGAAGGATGCCGCAGCAGCGGCGGCGAAGGCGGCCCGTTGTTGGCGAGGCGCATGGTAGGGCCTTGAGGACGAGACCCGCGCGCGTGCTCCATCGACGTCACCGCGGAGGCCTGCGTGTCGCCGTCGTGGTGGTCGGCGTCCCCTGGTGGGTGAGGCGCCGTGGCAGCAGGTGAAGGGGGTAGCTCGCGTTGCTGCCGCACCTCGTCGACGTCCGCCTGGGTAAGATCCAGCTGCTTGCGGATATGCGCCAGATCCGCGGAGACCTGCGTATTGAACGCGATCTGGGCCTCGCGCTGCTTGTCGCCCGCGAGTGTGGTGTCGTCGAAGCGCTTCAGGAGCGCCTGCAGCATCGTCTTCAACTCCCCCGTGGATTCCGCCATGGCGGTGATGATGTGACGAGTCTGGGCCGACGGTTTGCTGGGCGGCGCCGTCGCACACGCTCCAAATCAAGCCAACCCCGCTGGGGATTTCGCGCGGATCTCGCCGGAGTGAGACCGCACCCGCAGCGGTGGGTGTTACGGCTCGATCGAGAGGACAAAGTGGCGACGGAAGAAAAATTAGGGTCGAAACCTGAGCTCTGATTACCAACTGTCACGGACTCATCTCGCAGAATCGGATCGAGAGAGGAAAGGGGGATGAGTCGAGACTTGGGAGGGAAGGTTCCTTCCAAGGGAGGAGGTAGATGCAGGGTAGGTGAGGAAGGTTCAGAGTTCTGTTACAACACACGCCACGCCTACTGGCTACAGCTGGCTATAAAGCCGCGGTCCCTTGTCCCTCCTTCCTACTGGCTGGTGGGGCCACCTCACGCGTCCACCGCATCACCTCCTGGCGATGCAGGTGTGACATAATGCCTACCAAATTCTACTTAATTCTGTTGCTTACAAGTCTCTAAGGCGTCGCCTCACCTTATGCCTTAGCGCTTAGGCAGTGAGGCGCCCCCCCCAGCGCCTCGCCTCGCCTTACCGCCTTAAAAACATAGCCTGCACCTATCGGTTCAGTTTGCATGCCTCCACTGTCATCACTCAATTACAGTCTATATTCAAATGTCTTGCCCATCTAATCTTTCGCTTATTACACGTAGATTTTGTAAAGGAATTGTTCATCTCTCTTTGTAACTTGCAAATACATGCATATTTGGAGCTAGAATATCAGGTCATTTTACCAGATTAATTAATTGTTATAATTGGGAACATATAATGTAAACTTCTGTGTCCGCTTAAAATTGACCCAAACTCTGGTAACTTCTAGAATTCTGCTTTACCCAAGCTTGTACACGGAACAGTAGAAGTGCTTCCTGCAATGCAGTCAACATGGAGATTTCAGTTACTATTAGAGGTGGCATCCCTATAAATACACAACTTCTAGTTGATTTAGGTACTAGGTTTGACTCTGATATTTCAGGATTCTAACACTTGACAAGTTATCATGTGTTGTCGAACAAAACACAGTATTAAGCAACAGTACTGTACCTCAGTGTTGAAAAATTGCAATCACTCTGTTGACAGTCTTAAGTAATACTCCCTCCGTCCCAAAATTCTTGTCTTAGATTTGTCTAGATATGAATGTATCTAATACTAAAACGTGACTTGATACATCCGTATTTAGACAAATCTAAGACAAGAATTTTGGGACGGAGAGAGTATCTAGCTGCATTTAATTAATGCTAATGCTCTATGCAATTTCTAATTAGCTTTACAGGATTTAAATACATATTTTTTTAAATCATTTTGTAGGTACTTTATTGTAATTGATGATGTGTGGAGCACGGACGTATGGGAAACTATCAGGCTTGTATTATTGAATAATAATAACCATGGGAGTAGAATTATCACTACAACACGTAATACTGAAGTCGCATCATGTTGTTCTTCGGGTGGTGGTCATGTTTATAAAATGGAACCCCTTACCTTTGATGACTCCAAAAGGTTGTTTTTTAGAAGAGCATTTGGTCCCGAGGATTTATGCCATCCTCATCTGGAAAAAGTCTCTAATGACATATTAAGAAAATGTTCTGGCCTACCATTGGCTATTATTACTGTGTCTAGTTTGTTGGCTGATCAGCATGCAGAAGATGAATGGAAGAGAGTGTTAGCTGCTATTGGTTCTGCACTTGCAAAAGATTCTGGTGCTGATAAGATGACAAAGATATTATCTCTGAGCTACTTTGATCTTCCTCACCATCTGAGAGCCTGTTTGTTGTACTTGAGTATATTTCCAGAAGATTCTGCTATCTGGAAACGACATTTGATACATAAATGGATTGCTGAAGGATTCATTCCACGAGAAACAAAGGGCGAAATCGATATGAAATAGGTGAGAGTTATTTTAACGAGCTCATTAATAGAAGCTTGATCCAACCGGTTGGTGCAACATTTAGCCAGGTAGAGTCATGCCAAGTTCATGATATCATTCTGGATTTCATCACATGCAAAGCTGCCGAAGAGAACTTTGTCACTAAATTCAGTGATGTAGAGGATGGGCAAAATTCATGTTACAGTGTCCGGAGGCTTTTGTCGGGAATAACAGTAATGAAAAGGTTGCCATATCAGCCCCGATTCTCTCTCATGTTCGGTCGCTCATTATATATGCGCATGCCCTCAAGTTTCTTTGTTGGCTTTCCCAGTTCTTCGTGTCTTGGACCTAGGAAAGTGCTGGTGGTTAGAAGATCATCATGTTGCAAATATTGAAAAGCTGCTTCTTCTGAAGTACCTGTGCCTTGTAAATGTTACACTCCTCCCAAAAATTTGGAGAACTGCAGTATTTGGAAACACTGGGCATAGCAAATACCAGAACTCTAGAAATGCCATTAGCTGTTACAAGCCTTCAACGGCTGGCCAGTCTAAACGCGTTCATTACCACATTAGTTTTCCTGATGGAATGATTGGTAAGATGCAAAGCTTGGAAGAGCTAGAGACGCTTGGTGTCCACTCCTATGAACAAGGGAAGTCACTACAAGAATTCAGCCAGCTAACCAAGCTGTGGAGGCTGAAAGTACTGCTGGGGATGTTTGAATTGTGGGAAGGAACAGGTCAAATTGAGGACCTTCACGGTTACTTGGGAACATTAGTATCTTCATGCAACCTTCGTCATCTAAATATATCCAAGCTAAGCTCGAACGTCTTAGCTGTCAAAACTTACTTTCCACTGTCACTGGAGTCGTGGTGTCCGACTACTCCCTGCAGCCTTCAGGAGCTTCACATAACATACTGTTTCATTGACAAGATTCCAAACTGGATGAGCTTGCTCCGCAATCTTAGAGAATTAGAAATCTATGTCGTCAGTGTGAGACCAGAAGATGTTAGGATCCTTGGGTCAATACCAACTTTGCTTATTCTCAAACTAAAGACTTTCAATGGCACCGATGGAAGAATTCTCATTCATGGGTTCAGCAATTTGAAATATTTCCATTTGGAACTCCTTTATTGTGGGACCTCACTGGAGTTTGAAGAGGGATCAATGCCAAGGCTTGAGCACCTGGAGCTGGAGTTCCGTGTGCATCAGATGGATTGCCTAAATGGTTCTCCCAATTTCGGTATCCAACACCTCTCTGCCCTCCGCAGTTGAGGTCTGTATTTTGTGCAACTTTGGCAATAGAGACAATCCGTTGGCAGGTTTAGAATGCTGCTTTGGCAAATTCATTGGAATGATTATTGAAGCTGACATCGAGGCGCTTCCCAATTGTTCCAGTTTCCTTTACAATATGGAAATGTACCATTCGAAACGTGGCCTGCGAACATTACACAAAAATTGTAAGTTCTCTACCAGAATCGGTAGCATTTGGTTATTTCAGTTCGTCCTCTTAGTTTGCTACTAGTACTTTATTTCTTTCTTCCATGCCGCATAAAATCTTGGCCAGCCGTTTAATTACTTAAATAAATCTGTACTTGTCATCGTGTTTCGCTTTGCTTTCGTTTTCTTCTGCTGTCTGAGTATTTCATCCTGGTGTTTCAAAACAGGTGGAGACAGACTGTGAGAAGGAAGATGAAGCAGGACGAGGAAAAGTTGGAAGTGCAGGAGCACCCCACTGGCATTTTGGAGAAAATTACTTTCGAATGTCATTTGGTTAAACAAATAATGTACGTTCTCGATCCCTGGTAGCATCATGCAGAGCTGCACCAGTGTGCTGCTTCGCTAGATGGGGATCATCGAAGAGGACAAGGAGAATGCGGTCTCAGGGGCCTTCTTGAGCGCTTATTGGGGACAGTTTGATCACCTTCTTTCCGAGCCCCAAGTGGCGAAGTTTGGTGGTTTCTGCCTGGTTGGTCACTTCGTCGACAACTAACTGGCGGAGACTGTGTCGCCACCGCGGCCACCAGTGTAGGCAAGCTCAATAAATCTTGTGAAGGCCTGGTCAGTTATATGCTGCTCTACTTTGGTTGCTGGATGATCAAGTAGCTAATTAAGCCTTAGTATTTTCCAATCAAGATTTCCTTTGTTTGTAATGATTAAATCCTGATATACCGTGTTGAATACAGATTTCGTTCCTGTGGACTCCTACAGTGTGAAAGTGGTTCTTGCTGCAGCTGTTGCAAATGCTTGTTTTATTTTTCTGCTCTGTGTTGGTGCAGGTCTTTGCTGTAGCCGCCTCAGCTCTGGTGTGCAGGTTTGTGCTGGTTGCAAGACAATCTGATTAGCTTGCAAGTAGGAGTAAGAGCTAGGAGATGGGAGCGGATGTTTGAGTCTTTCATGTTTTTTCACATATCGTTTGAGTGCTGCGGTAGACTTGACCATAATTTGTACGAGTACAAATCAAAGCAATTTAATTAGTGTATGCAATTTCCTTTGTTTGTAACCCACATGAGCGTCCGCATGCCCTCTCCAGCCCATTCTCGGTTGCAAAGGTTTGTCGAATGAGCAATCTGGATAACGGAGGTGTTTCCTCTTACTGTGGACAATCTCAATTGCCACAATGAATGTGTTTTTAACGGAACCAGCTTCCATACCTTTTGTAGGTTATCAGGAGGGCTACATAATGGATCCACATGTGGTGCTATCTTCAACTTGCAAAGGATCAACACCTAAGACCTTTGGGTGCAATCATTGGGAGATTGTAGCACCAGATACACTCAACCAAATTAGATGACAATCTAGTACTCTTTTCGTCCGGAAAAGCTTGTCTCTCAAACAACGGCGGAGCCAGGAATTATGCACAAGGGGGGCCGAACATTGAGCAAACTATGAAGTTCAATAAGATGTATGGAATTTAAACTTTTTTTGTAAAAAATATATTTGAATGAGCCGCATGTATAGCGAAATATGCACTATTGTTACTGAGAAAGTGTTGGTGACATAAATACGTTACATAGATAGCATGGAAGCAAAATATGCAATTAGATGATGATGAACTAACAATCATCAATTCAACTGCGTATACATTTCTTTCTATTTAATCCATCAATAACTGATTTTTGTAGGTTTTAAGTTGAATAAAATGCCATCATGAACTTTTAAAATTATTTTCAAAAACAAACTAACCAATAGTTATGTATAAATTACAACGCCAGATTTTTTTTAGAGAAAACTACAACACCACCACACCAGATTTTGCCTTGTCCTTGTGTATTTAGCCTCGTACTACATTTTGTCTTGGCAGTGCATAATAGGGAGAGAGAAGAGAAACTGCAGGAATAAAAAAGAGGCACAGGGCAGTTGTGACTCGTGCGTGTATGTTGCACTTTTCACCACGTCTTTCAGTGGGATCTTCTATGAGCAACGCATATACTCTAAGTTTGTCAAAATGCTGTTCAGGAGAGGGATGTAACAAGCAGCCACATAGCTCTTTACATATATGATCCTACTATATCTTCAAAAATATTCTGCATGTTGGGGGAGCCGTGGCCTCTGCTGGTCCCCCTGGCTCCGCCGTTGCTATCAGATGGATATATTTAGATACATTAAAACTGAGCACTTTTCCAGCCCTCCCAAAGCATCAGCATTCACAGCCGTTCGATCGTCAATTTTAAGTATTTTAAGCCGTCAGATTAGCTGGGAATCGCACGTAATCTCGGTTCTTTTGCTTTTTTTTTTGAGACAACTCGGTTCTTTTGCTAATACCGATCGCACACCGTGTGGGCCGGTGCTCCGTCAGCATTTTTGGACGTTCCGCGTTAAATTGGGCCCAATGGCCCAAGTATCCTCTCCCCACCCGAACCGGATCGAGACGTCGTCTCGCACAACCCCCTCCTCTCCCCGACCTCTGTGCTCTTTTTCCCAATCTAGGCGGTCAAGCGTATCCTTCTCGGCCCGCCGACCCACCACGACATCGACCTCGACCGGTGACCCCTTGCTCTTTCTCGATCTCTAAGCGCCACAAGCGCCATAGCTAAACAGCCACACTCTCTTTGATTTGCCTACCACGACGATGTGCTCGAGCCGTCCTTTTTAAGGTGGAACGCAACCGCCGGCCGTTGTCAACTCCCGATCCCGATCGGCTTCGCCCAATCCCGATCGAGGTCCACCCGCCCAATCCAGCGACCGGAGGAGAGGAGCAGCCGGTGCGGTCGAGGCCTCGAGGGGATTCAGCGGACGCCAGCCGCGCGTGGGATCCAGGATCGAGGGAGCCGACGCGATGCGCTGAGGAACCGGGCGGTCCAGGAACCAGCCAAGGCGAGGCGCCCGAGGAGTCCGACGCCGAGCTGCCGGTCGATGCAATGCGGTTCGTCAGTCAAGCTGAGCATGCTCCGCCACGCCGCCTTCCGGGAGAGAGAGGCGCGGCGGGCGCCGGCGCCAGCGCAGCAGACGGAGTCGCCGCCTCAAGTGTCGCTTGTTGTTCAAGGCCGTCGGAGCGCTGTCATAGCTGGCCGCGTGCCGCCTCGCGCCGATGTCGTGCTCGAGGGCTTTCTGCTGGTTGGGCCGGTGGAGGACGAGGCCAAGCTTGCTCCGCTCTTCGCATCCAGAGTGTAACAGAGTCAAGCGGCGAGATCTCAGCTTTTCAGCGCAAACACCCCAACCCGTGATGAAGACGGACCTGCTGGGTGCGATGGTGAGGACTATATACCCCATGTACTTTACCATGAACAATCCAAGGTTGAATAATAAAATATTGATAGGATCTACCATTTATGACTTTCTCTTTTAAAATGTGAATATGTTTCTAGACATTGAATAAATCTTGATAGGATCTGCCATTTACGGCTTTCTCTTTTTAAAATGTGATTATGTTTATAGACTTTGAATAATAAAAACACCAATTTCTCAAGATTCTGAATAAATCTTTTTGATGTGGATTTATGCTTTATTTATCTGCTGTGATCAGTGTTTTCTTCTTGCATGTGGCTTAGTAACACCAACCAATACATGTCTTTACCCATGTGATTTATTTGTTCCTCGCACTCTATTATTAAACTTATTAATTTGATCTTTTTCGTTATACAGATCACTTCTGACATTGCCGGTTCCTGCACTCCTGGACTCCTCCTTTACCAATGACCCACATGCAAAATAACGTAAGTTGACAGGCTCCAACTTGATAATCTAGATGACATGGTCACTATACTGAGAACCGTCTTCCTTCAAAAGTAGAAAAAAATGTTGCTGAATCTGCTATTTACAGAACAATGAGTAGCTGACACTTGCTTTTATTAAATAGACAGTCAATTTGTAGTATGCATCAGTACCACAAAAAGCCTTTTAGGTTGCCTGTCAGTTTAAATTATTTCTATATAATGGTAAATAGACAGTCAATTTGTAGTATGCATCAGTACCACAAAAAGCCTTTTAGGTTGCCTGTCAGTTTAAATTATTTCTATAATGGTGATTGGATATTGTGGTCTCTGCCTGTCATTTTAGCATGCTACAGATTTCTGCCTAAGGTGATTATCAGCTTGATTTGAGCAGAAGGCTAAAGCTGTTCTTGGAACTTACAACAGGGTTGTCTTTCCAAATGAGAAAAGATGACAAAGCTCTGTTTTTCTTAGAATGTTACCTTTTACTATGCCTGGTCAGAAACAAGCGAATCCTCTCGAGTTTGTCGAGTTGTTTGCAGTGATCACCTGCCATTTTTTATTTGTATATAATGTTTGAAGTTTGTATGGATGGATTCAATGAAATTATAGGTGTCATACTACTTTGGTCGTGATTATGCTTCCAGATATTTATAGAAATCATTATCATTCTATTGAAAAAAGACGGGCGCGGCAACGCGCGCCATCAATGATCTAGTCTAACATCAAGATAGTGCTAGATACATCCATTTAAGGAACAAGTTTAGGACAAACTTTTTTCGGACGGATGGAGTAATAAGTTACTCCCTCTGTCCCAAAAATTTTGACAAATTTTTTGGGAATGGGGGAGTATGTATTTTTAATCATTTATATTCTGGGCCTATTATATTGTGCCTTCTTCCATTTATTTATTTTTGTGTCGGATGATTACTAGAATGATATTTTAACAAAGATGATTACTAGAATGATACTATTAAAATCTACACGCACGCCGACTGTACTGTTTTAGATGAGCTTGTCTACGGGGCAACCGGGCAAGGGCATGCGCGTCGATGTGCAGTCGCGTTCAACGAAATGCAATCAAAACGAGTCTTGCCAAGCGCCTGCTGTGGCCGATGGAGAAAGTGGAGTTCCGTTTGAGAGGCCTCCGATCCCCGGACGGCTTCCCCATCTCCATCCTTTAAAATCCTTTGAAAACGCGAACACGCACGCGCGGCTGCTTCTAGATCCTTAAAAGTGAATGATGTCCATAAATCAATTCTCTCTCAGCTGCCGACGTACACTGCCTACAAAACAAAACGAATTACACAGCTCCACACAAATCGTAGCACCGAAGGATAGCAGCAGACACGCACAGGAGATACGATGGGCCCATTTTCGCGGTTCCTCGTGGCGGTGGCGGTGGCGCTTCTCCCCGTCATCGGCGCCGCCGCCGACGGTGGCGTCCGCGACCGCGGGGAGCACTACACTGGCCTCTTCAGCTTCGGTGACTCGCTCACCGACACCGGGAACTCGCTGCATCTCGCTACCACCCGCGCGGGGCCGTCCAGCCGGCCGCCCTACGGCGAGACCTTCTTCCGGCGCCCCAATGGCCGGGCGTCCGACGACCGCCTCGTCGTTGACTTCATCGGTGAGTGTTCAAGCACTGCTCACCAATTAAACCAACACTTTCAAGTTTCAGTATCATATGTTAGAAGGGATAAAGAGGGATTGCTGTGGAATATGATGGATGTATTATTGAGCCTCGAGGGCGAGTATATACTGAGTACAAGACTTGGAGGGCAAGAAGCCTCTCCTGGAGATACGGTAGGAGACGGATTACAAATCCTAGGCTACCAAACATATGTAAGCCAAATATACCTCTAACATTCCCCCGCAGTCGTAGCGGTAGCGTCGCAGACAACAGGAGCGTCGCGGACGGTCAGACTGGAGAGAATAGCAGCCGACGGGCTGACTTCCCCCCGCAGTCGTAGCGGGAGCGTCATGGACGGTGTCGCGTATTGGGCAGCGTTGACTGTAGAGGAAGCCGACGAGTTGCTCAAGCGGATGATAGCACTTTGTCCGATGTCGAGGTAGTCGAGAGCGTAGGGTGGTGTAGCCGTGGTCGAGGTAACCGTGCGAAGAATGTCGTGGTCGATATCGAGTCGGGGTGGCCGGTGTCGAGGAAGTCGCCGTGGAGCCGCGGGCGCAAGGAGGCGTCAAGTTAGTCATGGGCGCAGTGGTGTTGAAATAGTGGTGCACCGGGAAGAAGACGGTGTTGACGAAGTGTCGCACCGGGTTGCCAAACCTGAGGACACGTCGTAGATGAAGGCACGCGTCGGTGTTGCCAGCACCGGGCATGCGTAGACGGACGAAGACAAAGTTGACGAAGCGCCACACCAGGCTTGCCAGACCCGTGGACACGTCGTGGACGAAGGCACGCATGATGTTGCCAGCATCGGGCATGCGTAGACGAGGGACCTGCACGAGCTGTTACGCCATGTCGAAGAAGTCGGAGAGGCTAGCAAAGAAGGACTCGACAACGGTTGCGGCGCCAATGGGCGGCGTAGGGCGATGTCGCTCGTGAAGGAAATATGCCCTAGAGGCAATAATAAAGTTATTATTTATTTCCTCATATCATGATAAATGTTTATTATTCATGCTAGAATTGTATTAACCGAAGACATGATACATGTGTGAATACATAGACAAACTTAATGTCACTAGTATGCCTCTACTTGACTAGCTCATTGATCAAAGATGGTTATATTTCCGAACCATAGACATGTGTTGTCATTTGATTAATGGGATCACATCATTAGGAGAATGATGTGATTAACGTGACCCATTCCGTTAGCTTAGCACTTGATCGTTTAGTATGTTGCTATTGCTTTCTTCATGACTTATACAAGTTCCTATAACTATGGGATTATGCAACTCCGTTTACGGAGGAACACTTTGTGTGCTACCAAATGTCACAACGTAATCGGGTGATTATAAAGGAGCTGTACAGTGTCTCCAAAGGTACATGTTGAGTTGGCGTATTTCGAGATTAGGTTTTGTCACTCCGATTGCTCGGAGAGGTATCTCTGGGCCCTCTCGGTAATGCACATCACTATAAGCCTTGCAAGCAATGTAACTAATGAGTTAGTTACGGGATGATGCATTATGTAACGAGTAAAGAGACTTGCCGGTAACGAGATTGAACTAGGTATTGAGATACCGACGATCGAATCTCGGGCAAGTAACATACCGATGACAAAGCGAACAACGTATGTTGTTACGCGGTTTGACCGATAAAGATCTTCGTAGAATATGTAGGAGCCAATATGAGCATCCAGGTTCCGCTATTGGTTATTGACCGTAAAACAGTTCTAGGTCATGTCTACATAGTTCTCGAACCCGTAGGGTACGCACGCTTAAGGTTTCGATGACAGTTATATTATGAGTTTATGAGTTTTGATATACCGAAGTTTTTTCGGAGTCCCGGATATGATCACGGACATGACGAGGAGTCTCGAAATGGTCGAGACATGAAGATTGATATATTGGAAGCCTATGTTTGGATATCGGAAGTGTTCCGGGTGAAATAGTGATTTTACCGGAGTACCGGAGGGGTTACCGGAACCCCCTGGAGGCTATTGGGCCTTATGGGCTCAAGGGGAGGAAGAGGAGAGGTGGCCAAGGGGCAGCCGCGCGCCCCTCGCCCCCCAGTCCAAATTGGACAAGGAGGGGGGGCGGCGCCCCCCCTTTCCTTTCCCCTCTCTCCTTCTTCCCCAAGTCCCTAATCCAACTAGGAACTACTCCCGGTGGGAGTAGGACTCCTCCCAAGCGCCTCCTCCCTATGGCCCCGCCGCACTTCTTGCTCCTTTATGCTCACGAGGCGGGGGCACCCCATAGACACAACAATTGATCCTAGAGATCTCTTAGCCGATGCGGTGCCCCCTCCACCATAGTCCTTGATAATATTGTAGCGGTGCTTAGGCGAAGCCTCGCGACGGTAGAACATCAAGATCGCCACCATGCCGTCGCGGCTGATGGAACTCTTCCCCGACACCGCCGGATCGGAGTCCGGGATCGCCATCGAGCTGAACGTGTGCTAGAACTCGAGGTGCCGTGGTTTCGTGCTTGATCGGTCGGGCCGTGAAGACATACGACTACATCAATCTGCGTTGTTCTAACGCTCGCTTTCGGTCTCACGAGGGTACGTGGACAACACTCTCCCCTCTCGTTGCTATGCATCACCATGATCTTGCGTGTGCGTAGGAATTTTTGAAATTACTACGTTCCCCAACAAAGTGGTATCGAGCCTGGTTTTTGCGTAGATGTTATATGCACGAGTAGAACACAAGTGAGTTGTGGGCAATACAAGTCATACCGCTTACCAGATGTCATACTTTGGTTCGGGCGGTATTGTTGGATGAAGCGGCCCGGACCGACATTACGCCAGACGCTTACGCGAGACCGTTCTCCCGACGTGCTTTGGCGCAGAGGTGGCTAGCGGGTGTCGGTTCTCCAACTTTAGTTAAACCGAGTGTAGCTACGCCTCGTCCTTGCAAATGTTAAAACATCACTAACTTGACGAACTATCGCTGTGGTTTTGATGCGTAGGTAAGAACGGTTCTTGCTAAGCCCGTAGCAGCCACGTAAAACTTGCAACAACAAAGTAGAGGACGCCTAACTTGTTTTTGCAGGCATGTTGTGATGTGATATGGTCAAGACATGATGCTATATTTTATTGTATGAGATGATCATGTTTTGTAACCGAAGTTATCGGCAATCGGCGTGAGCCATATGGTTGTCGCTTATTGTATGCAATGCAATCGCCATGTAATGCTTTACTTTATCACTAAGCGGTAGCGATAGTCGTAGAAGCATAAGATTGGCGAGACGACAACGATGCTACGATGGAGATCAACGTGTCGCGCCGGTGACGATGGTGATCACGACGGTGCTTCGGAGATGGAGATCACAAGCACAAGATGATGATGGCCATATCATATCACTTATATTGATTGCATGTGATGTTTATCCTTTATGCATCTTATCTTGCTTTGATTGACGGTAGCATTTTAAGATGATCTCTCACTAATTATCAAGAAGTGTTCTCCCCGAGTATGCACCGCTATGCGAAAGTTCTTCGTCTTTGAGACACTACGTGATGATCGGGTGTGATAGGCTCTACGTTCAAATACAACGGGTGCAAAACAGTTGCACACGTAGAATACTCAGTTAAACTTGACGAGCCTAGCATATACAGATATGGCCTCGGAACACGGAGACCGAAAGGTCGAACATGAATCATATAGTAGATATGATCAACATAGTGATGTTCACCATTGAAACTACTCCATCTCACGTGATGATCGGACATGGTTTAGTTGATATGGATCACATGATCACTTAGATGACTAGAGAGATGTATGTCTAAGTGGGAGTTCCTAAGTAATATGATTAATTGAACATAAATTTATCATGAACTTAGTACCTGATAGTATTTTTTGCTTGTCTATGTTTGTTGTAGATAGATGGCTCGTGCTGTTGTTCCGTTGAATTTTAATGCGTTCCTTGAGAAAGCTAAGTTGAAAGATGATGGTAGCAACTACACGGATCGGGTCCATAACTTGAGGATTATCCTCATTGCTGCACGTAAGAATTACGTCTCCGAAGCACCGCTGGTGCCAGCCCGCCGCAGATGCAATCGACGACGCGTTAAGAACGTCTGGCGAGCAAAGCTGATGACTACTTGATAGTTCAAAGTGCCATGCTTTACGGTTTAGAACTGGTCTTCAACGACGCTTTGAACGTCATGGAGCATATGAGATGTTCCAGAGTTGAAATTAATATTTCAAGCAAATGCCCGGATTGAGAGATATGAAGTCTCCAATAAGTTCTATAGTCGTAAGATGGAGGAGAATAGTTCGCTGCGAACATATACTCAAAATGTCTGGGTATAATAATCACTTGATTCAACCGGGAGTTAATCTTCCCGATGATAGTGTCATTGATGTAATTCTTCAATCATTGCCACCAAGCTACAAGAGCTTCGTGATGAACTATAATATGCAAGGGATGGACAAGACTATTCCCGAGCTCTTCGCAATGCTAAAGGTCATGGAGGTAGAAATCAAGAAGGAGCATCAAGTGTTGATGGTCAATAAGACCACCAGC
This sequence comes from Aegilops bicornis, assembly GCA_021605145.1. Taxonomy (NCBI): domain Eukaryota; kingdom Viridiplantae; phylum Streptophyta; class Magnoliopsida; order Poales; family Poaceae; genus Aegilops; species Aegilops bicornis. The sequence goes on from CM038669.1 coordinate 121,229,868, forward strand.
TTCAAGAAAAGGGCAAAGGGAAGAAGAAGGAACTTCAAGAAGAACAGCAAGCAAGTTGCTGCTCAAGAGAAGAAACCCAAATCTGGACCTAAGCCCGAGACTAAGTGCTTCTACCGCAAGCGTGACCGACACCGAAGCGGAACTGCCCCAAGTATTTGGCGGATAAGAAGGATGGCAAGGTGAACAAAGGTATATGTGATATACATGTTATTGATGTGTACCTTACTAATGCTTGCAGTAGCACCGGTATTTGATAGTAGTTACATTGCTAATATTTGCAACTCGAAACAGGGGACTACGGATTAGCGAAGATTGGCTAAGGAAGAGGTGACGATGCACTTGGGAAATGGTTCAAAAGTAGATGTGATCGCTGGGTCGACACGCTACCTCTACATCTACCATCGGGATTAGTTTTAGACCTAAATAATTGTTATTTGGTGCCGCGTTAAGCAAGAACATTATATTTGGATCTTGTTTGATGCTAGACGGTTATTCATTTAAATCAGAGAATAATGGTTGTTCTATTTATATGAGTAATATCTTTTATGGTCATGCACCCTTGAAGAGTGGTCTATTTTTATTGAATCTCGATAGTACTGATACACATATTCATAATGTCGAAACCAAAAGATGCAAGAGTTGATAATGATAGTGCAACTTATTTGTGGTAATCGCCGCTTGGGTCATATTGGTGTAAAACACATGAAGAAACTCCATCTTGATGGACTTCTGGAATCACTTGATTATGAATCACTTGGTACTTGCGAATCGTGCCTCATGGGAAAGATGACTAAAACGCCATTCTCCTAACTATGGAGCGAAAGCAACTGATTTGTTGGAAATCATACATACCGATGTATGTGGTCCAATGAATATTGAGGCTCATGGCGTATCGTTATTTTCTCACCTTCACAGATGATTTGAGCAGATATGGGTATATCTATTTTATGAAACACAAGTCTGAAACATTTGAAAAGTTCAAAGAATTTCAGAGTGAAGTGGAAAATCATCGTAACAAGAAAATAAAATTTCTACGATCTGATCGTGGAGGAGAATATTTGAGTTACGAGTTTGGATTACATTTGAAACAATGCGGAATAGTTTCGCAACTCACGCCACCCGGAACACCGCAACGAAATGGTGTGTCCGAATGTTGTAATCGTACTTTACTAGATATGGTGCGATCTATGATGTCTCTTACTGATTTACCGCTATCGTTTTGGGGTTATGCTTTAGATACGACCGCATTCACGTTAAATAGGGCACCATCAAAATCCGTTGAGACAACGCCTTATGAACTATGGTTTGGCAAGAAACCAAAGTTGTTGTTTCTTAAAGTTTGGGGCTACGATGCTTATGTGAAGAAACTTCAACCAGATAAGCTCGAACCCAAATCGGAGAAATGTGTCTTCATAGGATACACAAAAGAGACTATTGGGTACAACTTCTATCACATATATGAGGGCAAGATTTTTGTTGCTAAATTCGGATCCTTTCTAGAGAAGGAGTTTCTCTCGAAAGAAGTGAGTGGGAGGAAAGTAGAACTTGATGAGGTAACTGTACCTGCTCCCTCATTGGAAAGTAGTTCATCACAAGAACCGGTTCCGTGACAACTACACCAATCGCTGAGGAAGATAATGATTTTGATCATGAAACTTCAGATCAAGTTACTACCGAACCTCGTAGGTCTACTAGAGTAAGATCCGCACTGTGAGTGGTACGGTAATCCTATTCTGGAAGTCATGTTACTTGACCATGGCAAACCTACGAACTATGAGGAAGCGATGATGAGCCCAGATTCCGCAAAATGGCTTGAGGCCATGAAATCTGAGATGGGATCCCTGTAAGAGAACAAAGTATGGACTTTGGTTGACTTGCCCGATGATCGGCAAGCCATCAAAAATAAATGGATCTTCAAGAAGAAGACTGACGCTGATGGTAATGTAACTGTCTATAAAGCTCGACTTGTTGCGAAAGGTTTTCGACAAGTTCAAGGGGTTGACTACGATGAGACTTTCTCACCAGAAGCGATGCTTAAGTCTGTCCGAATCATGTTAGCAATTGCCGCATTTTATGATTATGAAATTTGGCAAATGGATGTCAAAACTGCATTCCTGAATGGATTTACGGAAGAAGAGCTGTATATGATGCAACCGGAAGGTTCTGTTGATCCAAAAGGTGCTAACAAAGTGTGCAAGCTCCATGATCCATTTATGGACTGGTGCAAGCATCTCGAGTTAGAATAAACGCTTTGATAGTGTGATCAAAGCATATGGTTTTATATGAGACTTTTGGAGAAGCCTGTATTTACAAGAAAGTGAGTGGGAGCTCAGAAGCATTTACGATATTATATGTAGATGCCATATTGTTAATTGGAAATGATATAGAATTTCCTGGATGGCATAAAGGGATACTTGAATAAAAGTTTTTCAATGAAAGACCTCGGTGAAGCTGCTTACATATTGGGCATCAAGATCTATAGAGATAGATCAAGACACTTAATTGGACTTTCACAAAGCACATACCTTGATAAAGTTTTGAAAAAGTTCAAAATGGATCAGGCAAAGAAAGGGTTCTTGCCCGTGTTATAAGGTGTGAAGTTGAGTCAGACTCAATGCCCGACCACAGCAGAAGATAGAGAGAAAATGAAAGATGTTCCCTATGCTTCAGCCATAGGCTCTATCATGTATGCAATGTTGTGTACCAGACTTGACGTATGCTTAGCAATAAGCTTGGCAGGTAGGTACCAAAGTAATCCAGAGTGGATCCTTTGGACAGCGGTCAAGAATATCCCTGAAATACCGAAAAGGACTAAGGATATGTTTCTCGTTTATGGAGGTGACAAAGAGCTAGTAAATGAAATGGTTACGTCGATGCAAGCTTTGACACTGATCCAGAAGATTCTAAATCGCAAACCGGATACGTGTTTTTATTAAACGGTGGAGCTGTAAGTTGGTGTAGTTCTAAACAAAGCATCATGGCGGGATCTACATGCGAAGCGGAGTACATAGCTGCGTCGGAAGCAGCAAATGAAGGAGTCTGGATGAAAGAGTTCATTTCTGATCTAGGTGTCATACCTAGTGCATCGGGACCAATGAAGATCTTCTGTGAAAATACTGGTGCAATTGCCTTGGCAAAGGAATCCAGATTTCACAAGAGGACCAAGCACATCAAGATACGCTTCAATTCCATCCGGACCAAGTCCGGTGGGAGACATAGAGATTTGCAAGATACATACGGATCTGAATGTTGCGCACCCATTGACTAAGCCTCTTCCACGAGCAAAACATAATCAGCACCAAGACTCCATGGGTGTTAGAATCATTACTATGTAATCTAGATTATTGACTCTAGTGCAAGTGGGAGACTCAAGGAAATATGCCCTAGAGGCAATAATAAAGTTATTATTTATTTCCTCATATCATGATAAATGTTTATTATTCATGCTAGAATTGTATTAACCTAAACATGATACATGTGTGAATACATAGACAAACTTAATGTCACTAGTATGCCTCTACTTGACTAGCTCATTGATCAAAGATGGTTATGTTTCCTAACCATAGACATGTGTTGTCATTTGATTAATGGGATCACATCATTAGGAGAATGATGTGATTGGCTTGACCCATTCCGTTAGCTTAGCACTTGATTGTTTAGTATGTTGCTATTGCTTTCTTCATGACTTATACAAGTTCCTATAACTATGAGATTATGCAACTCCCATTTACCGGTTGAACACTTTGTGTGCTACCAAACGCCACAACGAATCGGGTGATTATAAAGGAGCTCTACAGGTGTCTCCAAAGGTACATGTTGAGTTGGCGATTTCGAGATTAGGTTACATCACTCCGATTGCTCGGAGAGGTATCTCTGGGCCCTCTCGGTAATGCACATCACTACAAGCCTTGCAAGCAATGTAACTAATGAGTTAGTTATGGGATGATGCATTACGTAACGAGTAAAGAGACTTGCCGGTAACGAGATTGAACTAGGTATTGTGATACCGACGATCGTATCTCTGGGAATTATCATACCGATGACATAGGGAACATCGTTTGTTGTTATGCATTTTGACTGATAAAGATCTTCGTAGAATATGTAGGAGCCAATATGAGCATCCAGGTTCCGCTATTGGTTATTGACCGGAAACAGTTCTAGGTCATGTCTACATAGTTCTCGAACCCGTAGGGTCCGCACGCTTAATGTTTCGATGACAGATATATTATGAGTTTATGAGTTTTCATGTACCGAAGTTTGTTTGGAGTCCCGGATATGATCACGGACATGACGAGGAGTCTCGAAATGGTCGAGACATGAAGATTGATATATTGGAATCCTATGTTTGGATATCGGAAGTGTTCCCGTGAAATAGTAATTTTATCTGAGTACTGAGGGGTTACCGAACCCCGGAGGCTATTGGGCCTTATGGGCCCAAGAGGAGGAAGAGGAGAGGCGGCCAAGGGGCGCCAAGGCGCCTCCCCCCGGCCCCGAATTGGACAAGGAGGGGGCAGCCCCTTTCCTTTCCCCTCTCCTCCTTCCCCCAAGTCCTAGTCCAACTAGGAAAGGAGGGAGTCCTACTCCGGTGGGAGTAGGACTCCTCCAACAACGCCTCCTATGGCCGGCCGCACCCCCCTTGCTCCTTTATATACGGGGGCAGGGGGCACCCCATAGACACAACAATTGATCCTTGAGATCTCTTAGCCGTGTGCGGTGCCCCCCTCCACCATAGTCCTCGATAATATTGTAGCGGTGCTTAGGCGAAGCCCTGCGACGGTAGAACATCAAGATCGTCACCACGCCGTCGTGCTGACGGAACTCTTCCCCGACACCCTGCCGGATCGGAGTCCGGGGATCGTCATCGAGCTGAGCGTGTGCTAGAGCTCGGAGGTGCCGAGTTTCGATTGCTTGATCGGTCGGGCCGTGAAGATGTAATGACTACATCAACCGCATTGTTCTAACGCTTCCGCTTTCGGTCTACGAGGGTACGTGGACAACACTCTCCCCTCTCGTTGCTATGCATCACCATGATCTTGCGTGTGCGTATGAATTTTTTTGAAATCACTACGTTCCCCAACAGCTCGCGGTTGTCGAAGTAGATGAAGTGGTCGGGGTAGATGACGGCGGCGTTGGCGACGGGCTGGTACTGGACGAAGACGAAGGAGGTAGATGGGCGGCGGCTTGGTTAGGAGCGCGGCGATGCTCGAAGTAGGCGAGGAACCCGACAACGTGACGAAGACCGGCGCAGACGGTGGCATTCCCGTGCCGAGGGAGATGGCATGACGCATACCACGGGAGGTCGACGCATGGTGACAGAGGAGTGGACCACAGGATGCGGTGCTACGGCCCGAAGGGGTGACGCAGCGGTGGCGGACAGGTCGGGGCAACGGCGGGAAGACCTCGGGGCGGCGGGGGGACCTCGAGGCGGCGGCGGGGATCGCGGGCCGCGGCCTCTACAGCCCGAAGGGGCGGCGTAGAGACGGAGCGTGGCTCGGTGCAACCACAGGGATGGCCTCGAGACGGTGGCGTGGACCGTGTGCCACGCTCGCTACGGCCCGATGGGGCGAGGCAACGATGCTGTGAGGGTCGATGCAGCCACGGGGATGACCTAGAGCGAACGGCCTCAGGGCGGCGGCGGACCGCAGGCCGCGGCACTATGGCCCGAAGGGGCGATGCAACGGTGACGCGAGTCAGTGCAGCCGGGAGAAGAATCACGGGGCGACGACGCTACGGCCTGACGGGGCGACGCAACGGAAGCCCGTTGCTCAATCGGTAGAGGGGCGCACTGAACTCGGGATGGTCTTCACGGGGCCTGCGAAGGCGTGCGCAACCGACGGGCTAGGTCGGTCTCACGGTATAGATGAGGCGGATGGCGGCGGCGGCCAGGTGATCAATCCGATCGCGCACAAGGTCGGGGACGCCGCTAGGTGGAGGCGGGGTGGCGGAAGAGTTTGATGTTTGCTTGAACTACTTCGGTATTTCCCCAAAGAGGAAGGGATGATGCATCACAGCAATGGTAGGTATTTTCCTCAGTGATGAGACTAAGGTTATCAAACTAGTAGGAGAACCATGCAATACCACGTAAACAGCTCCTGCACACAAAGAACAAATACTTGCAACCCGACGTGTTAAAGGGGTTATCAATCCCTTTCGGGTAACGGTGCCAGAAATTGTCAAGTTGACGGGATAAAAATTGTAGTAGACTGATAGATGCAAATAAAAGCAAATAAAATTCAGCGATATATTTTTGTTTTTTTTGGATTAATATATCTGAAAATAAAAGCAAATAAAAATAGATCGCAAAGGCAAATATAATAAGGAAGAGACCCGGGGGCCGTAGGTTTCACTAGTGGCTTCTCTCGAGAAAAATAGCAAACGGTGGGTAAACAAATTACTGTTGGACAATTGATAGAACTTTAAATAATCATGACAATATCCTGGCAATGATCATTATATAGGCATCACGTCCAAAATTAGTAGGCCGACTCTTGCCCGCATCTACTACTATTACTCCACACATCAACCGCTATCCAACATGCATCTAGTGTATTAAGTTCATGGAGAAACGGAGTAATGCAATAAGAACGATGACATGATGAAGACAAGATCTATTTATGTAGAAATAGACCCCATCTTGTTATCCTTAATAGCAACGATACATAGGTGTCGGTTCCTCTTCACATCCAGGGATCAAGCAATCGTAAGATCGAACCCATCACAAAGCACCTCTTCCTATTGCAAGATAAATAGATCAAGTTGGCCAAACAAAACCCAAATATCGGAGAAAAAATACGTAGGCTCTAAGCAACCATGCATATAAGAGACCAAAAGACTCAAATAACTTTCATGGATAAAAACATAGATCTGATCATAAACTCAAAGTTCATCGGATCCCAACAAACACACATAAAAAAAAAGAGTTACATCATAGGGATCTCCAAGAGACCATTGTATTGAGAATCGAAAGAGAGAGAGAGGAAGCAATCTAGCTACTAACTACGGACCCGTAGGTCTACAATGAACTACTCACACATCATCTGAGAGGCTACTAACTACGGACCATTGTAATAAAACAGCAAGAACACGGAAGGAATTTTGTGCTTCTCCGATGATGCGTGAGTAGTTCTTTGTAGAACTTCGGGTCCGTAGTTAGTAGCTAGATGGCTTCCTCTCTCTCGTTTGATTCTCAATACAATGGTCTCTTGAAGATCCATATGATGTAACTGAAGGAAATATTCCCTAGAGGCAATAATAAAGTTGCTATTTTTATTTCCTTATATCATGATAAATGTTTATTATTCATGCTAGAATTGTATTAACTGGAAACTTGATACATATGTGAATACATAGACAAAACAAAGTGTCCCTAGTATGCCTCAACTAGACTAGCTCGTTAATCAAATATGGTTAAGTTTCCTGACCATAGACATGTGTTGTCATTTGATGAACGGGATCACATCATTAGAGAATGATGTGATGGACAAGACTCATCCATTAGCTTAGCATAATGATCGTATAGTTTTATTGCTAATGCTTTCATCATGACTAATACATGTTCCTTTGACTATGAGATTATGCAACTCCCGAATACCGGAGGAACACCTTGTGTGCTATCAAACGTCACAATGTAACTGGGTGATTATAAAGATGCTCTACAGGTGTCTCCGATGGTGTTTGTTGAGTTGGCATAGGTCGAGATCAGGATTTGTCACTCCGTGTATCAGAGAGGTATCTCTGGGCCACTCAACAATGGTCATCACTATAAGCCTTGCAAGCAATGTGACTAATGAGTTAGTTACGGGATGATGTGTTACGGAACGAGTAAAGATACTTGCCGGTAATGAGATTGAACAAGGTATGATGATACCGACGATCGAATCTGTCGGTGGGGAACGACACCTATGGGATCACAAGAAATCCTACTGCGGTTGTGGGGCACGGGGTTGAGAGAAGAGCGGATCTAACAGAGAGCACGCGGTTCGTTTATCCAGGTCCGGGCCGCGAGGATGCGTAAAACCCTAGTCATGCTTTGGTGGATGTATTCTGAGTTCTTGAACTATCTACGGAGTGTAGCGAGCTCCCAAAGTCAATCCTCCTCCTCAGCTTCTTGGGCCTCCTTTTATAGAAAAAGGGGTTGCCACAAGGGCACACAGAGGTGGAAAGGCAAATAAAGGTTATGCGAGGTTATCCTTCGTATTACATGACAAGACGCATTCGATGCATCACGCAGGTGTCCCTTTGCTTTATCGGGGACGGGGGCGAGGGCCGTCCCGTCCGTCGTCGCTCTTCACTACAAAAAAAAGACACATCCGTGACATTTTGGGCCGAACAATTTTTTTTCTGTCATACATATGACACTTCCATGACGATAATCGTGACAAAACCCGGTATCATCATAGATGTGGTGGGCTCCTACTTCTATGACAAAAAATCATGACAGAAAATGGGCTTTTCATCACAGGCGGCCGTAGACGCAAGCTGCATGACATTCTTTGGGCCGTCGATGACGGAAAAACCATGGTAGAAGCGAGGGGAGGAAAATTTCGGGAGTTGCCGTTACGGTGGGAGGTCGGGGCCGAAGCGATGCTGCTTTCTCGTGACACGACGCTGCTGCAGTGTGCGCGTATGCTCTAATCGAACTCGAGAGAGGCGTTGGGCTCTAATCGAACCCAAGCGACAGACCGCAGTTACGCGTTACATTAAATCCGAGCAATCGATCGATGGCTGTTAATCGAACCCGATCGAGCGATTCTTCGCCATCGCTGCTAATCAAGCCGATCGATGCTGCCTCGATGAACAAAGTGAGCGCTGCGGGGGGTTTGGATGAACAAGGAGCGGTGGCGTTGCCTCTGGATGAACAGACCCCGTGGTGTGGAGGGCTGGATGAATGTAGATGGTGGAGGGGTGGCCGTGGAGGGGTGGTTGAATAGGGACCCGCGGTGTGGAGGGCTGGATGAACAGTAGACGGTGGAGGGGTGCCCGTGGAGGGGTGGTTGAACAGGAGCCGGTGGAGTAGCGCGTGGTGGAGGCTGGATGAACAGGAGCCCGTGGAGGCTGGAGGAGGTCGACGGTGGAGATGAACAGTATCCCGTGGAGTCCTGCTTTTGCGACGCCAAACCCCTCCCGATGAACAGACCCCTGCTTTGACCGTGAAGCGCCCAACACAAGTCCGCTTTCGTCTGCTTTTGGCGGTAGGCCACACCCTCCCGATTAACAGGACCCCGCTTTCGACCGTAGGGAGGTCTGCTTCTCCGCTTTGAGGTACGCCACACCCTCCCGATCAACAGACCCCTGCTTTCGACCGTAGGAGGTCCGCTTCCTCCGCTTTTGGCGGCACGCCACACCCTCCCGATCAACAGGACCCCGCTCCAACGTGGAGGTCCATTTCCTCCGCGCGGTACGCCAGCCTCGCTTCCATCGCCTGTTCCGCCCAAGCCTCCCCGATGAACACGACACGCATTCCGCTCCGACCCAGCCGGGTTGGCTCCCCATGAACACAACGACGACGCTGTTCTCTGTTCGACCCAGCCATGTACGTATGCGCGAGTAGGCGTTCGAGACCCTACCAGATGTACACATACGTGGTCAGATTTTCTTTCTTGCACTCTGGGCCGCTATATGTAATGCGTGTACATGCTACGTCGCTGCCCCTCTACTACGACGCGGCGCCGCCTCTTCTACGACACGCGGCGCTACTCTACTACGACACGCGGTGTGCCTCTACATCGACCAAGATGTACGCATACATTCGCGACCAGGATGACAACGCCACGCACGCTTCGACCAGGTGGGTCCCGACCGCCGTGCACTTCCTTGCTCGAAGATGTAGTTGGTGGGTCCCAGCAATGTGGGGCTAATCGCTTTTTTTTTTTTGCTCGGACGCACTTCCTTGTGTACGAATGTGTAGCTGGTGGGTCCCAGCAGTCAGGGGGGCGAATCGTTTTTTTTTGCCCGGACGCACTTCCTTGCGTGCGAAGATGAAGTTGGTGGGTCCTAGCAGTCGGGGGAATGTTTTTTCCGCAAAATACGGTGGCCCGTCCGGTGGGTCCTAGCTGTCAGGTGGAGGAATCATTATTTTCCGTGTAATAAGGAGGCACTTCCTTGCTGCGGCCGTGGACCCAAATGTCACCTCTCTCCACGCATCCACGTCCGATGGAAGTCGCCTTGACCACGCTGACCACGCCGCGCCGAGAGCACCAGGCCGGTGGACGATGGCGAGGCCTAGGAAGGGGACGAGGGGGAGCCGAGGAAGATGCGGCAGTGGAAGCCCGCGCGGAGAGGAGTACGAGGGTTCACCGTTCGGCTGCCGTTGTGAGGTTGCCGCCGCCGCAGGCCTCGCCAGCGGTGGGAATAGTAGGAGGCGGTGACGCCTCAGCAGCAAAGACAGCCGACCACGGGAGGCGTGAGCATGCGGCACGATCGGGCGCCGCTTTGGGCGGCCGGAGCAAGAAGACCACAGTTGAAGAAGCACTACGGCCGTTGGATGGACATCGTGACGGTCACCGGAGCTAGAATCGTTCATATTGACTAAAGTTGACAAAGGCCCCGGCCCCAGCCAACTTAGTAGGCCCACAAGTCAGCCTCCCACCATGGTGGGTCCCAGCTAAGGTGGGGAGTATTCATTTTTTGTGCGTAATAAGGAGGCACTTTCGGTGGGTCCGAAGCCGACAAAGTGGGGGAACGTTTTTTTTCAATAACATCGCCGCCCGTCCGTGGGTCCCAGCGGTCGGGGAAACGTTTTTTTCGGAAAATAAGGTGGCCCGTCCGGTGGGTCCCTGCTGTCAGGTGGAGGAATAATTATTTTGCACGTAATAAGGAGGCACTTCCTTGCGGCCGCCTGGACCCAGCTGTCAGCCTCTCCACATACAGTACTCTTCCAATGGAAGTCGGTCGTTGACCATGTTGACCACGATGCACCGAGAGCACCAGGGCGGTGGTCTGGACGATGGCGAGGCCTAGGAAGGGGACGACGCGGAGCCGGGTGCTACGTCTTGAGCTTGCGTTGGTTTTCCCCGAAGAGGAGAGGATGATGCAGCACAGTAGCGTAAGTATTTCCCCTCAGTTTTTGAGAACCAAGTATCAATCCAAAGAGGAGGCCATGCACAAGTCGTCGCATCAGACAAAACGATAGCTACTCGCAACCAACGCGATTAGGGGTTGTCAAATCCCTTCACGGTCACTTACGAGAGTGAGATCCGATAGAGATAATATTTTTGGTATTTTCGTATAAAGATGCAAAGTGAAAAGTAAAAGGCAAAGTAAAACAAAGCAAGTATAAAAGTGATGGAGATTGATATGATGAGAATAGACCCGGGGCCATAGGTTTCACTAGTGGCTTCTCTCAAGAGCATAAGTATTCTACTGATGGGTGAACAAATTACTGTTGAGCAATTGATGTAATTGGAGCATAGTAATGAGTGTATCTAGGTATGATCATGTATATAGGCATCACGTCCGAGACAAGAAGACAAAACGATTCTCATCTACTACTATTACTCCACTCATCGACCACTATCCAAAGATGCATCTAGAGTATTAAGTTAAAAACAGAGTAACGCCTTAAGCAAGATGACATGATGTAGAGGAATAAATTCATGCAATATGATAAATACCCCATCTTGTTATCCTCGATGGCAACAATACAATACGTGCCTTGCAACCCTTTCTCACATCGGGTAAGGACACCGCAAGATTGAACCCAAAGCCATGCACTTCTCCCATTGCAAGAACTACCAATCTAGTTGGCCAAACCAAACGGATAATTCAAGAGACTTGCAAAGATAACTCAATCATACATAAAAGAATTCAGAGAAGATTCAAATATTATTCATAGATAAGCTGGATCATAAACCCACAATTCATCGGGTCTCAACAAACACACCGCAAAAAAGAAGATTATATCGAATAGATCTCCACGAGAGAGGGGAGAACATTGTATTGAGATCCAAAAAGAGAGAAGAAGCCATCTAGCTACTAGCTATGGACCAAGGTCTCAAGTAAACTACTCACACTTCATCGGAGAGGCTATGGTGTTGATGTAGAGGCCCTCCGTGGTGGATGCCCCCTCCAATGGAGCTCCTAATGTGCCCCAAGATGGGATCTCGTGGATACAGGAAGTTGCGGCGGTGGAATTATGTTTTTGGCTCCTGTTCTGATCGTTTGGTGGTACGTAGGTATATATAGGAGGAAGGAGTACGTCGGTGGAGCAACAGGGGCCCATGAGGCAGGGGGCGCGCCCTAGGGGGGGGGTGCCCCCACCCTCATGACCGCCTCTCTGGTTCCTTGGCATAGGGTCCAAGTCTCCTGGATCATGTTCGGTGAGAAGATCACGTTTCCGAAGGTTTCATTCCGTTTGGACTCCGTTTGATATTCCGCTTTCTTCAAAACACCGAAAAAGGCAAAAAAACAGCAATTTCGGCTGGGCCTCCTGCTAATAGGTTGGTCCCAAAAGTAATATAAAAGTGGAAAATAAAGCCCATTATAGTCCAAAACAATAGATAAAGTAGCATGGAGCAATCAAAATTATAGATACGTTGGAGACGACGCATCCCCAAGCTTAATTCCTGCTCGTCCTCGAGTAGGTAAATGATAAAAAGAGAATTTTGATGCGGAGTGATACTTTGGCATAATTTCAATGTAAATCTCCTTAATCATGGTATGAATATTCAGATCCGAAAGATTCAAGACAAAAAGTTCATATTGACATAAAAAAATAATACTTCAAGCATACTAACTAAGCAATTATGTCTTCTCAAAATAACATGGCCAAAGAAAGTTATCCCTACAAAATCATATAGTCTGGCTATGCTCCATCTTCCCCACACAAAGTATTTAAATCATGCACAACCCCGATGACAAGACAAGCAATTGTTTCATACCTTAAAATTTTCAAAACCTTTTCAATCTTCACGCAATACATGAGCGTGAGCCATGGATATAGCACTATAGGTGGAATAGAATGGTGGTTGTGGAGAAGACAAAAAGAGGGAAGATAGTCTCACATCAACTAGGCGTACGGGCTATGGAGATGCTCATCAATAGATATCAATGTGAGTGAGTAGGGATTGCCATGCAACGGATGCACTAGAGCTATAAGTATATGAAAGCTCAACAAAAGAAACTAAGTGGGTGTGCATCCAACTCGCTTGCTCACGAAGACCTAGGGCATTTGAGGAAGCCCATCATTGAATATACAAGCCAAGTTCTATAATGAAAAATTCCCACTAGTATATGAAAGTGACAAAATGAGAGACTCTCTATCATGAAGATCATGATGCTACTTTGAAGCACAAGTGTGGTAAAAGGATAGTAACATTGTCCCTTCTCTCTTTTTCTCTCATTTTTTTATTTGGGCCTTTTCTCTTTTTTTTTTGCCTCTTTTTTTTGTCCGGAGTCTCATCTCGACTTGTGGGGGAATCATAGTCTCCATCATCCTTTCCTCACTTGGGACAATGCTCTAATAATGATGATCATCACACTTTTATTTTTCTTACAACTCAACAATTACAACTCGATACTTAGAACAAAATATGACTCTATATGAATGCCTCCGGCGGTGTACCGGGATATGCAATGAAACTTGAGTGACATGTATGAAAGAATTATGAACGGTGGCTTTGCCACAAATACAATGTCAACTACATGATCATGCTAGCAATATGACAATGATGGAGCGTGTCATAATAAACGGAACGGTGGAAAGTTGCATGGCAATATATCTCGAATGGCTATGGAAATGCCATGATAGGCAGGTATGGTGGCTGTTTTGAGGAAGATATATGGTGGGAGTATGATACCGTGAAAGGTGCGCGGTATTAGAGAGGCTAGCAACGGTGGAAGGATGGGAAAAGTGTGTATAATCCATGGACTCAACATTAGTCATAAAGAACTCATATACTTATTGCAAAAATTTAGAAGTTATCAAAGCAAAGTATTACGCATGCTCCTAGGGGATAGATTTGTAGGAAAAGACCATCGCCATTCCCCGACCGCCACTCATAAGGAAGACAATCAATAAATAAATCATGCTCCGAAGTTCATCACATAACGGTTCACCATAATGCAGCATGCTACGTTAATCACAAACTTCACCACAAGTATTCTTTAAATTCACAACTACTCGACTAGCATGACTCTAATATCACTATCTTCATATCTCAAAACAATTATCAAGCATCAAACTTATCTTAGTATTCAACGCACTCAAAAGAAAGTTTCACATATCTTGAATACCAAGTATATTAACATTAAGCAAATTACCATGCTATTAACGACTCTCAAAAATAATCTAAGTGAAGCATGAGAGATCACTAGTTTCTTTAAACAAATCCACCACCGTGCTCTAAAAGATCTAAGTGAAGCACTAGAGCAAAAATTATCACGCTCAAAAAGATATAAGTGAAGCACTATGAGCAAAACTATCAAGCTCAAAAGATATAAGTGAGGCACATAGAGTATTCTATCAAATTCCAATTCATGTATGGCTCTCTCAAAAGGTGTCTACAGCAAGGATGATTGTGGTAAACTAACAAGCAAAGACGCAAGTAATACAACACGCTCCAAGCAAAACACATATCATGTGGTGAATAAAAATATAACTCCAAGTAAATTACCGATTGTCGGGGAAGCTGATCGTGGCCCACGAACACCTATGGGACCGGGTCCCTTGTGGTTCGGAGGGGGGCGGAGATTGCGCAAAGAGCGGATCGAAGCGATGCACACGAGCAGATTTACCCAGCTTCGAGCTCTCCCGGAGAGATAACACTCCTACTGCTGCTTGGTTGATTATATCGTGTTCTTGCTAGGGAGCAATGGAAGCAAAAACCTAGCTCGAGGGTCTCTAGTCTCGTATGTGGCAAATAAACTGAACCGGAGCCGAACCCCTTCTACGTTGCACTTGGGCCTCCTTTTATAGGCACAAGGGGTCACCACAGGTGGCAAGTAGACTAGGGTAAAATAGTAAAAACATTGGTTGGTACACCGCTTTGTACAGTGTATAGTGATCTATACCTAACTCTCGACCAAGGGACAAAAGCCATAAATGTCCGGCCCTGTCACCGAACAAAGGTAACAGGGACCGTCAAGGCGCGCCACCGCTTGCCACGATGGTAGCTTGTCGTCAGCCGCTTATCGCCGCTTCTCGCTGGCTGCATTACAGCTCATTGACACGCTGCGTTCGGGAAAGCCCCATGGCGACATCGCTGGCGGATGAGCTGGAGCGGAGATGAAGAGAGGTTACCTGTCATGCGGCAAGTGCCTTGCCGCGGCAAGGTCCTTGTCGCGCCGGGAGCTTATAGCCCGCCAGCCTTCCCGCAATCTCCTCTTGCCGGGTCTTGTTTCCTTCGTGCTTTGAGTGGCCTTCCCAACAAGCTCCTCTTGCCGGGCCTTGATTATTTTAGTTCTAGAATGGCTCAAGGAGCCGCCGAGACCTTGGCGGTCACTGTGCCAGCCTTGCCGCTGGAAGTGCTGCGATCGTCTGCAGACGAAGTTCGGGGTACTAGGGTACCCCTACTCTAGTACACCGACAGAGCCCCCGGCCTGGGCCACACACGGCGCCAAGCTCATGGGCCAGCCCAAAACAAGGTAACGGGCACGCGCTGCCCGGATCACGCAGCTTATTCGCCGACCCACCACGCCCCCATGAACGGCACGCTCCGGACGTGGCGCCGTGGGAGAGATCGTGGGGCTTTCTTTAATGGGAAACTGAACGCCTGCCCCTCTCCCCTTATAAGGTGGGGGAATAGCGGGACGCCCACTTGCCCATTGCTGTCACATCGAAACCACCGCCGCACCCTTCTTCTCGAGCCCAAAGAGAGCGACGCCCGCCTCTTCCCCATTGCCACCGGCACCATCAACGCCGCCGACCTCTCCTCCACCACCTCCGCCATGGCTCCAAAGCAGGCAAGGGCAAAGGTGAAATCGGCCGGTAGGCGCAGCGGCTCAAGGGCGCTATGCGGAAGGAGCGGGCCTCTTCGATCCCCGCTGACAGAAGGAGCTATGGAGTCAGATTACCTTTTTCGTCGACGGAGACCCGCGCACCAAGACGAGGGTCATCTCCGCCGCCACATCCGGAGAAAGTTTCCATCGGGTACCCTTTCTTCGCTTTTCTTCCATCGCTCGCCCGCCTTTTCTAATTCTTTTGCGATGTCATGAACACATATGGCCTCCGCCTCTGACTTCACCCCCAACGCGTCCTCACCATGGCCGTTGCACACCTCTGCGAGAACTTTGTCGGGTCCACCCAAATGTCGCACTCTTCCGCCATTACTTCACGCCTGCCAGAGAGAGAGGAGAGCCGCTTGCCGGAGGAATTGCATGGACCTCTAGGATCGGCAAGAAGGAAGCGTATCTTGACGGAGAGCTGCGCAGCAAGTGGGAGGAGTGGAGAGCTGACTGGTGTTGGATCTTAGAGGAGGAGCCACAGCCTTTTACTGCCCTGCGCCAAACTCCCATAGTGCGCGGCAATGATTGGAGCAACTTGGCGCCGGAGGATGCCAAGTTGAAGATTGCCGTGACTAGGATCTTGCGCCCGCAAGGTGGCTTACCGTAGGAGCAGCTTGGCGCAGACTTCCTTCGCCACGCATTGCGCCCTTGCAGGAGAGGGGAGGCCAGCTTGGGAATTCCAAAACGTGGCGGACATCATGAGGCTGCGCCCGGGCCTCAATCGAACTTCTTACTGTCTTGGAGCTGGACGGCATGCTGCGGGAGCTGTTCAAGCCAGATGCAGATCACCCCGAGTGGTTCATGTTGCCGAGGGGAGTCGTGCCCTTGTGCAACAACTCGTCGCTTGACCGCATCCGCGCGATGATGCCGTTGTGCGATTCCCACGGAATCGTTCCAACCTGGCAGGAGCTCACGACGACGTCGCGGCAAAGCAGCTTCTTGACGACTTGGCCGAAGTGCCGATCCGCCGACGAAGCGTAAGCGGCTCACCCGCGACACCACCGGCAGGTGAGATGGCGCCAGACGCCACAAGGTTGGAGGAGGCGGCAGAAGCTGCCGCCGCCGGCGTGTTTGGGTCTACCGTCGAGGAGGCGGAAACAGCCGAGGCGGCAAGCCTTACCGACCAAGAAGAGCTCGCCGGTGAGGAGGAGCAGGCCGAGCCCGACGCCGATCCGGAAGAGCCTGCCGGGGGCGCCTCCCCTCCGCTGTCAAGCAGCTTGCCGCAGGAGGAGCCCGCGGCCCCGCCAAGGAGACGCCTCCGAAGACCGGAGAAGTGGCGGGCGGCAGACAGCTCAATACCGCCTCGCCGCCTCGACGCGCTCCACCGCTGCAAGCATCAAGCAGTTACACGGAGTGCCTCCTCCGCCACAAGAACGGGAGCGGGCCTTCGAGCCACGGTCCCCGCCAAGCGCCCGAGGGAGCCTACTCCTCCAGCTCGCCGCCTGAGCGGAATTTGACTTCTCCGCTCTCACCCGAGGAAGAAGAGGAAGAGTAAGTTCTTGTCGCCGCTACTTGTAATTCTTCAATTTATCGCTTCGCCTTGTATCTCGACTTGTTTCATTCTCGAGCTCTTTCCTTCTTCAGACGCTGGCTCAGAGGGCGTCAAGAGGGCTAAGACTCGGTGGTTGTCGTCTCAGATGATTCCCCCTGGCTGGCTGTGGGGCACGTCCGAGACTCCCTTGCCGGATCCGCAATTCTTCATCAGAGCAGCCCTCAAAGACAGCCCCCAGTAAGTATTTGATTCATTCTTTACGGTTAGGTGTGCTTGGGTGCTCTTTCATCACCGATATCCGACTTGTTGAATTATGTAGGAGCAGAGCAGCCTCATCGTGAAGCACCGGAGGTCATTCTCGGTTCTCGCTTGCTTCAACCACGCCACCAAGGGAGAACTCTCCGCCAAGGGAGCGCTCTCCGGCAAGGGAGGCCTCTCCGACAAGGGGAACTTCTCCGACAAGGGGAGCTTCTCCGACAAGGGGCAGCACCGACGACCCCCCGGTGGTGGAGACCGCGGCTACAGATCCCATTGCAGGTAATCTTCTTGACTAAAAATTTCCCTTGGGTCTTTTCTCTTCTGTTCTTCTCTTCGAACGTTTGCTTGACTTGTTCTTTTCTTTTCCTGACCATCAGATCCATCTGCTGGAGAGCCGATGGAGACTGAGGTTGCCGGGTGAGGAGGACGCCAAGGCAACAAGGACGACGCCGCCAACATGGAGGAAGAGGAGGCCGGCGCCGACAGGTCCGCCGGCGAGGAGGCCGCCAAGGCTGCCGGCGCAGAGGCTGGGGAGGGGTCCGGTGATCGTACTGACGGCCCTGAGGCCGCAAGAGCGCCAGGCGCTGCACCGACCATCGATCCCCCCGCCACCGATGCCGCACCAGACTCTGAAGAGCCCCAGCCCGGCGATTATCTGAAGGCCGGTGAAGGTGTCTTCATCAAGCTTCCGTGGGCGTCAAGCTCCAGGGCACCTGCCGAAGGGGAGACCTTCGACGCGGAACTGCTCGCCTCCGCCGGATCGCCGCCGTTGACGCCTCCAAGCAGCAGCAGCGCAGCCCGGGAGGAGGAGAAGCATCGAAAAGGCTGTTGTCGCTTACCGCCCGCCAAGCCAAGTTGGAGTCCAGGAGGCGCTTGTCGCGAGGGCGGAGCCGACATGGAGAAACGCGCAGAAGAGCTCCGGCGCCAACACGGAAACTTCTCCGACATAGCAAGCGCTGAGCAGCTTGTCGAGGAGCGCACGGCTTTCATCTTGGAGAAGGCCGAGGTCGAGGAGCAGCAGAGGCTTGCCGGGCGAGAAGCTCTCCGCAAGAAGAAGGTGAGTTGGTGCAGCGGAAGATCAACCTCGATAGCTACGAGGAAGATCTTGCCGCTGCGAAAGCAATCAATTGGCGGGCACTCCAGAGGCAAAGGGACGCCAGCGGCCGCCGAGGCCGCCAAGAAGGAACTAGAGACGAGGGTGACCCAGCTGGAGGCCACCCTCCAGAAGAGCGGCGAAGAGGTCACCGCGCTAAAGCATGAGCGCGAGAAGGACGCCTACACTCTTGGTGAGTTGCAGGGTCGTCTCGCTGAGAATATCAAGGAGATCAACGCCGCCAAGGACTCCAAGGCGGATCTGGAGCTGAAACTGACCACTTTGACGGAGACGCTGAACGGCGCCAAGGATCGAGACGGGGGCTGGTTGGAGAAGATCAAAGGCAACGAGGAGCTACTGTCCGAATGTCGTGGTGACCGCCCGTAATAATCTCGTAGACAAGATAATGCACCGGGATGTAAGGTCTTGTGGACATCGCCGCCGGCATCCATAATGAGCCGATGGAGCTAGGGATGGTGGATCTTGGTACCCAATCGACGCAGAATCTCTCCAACCCAGCGCCAAGCTCAGCCTATTTTTCAAGGGCGTGTTGACGGGTCTCCAGCGGCTCCGAGAGGAGATCGCAAAGCAGCTAGCTGAGGAATCGCGCCAAGTCTGTGCCGGGGCCCTCCAGAAGGTGCTGATGAAGGTGGCCTTCCGCAATCCAGGCGTCAACTTAACCAATGTCCTCAAGTCCCTGCCGCCAAGTGCTGACGTTGAAGCGCTAAAGCCCTTGTCGCACTCCATCGTGGGACAGATGAGCAAAGTGAAGAGGGTTGATGGCGACCGCTGGACTAGGCCGCCAAGGTTTATCTTTTCTTTGTCGCTGCAGACCGTGTTTAGAACAACTCATTAGATCCGCGACAAATTATTTTGTAATATACACTATCTTAGGCAATCGAATGCAATGTTATTTCCTTTACTCGATTTCTTTCCTTGTATGTTTATGCCCTACGCTTTTAGGGGACTTGTCGGTGCAAACACCTTTGCCAAGGCCGAAAAGTGAACGTCAAAGAGCCTCGGGCGATGTTGCCTCCGACAAAGCAACCTTGTCGCAACTAGTTGCAGCACGCTTAAGTTGTTTAGCGGACTCGAAACAACGTAAGTGCGCAAGCCAGTCATGAAGTTGGTTCCTCCGCCGCACGGTTTTCCATACAAAGTACTATCGCTCGAGGAAGATAACTTGAAAGTTTAAAACTGATTGTTTAAACTTAGCAACTTAGCTTTTTCTCGTTGTTTGCTTCCCAAAGAAGGTGATACTTCCTCGAGCGACACTTGGTGGCTCACACTTTATCTTCTCCTTCCCCGTTAACTTGTGGGTGGATGAACCTTGCCTTCTTTTGAGAAGAAAGAAGAGAAAAATAAAGTTATGGAGCCTAGTGGCTCGTTATCACTTATCAGTGTGAATGCTGCACAAAATGTTAGATAACACATGCATATAAGATTATGAAAGCATGTATTGACAAGTTGTGCGCAACACATAGGCTTTCTTATCGATGCGGGGTCTCGCGCCCGGCTTTTGTACAAAGGATTACATGCAACAACGGTAAGAAGATTCTTAGAGCACATAGGTGGTGGTTGCCGGAACGGGTTCCAAGCAACCACGCCTTTATGGGTAAACTTACTAAGATGCTCTATATTCCGTGAGTTGCTCACCGAACGCCATCTTCGGTCTCAAGGCGATGACAGCGGGCCTAGTGACTCGCTTTCACCCGATAAGGGCCTTCCCACTTCAAGGCCAACTTGTTGGAATTCTTGGCGGATTGAACGCGCCAAAGAACAAGGTCGCCTTCCTTGAAGCTTCTGGCATTAACTTTGCGGCTATGGTAGCGGCACAAAGCTTGCTGATAACAAGCAGCTCATACAAAGAGCTCTCAAGACGATCCTCCTCGAGGAGCAAATAGGCCATCTTGTCGCAGCTGCTCTTGCTCAAGCTCATCATAAGCGAGCACTCGAGGTGACCCGTGAGCACGAAGTTCCGCGGGGAGAACTGCCTTCTCGCCCATAGACTAGAGCAAAGGTGTCCGCCGCTGGGCTCGACGGCGCTGGCCCTGATCGATTTCAAAGAACCACCGCAGCCTCGATCCAGCTTTCTTCCGCACCGCGCAGCCCGTCGAAAGTTCTGGTCTTGAGTCCCCGCAGCACCTCAGCGCTTGTTCTCTCTCGCTTGACCGCTGCTTCTCGGATGAGCAATGTATAGCAGCAGATCTTGGCGCCAAGATCTTGGGCGATCCATGAAGGTGCGGTTTCGTGGAACTGTGTGCCGTTGTCGGTGATGATCCCGTTAGGAATCCCAAAACGGCAAACAATTGACTCAAGAACTTGACTGCCGATCGTGCTGTCACCTTCCTCATCGCTTCCACTTCCGGCCACTTTGTGAACTTGTCGATCGCGACGCATAAGTACTCAAAGCCCCGACAGCTCGGGAAGGGGCCGAGGATGTCGAGCCCCTGCAATCAAAAAGGGCCGTGATAAAGGGATCGTCTGAGAGCTTGAGCTGGCTGGTGTATCTGTTTGAATGGAACTGCACGCTTCACACTTGGTTACTTTGTGCAGCTTGCATCCCGGAGGGCTTCGTCCGTAAGAAACCTTGCCGAAAACTTTGCTTAAGTGCTCTTGCGCCAATGTGGTGACCACATATGCCTCCGTGTATCTCTCGCCAACAGCTTCCGGCCCATCTTCCCTAAGAAATACACTTCAATTTCACACCGCTGAGTCTTCTTCCGCATGTGATGTTGTCAACAAACCGGGTACATACCGTATCGCCGTGCTACTTTTTTCCCGCTTCTTCTTGCTCTTCGGAAGTTCTCCTGCTTGAAGGAAATGGACGATTCCGTCACGCCTACGTCGGAGCTTGTGGCTCGGACAACAAGGACTAAAGGCTCACTCCGTCACGCTGGGAACATCAGCTTCTACGGCAAGAACCAGTGGCTCGGCCGAGCTTGATGATCCCCGCAAGTTTGCCGGAGCAAAACTTGTCGGGAGCGCCCGCTTCAACGTAAACAAACCTTGAGGCTTATCGGAGCAGACCGCCTCACGATATTTGGCGTTGATTTTGGGGACCTTTTTGGCGGCGGCTTCAGGGAGCTCTGCCGGAAAGTAGTCACCGGAAACCAACTTCCTCTTCTTGCTCTGCCCAGTTGATGGTGTTACGGTTGGTTGAGTTAGTTTGAGCACAAAAATTCCTGGTTCCACAGGTAACTTGAGTGCAGCACACTTTGGACAAAGCCGTCAAAGCAATATCGCTCGAAGTTCTTGGAACATGTTCCATTTGCAGGCCTTCAAAGTGTTCTTCTAGCTTTCTCACTTCATCAACATAGGCTTCCATCAACGGGCTCTGATAATCTTTGTTTACTTGGCGGACGACAAGTTGCGAGTCCCCCCTGACAATGAGCTTCTTGATCCCAAGGTCTACCGCGATCCTGAGACCGGCAAGCAAACCTTCATACTCGCAGTAAAGATTGTTTGTTGCTTGCTCCTTGGGAAAGTGCATCCGACTATGTACTTGAGGTGCTCTCCGGTGGGTGCGATAAGCAGCACGCCGCACCGGGCGCCTTTGCGAGAAGGCACCATCAAAGTACATCAGCCACTCTTTATTTGCCTCCTTGTGACGGGATGCTCGTCTCGAATTTCTTCATCTTGCGCTACGCCCACTCGCTATAAATTCTGCCAATGCTCGCTTTTGGATAGTCGAAGTGCTTTCAAACTTGAGGCCAAAGCTTGTGATAGGCCCAAAGGCCCACTCGACAATCCCGCCTGTTTCCTTCGGATTTTGTAATATCCTCTTCAACGGAAAGCGAGTGACAACTGTTATCTCATGTGCTTGGAAGTAATGGCGAGCTTTCTCGAGGCCATGAGGAGGCCGAAGCAACTTCAGACACCAGAGTACCTTGACCTAGCCCCCTGCAGAAGGGAACTGACAAAGTAGACCGGGCGCTGCACCATCCTCTTCTGTGCCTTGTCGCAATCTTGTGCAGATTCATCCTTGTCGGGACCAGAGCTTGACAGCGAAGCCCCCTGCTTATCGCTGGATGCACCTGCCTCGGTTGCCGGCTCATCATCCGCCTCCCTCTCCGCTACTAACGCAGCACTAACCACTTGATTGGTTGCCGCTATATACAGCAGCAACTTCTCTTGTGGCCTAGGTGCTGCGACAAGTATTGAGTGGAGGACAGTACCTCTTCAAGTCCTGCAGCGCAGCCTCCGCTTCTGGAGTCCATTTCATTGGACCTGCCTTTTTCAAAATCTTGAAAATGGCAGTATGCTACCAATGCATTTCTTAGAGATAAACCTGCCGAGAGCAGCCACGCAACCGCAAGCCTTCTTACATCCTTGACGCGCTTTGGTGCTTCAATCACTCAATGGCCTTGATCTTGTCTGGATTGGCTTCGATTCTCCGCCGAGACACAAAGAATCCGAGAAGCTTGCCTAAGGGACTCCAAACACGCACTTCTCGGGTTGAGCTTGAGGTTGATCTTGGCGCAGATTTGCAAAAAGTCTCATCCAGATCCTGAACCGTAGTTGCTTTGTCCTTGCTCTGACCACTATGTCATCCATGTAGGCTTCTACATTTACGTATTTGTGGCTCAAAGGCATCACGAACTACTCTCGCAAATGTTGAACCAGCATTCTTCAAACCGAAAGGCATCCGTATGAAATAAAGATGTGCCACATGGTGTAATGAACGCGGTTTTCTCTTCATCCTCCCGTGCCATGAAAATTTGATGATATCCTGAATATGCATCAAGAAATGAAAGCAAATCACATCCACCGTGGAGTCAACAATCTGGTCGATACGTGGCAAGGGAAATGGGTCTTTGGGACAAGCTTTATTAACATCCGTGAAGTCAATACAAAGTCTCCATTTCCCATTGGCCTTATGCGTACAACTACCGGATTGGCCAACCACGGGATGGAGCACCTCCCGACAAGGCCTCGCTGCTTCCAACTTCTTGATTTCTACCGCTATGAATTCTTGGCGCCCACCGCTGTTTCCTAACTTTTTGCTTGACGGGCCGCTGGAGGACAGACAGCTAGGTGGTGCTCAATTACTTTCCTAGGAACACCGGGGATGTCAGATGGTTGCCATGCAAACACATCGACACTCGCCCACAGGAAAGCAACGAGCTCGCCTTCCTATTTAGGGTCAAGCGTGGCACTGATGGTGAAGGTACCACCAGTGCCGCCCTCCCTTGGCGGCACCTTCTTGGTCTTCGGGCGGAGCTGCCATCATCCTCTTGCACTTGCCGGTGGAGCTCGATGATGCGCTCCTCGACGGTAGCGAAGACTCCAAGAGGTGCGCTTGCCGGAGTGGGCATCGTAACTCTTGCCGGACTTGGTGGTCTTCTTCTTCCCGGGAGCTTCAATGCAAGTGGTTTGCTATCTGTCATGCCGGGCCGCATCCCGGTAATTTTGTGTCGGCGCAGATAAGCGCATCCTTCTTGTCGCCATGGACAGAAATGACGCTTATCGGGCCGGGCATCTTGAATAAATTGTAGGCGTAATGAGAGGCTGCCATGAACTTGGCAAGTGCTGGACGGCCAAGTATGCCATTTTAGGGCAATGGGAAATCGGCAACGTCGAATGTGACCCTCTCACTCAAGTTTAGCTCATCGCCAAATGTTACCGCAAAGTGATCTTCCCTTTCGCTTGCTCCTTCCGGGTTGATTCCTTGAAAGTGCCGCCTTCTTCGAAGCTCATTGCCGTCAGGATTTGAAGTTTCAAGCAATCGCAAGAGATCAGGGTTCAGCCGGCCCCGCCGTCAACCAACATCTTGGTGACCTTGAGGTTGCAGATTGTTGGTGAGACCAACATCGCAAGCACCCGAGCGCAGCTTATGCGATCGGTGGTCCTCAATGTCAAAGATGATGGGCGTGGTGGACCACTTCGTGAGGTTTGCGCGACTCCACGGATGGATTCTCGCTGCATTAACCTCTCGTGATCCACCGCTTGAGTTGACGGTGCGAGGTATGCGTAGAAGCACCTCCGCCAACGCAAAGAACCTCTGTTGCCTTCGAAACTCTTGCTCATCAGCTTCGCCTTCCTCCATATCTTCGCCATCATCATCGCCTTCGTCCTTGTCGCGCCGCTGAGGTCTGTCTCCTTGCCGCTGCTTTGCCTTTTGCCGCTGGCGCCCTCCCCGGCCGGTCTCTTCTTGTTAGTTGCCCTCGCACCTTCCCCGGCCTTCTCCTTGTCTCGCCGCCGTGATTCTCGCCTTCTTAGCTCAACAAGCTGCTCGACTTTCTTGCAGCTCACGGAGGTCGTGGCCCTTGGTGCGGTGAATCTTGCAAGATCTTGCTTGTTGGAGCCGTCACAGCTTGTCGGCGGTCAGCCATGACTTGGCGGTCGGTGTCACCGCAACCTCCTTGCGGAGCCACTAGCCTTTGGCCTTGCTTGCCACCTCCATTGCCGGACTGCTCGACAACTAGTACCTCCTTGTTCTTCTTCCTTCTGTTGTTCCGCCGCCGGCTCTTCCTTGCCGGGGCGGTCTCCTCACAGTCAGATTCTGCTCCCATATTCTCTCCTGGGAGTCTTCTTCCCTCCTCGTAGCTGCGTACACTTGTCGGCCAAGGCATACAGCTCACGACGTCCTTGACTTTGCACATCGCCATCTCCTCCCTCATCCCACGGTTCCGCATGTTCGTGAAACGCGCTTGATCACCTTGGCAGGGTGGACGCCCGATGTTGTAGTGCACACGATCAATCTCTGGATGAACTTGCGCAGGGACTCTCCCTCCTTCCGGGCAAGCGTGAAGGTCACTCTCCGCCATGAGGCTTGTGGTCACCGTGAAGGCGCCAACAAACCGATGGCACATATCTGCCCAAGAGGATATAGAATTGTCCGGCAAGTGCATGAGCCAAGATCTGACGTTTGGCTTGAGCACCAGAGGGAAGTAGTTGGCAAGGATCTTGTCATCTCGTCCCCCCGCAGCTTGCACCGCGATGGTGTAGATGCTGAGGAACTCCGAAGGGTATGTCCTGCCATCATACTTTTCTCTCGCACATCTGGTTTGAAGTTTTTCTTGTCGGGCCATCGGACTTGCCGCAGCTCACGGGTGAACGCAGGGCAACCTACAGCGTCTGACAAGTCGCCGTTCCCCGGGCACATGCATATCGACAAGGTGGGCCCAGCGCTGGTCGGATTGACGCCGCGCTTCTCTTCGGCGCTCGATACGGGTTCGAGCGTCTTCTTCTTGTCGTTCTTTAAGAACTTGCCGCTGATCACGGCGAGCTCGTGGATCCGACGATGCGGTGGAGTCGCTGTCGATGTGGATCCGAGGAGCTGGTGATCTTGGCCTTCGAGAAGGGGAGTGCATGGTGGTGTCACCTCGCAGGTCGTCGCCGCCACCGGCTCGCGTTTTGTCGCCTCGCCGCCAAGAGGGCGAAAATTGGTTGCCATGAACGCCGCCATTGGCAAAGCCGATGAGACTGGATTGTGGCCCTCCATTCGCCGCACCTTGTCGGCCGCTGGAGGGTAGTCTAGAAGTAGCTGAGCTCGCCAAGGCTTCCGCTGGAGTAGTAGGTGGCAAAGGCGCACGGAGCGAGGAACGGATGTGCTCGGACTCCTAACCAAGTTAGGAGGAGCAGCATCCCGCCTAAGCGACCGTGCTCCGCTTCATGCAAACATCTTTGGCGTGCATCACGGGTCTCGAGGGCCTCGGGATCCTCCAGCTTGGCCTTGATCCAACGAGCGATGGTGCTACGGCATCATGACGCTTGCCGGTCCCGCGCTCCTCGAGAAGGACGCGGTCGGATTCGACGCCGAAGCTTGCGCCGCCTTGTCCTTGGACCTGGCGGCGTCGTGGGCTCTCTCGACGACGCCC
This sequence comes from Aegilops bicornis, assembly GCA_021605145.1. Lineage (NCBI taxonomy): Eukaryota > Viridiplantae > Streptophyta > Magnoliopsida > Poales > Poaceae > Aegilops > Aegilops bicornis. The sequence continues at coordinate 121,256,476 of CM038669.1, forward strand.
GTTCCTCCGCCAGCGTCTTCCCCACCCTCCGTCAGCTCCGGTGGTGGTGGGTTCGACACGGACGGCTCTGCTGCTGCCGAAGACTTCTTCTTCGGTGCCATGTTGATGAAGATGATGATGAAGTTGCTCGTGCGACCGCTGGATCAGGTTCACACAGCCTCGACACTTTACCCGGGCGGCGCCAAAGATGTCGGGGAAGTTGATCGTGGCCCATTTAACACCTATGGGACCGGTTCGCTTGTGGTTCGGAGGGGGTCGGAGATTGCTCTCTGAGCGTATCTAATCGATGCACACGAGCAGATTTACCCAGCTTCGGAGCTCTCCGTAGAGATAACACTCCTACTGCTGCTTGGTTGATTATATCGTGTTCTTGCTAGGGAGCAATGGAAGCAAAAAACCTAGCCTGAGGGTCTCTAGTCTCGTATGTGGCAAATAAACTGAACCGGAGCCGAACCCCTTCTACGTTGCACTTGGGCCTCCTTTTATAGGCACAAGGGGTCACCACAGGTGGCAAGTAGACTAGGGTAAAATAGTAAAAACATTGGTTGGTACACCGCTTTGTACAAAGGTATGCTGATCTATACCTAACTCGATGGCAAGGGACAAAAGCCATAAATGTCCGTCCTCACACCTGAACAAAGGTAACAGGGACCGTCAAGCGCGCCACCGCTTGCCACGATGGTAGCTTGTCGCCGCTTATCGCCGCTCCCGGTGGCTGCCGCAGACTCATTGACACGCGTGCCTGGGAAAGCCCCATGGCGACACGTTGGCGGATGAGCTGGAGCGGAGATGAAGAGAGGTTACCTGCTGCGGCAAGTGCCTTGCCGCGGCAAGGTCCTTGTCGCGCTCGGGAGCTTATAGCCCGCCAAGCCTTCCCGGCAATCTCCTCTTGCCGGGGTCTTGTTTCCTTCGTGCTTTGAGTGGCCTTCCCGACAAGCTCCTCTTGCCGGGGCCTTGATTATTTTGTTCTAGAATGGCTCCGAAGGAGCCGCTGAGGACCTTGGCGGTCACCAGGCCAGCCTTGCCGCGGGGTGCTGCGACTGTCCGTGCACGAGTTTGGGGTACTAGGGTACCCCTACTCTAGTACACCGACACCGATGGAAGTGGACGAAAGAGGGGATGCTTTCCGGGGCATCCCCAAGATTTGAATTTTTGGTGTCCTTGGACTATCTTGGGGGTGCCATGGGCATCCCCAAGCTTAGGCTCTTGCCACTCCTTGTTCCATAATCCATCAAAAGAATTCACCCAAAACTTGAAAACTTCACAACACAAAACTCAATAGAAATCTCGTGAGATCCGTTAGAGAAAGAAAACAAAAGACTACTTTAAGGTACTGTAATTAACTCATTCTTTATTTATATTGGTGTTAAACCTACTATATTCCAACTTCTATATGGATCATAAACTATTTTACTAGCCATAGATTCATGAAATTAAGCAAACAACACGCGCAAAACAGAATCTGTCAAAAACAGAACAGTCTGTAGTAATCTGTAACTAACGCAAACTTCTGGAACTCAAAAATTTCTACCAAAATTAGACGACCTGTAAAATTTGTTTATTGATCAGCAGCAATTGGAATCAATATTTTATCACGTTCTGGTGATTTTTAACAATTCGGGCACTGAGCGCAAAGTTTCTGGAAATTACAGCAAGATCAAATAACTATCATCCAAGAAGATCCAATAGGTTTAACTTGGCACAAACACTAATTAAAACATAAAACCACATCTAAATATAGGCTAGATGGATTGTTTATTCCTAAAAATAAGCAAAAGAAAAAAAACTAAAAATAAAATTGGGTTGCCTGCCAACAAGCGCTATCGTTTAACGCCCCTAGCTAGGCATTGATAATTTTAATGATGCTCACAAGAAAGACAAGAATTGAGGCACAAAGATAGCATCATAAAACATGTGACAAACACACTTAAGTCTAACATACTTCCTATGCATAGGCATATGATAGGCAAACAAATTATCGTAGCAAGCAAAAGCTAGCATATGCAAGGAAGCGGAAAGGAACAATAGCAATCTCAACATAACGAGAGGTAATTTAGTAACATGAAAATTTCTATAACCATATTTTACTCTCTCATAATAATTACATGTAGGATCATAAGAAAATTCAACAATATAGCTATCACATAACATATTCTCAACACGATCCTCATGCATGCTAAGTTGACACTCTTCCAAAATAGTGGGATTAATAAAGAATTCAAAGTCATGACCTCTCCGGACCCACTTTTATCAAAAAATACCATAAGATTGAAAAATTCTCCAAATATGTGGGATCTAAAGTTGACACTCTTCCAAACTCCACTTTCAATATTATTGCAAACAATATTATCAATCTCATATTCATCATGGGGCTTAAATAAATTTTCAAGATCATAAGAAGAATCACCCCAATCATGATCATTGCAACAAGTAGTAGACATAGCAAAACTAGCATCCCCAAGCTTAGGGTTTTGCATATTATTAGCATAATTGACATCAAGAGAATTTATAGTAAAATCATTGCAATCATGCTTTTCATCGAAGGAACTACCAAGTATGGGTGCAATAGCAACGATCTCATGTTTAACATAAGGAATTAAAGCAAATTCATCTTCATAAATATTGGCATCATGGCCACAAGAATAGCAAGCATCATGTTCATCAAGGGGTATTTCAATCAAATCATCGGAATCATCATTATCTATAGATTCATGCATATCATTATTTCCTTCCAGAGCAACGGTCATTCTTTCAATAAATTCTTGGACATAGACATTATGAGCAAGGTTTTCATTGCAATATTTAAGTATGACGGAATTTTCAAATTTGTTGAGAGTAAAATCATACTTTTAAATCAAAGAAGCAACTTCATGAGCACCCTTAAAGACCCACAAATTCTTCAATTTGTTCGATATCATAGTAACTATAAACACCCTTTGCATAAGAAGATAAGATTTCATTATCATTGAACTCACATCGGTAGGGAGGTGTTTTTAGGGCTCTTAGAGCAACAAGTAAAATCACACATTTCACAAAGATTCAAAGCATAGCATAGCAGACTATTTATATAATACTGTAAGAGTCTCCCTTTTCGCATAAACGGTGACGCACAAATGAGCATGCTCATCTAAAGATTTCCCATCAACTAGGCTAGTTGGGGATTCAAAGACGAAAGATAAGGATCGAAGATGATCCAAGTAGAACACTTTAAGTGGATCCATAACAATAGACTTTTAGCAAGCAAAGATGAAAGCAAATATAAGGCACATGGTAACACAAGCAAACAAGAAGCAAGCGGTAAAGAGGGGGCGAATAAAACGGCAAGGGTGAAATGGGGGAGAGGAAAGCGAGAGGCAAATGGAAAATAATGTAATGCGAGAGATAGGGATTGTGATGGGTACTTGGTATGTTGACTTTTGCGTAGACTCCCGACAACGGCGCCTAAATCCTTCTTGCTACGCCTTGAGCTTGCGTTAGTTTTCCCCGAAGAGGAGAGGATGATGCAGCACAAGAGCGTAAGTATTTCCCTCGCTTTTTGAGAACCGAGGTATCAATCCAAGAGGAGGCCACGCACAAGTCCCTCGCGTACCTGCACAAAACAATAGCTACTACGCAACCAACGCGATTAGGGTTTGTCAATCCCTTCACGGTCACTTACGCAGAGTGAGATCTGATAGAGATAATATTTTTGGTATTTTTTGGTATAAAGATGCAAAGTGAAAAGTAAAAGGCAAAGTAAAACAAAGCAAGTATAAAAGTGATGGAGATTGATATGATGAGAATAGACCCGGGGCCATAGGATTCACTAGTGGCTTCTCTCAAGAGGATAAGTATTCTACGGATTGGGTGAACAAATTACTGTTGAGCAATTGACATAACTGGAGCATAGTTATGAGTATATCTAGGTATGATCATGTAAATGGGCATCACGTCCGAGACAAGTAGACCGAAACGATTCTGCATCTACTACTATTACTCCACTCATCGACCGCTATCCAGCGTGCATCTAGAGTATTAAGTTAAAAACAGAGTAACACCTTAAGCAAGATGACATGATGTAGAGGAATAAATTCATGCAATATGATAAATACCCCATCTTGTTATCCTTGATGGCAACAATACAATACATGCCTTGCAACCCTTTACATCCTTTGGGTAAGGACACCACAAGATTGAACCCAAAGCCATGCACTTCTCCCATTGCAAGAACTACCAATCTAGTTGGCCAAACCAAATGGATAATTCAAAGAGACTTGCAAAGATAACTCAATCATACATAAAAGAATTCAGAGAAGATTCAAATATTATTCATAGATAAGCTGGATCATAAACCCACAATTCATCGTTTCTCAACAAACACATCGCAAAAAAGAAGATTACATCGAATTGATCTCCACGAGAGAGGGGGAGAACATTGTATTGAGATCCAAAAGAGAGAAGAAGCCATCTAGCTACTAGCTATGGACCCAAGGTCCGGGTAAACTACTCACACTTCATCGGAGAGGCTATGGTGTTGATGTAGAGGCCTCCATGGTGGATGCCCTCCCATGGGAGCTCCTAATGTGCCCCAAGATGGGATCTCGTGGATCTGTGAAGTTGCGGCGGTGGAATTATGTTTTTGGCTCCTGTTACGATCGTTTGGTGGTACGTAGGTATATATAGGAGGAAGGAGTACGCCGGTGGAGCAACAGGGGCCCATGAGGCAGGGCGCGCCTAGGGGTGCCCCACCCTCGTGACCGCCTCTCTGGTTCCTTGGCATAGGGTCCAAGTCTCTGGATCATGTTCGTGAGAAAATCACGCTCAAGGTTTCATTCCGTTTGGACTCCGCTTGATATTCCGCTTTCTTCAAAACACCGAAAAAGGCAAAAACATCAATTCCGGGGCTGGGCCTCCGGTTAATAGGTTAGTCCCAAAAGTAATATAAAGTGGAAAATAAAGCCCATTATAGTCCAAAACAATAGATAAAGTAGCATGGAGCAATCAAAAATTATAGATACGTTGGAGACGATTATCCGGGAAGACCTTGGCCGTGGAAGCCCGCCTTGAAGAGGAATACGAGGGTTCAACGGTTCGGTAATTGTGAGGCTGAAATCGCCGCTTGAGAATAACAGGGTGTGGGTGAGTAGAGGGATGGCACCGGCCAGCGGTGGGAGTAATCTACGGGCGGTGGAGGCCACCGCGCATCACAGCCTGGCCACGGGAGGTAGGAGCACGCGATACACGACCGGCGCTGCTTTACTGGCTGGAGCAAGAAGACCAGAGGTTGAAGAAGCACTACGGCCGTTGGATGGACATCAGACGATCAATCAGCAGCTAGAATCGTTTATATTGACTAAGTTGACAAAGCCCTTGGTACTGGCGTCAACTTAGTAGGCCCACAACTCGGATTTGGCAGAGAACATATATCCCATTTGCGATTTGTAAGAATGTACAGCCCATTTTTTAATTCTAATGGAATTTACTACAGCCCATTTTTAGTTTGTTAAAAGTACAACCCAACTTCTAGCTAGGACAACAATTAATAATTAAAAACAACCGCTCAAAACAGAATTCAAAAAAATTCCCACATTTTGATGGGATCCCAAATATTTTATCCTAAATTTCTAGTCGGGTTAAATATAATTTCAAAATAAAGTTGTATTACATTAAAATCCAACGAAATATTGCATCACAAGAACAAGTAATGAAATTAAAATTTCCAAATTCCAAAATAATATATTTTTCAAACTAATTGTGTGTTTGGTGCATAGTAATTTCCTCAGTTATTATAATTACATCCAATTTATTATTTCTTAAAGTCCATTTTCTTGTTAAGCCTAATGCATACCTCCTAGGAAACGTTTGCATAAATAAGCGGATAACAAGTTGACCCGATATTGTGTACAACTCAAGCATCGGCCCCGATTGGGTATTGCTTGATGTTGAAAAAAAGGCCTGTGGTAGTACAAAGACAACCTAACATGGTTACTCAGCCCCACATTCAATGACACCGGAAAGGCCCAAACAAGGCTTCTCAGACAACTTTTTGAAGTCATCGGCTCAATTAATAACTTTTGAAAAATTTAGATTACAGTGGAACCTAAATAAAAGCTGTCACGAGCAAATAAATAATTCAACGGGTCCCACTTGTGCGTGTGTGCGCGCGCGTGTGTGTGTGTGTGTGTGTGTGTGAGAGAGAGAGAGAGAGAGAGAGAGAGAGAGAGAGAGAGACCCATCGGTCGATGCTTGTAAATACATCTTTCAGCCATATGCATTGGCCGATGCTCAAGAAAACTTATATAGTTGACACAATCATATAGAACATCATAGCACAATCGAACTTACATACAAAAAATTTCACGCAGCGGCACAATCAGGATGGAAGCAAAGGATCGCACACGGAAGGGCTATGTTGAAACCAACGAAGTCGTACATAACGGTTCATCATCTTTATAAATGACGGGAAATATCTTGAATGTTGTGCAAAGAAAATAGATGCATAACACAATAAGTTCTCGCTTAGCACATTAAGTTGACGTACAACCCTTTCTAAAAAACGTTCGTGTACAAAATTAGAACAGGTCACAATCAAATGTACCGCATCTCAAAGTGCTTCGCACTCCATAGCTCGGATTTAACTAGTACTATCTCGACAAGATTCAGCTTGTTACCTCAAATTAGAGCACATCCAGCAGCCATCCCCCGCCTCTTCTCCCAAAGAAGCGATGGCCTCCGCCACGCCGATGGAGTAGGCCCTGTGCCATCCATCGCTCCGAGCAACACGGAGAAAGTCCGACGTTGACTTCGTAATGGACGTCGTTGACGGACCCTCGCACCGGGCCAGCCGCGGCAGGACTTCGATTGATGGATTGACCACTTCTTCACATGCACGAACACTCGATACGGTACATCCCTAACATGGTCTCCGGCGGCCTTGGTGGCGCACGGAATAGTACAACCCGGTTCCTGCACCGTATCTCAACACCAATCACCTTCGGTATGGTGGATGGCTTCTTCATCCATGCCATAACCGCCGTGAGCCCAGCTATGCGGAGGAACAAACATACTTACGAGCTCACCTCCAAGGTCGTTGATAAGCTCGTTCATGGACTCATTGTTCCAAGCACGTCGAGGCATGCCGTGGAAGGTAAGCTTTGTTAAAAACTCAAGCTCGTGAGGGCACCGAGCCCCATCCTGGTGCCCACCGATCAAAGCTCACCAACGCGCCATTGCGTAAACAAACGCCAAGAAGATTCAACACACGATCATAGCTTGAAAGTTGCGGAACCTCGGCGAAGAAATCAGCGGTGGCGGATAGACTTCGACGAGCAAGTCACTTATTTGGATGCCGCGGCGCAATGCCAAGAACTTTGACAAGGTCATCCGTGAGACGGGAGGCCGGTCGCCATTGATGGTTACCATCAGCACTTTCTTGCGACAATCGGTCATCAAGCGCCGCCATGCCCGCTGTTGAGCGACAAGATGCAAATGATCAAGGTAGGACGGACCTCGTGGATCTCTCGGCTCGAGATCCGCGTTGACCGGCGACATGATAGTGCGCTTTGAGTACAGGGAGTACAAGAGGGGATTTGGGGGAACTGGAGTAGGAATCGAGATTCCAGAGGTGGGGAGGGCGGAGACTGGGATGAAAAGGTAGCATGAATTTCGAAAGCACGCGCTAATATGCTCTCGGCGCAAGCACACGTAAAACACCGGTGGCACCCACATGTCGGCCTAAGAGTCCTTATTCTTTCTTTTTTGAGAGCCAGGCCTTTTTTCCGGTGATCTTTGAGAGCCTGGACTGAGAGTCATAATTGACCTGTTTGGCATTGCGTTACTACTCGGCCCATATTCAACGACACCTCACTGGCCCAAACAAGTGTATGTCATCGAAAAGACAGTGAGCTCAAATTATGTAACTTGGAAAAAGGAGATATACTCTGAACACTGGAAAATGGTGATGCCCTCATTTAGCCCACCAGTAGTTCGAGACAATAAACAGTTCGAAACAACGATATATACAACATTCAAACACCGACTAGTGACTACTATCGACATAAACATCAAGACATGATAGTTCATAAGAAGTCTTGCTACACCACCAAAACACACCCATCTCAGCGCCGTCAGACTCTCGTGATCCGCATTTAGAATGACATTCTAAATGTAAGCAACTATTACATAGAAAGAGTGACATAGACGAGGAAGACCAAATGACAAGGAATATGCATAACAAAAGAAAAAACTACCCATCCGTAACCAGCAAAGAAAGACAACAAAGTCATTCAAGAGATGATCCAACACCATCATAATTTGCAGCCCCGCTTCAGCGATCAAAGGATCCGGAGACACCAAAGATTACTCCACCCTTTCGATGCAACAGCCCAATTACCTATCAACCTCAAGGCTTGAACCACATCACCGTCATTGTCAGAATTGAGACATCCAAGGATCAAAGTTAATCTAGATGCCTTTGTCATTCTCACCTTCTTTTGGCTGCAGGCTGTATCGTTGACAATCGGGGGAGTTTGCTCCCGAACTCCTAGGGCTCGCCATGTAGACATAGTTTTCCATAGCAAACAGAGCCTCTCTGCCATCAAGGTCCTTGCCAACGGTGATCTCCTGGTTAATCGGATAATTGAGTCCGAGAAACAGAGATCGTGAACCAAGGCTGTTTACCCGCCCAACTAAAAATCCTAAAGGCCCCAACAAGCTGGTATCCTACTCATAGACGTAATAACCGTCTGTCCGGATACTCACGTATTACACGGTGCTTGTATACAAGGGGTTTTTGCAATATAACTTCTCCGGCTCATGTGTCCGAATGATCATCAGTCTTTTGCCGTCATTGCCCTGATCGAGCGAGGAACCAAAGTTGTGCTTCCTCGCTTTTGGCAAAGGTGGTGTGATTACAAAGGGCAGAATTATAGGGACACCGCATCATATCAAAAAAGGGCGTGCATTGTTAATGTAAGATCAGCATTGTTCGTAGTATGAGTAGGATATAGCAAGAAACAACGTTGATATGTCACTTTATTGGGAACCGGAGGAAAATACATGTGGAAATGTATACTTTGGGTTTGAAAATATAGAAGTGCCATGCATGGTTATACTCATGTTATCTCGCAATCGATTCTTCACAGGAAACTACCATGTCATGCATGTTATGTAATCATGTTACATCCTCACAAACAAATTCTTCAAGGTAACTAATAGACCATGCATTGTTATATACTGTGTTCTGTGGGCAAATTTTTGTGAGGATATTATTCTAGCCATTGATTGTCAAGGGCTAATATAGGTATGTACACATGGTAAGCATTGCAGGATTTCACTACTTCCAAATATAGAGTTCTCCATATGGACATTTACTTCCCTAATGTATGGTTAGATGAAACCAATAAAGGTGGTGCATGTTTCTACATCATGAAAATGAGGAAACTAATATGGCCATTGATACACATTCATATTTAGTAGTAGTATATAGATTACCGTAAAATAAGGATAATATCCATATATTACTAACCGCTTGATTATTCAGTGGTACAAATTGGTCTGTAATGACATGGTCACAATCGCATGAATTAACTCATTCCAAATATAGCTGATTTACGGCATCTCTAATATATTGCCATAGTTCTACTCAAATTCTGCTCAAAATGTGGATATGCCAATCATCACAAAAGTTCAAATAAAGTGTCATGGCGTCATCATTAACATGAGAAGGAAATAACTTACACGCCGCCGTCCACCAATACGTGGTGCCATCTCGCTTTGTCGATCACAGAGATGATGCCATTGTGTTCAATAGCATCATAGAAGTGTGTATCGCCTTTGACGATGATCCACCGCGAGCCGAGTTGTCTCCAGCTAAAGAAGGCACCGGCGTAAAGATAGGCGGTAGTCCGCTGCCTAACAAGGCAATTAGCTTGAAGTCTGCTTAATTCACATGTCATGTGGGCACTTGGCGATTACAATCTTACGCAAAACAAGGTTCGGCCCAACTGACGTAGTAATCTAGATGACTTGGACCGCGATGGTAATACACTATATAATCCAATCGGAGGAAGGATAATCTCATGGGAGGTCCGGAAGTTCATGAGCACCAACTTTTTACCGCCTTCTCAAGGCAGCCATCCAAAGGGGAGTTCATGCCGACCCAAGACATACCTACCAAGAAGTTTTGGGCGATGGTGATCGGATCGATGTCGAGGGAAATGATGTACGGCGACACACTACATACCGCAAAGAAGTTTCGCTAATGGAGATCGGATTGAAGTCGAGGGGCATCATGCACGCCTCAGTATCATGGTGAGCCAATCTCGCAAGACTAGATAGCAAAGCAACTGTGGTGTCTTGAAAAGCTTAGGCCTCGCTCGACGATGGCCGTGTGCATGTCCCTCGAAAGCATGCGGCCAGCAGGCGGCTGTCAACATATCCATACACGAACAACAAGAGGTCGAGGATGTCACCGGGAGATTGCTCCAATCGCGGCTCATATGGATGTTGCTGGTTCGCGTTCGGCCATGGTGGAGTTTGGAAGGGGCTTGATTTATGGGGAGAAGGATGTCGGTGGCCGGAGCGGCTAGCTTAGGGAATAGTGGTACTTTGGGGGAGGCGAGTGAGGCGACGGTACATGGGGGCACAAAGGAGATGGATAATGTAAGACGGAGACGGAGAAGGAGATGGAGATGGAGTGGTGCTATGGGAGCGAGAGAGGAGATGAGGGGAGGCTAATGTGTCTGACAGCTGGCAAAGTGACAGACCCAAAGGCATTGTGGTGAGGCTGACTTTGGTAACCCGAACACGCCGACTCGGCCTCGACTAGTGTCGGTATGAGGGTGTTGTCACTTCACTGTGAGGACCGGATGAATAGTATTTTGACCATCAAGTGTACCACACTTGTACTACTACTACTACTACTACTACTACTACTACTACTACTACTACTACTACTACTACTACTACTACTACTACTACTATTATTACTACTACGACTACTAGTAGTAGTAGTAGTAGGAAGATGAGTACTGCAGGTGTGTATAGCGGAAATAGGTCTCCCGTGCTAGCATGGCTGTTCACTTCATCGCTCAGTATCATCCATATTGCAAGCGTAACCAAATTCTCGTGCATGCCCAATCAACGCCTCGCCATGATGCATGCAAAGTGGTCGCTCCGTGCATCAAGGACGGCATGCGCATCATTCCACACTTGAGAAGAGGAAAAATGGAAAGGTAGAACGCGCAGCAGAGGAAGAGAACCACGGCTAACAAGGCCGGGAGGGATCGAGCAGAAAGTTAATGCTCCACGCCTAAAGGTTTTGGGAAAACCTGATTTTCATAAGGTGACTTATACTCACCTAAACGGAGGGAGTATTCCTTAACCAGAGAATGTTGTGTCTCCCACTCACACGCTCAAAAAAAACTACGACACATTTTTTATGTTTGCATAGGTCCCACCTATCAGGAAGGATGGGCACGCATTACAGCAGTGCGACTTCATCTCGCCTACCCGCATAGCCTTTTCTGTTTAGTCTATCTGCCGTCTAATCAACTCGCTTCGCACGCCACTTCTCCCGTTTACTTCTCCATCGGGAACCGATTCGCCTCGGCTTCTTCACCTCCCCTTCGCCTTCATTTGCATCCAAACCCCACTTCGCGTTCACATTGTTTTAACCTCTTTAAATAATCATCTACTACTTCAGTTAGACTAGCCATCTAATCCTAATTCTCCAAACCATAGCCCTCCGCTCCAGCCGGGTTCCAAATGGTGAAAGAGATCGAGATGCGTGTTTTAGCATCCAACATGTCCTTGTCGAAGGCTCGATGCGCATAGTTGCCACCGTCACCGTCCACCCAAGGGTTGTTCGGCAGTGGATCAACAATGTATCCAACTCCCTCAAAAAGGTAGAGACGAGGGTCATCGGTCTCGACGCAGAGTACATGGAGCGTGCCTGCAGGAAGATCCAATAGCGCCGCCCGTCCTTCAGTCTGTGCCTCAAGATGATGTTTTGGTGTACCACATCATACACTCGCCCACCATACCTGTGTGATCTTCACGATTTCTTGTCTCGGGAGGACGTATACTTACGTGGGCAGCCATCAAAGGGGACAAATAGAAGCTGAGCCGCATAACCTTGATTTGAAAAGCATCGCCGACCTACAAACCGAGAATCAAAATTCACTCAGAGAAGATTGTGCTAAATGCGAGACACCATCCCTATTCGATGTAGCAAATTTTGTGCTCGATGCAGATCTTCGTAAGGGTGATGACGGTGGCATTAAGGTCGTCTGGATGGGAGAATTATCCCTTGATGTACGAAAGGATAAAATATGCTGCCCTCGATGCCCGTGTGAGTTTTGAGATAGCTGCAAGGACCAAAGAGCTTGTTGCGAAGCCGACTCCCACAGAGAATGAGAACAAGAAGAAGAAGAAGAAGAAGAAGAAGAAGAAGAAGAAGAAGAAGAAACCGCTGCACCAGCAGGAGGGCATTATGGATGGATGAACTATTTCCTCTCTTGTAAAAAAAGTTATTCCCTCTCGGTGTATTTGATATAGATGGACTATTTCGATGGTGTGCATGTCTTTGGAACAGAGTAGTAGCGTGGGTCCGCTTGACTATAAGGAACTATTTATCCGCATATAGCTTTCTCGCTACTCCTTCCAAAGGATCGGTATGCGGTGCATGTGTCCGTGAGACATGACAGCTTGTCCATGGAAGTTCAACTACGGGCGACCATCACGCTTCATCTCCACGATTCCCACGACGCCTCTCCAACCCACGACACCACGCCCCGATGTGCGCCTCACCCTCTCGCCACACCGCCCCTCCGCTTTGTGTGCATGACATGTGGGCCACCTAAAATGCGGCGAGCATCAAGTTTCTACCACAGCCACCCACGATTCCCCACAGCGTAGCTCGAACCCATGAAACCACACGTCCCCCCGACCAAGGGCTCACCCCTCTTGGCCCCACCGCCTCTCGCCTTGGGAGCATTACATGTGGACCACCACCTATCGGGTCCACATGTTATTGACTCAAAGGTAGGTGTAGTAAGGCACTGAAGCTCAGTCCCGACGACCCTGAGAGGGAAATGTAACTCCTGCGCCAGGGCTTGTGGTGCTCCCGCAGCACGAACTCGTGCCAAACTTGAGATTTGTTTCTTTACTATACATGCACGCAATGATTTAATGGACATTGTAATCTCAACATGTGATGGGGAGCTCTAAATTTGAATTTGAAACTTATAAAACGAATAAACTAGGAGAGAGGGAGTATATCGTAGGATGTGTCCCATACAAAATAAGTCCCCTCGTTTGTCACCGCGAAGATGCGGTTAGAAAGGAGCACAACGACTTCCAACTAGTACGGCAACAAATAGGCTGAAGACAACATGGTCCTCCTTTGACCGCCATGTGCAAGGTTCGTATATCTTATTCAATCTCACCGTGGTTCCATCGTACCAATTCATGCGGTGGCCCGCTGTTGCATGGCTGATCCCAATGTTGGACAAAGGTTCCTACGGGAACGGTGTCACCATTGTAAATGTTGTGCAAATTGATGTTGGTACCCTCCGTACATATGCAAGCCAATCTCCACTGCACCGAGCCTAGCACAGCTGAAAAAAAGCAAGGTGGGCAGGGGAGAATTAGGAAATGGACACGGAAGTAGTCTTTAGAATGCATTTACTACGTGATCAAACTCATCTTACCTGCTCATTGGAGGAAATCCGAGTGCCCCTCAACGTCGGCATCTCAAGGCGTCAACTTGCAACTCTGGCCACGCCGCGCTGGAGAGACCCCCAAGGAAACGTCCCCATGCGTTCCACGGAACATCAAGATGCATTTGTATGAGTAGTTTATCTTGTGAGAGAAAAGGATGAACGAGGGAAGGCCTCTAGAGATAGAGATGGACACTACTACTACCAATGTGCTGGCCCGTGCGTTGCAATGGACCCAAACTAGTAGAATAGTACTTGTTCACGTGCTTGAAATATAAACACTCTAGTTTTGATATACATGTGCCAGCAGACACGACAGCTTGTCCATGGAAGTTGAACCACGGCGACCATCACGTTTCTTGTTTCTACCACTGCCACACCCACACGCGATTCCCACGACGCCGCTCCAACCCACGGCAGTACGGCGTCCCCGGACGTGGACATGGATCCTCCGACGTGGCTATCAACGCCTTGCATGCCTTTTCTTCACGATGTGTGGGACCCACGCTTATTGGTCCCACATGTCGATGATGTAATGGTAGGATTGTTCATGTCCCTCATCCCTCTCGGCCCCACCGCTCCTCTGCCTTTGTGTGCATGACATGCGGGCCAGCTGAACTGCGGCAACCATCAACTTTCTACCGCAGACACACCCGATTGGACACGGTTTGCCTGCTCCGCTGCTGTGACACATTTCGTCCCGGGCATCAATCCTCAGCTGGAGTACTTATGTACTACAGGTAATACCCGCCGGTGTGGCCATCTACGCCTCGTAACGCCCCGACGCCCAGCGCCCGGTGTGGCACTCGCCACGGCCACGCCACCACCGGCCGGTTCATCTCGAATGAGTAAGTCGCGAACCACGCCACGACCATGAGAATGACATGTGGGCCAGCCGCATTTAAGGTCCGCATGTCATTGACTCATAGGCCGGGCACTAAGCCATCGAAGTTCGGTCCCGTGGGCCCCGAGAGGGAAATGTAACTCCTGCGGCAGGCCTTGTGGTGCTCCCGCAGATCTGAGCTCGTGCCAAAAACGGGAATTTGTTTCTTACTAGTACTACCAACCTGAGTAGTACTAGTAAGGTACACGCGATACATTGCACGCATGAGATTCAGTGGTTTGTGCATTATGCTTCTACATGTGGAGTTTTCTGGTTCTAACATGTGGCAAAATCTGGTGGAATGTAAGGTTAGGCAAGTTTGATTAACTTAGGTGAGTGTTTGGTTCAAGCCACACCTTAGGCAAGCCACACTAAGGCCCCACATGACATACACACACAAAATGTGGTAAGATTCCGTTAGTAGGTTTGCCAACTTGTGGCTCTCATTTTGAGGAACTAATAACTTTGCCTAAGCTTAGTTGTGGCAAAGTTAGTCATGAATTAAGTTCAACCATGGAGTCTTCTAGATTATACATGTGGCGAATCTGGTGGATGATATCCAGCAAATCTACAGAAAGGCTCGGATTTGCCATCTTTGTATGTCGGATTGGCTTCATCGAACCAATCAACTTTCAAAGTTTTTCACACACTATATAGGGGGTATAGATATAGATGTGCCGGTCCGTTGCAATGGATCCAAAGTATATATATTTAGTGGAGTGCACTCTAAACACATTATCTATTTATTTTTCTCTAACCTTCCGTAGCCATGCAACCAAGCCACATAAGCTTCATGGGCGCCCCCACATCATATTATTCATACTCGTTGATTGAAAAAGATAAATCAACCAAAACAAGATCTTCCCGCTTTTTGTTCCTACGATGTTGCCGCGTGCGCATTACCTACTAGTTGTATAGTGGTAGTACTAGTAATATAGTATTAGGAATACAAACTTGGTACTAAGTAGTACTAGTATGGAATGCTCCTACTCTATCAACGAGCCCTGCCTCGACACCAAATTTCTTGGCTTAGGTACAGTGACTAGATCTTCCCCTCGTATCATAGATTAGGATCGTAGGTGGTCTCATTTATTGCCATGCATGACACATAGTATCATCGCATTTATTATGTTACGGTATCTACTTGTATGTTACTATAACCATCTTTCTCTTCTTTAATTGCTTGCCACATAAGCATGTTTGCGAGTCCCAAGTGCATGTTACTACTTATGTTACCCCCACTATGGCCAGCCTTAGTACTCCTGTGCCATGTATCATATATTAGTATCATGTAGTATTTATTGCCATGTATGACACATAGTTCACGAGCGCTCTCTATATGTACCACCTTTTTTTAATTTCAAGTTTTGCTCCATGGCGCAATCCATCGATACTACTACTGTACAAAAGTGGAGTATATACATTTTTTAGAAGGCTAGAGGGCGGGGCGGTCTAGCTCGGTCGGTTTCACTAGAGGTGAGGGCCTTTGTGATTTGATGGCTCATTAATGTTGTCCAATCGAATAGTACTGCACCGCCCGCTGCACGCCCGGCGCCTCCGTTAAACCCGCATGCAAACCGAGAATCCTACTCCGGCCACACGTCCGTTCATGAGCGGGCCGGAATTAAACGCAACACCGGCCGAGCTCCTCCCGTTCGCCCTCAGTTTAAACGAGGCCGACATCGCCAAGATCCTACCGTCCGCCCTCTATCTACACGAGGCCGACATGCATAGCTGGCAACAATCGCACCCCTCCGCCGCTCCCCCATTTCCTCCTTCACCATTTTCTCCACTCTTCCGATGGCTTCCGATGAGCCGTTCTCCGGCATATTACCCGGCTGGGTGGCCCGCCGAGCCCTCCGGATACGGGCGAGGCCGCTCGATGCTTCACCAACCTCACTTGGCCCGACGGAGCTGTTGCCGCCCTAAAGTGGCGTGGTTCAAAGAACTCGCCGCTCCAGTTCAGCTCGATGAGGAGTGGCGAGTTGCTCCATCTGCCCGGGCGACCACGCCGCAGACGGGCGTCATCGCTGCCGTGTCGTACTGCGCCACCAATGTCTGCGGTGCCACGCCTCCCGTGTCTGTGGGCGCGCCTCCCGTGCCTGCGGCAATGCCATGCAGGCAGAGACAGAAGCTGGGTGCGTGGAGAGCGATGAGTCGGTGGCTAGCTTCTCCGTGTCTGCCGCCATCATCGAGGAGAAGTAGAACACGGGAGGCCACCGCCACTTGGGACCCATGAAGGCCACCGCCGAGGCGACGCCGATCATGATTGTGTGGTTTCTTTGCTACTTGCCGTCTCTTCCGAGGACCTTTCGTCGACCCCGCAAGTGTCTCAGCGGACATGAGGAAGACAAAGGGATCCGCGGGTGGCCATTTAGAACTAAAATAAGTCTAGATATATCCATTTCTAGGACAAGTATTTCTGGACGGAGGGAGTATTAATTATACAAGAGAGCCGGATTGGCACCTCTTAGTTCATGTAAATGTAATGAAATCCATCATGTTTATATGAAGATCCGGCTTTTTCATATGAAATCCTTCATGCTTATATAAAATCAGTCCGTGTTTGCACGAATTTCATCTGGTTGTTTAGAGTTGTAAAAATTTATTCCTCTGGCATTTGATGTCGTCCTCCGCGGAAGGAAGCGAGAGGAAATTTGCTAGCTGCCGTTGGAGATGCTCTTTATGCTGGAAATAATAGAGTGACATCCAATCCATTTGAGTTAATTGCCTATATGATTGTCCCTCTATAAAAAGTTAATTGCATGTACAGTGTACACGTGACTTGCAGGGTGGCTACAGCTTCGTACAGAAAGTTAAAAAGAAACAAGTCCATCCTTAATATTCTAAGTACTCTATGGGTTCCACTTTGTCGACTGATGGCGCCAAGAAGTACATATTAAATAAGAAGAGTAAAATATAATATCAAAATATAAAGATAAAAGACAGAATTCGAACTCATGTCATCATGTTAAGTAGCATCCGGCGCTAACTCAGCCCAAGACATTTTTGTTGTAGACCGTCTTTGGAGATATATCTCCATGTCTACTCTTATATGTACTCCATTCGTTCCTAAATATTTGTCTTCTTCAGATTTCAAATGGACTACCACATACGGATGTGTATGTAGACATATTTTAGAGTGTAGATTCACTCATTTTGCTACGTATGTCCTTTTTGGAAGGGGTCAGATTTGTCCTTGATTTATTTATGAGGTATCCAGATGGCACTGCACCGCCAAGAAAAGAGGGTAACATCAAAATTATGGACTACTTTTTTGAGTATGTTGGTAAGGTCCGGTCATAGTCACTTGTTGAAATCTCTAAAAAGAAAGATACTCCCTCCGTCCGGAAATACTTGTCATCAAAATGGATAAAAGTAAATGTATCTAGACGTATTTTAGTTTTAGATACATCTCTTTTTATCCATTTTGATGACAAGTATTTTCGACGGAAGGAGAAAACAATGAAGTTGGTGATGATGGTGTGCGTGCCATCCTGCAATATAGGCCGTCGGATTTATATCTAACGGATAGGAAAGAAACTATGGCAATTTTGCAAAAATATACCCACATATCTCCACGTTACGCAAATAAGGCCTTCCCTCGTTCAGCCTTTACTCTCACAAGATAAACTACTCATACAAATGCATCTTGATGTTCCGTGCAACGCACGACAGCTAGCTAATTTCTTTTAAAATAGTTGCTGCGATAATTGGGTTGAAGTGATATATTTTATGTCTGCCCTGAATGATTTCAGATTCACTAGTAGTAATAAAGAAAAGGTTACCTTGTTAATTAACAGAAAACAGGGTGAAAACTATCACATGAGGCCGGTAAAAACAAGGCACACTGGGTTCAGCGTCATCGTCACTACAGCTTGTCTTGTGAGAAGTCTACATATCGAGGGGCTACCGAGCGAGGCACCGAGACACAATGTTTGAGAGAGAAACCAATTGATGATTATGATCGAGATCGAGTTGTCACCCTTCATTGCTGTCATTGTTGGGGGGAGGAGAGAAAGACATATCGAG
The DNA here is from genome assembly GCA_021605145.1 of Aegilops bicornis. Taxonomy (NCBI): domain Eukaryota; kingdom Viridiplantae; phylum Streptophyta; class Magnoliopsida; order Poales; family Poaceae; genus Aegilops; species Aegilops bicornis. Next base: position 121,275,091 of record CM038669.1, read on the forward strand.
AGTGTCGCGGTAGCACAGTAGGCATGAGGCACAACTAGCGGTGTGTGTGTGTGTGTGTGTGTTTGAAACAGGAGTAGCTAGATTATTATCAAGATTGATGTGCCACCCTACTCCTTCGGTGGCGGGTAGTGTGTGTGTATGTTTGAGAGAGAATCCAGTCGATAGATTAGTATCAAGACCGAGGTGTCACCCTACTCCTTGGTGCGGGGGGTAGTGTGTGTGTGTGTGTGTGTATGTTTGAGAGAGAAGCCACCGATAGATTAGTATCAAGATCGAGGTGTCACCCTACTCCTTGATCAAGGGTAGTGTGTGTGTATGTTTGAGAGAGAAGCCGGTCGATAGATTAGTATCAAGATCGAGGTGTCACCCTACTCCTTGGTCTTGAGGGGTAGTGTGTGTGTGTATGTTTGAGAGAGAAGCCACCGATAGATTAGTATCAAGACCGAGGTGTCACCCTACTCCATCGGTGTTGGGAAGTGTGGGTGTGTGTGCGTGTGGGGGGGGGCAGTGACACTCACATATCTCTACTCTTATAAAAAACAGAGTTGGTGATGATGGTGTTCCTGCCATCCTGCAATATAGGCCATCCGATTTATATCTGACAGACAGGAAGGAAAATATGGCAATTTTGCAAAAATATACCCACACCCCTCTCCGCATTTGCAAATAAGGCATTCCCTCGTTCATCCTTTTCTCCCACAAGATAAACTTCTCATACAAATGCATCTTGATGTTCCGTGCAACGCATGGGCATCTTGCTAGTAGGGAGAAGGAGTTTGTGTGACACATATCTAGCTATATTAAGGGATAGGTAGATAACATATGTGTGAGAGACATTATTATACTTTGAGACATTAGTGGCTGTGGGTGGGCGGAATTAAAGGGGTGGGCGTGTTAGACATAGAGAGACTTGTAGGACGGGGTAGAAAGATGGATTTAACCCTGACGGAGGGAGAGAAATACACGAAGTGCGCGTGCGTGATTCCGATGCCCACAGGGAAATGAGATATGTATGCGTGTTAGAGAGATTGCACAATTCATTCACGTATCACTATCTAGCGACCGTGGACATGCATCGCTTGAACATAAGTCAATATCTACTTCAGACGTGGCCAAAGGTACAATATCGATTCAACACTATAAAGATTGGACACTCACATATCACATTTTTTCTATTTAAATAGACCTTTTCAGTTGTGCATGCCAAAGTTACGTTGATGTTTCTTCAAACAACCAATGTAGCTATCATGTACATGCACCATTATTACTCTTGCATTCAAATTCATTAGTCTTGGATGATTTAAGTTTCTATTTTGAAGTAATATATGTAATATTCATATATGAATTCAACGGTTACGCAATTTATGAAATGGAGGCTATGTAATCATATGAGGTAACAGTTTTAAGTAGCTAACTACAATATCCATTTCTTTTTGTGCGCCTCTACACTAACACGTTAATGCATTATGTTTAAAGTAAATAACCAATGGCACTAAATTATCTATTTACACGAGAAATACATAGGCTGAGCGTTTGATCCCTTTTTTTGTGAACGCGCCACTACACTCGTACGATTGGCCACGCCCCTGTGAACGTCCAAGTTATCGGCGCATCATCCCGAGTTATTGTCTTTTTTTCTGGGGTGGACTTCACACCAGTTATTAATTGCTGACACATGCCCCGTGTACACAGTCTAGCATGACCTTCCCGCTAGCACGGTCCAAAATTAGTTGAAACTGGATACGAACGATCCATGGGCGGCAAAATCTCCGCCTCCTTCTAAAATTTCCGCCACCTTAGTCTTTAGCATGCGAAATCCCCTTTTGTCCTTGGTGCTTGGAGACCAACAGTTACAATACCGCCCTCATCTACATGATAGGTCAGGGATGCTTTGGTAACTTCCGGTTCTCCCCACTACACGGCACCCCCATTTCCTCTCCCCCTACCGCAAAAACGACTAACTCCACAGCACCAGAGCATCTTACATCACGCCGTCCGTACTTCATCGCCCTTTCTTCCCTCCCCTCTTGAAACCCTAGACTGTTCATCCACCTGAGTACCATAGCCCATTCATCGCCAACAAGGCCCACCTCGCCGGATCTGCCTCATGCCGCATCTACCCCTCCCACCTCCCCTAGAAACAAGTAGACTGCTCATCCACCACTGTAACACAACCCATTTAGTGCTGGCCTTGTCCACGGCGCCGGATCTGCTTCGCCGGTACTCTCGTCAACCGCCGTGCATCTGCAGCGTCTCATTCAGATTCCCACCCCGGAGCCGCCCACCGACGCCTGACGGCCTCTGATCCTCTTCGCCGACACCTTCCTCAACCCTATCGGAGTTGCCACGACACCTTCCTCAACCCTACCGCAGCCGCCACCGACACCATCGTCAACCCTCTCGAGTAAGCCGCCTATACCATTCTCAACCCTACCGGGGCCGCTTTGCCAACTCACAAGTCCACGGCCTCAGATCTGCTTCCTCGCACGCTCATCCAACCTACTGGAGCAGCTTCCAATGCCCCGTCCACGGCCGCAGATCCACATCGTCGACACCACCCTTAACCCAACCACCGGAGCAGCTTCTGACGCCCCGTCCACGACCGCAGATCCGCACCGTCGACACCATCCTTAACCCAACCACCAGGCAACCGACACCCTGGCCCACCGGCGCAGATCCGCGTCGTCGACACCATCTTTAACCCAACCACCGGAGAAGCTTCACCCACGCCTGCGTCCACGGCCACGAGATCCGCTTCGCCCACACCGTAGTCCACCCTACCAGAGCCGCTCCACAAACATCCTACTCGACGGTTCTAGATCTCCTTACCGGACCCCAACAGCCAGCGCAACGTCATCACCCTCGACGTTTCTAACCTGATTCCCACCGTCTGGAGAGATGCCAAGCACCCGTCACGGCCTAGGTACTTGTCACCTTTAAACCCGCCCAGCATCACGTGCCCGATGTACTTCAAATATACTAATCGATTATTTGTTACCTGTTATGCAGGCGGCAAAAACTACAAGGACGATGTTTCTTCCGGATCTAATCGCTTGGCCAACCAAGATCCCGGACCGAGGCATTGCTATGATCTTGTAAGCGTCTCTCTCTCTTGTATTGTTACATGCCTGCCAGCGTGCTCTGCTAGGATTTTCAACCAGTAATCCCTTTGTGCAAACAATGATTTCTACTACTAGCTGCTAAATTACTAAATTAGATATGTAGATGTCATACATGATACTACCTCGTACCTCCGTTCCTAAATATAAGTCTTTCTAGAGATTCCACTATAGGCTACATACGGAGCAAAATGAGTGAATCTACACTCGAAATGCATCTATATACATCTGTATGTGGTCCATACTTTGGAATCTCTACAAAGACATATATTTAGGAACAAAGGGCGACATTACACAAAATCGTAGGTGGCATGTAGGAATTCCAAAGGAACTACATTAGGCTCCCTTAGAGTGCACTGCTAGTCCAGCATACTGAGAGTCATGGCTAGTTTATGGTACGCACACAATCGTTAATTGGTGGTTTAAATATGCATGAGGATATGCAATGTAGTATCATGTAGAGATGTCTGAAATTAACCGTGTCAACTTGCAGATAGGGTTACACAATGAAAAAAATACAAGATGTATGTGGCAATTTCATGGAACATCGCAAAAAAAAGGAGAGGCAGCGGTGAGCCTATACAGTGTGCTATGGCATGTCACTCCTCCATTGCAATCATCGTGACATGTTATTTGTATGCGAATTCTATTAGCCAAGTTTCTTAGGGACAGTTATTACGAGTTATCCTAAGAAAATAAGCACCTGTGAATATAAGCTCCATGTAATAAGCCAACCAGTTCTTTTCATTATGCGTTTCAGCTTATCTTTGGTATGATCAGTGGAAAGTCTAGATTGCATTATATATTTTTCATTTTGCTGCCCATATGGAAATTAATTGACTTGCAAACATCACTATTTGCTCAAAATGCAAATACAAAGATACCATCTACTTGGCACAATCTACTTTGGTCAATGTTTTCCATAGAGATCCCATTGCCTAATTTAAATGAAGAATGCATGACCCACATTTAAATGAAGAACAATTATTTATTGAAATTCGATGGTCCAAGTGGCTGGTTATTATCATATAGTAGCACCACCTGAAAGCATCATATAGCAAAGAAGCAGCAGCTCATAGCAACTCATCATACAAAGCAGTGACCTCGCAATTCATCATATACCAGCAGCAGCTCATAGCAATTCATCATATAGCAGCAGCAGGAACAACTCATAGCAATTCATCATATAGCAGCAGCATGAACAACTCATAGCAATTCATCATATAGCAGCAGCAGGAGCAGCTTGTAGCAACTCATCATATATCGGCGACAGCTCATAGCAATTCATCATATAGCAGCGAAGGCTCATAGCAACTCATCATACAAAGCAAAGATCTCATAGCAATTCATCATATAGCAGCAGCGAGGAGCAGCTCATAGCAATGCATCATATAGCGAGAAGCAGCTCATAGCAATTCATCGTATAGTGGATCGTAATGAAAATTTGGCAAAAAATCGAGGAGATCCTCACCTTGTTGGATGAGCTCATCCTTCAACAGCACCTCAAGGCCATGGCCCGGGAGGAGGAGGGGAATAAGGTGCCTTCTACGCAAATGTGGCATCGGCCGTAGTTGTCTGCCCGCCCGAGTAGTGCGTTGGGCGAACCCACGATGGAGCAAGTGCTTTGAAGACCATGAGAATGAGGGCGGCGCCATAGGAGGAGCAAGCGAGGAGATTTGCCCCTACCGCCCGGCCATGTAGCCTAGCTGGACATAGCATCATCGAGGACCGGGCTAGATGGGACCCGGTGGCGGACGGCTCATTGGAGGAACCCTAGTCTTTGCAGACGGGATTGAGGTAGAGGGAAAGGGAGAGGAGATGCAAGCGGGCAGGCGATGAATGCTTGCGTGTTTGTTTTTACTTGAGGGTCGTGTGTGACACGGGCGTCGTAGCTTGCATTTTGAGTGTAATATTAGGCGGAATGTGAGAGTCATTTCACTATTCCCTTCCCTTCAATTTTTAGTGAGGTTCTACCCAAACACCCCCTCCAAAGCGAAATTAGTTAAGCCCAAGCCCATAACTCAAAAATGACTTCTTTACATCTTTTATGGCTTATTTTGACAATATGCTACGAAAGGAAGAATCGAATCGGCCCTTAACCTGCAATTCAATTGTGCGTGCAATGATGAATCACTCCTGCACGCTATTTGTACATTTAGGCATCATCATACATGGCATAACCTAATACATGTGCATTCCATTGTAGAATCTGGAATATGCAATGTTTATGTTAGTTCATACGTTGCACATGATGTTTAAATGCCCTTAAATCTGGTCACCAAGTGATGGTCTTTAAGCCTCCTTCTTTGCTTCTTTTCTTGATATGTAAAATTTGCTCACACATCTGCTCAATTGCTTGTTTGCATCACCAACCATACTAGGACTGTTGGCTTTTATTACTTGTCGTTTCTTGACCTAACACTCTAACAGAGCTTGTCAACGATTTAAACACTAAGGGCTGCTGTAGTGGGGCCTTGTCTAACTCATAGGTGACATAAAGGTTTGGTCAGACTCACAAAGAGGGCTCTCCAAGAGTACCTGGAGATCCAGTTTGAAGGTATGCCTAGTTTTTACATAGTGCTGACATAGTAAATGCTCATTTCATTGTGTGCAAGTGCAAGAGATGCGGCGTGTTTCATTATGTGGTGTTGTTTTGTTATAATCCCATCCTTTTGTGTTCACAGACTGGAAAGTATGCATATTTATCTTCGAAGGAGACGAGTAACTAGTTTGTGTCACCTTGCAGAGGGGGTGCAATGAAGATAAGATTGAGGATTTACAAGTACAAGTTGTTAGGAAGGAGCCTTGCAAGAGAAGTAGGAGCTCTTGAGCCTCTTCAACTTTGCTAAGGTAAGTCCTTGTATGCAACTCAACAGTTCAATTCCTTGTTTGTTTCAGGCATAGTTAATTTTCTCTTTTCAATTGCTTTATTTGTCCTCGCTAATGAGATGCCCAAATAATCATGCCCGATGTTCGGTACTTGTATCACTATTAGTTGACATAATTAAAGGCCTTACCATTTAATTACTCTGCCGAAGTGTGCCTGGAGCTTTGAAGTCTATTAACCAACTATTATTGCAGGAGGCTCACAATCTAGTTTATACTACGCTAATGATTGCATAGTTTTGCTCTTTGTAGTATGTTTGTATGAAACCACTGTGCTGTTCATTATGCTCCCTAAGACTTTAATTGAGGTACAGAATGGCCAACCGCTTGCTTACTTATACGCATAACGTCTTTGTCTAAATTTGTAACTTATGCTGTGTTTTCGATTGGGCCCCAACATCATGCTCCTCTGGTGAGCTAAGAGGGATTTCTTATGCAGGCTGCACAGACTATCTTTTTTATATTTTTTAAAATATCACCTGCTTATGCTTCATGACGTGTAACATTCTTTTTGTGAAAGTGATGTGTAACATTATTGTTAGTCCTGTTTTGCCATGTAGTACAAAATAGTGTCTTGTTCGCTTCACTGTTGTAACTATATTTTTGCCCTAGCCATGTGTACTTACGTAAACATTTAGGGATGAAGTGACATCAACACAAAAATTCATGCGCAAAGGCGGCATGGCCATTACCGAATGATTATGGATTGGAATTGGAATGTCTTTGATGTTCTCGAGCATCAACTAGAGGTGGCAAGACAACATGTACATGATTGTCAGCGTATAATCAACAAGTTGAGACTGGACATGCAAGTATTAGATGCAGGAGTCAAAAAATGAAACAAGACACCGAGGTAACCATGAAGGAATTGGAGATTTTGCAGACTGAAATTTGTGCTATCTCGAATCCGCCAATCCTATTTTCTCAAGAGATTATAGTTCAAATGGAGTTAAGTTGATGCTTGGCGTCCATGATGTATGAGCTGTATTTGCCCAAAGTGTATGTAATTTGTTGTTTGTGTATGCTTTATTATCACTGTGCGAACCATAATTCCCAGTGGGTATAATCGGCTGTAATTTCTTTATTGTATAGTGTAGGATTATTCTACCTTTCTATGCCTTGATCTCTTTGTTGTATAGTGTATGCTTTTTAGAGGTGATAGTATTGAGTAGGATAATTCTTTGAATATGCTATATCGTTCAAACGGGGGCCAACTCGCCCGACCATAGCCCTTCACGGGCCATCGGATCCATGGGCCTTCTACGTCTCGTAGGATCCATGGGCCTTCAACGTCTCGTAGGATCCATGGGCCGCCGACTCATTTATGGGTCTTGTACGGGCATTTAATGGGCCGTAGACGGGCCTATAATGGAAATCGTACGTTTTATGTGTCACATCCTTAATTCTGGTCTGACCTAGGCTAGTTTCCATGTGAGCATCATGTTTAAATTTAAATGAAACTTGAATTGAGAAATTTTCAAAAAAAAAACGCCTCAGAAAAACCTCTAAAAATAACCAACCTTAAAATCTTCTCAAATGAGTCCAAAGAAATGTTCCTGTTACTCTGTGAAAATATTGGTACGAGGTAAAATTCAAACCAATATTTTTGGAATCACAGAAATAATTATTTTGGGCCTTTGACTTAAATCAATGACATATTTGAGTTGAATTTATTTATGTTATATAATAAATAAAGTTCAAATATTTTGTAAACTGCATGAGACCTTGGACTAGTTTCTGAGCTTACATAGCAATTTCTGAGAAAGTTCAAAAACTGATTTGATGTTTTAAATCAAATCAAAACAAATTGCGTAAATAGAAAACATTAATAAATAGAAAATCAGAGAGAGAACCTACGGGCCACTTACAGCCAGCCCAGCCTTGGCACAGTGCAGTCATCCCTAACCTCTGCCGAGGGCGAGAGCCGGAGACAGCGACGCTGCACCTTGTGCTACCACGCCGTCTCCTGCTTGCCGCCGAGCCTCTGGACGCGTGGGTGAACGCCCCGTTGCTGTCCCGATCCACCCGACCTCTCTCCCTCTCCCTCGCTCTCCCTCCTCCCCTGGTTCTCTCCCGCGCGACCGCTTGAGCACCACCGTGCCGCCACTGCACGCCATTGCCGCTGCCACCGCCTCCCTCGCCTCTCCGACCAGCTCGGAAGCTCCGCCACGCTGCGTCGTCCACCTCTCCGTCGAGCCACGCGACGCGGGAAGCCCTGGAACGCCGTCAACATCACCATCTTCGCCTCCGGACGCCGGAGATCGTCCTCGCCGCCACGCCGCCGTCCGGCCTTCCCTGAGCTCTCCGTCAACACCGTTGAGTTCGCAGTGAGCCTCTGCTCCGTCCCCCTCTCTCCGTTTCTCCGTTCTCGCGCCGTAGCTCCCTTTCCCCACCACGGCCGTAGCACCTCGCCGCCGTCCATGTCGCCGCCGTCGCGCTAGCTGCCGTAGCTCACGCCCACCCACATCAACGTGCTCAGCTGCCTCCCAGCAAGCCAACGCCGCTGCCCGAAGCCCCTGCCATGCACTGCCGTAGGCGCAGGCGCGCTTGGCCGAACTCGGCCACCGCCTCGAAGCTTCGTTCCGGCGAGCTCCGGCACCGCCAGCCTCCGCTTGCTCCAAATGACGCGGACGAGCTCCGGCTCCTTGTCCGTGGTCTCCGCCGCCTAAATGGTTGCCGGAGGGCGATTCGAGCCCTCCGCCCGCTGTGCAACCTTGCCGGGCGTCAGTCGCCGGCGGGTTTGACCTCACGACCAGAGGTTTCGACCCTTTGACCTCGCCGGACGGACAAGTGGGCCAGGCCCCTGCTAATTTTAGTTAGATGTTAACTAAACTTAATTAGCCTGCTGATACTGACATGTGGGCCCGAGGCCACAAACTAAACTAGATTAGTTAGGTTAGACACTCACATATAGGTCCCACTGGTCAGGTTTGACCTGGACCGACACAGTTGACCTGCTAACCTCAAATTTTTACGTCATGTCGACGCGATGAAGTATTTTCTGGAATTAAAATAAATCAGAAAAGGTTTGTAAATTTCAGAAAATGCTCTAAACTTCTAAAAATCATAGAAATTAATCTGTAACTCCAAATGAAATAAGTTATATATGAAAAATGATCAGAAAAATCCAATCTATCCATCTGTACTAGTTTCATGCATGTTTAAACAAGTTAACTTGCTGTTTAGTGCAAAACATGATAAAGCAATATTTAAGATCACAAATGTGTTTGAACTTTGAATCTTCGGTTCAGAATAGCTCAAACCCATCTGGTTGTAGTTGCATTAGCCCAACACACTCATTTTACCATGTCATGATCATGCATCATATTGTGCATTGCATTGATTGTGTTTCTTCTCTGTTGCCGGTATTTGTCCCCTCTCGATAGACGTAGTTTCGACGATGAGTTTGATGACACCGATGAAGAACTATATTATCTTTGGAAGTGCCAGGCAAGTAAAATCCCCTTGTTCATTCCGATACAATCCCACTCTCTCGCTCCTGCTCTCTTTTACTACATTAGGACAACAACGACATATTTGTTACTTGCTGCGGTAGCAGAACTCTTTTCCTCTGCATGACCTGTCATTGCCACATTAAATAGATGAAACCCACTAGCATGAGTAGGAGTTGTTTGAGCCCTGATGTGCCTACTCATACATGCTTGTTTGTCATGCCTGCTACTGCTTAGAGTTGAGTCAGGTCTGATTCATCGGGGATGAATCGGAGGTGTGTGAACACGATTTGGTAAAGGTAGCGGTGACAGGCCATGTAGGAGTACATGGTGGGTTGTCTCATTGCAACCGTCCTCAGGACCTGAGTTCTGCGTTTGTGATCCATGAAACAGTTACTACCACGCATTGGGCCCGAAACCAATGGACCCTCTCGGCTTCTTAACCACCCTTGTTCTCCTCGGGGAGTTCCAACTAGTTTACGGTGTTTGTAGGATATGTGTTGGAGGCCGTGCGTGGCCAACCCTAGGGGTGGGCTATGATGCGGTAGATACACCGTGACCGGTGCAAATTAATGCCCATTTGGTATCTCGGGAACCCTGCACACATCGTTCGGGGTCAGATGTGGAAACCTCGGCCGGACTCCCTGCGGATGGAACACGAATAGGCGATAAACCTGGACTAGAGACTTGAGTGTTTAGGTAGGTGTGGCCGACACCCATGTTGGGCTTCCGCAGAAGGTTGCCGAGTACATGTCGGTAAACGGCGGTAAGTGGTGAGAGCGTGTGTGAAGAAGTACACCCCTGCAGGGTTAACATCATCTATTCGAATAGCCGTGCCCATGATGAAGGACTTCTGGGTTGCCTATAACAGTTCATAGACAAGTGAAAGTGGATACTCTAAAATCGCAAGATAAGCGTGAGTGCTATGGATGGCGTTCTCGTGGGAAGACGGATCAGATCCATAGTGGTGTATTGATATGGTGAATATGTGGACTCGTGTGCGCCACCTCAAAAGAGTTACTTGCGATCGTGAGTTCGGGATAGCCACCAGTCAAAGCTGGCTTGCTGCGATCAAACTCCACCACCCCTTTGTTGATAATGATGCATATGTAGTTAGTTCGATGTAAGTCTTGCTGGGTACATTTGTACTCACGTTTGCTTATTTTATGTTTTGCAGAGAGATGTCAGTCTCGCTAGTAGTTCCGTGTGGACTTCGACGTTTAGCTTGTTACGTTAGCTACGATCTTGTGCCCTCGGCGGGGAATCGTAGATAGTCGAGGCTTCTAAGCCTTTTTCATTTATAGTTATGCATTTTATACATGTTAAGCTTCCGCATGTGTTTGACTTGTATGCTCGAATGCCGGGTCGAGAGACCCATGTTTGTAATATCTCGCTCTCGTGAGCCTAATGAATAAATACTTGAGTCATAGAGTTATGTTGTGATGCCATGCTGTATTTACACATATCGAGCATATTGTGTGTATGTTTGAAATGCTTGGTATGTGTGGGATCCGACAATCTAGTTGTTTATCCTTGGCAGCCTCTCTTATGGGGAAATGTAGTCTGGTGCTTCCTTGAGCCATAGTAGTCCGCTACATGTACTCCAGTTCACTGGAGTCACAAGTAGCCAAGCACGATCTGCTTTCAGGACACTTGACTGGCGGCATGTGTTTCACTTCGTTCATGTGTCTGTCCTTCGAGGAAATGTCACACGGTGACATCCGAGTCCTGCCTAGCTTTCTGATCCGGGTTTCCGGAGTCACTGTTAGCCTAGTGCTACAGCCCGGATTCACACGTCTTGATCGACATGCTCGGGTTGATTCATGTATGCCTGTCCCCATGGGTTAGTGCTCCTTTGGGTTCACGACTAGCCATGTTGGCCCGGTTATCTGTCATATGGATGCTAGCGACACTATCATATACGTGAGCCAAAAGGTGCAAACGGTCCCGGGCCATGGTAAGGCGACACCCGTGGGAATACCGTGCGTGAGGCCGCAAAGTGATATGAGGTGTTACCGGCTAGATCGATGTGACTTGGAATCGGGGTCCTGACAGCTTTGGTATCATAGCCTGACTGCCTGTAGGATTACGAAGCCAAACTGGTCGAAGTTGTGTCTAGAAATGCTTTAGTTATGTAAGGGAATTGATTGTGGAAGGGAACGTAAGGCTCTTTTTACTCCTTATACCTCTTGGCCTTCTGATCTGAGTCATCCTCTTCTCTTCTACGGGGATTAAGAACTAGGCTTCTCATCTATCTATTAGGATGACGTGTTACTAATCCATAGACTTTTAAGATTGTTGGTTTTACGCCCCAGTTCAGTTTCTACTACTTCCGTATGTTCATAGCTGGTCTCGGAACCTTGTTATTGTGATGTTGAGTGGTCATGCCACTATTTTGCAGGATGTCTCAAATCATTTTGAGCATTTACAGCCGTTATGTTGTCCGAGTCATCCCAGGTCTCTAAATAGTCTGATGCATTTGCAAATCCTTTCTTTCCGTTCCCGATGTCCTTTTTGGTCAAAATAAGCAGACTAATCGGTGAGTTGAGGTACTTTGCTGCCTCGGCATATATGTTGGAGCTATTATTATGAATCTAGGTGTTTTAGGGAGTCACCTAGTAATCTAGCCATGATTTGTGTCCCAATGTGATGATTCTGGCCTTTATTCTTGAAAGCATCCTCGTCGTGGGTTTGTCACGGCAGATGTCCTCGTGAAAGGACTTAGGCGTGGAGCCATCGCTACGGGTTAACTTGAAGGGTTAAAGCGGACACAAGGACACGAGAGTTATACTAGTTCGGGCCCCTTCAATGAAGGTAAAAAGCCTACGTCTAGTTGTGATGGAATTGATGGTGTTTCGATGACTAGGAGCAAACAAGCTTAGCCTAGGCCTCGAGTTGTGGTTGTCTGTCTCAAACCGCCACGGGTCGTCCCCTTATATACATGAGTGGCCTGATCGGTTTACAGAGTCCCGACGCCGGTTCATAGACGTATCCGGCTCGGTCTTTACTATTCCTAACTTACAACACAAGATACATACTGACGCCGGCTTACAACTACTGGCATAAACCGGCTATGGGCCTTAAGCCCTTTGCTACCTACCTGGGCTTTAACATGTTCAACTGCTGGTGAAGTTAACCCGGCCTGTTCTGGCCGGTTTACCCCTAGTGGTAATATCCCCAACATTAGGCCCCAGATTGGTTTGAACAGGTTCATGTCAATCCTTAGTAAAAAACTTCATCTTCTTCATCTTGGTATTATCTGGTAAACTGCTGTGATGTCATCTTCTCTGATCGTCGTGAACCGGCATGGCGTCACCTGTCATAAAGTTATCCACAGTATCTGCGAGAGTCGAGGCGACAGCTCCGCTTCCAAGCCCCACGGCTCCTCGATTTTCGCGCCTGACACATGTTCCTTGCCTTATAAATAGGCCCAAGGGGTCATTTCTTTTTCCCCTTCGTTCCCTTCCTATTCGTTCCCTTCCTCTTACGTCTTCCTTGCGCTTACCTTGAGCTCCGCCGCCGCCCGTCGACCTCAGACCGTCCTTGGCCGTTGCATCAACCTCGAGCATACCGTAATCTTGCGGCGACCTTCCTTTTCTTCCTCAGCTCCGGTAAGCCTTCTTTCTTTCCCCCCGTAGATCTGTTATAGGGTTCTTGTGTTTTTCAGCGTTCGTCAGATGCTTCTCGTTCGTACAGCAGTCTTCAGATAAACCTGTAAATCTTGGTTCCATGTAATGACAATTTCTATCATCCGTTTGTCCTCACGCCTCTCAGGGCTATAGATCGATCTGTATCTTTGCTCATGGATTCAGCATCTGCTCTTTTTCAAATCTTGAATATTCACTTCTTTTTCTGAACATGCTCCAGATCCGATAACTGTTAAGCCATACTGTGAAACCTGTTTTCACCGCAGTTCTGACTCTGCATCATTTTCAGACCGAGCGGTTTAGCTTTGTAGAAAAAATTGATAACTCGGCATATACCATTAGCCCCCTTACTGAACCGCCAACGATTTTAGCTAAATAGTGCCGCTTTGCAAAACTCCGGTTTAGAAATAACTTCTTCTGGTTTAATACTGAATGCATTAGTATATATCTTTCCAACATATCTTTGAACCGGTATTAATACTTTGCAGACTGTACCATGGCCAAGCAAGTATATGAGTGCAACTGGGTCGCTTCTCGAGTGACCGAAACACAGCTGGAGAACTTAGTCAAAATTGGCACTTTGGGCAAAAAAGATGTCATTCACTGGAGGGTCCCTGGCCCAGAAAGTGTTCCGGAACCCAAAGATGGAGAAGTTGTTGTTTTTGCTGACCATCTGGCCCGGGGCTTCAGTCCACCCGGTTCAAATTTTTATCGGGATGTCTTGGCCAACTTCCAATTGCATCCACAAGATATTGGTCCTAACTCCGTAACCAATATCTGTCACTTCCAAGTGCTTTGTGAGGTGTTCTTTCAAGAGGAGCCCTCGGTTGAACTATTCAGAGATTGTTTCCATCTAAACCGCCCTTTTGAATTCTCAGACGGCCCCAACACAGAACTAGGCGGCATGGCGATTCAAAAGAGAAAAGAAGTTACTTATCCTCACGCCAAACTGCACAACCATCCCAAAGAATGGAATGCAACATGGTTCTACTGCAAAGATACTTCACCTGATGGAGAAAATCCCTTGCCGGGTTACCGTCCGGAACGGTTAAGCAATACACATCCCCTCCCTCAAAGACTGACTGTGAGGGAGAGAAGCAAATATGCTCCTCAATTATCCAAGCTCCGGGCCTTCATGGCTAATGGGTTGACCGGAGTTGACCTTCTGCCCATTCTTTGGATATCTTGGAGCGTACTACCCTTAAAGCCGACGCTCTGGTTTGATGTGCGAATACACAGAAGACTTAAAAGATCCCCTACGGTACATTGAAGTCCAGCTGTCAGACAATGAAGTCACTGAGGCTGTTAAGAAGATGTTGAATGAACACGAGACTGCGCTCAAGGCTCAAACCGGCCTGCTTCCTTTTTCTGCCAAGAACAAACCGCCAGCTGTAAGCCTCATATCATATACCTTTATGAAATATAGCCATGCTCTAAATACCCTCCGTTAACTTTAACGCCTTTCAAACAGGGTGATGATCCATTTTGGAGCAAAAAGACTCCTCAGGAGAAACCGGAGAAAACAGTCCGGCCCAAGAGCCGAGTTGTGAAGAAACCGGCCCACCGAACGAGAACCACTGCCTCCTCCGATCCTCCAGCTGATGACGATGTGGGTAATCCAGACCTTGAGGTAGAACTTGACTCACTTGGTTTACTTTTCACACGCCTTATTGATAATGGTTATTGTCAGGATGAAGCTGACGTCAGTCATGCTGACGCTGTAGAGGTAATCACTCTTTCTTCCGATTCAAATCCTTTACCTTCACTAAAAATCCGTCGGGCAAACCAGAAAGTTAAATTCTCTCATCCCCTTGCTTACTTGGACCGAAACTTTCTTATGAAGACACAACAGCACGAAGCTCACCATACAACCCGGCACAGCGGTCAGGTAGTTACCTCCGCCGGTTTACTGAACAGTCCGGTTCAAAGCATTCGATTCCTGAGGTCTCTAAGCTGTTTCATCAATGCTTATCCTAAAGCGGGTTGTATTCGGCAACCTCTTAATCCCTCGACTCCGATTATCGTGGCACTTCTCATTCTTCTTCCGGCCGAGTCTTCGCCACCCAAATTCCCACCACTCAAGATTGTGCTTGGGTGAGCCGTTTTGATAATTCTGCTTGATATAGTACTTTCCATATTTATCGGATTCATCTATCTTTTCTCTTTCGGGACCAAGCCTAGGCCCAGCAAAAAAGCTAAATGCGGACAAAGCGGCGGAAGAAGATGACATTCCTGAACCGGCCAGAACGATAGATCCGGAAGAACCTATCCATGATGATGTAATGGATGACCCACCACCGCAAGACCATGATGTTGCTGTTGAAGAGGCGCATGTTGATGCCTCAGGCCCTGTTAATCAACCCACGAGCCCTATCCAAACTGACAAGACAGCGAGTCCTTCCAAGCACACCAACAATCCGGCGACCCCAATGCGAACCGGCGAAGCCAAGGATGATGATTTCATTATTACTGGCTTCGGTCATTCTGGTCCGGGCAATCCTGTCATTTTGTCCAAGCACACCGCAAAAGATGAGTTTGCAGCCTTTGGTAAAGGCAAATGGAACACTGATTTAGACACTTTTGCTAATCTTGACCCTCAGGAACTTTATTCCGGCTATCTGAATCGGCTATATACCAGCGGTGATTGTGAAGCTGGTTTGGTAAAAATGATGAAGGATAAATATGAGGTAAATTTCATACGACTCTCCTTGCATATTTCAATCTGTCAACTCCAATAGCCCCCAAGTGACGGTTTGAAGATAGTAACTTTAAACCGGGAATTTCCAACTTGAACCTTTTTTGAGTGAAGCTTTACTTTGAAGCTGTAGCCCCCAAGGGCCGGTTTAACTTAAGCAAGCTAAACCGGGACTTTGTACCGTAAGAATTCCAGTACCACCAGAAGATAGAACAAATACACATTAGCCCCCAAGTGCCAAGTTGAATACTTGTATTGATCTTGGGACTTATATGAAAATTTGTAGGATAAAAACAAATATGCATTAGCCCCCTAAGTACCAAAGGGCATAACTTGTTATGTTGTTGGTACTTCAATTCTACATCATAATCTTTTAATCGATGACCTGTTTGCGGGGTGACACGAGAAAGAAAGAAAGCCAAGTTGTTGATCTTCAAGAAAACCTGAAATCTCAACAGACTGAAACCTCGAAAGCAAAAGACGAATTAACCAGCGCTTTAAGCGTCATGGAAAAGCTTAAAGAGGATTTCAACAAGGAACGGGCAGATTGGGCCACTGAAAAGGCCGCTTTACTTCAAAGGGCAGAAAAGGCTGAGGCCGCACTCAAACCGGTGGTAGATGAGCTGATCAGTGTAAAGCGTCAAGTACATGCTATGACCGCTGCCGTCTTTGGTAAGCATTTTTATGTTCTGCAGAACGATGTCTCCTCATATTGTAGCGGTTTACCAACCCTTTGAATGATTCAGGGACACGTATTGGCCACTTGGGATCAGGCGTGGAAGAAAGCTGAAAGCCGCCTATACATTGATAGAACATTTGTATCTGGTAGCGCTATGGATCATCAAGACCTTTGCTTCTCACAACAACCCGGCCCCGACCTTGATTCAGGACACCATCAAGAGGTTATCAATGCTTCCTGCCGGATTGAAGAATTGAAGAAATCTGCTTTGCTAGAACCGGGCGCTTATAAACGCATGTAATCCGCAAAAGCATGGGTTCGAGATTTTGATCCTGAAGCGGCCCAAAGGCTTTAAGCGTGAAGGAGGACGGTTCAGGAATTCAATGAAGAGGATCTCCGAGCTATAAATCCGGAAGTGCGCCCTACGGCTTGTCAATTGGTTGAAGAGGCAAATTTGTCCCACTATCAAGCTCAATATGATGGTCAAAATAAACGAGTGGATGCACCAGTTCACTGGCGGAGAATCTTATCCTCCAATCCGTAAGCATACTTACGCTCGACATTGAACCATCCTTGCCGATCAACGGCGAAGCTGTATTTCAAGCATTAATGGGAATCGACTAGACAGTGTTGATTTCAAATTACCGGTAGAGGAGCGGTGAAGCGGTAGCAGAATGATCCGCATAACCATCGAGCAAAGTCGGCGACCAAGCGTAAACCGGAACCGGTTTATATTTGCTGTTCGTTATGATATGATGAAAAACAATTATCTCATCCAGGCACCATGTTGCCGTGTAATAGACTAGCTGCCACACTTGGTGCTGATATGCCTTCGATGCATATGTATTGCAACTTATGCCTCCTTTGAATCATCAATGTTAAACCGTTATACGCAAAAGGTCTTAAAACGCCGTGTGGTTGTACCACCGAGACGGGTCATAATATCGATTGTATATGAAATCAAAGATAACTTCTTAGATTCAAACATATGATCAAATATAACAATATATGATACCTGCCATCATAGGCCATGAAGTTGGCTGTGCCAATCGTAAACCGGAGCATTTTAAGTAAACCACTGTCGCAGGAGAACATCTCTTGTGAATATAAGGTCGGGTTACCGAGTAACCGTTCCGGTTTATAGAAAAGATTAGTATTACCCCAAAATAGGAGGTTAGCAGAAAAACAAACTGGGCAAGATGTCTCCGGATCAAGAATAGTCCGGGTTCCGTCAATTGACAGTCGAACCGGCTTAGCAGTCGTTGGTATAAGAACACAACAAAACACATTGCAAATAAGAGAAATATATCTCAAGCAAAGACAAATGTAATCATTTGCAAAAAAGAGGCTATCTCGAGCCGATCAAGTAGTGGCATTACCAGGTGGGACACGACCAAGCCTCCGGCAAAGGCGTAGCTATGGTTCAAGTCTGCCAAGGTCCCCAAATGATGCAAAGTGGCATGGCGCCGATCAAGAGGTGTAGCGATGGTTGGTTCGACCAAAGCCCCAAGTGATTACGTGGCGTTAGGGTCGATCAAGAGGCGTGTTGGTTCAGACATGACCAAGTCCCCAAGTGATCTTTGTGGCTTTCGGCCGTCTAAAGGTGTTGCATTGGTTCGGATACGACCAAGCCCCCTAGAGACATGATACAAAGCTTGCTTGAAAAAGCTAACTCAAGGGGTAAACCGGAGGATGATTTAAAATAAAAACTCCGTGTAACCACACATGATATAAAAAGAACAGAGACCCCGCTTTAGCTAAGGCTCCGGTTTATTATATTGATCATAATATATACATTGTCATAATATGTACATAAGCAGAGCCTATGGCTCAAGTATAGTAAGGCGAATATGAGCTATGTTCCGGGGTCTGCTGGTCTCCTCTTCCGACGCGTCGTGAGTCTTTATGCTCTCGAACATCGATCGAGATAATCACGACCCGTTGTGCAGATTCTTGCTGCTTACGAAGGTCCCTCCCAAGGTGGGGATAACTTGCGATATCGATGCAGTCTTGGATGAGTCGAAGCACCGGATCTCCTTCTTGAAAGGTTACGGTTCTAACTTTCGGCGGCTGTGATATCGACGAAGATCCTGCCGGTAAATCGCCCGAGCAGGCGGCGGCGGCGTCACGCCTCGTCCAACAGGTCCAAAGCGTCTTGCCGTGCTTCCTCGCTTTTCCGCTTCAACATACGCCACTACGAGGTGAATCGTGACGGATATCAGCAGGGAGGACCGCCTCCGCTCCGTAGACCATGAAGAGCGGTGTGTATCACAGTCGACACTGTTGGGCGTGGTGTTGATGCTCCATAACACGAGATGGTAACTCCTCAACCCAACATCCGGCGTTAGTTGTAAAGGAACCATAAGCCGGGCTTGATGCCTCGTAAGATCTCTTGGTTAGCCCTCTCTGCTTGGCCATTGGACTGTGGGTGAGCTACCGATGACACGTCAGCGGATATGCTCACGCTCACAAAACTCCTTCATAGCACCCTTGGACAAGTTGGTACCATTATCGATAATGATCACATGTGGAAAACCAAACCGGGAAAATCACCTTTTAATGAATTGAACTGCCGTGGCTGCATCACACTTGCTAACGGGCTCCGCTTCAACCCACTTTGTAAACTTGTCCACTGCCACCAAAAGGTGGGTCCTCTTGTCCTTGGACCTTTTGAAGGGTCCAACCATATCCAGCCCCCAAGTCGCAAACGGCCAAGTAATTGGAATTATTCTCAATTCTTGTGCCGGCACATGAGCGCGCCTTGAGAATTTCTGACAGCCATCGCATCGTCTCACTAGGTCCTCCGCATCAGCATGGGCAGCCAACCAGTAGAAACCGTGACGAAACACCTTAGCTACCAGAGATTTTGAACCGGCATGGTGACCACAATCCCCTTCATGGATTTCACGCAAAATTTCAGAGCCTTCCTCAGGGGACACACAGCGCTGAAACGCTCCTGATACGCTGCAATGATGCAACTCGCCATTGATAATGGTCATGGACTTGGACCGCCGGACTATCTGCCTGGCCAGAGTCTCGTCCTCTGGTAACTCGCCCCGGTTCATGTACACAAGATAAGGAACTGTCCAATCTGGTATGACATGTAGGGCTGCCACCAATCGAGCATCTGGATCGAGAATAGCCAAATCCTCTTCACCGAGGAGCTTGACGGACGGGTTATGCGTAACATCTAAAAAGACGTTAGGCGGGACGGTTTACGCTGAGAGCCCAGTCGGCTTAAGGCGTCCGCCGCTTCGTTCTTCCGTCTGTCCACATGATCCACCTGGTAACCCTTAAAGTGGCCCGCAACAATATCCACCTCACGACGATAGGCTGCCATGAGCGGATCCTTGGAATCCTAAGTGCCAGAAACTTGTTGAGCCACCAAGTCTGAGTCACCGAAACATTTAACCCGGCTGAGATTCATCTCCTTTGCCATCCGAAGACCATGGAGCAAAGCTTCATACTCAGCTGCATTTTTAGTACAAGGGAACATTAAGCGGAGAACGTAACAGAACTTATCACCTCACGGGGAAGTTAATACGACTCCAGCCCCCGAGCCCTCTAATTGCCTGGACCCATCAAAATGGATAGTCCAATATGTGTGATTCGGCTTCTCTTCAGGTGCTTGTAGCTCCGTCCAATCATTGACGAAATCAACAAGTGCTTGAGATTTGACATGGCCGTCCGAGGTATAAATGTTGCAAACCGTGCGACCCAAGCTCTATAGCCCACTTGGCAATCCGGCCAGTCACCTCCCTGTTCTGAATTATATCTCCCAAAGGAGCAGAGCTGACCGCTGTGATAGGATGTCCCTGGAAGTATTGTTTAAGCTTCCGGCTCGCCATGAAAACTCCATACACTAATTTCTGCCAATGCGGGTACCTTTGCTTGGACTCAATAAGTACCTCGCTGATATAGTAAACCGGACGCTGAACGGATACTCCTTGCACGCCTCTTTGCGCTCCACCACAATAGCCACGCTTTATTTGCACGAGCATTAGCCGCTACATATAGTAGTAATGGTTCCTTGTCAATCGAGCTGCGAGAACGGTGGATTGGCTAATTGCCATTTTAAGTCCTCAAATGCTTCATCAATGACCCGAACTCCGATTTAATTGATCCGTCTTCTTGACGCCGATACAAAGGGAATCGCCTTCTCACCGAGGCGGTGATAAACCGGCTTAAGCAGCGGCAATCCGTCTGCCATAGCGCTAAACGTCGTTGATACCGCCGGTTTAGCCGGGGAGGTGATAGCTGTAATCTTCTCCGGATTAGCTTCAATTCCCTGTTGGACACAAGAAAACCCAATAACTTGCACAGCCGGTACACCAAAAACGCATTTGGCCGGGTTAAGCATCATCTTGTAAGTCCGTAGGTTATCAAAGGTTTCTTTCAAATCGTCAATCAGCGTCTCCCTCTCCCTTGACTTGACCACAATATCATCCACATATGTAAGTGCATCTAGTGCCCCTTAGTGATTTTGGTGTATTGAAGACTTATAGGTTAAGGGACTAATGTGTTTATGAGTGTACACATGTCTATAAGTCTATCAGGAGTTTGATATTTACAAAGAAAGTCGACCCCTAAAAATGGGGTTCTTCGTCTGAAGACTTTTGTATTCTGAAGACTTTCTGAAGACTTTAAAAGTGAAGAAATTGGTGTGACCTTGAAGACTTGGTATTCATTTGAGGAACATGAAGCGTGAAGACTTTTGTTTTCGTAGTTTCGTTTTTCTATTTCTTGAGTCAGAGGAAACACCGTCTTTGTTAAAGGGGTCGAGGAAATACTAAGGAAAAAATTCCATGTGATGCTCAACTCAAAATCCTACACCTACCAATCCCTCTGAGTGAAGCCTTTGGAAATCTCATACAGCTTCAGTCAATTTCTTGATGTGTGAAGGCGAAGTTCTTACAGTGGCGAGGAATTTGTCCTGGCCCGAGGAGTTAAAGGAATTCGCCAGTCTGGATTGCCTACGATGAGAACATGATAGCCCCTGAGGAATTTGAGAGTCAAATTTCCGATGAATTCTTTGTCTTTCTTGGCATGACTGTCCCAAAATATCTTATCCACCTAACGGTCATATCATTGAAGGGCATTTATGTCTTATCATGTCGGGCTGCTCCTAGGCTATAAATAGCCGCCCCTACAACCACTAGCTGGTTGGCTGCTCCGAAGAACTTGACACTTGTCATTTGAGAGCAACCCATCCTCCAAGGACTTTGAGAGAAAATCATCGAGTGAGGAAAAACACAAAACCAAAGCCCTACAAACCCAAAGTGATTGAGCATCTTGAAGAGATTGATCCTGCGTGGATCCGGCGCTTGTTACCTTTGAAGACTGTGCTTCTTCCAGACGGTTAAGCGTCATGGTCTAGAAACATCCAAGAGGAATTGTGGATTGCTTAGGAAGTGACCAAGTCTGTGAAGGTTTGGAAGTCGCTGAAGACTTACCACGAGTGATTGGGCCGAAGGTCCATGTGACCTTAGTTCAAGGAGAATCTGATGTAAGGACTTGGTGTCCTGAGCTGCGTGCTTTCGGCGACTGGGTGTCCGAGGCTGTGTGTCCTCGAGTTTAAATACTCAGCCCGCTCCAACGGACGTACAAGCGAGACAACAGTTGGAACTGGTCTACCAAATCATTGTTTTCACCAACCTAACTGGTTCTATTTCCTCAACTCTTTCATTTCCTCATTCTTTGTGTTGAGTGTTCGTTCATATTTGTGTTTGAAGACTTTGGTGAAGACTTTCTCAATTTCCTCAGTTCAATTCTTGATCTGTTTTGTCTTCATCTTGTGCTATCATGTGTTTACGCTTTACATGCTCTTTGATTGTCTTCATTTCATTATGATGACCATGCCTGCATTCTCTTATGCTTACTTCTGAGTACTTATTCCGCTGCAAGTAGTTCTTCACTTAGGAATTTCCTCACCGGCAAATTCCTCATGGAAGAATTCATAAAAATCGCCTATTCACCCCCCTCTAGTCGATATAACACACTTTCAATTGGTATCAGAGCAAGGTACTCCCTTGTTACGTGTGATTTTAGTTTAACCACCGGAGTTTTAGTTATGTCGACCGCAGGTATGATCAAGGTCTTAGCTGGGTGTCCTACCTTTGATGGGACGGACTACCCCTCTTTGGAAGAACAAGATGCGAATGCATCTTGAGGCAATTGACAACGATCTACGGTATGTTGTGGAAAATGGTGTTCCCTCAGTCACACCTTCTTTGAATCTTTTGCCCGATGTGAAGAGATTCAAGCAACTCGATTCTCAGCGAAGAATATCATATGTGGCCATCTGAGCAAAGGACAATATGGAAGAGTGAGTGCTTTGGAAACTGCTAAGCTCATACGGGACAGGCTGTCCAAAGTAAATGAAGGAGTCTCAACTCAGCGTGACTCTCGAGTTGATGTTCTTTCGCAATCTCTTCAACCGCTTCAAAAGACTCGACAACGAAAATGTTCAACAAACCTTCGATCGCCTCATCGACATCTCAAATGAGCTTCAAGCGCTTGGTGCTAATTTGACATCACCGACCATGAGGTGGTGAAGAAATTATTGAGATCGCTTGATTCCTCATTTGATACTCGCAGCGATGATACAAGAGCGTCTTGACTACAAGTCACTTGATCCAGCTGATATCCTCAAGAGGCTAAATACTCATGAGTTCCACTTGCTGAAAGAGAGATCTCTATGGTTCTACCTATGGAAAATCACGTGCCACGAAGGCCAAGGCGTATGCGAATCGAGTGTGAAGACTCTGGTAGTAGCCTTGGAGATCCTGAAGAATTGAGTGTAACACCCCGGATGTAACTTCCATATTTGTAACTCCAACTCTTGCCATTTTCGGCTATGTGCTATGGTAGTCCTTCCGTGGTTGGGTTTTGTTTTTCTTTTTGCATTTTATTCATGTCATGCATCTCATATCATGTCATCATGTGCATCTCATTCTCATTCGTGTTCGTCTCATGCATCCGAGCATTTTCCCCGTTGTTCGTTTTGCAATCCGGCACTCCCATGTCCTCCGGCGTCCCCTTTTACCTTTTCCCGTGAACGGGTGTTAAACGTTCTCGGAATGGACCGAGGCTTGCCAAGTGGCCTTGGTACACCACCGGTAGACCACCTGTCAAGTTTCGTGCCATTTGGAGGTCGTTTGATACTCCAGCAGTTAGCAAGATGTAACTGAAGGCCTCTTTGGGTTGCAGCCCAAAACCCCTCCAAAACAGCCCAATAACCCATCTAAGTCACCTCCATCTTCTCCGCCGCTCGATCACGATCGTGTGGGCGAAAACCGCACCTCATTTGGAGCTTCCTAGCTCCTTCTACCTATAAAAACACCCCTCCGAAATCCCGGATCATTTCCTACCCTAACCCTAGCCCCGCTCCTCTCCGTGCGCCGGACACCGTCCACGGCGCGGATAACGTCCGCGCCGCGCGCGCCGTCAACCATAGGCTGCCGCGTGGCAGCCAGCGCCCCTGCTCGCCGCCCGCCTCCCGCGCCCAGCCCGGGGAAGAAACCCCTCCCGGCGGCGCCCCGCCGCCTCGTCCGCCCGCCGCCGCCGCGAGAATCGCCCGCCGCCTCCCGCGCCGGCCTGCCGCTGCTCCGCCGCCCGGCCGCCCGCGCCGCTCCCGTCGCCTCGGCGCCCGCCGCCCTCCGCCCGGCCCCGCCGCCCTCGCCGCCGCGCCCTCCTCCTCCGGATCTGGTCCGGGCTCCACCTCCTCCGGCGAGCTCCTCCGGCCTCCTCCCCGAACTCCGGTGCTCCGGCCACGTCCTCCGGCGCCCGGCCCAGATCCGATCGAGGTTGACTTTCCTCGGGTTCCGAAATCCTCGTCTTTTATTTTTAGTAATTGGGTTGCATTTTCATCATGCCATAACTTTGCACCCGTTGCTCCGTTTTGGGCGTATAGCATATCAAATTGTTCGCCTCGACGAGTACATAATTTTATATCATTGCATAATTTTCATTGGAGCTCACCTTGATGCCCTAAATGCTGTTAGAAGAGGGCTATGTGATGTTAGTTTCAGATTCTTATCAGAACATGCATTTTTGTCATTTTTACAATGATTGATGTGTGCATCTTATGAGCATGAGCTCTACATATGTTTTGGCCTATGCCATGTCTTCTTTACAGAGGTGCTTGCCATGTAGTTTTTTGAGTTATGTGGTGACTAGAACAAGCATGCAAACTAGGCTTCGTGATGTTGCTGATTTCAGTCCCTGTTCTGCTGTTATTTTTTTGCCGTGTAAACTTGATGCTACAGCGAGATCCATGTATATTTTGAGATACTTCAGTAAGGATGTTTTGAATATATGGTTATGCTATATCCATCCATGCCCCTGTTGGCAGTTATGGAGTAGTCTAGCATGTCAGTTTCTTGCTATACTTTTGCTATAAAATGTTTCCTGGAAGATTGTGTACATGTTATTCAATTTTTCCAAGGTTGTTGTAGTTGATCCTTGCATGCTATGAACTTTCTCTTGCAATTATTAGTTTCATAAACCTGTATTCTTGATGGTGCTATGCTTATCTTGTTATGCAATGACTTGTGGTGAGTGAATCGAGCTCGCAAAGATGCCTTCATAATGCTGTTAATGCCATGCTCTGTTTCCTGAATCTGTTAACGGAACTTGCTATGTTTACATGGGTGCATTCATATCTTCTGATCCTTTTTGGTTCATGGTCAGTAAAGGACTTTTGATCTATCCATTTATTAGTATCATGCCATGCCTTAAGTTTCTATGATGTTCCTGTAGCATGATGTTTGCTTGCTCTAAACTTTGCTTCCTGATGCTGTTTCTGCCATGTGCAGTATTTTCACTAAGTCTGTGGTGCTGATATCTTTTGCACGTTTTCCATGCTTGTTTGAACCTGTTAATGTGTGAATTAGCCGTAGCTCAGTGTACATCTTTTGTCATGCATCTTTTCTAGATCACTGCCATGTGCTTTGTTGATATGTTGGGGTACTGTAGCATAGTTGCTTGATGTATTCTAAGTGCTATCATGCTGTTAATGGCAAAATTGTGTCATTCTTGTTTTGCTTGCCATTTGCAAACCGTGCATCCGATGCCGGTGATCTTTATATTGATTTCAACCGAAATCATCTCACCTTTCCAGCGGCATACTTGGTTTGCCAAGTTGATGCCTTGTTCATCATTTTCCTTCCGGAGCATGCATACGCATTGCATATCACATCTCGCATATCATGCCATGTATTGCATCATGTTGCTTGTGCATTGCACCGTGATTTATTGTGGTTCCATTGCTTGTGTTCGTGCTTCGGGTAGAGCCGAGAGACGAGCACGTGAACGAGGAACCTGTTGAGAACGCTTACGAGGATCAAGATTTCGACAACTCTGAGAACTTTGCAGGCAAGATGACCATACCCTCGAAATCACTTCTATCTTTGCTTGCTAGTTGCTCGCTCTTTTGCTATGCCGCGATACCTACCACTTTCTATATCATGCCTCCCATGTTGCCATGTCAAACCTCTAACCATCCTTTCCAAGCAAACCGTTGTTTGGCTATGTTACCGCTTTTGCTCAGCCCCTCTTATAGCGTTGTTAGTTGCAGGTGAAGATGAAGTTGGTTCCATGTTGGAACATGGATATTTGGGATATCACAATATCTCTTACTTAATTAATGCATCTATATACTTGGTAAAGGGTGGAAGGCTCGTCCTTATGCTCAGTGTTTTGTTCCACTCTTGCCGCCTAGTTTCCGTCATACCGGTGTTATGTTCCTTGATTTTGCGTTCCTTACGCGGTTGGGTGATTTATGGGACCCCCTTGACAGTTCGCTTTGAATAAAACTCCTCCAAAGAAGGCCCAACCTTGGTTTTACCATTTGCCACCTAAGCCGCTTTTCCCCGGGTTTTCGCGAGCCCGAGGTCATCTTTATTTAAACCCCGGACCAGTGCTCCTTCGAGTCTTTGGCCCAACTCAAGCGATGTCCGGCGCCCCTGGGCAATCCGAGGTCTATGCCAACCCGACGTCTTGCCCATCCGATGTGCCACGAGAACGAGATATGTGCAGCTCCTATCGGGATTTGTCGGCACATTCGGGCGGCTTTCTTGGTCTTGTTTTACCATTGTTGAAATGTCTTGTAAACCGGGATTCCGAGATCGATCGGGTCTTCCGGAGAAGGAATATCCTTCGTTGACCGTGAGAGCTTATAATGGGCTAAGTTGGGACACCCCTGCAGGGTATTATCTTTTCAAAGCCGTGCCCATGATTTATGAGGCGATGGGAATTTGTTAATGTCCGGTTGTAGAGAACTTGACACTTGACTTAATTAATAATACATCAACCGCGTGTGTAGCCGTGATGGTCTCTTCTCGGCGGAGTCCGGGAAGTGAACACGGTTTGAGTTATGCATGAACGTAAGTAGCTTCAGGATCACTTCTTGATCACTTCTAGCTTCACGACCGTGCTTTGCTTCTCTTCTCGTTCTCTTGCGTATGTTAGCTACCATATATGCTTAGTGCTTGCTGCAGCTCCACCTCATTACACCATCCTTCCTATAAGCTTAAATAGTCTTGATCTCGCGGGTGTGAGATTGCTGAGTCCTCGTGACTCACAGATTCTACCAAAACAGTTGCAGGTGCCGACGATGCCAGTGCAGGTGACGCAACCGAGCTCAAGTGGGAGTTCGACGAGGAACGTGGTCGTTACTATGTTTCGTTTCCCGGATGTAACTTCCATATTTGTAACTCCAACTCTTGCTATTTTCGGCTATGTGCTATGGTATTCCTTCCATGGTTGGGTTTTGTTTTTCGTTTTGCATTTTATTCATGTCATGCATCTCATATCATGTCATCATGTGCATCTCATTCGCATTCGTGTTCGTCTCATGCATCCGAGCATTTTCCCCGTTTTTCGTTTTGCAATCCTAAGCACTCCTATGTCCTCCGGCGTCCCCTTTACCTTTTTTCGTGAACGGGTGTTAAACGTTCTCGGAATGGACCGAGGCTTGCCAAGTGGCCTTGGTACACCACCGTAGACCACTGTCAAGTTTCGTGCCATTTGAGGTCGTTTGATACTCAACAGTTAACGGGTAACATGAAGGCCTCTTTTGGGTTGCAGCCCAAAACCCTCCAAAACAGCCCAATAACCCATCTAAGTCACCTCCATCTTCTCCGCCGCTCGATCACGATCGTGTGGCGAAAACCGCACCTCATTTGGAGCTTCCTAGCTCATACGCCTATAAAACACCTCCTCCCCGAAATCCCGGATCATTTCCTACCCTAACCCTAGCCCGCTCCTCTCCAGCGCGCGGACACGTCACCCGGCGCGGACAACGTCCAGCGCCGCCCGCGCATAAACCAGGACTGCGGCGTGGGCAGCCCGCGCCCACATCGTCAGCGCCTCCGCCTCAAAACCGCGGGCTGGCCAGAACCCACCAACCGCGCCCGCCGCCTAAATCCGCCCCGCCGCCGCCGCCCGAATCGCCGCCGCCTCCGCGCCCGGCTTGCCGCCCGGCTTGCCCGCGCCAGCTCCCGTCGCCTCGGCGCCGCCGCCTCGCCCAGCCCCGCCGCCCCTCGCCGCCGCGCCCTCCTCCTCGGATCCGGTCAGGCTCCACCTCCTCCGGCGAGCTCCTCCGGCCTCCTCCCCGAACTCCGGTGCTCCGGCCACGTCCTCCGGCGCCCGGCCCAGATCCGATCGAGGTTGACTTTCCTCGGGTCCCGAAATCCCGTCTTTTATTTTCAGTAATTGTGTTGCATTTTCATCATGCCATAACTTTGCACCCGTTGCTCCGTTTTGGGCGTATATCATATCGAATTGTTCGCCTCGACGAGTACATAATTTTACCTCATTGCATCATTTTCATTTGAGCTCACCTTGATGCCCGAAATGCTGTTAGAAGAGGGCTATGTGATGTTAGTTTCAGATTCTTATCAGAACATGCATTTTTGTCATTTTTACCATGATCGATGTGTGCATCTTATGAGCATGAGCTCCACATGTGTTTTGTCCTATGCCATGTCTTCTTTACAGAGGTGCTTGCCATGTAGTTTTTCGAGTTATGTGGTGACTAGAACAAGCATGCAAACTAGGCTTCGTGATGTTGCTGATTTCAGTCCCTGTTCTGTTGTTATTTTTATGCCATGTAAACTTGATGCTACAGCGAGATCCATGTATATTTTGAGATACTTCAGCAAGGATGTTTTGAACATATGGTTATTCTCTATCCATCCATGCCCCTGTTGGCAATTATGGAGTAGTATAGCATGTCAGTTTATTGCTCTACTTTTGCTATAAAATGTTTCCTGGCAGATTGTTTACATGTTATTCAATCTTTCCAAGGTTGTTGTAGTTGATCCTTGCATGCTATGAACTTGCTCTTGCCATTATTAGTTTCATAAACATGTATTCTTGCTGGTGCTATGCTTATCTTGTTATGCGATGACTTGTGGTGAGTGAATCGAGCTCGCAAAGATGCCTTCATAATGCTGTTAATGCCTTGCTCTGTTTCCTGAATCTGTTAACGAAACTTGTTATGTTTACATGGGTGCATTCATATCTTCTGATCCTTTTTGGCTCATGGTCAGTAAAGGACTTTTGATCTATGCATTTATTAGTATCATGCCATGCCTTAAGTTTCTATGATGTTCCTGTAGCATGATGTTTGCTTGCTCTAAACTTTGCTTCCTGATGCTGTTTCTGCCATGTGCAGTATTTTCACTAAGTCTGTGGTGCTGATATCTTTTGCACTTTTTCCATGCTTGTTTGAACCTGTTATTTTGTGAATTAGCCGTAGCTCAGTGTACATCTTTTGTGAAGCATCTTTTGTAGATCACTGGCATGTGCTTTGTTGATATGTTGGGTTGCTGTAGCATAGTGTTTTGATGTATTCTAAGTGCTATCATGCTGTTAATGGCAGAATTGTGTCATTCTTGTTTTGCTTGCCATTTGCAAACCGTGCATCCGATGCCGGTGATCTTTATATTGATTTCAACCGAAATCATCTCACCTTTCCAGCGGCATACTTGGTTTGCCAAGTTGATGCCTTGTTCATCATTTTCCTTCTGGAGCACGCATACGCATTGCATATCACATCTCGCATATCATGCCATGTATTGCATCATGTTGCTTGTGCATTGCACCGTGATTTATTGTGTTTCCATTGCTTGTGTTCTTACTTTGGGTAGAGCCGGGAGATGAGTACGTGAACGAGAAACCTGTTGAGAATGCTTACGAGGATCAAGCTTTCGGCAACTCTGAGAACTTTGCAGGCAAGATGACCATACCCTCGAAATCACTTCTATCTTTGCTTGCTAGTTGCTCGTTCTTTTGCTATGGCGCGATACCTACCACTTGCTATATCATGCCTCCCATGTTGCCATGTCAAACCTCTAACCATCCTTTCCTAGCAAACCGTTGTTTGGCTATGTTACCGCTTTTGCTCGGCCCTCTTATAGCGTTGTTAGTTGCAGGTGAAGATGAAGTTGGTTCCATGTTGGAACATGGATATTTGGGATATCACAATATCTCTTACTTAATTAATGAATCTATATACTTAGTAAAGGGTGGAAGGCTCGGCCTTATGCCTGGTGTTTTGTTCCACTCTTGCCGCCCTAGTTTCCGTCATACCAGTGTTATGTTCCTTGATTTTGCGTTCCTTACGCGGTTGGGTGATTTATGGGACCCCCTTGACAATTCGCCTTGAACAAAACTCCTCCAGCAAGGCCCAACCTTGGTTTTACCATTTGCCACCTAAGCCTTTTCCCCCGGGTTTTTCGTGAGCCCGAGGGTCATCTTTATTTTAACCCCCGGACCAGTGCTCCTTCGAGTGCTGGCCCAAACCGAGCGATGTCCGGCGCCCCCTGGGCAATCCAGGGTCTATGCCAACCCGACGTCTTGCCCATCCGGTGTGCCCTGAGAACGAGATATGTGCAGCTCCTATCAGGATTTGTCGGCACATTCGGGTGGCTTTGTTGGTCTTGTTTTACCATTTTCGAAATGTCTTGTAAACCGGGATTCCGAGACTGATCGGGTCTTCCCGAGAGAAGGAATACCCTTCGTTGACCGTGAGAGCTTATAATGGGCTAAGTTGGGACACCCCTGCAGGGTATTATCTTTCGAAAGCCGTGCCCGCGGTTATGAGGCAGATGGGAATTTGTTAATGTCCGGTTGTAGAGAACTTGACACTTGACTTAATTAATAATACATTAACCACGTGTGTAGCCGTGATGGTCTCTTCTCGGCGGAGTCCGGGAAATGAACACGATTTGAGTTATGCACGAACGTAAGTAGCTTCAGGATCACTTCTTGATCACTTCTAGCTTCACGACCGTGCTTTGCTTCTCTTCTCGCTCTCTTTTGCGTATTTTAGCTACCATATATGCTCGATTGCTTGCTGCAGCTCCACCTCATTACACCATCCTTCCTATAAGCTTAAATAGTCTTGATCTCATGGTGTGAGATTGCTGAGTCCTCGTGACTCATAGATTCTACCAAAACAGTTGTAGGTGCCGACGATGCCAGTGTAGGTGACGCAACCGAGCTCAAGTGGGAGTTCGACGAGGAACGTGGTCGTTACTATGTTTCGTTTCCTGATGATCAGTAGTGGAGCCCAGTTGGGACGATCGGGGATCTAGCATTTGGGGTTGTCCTCTTTTATTTTGGTTCCGTACTCGGACCTTGATTGTACTCTGAATGATGGGTGTTTAATTTATGCATTGTGTGAAGTGGCGATTGTAAACCAACTCTTTATCCCATTCTTGTTCATTACATGGGATTGTGTGAAGATGACCCTTCTTGCGACTAAACCACCATGCGGTTATGCCTCTAAGTCGTGCTTCGACACGTGGGAGATATAGCCGCATCGTGGGCGTTAGATTGAGCCAGGAGCTAGCACTGCTCGTGAAGAAATACCAGAAGTTCTCAAGACGTGGTCGCTTTGGAAAATCCTCAAGGAGCAGTGATTCCTCATCCAAAGGACTATAAGAGAAGACTTTGCCACAAATGCAAGAAACCTGGTCACTACATTCAAGATTGTCCTCGGTGGGAAAAGGAATTAAAGAAGAAGAAATACAAGGATTACGATTACGATGACGCTAAGAAGAAGAAGAAATCGTCGAAATCTTCATCATCAAAATCCTCAAAGCCTTCTTCTCACAAGAAGAGCAGCTCCAAGAAGGCTCGGGCATTCATTGGCAAGGAAATGGACTCTCAAGCTGAATCGAGGAACATGAGGAAGAGGAGGCATCGGAAGAATCCGAGTGCGGTGTGGCGAGTCGGCTCTACGCATCGCTTTAAATCGGCAAGTCCATCTTCAACTCAAGAAAATGAACTCACCAACAAAGCTGATGAAGATAGTGATGACTACGCTCCCACCTTTGCTTCATGGCAAAGGGTGCCAAGGTACTCAAATATACCTCCTCTGAATCTAGTGAAAATGAATCGATGAAGATCTAAAGCCCGCCTACTCAAAACTTGCTAAGATTTAACGTAAAACAACAAAGGGCTTTTGAAAAGGTTTAAAACATGCTAGATAAAAGTGATGATATGTTAGGTGAAGAAATGGATCGCACTAAAGCCCCTCGATTGAAAATCTTCAGAGACTTCATCTAGGTTTGACAACCTTCAAGGTCATCATAACACTCTCTTATCGATCATGAGAAACTTTCTTATGAATTTCTTCAAAGAAAGCAAGATCTTGAGAAGCTAAGAGTGAGTTATGAAGATCTTCGTATGAGCACGATTCATTACTTGCTCAACAAATCAGCACTTCTCGTGAAGAATTTGTTCCTCCATGCTTAAAGTGCATTGAACGTGAATCTGCTAATTCTTCACCAATGTTCAAATGCTTCAACTGTTACAAATTCTTCACCTGCCTCGCTATCACTAATTCCTCATCCGAGGACATTGCTAGTATCACTTATGATGCAGGGTTGAAGGAATTGTACATGACAGCATGTACAAAAGCCTCAAAGGGCATCAGACTCTTTGTGATGTGCTTAAAAGCGAGATCCTCAATGTAAACCCTAGGAAAGAGGGTATTGCCTTTGAGAGGAAACTCAATGCTGATGGAACATATTGGAAGCCCGAAAGGTATCCCAAAACCTCATGGGTTGTCGCAAAGGACCTCCAGTTGATCCATCTAACTTATCTGGCTTTACATGCGAATCTCCTCATTCTTCCGATGAGTCATTTGACTCCAACTATAAACTGTTCAAAATCGTAATGGTGAAGTATTTGCTAGATATGTTGGCACTAATCAGGAGAACGGTTCCCCTATGAAGAAAATCTGGGTTCCCAAGAAGTGCCTTGAAAGTCTTCGTGAATGTCCTCATGACACCACCTGTGAAGAATAGGAACCCCAGATCAAACTCTTCATATGGACCAAAAATCTTCATATGGATCCAAGTCCTCATACGGACCAAATTCCTCACGTGGATCAAATTCCTCAAAAGGATCAAAGTCCTCATATGATTATCATCGTGCTAACAACTCTATTCCGCAGGGTAGAGCTAAGGGCTATGAATATGTGCATTATTCTTCAAACCAATATGTTCATAAGTCCTCGAAGAATTTCTCTGCTTATTCATATGCTTACCCTAACCCCTCTTATGTGAAACGAAATGGTTTGGCATCTATGCCACCATTCTCATATGGTGCTCACAGAGTGATGAACTCTTTGCCACCCCTTTAGATGTGGGTGGTGAAGAAAAAGAACTAACCTCTTCTGTAGGTCAGGTCTCGACGTGCTTTAACGTCTCAAGAATTTCTTGGGCCCGACAAAAATGCCTAAAAGGACGCAGCTAATCATGAAGAAATGAACTTTCATTTCACACGTCCTCATACCGCTTATACATTATCTTGCCTCGATGAAATTCATCGATGAAATTGATATCATATTCTTCATCGATGAAGTATATGAGATCGTAAGTTGCACTAATTCATCTGCAGGATGATCAACCCAAAGCCAATGAGTGCGTCCTCGATAGTGGATGTACAAATCACATGATCGGTGACAAGAATCTATTAATGGTTGCTCCCTTATCACCGTCTACTTCAAGCATATCATCTTTATTTGGCCGACAAAGGCAAAAAGTCGTATTGGGTCTTGGTAAGGTTGCGATCTCTAAGGACATACACATGGACAAAGTCATGCTTGTTGAGTCCTTAGGATACAACCTCATGTCGATTATCAATGCTTTGTGATCTTGATATGGCTGTTGTCTTTGGCAAGTATCATTGTGTTGTGATCATGGAAGGTGACAATTCCAAAGTCTTCAAGGCTTTAGGAGAGGAGACTTGTATATTGTTGATTTCTCTCTGAGGACCACAACCAGCCGTGTGTCTACTTGCAAAAGCTTAAGAAGGCTGGCTATGGCATCGGCGACTTGGTCACGCAGGCATGAGGATTTTGCACGCCATGCGAAGAAGAAGCATGTCATTGGCATTGAAAATGTCAAATTCCTCAAGGATCACTTGTGTGGAGCCCGTGAAGCTGGAAAGATGACCAAGGCCAAGCATCCAAATGAAGACTATCATGACCACTACTCGTCCATTCGAATTGCTTCACATGGACCTCTTTGGTCCTAATCATTACTCAATGGTCACTAATGATGCATCTCTATATGGCTTTGTTATAGTTGATGATTACTCTCATTACACATGGGTACACATTGTTACTTACAAAAATGAAGTGCGTGAAGTCTTCAAACGATTTTCCTCGAGGGCTTCAACTAACTTTGGTGTGAAGATCGCACACATCAGAGTGACAATGGAACTGAGTTCAAGAATTCGGTCTTGATGCCTATCTTGATGAACTTGGTATTACTCATGAGTTATCTGCTCCCTATACTCCTCAAAGAAATGGCGTCGTGGAGCGCAAGAATGTAACTCTTGTTGAGATGGCACGCACTATGCTTGATGAATACAAAACGCCTCGTCGGTTTTGGATTGATGCAATTGATACCGCGTGCCACATCATCAACAGAGTATATCTTCACAAATTCTTCAAGAAGACTGCCTATGAACTCCTCACTGACAAGAAACCCAATGTGAGTTATTTCAAAGTCTTGATTGCTAAATGCTGGATTAGAGATCCTCATCACAATTCTAAATTTGCACCGAAAGCACATGAAGGTTTTATGCTTGGTTACGGAAAGGACTCGCACACCTACAGAGTCTTCAACATCGCTCTTCACAAGATTGTTGATACTGTAGATGTGCGGTTCGATGAAACTAATGGCTTGCAAAGAGAGCACCTACCTTCTTTGTTAGATGAACCAGACCGAGGAATCTATCAAGTTCAAGGCAACCGAGGATTCATTCCCTCTTTGAAGAATCTGTGAAGAATTCATTCTCAGACGCTGAAGAACATCGAAATGATGCACTGAAGATAATGTCAAGACAAAGGTGTCAAGAAAATGCTGATCAAATTCCTCGACGACAACCAGCTCATCCTCGCGTTGCAAAAGAAGTGCAAGTTGACAAGATCATCAATGACATTGAAGCACCAGTCCTCTCACACGCCTCAAAAGCTTCACATTTATCTAACTTTTGTGGGCACTATGCTTTTGTCTCTATCCACAGAGCCCACTAAGGTAGATGAAGCATTTCTCGAGCCCCGAGTGGATTCGTGCAATGCAAGAAGAATTACATCAGTTCGAGCTCAACAATATCCGGGAACCGTCAAACGTCCGGATCCTCGCAAGCATAATATCATTGGCACAAAGTGGATCTACCGAACAAGAAAGATGAAAATGGCCTTGTGGTGAGGAATAAAGGCACGACTTGTAGCTCAAGGCTACACATGTGTTGAAGGAATTGATTTCGATGAAACTTTTGCACCTGTTGCTAGACTTGAGGCTATTCGCATATTACTTGCTTATGCTAACCATCATAATATCACTTTATATCAAATGGATGTGAAAAGTGCATTCCTCAATGGTAAGCTTGAGGAAGAAGTATATGTTGCTCAACCCCTGTGTTTTGAAGATCCAAAAGAATCCCTACAAAGTCTTCAGACTCAACAAGGCCCTCTATGGTCTCAAACAGGCCCCCACAGGCGTGGTATGATACATTGAAGGAATTCTTCGTGAAGAATGGCTTCACACCCGGTTCACTCGACCCTACTCTCTTTACTAAATCATATGATGGTGAACTGTTTGTGTGCCAAATATACGTTGATGATATTATCTTTGGTTGTACTGACCAACGTTATAGTGATGAATTTGCCTATATGATGAGTGAAGAATATCAAATGTCTATGATGGGAGAGTTGAAATTCTTCTTAGGTCTTCAAATTCATCAACAATACAATGGCATATTCATATCTCAGGAGAAATACCTCAAAGATGTCCTGAAGAAATTCGGCATGCAAGATTGCAAAGGCGTCAAAATTCCTATGCCCACAAACTTCGATCACAAGGTATACCGCTCCATGATTGGTTCTCTATTGTACTTATGTGCATCTAGGCCAGATATAATGCTTAGTGTTTGCATGTGTGCCCGCTTTCAAGCTACACCGAAGGAATCACACCATAAGGCTGTGAAGCATATTCTTCGATATCTAGATCACACACCAGCACTAGGATTATGGTACCCCAAGGGCTCAACTTTTGATCCCATTGGATATTCTGACTCTGACTATGCTGGTGATCGTGTGGACCGCAAGTCAACATCTGGTACTTGTCATTTCCTCGGACGATCTTTGGTCCGTTGGTCCTCGAAGAAATGTAATCGCAGTATCATCAGAGCGACCGACCTCGCACGGTCAAGTCTTCGTGTATTTGTGCCATCCCCTCGATCGATATCTGGCACACATAGTACATCAATGTATATATCAAAGTGCAATCACATGTATAAATAACGTAAAACTGATATATACCTCATATGTCTCAAGCGGAAACAACAACGGGTGTGGAGTCCCATCAACGCCATCGGCGGGTTGAGTGTAGACCGTAACCACAGTATCGTAACTCTTACTGTCGAGGAAATATACGCAACATGATACGTTACAGCCCGTGTAGGTCAAGACATTGAATGTCTTAAGCAAGATCACAATAAGAGAAAGCAGATGATAAACTATATATATGCAGATGGCTTTGTGGCTCAGATTCGAAGTTTTGTTTATGTAAAAGCTAGTTTTATTTTCCCTACATCAAAGGAATAAATGAAGTCTGTACTATAGAGTTTTCTATCATGACATGGTTCCGCCAACCGATGTCTCATAGCCCAAATTCATCATAAGTTGCCCACAATTAAGTTATCCGTCCCGTGTTGAGAGTTCCGAGATAGATCCAAGTCCAGAGGCTCAAATTGTCCGTAACCGGGGACACGGCTAATCGATTAGGTTTAAACCCTCTGCAGAGGTTTGTACACTTTACCCGCAAGATTCGATCCCTCTTTTACGTTCTCGCACTTCGTGGTGTTTGAGAACAAGATGACCGAAACATGGTCTTCCGAAGAGTTCCCACGACCCTTTGTCGGTGCTCATCCAATCCTACCGTAGTTCTACATCTGCTGCTAGCACCGTCCCAGCCAGAGTCACAACTAAGGTCAACCAAGCCGAGCCCATAGTGACTTGCGGTTGCATGTAAGCTTCCGGGCATGAAGTATTCTTCCGCCTCTTTGAGTCTGGGTGAAGCTTTCCGCAAGATGTCATGGCGCTTCTCCATGCATCCGGCCATCCACTGGTTTCTCCAGTGGTGCCCGTCAACCGTCCTTCACCCAAAGTGTGTATTGAATTCTTGTCTCGAGTCTTGAAGTCTTGAGGCCTTGAAGATGCAGTCCTTGCAGATGTCATCATGGAGTTGTCATCATTGACGTAGAGTCCTCCTTCTTCACACCACTCTCGTGCACTCATACCAAACCCCGTCTACTATAGCGTAGCATTAAAATAAATAACGTCCCGGGCTTGGTAACAGGGTGATGGGTTCCTACCTCATGCATACTAATCAACTACCAGAATTCAATATCACTACTGGAGGGTGGTTGCAAAGATGCCACTAAATGCAATAAAACATAGGTATGAAAGCATGGTCAAAGTGAACTTGCCTGGTAAGTTGATGAAGATAACAACACTCTCGAATAATGACTTGGTAGAACTATTCGTCACTCCGTTGAAAATCTATATAGTCAAACATAGCATTCATATAAGCAAACATCCTAGCAAACAATTCTAACACTCATAATAAAACCAACAAATAAAAATGCAAATCAAGGGACACCCAATAAAAACAAAGGAAAACTACACAACAAAACTACTAAAGAAAACTCTAAGACATAACACAAAATAGTTTTGTCCTAAGTAAAACTTAACCAAGAAAATACTAAACTAATAAACTAACAGAAAATACAACGTAAAACAACTAAGTTAACAGAAGCTATTTTTTCCATAAAATTTTATTTGCAAAAAGAAACAAATAAAAGCTTTTATGAAACACTAACTATGACCCAAACAAGTTTTCTTACAAATCTAATTAAAATAATTTTTTTAAATAAGAACAAATTTTATTTTGTTGACTAACAGAAACAAAACTAAATTTTTCAAGAGTGACAAAAAGAAAAAAAATGAAAAACAATTAAAACTATAAAGAAAAGACTAAAACAAAACTATAACTAAAACAGTACTGTTTTGCCAAAAACCTAATTCAAAATAAACTAAAAATAAATAACTATATTCTACTGGATAAACAAAACAATAACAAAAGCAGTAGCAAAAGAATCAATCAAAATCTATTTCTAAACTCAAGTTAAATCAAATACAAGGATTTAAGATAATTTGATCAAGTTCAAATTTAAATAGTCAAACCTAAAAAATATTTACCTATTCAGAAACTTTACAAAATTTGTGATCTACCGCAATTGGAATCACTCAATTTGGATATGTATACTAATAGATATGAATTCTCTAAGATCGCTACTTTTCTGAAAAGAAGAATTACGGGATTTCTTTGATCTCACCGGAGTAGTCGCCGGAGTTGGGGAAGAAGATCGGATCCGATGTTATGGGAGCTCCTAGAGGAAGGAGAGCACGGGACGGTGCAGAAGAGATCTCAGCAAACTCAGGGGAGGCCGAGTAAGTACCAACCGAGCCTCGGGCGGCGATGGAGAAGCCGCCGGAGTTTATGAACTCCGATGAGTAATTGTGCTGGATAGGGAGGGGGTTAAGCTCCCATGGGAGAGGGCTTTGGGCGAGGGGAAGGAGTGCAACACGAGGGAGGTATTTATAGGGCGAGGGGGTGTCCAGATGCGTGCAGCCAGGCGAGCAAA
This sequence comes from Aegilops bicornis, assembly GCA_021605145.1. Classification (NCBI taxonomy): domain Eukaryota; kingdom Viridiplantae; phylum Streptophyta; class Magnoliopsida; order Poales; family Poaceae; genus Aegilops; species Aegilops bicornis. Next base: position 121,313,805 of record CM038669.1, read on the forward strand.
AAAACGGTAAGTTCGGATCTCCCATGAGGAAATCCGGGGCATTAATGGCCTTTACTTGGAGAAGGAGGTGTAGGGGAAGGAGGTGGATCCATTCAGAGGATTCTTGGGGAAGGGAAGGAGGGAAGGGTGTGGGCGCGGGGTGGGGTGGTGCGTCGTGCGTTCTGCTCAGAGGTGCAGAACGATTGTAGAGGAAGACGACCTGTTGGGTCGTGGAGGGGCTGAGCCTAGTCTTGGCTGGGCTTTGGCCATTTTGTTTGTTTTTTTATTAAATAGAGAAGGAAAACTGAAATAGAGGGCAATAAATAAAATAAATATATATGCATATTATATATCAAAATTTTCAGAAAAACATTTGTTACAGTATGAACAATTTTTCAAGTTCAAATAAAATTCACAGCAAATCCCAAAATTCAAAAGGTGCCACTTAAATGCAAACAAAATTATTTTAAAATACCAAAATGATTTAAAAATCATTTTTCTCCACTTTTCTACTGTAGGGAATCATTTTACCCTATTTTCGTATATTTTAGTTTTGGAGAAAAATAATTTCAATAAAACCAAATAACTCCAATTTGAAAGTGGGTTTCAAAATAATTTCTACCGCCTTTCAATTTGATTCTTTTAAACTTCCAACTCATATTTCATATAATTTGAAGAAGTCATTTTATCTTCTCTCATGAAAATCATTGAGTTGCATAAAGTTTCTGAATTTGAAATATTTCCAAATGGAATTCAAATCTTTTCAAAACCCTTTTCATTTATTTAAATGGAAGAAGTCATACATTTTCTCTCTAGGGTTTTGTGTTTGAATTGAATTTGAATTCTCAGAGATCAGAAGTCAAAAAAAAGGCCTGGGAAAGTCATTTCATTCCCTCTCATTAAACTTTCAAAAAGTTTCAAATTCCACTGAATTTCACACAATCAATCACTCAACAATCAAACAAACAATCAGAATTATTTATTTAATATAACATTCCAAAATTTAGAATTTTGGGATGTTACAAATCTACCACACTTAAAATGAATCTCGTCCTCGAGATTCGAAGAGGCTAGCAAGAAAAGGGTTAGGGTTTGGGGGTCTTCTAGCAAATCCATTGATCTGTATGGTCTAGTGTGCTACCACACTTAGAAGCATGGTTATTGTTCCGACAAAACTCATGTACTCCATTCCTTTGGGTTGACAATGTCAGTCTTCTCATATTCTCCTGTGGTAACTCTTTCCCTGGTGCTCTCCCGATAAGGGCATAACCTCTTTTATCAAAATCATGAGTCCTTAATGGTAATTAAGGTTCTTCCGAGATGTGGTCTTCTCGGTTGAGGATCTGCGCCAATACTAAACAACTATTGAAAATCTCGTGGCGGTCAACCTTGTATGGTTTCTTCTACGAGAAATGGGTCTCGGCTAAATCTCACCAGATATCCTCCCGATTTATTGGCAAATTCTATTGCTCGTGACATGGATCAACCGTCCTACCATTCTAGGGTTTAAACAAGGTTTTGACATCGCTGCCTCTCAACTATGGGTAAGTCACTCAGATTTACCATTCCAAATAGCAAGAGTGAATGACAAGAGTAAGTCGGTATGGTGATCAATCCATTCCGCACCCAAATCATTACCTCAGATAAGGTTTAGCGAATATCGCATTTCTAACACTCGGGCATTCTCGCGCGTTGCAGAATTTCTCTTCTCAAATAACTTACTTTGATAATTCCTTTGATTACGCAAGCTGAACAAAACATATATCGCTTTCTTCACAACTCTCGGGTTTTTGCGTAACCTCCTACGGTAAACGCTCCGCTGATCAAATCGCAGTCTTCCCAAAATTTCTTCTTCCAAAGGTACTTGACCCTTATTAATTCCTGGGCCTGGGTTATGAGCCCACTTCAACACTTGTACCAATTTCACTCATCCTTGGAGTTACAATTGCTCCATTTTCCAACATTACACCACTTTAAATCCAATAACATTTCATTTCTTAATACCATCATATCAAAGATAAAACTTCAACTCATTTTTTTCCAAACTCCAACCTGTGGGACACATTTCCATTTCCATTGGTCTAGTGTTCTTCATAGGGTACTATCACCCTTAAAATGAAATTCACAAATCCATCCATAGACCATATTTCTCATATCCTCGAAAATGGTCAAAATCCGTGTTCATAGAGTAACAACTCATACAATTAAACATATGAAAACATGTCACCTTAACTTTATTGATTTCATGAATCCATTACAAACTCGAAAGCACCCATTACATAACTCAACTTATTGTACTCATGAAAAAAATTGGTTTCTACCACTCTTATTATCCATATCAAAATTCCAACTACTCAACTCCAGCTTCCTTCTTGTAGGAACATTTAGTAGCATAATGTCCTGCTTCCTTGCAATGAAAACACATAACTTTCGATAAGTCTTTGGGCTTCTTGGAGATGGTGCCTGCTCCTTGAGTTCCTTGCTTCCTTTCAAGACAATGATTGGCATAATGTCTGACGTCCTTACATTCAAAACAGGTAATATGACTCTTGTCCCTCTTTGCAGAAATTGGGTTGTTACGAGGGTGTCTTTGTTTTCTCTTCCGGCTTTCTTCGTTCTGATCAAACCTTTTATTCCCTGTGGATCAAACTCTATTGCTTCCGTCGGAAGTATCCAGATACTCTTTTCTTTCCTTGGTGCAATCTTTGTGAAAATGTCCTTCTTCTCCACATGAATAGCAGGCATTGGAGTAAAATCTGTTGAGGCCTTCTCCATCGTGGTCTTCAACACATTCCTTCATCACAGGTTCTTTCATAACTTCTCGTAGCGCTTCTTTCATTCCTTCTTCCTGCTCCCGAATAGTTTGTTGCACCATGGGGTAAATGTGACACCTTGAGTCGGGTAGTGGGTGGTTCCTTCACACAAGAAACAAGTCACCCGACTAGTTGGGCATTCCTCGGTGGGTGTTTCTCCTCACAATGAGGGCATCCATCCTTGTGTTCCTCCGGTGTGTCCTATTTCTCCGCAAATCTTGGGCACAAGGTTTCTTCTTCGGGTTATCATAGTGCTTCCAGATGAGACGTGATCTCAACAGTGGTCTTCTTGAATTCCTCCCAAGTTCTTGCTCCATTAAATCCTTGTATGGCTTGATGCATTTTCCACCGGGTTGCAGCACTTTACGTAAAGCAATCAAGAGCGTATTGAACCTCATACTTCCTTGGAATCAATTTTTTCTAAATTGATCCTCCATGTTTTGAATCCATAGCTCTGCCTCCAACCGAGTCATCGGTCCGTAGAATAGCGTACCAACTTCATTCATCATCTATGGGGTCCAAAAGTTTTGGGATGAGATATGAGAGAGGTGGGGAAGAATACACGCAATACAAACAATAGTTTTGAAGAAACAGGTTTTATTTTGGGGCTGTCGGAAAACATCAAACAAATGACAACGCACAAATCATCGAATCTAACGTAGGTGTATAACAGGGGTTTGGTCTCTAAAGGTCAAATAATTCTTCAGGAACTTCAAATTCTTCAAGTCTTCAGAGTCTTCAATTGTTGCAGCTGCAATTCTTCCAACGCATGGTGAAATCCTCTTTACTCTAAAATGGCCATCGGTTGTCCGATATCTTTAATTCTTGGAGTGACTTCATGCTGATCTTCCGTGTGGTCAAAAGGGAAAGGTGTATATTCTAACTATTTGAGGTCAGAGGAACTACTTGATAAAATCAAAAAAGATGAGAAGTAAAGGATCCTTTTGAAAATAAAGTTTTTTGAGACATCCTGTCCTAGGGGCTTTCCAATTTCTAGGGTAACGTTCTACAGTCAACATGTGCTCTAATACCATATCTGTAGCGACCCGACCTCAGACGGTCAAGTCTCTGTGTATTTGTGCCATCCACAGATCAAGATATCTTTGGCACACACGGTACATCAATGTATATATCAAAGTGCAATCACATGTATAAATAACGTAAAACTGATATATGCCTCATATGTCTCGTTGGAAACAACAACGGGTGTGGAGTCCCATCAACGCCATCGGCAGGTTGAGTGTAGACCGTAACCCTGTATCGTAACTCTTACTGTCGAGGAAATATCTGCAACATGATACGTTGCAGCCGTGTAGGTCAAGACATTGAATGTACCGGCAAGATCACAATAAGAGAAAATAGATGATAAACTATACTATATGCGTTATGGCTTTGTGGCTCAGATTCGAGTTTTGTTTGCGTAAAAGCTGGTTTTATTTTCCCTACATCACAGGAATAAATGCAGTCTGTACTATAGAGTTTTCTATCATGACATGGTTCCGCCAACCGATGTCTCATAGCCCAAATTCATCATAAGTTGCCCACAATTAAGTTATCAGTCCGGTGTTGAGAGTTCCGAGATAGATCCAAGTCCAGACGCTCAAATTGTCCGTAACCGGGGACACGGCTAATCGATTAGGTTTAAACCCTCTGTAGAGGTTTGTACACTTTACCCGCAAGATTCGATCCCTCTTTTTATGTTCTCGCACTTCAGGGTGTTTGAGAACAAGACGACCGAAACATGGTCTTCAAAAGAGTTCCCCCGACCACCGCCCTGTGCTCATCCAATCCTACCGTAGTTCTACATCTCGCTAGCACCGCCCCAGCCCAGTAGTCACAACTAAGGTCAACCAAGCGAGCCCATCTTGACTTGCGGTTTGCACGGGTAAGCTTAGGGCATGAAGTATTCTTCCGTCTCTTTGAGTGCAGGTGAAGCTTTCCAAGATGTCATGGCGCTTTCTCCATGCATCCCGGCCATCCTTTGGTTTCTCCAGGGTGCCGTCACAACCGCCCTTCACCCAAAGAGCGTGTATTGAATTCTTGTCTCGAGTCTTGAAGTCTTGAGGCCTTGAAGATGCAATCCTTGCAGATGTCATCATGGAGTTGTCATCATTGGCGTAGAGTCCTCCTTCTTCACACCACTCTCGTGCACTCATACCAAACCCCGCCTACTATAGCGTAGCATTAAAATAAATAACGTCCGGGCTTGGTAACAGGGTGATGGGTTCCTACCTCATGCATACTAATCAACTACCGTAATTCAATATCACTACTTTGGAGGGTGGTTGCAAAGATGCCACTAAATGCAATAAAACATAGGTATGAAAGCATGGTCAAAGTGAACTTGCACGGTAAGTTGATGAAGATAACAACACTCTCGAATAATGACTTGGTAGAACTATTCGTCACTCCGTTGAAAATCTATATAGTCAAACATAGCATTCATATAAGCAAACATCCTAGCAAACAATTCTAACACTCATAATAAAACCAACAAGGGACACCCAATAAAAACAAAGGAAAACTACACAACAAAACTACTAAAGAAAACTCTAAGACATAACACAAAATAGTTTTGTCCTAAGTAAAACTTAACCAAGAAAATACTAAACTAATAAACTAACAGAAAATACAAAGTAAAACAACTAAGTTAACAGAAGCTATTTTTTCCATAAAATTTTATTTGCAAAAAGAAACAAATAAAAGCTTTTATGAAACACTAACTATGACCTAAACAAGTTTTCGTACAAAACTAAGTAAAATAATTTTTTTAAGTAAAAACAAATTTTCTTTTGTTGACTAACAGAAACAAAACTAAATTTTTCAAGAGTGACAAAAAGAAAAAAAATTAAAAAAAATTAAAACTATAAAGAAAAGACTAAAACAAAACTATAACTAAAACAGTACTGTTTTGCTAAAAACCTAATTCAAAATAAACTAAAAATAAATAACTATATTCTACTGGATAAACAAAACAATAACAAAGCAGTAGCAAAAAGAATCAATCAAAATCTATTTCTAAACTCAAGTTAAATCAAATACAAGGATTTAAGATAATTTGATCAAGTTCAAATTTAAATAGTCAAACCTAAAAAATATTTACCTATTCAGAAACGTTACAAAATTTGTGATCTAACGCAATTGGAATCACTCAATTTGGATATGTATACTAATAGATATGAATTCTCTAAGATCGCTACTTTTCTGAAAAGAAGAATTACGGGATTTCTTTGATCTTACCGGAGTAGTCGCCGGAGTTGGGGAAGAAGATCGGATCCGAGGTTATGGGGGCTCCTAGAGGAAGGAGAGCACGGGACGGTGCAGAAGAGATCTCAGCAAACTCATGGGAGGCCGAGTAAGTACCAACCGAGCCTCGGGCGGCAATGGAGAAGCCGCCGGAGTTTATGAACTCCGATGAGTAATTGTGCTGGATAGGGAGGGGGATAAGCTCCCATGGGAGAGGGCTTTGGGCGAGGGGAAGGAGGGCAACACGAGGGAGGTATTTATAGGGCGAGGGGGTGTCCAGATGCGTGCAGCCATGGCGAGCAAAAAAACGGTAAGTTCGGATCTCCCATGAGGAAATCGGGGGCATTAATGGCCTTTTACTGGGTGACGGTGGTGTTGGGGATGGCGGTGGATCCATTCAGAGGATTCTTGGGGATGGGGCAGGAGGGACGGGTGGGGGGCGCGGGGTGGGGTGACGACCTGTTGGGTCGTGGAGGGGCTGGGCCTAGTGCGGTGGGCTTTGGCCAGTTTTTTGTTTTTTATAAAATAGAGAAGGAAAATTGAAATAGAGGGTAATAAATAAAATAAATATATATATGCATATTATATATCAAAATTTTCGGAAAACATTTGTTACAGTATGAACAATTTTTCAAGTTCAAATAAAATTCACAAAGCAAATCCCAAAATTCAAAAGGTGCCACTGTTGCATTTAAAATGCAAACAAAATTATTTTAAAATACCAAAATGATTTAAAAATCATTTTCTCCACTTTTCTACTGTAGGAATCATTTTACCCTATTTTCGTATATTTTAGTTTTGGAGAAAAATAATTTCAATAAAACCAAATAACTCCAATTTGAAAGTGGGTTTCAAAATAATTTCAACGGCCTTTCAATTTGATTCTTTTAAACTTCCAACTCATATTTCATATAATTTGAAGAAGTCATTTTATCTTCTCTCATGAAAATCATTGAGTTGCATAAAATTTCTGAATTTGAAATATTTCCAAATGGAATTCAAATCTTTTCAAAACCCTTTTCATTTATTTAAATGGAAGATGTCATATCATCTTCTCTCTAGGGTTTTGTCTTTGAATTGAATTTGAATTCTCGGAAGATCAGTCAAAAAAAGGCACAGGAAAGTCATTTCATTCCCTCTCATTAAATTTTCAAAAAGTTTCAAATTCCACTCAATTTCACACAATCAATCACTCAACAATCAAACAAACAATCAGAATTATTTATTTAATATAACATTCCAAAATTTAGAATTTTGGGATGTTACAATCACTGTCTACTGCGGAAGCTGAATACATTGCTGCTGGGTCTTGTTGTGCTCAATTGCTGTGGATGAAGCAAACTCTCAAGGACTACGGCATCAACGTGAAGAATGTGCCTCTCTCTTGTGACAATGAGAGTGCCATCAAGATTGCTCACAACCCAGTTCAAGACTCGAAGACAAAGCACATTCAAATTCGTCATCATTTTCTTACGTGATCATGTGTTGAAGGGCGACATCTCCATCGAGCATGTGAAGACGGAAGAACAGCTAGCCGATATCTTCACAAAGCCCTTGGATGAGAAGAGATTTAGCAAGTTGTGGTGTGAGCTAAATATCTTAGAATCTTGAATGTTCTTTGAAAAGGACACACATCCTAACACTTATGCAAAATTGATGACTTAGATGTGCAACACATGAAGAAAGCGTTTTCTTCAATCAATGAAGAATAACACTCTAAGTGTGAAGAAATTAATGAAGAATTTGATTCTCGTAACCCTACGACAATTGTACGCGGTGTTTGAAATCATCATTCTTATACGGTGGGACACGCCACCACCAAAGTTGAAAATCTTCAATTTGAGTTTTTTCCTCAGTTTTGAAATTCTTCAGTTTTTCAAATTCTTCAACTTTGCAAAATCTTCACTATTTCCGTTGTCTTTCTTCATTGAATATATATATATATATATATATATATATATATATATATATATATATATATATATATATATATATATATATATATATATATATATATATCTCTGACATTCACTTATGGCTATTTCTTCAAGTTGCTTTTTTCTGCTAAGTGAATGTGATCGGACCCATCCCCCTCTATGCTATACTCAACCCAAACTAATCACAAATTCTTCATGTGCGTTCTCTTTGAAACTCGATCAAAATCAACAAAGTGTCCTTGTCATCTGAAGAAATTGCGAACGCATCTTTAAAACTGATCTTATCCAAACTTTCGTTTTACCGCTCAAACCGTTCCGCATCCCACGATAGATTTATCTATTCACCCACGATCTAACACAATCTCCACTTCTCGATGCGTGGGTGACACATGTCAGCGAATGAGAAGGGTCAGGCACGTTAAGTCCCAAATCTTCGTGAACAGTTTTTCACCGTGGCTATATATACCCCTCTCCCCTTCCTCACTTCCTTTACTCCGCTTGACCGCTCTCTCTCGCCGAGCTTCTCAAACCCTAAGCGCCACCGCTACTCCATCGTCGCCCGGTGAGGAAGAGCTTCCTTTGCCTCAACCTCGTCGCCGTCATTACTCAGCGCCCGATCAGCGGAAATCTTCACTCCGCCGCCGCCGTAGCTGTCTTCCTCCACCGAGTTAGGGCGTGGAAGATCTAACCCGACGAACTTCCCATCTTGTTCTGCTCAGTTCGTCATGTTCTTCAGTCCTGGTAATTAAAAGTTACTTTTATTACTCGCTTTGATTCTCAAACCTTCCTGAAAATCTTCAAAGGTGTTTATTCTTCAAATCTTCACACATATGAACACCTCAAACAAAATATGCTCTTGATTCGTTTCTCTAAGCAATGATTTTCTTCAAGATTCCTCAATTGTGTGGATCCTTGATCTATACAACTTTGGAACCTAAGACAAAGATCGCTTAGTGAAATTCTTCAAGGCTCATCTGGTCAAATTCCTCAAACTAGTTCTTTTGAAAAACCTTACGAGAAGCATATGACCTCTCCAAATTCCTCGCAACTATACTCTGTTCACGGTACTCATGTCCGTCATTGCTGAATCACTAGGTTCTCATCAACTTAACTCATTTGCGGCATTCCTCGAAGAAAAGTTGCATACTTCTTCAGAGAATTCGATTGTTCAAATTCCTCGGTGAAGAATATGGCGTAAGGAAAGAAGCCACGTAAAGGAGGAAAGAGGCCTGAGGTCATGATCAAGCGTTTGAGATTCCCGAGGAAATCTATGCTGATTATTGCACACTGATGAAGCCGAGTTCGGCAAAGAAAACAAAAATCAGCGCAAGGTGCGCATTCAGCGGATTGAAAGGAGATGGGCAAGGAATGGAGAATCGGATATGTTACTCCAAAGTACATGAAGAAATTCTCTCAATCCTCCATGCCCAAAGAGCTCCATTGGCACCTGGTCAAGAAGTCGACCCCACCAAACATCAAGCGTGGTGAGGACTTTCTGAAGAATGGGCCAAGCGCCAAGACAAATTGGCAAGACAAGCCAACGAGGCGGTGAGGAAATTTATGAGGACTACGCCTTCTTTGCTAGCATCACTGAGGCCTCTGTCCAAGCCAAGAAAATCTATGGCAAAGAAGCCCGCACACAAGCCAAGTGCTTCACCAGCAGTGCCCTCACGGCCAAGTTCCTCATTTGTGCCCTCACGGCAAATTCCTCATGTCAGCTCCTGCTCCTCCCAAGTCCTCGTAGCTCCTACAAAGTCCTCGGCAGTTCGACAAAGTCCTCGGCACTGCATCGGCCCACGTGCCAAAGGACTGCAGGCATCTCCATTGCCTCTGGTGTTTTAGCAAGTTCCTCGGTACCGCACCAAATTTTTCATCTGGCCCGACCCTCTTTGAAGACTAAGGCCATAGGCTGGACGAGGTCCTCGGCCAAGTCCCAAGAAGAAACATGTCGCCTTCCAAGAGCCACCTGAAGATGATGAGGCTGATGATGATGAACTTGCGGAAATCATCAGAGACCGACAAGAAAGGGCCGCTAGAGCCAAAGGCACACCTGTGCCACTGCTGTTGGATCCAAGAGCGATCTTAGACTACATTGATCTCTGGCACAAGGACCCAAACACTCCTATGCCTGACTTCAAGCTGACACCTGGCCAAAGTCACATGCTGACTTATTTCATCCAAGAGGAGAAATGGAAATTTGATACGGCCAGAGAGATCAAGAAATCGCATGATCTGAAAAGAAAGCTGGCAAGAAAAATGTTGTCAAGATGACAACTGAAGAACTTATCAAGATGCAGGCTGACATCAAAGCCCTCAGCGACAAATTTGACTCATATTATGCTGATTGGCAAGGAGCCAAAGTCCGATTTGTCAATCTGACAAAGAAGTTCTCAAATGTTGCTGCCCCAACGCAACAAGAAATTTCTCGGTCGGAGCCTCTGCTTTCACCGACCGAAGAACATGCCAAGATCACCGATGAAGTTCAGGCTGCTGAAGACAATGCAGTTCGAGGCTGATGATTCCGTTCCAGCCATTTGAAGAAATTGCTAGGGCATCCACTAGTGGTGCGCTGAAGAAGCCCGAAGAAGTCAGGCAACTGCGCATCGATTGCTGAGGAAATTCAACCGCATTCCTCAGCTCCTCCTGCGCCTACACCTACTCCAATGCTTCCATCTGCATCTGATGTGAAGAAGACCAAGGCTGCAGAACGAGCTGCAGTGAAGAAAAGGAAAGCATCTGCTGCTTCAAATTCTTCAGCACCGAAGAAGATGAAGACAATGACCAGCTCATTTGAAAATCCCATTGATGTTGTTCCAATTTCCTCCATGCCATCAAAGGACCTTGTTCCTTTTGGTGAAGATTATGAGATCCCAAGCGGATCGATGAAGAAAATCATTCTGCTGCTTCGTCGAGGCAGATTGACGAAGAAATTGAAGTGGAAGAAATCCCTTCAACCCCAATCATTTCTCGCCTATGCCTCGGTTCACAGGTGAAGAGGCGGTGTTGAGGAAATTGAAGAAGATGTGGATATTGGAAGCACAACGCTAGTGATGAGCGATGACTTTTGGGAAAGTCAGATCCAAATTCTCCACTCTTCACCCCAATCCAACAGATTCCTCGGTCCCTGCTCCAACAGTTCAAATGGGCTCAAGAAACTCATCCCACCTCATCTGTACATGAAGAAATTCCAGCCACTAAGCGGCCGATGAACTCTTCTTTGATCCTCGGGCGCACATGTAGAGGAACCAGAAATTCCTCAGCCTGAAGAACCTGAGATTGCGATTCCAGAGGTCGTGATGCAACTCACGACACTCCATTGCCAAAGCCAAAGAACCCATTCTCAACAAAACAAAAGTTCAAGGCTGAAGACTTCTTTGGCGAGCATGTTATTCTTCACTGATTACAATCCATATGATTCTGCTCGCATAAGGAAGAGGCGTTTCTGGACTACTAGTCAAGCAAACTTCTATTCCTCTGTGCTCTTCAACAAAGACAAAGTCTTCGATCATGCACATATTCCTCATGTGGACATGGAATCTCTGCCAGGCTTCGAGCCAGTCCTCAGTGTTCTTCACGATGCAGGACTTCTGAATTTCTGCACTGACATCTGTGATTGGAATGAAGAACTCATTCTTCAATTCTATGCGACGCTGCACATCACCGGAGACGAAGATGTGAACTCATGGGTGTTAGATTGGATGTCCGAAAATACTCACTACAAGGCACCAAAGAATCGAATTGCTTCGTGCCCTACCACTCAATCCTCCACTTGATGGTGCTCGTTGTATCTACAACGAACCTGAGCTTTCAAATCACTACATGCAAATGCTGGTGAAGCCTTTGAAGCCAGGGTAGGCCCCAAGAACCAAATTCCTCGTCAAGGAATTATTGTATGTGCCTCGGACTGTCTATCGGATTCTGACGAAGAAAATGAGTCCTATCAAAGGCCACGACTCAAATGATGAAGAAGTCGTTGGCATCATGAAGAATATGCTTTTCAATATCATTCATGGCGTCCCGTCAACTTCCATGATTTCTTCATGAGGACTCTGGCGAATATTGCTATGTCACCTTTTGAGCTGAAGCCTTATGCACCATGGATTATGAGGTTCATCGGGACAAGGTCTTCACTCAATTACAAAGCTGATACTACGAACCACTTTGCAGCTACTTGCCCCGATTGAAGTCCTCAAACGGACATTTTCCTCGGTGATGACAAGGGCAAGGCAAGCTGCTGTGACAGATGAAAAGGCACTTTCGTCCATTGGATGGTCGGTTTCGCAAAGCTGCATCCTACTCCACCAATGATGACTACGCCACACATGACTCTGCCGCCAATGCCTCGGCCAAGCAAAATCCTCAAGCCACAAAGACCCAGGGTGATGACCGATCGTGAAGTTACTCGTCAGGTCTTCATCGGAAAGGTTGATCGCAATCATAGATGGGTCAAGCGTCAGTTTGGTTCAATTCTTCACAACATGACCTCAACACATAATGCAAAGGAAGAAAACCACTACTACCTCCATGAAACCTTCAACCGCACTTTGGGCTGTTCTTTCTAATGTCTACGATGCTTGGAAGAACTGAAGACAATGGGTCTCAAGGAAGACTTTGACTGATGCGCACCTCCAATCAAGAAATACAAGAAGGTCAAAGTTCCTTCCTTGGTGGCCAGCTCCTATTCTTCATCGCGAGACACCGATGAAAATGAAGACTTGGGCGACAACTGCGGCATGCCCTACTACGACAACCCGACCCCAACAACGCCAAGCGCTCCTTCATCAACTTGAAATTCTTCAGGGGCGTTAGTCCTCAGTTTCGATCCTTTTGGTCATTTGATGACAAAGGGGGAGAAATTTGAGCTAGTCTTCAAGCGGGTCTATTTTATTGCCCATATACAACAATTTATGTTAAGTTACAACTCTCGTTCTTCTGAAACTTTTATTGGATCGAGTTGTAATCTTAAACCCGATGGTGCTCTGATACTTTTGATGCACTGTGCTCTGATACTCTTGTTCCTCATTAATGTTATTGCACGCATGCTGAATTTCATCAAGCACCATATTTCATCATGCATTTCAAAATTCTTCATATTATATGTCAAATGCGTGTATGAATTACAAGATATAGGGGGAGATCTCCATGATTCAACTCTTCAAATGTGCATTGCCTCAAAAGAAAATTCCTCACTATGCACATCTTCGTGGGAGTTCTTCTATATCTTGCAATCAAATTCCTCAATATCAGTATTTACACTTCATATGTTTATCCCGTTGAAAACTTAACCTATATTGTCATCAATCACCAAAAGGAGGAGATTGTAAGTGCATCTAGTGCCCTTAGTGATTTTGGTGTATTGAAGACTTATAGGTTAAGGGACTAATGTGTTTATGAGTGTACACAGGTCTATAAGTCTATGAGGAGTTTGATATTTACAGAGAAAGTCGACCCCTAAAATGAAGTTCTTCGATCAAGACTTTGATATTCGAAGACTTTCTCAAGACTTTGAAAGTGAAGAAATTGGTGTGACCTTGAAGACTTGGTATTCATTTGAGGAACATGAAGCGCCAAGAACTTTTGTTTTCGTAGTTTCGCTTTCTCTTTCTTGAGTCATAGGAAACACCGTCTTGTTAAAGGGAGTTGAGGAAATACTAAGGAAAAATTTCCATGTGATGCTCAACTCAAAATACTACACCTACCAATCCCTTGAGTGAAGCCTTTGGAAATCTCATACGATTCAGTCAATTTCTTGATGTGAGAGACAAAGTTCTTACAGTCATTTGAGAATTTTTCCTGACCGAGGAGTTAGGAATTCGCCCGGTCTTGGATTGCCTACACAAAGTGAGGAACATGATAGCCCGAGGAATTTGAGAGTCAAATTTCCGGCCGTTCTTTATCTTTGCGTGCGGCTGTCCCAAAATATCTTATCCACCTAACGGTCATATCATTGAAGGGCATTTATGTCTTATCATGTCGGGCTGCTCCCTAGGCTATAAATAGCCGCCCCCTACAACCACTACCTGGTTGGCTGCTCCGAGAGAACTTGACACTTGTCATTTGAGAGCAACCCATCCTCCAAGGACTTTGAGAGAAAATCATCGAGTGAGGAAAAACACAAAAACCAAACCCCTACAAACCCAAAGTGATTGAGCATCACTGAAGAGATTGATCCTGTGTGGATCCGACCCGTGTTACCTTTGAAGACTGTGCTTCTTCCAGACGGTTAGGCGTCATGGTCTAGAAGCATCCAAGAGGAATTGTGGATTGCCGAGTGACCAAGTCTGTGTAGGTTTGGAAGTCGCCTGATGACTTACCACGTGTGATTGGACGAGGTCTGTGTGACCTTAGTACAAGGAGAATACGGTAAGGACTTGGTGTCCTGAGCTGCGTGCTCAGCCGATCGGGTGTCCAGGACTGTGTGTCCTCGAAGTTTAAATACTCGGCCGCTCCAACCAGACGTACAACCTGAGATGCCAAAGTTGGAACTGGTCTACCAAATCATTGTCTTCACCAACCTAACTGGTTCTATTTCCTCAACTCTTTCATTTCCTCATTCTTGTGTTGAGTGTTCGTTCATATCTGTGTTTGAAGACTTTGTTGAAGACTTTCTCAATTTCCTCAGTTCAATTCTTGATTATGTTTGTCTTCATCTTGTGCTATCCTGTGTTTTACGCTTTACATACTCTTTGATTGTCTTCTATTTCATTATGATGACCATGCCCGCATTCTCTTATGCTTACTTACGAGTACTTATTCCTTTTAAGTAGTTCTTCACTTAGGAATTTCCTCACCGGCAAGTTCCTCATTGAAGAATTCATAAAAATCGCCTATTCACCCCCCCCCCTCTAGTCGATATAACGCACTTTCAACATAGGCGTGCACATTACGGCCGATCTGTTTATGAAGGCAATTCTATACACACCGTTGATAAGTTGCCTGGGCGCTCTTGAGACCAAAAGGCATAGATACATAGCAGAAGGCTCCAAAGGGAGTTATGAACGCTGTCTTCTCTTGGTCCTTAACTGCCATCTTGATTTGATGATAACCAGAATATGCATCCAGAAAACTCAAACGCTCACATCCAGCGGTGGCATCGATAATCTGGTCAATGCGGGGAGGGCCAAAAGGGTCTGCTTGGGCCGAGCTTTGTTAAGGTCCGTAATCCACACACATGCGCCAAGTGCCATTTTCTTAAGAACCAGCACCGGATTAGCAACCCATTCTGGATGGAAGACTTCAACAATAAAACCGGCCGCTAAGAGCCTGGCCACCTCCTCTCCAATAGCTTTGCGCCGTTCCTCGTTAAACCGGCGGAGAAACTATTTCACCGGTTTGTACTTAGGATCAACATTAAGAGCGTGCTCAGCGAGTTCCCTCGGTACACCAGGCATGTCAGAAGGCTTCCATGCAAAAATGTCCCGATTCTCACGGATGAACTTCGATGGTAGCGCTTTCCTATTTCGGGTCCAAGTTGGCACTGATAGTGAACTGCTTGGACGAATCGCCAGGTATAAAGTCAACAAGCTTAGTCTCAGCCGCCGATTTGAACTTTAAATCTGGATCATGCTCTGTAGTTGGCTTCTTCAACGGGGTCATGTCCGCCGGATCAACATTGTCCTTGTAATATTTTAACTCCTCCGTAGCACAAATCGACTCTGCATAGGCCGCATCACCTTCCTCGCATTCCAAAGCAATCTTGCGGCTTCCATGAACCGTTACCGTTCCCTTGTGACCCGGCATCTTGAGCTGTAAATAGATATAACAAGGACGTGCCATGAATTTGGCATAAGCCGGCCACCCAAATAGAGCATGATATGGGCTCCGGATCTTCACTACTTCGAAAGTCAGCGTCTCGGACCGGGAATCATGATCGTCCCCAAAGGCAGCCTCGAGCTATCTTGCCAACAAGGATATGCTTGACTTGCCAGGTACCACACCATGGAATACTGTATTAGACGGTTTAAGATTTTTATCTGTCACAGCCATACTGGCGAAGGTCTCATAATATAAGATGTTAATGCTGCTCCCTCCATCCATGAGCACTTTGGTAAATTTATAACCTCCCACCTAAGGGGCTACCACCAATGCTAGCTGACCGGATTATCGACCGGAGGGGGTGATCCTCTCTGCTCCATACGATTGGTTGTTCCGACCAGCGTAAATAACGTGGTACGGCCGGTTCAACAAAATTCACGGCTCGCTTATGGAGTTTCCGGTCTCGCTTATCCAAGCTAGTCGTGAAAACATGATATTGCCCACTATTCAACTGCTTTGGATGGCTCTGATAACCCGGCGCTACTCTGGCTGTAACCACCTTGGTTATTCGACTATTACGATTGTTATGTCCACCACGATTGCCATTGAAGCACAGAACTGAAGCTCTTCCATCATGACCCGGCCCATGGAAACCGGATCCTGAACCGCCACCTGACCCGTGATCATAACGGAAAGCATTAGAATTCTTGAACTCCTGCATAATGTAACAGTCCTTCCAAAGGTGGTTGGCCGGCACCTCCTTCTTCCGATGCTTTGGGCGGGGCTGGTACAACAAATACTTTAAGCGATCCGGGTTAGGATTTGGGGCTCCACCACGATTCACCGCTTTACCCTTGCGTCATTGACCCTTGTCCTGTGAGTTAGTATTAGCCACAAAATCTATGCTGCCATCCGCTTTATGTTTGCCTCCGTTCCCATGACCTGCCGTGTTGTGTTGCTGCCCCTTGGAGTTGCTATTCTTTTTTCCCTTCCCGGCCTTGTCATCCTCAGACTCGGGATCCTTGGTACTATCAGAATCAGCATACTTCACTAAAGCGCCCATGAGGGTGTCGATGTCGTTACAAAATCGCTTCATTCGCCCCAATTTTAACTTCGAGGTTTAAACCGGCGATTTGCCTTCCGAGTTATAATCGCAGAATCAGCATTGATACAGTCCGACGAATGCAAAATTTCCGAGACACGATGCACCCAATGGGTTGTCGACTCTCCATCCTCCTGGACACAGGCCGCTAAGTCCACTATTGACATGGGCTGTTTACAGGTATCCTTAAAATTCTGGATAAACTGGACTCGCAACTGGGCCCATGAGCTGATAGAATTGGGTAGCAAGCCTTTTAACCAAGTACGAGCCGTCCCTTCAAGCATCATGGTAAAGTATTTTGCACACGCAGCGACCTCATCCACATCTAGCATCTCCATGGCCATCTCGTAACTCTCTACCCATGCTTACGGAGACAAATCGGTGTAGTGTAATTTGGTACCTTACGCGGACCCTTGAAGTCTTTAGGTAGCGCACATTGCATAGAGCGGGGGCGAGACAGTGGCACCCCAAGGAACTAGAAGTGACCCCTGGCTCGGCCGAGATAGTAGGATGAACCAGCGTAAGTTGGCGTGCCTCGTCTTGTGCCGCTTAACTTTCGGCCTCCTGCATGCCGGGCCGGTCTACCACTTCACGAGCATCCACGAAGACCACCTGCCGGGTTATTGCCACGGGCGCTTCATGGTTCCGTGCATTGCTTGATACGGCGGGCTCCTCCACATGCCTGCTGTAGCTCCGGCTCGGACGAGGGGTGGAATGAATCCGGTCACGGGTGTATGAGTATGCCTCTGTTGAATCAAAGCGGTCCGAAGGAGCTCCTTGACCCGGCGCGTGTCCACTGCCTGCGAAGAATCACCTTCGATCGGGATGGCCTCCAATCATGAAGCGGCAGCGGCAAGATTGTCCATAGGATTGGAATAATGACCCGGAGGTGTCTGGACCGGCTGAGGTATGATATTGTTCTGCCGAGGAGGTTCCATTAGGCGAGGCTGGACCGGCGCGCCTGGCCCAGGCGCCTCCGCCCGGTTTACCTCCGGCGGATTACTGGTTCCTGCTCCTGGGGTGTGAAAGAGGTTTCTGGCGTCGAAAACCGAAGGCAAGCGGGACCTGTACTTCCGCTTCAAGACCTCACGTGATGCGTTCTGGTCCAGCATAAGCTTATAGGCCTGGGCGTCTAAAGCGGCCCGCTCTGCGGCCATCCTGTCGTTCTCAGCTGCCAGGTCGGCCTTGGCCTGAGCGATCTGCGCTCTCACCTTTGCAATTTCTGAGTTGTGGGCATCCTGATCCACCGGGTTGGCCTCTACCATGAGCACAGCTAGCGCATCAAACTGATCAGATAAGACTTGAGCCGGCGAGCGCGGGACCTCCTGCCCCGGCTGCTTGGCTGGCGGCGATCCGGAGAACATTCTTCTTTGCGGTCGAAGAGTGGATCGCCGCTGTGTACCGACCATGAATATTCCAACCCGGTTGGGCAGATCGGAGGGGTCCGGAATCACGTAGCCATCGGAACAGCCCCAATCCGGTCGTCTTGCAAGCGATCTGGCGATTCGGTTTCTCCGGTTGAGGACTCGTCACGGCATAGGCAGCGGTCTCACTATCATATCGATCCGTCCTCATACTCTCCTCCGTGGATGACCCCCACGAAGGCACGCTTCACGGCCCGGCTTAACTCGGGCGAGATCTCGGTGACGCCGAGCCGTCTCGACGAGGTCGGTGCGGATGTCCGACTCAGACCCGGTTCACCGATCTTGACGATGAAAGGCGTGTATGCCCCCAAAGGGGACCCGGTACCCGTACTCAATTGAGCGGCCTCGGGGCCCCATCCTGCGTCGTCAATGTAGAGCTTGCCGCGACGACTCTTGGTCATCCGGCCCACAACATAGCCCTTGAGTCCTTCGAACTTGCCCTCCAAGAACGTCAAACCATCGTGCGATAGCCCCATGGTGGGCACCAACTATCGTGGGTTTGTCACGGCAGATGTCCTCGTGAAAGGACTTAGTCGTGGAGCCATCGCTGCGGGTTAACTTGAAGGGGTTAAATCGGACACAAGGACACGAGAGTTATACTAGTTCGGCCCCTTCAATGAAGGTAAAAAGCCTACGTCTAGTTGTGATGGAATTGATGGTGTTTCGATGACTAGGGAGCAAACAAGCTTCGCCTAGGCCTCGAGTTGTGGTTGTCTGTCTCAAACCGCCGCCGGGTCGTCCCCTTATATACACGAGTGACGCCCGTCGGTTTACAGAGTCCCGACGCCGGTTCATAGACGTATCCGGCTCGGTCTCTACTATTCTAACTTACAACACAAGATACATAATGGCCTTGACTTACAACTCTTGGCATAAACCGGCTATTGGGCCTTAAGCCCTTTGCTACCTACACAGGCTTTAACATGTTCAGCTATTTGGTGAAGTTAACCTGGCCTGTTCTGGCCGGTTTACCCCTAGTGGTAATATCCCCAACACATCCCGTGATGCCACTTAGTAGTAGGTATTCTATTCCTGGGTTCTTGAACCCGAGTTTCACCCTACTTACCTCCTGTTGATAGTGTTTGCTAGTTCCTTTAGGATATTAGTAACTGCGATAGTCCTCGAGGACCGTGGTATTTCCTTCTTCCAAATACTATGAACCGCTTATGGCAGAAGTTCCTCGCTGAACCGAAGGATCACAATCAGAGTACTCTTGAGGAGTTCTCAATCCATAATTGTGAATCTGCCAGTTCTACCCCTTCTGCATGGGTTATCCGAAAGAAATGTTGAGCTTCGCTCGACATACTAATCTATGCATCCACAACTCAGAAAATCATATGTTCCTTTGAGTTGTTCTCTTTAGTTGTACTCTGACCCTCATCTATCAATTGATAGTCAAGGGTATGTGTGCGATCGTGTTCATCGATGCCTATTATTCTTGTGGTCCGTCAAGCCATTCTATTCCGGAATGACTAGGAGAAACAAACTCCAGTACCTTACCCATATCTAGGATTGGGTCAAAGCAATTGTATTCCGCAGATCAAAATGCCAATCCAGCTTTTGATTCTGTTCTACCCTGAAGTATTGCCCTCTTTATGTCAGGAACGTCATTAGAATTGCATATTCCCTTATGAATTCTTGACGTAGTGATACTTCTCGCTACCATTATTCATTCCTCGGTCCCGTGTCGTTGTAACCGGAATGCCGACAAGTGAAATGTGATGTGTGAAATCGATACTTCTAGCAACCTCATTGCTTGTCAGTTAATGGACAATATTCCCATTCCTAGCGTGTTGGTTATTAAATCATCATCCTAAGATTGATCGTGCTACCTAGTCCTTATTTCTGGTGCACTCTTCGATCAATGAGTTAGGATTGTGTCGATTCCTCACTCTTTTGATCATATCATCTTGCCCTGAAAAGCAGGATTGTTCTCGAGCTTAGTAGCATATCGGTGGTTTGTGGTATTCCGATTATCTTCTCGGAAGTATCACCAGGTTGTCACCTGACCGCTATGTTGAGTTCGTGATCAAGTTGGTTTTTCTCTAAACCAGCCATTCTCCAAGAATCTGTGTTGGATACCCCTGAGCTACTTGGTTAAGCTAAACAACAACTTGGAGAGTTGGAAGATGAAAGCTTTTCCGACTTAGTTCATTTTAAGGGATATCATTTTGAGTGTGTGTTGAAGAAAGATGATATCTTCATCGATTGGTCCTCGTGATCAGTTGTTGGATCTATTGCCTTGTCAAAACTTTGACTTGAGTATGGGCCATCGTCAAGTGAAATCAGGACCAACGATGTTCGTAATGTTGTCTTACTCGTGGTTGATCCCTCGAGCATCCACCATTACATCTTTTGGTCTGACCAATGCTATCTCCGTGTTCACATGATGGTGGAAGTCCAGTGATATGGAAATTCCGATGAGTTGTTGTTGAACCCCATCAGCAGCATTTTGTCTCCCCCGTGATTCATGCTGAACATCAACCTAGTGTTGAGAATTTTATAAGCAATGCCTTCGCGTTCCATTCATGAAGCTTATGCTTGGATGGAAGGAGTGAATTCCTCGAATTCATGTGCATTTGGTGCAAGATGTCGCCATGAGTTCGAGAAAGATTGTTTTTGCTTCCTCTGGTATCATCCCAAATCGATCATGCATGTCACGAAGTATGCTATGGTTTGGCAGGCTCGCAACCTTCATTCCATATGTATCCCTAGCACACCAAGCCACTAACTGATTTGTTCAAGGAGAAGAAGTTCCTTCTTAAGAGCATGCCTTATGCAAGGACTTCGTTATCCTTGATGATGGTTCCCACGAACTTCGGTAGTGTTTTGCTATAAAACTACCATGTGGTCATGCTTATGCAGGACAGCGTGTTCACATGTGTTTAGCGTAACCAGCTCATGTTTTGGAGCTTGCTACCTTGGTTCATTCCTCGAGAATCTCATAGCGCCATCTCGTCGAATCGTGTTGCAAACTTTCTTTCCGGACATCTTTGAGTCTGAAGTATCCTATCACCAATCGGATCTGAATCTCAGGCAGATATGATGGTTGGAACATTCCCAACAATTGCGTCTTGTTCCGAGCTTGCACCGCCATTGTGCCAATTTTCCATGGGCTGCCCTTCTCAGCAGTTGTTGTCCAAGATCATCTTTGAAAGTGGACTTGTCATGGGTCCCATCCATTTCCAATGGAAAGCAAAATCATCCATTGCGTTGTCTTCAACAAGGTAGTCCACATCATCCATCCTAGTCCGAGTATGCCATTTCTTGAGAGCTCTTTCAAATGATCAATTGTAAATTGCCTCATTTTGGTGAGAAGAGTTTCAATGATCTCTGGATCAAAAGTAATTCTTTTGCCACTTAAGGTAACAAATCTATGAGTCGCCTTCCCTAAGGTGCCCCGTTATGGAGTCATGACATTTTCCCTCGCTACTTTGAAACCTCGTCAAATTGTTTTCTTACATGTCTCCTGATGCATGCTTGCCTCTCAGCTCCAGAGATGTTCCTATGTCTCATTCCGTGAGTTGATCTTCTAATCATTAAGATGATCCTAAATTGTTCGAACCTCAAGAAGATCGATTCTTCTAAAAATCCCCCCTTTCTTCTTGTTATGATGTTGGATGTAGTTCTCAGGCAAGACGTCGAGACAAAGATGGTGATCATGTCAACGTTCTTATGAAGTGCAACACAGATCATGAAAGGCTGTGTTAGCTTGTGCCCCCTCTGTCTTCTTACCTCATGACTTGAATCTCGGGACGAGATTCTTGTTTAGTGGGGGTGAGTTGTCACATCCCTAATTCTGGTCTGACCTAGGCTAGTTTCCATGTGAGCATCATGTTTAAATTTAAATGAAACTTGAATTGAGGAATATAAAAAAAGCCTCAGAAAAACCTCTAAAAATAACCAACCTTAAAATCTTCTCAAATGAGTCCAAAGAAATGTTCCTGTTACTCTGTGAAAATGTTGAGTGCGGTGAAATTCAAACCAATATTTTGGAATCACAAAATAATTATTTTGGGCCTTTGACTTAAATCAATGACATATTTGAGTTGAATTTATTTACATTATATAAGAAATAAAGTTAAAATATTTTGTAAACTGCATGTGACCTTGGACTAGTTTCTGAGCTTACATAGCAATTTACAGAAAGTTCAAAAACTGAATTGATGTTTTAAATCAAATCAAAACAAATTGCAGAAATAGAAAACATTAATAAATAGAAAATCAGAGAGAGAGAGAGAACCTACCTGGGCCACTTACCTGGCCAGCCCAGCCCACTGGCCTGGTGCCAGTCATCCCTAACCTCTGCCCGATGGCGAGGCGGGGACAACGCCTGCAGCAGCGTGAGGCGCCACGCCGTCTCCTGCTTGCCGCCGAGCCTCTGGACGCGTGGGTGAACGCCCCGTTGCCGTCCCGATCCACCCGACCTCTCTCCCTCTCCCTCGCTCTCCCTCCTCCCCTGGTTCTCTCCCGCGCGACCGCCCGAGCACCACCTTCGCTGCCGCACGCCATTGCCGCAGCCACCGCCTCCCCCTCGCCTCTCTGACCAGCTCAGAAGCTCCGACAGGTCGCCGTCCACCTCTCCATCGAGCCACCCGACGCGGGAAGCCCTGGAACGCCGTCAACATCACCATATTCGCCTCCGGCGCGGAGATCGTCCTGCGCCACGCCGCGCCCGTCCGGCCTTCCACGAGCTCTCCGTCGACACCGTCGAGTCCGCGATGAGCCTCTGCTCCGTCCCCTCTCTCCGTTTCTCCGTTCTCGCGACGTAGCTCCGTTCCCCCACCACGGCCGTAGCACCTGCTTCGCCGTCCATGTCGCCGCCGTCGCGCTAGCTGCCATAGCTCACGCCCGGCGCCGTCAGCGTGCTCATTGCCTCAGCAAGCCAGCGCCCGCTGAAGCCCCTGCCGTGCACCCAGCGATGTCTTGCGCGCATTGGCGAACTCCGGCCACCGCCTCGAGCTTCGTTCTCGGAGCTCCGGGACCCCCGCAGCCTCCCGCTTGCTTCAAGCAGCAGACGAGCTCCGGCTCCTCATCTGTGGTCTCCTGCGCCTAAATGGTCTTGCGGAGGCGATTCCAAACCCTACGCCACGTGCAGCCTCGCCCGGCGTCGAGTCGCCGGCGGGTTTGACCCCGCTGGCCAGGGGGTTCGACCCTTTGACCTCGCCGGACTGACAAGTGGGCCAGGCCCCTGCTAATATTAGTTAGATGTTAACTAAACTTAATTAGCCTGCTGATACTGACATGTGGTCCTGAGGCCACTAACTAAACTAAATTAGTTAGGTTAGACACTGACATATGGGTCCCCCTTTGGTGAGTTTGACACAGGCCAAACCAGTTGACTCTTGACCTCAGCCTTACATCATCTTGTGCTTGATAGTATTTTCTGGAATTAAAATAAATTAGAAAAGGTTCATAAATTTCAGAAAATGCTCTAAACTTCTAAAAATCATAGAAATTAATCTGTAACTCCAAATGAAATAAGTTATATATGAAAAATGATCAGAAAATCCAATCTATCCATCTGTACTAGTTTCATGCATGTTTAAACAAGTTAACTTGATGTTTAGTGCAAAACATGATAAAACAATATTTAAGATCACAAATGTGTTTGAACTTTGAATCTTTGGTTCAAAATAGCTCAAACCCATCTGGTTGTAGTTGCATTAGCCCAACACACTCATTTTACCATGTCATGATCATGCATCATATTGTGCATTGCATTGATTGTGTTTCTTCTGCATTGCGGTATTTGTCCCCTCCCGATAGGCGTGGTTTCGACGATGAGTTCGATGACACCGATGAAGAACTATATTATCTTCAGAAGTGCCAGGCAAGCAAAACCCCCTTGTTCATTCCGATACAATCCCACTCTCTCGCTCCTGCTCTCTTTTACTGCATTAGGACAACAACGACATATTTGTTACTTGTTGCGGTAGCTGAACCCTTTTCCTCTGCATGACCTGTCATTGCCATAGTAAATAGATGAAACCCACTAGCATGAGTAGGAGTTGTTTGAGCCCTGATGTGCCTACTCATACATGCTTGTTTGTCATGCACGCTCTTTGCTTAGAGTTGAGTCGAATTTGATTCATCGGGGATGAATCGGAGGTGTGTGAACATGTCCTTCTGTTGAGAGCAAAGTGTATGAACACGATTTGGTAAAGGTAGCGGTGAGAGGCCATGTAGGAGTATATGGTGGGTTGTCTCATTGCAGCCGTCCTCAGGACCTGAGTTCTATGTTTGTGATCCATGAAACAGTTACTACCACGCATTGGGCCCGAAACCAATGGACCCTCTCGGCTTCTTAACCACCCTTGTTCTTTGTTCAGGAGTTGCAACTAGTTTCTGGTGTTTGTAGGATATGTGTTGGAGGCCGTGCGTGGCCCGACCCTAGGGATGGGCTATGATGCACGGTAGATACACCGTGGCCCGTGTACCTAATGCCCGTTTGGTATCTGGGAACCCTGCACACATCGTTCGGGGCCGTATGTGGAAACCTCGGCGGACTCCATGCGGATGGAACACGAATAGGCGGTAAACCTGGACTAGATACTTGAGTGTTTAGGTAGGTACGTGGGCGACACCCACGTTGGGCTTCCACTTGAAGGTTGCCAGTACATGTCGTGTGGCAGCGGTAAGTGGTGAGCGTGTGTGAAGAAGTACACCCTGCGGGTTAACATCATCTATTGAATAGCCGTGTCCGCGGTAAAGGACTTCTGGGTTGCCTATAACACTTCATAGACAAGTGAAAGTGGATACTCTAAAATGCGCCAAGATAAGCGTGAGTGCTATGGATGGCGTTCTCGTGGGAAGGCGGTTTGGATCCATAGTGGTGTATTGATATGGTGAATATGTGGACTTCGTAATGCCACCTCAAAACAGTTACTTGCGATTAAATGTAGTTCGGGATAGCCACGAGTCAAAGGCTGGCTTCTTTGGTCAAACTCCACCACCCCTTTGTTGATAATGATGCATATGTAGTTAGTTCTTATGTAAGTCTTCTTTGGTACATTTGTGCTCACGTTTGCTTATTTTATGTTTTGCGAGAGAGATGTCGGTCTAGCTAGTAGTTCGATGTGGACTTGACGTTTAGCTTGTTACCTCAGCCTACGATCTTGTGCCCTCGGCGAGGATCACGGTAGATAGTCGGGGCTTCTAAGCCTTTTTCATTTATAGTTATGCGTACTTTCGAGACATGTTAAGCTTCGCATGTGTTTGACTTGTATGCTCTGAATCTTTGGGTCGAGAGACCCGATGTTTGTAATATCTAGCTCCTCGAGCCTAATGAATAAATACTTGAGTCGTAGAGTTATGTTGTGATGCCATGTTGTATTTACACATATCGAGCATATTGTGTGTATGTTTGAAATGCTTGGTATGTGTGGGATCCAGACAATCTAGTTGTTTATCCTTGGCAGCCTCTCTTATGGGGAAATGTAGTCTGGTGCTTCCTTGAGCCATAGTAGTCCGCTACAACCTGGTTCCACGGAGTCCTGTTAGCCCGGCACTCTTGCTTTCGGGACACTTGGTGGCCGGCATGTGTTTCACTTCGTTCTGTTCACAATATGCGTCCCTTGAAATGTCACTTGGCGGTGACATCCGAGTCCTGCCCTAGCTGCTACAGACCGGGTTCCCGGACTCCTGTTAGCCAGTGCTACAGCCCGGATTCACAGCTGTTGACCGACATGCTCGAAGTTGATTCATGTGTGCACTGTCCCCATGGGTTAGTGCCGCTTTGGGTTCCACGACTAGCCATGTCGGCCCGGGTTCTCTGTCATATGGATGCTAGCGACACTATCATATCGTGAGCCAAAAGGCGCAAGCGGTCCCGGACCATGGTAAGGCGACACCCGTGGGAATACCGTGCGTGAGGCCGCAAAGTGATATGAGGTGTTACTGGCTAGATCGATGTGACTTGGAATCGGGGTCCTGACATTATGGGCTGACCATAACAGGCCGTTAATAGGCCGTATTTGGTGATGCTATGAAAATGGCCCAACAGACTAACGGACCACAAACGGGCCGACTGTAACGACGGGCTAAATTTGGCCCTAGCGAAAATAGCGATGCTGAACGAGCCGTCGATAACCGAATGCTGCAAATGAGCCCAAGAATAAATGGGCCCTCAGAAGGACGAAAGTTAACTTGGGCTGGAAACGGCCCAATGGAAGAACAACCCGTTAATGGGTATAAAGTGTTACCTTTGTTCATTACGAGCCGGATTTCACCAGCGCCGTTAATGGGTGTAAGTAATACCTTTATTCATTACGGGCCAGTTTATGCACGGGCCGCTAATGGGCCAAGAGTTACAAAGGGCATCATATGGGCGAAAGATGTCATGGGCCATACATGGGCGAAGTGAAAAGCGGGCTGGAATCATATTGGATGGCGGATGGCGCTCTTGGGCCTAATTTGCATAGGGCGTAACGAGCCTTGGGTTAGCGGGCTGTAAATGGGCTATATCTTTGACGGGCCGTTAACGAGCTTTCCATGGGCGGCTCGCCCGACTTTTGACCAAGTCAAGCGGGCGGCCTTTTCCACGAGAATGGGCCCTTTGTTGGGCGTGCCACGCGTGTCGGCGTATCATAGGCACCTTACATCCCGATGAGTGGATGACATCTGTCCCAATGATGAGCCGACCGTGTTTCCTCCGACCAATGATGATTTTACCGTGGAAAATCCCCATTGGTCGGGCGATAACGTGTTATCGGATCCAAAACCCGACCCGATAGCTTAAGGGCGTTCCATTACGGTGGATGCCGCGTGTCGGTCACCCTTGGCGAAAAGCACTTACATGTGGCCAGCGCGATTTATCGTCATGGAAGTGGACACTTAGATGATAATTTTGGTAATGTCATGGAACACTTCTCTGACGGCCGCAGTATGACTATCTTGATTCTGTCATAAATTTTTCATGGATGTACATGCATGACAGAAAACGTGACCTACTGTGACAAACACGTATCATCACGGAAGTGTATTTTTTTGTAGTGCTTCCTTGCTTCGACACGTGCCCTGGCTAGTGATGCGTGCGGCGCCAGGTAGGCAGGCCGGCAGCTGAGGTGGCGTGGTGGTGGAGCCATCGCGAGGATCTGCATGCCGCCACTTGGCGCTTTGGGGTTGGCTGGGAGCTGCATGTCGCCCGCAGTGCCTACCCACCTGGTTGGGCTGGCAATATGTCTGAATGGCGGTGGAAGCTTGGTCGCCGGCGGGCCTAGTGGTGGCCTAGCTAGCACCCTTAGTAATGGCCTTGTCGGGTGGCCCGACAAGTATCTTGTCGTGGCACGCCGTCGTCCCCGGCAAGGGTCTTGCCGGGGGTCGTCGTCTTCTAATCCTTGTCTATTCTTGGATATGTCTTCACAAAGATCTGCATGCCACATCGGAGGTGCCTTCCCCAGCCCTGGCCCCACGCGGATGATGGTGTTGGGGATCGTGGGCTCAAGGGTGGCTCACTCCGTTGGTGTGGGGCGAGCTGCCCCGGCAAGGATCTTCTTAGAGGGCCAAGAGGCTGCCCCGGCAAGGGTCTCCTGTAGGGAACACCTTCGTCCCTTTGCCCTTTGTGGCCTTGGCCTTGGCGTTGCTCTGGCCATCTTGGGCTTCAGTCTTACCTTGGCTCACCTCCCTCGCTCTGCTTGGTGTGGTCGCGTGCGCGGCTCTGACTGCCCGTGCATGGGTAAATGGGTACAAAAATGTGTCCCTAGTTTTGTACACCGACAGAGCCCTGGGCCTGGGCCACACATAAGCGCCGACACGTTGTTGGGTTAGGCCCAAAAGCGGTCTTGTGAGCGGTGAGGGGCAGTTTTACCCGTTAAGATTTTTGGCCTTTAATGCTTCCCACGACCAGCAGCGCATGGCGCGGCGTGGAGGGCGTCTCGTGACATGGGCTGACATCGTGGGCGGTCTTCACACGCGTCGTCACATCGCGATAAAGAAGCGGCTCGCACCTTCCCGTAAAGGGAGGGAGGCGTGGAAGCGCGACTCATTCTTGAATGGGGCGAAGCGGTCTTCAAAGCGTCCTCCCCATGATCACGAGGTGGGGAGAGGTCGCCTCACTGTGCCTCGATTACGCACATCACTTGCCACGCGTCTTTCATACGCTCGGGGTGGCAAACCGTGGGCGGAAGCAGGTGCGTCGCTGGTTGGGGCAGCGGGTCGATCCTGGTTCCCTGCGCCTCCCGTGTCTTGATTAGTCGGCGGGCGGCCGAGTCCCAACCCGTTCATTTATAAAAAAGGCGGGAAGGGAGATGGCATCCGCATTCTTCCATCTTCTACCTCCCTTTGCTTCCGCTCCTTCCTTTCATTCGTCATGGCGAAGGGAATCCGGTCCTTGACGGTGGCGGCGAGGTCGCCGCTCGACAATCGTCCCTCCTCCTCCTGCGCCCGTGGTGGCGAGCTGACCCACGAGAGAAGCGGGGAGGGCGAGCCGTGGGGCGAGGCAGGGGCGGTCCACGGTCTTTCGGGGAAGAGGAGGCGGGCGGCGCGCCCGGCTTCGCCCCGCCCATGGTGCCTTTCACGATGGAAGGCCATGTCGGAGACCAGCCCATGAAGTTCTTCATTAGGCAGCGCCCGACCTCCCATGTCGCCGTCTTCGTCTTCCCGCCCTGTTTGCTCGGGAGATGGAGCGTGACCGGCCCCAATCCCTCAGATTGCACATGAGGGGTTGCGAGAACGGGGGCACGTGGGTCGACGTCGACTTCCCGGCTCCTCGAGTCATGTACCTCCGTCGTGGGTGGAAGGCGTTCACTTGCATCCACAACTGACGGGCGGGGCTCATCCTCTACTTCAAATTGATGGAGGGCGGCCTACTCTCCGTTAAGGTCTTGGAGAGTTTGGGACTACGCTTTGAAGTGCTGCGTGGAAAGCTCCTCCAATGGAGATTACGACAATGGAAGCTCTTCCTCGGCCGAAAGTAGCGAGGAGGATAGCGAGGACGGGGAGAGTCCGACTAGAAATTCGGACGCCCGTGCACAGGCAAGTCTTGGCTGACGGCAATCTGCACCTAGCCTCTCCTCAGGAAGGGGTTTGCGGGGCGGGGCCAGCTCCTTGAACTTCGGGGCCGTCTCCTTGGGGCGGTAATTTGGCGTCGAGGCTGCGGAAGATGAAGAGGCGGGCGGCAAGGCCGTCAACTCGAAATCTGTGAACGCGGCGCCTTAAATGCGTCTACCCGCCGATCCTGCCGCCTCGTCTTCGGCTCTTTTCCCGGCACCGTCATCACCGGCCTGCCCATGGGCGGCCGCCGAGATGTTCTCTTGGTGTCTTCGATGCTTTGCGTAGCTACGCCTAGGCGCCCCTTTTGCCCTTTCGCCTCCTTGACCTGCCTCCACGAGGAGAGGGACAAGAAAGGGATTCTGAGCATCTTATCTCTTTTGCTTGTAAGCCTGCAGGCCTTTGTTGAATTTAAAACTTGTAATCCCCTTGTTCATGTTTTTCATCCCTTACCTGAGGCTGTACATGTATGGGGTGTTTTTAATGAAAAATGGATGCTTGCGGGTTTTTCATTAGGTAGGTAAATCCACGACAAGGAAGCGAATCCTTGTTATTGTTTAAGATAAACATCTTTTCGCTTGCGACAGCGAGCCTTGCCGCCCCCCCACTCTACTAAACCGTCCTCGCGCTCTTGGCGGAGGTAGGGATGAAGTGGGCTTTAGGCTCCTCATCCCATCTCCTTGCTGCCGCGGCTGCGACCAAATCCGGACCGAGGAAATAACCCCTGGGTATAGGAAAAAAGGGAACACGGCAGCCTAGAGATAAGACCGAGGTTTCATATACCCCAGTCGGGTCTGAAACGCATGATAGGGGATAAAAGACTTATCTGGATCTGCAGCCCCCGGTAATCTTATCTTGCCACGGTTGGATCCTTGTGCTTGCAGCCCCCCGGCAACTCTGGTTTTGCCGGGCAAGGCGTCGGTCCGTTCCTTCTTTCCGAGTAGCTCGGCAGAAATGCTCATGCGCCTGCAGAACCAAAGGAGGCCAAGAAAGGAACAGATAGGCGCACACTCGACCTCTAGGCTAGGGGTTAGTCATTTTGCTAAGCACTATCAACCCCTAACCAAGGATGATACTCGACCTAGCATGCATGCTATAACTTAGGAGCACCGATTAGCTTCATTTATTTATGCTTTCGAGAGTCTGCGACTGGCTTTGTACAAAGGGTCACATGCCTTGTCGGCAAAGCTCGTACAAAAGGTGGCTTGCCGGGAGGCCCGGCAAGCTGCGCCTTATGGGTAAAACTTGCGAAGATGCTCGATGTTCCAGGAGTTGCTCACTGGTACGGCATCCTCGGTCTCCAGGCGAACTGCGCTAGGCCTGGTGACTCGTATTACCCGATAAGGGCCTTCCCGCTTCGGCGTCAACTTGTTGGAATTCTTGACCGACTGAATGCGCCGAAGAACAAGGTCGCCTTCCTCAAAGATTTGGGCATGAACCTTGCGGCTATGATAGCGGCGCAAGGCTTGTTGGTAGCGTGCTGCTCTCACAGCTGCCCGAAGACGATCTTCCTCAAGGAGCGTCACGTCATCTTGGCGCAACGGCTCTTGCTCAAGCTCGTCATAAGCGAGCACTCGTGGTGACCCGTGTATGTGTTCCGTGGGGAGAACAGCTTCTGCCCCGTATACCAGGGCAAAAGGTGTCTGGCCGGTGGCTCGATTTGGCGTCGTCCTGATTGACCAAAGAACCGCCGGCAACTCATCAATCCAACGCCTTCCACTCTTGTGCAGCTTGTCATAGGTCTTCGTTCTCAAGCCTCGCAACACTTCAGCATTTGCCCTCTCCGGCAGCCGTTGCTCCGTGGATGTGCCACGGAAGCAAAACAGAACCTTCTTTGTCGAGGTCTCGGATGTCTTGCATGAAGGTGTGGCTTGTGAACTTGTATGTGCCATTATCGGTGATGACTACTGTTGCTTAGCACCAAAGCGGCGGACCATTCCTTTGAAGAATTTGTGGTGGTGGCGGTCACCTTCCTCACTTTGCTTCCACCTCACGGCCACTTTGTGAACTTGTCGATTACAGCGTACAAGTACTCAAAGCCCCGACAACGTGGGGGAAGGGCCCGATATATCGAGCCCCAGACCGAGAATGGCCGGAGAGAGGGATTGTTTGAAGGGCTTGAGCTGGTTGATGAAGCTTTTTGAATGGGCCTTGCACGCTTCACACTTGGTGACTAGTGCCGTCGCATCTGGAGGCGGTGGGCCGGAAGAAACCTTGCGGAGCAGCCTTCCGGCAAGGGCCCTTGACCCTATGTGGGGAGCCACATATGCCTCCATGTATCTACATGCCAGCAGCTCTAGTCACGCAACACAGGGGATGCACTTGAGTTTCACACCATTTGGCCTTCTCCGGTACAGGACGTCATCGATGAACTGGTACAGGGCGGACCGATGGGCTACTTTGTCCGCTTCTTCCTGCTCCTCAGGAAGCTCCCCTGTTTGGAGGAATTGGACGGTATGCTGCGCCCATGCCGGAGCCTGAGGCTCGACGGCAATAACGAAAGGCATCTCTTCCACCATGGGGCGGATGTCTCTGGCGGGGCACGCCCCTTGTGGAACCCCGGTTGCTCTTAGGCGAGCTCGGCGTCAGCGGCAATACCCTTGCGGCAGCCCAGAGCTCGGTAGGAAAAGTACTTCTTTGGGACCTGATTTTCTCCGCTTGCTCTGCCTGGCGATGGATCGGCCGGATGGTTGAGTTAACGGAGCAAAAAGGTACCTGGTTCCACGAGTAGCTTGAATGCGACAACGCTTTGACGAATGTCGGCGGCGTCGTTCTCCGCTCGGGGGCGTGCTCCGCTGGATACCATCAAAGCGTTCCTCGAGCTTCCTCACCTCATCTCGTATGCTTCCATCGGTGGCCTCGACAATCTTTGTTGACTTGCACGACAACGAGCTGTGAGTCACCCTGACGATGAGCTTCTTAACCCGAGGTGCGCCGCGATCACGAGACCGACAAGCAATCCCTCGTACTCGGCGGTGTTATTGGTGGACATCTCCACGGGGAAGTGCATCTGGATCACGTGCTTGAGGTGCTCTCCGGTGGGTCTTGACGAGCAGCACACGGCACCGGCGCCTGCAGCGAGAAGGCTCCATCAAAAGTACATGATCTAGTTGCGATCTGCTTCCTTGCCGGAGAGTAGTCTCCTGGATTTCTTCGTCGGCGTCGAGGTCCATTCGCGATGAACTCCGCCAAGACTACGCTTTCCTGAATTGTCGAGGTACTCTCAAACTTTAAGCGAAGCTTGACAACTCCAAGGCCCATTCCACAATCCTTTCGGTTGCGTCCGGGTTGTGCGATGTCTGTAGCAGGAGGCGGGTGGCAGCAGTGATCTCGTGGGCACGGAAGTAGTGGCGCAGCTTCCTCGAGGCCATAAGGAGGCGAAGAGCAATTTTGCACACGGAATACCTTGACCCTAGCCCCCTACAGAGGGGTGACAAAGTAAACTGGGTGCTGCATCATCTTTTCTTGGGCACCACTTGGCTCGACCCGCGGGCATCGCCTTGGTGGCACCAGAGACTCTCACCGGGGCAGCGCCTTGTAGCCGGCACCGAGCCTACTTGGTGAATCTTGGCTTGCCATCCGCTGGTCCTGCCGCCATTGTTGCCTCCTCATCGACCTCCCTCTATGCCACTAGTGCGGCCCGACCACTTGATTTGTCGCCGCCGGATACAGCGATAATTGCTCTTGTGGTTTAAGCGCAACTAGTATTGGCGTGGAGGAAAGGTATTTCTTCAGGTCCTGCAGTGCGGCCTCGGCCACAGGGTCCACACTATTGGGCCTGCCTTTTCAAGATCTTGAAAAAGGGAAGAGGCCTTCGGCGGACTTGGAGATGAAGCGGCTCATGGTGGCAGCGCGGCGGTGAGCAGCAGCACATCCTTGATCCGCTTGGGCGCCTCGATCTGCTCAATAGCCTTGATCTTATGCAGGTTTGCCTCGATCCCAGCTGTGACCACGAAGAACCGAGAAGCTTGCGGGGCAGGGCCTTGAAGGCGCACTTCTCAGGGTTCAACTTGAGGTTGATCTTGCGCAGGTTGGCAAATGTCTCTTCTAGATCTTGCACAAGAGTCGGCCCGTCCTTGGTTTTGACCACTATGTGATCCATGTAGGCTTCCATATTTCTATGGAGCTGAGGTTCAAAACCAATTTGGACTGCTCTTGCAAACGTTGAGCCAGCACTCTTGAACCTGAAAGGCATCCGTAAAAAGCAATACGTACCACATGGGGTGATGAATGCTGTCTTCTCTTCATCCTCTCTTGTCATGAATATTTGGTGGTAGCCCGAGTAGGCATCGAGGAATGATAGCAGATCACACCCGGATGTGGAGTCAACAATCTGGTCGATCTTGGCGGCAATGGGAAGGTGTCCTTAGGACAAGCCTTATTGATATCTGTGTAATCAATACACATCCTCCACTTCCCATTCGCCTTGCGCACCACTACCGGATTGGCCAACCATGTCGGATGGAGCACCCCTCTCACCAAACCTGCCGCTTCTAACTTCCTGATCTCCTCTGTGATGAACTCATGCCTCTCCAGGCACCTTTACGACCTTATACACTTGGCGGGCAGCAGCGTGAGGCGGAGACAGCTAGGTGGTGCTCAATCACCTCCACAGGAACACCGGGGATGTCGGACGCTGCCATGCAAACACGTTGACATTTGCCCGCGGAAGGTGACGAGCTTCGCCTTCCTGTTCTTTGTTGAGGCGGAGCCTATGATGAAAGGCCCCTCCGTGCCGTCCTCCATGATGGGCACCTTCTTGGTCTGCGGCGGCTCGGCTCTGGATCTCTTGCTCTTGTCGGCGAGCTCTCACAGCACGTCCTCAGCAGTAGCACAACACCCCAGGAGGTGCGCTTGCCGGAGTGGAGTGCGAGAAGGTCTTGTCAGACTCCTTCTTTCCTCCCGAGCCTTGGCTGGCGGGAGGCAGGTGCCTTGGCAGCTTCACTGCGCTACTTCCCGGTAGAGTTGGTCGGCCTTGAGATCAAGCGCGTCCTTCTTGTCGGAGGGGCCGGAGATGATGGTCAACGGCCGGGCATCTTGACATGTTGTGGCGTGGTGTGATGCCGCCTCTGTTGGAAAAGCGATTGCCTAGGAGGCGCTTAAACGCCTAAGCGCTAAGCCAATCGCCTCGCCTAGGGCATAAATGGAGGTCTAGGCAGGGCAAGCAAGGAATTGCCTACCCAAGCAGGAAATCATGCCACATCTGCCTTGATATGCCAGCGGTTATATTGCAATGGCGGTAGATGGTAATTAACTTATTTATATGCCCTAAACTAATATCAACAACCATATAATTATCAAAAATACACTACGGTAAAAACTATATTACCGCCTAGGCGGCGCCTAGGGCGCTTAAACACCGCCTAGGCACTAAGCGAAGGACAACCGCCTACTTCGCCTACGCTTTTCCAACCTTGGATGCCGCCATGAACTTGGCTAGGGCAGGCGACCGAGGATCATTGTCGAGCGGGGATCTCAGCCAAGTCGAAGACGATCCTCTCCGTCCGGTAGTTCAACTCTCCTCCAAATGTCACGGGCAGTGTGACATTTCCCTTTGGCTGGCTTCTCCCCGGATTGACCCCCTGAAACGTGCCCGTTTCCTCGAGGTCTCCGTCAGGGATTTGCAACCTTTTGATCATAATGATGAGATCGAGGTTCAAGCCGGCCTCGCCGTCAACCAACATCTTGTTCACCACGAGGTTGCATATTGTTGGCCGAAACCAACAACGGCAAACACCCGACCACGGTAGTGCGATCGGGGTGGTCCTCGGCGTCAAAGATGAGGCGTGCTTTGGACCACTTTAGAAAGCCTGACGGCGTCGAGCAGCGACTCTGTTCTTTGTAACCTCTCGCCTTTGCTTGGCTGGCGGTGAGAGGCATCTTGATGACGCCGCCATCGATGCACATGGCCTCCGTAGCCTTCTGGAACCCTTGCTCACCGGACTCGTCGTCCTCGTCGTCTTCTTGTTTCTTGTCGCGGCCCCGGGCGGGCCTCTCTTGCTGGTTTTCCTTGCCGGGGTGGCCTCCTTGGCCGCCAAGCTTCTTGCCCGATCCCTCAGCACCATCCTGGTCCTTCTCCTTGTCCCGCCTTTTGTACTCAGCCTTTTGCTTCTCAAAGAAGCAGCTTCGGGTCGGCGATTTCGGGAGATTGTGGCCTTAGTGCGGTGGATCTTGCGATATTACTTTGGAGCTTCCTGGCTTGTCGGTAGCCGCCAAGGCCCGGCAGGCGGCGCATCCGGCAATCTCCTTGCTGGGGGTGTCTGCCTTGACCTTCTTGCCAGCACCGGTATTGTCTGATCCCTCAACGGCAAGCACGGCCTTGCCTTTGCATTTCCTGTTGCGACGTCGGCCCTTCTTCGTCGGGGCGACGGCTTCCTCATTGGTAGAGTCGGTTTCCGCACCGGCGTCTTCGCCGGGGTACTTCCTTCCCTCTTCAGCCCGGGCGCATCTGTCGGCCAGAACGTAGAGCTCGGCCACATCCTTAACCTTGGTCATCGCCAGCTCCTCGCGCATCTTGCGGTTGCGCGTATTACGATGGAACGCGCTAATCACACGGCCAGGGATGAATGTCGAGGGATGTTGTCGCACCCGGCTGAATCTCTGGATGTACTGCGTAGGGTCTCCCTTCCTTCTAGGGAATGATATGCAGATCACTGGCACGGCCATGAAGCTTGGTGGCCTCGTGAAGCGCAGCGAACTCATGGCACAGATCTGACCAGGAAGAGATGGAGTCCGTCGGCAAGTGCATCAACCAAGACATTACATTGGGCTTGAGCGCCGGCGGGAAGTAGTTGGCAAGCACCTTGTCGTTGCGAGCCCTAGTGGCCTACATCGCGATCTTTGTAGATCTGAGAGAAATCAGACGGATGGGTCTTGCGGTGTACTTCTCGGCGGCGTCGGGCTTGAAGCGTGCGGTGGGGCCGATCCTTTGGAACTGCCTCAGCTCACGGGTAAAGCCGGGCAGCCCACCTGCTTATGGGTAGGCCGTCGGGGCCCCTCGGTCTTGCGGGTGGTCGTGGCGGGTCCCTCCCGCTTGTCCATTGGCGGCATGTTTAGCTCGGCCTTTCGGCGGTGGTTCGGCGTCTTCGTGAGCTTCGCTCCGAAGGACTGGCGCTGGTCGCGGAGGGTCCGTGGATCGGACGGCGCTATGGAGATGTTGTCACCGGCGTCGTCGCGCGGCAGGCGACGCCCGGCCGGCTGGCGAGGAGGAGGAGAGTGCACCATGGCGCAGCTCCCGGTCCTCCAGCGCCCGGCATGGGGTGGTTTGGTGGAGCGCCTACCCGAGGGCCCCGCCAATCGCGGATCGTCTTTGTTCGCGACGGCGACGAGGCTCTGAATGGTGGCCCTCCACTCATTGAGCTTCTCCACAGCAGGAGGAAAGTCGAGGAGCAGCGGTATGCAGCGCCAAGGCTTCATTTGGCGTGGAGTGGCGGCGACAACTGGCGGATCGCGGCGCGGCCGACTTCTAACTATGTTAGAAGGATCTCTATCCGCGACCAGCGGCTGCGTGCCATTTTCACCGGTCGCCCGGCTGGCGTGTTGAACTCCTTCGTCTTGTTGGCGATGCACAAAGGCTCTTCCAGCGGTGCCCAGGGTCACCAGCGTGGTGGCGTTGTTCGACACGCACACCATGGGAAATGCAGCGCGGTGGTCGCCGATGTATGCATCACGGAGGTCGCCACGCCGCCCGGTCGGTCTGCGGCACCCCGGATGGCCCAGCGCCGCGGCGAAGGCCCAACTCCATCTTTGGATCCGGCGGCGTGGGGCCTATAAATGCAGTGCCGCGAAACAGCGCCGCTTCGCCGAGCTCCGACTGCACAGGTGGTCTTTGGTGTTCATGGTCGCGGCCGAAGTCTGTCGCGACGATCTGCTGCTCGTCACTTTTACCAGCACGGGCCGTTCGGCCCCAGCGAACCGATCGCCGTGGCGATCTTCTTCTTAGGGGCCATGGCAGCGAAGAACCGCTAGGCTAACTACGGACCAGATTCTCACAAACGCGCCCCCTACAGTGCGCCAAAGATGTCGGTGGAGAAGCGACACCTATGCGATCACAAGAATCCCTACGCCCGGTTGCGAGCGCAGGGTTGAGAGAAGAGCGGATCTAATAGAAACCTGCGGTTCGTTTATCGAGTTCGAGCAGCGAGGATGCGTAAAACCCTAGTCCTGCTTTGGTGGATGTATTCTGAGTTCTTGAACTAGCCACGGAGTGTAACGAGCTCCCAAAAAGCCGAATCCTCCTCGTCGTCGCCTTGGGCCTCCTTTTATAAAAAAAGGGGTTGCCACAGTGGCACATGAGGTGGAAAGGCAACAGTGTTGCGAGGTTATCCTTCGTATTACACGACAAGACGCATTTAATGCATCACGCAGGTGTCCCTTTGCTTTATCGGGGACGGGGGCGAGGCCCGTCCCGTCCGCCGCCGCTCTTCCTTGCTTCAACACGCATACAGCGGTGATGCGTCTTGGCGCCGGTAGGCGAGCGGCGGCGAGGTGGCGTGGTGGTGGAGCCATCGCAGAGATCTGCATGCCGCCATGCAGGCGCTTGATGGGTTGGCACAGGGCTGCATGTCGCCATGCGGTGCCTACCCGGTGGTTGAAATTTGGCGGCTATATCTGACGGCGGTGGAAGCTTGGTCGCCGGCGGGCCTAGTGGTGGCCCTGCTAGCACCCTTAGTAATGGCCTTGCCGGGTGGCCCGACAATGGTCTTGTCGTGGCACGCCGTCGTCCCCGGCAAGGGTCTTGCCGGGGGTCATCGTCTTCTAATCCTTGTCTATTCTTGGATATGTCTTCACAAAGATCTGCATGCCACCTCGGAGGTGCCTTCCCCAGCCCTGGCCCCACGCAGATGATGGTGTTGGGGATCATGGGCTCAAGGGTGGCTCACTCTGTTGGTGTGGGGCGAGCTGCCCGACAAAGGGTCTTCTTAGGGCTGCGAGGCTGCCCGACAAGGGTCTCCCTACGGGGAACACCTTAGTCCCTTTGCTCTTTGTGGCCTTGGCCTTGGTGTTGCTCTGGCCATCTTGGGCTTCGGTCTTACCTTGGCTCACCTCTCTCGCTCTGCTTGGTGTGGTCGCGGGCGCGGCTCTAACTTCCCGTGCACGGGTAAAGGGGTACAAAAATGTGCCCCTAGTTTTGTACACCGACATAATCTCGGGCAAGTAACATACCGATTCCAAAGGGAACAACGTATGTTGTTATGCGGTTTGACCGATAAAGATCTTCGTAGAATATGTAGGAGCCAATATGAGCATCCAGGTTCCTCTATTGGTTATTGACCGGAGATGTGTCTCGGTCATGTCTGCATAGTTCTCGAACCCGTAGGGTCACATACGCTTAACGTTCAATGACGATTTGTATTATATGAGTTATGTGATTTGGTGACGAATGTTGTCGAGTCACGGCTGAGATCACTGAGACATGACGAGGAGTCTCAAAATGGTCGAGAGGTAAAGATTCATATATAGGGGCGATAGTATTCGGACACGTAAGTGTTACAGGGGTACGGGTATGTATCGGGTCACCGGAAGGGGTTGCGGGCACCCGCCGACAAAGATATGGGCCTTATTGGGCCAAGGGCGGGACAGACCAGCCCCTAGTGGGCTGCTGCGCCCCATATATGCAAAATAGGAGGAGAAGGAAGGAGGGGAAGAGAGAAAGGAAAGAGGAGGATTCGGCCTCCCCTTCCCTTCTCTCCCCCCTCTCTTTCCTTCCCCCTCCAACACTTTTGGAAGGGGGGGAGGCCGAATTGGACAAGGCCCCCAAGTAGGATTCCTCCTACTTGGGCGTGCCCTTGCTGCTCCCCTCCCCCTCCCACCTATATATACGTGGGGAGGGGGCGCCTAGAACACACAACAAACATTGTCAGCCGTGTGCGGCGCCCCCCTCCACAGTTTACGCCTCCGGTCATATTCACGTAATGCTTAGGCGAAGCCCTGCGCGGATTACTTCACCATCACCGTCACCACGTCGTCGTGCTGATGGAACTCTCCCTCAACACTTTGCTGGATCAAGAGTTCTAGGGACGTCATCGAGCTGAACGTGTGCAGAACTCGGAGGTGCCGTACGTTCGGTGCTTGGATCGGTCGGATCGTGAAGACGTTCGACTACATCAACCAGCGTTACTAAGCGCTTCGCTTTCGGTCTCACAGTGCGTGGACACACTCTCACCACTCGTTGCTATGCTTCTCCTAGATAGATCTTGCGTGATCGTAGGCAATTTTTTTGAAATACTACGTTCCCCAACAGTGGCATCCGAGCCAGGTCTATGCGTAGATGTTATATGCACGAGTAGAACACAAAGAGTTGTGGGTGATAATAGTCATACTGCTTACTAGCATGTCATACTTTGATTCAGCAGTATTGTTGGATGAAGCTGCCCAGACTGACATTACATGACCGCGTTCATGAGACTGGTTCTACTGCGTAGTGCTTCACACACGGTGGCTAGTGGGTGTCTGTTTCTCCAACTTTAGTTGAATCGAGTGTGACTACTCCGGTCCTTGTTGAAGGTTAAAACAACACACTTGATGAAAAATCATTGTGGTTTTGATGCGTAGGTAAGAATGGTTCTTGCTAGAAGCCCGTAGCAGCCACGTAAAACTTGCAACAACAAAGTAGAGGACGTCTAACTTGTTTTTGCAGGGCTTGCTGTGATGCGATATGGTCAAGACGTGAGGATATATAAATTGTTGTTTGAGATGATCATATTTTGTAACAGTTGTCGGCAACTGGGAGGAGCCATATGGTTTTCGTTTATTGTATGAAATGCAAGCCATGTAATTTCTTTACTTTATCACTAAGCGGTAGCAATAGTCGTAGTAGAAATAGTTGGCGAGACGACAACGATGCTTCGATGGAGATCAAGGTGTCAAGTCGGGGACGATGGTGTGATCATGGCGGTGCTTTGGAGATGGAGATCAAAGGCACAAGATGATGATGGCCATATCATATCACTTAAATTTATTGCATGTGATGTTTATCCTTTATGCATCTTATTTTGCTTACTACCGCGGTAGCATTATAAGATGATCTCTCACTAAATTTCAAAGGTACAAGTGTTACTGCCTGGGTATGCACCGTTGTGATAGTTAAATGCGTGCCAAGACACCACGTGATGATCGGGTGTGATAAGCTCTATGTTCACATACAGCGGGTGCAAGCCAGTTTTGCACACGCAGAATACTCGGGTTAAACTTGTGAGCCTAGCATATGCGAGATATGGCCTCGAAACACCGAGACCGAAGGTCGGCGTGAATCATATAGTAGATATGATCAACATAGTGATGTTCACCATTGAAAACTACTCCATCTCACGTGATGATCGGACATGGTTTAGTTGATATGGATCACGTGATCACTTAGATGATTAGAGGGATGTCTATCTAAGTGGGAGTTCTTAAGTAATATGATTAATTGAACTTAATTTATCATGAACTTAGTCCTGATAGTTTTTGCACATCTATGTTGTAGATCAATAGCTTGCGATGTAGCTCCCCTTTTATTTTTTGATATGTTCCTAGAGAAAAATTATGTTGAAATATGATAGTAGCAATGATGCGGACTAGCTCCACGATATGAGGATTATCCTCATTGCTGCACAGAAGAATTATGTCCTTGATGCACCGCTAGGTGACGGACCTATTGTAGGAAGCGGATAACGGATGTTATGAATGTTTGGCAAGCTCGGTATGATAACTACTTGATAGTTTAGTGCGCCATGCTTCTGACTTAGAACCGGGACCTCAAAAATGTTTTGAATGCCATGGAGCATATAAGATATTCTAAGAGCTGAAATTGGTATTTCATACTCATGCCCGAGTCGAGAGGTATGAGACCTCTGACAAGTACTTTGCCTACAGGATGGAGGAGACTCGCTCAACCCGGTGAGCATGTGCTCAGATTGTCCGAGTACTACAATCGCTTGAATCAAGTGGGAGTTAATATTTCGAGATAAAATAGTGATTGACGGAGTTCTCTAGTCACTATCACCAAATTCTTTGGAACTTCATGATGAACTATAATATGCAAGGGATGACGGAAGCGATTCCCGAGCTCTTACGTGATCTTTGAAATCGGCGAAGGTAGAAATCAAGAAAAGCATCAAATGTTGATGGTTGAGAAGACCACTAGTTTCAAGTAAAAGGGCAAGGGAAAGAAAGGAACTTCAATAAGAATGGCAAGCAAGTTGCCACTCCCATCAAGAAGCCCAAAGCTAGACCCAAGCCTGAAATTGAGTGCTTCTATTGCAAAGGAAATGGTCCTTTGGAAGTGGAACTGCCCTAGATACTTGGCGGATAAGAAGTATGGCAAAGTGAACAAAGGTATATTTGATATACATGTTATTGATGAGTACTTTACTAGTGTTTATAGCAACCCCTTGGTATTTGATACTGGTTCAGTTGCTAAGAGTAGTAACTCGAAACGGGAGTTGCAAAATAAATAGAGACTAGTTAAGGATGAGGTGACGATGTGTATTGGAAATGATTCCAAGGTTGATAAGATCACCATCGCACACTCCTTTTTTACCTTCGGGATTAGTGTTGAGCCTAAAATAAATGTTATTTGGTGTTTGCGTTGAACATGAATATGATTCGATCATGTTTATTGCAATACGATTATTCATTTAAGTTAAAGAATAATTGTTGTTCTATTTACATGAATAAAGCCTTCTATGGTCATACACTCAATGTAAATGGTTTAATTGAATCTCGATCGTAGTGATACACATATTCACTATATTGAAGCCAAAAGATGACAAGTTAATAATGATAGTGCAACTTATTTGTGGCACTGCCGTTTAGGTCATATTGGTGTAAAGCGCATGAAGAAACTCCATGCTGATGGGCTTTTGGAATCACTTGATGCTTGCGAACCATGCCTCATGGGCAAGATGACAAAGAATCTGTTCTCCAGAACAATGGAGCGAGCAACTAACTTGTTGGAAATAATACATACTGATGTATGCGGTCGGATGAGTGTTGAGGCTCGCGGCGGGTATCATTATTTTCTGACATTCCACAGATGATTTGAGCAGATATTGGTATATCTACTTGATGAAACATAAGTCTGAAACATTTGAAAAGTTCAAAGAATTTCAGAGTGAAGTGGAAAATCATCGTAACAAGAAAATAGAGTTTCTATGATCTGATCGTGAAGGTGAATATTTGAGTTACGAGTTTGGTCTTCATTTGAAACAATGTGGAATAATTTCGCAACTCACGCCACCAAGAACACCACATCGTAATGGTGTGTCTGAACATCATAACCGTACTTTATTGGATATGGTGCGATTTATGATGTCTGATACGTCTCCAACGTATCTATAATTTTTGATTGCTCCATGCTATATTATCTATTGTTTTGGACTATATTGGGCTTTATTTTCCACTTTTATATTACTTTTGGGACTAACCTATTAGCAGGAGGCCCGGCCCCGAAATTGCTGTTTTTTGCCTATTTGGTGTTTGAAGAAAGCGGAATATCAAACGAGTCCAAAGCGGAATGAAACCTTGAGGAACGTGATTTTCTCATCGGATAAGACCAGGAGACTTGGACCCTCCGTCAAGAAAGCTCCGAGGCGGCCACGAGGTGGAGGGGCCCCCTAGGGCGCCCCCTACCTCGTGGGCCTCGAGGCTCCACCGACGTACTTCTTCCTCCTATATATACCTCATTACCCCATTAGATCGGAATCACGGGCCAAAACCTAATTCCACCGCCGCAACTTTACGTATCCACGAGATCCCATCTTGGGGCCTATTAGGAGCTCCACGGAAGGATTCCACCATGGAGGGCTTCTACATCAACATCATAGCCTCTCCGATGAAGTGTGAGTAGTTTACCTCAGACATTCGGGTCCATAGTTAGTAGCTAGATGGCTTATTCTCTCTTTTTGGATCTCAATACAATGTTCTCCCCC
The DNA here is from genome assembly GCA_021605145.1 of Aegilops bicornis. NCBI lineage: Eukaryota > Viridiplantae > Streptophyta > Magnoliopsida > Poales > Poaceae > Aegilops > Aegilops bicornis. The sequence continues at coordinate 121,356,963 of CM038669.1, forward strand.
TCTCTCGTGGAGATCCATTCGATGTAATCTTCTTTTTGCGGTGTGTTTGTTGAGACCGATGAATTGTGGGTTTATGATCAAGATTATCTATGAGCAATATTTGAATCTTTCCTGAATTATTTATGTATGATTGAGTTATCTTTGCAAGTCTCTTCGAGTTATCCGTTTGGTTTAGCCAACTAGATTGGTAGTTCTTGCAATGGGAGAAGTGTTTAGCTTTGGGTTCAATCTTGCGGTGTCCTTACCCGATGTGAAAGGGTTGCAAGGCACGTATTGTATTGTTGCCATCGAGGATAACAAGATGGGGTATTTATCGTATTGCATGAATTTATTCCTCTACATCATGTCATCTTGCTTAAGGCGTTACTCTGTTTTCATTAACTTAATACTCTAGATGCATCTTTGGATAGCGGTCGATGAGTGGAGTAATAGTAGTAGATGCAAGCAGGAGTCGGTCTACTTGTCTCGGACGTGATGCCTATATACATGATCATACCTAGATACTCTCATAACTATGCTCAATTATGTCAATTGCTCAACAGTAATTCGTTCACCCACCGTAAAATACCTATGCTCTTGAGAGAAGCCACTAGTGAAATCTATGGCCCCCGGGTCTATTTTCATCATATTAATCTTCCCTACGCTTTATTATTGCTTTGCTCTTTACTTTGCCTTTTTATTTTACTTTGCATCTTTCAAAAATACCAAAAATATTATCTATCATCTCTATCAGATCTCACTCTCGTAAGTGACCGTGAAGGGATTGACAACCCCTATTTGCGTTGGTTGCGAGGAGCTACTTGTTTTGTGTAGGTACAAAGGGACTTGTGCGTGGCCTCCTCTTGGATTGATACCTTGGTTCTCAAAAAGCGGGGAAATACTTATGCTACTCTGCTGCATCATCCTCTCCTCTTCGGGGAAAACCAACGCAAGCTCAAGACGTAGCAATGTCTCTTGCCGATTTACCACTGTCGTTTTGGGGTTATGCATTAGAGACAGCTGCATTCACGTTAAATAGGGCATCATCTAAATCCGTTGAGAAGGCACCATATGAACTGTGGTTTAGCAAGAAACCTAAGCTGTCATTTCTTCAAATTTGGGGTTGTGATACTTATGTGAAAAAGTATAGAACCTGATAAGCTCGAACCCAAATCGAATGTGTTTTCATAGGATACCCAAAGGAAGCTGTTGGGTACACCTTCTATCACAGATCCGAAGGCAAGTTCATTGTTAAGAATGGATCATTTCTAGAGAAGAAGTTTCTCTCGAAAGAAGTGAGTGGGAGGAATGTAGAACTTGATGAGGTAATTGTACCCCCCGGCAAAGATATGGGCCTTATTGGGCCAAGTGTCGGCGTTCTGCGAACGGGGGTCCCCAGACTTGCCTGCCTGCGGCCTGCGGCGTGGCTCAAGGGGTGGCCCAGCACGGCCCATCTTCATCAGCACAAGCTCAAGACCCTCGCGAGGGGCCAAGCCTCATGAGGGGGGGACGGCAAGCTTCCTTAGGCACGGCCTCGTCGGTGGCTCGCGAGGAGGCGGAGAGATCAAGGCGGGGTACCTCACGAGGTGCCCATGGCGCAAGCTCATGACGACCAAAGAGGCGCTAGGCCGGCGCCAGCCAGCGCGGTGTCCTCCTTTCCTCTTTGGTGCAAGCAGGGCAAGCGCGGCGAGAGCATCAAGCAAAGGCATCCGTTTGATTGCAACAAGACCAATATGCCGTCGCAGCGGGAAGGAAGTCATCGTGGAGCCCAAGCCGGCGTCACCACGAGCCTTTGACGGCGAGGACCAACTTTAGTCGGGATAAGTGTACTAGTGTTCCCCTTCAAAATGGCCAATTGTTGGCGCCCTTCCCGCTCAATATTTGGGAAGAGGCCGGGCCTTTGCCTATAAATAGGACTAGCCACCCACAGGTAGAGGCAACATAGCGGCATAGAGAGATCATCTGGAGAGAGAGAGGCGTTGAACTCCCCTAGCAGTTCATCGCGCCCAGCCAAGAACAGACCCTCGCGAGGCTGTTCTTCCTTGTATTGTTCATAATCAGCCCAAGAGGCAATCCACCACACCACACCTTTGGGTAGGGTGTTACACCACAATGGTGGCCCGAACCGATATAAACCTGTGTCTCTTGTGTTGTTCCTTTCGTAGTTTAGATCCTAGCGAGGCGGCGAAGTGCAGGTAGGTAGAAGCGAAATCTCCGCGCACCCGGTGTTGAACCTAGAGGGTCTGCCGGAACCCGAAATCCGAAATTTGGCGCGCCCGGTAGGGTGCACGAATTAAATCTTCCGCCGCCCTGTTCTTCGCCGACCATCGCATCCATGTCAGACGCTCGTCGGGCCCGCGCCGAGCGCCGAGCCGCTCTCGCTACCCGCGTCACCCAGACGGCCCCCGTCGGCGGCCGCCCCCGCCGTTCCCCGTCGCCTGCCATCAACGCCGCCACCGGCCCGGCGGGGAACGAGCAGCAAGCATCGTCCCAGCATCCGTCCGTGAGGCGAGACGGCTGCACTGCTACTCCCTCACTCGCCCCAGCTGGTTCTTCGTCCCAGCGCTCCAGCGCGCCGAAAACTCGAGCTGCGCTCATCGCGGCAAGCGAGCTCCTGCGCTACCGCCTGTCGGCGATGTCTGAAGAGTGGCTCGACGCGTCGCCGAGCTTCGTCGGCGCCGCGAGGCTCCCTGCGCCGTCCTTCTCGCTGCACCGCGCCCGCCCTGGCGTGCGAGAAGCTCTGGGGGCGCCTCGGCCGCCTCCCCTCAAGAAAGGCGCCACAGCCCCAAGGCGCGTGGCCCTGGCGGAACCCACTCCGTCCGGCGCCCGGTAGCAGCAGAAGCAGAGCTGCCAAGAGGTCCCTCGCCCCCAAGAAGCTGCCCGAGTGCTCCCTGCACCGGCTCGTCACGACCACGCTCCTGCTCCAGCACGCCAAGACCCCGCGCTGCTCCCAGCGGCAGCGCATGGGGACCCGCAAGACCAGGCTCTTCGTCACCAAAGGCCTCCCGTGGCCACAGCAGGCTGCCGCGCCTTCACCACCGAGCTGCGCAGCGTCGCGTGGCCCGGCAAGTTCAAGCCAGACCTGCCTCCTCGCTACGACGGCACGGCCGACCCTGCGGAGTTCCTTCAGCTCTACGAGCTGGGCATCAGCCGCCAGCAGGGGCGAGAAGGTCATGGCGAACTGGTTTCTCATGGCGCTCAGGGCCGGGGCCCTTTTGGCTCACAGGGGCGAGATCGCACCGCTTCATCGCCAACTTCCAAGGTACTCGCGACCGGCCCCCTGCCGTGAGCGACATGCGCCGCATCAAGCAGCAACCAGGGGAGATCCTACAGAAGTACATCCAGCGCTTCAACAATGCACGCATCAAGATTCCCAAGGTGACCGAGGAGGCCATCATCTCAGCCTTCTCCGACGGTGTGTGTGACGTCAAGATGAAGGAGGAGCTGGCGATGCATGAAGATCTGTACACTTCCTTGGAGCTGTTCAACTTGGCGACCAAGTGCGCCAGGGCTGTGGAAGGACGCCTTTCCCTCCTCGAGCTGCCAGCCGCAGACCCAGAAGAGAAGAAGTCCAAGGCCAAGGACGTGAAGCGCAAGGGGGCTGCCGTGCTCGCGGCAGAACCAGACACCAAGCGGGGTAGAGATCAGCCCGAGTCTTCCAAGGGCAGCCGGTACTATGTGTACCACGACCTCCACACCCACAACACCAACGAATGTCAAGAGCTCCGAGCTGTGCGAGAAGGGAGGATCGGTCGACGCCCCAACCGCAACAATCGAGGCTACGGTCGAGGAGGAGGAAGAAACACGGGGCCTTTGGGAAGACCGTGGCCCTCGCCAAGGGTGGCGTGACCGACCTCGCGAGGATCGCTGGCAGGATTAGCCTCGCGAGGGAGGCTGGAGGGATCAGCCTCACGAGGATCGCCCGCAAGGAAACGCAGGCCTCCCTCCTCTGTTGCCGCAGCCAAGGAGAAACGAGGACCATCATCAGGACGAGGGGGCTGGGGGCTTCCAGGAGCCGCGCGATCTCTTGCATCTGGGCGGAGCTCAAGCCCCACCTCTCAACGCATCTTCAAGCAGTTCGCCCATGAAGTGAATGCAGTCCTCCCCAAGCTCGAAGCCACGCGCCCTCTCGGGTGGTCGGCGTGCGCCATCACGTTCGGCTCGGCGGATCAGCTCAAGTCTTGCGGCCACAGGAGTCCTCCCGATGCTTTGTTCCCCAATCATCGACAACGTGCAAGTCACCGGGACCCTCATCGGCCGGCGGAGCAGGGCTCAATGTCCTGTCCATAGAGACATTCAACAATCTCCAAGTGCCTTACAATCAGCTTCAGCCAACCAAGCCTTTCTCTGGAGTCACCGATGGCTCCACGGTTCCGATTGGGCAGGTCCGCCTCCCTGTCACCTTCGGGGTGCGCGACAACTACCGCACCGAGCTCACCGACTTTGATGTTGCCCACATTCGCCTGCCATACAATGCCATCCTCGGGTACCCAGCTCTGGCCAAGTTCATGGCCGTGACTCATCATGGCTACAACGTCCTCAAGATGCCGAGAAGCGGGTCGGAGTCGTCCTGGTAAGAAAGAGAGCGCGGTGTGCTCCACAGGCGAGCTTTTCAAGCCGCATCACTTGAAGACCCAGATCGCGGAGGCGTGAGGCTCCCGAGACCGCTCTCAAGAAGAAGACATCGCCAGGGCCGACCCCTCGGGAGGCAGGCCCCTCGAGTCTGCGCTTTGTTCAAGGGCACCTCCTTCGTCGCATAGGAAGGCGCGCCCGGCGCCCTCCTCAAGCAAGGCTCGGGGGCTCTCTCCTGGAGGGCCTCCGACCTTGCTAAGGTCACGAGGGAGGCGCTTGGGCACCACTTGGAGGCGTGTTTCAAAGCACGTTTCCCTCAGGAAGGAGCGAGGCCAGGAGGGCCAAACCCTCAGGAGTTCGTCAGTCAGATCATCCAGGAGCTGCAAGAGTCAAGAGTCATGAGTGGCAGCCGCCGCTTACCCGCCGCAGCTCCCAATCCAGGCGAGGATGGTGGGCTGCGCGTCTGCATCGACATACCAGGGCTCAACCGAGCCGCCTCTCAGGAGCGCTTCTGTCCCTCACACGTGGGGCGCTGCGATGGTCCACCCCACAGCTACGTTCGCATGCCCTACGGCGTGCCCGGCTGCCACCACGCATAACGCCTCATGGGGAGCATCACAGGCTCAGGAGGCAGGCGTTCCGCGGTCTTGGCGGCGATGGAGATGGTCGCGAGGAGCCACCGGCGCCTCCGGAGCCTCCCGAGGCTCCTGGGCACAGGGGCTCGTGAAGATCGGCTTCCGCAGCCCACGGCGTCCGCTACTTCAACATCCGCCGTCTTCAACGTTATCGGTGACATCCTTTGAGTCTCATTTCCAGGTGGGGCGCCCCCAGGGCTGCATCATTCCCAGGCCGCGTGGGTCCGTCCCTGCAGCGTGTATCCCTTTTACTTCATGTTCCTAGCTTACTTTGTGGGGGGCGCCCCTCGGGCTGCATCATCCCCAAGTCGCTTGGGCCAGGCCCAGCGGCATGTACCCCTCTTGCATTTATTTCGAGTCATGCGTTCGACCCAACATGATTGTTATTTGATGCCTGTCCGTGGCACCCCTTCTTCCTTCATGTCGGACGCTTGCACGTTAAAGGGGGGGCACCTGAGCATCGCGACTCATGGGCTCCTACTGGCTCTCCAGCCCTCACCCTCTGGCCTTGTCCACGGCATCGCGACACAGCATACCAGCTGACGGCTGAGACCCGCTTGAGGGCGTGAAGCGTGAGCATCTAACCAAATTTGCGAGGAACACATCACAAGTTAAGGCCCAGTGCGAGCGCAACCCGCCTTGAGGTAGGGCCCCGTGAGTCCAGCTGGCTCACGGGTGCCCAACACACCTCGTCGAGCCCTACCGTGCAGCCATGTGTCGGCGAGGCTGTACACGCCCAGGGGCTCCTCCCGGGAGAGCCCCTCCCACGCACTGCTGGAAGCACCATGCTCCTTGTTGGTGGCGACCTTTGCCGAGGAGAGGCTATGCCCGTACACATCTGAGCGCTTATGCTCCGCGCTGGTGATAAACAAGCGAGGTGGCCCCGGCGCATCAACCTCGGGGAGCCCAGGCTCAATGTTTGGCCTCATCGCAACGCCTCCCCTCGGGAGTGCAGCGAGGGGCTGGGCACGAGGCTACGCTTGGGTCATGCCCAGGGCACGCCACCCAGCCCAGGCCCCTCGGGCCTGGTTCGTCCTGCGTACCTCCCGAGTGGAGCCAAGTGCGAAGGCCGTTTGAGCGTCGAGGGGACTCCTGAGCATCGCGACTCGAGAGCCTAACGGTCCGTAGCCCCTCACTCCTTAGTTCGAAAGGCTAAGCGGTTGAGGTATGTCTTGGGGCCGGGCTCTGCGGGGCGTAGAATGGTAGATTCACCCACACATCTCACCTCCGTACTTGTTGTTAAATGCGCCAAGGGGACTCCTGAGCATCACGACTCAGAGCCTAACTTGTCACGTAGCCCCTCACTCCTTGGTCCCGTCACTGGTTTCGGTCCGGGGCTAACGGCCGAGGTATCTGTGAGGCGGGCTCTGCCGGCGTAGAACATAAGCAAGTAGGAAGGAAAAGCGCAAATCTCAAGGAATTTAAAAGCAAATATTACAGTCCATAACTGTTGTCACAACACCAAAAGCAAGTTTAAACGCCTCCCGAGGCATGATGCATGTTGCAGGAGCTGAAAGCGAGAACATGAGCCTGGCAGAGTCACTTGTCGGCAGACGGAGCTGCGCCGGCGGGTTCGCCTCGTGAAGCTTCAGGACGGCGGTGCCTCGCTTGGCTTAGTCTTTGAAGGCCGGAAGTTCGCCCGTGAGCCTCCGCTCGACCCTTCACGGCCTCGGCGGCGGCGGCAACAAGCTCGCCGCTCACGGGCTCAAGCCAGGCTGTCGAGGTCGGCGTCGGGATCGCGAAGGTAGGCGTGGGTAAGGACCGCAGCGTCGGTATGCGGAAAACGAGACCAGCGCCTCGGCCTTAGCCGTGGGGCCAAGGCCAAGGTGACATCTTCAAGGGCGGATGAGGAAGGAAGCAGCTTGGCGGGGCCGTCTCGGCGCCCGGCCAGGCTTTCGAGGCCGCTGTCGTCGCGACCTCGGCGGTGCGGGCCTTCACCTCCATCTCCGCGAAGGCCACGCGGTCCTCGGCAAGGACCCGCGCCTTGTCGTCCAACTCGACCCTCTTCGCCTCCAACTCCTGCTCCAGCACACCCAGGCGGTCACGGCACTTGTTAAGCTTGGTGTCCCGGTCCTTGACGGCCGCCTCGCGAGCCTTCATGTCTTCCTCCTTCTCTTGGCGAACGCGGGCCTCCTTGGCAAGTTGGTCACGCAAGCCCTGTAGCTTGCTCTCCAGCGCCTTGCAGCGACCCCGGACATCGGCTACCTCCCCCAAGGCGGCGTCGCGAGCAGCCTTCGCCCCAAGGACGGCCTGCTTCTCCTCGTCGCAAGCCGTCGAGGCTTGAACCAGCGCCGCTTTCGAATCAGGCGTCGAGGCGAATCCGGCCAGGCCAGCTCAAGCGCCCGGCCACCAAGCGAGGTCGGCGCCCGGAAGATCTTGCCAAAGCCGGTCCAATTCAGCGGCAGCCACGATCCGGGGCAGTGGGAGGAGTCGGAGATAACAGTTGGTGGAGTAGGAGGAGAGGGCGGCAGCGTAACCACGGTATCTGGCGGGACACCTTTCGCCCCAACAGCTGTGGCGGTGGCATCGAGCAAGGACACCTCAGAGTCGCTTGGGCCATGAAATTTGAGCTTCGCCCAGCTAGCTCCGCCCGAGCCTCGCGAGGACGACCGGGCAGGAGAGGCCCGTGCCTTGCTGTCACCTTCTTTCGCGGGCGAAGGCACTGCCCCAGACGGAGCCTCAGGAGCTCCCTTCAGCTTCTTCGCCGCAGGCGCCAGCCTAGCCAAGAGATACAGATATCAAGCCTCAATGACAAAGCAAGGAATAAAACAAGAATCAAGCACTTACTGGTCATCGCCATGAAGCTCGAGCAACCTCCGGCTCGAGGATCAGCCTCGAGAGGCCCGGGGCAGGGGCACGTCTGCCGGATCGCCTCGGGCAGGCGAGACCAGCGGGGACCAGCCCGATCTGTCCTTCTTCGGGATCAGGGGCAAGCTCTCGCCGCCCTGCTCATCGCCATCCTCGTCGTCGCTCGACAAGAGGCGGAGAGCGCGGGACCTGCATCGGGGGAGGGGCGCTCTCGACTCCCCGTCGGTCGCCTTGGAGTCAGGCCCCTCCTCCCGCTCCTCTTCTTCCTCCTCTTCGCTGGAGTCGCCAGAGGACACGTTCACCGTCGCCAGGGCCGCCGGGTCCTCAGGAACCTCCGCGGGCATGGGCCTGTCCCCATTGAAGACGGGCATGGATTCCACCGCCTGCTCCCAATCATCTCGAAGGAAAAGGGGTACGGGAGCGCCCTCCAGCCTCGCCACGTCTCCCCCGACCAAAGATTGGAGGACCGCGGCCAGATCTTCGTCGGCCAAGACTGTGGGGCTCGGGCGGGGCCTCCACAGTGAGCGAAATCTTGACAAAGCGGGGCCACCTGGTGCTCCAGAACTCCCTCGGGAGGCGGCGCAGTCAACCGCCGCCGCCATGTCGACCGACCACAGATCCGCGTCCATCTTCTCCGGCCACCGGCCTCGCGAGGATCCCACGAGTTCCACGCGAGACGAATCGTCGGAGGTCGTGGGGTGCTCCGTGGGCAGAATCAACTGAGGATGGATGCGCCCAGCATCTACCATGACCCACTTGCTCCTGAAGCCCTCAATCCTCTTCCCGGGCTTCGAGATGGCGTTGGAGCTGCGATACGCGACAATGGGACCGCGAGAGGTCCGGAGGTAGAAGTAGTGGCGCAGCAAGGCCACTGAGGGCTGCACCCCAACATGAGCCTCGCAATAGTAGGCGAAGATCGCCAGAAGAAGAACAGAGTTGGGGTGGAGGTGCAGAGCTTGCAGCTTGTAATGGCGGACGACAGAGAAGAAGAACTCAGAAAAGGGGGGCACCAGACCGGCAGCAATGGCACTCACGAAGAGCGGATAGAAGGTGCTCCCTTGGCCCTCGGGAAGGGCGGAGCCGGCCTTGAGCACCTCTGCCCCGTTGATGCCTTGCGTCGCCACCATCTGGCGCACCCTGGCAAGGCCCTTCTCCGACACGTTCGGCGAGTCCAAGGCGGGTGAGTACCAAGCTCCAGCCGGGGTCTGGCGAGGCTCCATGTCTTGCTAGGGCACGCGGTCGAAGTAGATCTGGAGATTTCGGAGGCGAAAGGAAAGGCGCCAAGAGAGGGGATGCAGGCAATGACCGGAGGAGGCAAGGGAAGCAAAGCCTAGACAGATGCCGCTCTTTTGTTGATTCACGCAGTTGCTAAGGCGCCCACGTCCAACCAACCGCCACGCGGCGCCCAAGGCCGCAGGCTGTTAGGGCCCATGGTGCTTCGCACTTGCCCCTTCGTTTCTCTGATCGGCCAAGTCCAGGCGCGCCTTGGGCCCGGGGGCTACTGTCGGCATTCTGGGAACGGGGGTCCCCAGACTTGCCTACCTACGGCCTGCGGCGTGGCTCAAGGGGTGGCCCAACACGGCCCATCTTCATCAGCACAAGCTCAAGACCCTCGCGAGGGGCCAAGCCTCGCGGGGGGACGACAGGAAGCTTCCTCGGGCACGGCCTCGTCAGGCTGGCTCGCGAGGAGGCCGAGAGATCAAGGCGGGGTACCTCACGAGGTGCCCATGACGCAAGCCATGACGACCAAGGCGCCCGGTGAGCGCCAGCCAGCGTAGTGTCCTCCTTTCCTCTTTGGTGCAAAGGGGCAAGCGCAGCGAGCATCAAACAAAGGCATCCGTTTGATTGCAACAAGACCAAGACCGTCGCAACGGCAGGAAGGAAGTCATCGTGGAGCACAAGCCCGGCGTCACCACTAGAGCCTTTGACGTGAGGACCAACTTTAGTCAGGATAAGTGTACTAGATGTTCCCCTTCAAAATGGCCAATTGTTGGCGCCCTTCCCGCTCAATATTTGGGAAGAGGCCCAGGGCCTTTGCCTATAAATAGGACTAGCCACCCACAGGGTAGAGGCAGCTTAAGCCGGCATAGAGATCATCCGGAGAGAGAGAGCGCGACTGAACTCCCCCTAGAAGTTCATCGCGCCCGACCAAACGAGACCCTCATGAGGCTGTTCTTCCTTGTATTGTTCATCATCAACCCAAGAGGCAATCCACCACACCACACATTGGAGTAGGGTTTTACACCAGAATGGTGGCCCGAACCAGTATAAACCCTGTGTCTCTTGTGTTGTTCCTTTCGTAGTTTAGATCCTAGCGAGGCGACGAAGTGCAGGTAGGTAGGGGGCGAAATCTCCGCGCGCACCCCAGTGTTCGAACCTAGAGGGTCTGCCGAAACCCGAAATCCGACACCAAGGGCGGGACAGACCAGCCCCTAGTGGGCTGGTGCGCCCCATATATGCCAAATAGGAGGAGAAGGAAGGAGGGGAAGAGAGAAAGGAAAGAGGAGGATTCGGCCTCCCCTTCCCTTCTCTCCCCCCTCTCTTTCCTTCCCCCTCCAACACTTTTGGAAGGGGGGAGGCAGAATTGGACAAGGCCCCGAAGTAGGAGTCCGCCGACTTGGGCGCCATGCTGCTCCCTCCCCTCCCACCTACATATCGTGGCGGGCGCCTAGAATACACAACAAACATTGTTAGCCGTGTGCGGCGCCCCTCCATAGTTTACGCCTCCGGTCATATTCACGTAGTGCCAGGCGAAGCCTGCGCGGATTACTTCACCATCACCGTCACCACACCGTCGTCTTGTGGAACTCTCCTCGACACTTTCTTTGGATCAAGAGTTTGAGGGACTTCATTGAGCTGAACATGTGCAGAACTCGGAGGTGTCGTACGTTCGGTGCTGGGATCGGTCGGATCATGAAGACGTTCGACTACATCAACCGCGTTACTAAACGCTTCCGCTTTCGGTCTACGAGGGTACATGGACACACTCTCCCCGCTCGTTGATATGCTTCTCCTAGATAGATCTTGCGTGATCATAGGCAATTTTTTTGAAATACTACGTTCCCCAACAGGAACTCTTTTTACGGTGTGTTTGTTGGGATCGGATGAACTTTGAGTTTATGATCAGATCTATCTTTTTATCCATGAAAGTTATTTGAGTCTTCTTTGATGTCTTATATGCATGATTACTTATAGCCGCGTATTTCTTCTCCGATATTTGGGTTTTGTTTGGCCAACTTGATTTATTTATCTTGCAATGGGAAGAGGTGCTTTGTAGTGGGTTCGATCTTACGGTGCTTGATCCCAGTGACAGAAGGGGAACCGACACGTATGTATCATTGCTACTAAGGATAAAACGATGGGGTCTATTTCTACATAAATATATCTTGTCTACATCATGTCATCGTTCTTATTGCATTACTTTGTTTCTCCATGAACGTAATACACTAGATGCATGCTGCATAGCGGTCGATGTGTGGAGTAATAGTAGTACATGCAGGCAGGAGTCGGTCTACTAATCTTGGACGTGATGCCTATGTAATGATCATTGCCTGGATAGCATCATGATTATTTGAAGTTCTATCAATTGCCCAAAAGTAATTTGTTTACCCACCATTTGCTATTTTTCTTGAGAGAAGCCACTAGTGAAACCTACGGCCCCCGAGTCTCTTTCTCATATTATTTGCCTTTGCGATCTATTTTATTTGCCTTTTATTTTCAGATCTATTAAACCAAAAATAAAAAAATGCCTTGCTGCACTTTATTTTATTTGGCGTTCGATCTATCAATATATACAACTCTCTCACGCCCGTTTGCCAATTTCTGGCGTCGTTATCCAAAAGGGATTGACAACCCCTTTAATACGTCGTGTTGCGAGTATTTGTTATTTATTTGCAGGTGTTGTTTATGTAGTGTTGCTTGGTTCTCCTACTGGTTCGATAGCCTTGGTCTCATCACTGAGGAAAATTCCTACCGTCGTTGTGCTGCATCATCCCTTCCTCTTTGGGGAAATACCGACGTAGTTCTAGCAGACATCAAAAGGAATTTCTGGTGCCGTTGCCAGGGAGGATCTTCAACATCTACCAGGTTCCTAATCACAAATATCTTCTCCTTGCAATTTATATTATTTGCCATTTTCTTCTCGTTTTCCTCTCCCCCACTTCACAAAAATTTGCTGTTTTATTCGCCCTCTTTTTCGTTCACCGATTTTCTTGCCGGACCTATCCGTGTTCTTGCTTTCTAGTCATTATGGCTAGCGTGCCTACTCCTCCTTTGTCACCAGATTTTGAAGTTCTTTACTTCAAGCAAAGACAAGGAGAAAATTTTAAATATGCTTGGTATAGGCTTATGGAATCGTATCGTATTTGCAATTTAAAGGGGGCGCCAAGATCTTGCTTCGTAATTTTTACATAGGATAGGCTTTGCATCATAGACAACTCCTAGATTTTGCCGCTAAAGGGAATTTTATCGAGCTTGATGCTAATGCTGGCTATGAAATTTTAGAACGAATTTTGGGGATTCCACCTCAAAAGAAGGGATTTTCTTTCACCCCGGAGGGAGTTCAAATGTTAGATAAACTTGGTGATCTGCATAAACATATGGTTGAATTACAAAAATATAATGAACCCCTCAAACATCTCAATGGTAGTATCAATCGCATTAATACCTTGATTACTCTTTGCAACAAGCAATTGGATATTTTGGATCTAAAGATGGTTTCTTTTCCTGAGAATTTAGGGAAGCGTAAAGAGCCTCCTGGGTTTGAGAAAACCCTTACAAAAGTTGCCAAAACTACGGATGACAAAACTTAGATCCTTGCTTTATGCCTAGCTAAGGGCGTAAAACAATAACACTTGTTCGGAGGCAACCCAATGAATAAAATTTACTTTTGCTTTTTTGCTTTCTGTTCTTGAGTGTTAGCACAATTATGCTACTGTTATGATTGTGTTTTTGTGTTTTAGTTAGTGTTTGTGCCAAGTAAAGCCTTTAGGATCTTCTTGGGTGATAGTTGTTTGATCTTGCTGAAAAACAGAAACTTTAGTGCTCATAAAAACAATTCTCATTTTTAACCAGAGCGTGATAAAATACAAATTCTTTTTGCAGAAGATTAATATACAAATTTCTCGGGTCGTACTAATTTTTCAGAATTTTTGGAGTTTCAGAAGTATTCTAAATATCGAGATTGGTACAGACTGTTCTGTTTTTGACAGATTCTGTTTTCTTTGCATTGTGTGCTTGTTTTAATGATTCTATGGTTTTCTTTGATGAGTTTTTGCCATAGAGAAGTTGGAATACAGTAGATATAATGCAAGAATAAAATATGAATTGGTTTGCTATAATACTTATAGTAGTGATTTGTTTTCTTATACTAATGGATCTCACGAAGGTTTTTTTGAGTTTTGTGTGATTGAAGTTTTCAAGTTTTGGATTATCTTACGATGGATGAAGGAATAAGGATTAAGAAGAGCCTAAGCTTGGGGATGCCCATGGCACCCCAAGTTATTATCCAAAGAGAAGCAAGCAACTAAGCTTGGGGATGCCCCAAGTGGCATCCCCTCTTTCTTCTAACTACCATTGGTATTTTACTCGAAGCTATATTTTTATTCGTCACATACTATGTGTTTTGCTTGGAGCGTCTTGTATGATTTGAGTCTTTGCTTGTTTTGTTTTGTGTTTGAAGTCTTGATCCCTTGCCGGACACACTTATCTGATAGATCCAAAATTATGTCGTGACTTGTTAGAATTGCTCTCTATGCTTCACTAAAAAAATTATGAGCTATGGATTTTCTCTAGTGCTTCACTTATATCTTTTTGAGCACGGTGTGCCTTGTTATTTTTGAAGAAATGCTCTCTTGCTTCACTTAGATTTATTTGAAAGTTAGTAAAATTTTCAAAAATTCTCTCTTGCTTCACTTAAATTATTTTGAGAGAAAGAAATATTATGCTCATGATCTTCACTTGTATTTGTTTGAGCTTATCAAAAGCAACATATGAAAATTAGTTCCAAAGTGATAGATATCCAAGAAGGATATAATAAAAACTCTCATGAAGATCATTGGACAAAATAAACTTGATTCTTAGTAATAGTTTTGAGATATGATGATGTGATATGTGAGCCATGTTGATGAGTAATTATGCTTTAGTAAGAATATTGGTGTTAAGGTTTGTGATTCCCTATGCAAGCACGAAAGTTAATAGTCATGCAATGAAATTACATCCTACATGTGGTGCATTATTCGGTGTTAATTATGCTTAATGCTCGCTTATGAGATTATTCGTTTCTTGGTTGGTCGCTTCTCAATCTTTTGCTAGCCTTCATTTTGCAGTAAGTATGATCACTACTTGTGCATCCAAAATCCTTTAAACTAGTTTTTCCACATGAGTCCACTATACCTACCTATATGCGGTATTCTTTTGCCGTTCTAAGAAAATTTGTATGTGCCATCTCTAATATTCAAAATAAATTTCTCTTTTGTGTGCTCGTACCGCTCGCGAGGCGGTGAGGGGTGGCTAATATTTTCCATGCTAGATGTGTTATTCTCATGATGAGTGTTTATTCACTTGTTATCGCACGAGAGTAAGGCAAAGGTATTAGGGATGCCCAGTCCCGAAATGAAAAAGGAATTTACTTTAGGTTGTCAAATAATAAATTCCTTGGAAAGTGTTGGTATGGAAGGCAACCGTGGATACAGACTATCCATGGAAAGTTGAAGTATGGTGGAAAAATGAATAAACTTTATTTTCTGTTTGGGAACCGCCTATGATATATCTACCATGGAAAGTGTTGGTAACTCTAAGTCATTTTCGTTGGTGGGAAAAGTATGCCTCTCAAAATGTTTTTATCTCTCAATTTTCGCTTTGAGCTCTGGCACCTCTACAAATCCCTACTTCCCACTGTGAAGGGCCTTTCTTTTACTTTATGCAATCTTTATTTTTTATTCGAGTCTCCATCTTCTCTAATAAATCCCCAACTAGGGGGCACTATGATCGTACTTGAGCATTGGGTGTAGTTAATATGCGAGTGTGTTTCATGAATGGATCAATGATTGAGCATGATGGGCTAGGGATAGCTTATTTTAGCGTTGATATTTTGAAAGACATGCTTGCTTGTTGATATGCTTGATTATTTAAGTTATCATGTCAAAACTAGACTATTGCTTTGAACAATATAAAAGTCCAAATTTCCATGCTATAAAGAAAAGAATATGAGATGACATGTTAGGCAGCATTCCACATCAAAAATTCTATTTTTATCATTTACCTACTCGAGGACGAGCAGGAATTAAGCTTGGGGATGCTGATACGTCTCCAACGTATCTATAATTTTTGATTGTTCCATGCTGTTATATTATCATTCTTGGATGTTTTATAATCATTTTAGAGTCATTTTATATCATTTTTTGGTACTAACCTATTGACATAGTGCCAAGTGCCAAGTGCCAGTTACAGTTTTCTGCATGTTTTTTACATCGCAGGAAATCAATACCAAACAGAGTCCAAACGCATTGAAACTTTTGAGGATTTTTTTGGACCAGAAGACATCCAGTGGGCCAGAGAAGCGCCTCAAGGTGCTCCGAGGGGAGCACAACCCACCGAGGCGCACCAGAGGCCCAGGCACGCCACTGGTGGGTTGTGCCCACCTCGGTGCCCCTGAACCGACTCTTTGCTCTATAAATACCCCAATATTCCGAAACCCTAGGAGTCAACGAAAATCAATTCCAACCGCCGTAGAGTCCAGAACCACCAGATCCAATCTAAATACCATCATAGAGGGGTTCACCACTTCTATTGGTGCCTCTCCGATGATGCGTGAGTAGTTCTTTGTAGACCTTCGGGTCCGTAGTTAGTAGCTAGATGGCTTCCTCTCTCTCTCGTTTGATTCTCAATACAGTGGTCTCTTGGAGATCCATATGATGTAACTCTTTTGGCGTTGTGTTTGTTGGGATCGGATGAACTTTGAGTTTATGATCAGATCTATCTTTTTATCCATGAAAGTTATTTGAGTCTTCTTTGATCTCTTATATGCATGATTGCTTATAGCCTCATATTTCTTCTCCGATATTTAGGTTTTGTTTGGCCAACTTGATTTATTTATCTTGCAATGGGAAGAGGTGCTTTGTAGTGGGTTCGATCTTACGGTGCTTGATCCCAGTGGCAGAAGGGGAACCGACACGTATGTATTGTTGCTACTAAGGATAAAATGATGGGGTCTATTTCTACATAAATAGATCTTGTCTACATCATGTCATCTTCTTATTGCATTACTCCATTTCACCATGAACTTAATACACTAGATGCATGCTGGATAACGGTCGATGTGTGGAGTAATAGTAGTACATGCAGGCAGGAGTCGGTCTACTAATCTTGGACGTGATGCCTGTGTAATGATCATTGCCTGGATATTATCATGATTATTTGAAGTTCTATCAATTGCCCAACAGTAATTGTTTTACCCACCGTTTGCTATTTTTCTTGAGATAAGCCACTAGTGAAACCTACGGCCCCCGAGTCTCTTTCTCATATTATTTGCCTTTGCGATCTATTTTATTTTCCTTTTATTTTCAGATCTATTAAACCAAAAAATACAAAAATACCTTGCTGCACTTTATTTTATTTGGCGTTCGATCTATCAATATTTACAACTCTCTCATGTCCATTTGCCTATTTTTGGTGCCGTTACCTAAAAAGGATTGACAACCCCTTTAATACGTCGGGTTGCGAGTATTTGTTATTTGTGTGCAGGTGTTGTTTATGTAGTGTTGCTTGGTTCTCCTACTGGTTCGATAACCTTGGTCTCATCACTGAGGGAAATACCTACCATCGCCGTGCTGCATCATCCCTTCCTCTTTGGGGAAATACCGACGTAGTTCTAGCAAACATCAACCAGCAAGTCTCTTTACTCGTTCTGTAATACATCATCCCGCAAATAACTCATTAGCCACTTTGCTTGCAAGGCTTCTTATGATGTGTATTACCGAGAGGGCCCAGAGATACCTCTCCGATACTCGGAGTGACAAATCCGAATCTCGACCTATGTCAACCCAACAAACACCTTCGGAGATACCTATAGAGCATCTTTATAATCACCCAGTTACATTGTGACGTTTGATAGCACACAAGGTATTCCTCCGGTATTCAGGGCTTGCATAATCTCATAGTCAAAGGAATATGTATATGACATGAAGAAAGTAATAGCAATAAAACTGAACTATCAATATGCTATGCTAACGGATGGGTCTTGTCCATCAGATCATTCTCCTAATGATGTGATCCCTTTTATCAAATGACAGCACATGTCTATGGTTAGGAAACTTAACCATCTTTGACTAACGAGTTAGTCTAGTAGAGGCTTACTAGGGACACGTTGCTTTGTCTATGTATCCATACATGTATCAAGTTTCCGGTTAATACAATTCTAGCATGAATAATAAACATTTATCATGATATAAGGAAATATAAAATAACAACTTTATTATTGCCTCCAGGCCATATTTCCTTCAGTCTCCCACTTGCACTAGAGTCAATAATCTAGTTCACATCGCCATGTGATTTAACACCAATAGTTCACATCTTTATGTGATTAACACCCATAGTTCACATCGCCATGTGACCAACACCCAAAGGGTTTACTAGAGTCAATAATCTAGTTCACATCGCTTTGTGATTAACACCCAAAGAGTACTAAGGAGTGATCATGTTTTGCTTGTGAGAGAAGTTTAGTTAACGGGTCTGCCACATTCAGATTCGTATGCATTTTGCAAATTTCCATGCCTACAATGCCCTGCATGGAGCTACTCTAGCTAATTGCTCCCACGTTCAATATGTATCTAGATTGAGACTTAGAGTCATCTAGATCAGTGTCAAAGCTTGCATCGACATAACTCTTTCCATAACCGAGAAAAATTTCCTTAGTCCTCTTTAAGGTAACTAAGGATAACTTTGACCGCTGTCCAGTGGTCGATTCCTAGATCACTATTGTACCCCCTTGCCAAACTCATGGCAAGGTACACAACATGTCTGGTACACAACATGGCATACTTTATAGAACCTATGGCGGAGGCATAGGGAATGACTTTCATTCTCTCTTTATCTTCTGTCGTGGTCCGGTTTTGAGTCTTTACTCAACTTCACACCTTACAATACACGCAAGAACTCCTTCTTTGACTGATCCATTTTGAACTCCTTGAAAAATCTTGTCAAGGTATGTACTCATTGAAAGTCTTATCAAGCGTCTTGATCTATCTCTATAGATCTTGATGCCCAATATGTACGTAGCTTCACTGAGGTCTTTCATTGAAAAATTCTTATTCAAATATCCTTTTATGCTATCCAGAAATTCTACATCATTTCCAATCAACAATATGTCATACACATATAATATTAGAAATGCTACAGAGCTCCCACTCTCTTGTAAATACAGGCTTCACCATAAGTCTGTATAAAACCATATGCTTTGATCACCTTATCAAAGCGTATATTCCAACTCCGAGATGCTTGCACCAGTCCATAGATGGACCGCTGGAGTTTGCACACTTTGTTAGCACATTTGGGATCGAAAAAATCTTTTGGTTGCATCATATACAACTCTTCTTTAAGAAATCCATTAAGCAATGCAGTTTTGACATCCATTTGCCAGATTTCATAAAATGCGGCAATTGCTAACATGATTCAAACAGACTTAAGCATCACTACGAGTGAGAAAATCTCATCGTAGTCAACACCTTGAACTTGTCGAAAACCTTTTGCGACAAGTCGAGCTTTGTAGATAGTAACACTACTATCAGTGTCAGTCTTCCTCTTGAAGATCCATTTATTCTCAATGGTTTGCCGATCATTGGGCAAGTCCACCAAAGTCCACACTTTGTTCTCATACATGGATCCTATCTCAGATTTCATGGCCTCAAGCCATCTGTCTGAATCTGGGCTCATCATCGCCATGGTCTAATAACATGACTTCCAAGACAGGATTATCGTACCACTCTGGTGCAGAACGTGCTCTGTTCGACCTACAAGGTCCAGTAGTAACTTGATCTGAAGTTTCATGATCATCATCATTAGCTTCCTCTCTAGTTGGTGTAGGCATCACAGGAACGGATTTCACTGGTCTGCTACTTTCCAATTCGAGAGAAGGTACAATTACCTCATCAAGTTCTACTTTCCTCCCACTCACTTCTTTCGAGAGAAACTCCTTCTCTAGAAAGGTTCCATTCTCGGCAACAAAGATCTTGCCTTGGTTGTGGTAGAAGGTGTACCCAATTGTTTCCTTAGGGTATATTATATGAAGATGCACTTCTCCGATTTGGGTTCGATCTTATCAGGCTGAAGCCTTTTGACATAAGTGTCGCAACCCCAAACTTTAAGAAATGATAGGTTAGGTTTCTTGCCAAACCATAGTTCATACGGTGTTGTCTGAACGGATTTAGATGATGCCCTATTTAATGTGAATGCAGCTGTCTCAAATGCATAACCCCAAAATGATAGTGGTAAATCGGTAAGAGACATCATAGATCGCACCATATCTAATAAAGTATAGTTACGACGTTCGGACACACCATTACGTTGTGGTGTTCCAGGTGGCGTGAGTTGTGAAACTATTCCACATTGTTTTAAATAAAGGCCAAACTCGTAACTCAAATATTCGCCTCTGTGATCAGATCGTAGAAACTTTATTTTCTTGTTACGATGATTCTCCACTTCACTCTGAAATTCTTTGAACTTTTCAAATGTTTCAGACTTGTGTTTCGTTAAGTAGATATACCCATATCTGCTCAAATCATCTGTGAAGGTCAGAAAATAATGATACCCGTCGCGAGCCACAACACTCATCGGACCGCATACATCGGTATGTATTATTTCCAATAAGTCATTGGCTCGCTCCATTGTTCCGGAGAACGGAGTTTTAGTCATCTTTTCCATGAGGCATGGTTCGCAAGTATCAAATGATTCATAATTAAGTGATTCCAAAAATCCATCCATATGGAGTTTCTTCATGCGCTTTACACCAATATGACCTAAACGGCAGTGCCTAAAATATGTTGCACGATCATTGTCAACTTTGCATCTTTTGGCATCAATATTATGAATATGTGTATTACTACGATCGAGATTCAATAAACCATCTACATTGGGTCTATGACCATAGAAGGTTTTATTCATGTAAACAGAATAATAACTATTCTCTAACTTAAATGAATAATTGTATCGCAAATAAACATGATCCAATCATATTCATGCTCAACGCAAACACCAGATAACATTTATTTAGGTCCAACACTGATCTCGAAGGTAGAGGGAGTGTGCGATGGTGATCCTATCAACCTTGGAATCACTTCCAACACACATCATCACCTCACCCTTAACTAGTCTTTGTTCATTTTGCAACTCCTGTTTTGAGTTACTAATCTTAGCAACTGAAACTGGTATCAAATACTACAGGGTTACTATGAACACTAGTAAAGTACACATCAATAGCATGTATATCAAATATACCTTTGTTCACTTTGCCATCCTTCTTATCCGCCAAGTATTTGGGGCAGTTCCGCTTCTAGTGACCATTTCCTTTGCAGTAGAAGCACTCAGTTTCAGGCTTGGATCCAGTTATGGGATTTTCACGGGAGCGGCAACTTGTTTGCCATTCTTCTTGAAGTTCTGTCGTGGAATTGTCACGGAAGATGTCCTAGTGAAAGGACTTGGTTGTGGAGCCATGGCGATGAGGTTAGCTTAAAGGGGTTAAAACGGGACAAAGGACACGAGGCGTTTATACTGGTTCGGCCCCTTGCGGTGAAGGTAAAATCCTAATCTAGTTTGAGGTGGTATTGCTAGGGTTTCGATTACCAGGGAGCGAATACGCTTTTCCTGGCTTTCGATTTGTTGTTTCTTGCCCTAAGCCGCTACCGGGCAGTCCACTTATATACATGGGTTGACGCCCTGCGGCCTACAGAGTCCCGGCCGGCTCATACAAACGTATCCGGCCCGGTGACTTATCTTACATGCCTTATAATACAAGTTACATATACATGGCAGTTTACACTTACGGGCCTTAAGCCGCCTTCAGGTTTGGGCCTTTTATCAAGCCTATCTCATGAACCGCCATCTTCAACATACTCTTGGGCTTTATTTAGATGAACCGCTATTGGGATAACCCGGCCCCTCCTGGGCGGGTCATATCCGATAGTCATATCCCCAACATTAGGCCCCGGGTTGATTTGAACTTGTTCATGTCAATCTTCAACACTTCGAAAAATCCTTCTTCATCTTCCTGTGAAATATTGTAACCCGCCATGACGTCATCTCCTGAAATTGGGGTAACCCTCCATGACGTCACCTCCTAAAATTGGGGTAACCCGCCATGACATCATCTCCTGAAATTGGGGTAACCCTCCATGACGTCACGTGTTATTAATTCCACATATGACCCAAATCTTAATAAATCTTCTCTTCAATGAACCTCCGAAAATCGAGGCGCTCGCGCCGTCACATATGCATTTCCTGTCTCCTCGATTCCCGCGCATGCCACTTATCCTTCCAGCCTTATAAATAGGGCCACGGGTCCTCTTTTCATTCTCCCCCTTTTGCCTTCTTGCCTTCTTCTTCCTCCTCACAATGCTCCAGCGCGCCCGAGCTCCGCCGCCGTCGACCTTCATCTACTACTTCGACTCCGGCCGTTGCATCACCCTGAACGGACCAGAACACCGCGGTGCCCCTCTGCTGTCCATCAGCATCGTTAAACCTTCACCTTTCCTCATAATAGATTTGTATTTATGGTTTCCTTGTTCGTCGGTGTTCATCACCATTCCCCCTTCCCTTTCTTAGACTGCCTAACTTTGATCTGAAAAACAACACAGATCTTGCGCGGTAGCAGTTTTAGCACTTATTTTTTTATACTAGAACATATCCTCATTGCAACAGATCTCATCTGGGCACCCCCAGTTTTCTGCTGCCGCCACCTTAGGTTTAGAATTTATTTCCTTTTTCTGAACAGCCGCAGATCCAATCTTATAGCTTTAATTTGTGAAACCTGTTTGTCCCAACACTTAGTAAAATTCACTCCTGTCAGATCTTAGTTAACAGTACTTGTCATGGCGGCTTACATCACGAGTTTATAAATGCCCACATATCATTAGGACCCATTTAAGCCATCATTCTGAAGACATACTGTAACTTTTACTTCCGGCTTAATGAACCAATTTGAATCGGCAAAAATTTCCTTTCTTTTAAGCTTCTTCACAATGCCACAAAAGCCAGTTACTTCACATCGGGTTCCCTCCATCATTACTGAGAACACACTCAAGGACTTCGTCAAAATCAGGTACTTGCCAGCAAAAAATGTCTTGCACTATCGCGCCCCTGATCCTGGCGAAGAAAGACCTCAGCCAAAGGATGATGAAGTCATTGTGTTTTCTGATCATGTGAATTGGGGCTTCTCACCGCCCGGTTCTAAATTTTTCCGAGATGTTCTGCACTTCTTTCAACTCCATCCTCAAGACATCGGAACCAATTCTGTGTCAAACATCTGCAACTTTCAAGTCTTCTGCGAAGTATACCTTCAAGAGGAACCCAGTGCCGAACTCTTTAGGGAATTTTTCTATTTGAACCGCCAAAATGAGTTCACAAACGGGCCCAACTTGGAACTTGGTGGAATCTCAATTCAACGAAGAAGAGACGCCATCTTCCCTTATGCTCGCCTGCCGAGTCACCCCAAGGATTGGAACCAGGCGTGGTTTTATTGCAAGGATACCTCTCCGGCTGACGAGAATCCATTGCCGGGTTATTGTGCTGAACATCTTGACCCGAAGCATAATCTTCCTGAAAATCTTACATCTGCTGAACGTAAAAAGCTTGCCCCCACTCTTGTGAAGGTCAAGGCTTTCTTTGGGAAAGCGGATTAACCGGCATTGATTTAGTTCGGTGCTGGGTCTCGTGGCAAATCATACCCTTGAGCCGCCCACCCCGCTTAATGTGTACCTATACCGGCGGTACAAAGGATCCATTACGCCACAGCCCCTTGCATATGACTGATGATGCAATTACTGAAATGACCAAGACTCTTCTGAATGAAGACTCAGAAGACTGCCGCAAAGTGGGTCTGAACCCTTTCTGCAAACTTAACCCGCCGCTAGATGTAAATCTCTAACTTACTTCACTTTATCTCGTCGTTCAAATATTGTATTAACTCAACTTTGCTGACTTCCACAAGCTAAATCTGATTTTTGGAAGGCAAAATATGACCATGAAGCCGCCAAAAAGGCCAGGGCGGCCAAGAAAGCCGCCAAGAAAACCACCAAGAAGCATAAGAAGAAACCAACTGCCTCTGAAATGCTTAATCTAGATGACACCTCTGAGTCGGAGGTAGCCCTTGACTCTCTTGGCTCTTTTTTCAATTATCTTATTGACATTCATTACTCTCAGGATGATACGGGGGCCAGTCAAGCAGTTGAAGAAGAGGTAACTATTATTCCCTCCGCTCAACACATTTGCGAAGACAGAAAATTTGACGAGTAATCCAGAAAGTAAGATATTCACACCCCTTAGCTCATTTGGATCCTCACTTTCTTTTGAAGCAACAGCAGCACGAGAGCCGGCGCCAGACTCGGAATAGAGGAGGTGAAGAATTGTCCTCCGGCTTACCGAATACTCCAGTTCCACGAAAACGCCAAAACGAGGTCCTTCCAAACTTAAATTCTCTTTACCCGCTGGCGGGTCTTATTCGCCAGCCACTCAATTCCTCTGATTCAAACTACCAGGAGGTTTCTCGCTCTTCCTCTGGCGACTCATCATAGACCCAGCTGCTGGCTTTCAAGTCTGCCCCTGGGTAACCATAATTAGCTTTTATTCTGTACCTCTTTATACTCTTACAATCATACCGACTTATCACAACCCGTGCAGTGGACAAGCAAAGCCTAGCAAGAAGGAAAGGGTGACCAAGCCAGCCGAGGATCCAAAAGTTGTTGAACCGGAACAGCAAGTCTCTGCACCCAATGCTTCTGAAAAATAACCAGACGAACCTACCCCTGATGTTCCACCTGAAATTCCTGATCTCCCCACTGATGACACCAATATAAATTCTTCGAACACTGCAGCATCAAGCCCACTTAAGCCGTCAGAGACTCATACTGATGACGTTCTGATCACTGGCATCGGCTTTACAAAACCGGGAAATCCAACAGCTTTGGCCAAGCACTCTGCCAAACAAGAGATTATTGAAAGGCGGAAAGTGAGGTTTGACGTCTCCCATTACGCACATTTGAGCAGCAGTGAATGATAACCCACAAGTATAGGGGATCACAACAGTTTTCGAGGGTAGAGTATTCAACCCAAATTTATTGATTCGACACAAGGGGGGCCAAAGTATATTCTTAAGTATTAGCAGTTGAGTTGTCAATTCAACCACACCTGGATAACTTAATATCTGCAGCAAAGTATTTAGTAGCAAAGTAGTATGATAGTAATGCAATGATAGCAAAGTAATATTTTTGGGTTTTGTAATAATTGTAACAAGAGTAACGGAAAAGTAAATAAGCGAAGAACAATATGTGAAAAGCTTCGTAGGCATTGGATCGGGATGGAGAATTATGCGGATCACGGTTCATCATGTAACGATCATAACATAGGGTGACATGTAACTAGTTCCAATTCATCAATGTAATGTAGGCATGTATTCCAAATATAGTCATACGCGCTTATGGAAAAGAACTTGCATGACATCTTTTGTCCTACCCTCCCGTGGCAGCGGGGTCCTAGCGGAAACTAAGGCATATTAAGGCCTCCTTTTAATAGAGTACCGGACCAAAGCATTAACACATAGTGAATACATGAACTCCTCAAACTACGGTCATCACCAGGAGTGGTCCCGATATTGTCACTTGAGGTTGCGGATCATAACACATAGTAGGTGACTATAGACTTGCAAGATAGGATCAAGAACTCGCATATATTCATGAAAACATAATAGGTTCAGATCTAAAATCATGGCACTCGGGCCCTAGTGACAAGCATTAAGCATAGCAAGGTCATAGCAACATCAATCTCGTAACATAGTGGATACTAGGGATCAAACCCTAACAAAACTAACTCGATTACATGATAAATCTCATGCAACCCATCACCGTCCAGCAAGCCTACGATGGAATTACTCACGCACGGCGGTGAGCATCATGAAATTGGTGATGGAGGATGGTTGATGATGACGATGGTGATGGATTCCCCTCTCCGGAGCCCCGAGCGGACTCCAGATCAGCCCTCCCGAGAGAGTTTAGGGCTTGGCGGCGGCTCCGTATCGTAAAACGCGATGAATCTTTCTTTCTGTTTTTTCTCCCCGAACACGAATATATAGAGTTGGAGTTGAGGTCGGTGGAGCTCCAGGGGGCCCACGAGGCAGGGGGCGCACCCTGGGGGGCACGCGCGCCTCCCACCGTCGTGGAAAGGGTGTGGGCCCCCTGGCCTTGATTCTTTCGCCAGTATTTTTTATATTTTCCAAAAATAATCTCCGTGAAGTTTCAGGTCATTCTGAGAACTTTTGTTTCTGCACAAAGATAACACCATGGCAATTCTGCTGAAACATCGTCAGTCCGGGTTAGTTCCATTCAAATCATGCAAGTTAGAGTCCAAAATAAGGGCAAAAGTGTTTGGAAAAGTAGATATGACGGAGACGTATCAACTCCCCCAAGCTTAAACCTTTGCTTGTCCTCAAGCAATTCAGTTGATAAACAGAAAGTGATAAAGAAAAACTTTTACAAACTCTGTTTGCTCTTGTTGTTGTAAATATGTAAAGCCAACATTCAAGTTTTCAGCAAAGATTATGAACTAACCATATTCACAATAACATTTGGTCTCATGTTTACTCATGTCAATGGCATAATCAACTAGCAAGCAATAATAATAAATCTCGGATGACAACACTTTCTCAAAACAATCATGATATGATATAACAAGATGGTATCTCGCTAGCCCTTTCCGAGACCGCAAAACATAAATGCAGAGCACCCTTAAAGATCAAGGACTGACTAAACATTGTAATTCATGGCAAAAGAGATCTAGTCATAGTCATTCCCAATATAAACTAATAGTAATGGATGCAAATGACAGCGGTGCTCTCCAGCTGGTGCATTTTATAAGAGGGTGATGACTCAACATAAAAGTAAATAGATAGGCCCTTCGCAGAGGGAAGCAGGGATTTGTAGAGGTGCCAGAGCTTGATTTTAAAGCAGAGATAAATAATATTTTGAGCGGCATACTTTCATTGTCAACATAACAACCAAGAGATGGCGATATCTTCCATGCTACACACATTATAGACGGTTCCCAAACAGAATGGTAAAGTTTATACTCCCCCTCCACCAACAAGCATCAATCCATGGCTTGCTCCAAACAACGAGTGCCTCCAACTAACAAGAGTCCCGGGGGAGTTTTGTTTGCAATTATCTCGATTTAATTTGCATAAAGCATGGGACTGTGCATCCCGGTGACCAGCGATTTTCTCGTGAGTGAGGAGCGGAGTCCACTCCTCTTGAGAATAACCCGCCTAACATGGAGGATATAGACATCCCTAGTTGATACATGAGCTATTCGAGCATACAAAACAGAATTTCATTTGAAGGTTTAGAGTTTGGCACATACAAATTTACTTGGAGCAGCGGTAGATACCGCATATAGGAAGGTATAGTGGACTCATATGGAATAACTTTGGGGTTTAAGGGATTGGATGCACAAGCAGTATCCCCGCTTAGTACAAGTAAAGGCTAGCAAAAGACTGGGAAGCGACCAACTAGAGAGCGACAACAATCATGAACATGCATTGAAATTAATAAACATTGAGCGCAAGCATGAGTAGGATATAATCCACCATGAACATAAATATCATGAAGGCTATGTTGATTTTGTTTCAACTACATGTGTGAACATGTGCCAAGTCAAGTCACTTGATTCATTCAAAGGAGGATACCACCCTATTATACCACATCACAACCATATTAATAACATGTTGGCACGCAAGGTAAACCATTATAAACTCCTAGCTAATTAAGCATGGCATAAGGAACTATAATCTCTAATTGTCATTGCAAACATGTTTATTCATAATAGGCTGAATCAGGAACGATGAACTAATCATATTTACAAAAACAAGAGAGGTCGAGTTCATACCAGCTTCTCTCATCTCAATCAGTCCATCATATATCATCATAATTGCCTTTCACTTGCACGACCGAACGATGTGTATAATAATAATAGTGCACATGCATTGGACTAAGCTGGAATCTGCGAGCATTCAATAAACAGGAGAAGATAAGGCAATATGGGCTCTTGGTTAAATCAACAATAATGCATAATAGAGCCACTTTAATAATTTCATTATGGTCTTCTCCTATCGACCCCCAAAGAAAAGAAAAGATATAAAACTATTTACACGGGAAAGCTCCCAACAAGCAAAAGAAGAATAGGAAATCTTTTTGGGTACTCTTTTTTATTATTACTACTACTGCAAGAAAATAAGCTAGCTAAAAGCTACTACTAATTTTTTTTTAGTTTTTCTTAAGGTTTTTCAAACACACAAGAAGAAAGCAAGAAAAGGAAAATAAACTAGCATGGATATTACATTGAAAGAGTATGAGCACCGCCAACTAGCAATGAGTGTGTGAACATAAATGTAATGTCGGTGAGAAATACATACTCCCCCAAGCTTAGACTTTTGGCCTAAGTTGGTCTATGGCCACGGCTGGCCTGGCGGATATCCAAAGTTGTAGTTGGAGTCATACTGAGAAGCAGCGGCTATTGCATCGTGGGCTGCAACTTGGAGGCGAGCTACCCTCGTCCTCCTCTCGTACTCATTTGCCTCCTCCCTAGTTATGACATATCTCCCCTTTGTCTGAAAATCAAAGAGAGTAGGAGCAGCGAGAACAATATTGACGGTGTGACGCCTGTCAAAGATTAGTCGGTACTAGAGAGGCGGTTCATTCCTCTCAACAAACCGATGGTGAACCATGGCATTAAAATCTAGATAAGAAGGAGGCAATTCCCTATCATGATCACGAATGGGTATATGAAGAAAATTAGCTAGACGGGTTGCATAAATTCCACCAAAGAAATCTCCATTAAATCTATTATTATGAAACCTACTTGCAACAATGGCTCCCAAATTATAATGTTTATCTCCTAATACGGCACTCCTGAGAGCACTGAGGTCAGGGACACACATGTGACATGCTTCATCCTTACCATTTATGCACCTACCTATGAAGAGAGCAAAATAATGTATAGCAGGGAAATGAATGCTCCCTATGGTAGCTTTTTGTTATATCTCTAGACTCCCCCACAGTTATACTAGCAAGAAAATCTCTAAAATCAGATTTGCGAGGCTCACTAGTGCTACCCCATTGTGGAAGTTTGCAAGCAGTATTAAAATCCTCTAAGTCCATAGTATAAGAATTTTCATAAAGATCAAACAGGATAGTTTGAGAATTACGTGAAGATGAAAATTCAAACCTCCTCACAAAGGAATAAGTGAGATAGTGGTACTGGCGGCACTTATCTGCCTCGAAGCTCACAAGATCAGCGTTACACACATATGCGTTAAATTCTTCCTTGATTCCTGCTCGATCCATAAAGTCCTCTGAAGGCAATTCGCAAGCCCGCACTTGAGCTTCCCATGTGGTTCATCGTCGGCATCGCGCATTGCGAGCCTGGGTCCTTGCTTCCTTGAAGGGCCACCTTGGTACATTATCCTAAACATATTTCTTCCTCTGAAAAATTTCTGAAATTTTTAGTAACTTCAAATACAAGTGAACCAAACTCAACAAAATTGATAGCAACTACTCCTACAAGTGCCTAGAGACTATATCATGCATTAGAACTACTTGGAACCATATAAATTTGACATGCAAGCTCAAGAACAGGGTCACCTAGGCAGCAAAAAATTGCAATGAATAAAGCACTAGAACAAAAACTAATTGGACCATTGGAGGAGTCACATACCAAGGAACAATCCCCCAAAGCAGTTTTGCGAGTGGAGCTTTGAGCAAGGAGATCGAAAATGGCAGCAAAATGAGCTAGAACTCGTGCTTGAGCTGGTTGGTGATTTTTTTGGGAGGAATAAGGAGTGTGTGGTTGCTGGAATAAGTGGAGGGGAGCCACCATGGGCCCACGAGGCAGGGGACGCGCCCTGTAGGAGTGGGCGCGCCCTGGACCTCGTGGCCAGGTGCTTGCTCCCCCTGTTGTATTCTCAGTGCCAGATGTTCTCAAATATTCTATAAAAATCATATTAAATTGGTGGGGCATTTGGAGAACTTTTATTTTCTGGGTATTTTTTTATTGCACGGATAAATCAGAAAACTGACAGAAAATACTATTTTTGCTTTATTTCAACTAAATAACAGAAAGTAAAAAGAGGGTACAGAAGGTTGTGCTTTCTAACTTCATCCATCTCATGCTCATCAAAAGGAATCCACTAACAATGTTGATCAAGTCTTGTTAACAAACTCATTCCGAATAACATGGAACCGGAGAAATTTCGAATAACACTATGTTACCTCAACGGGGATATGCACGTCCCCAATAATAAGAATATCATATTTCTTCTTGACAGTAGGAAGAGGAATTCAAGACCTCCAAAAATAATCGATGGAATTTTTCCAATAGAGTTGATACTATGAACTTGAGGTTGTTTCCTCGGAAAGTGTACCGTATGCTCATTACCATTAACGTGAAAAGTGACATTGCCTTTGTTGCAATCAATAACAGCCCCTGCAGTATTCAAAAAGGGTCTTCCAAGAATAATAGACATACTATCGTCCTCGGGAATATCAAGAATAACAAAGTACGTTAAAATAGTAACGTTTGCAACCTATGAGCACATCCTCACAAATCTTGGCGATTATAGCGGTTGATTTATCAGCCATTTGCAAAGATATTTCAGTAGGTGTCAACTTATTCAAATCAAGTCTACGATATAAAGAGAGAGGCATAACACTAACACCGGCTCCAAGATCACATAAAGCAGTTCCAAAATAGTTTCTTTTAATGGAGCATGGTATAGTTGGTACTCCTGGATCTCCAAGTTTTTCAGGTATTCCACCCTTAAAAGTATAATTAGCAAGCATGGTGGAAATTTTAGCTTCCGGTATCTCTCTTTTATTAGTAAGAATATCCTTCATATACTTGGCATAAGGATTCATTCTAAGCATATCAGTTAAACGCATACGCGAAAAGATAGGTCTAATCATTTCAAAGAAAGCACTCAAAGTCCTCATCATCCTTTTTCTTGGATGGTTTGGGAGGAAAAGGCATGGGTTTCTGAACCCATGGTTCTCTTTCTTTACCGTGCTTCCTAGCAACAAAGTCTCTCTTATCATAACGTTGATTCTTTGATTGTGGGTTATTAAGATCAACAGCAGGTTCAATTTCTACATCATTATTATTGCTAGGTTGAGCATCTACATGAACATAATCATTAACATTATCACTAGGTTCATGTTCATTACCAGATTGTGTTTCAAAGATCGTAAATAGAAATATCATTGGGATTCTCAGGTGTGTCAACAACAGGTTCACTAGAAGCATGCAAAGTCCTATCATTTTTCTTTTTCTTCTTCTTAGAAGGACTAGGTGATCAACATTATTTCTTTGAGAATCCTGCTCAATTCTCTTAGGGTGGCCCTCAGGATACAAAGGTTCCTGAGTCACTTTACCCCCTCTAGTTGCAACTCTAACAACAAAGTCATTATTCTTACTATTTAATTCATTGAGCAAATCATTCTGAGCCTTAAGTACTTTTCCTACTTGAGTGGTAACCATAGAAGCTGATTTACTAATGAGTTTAAGTTCACCTTTAACTCTAGACATATAATCACTCAAGTGTTCAATCATATAAGCATTGTGTTTTAATTGTCTACCAAAATAAGCATTGAAGTCTTCTTGCTTAACCATAAAGTTATCAAACTCATCTAAGCATTGGCTAGCAAACTTAGTAGGAGGGATTTCAGCTTTATCATATCTATTGAGACAATTTACCTTTATTACCTGTGTCGGGTTATCAAGACCATGTGTTTCTTCAATAGGCGATGAATTATACCATGTATTTCTTCAACATGAGGTAAATTCTTAACATCTTTAGCTTTTATACCTTTTTCTTTCATAGATTTCTTTGCCTCTTGCATATCTTCAGGACTGAGAAATAGAACACCCCTTTTCTTCGGAGTTGGCTTAGGAAGTGTCCAATTATTTTCATTAGTCAATATATTATTCAATAGAATTTCAGCTTGATCAGCAGTTCTTTCCCTGAAAATATAACCAGCACAACTATCCATGTGGTCTCTGGAAGCATCGGTTAGTCCATTATAAAAGATATCAAGTATTTCATTTTTCTTGAGAGGATGATCAGGCAAAGCATTAAGTAATTGGAGAAGCCTCCCCCAAGCTTGTGGGAGACTCTCTTCTTCAATTTGCACAAAATTATATATTTCCCTTAAAGCAGCTTGTTTCTTATGAGCATGGAAATATTTAGCAGAGAAGTAATAAATCATATCCTGGGGACTACGCACACAACCAGGATCAAGAGAATTAAACCATATCTTAGCATCACCCTTTAATGAGAACGGAAATATCTTAAGGATATAATAGTAGCGAGTTTTCTCATCATTAGTGGATAGGGTGGCTATATCATTTAATTTAGTAAGATGTGCCACAACAGTTTTAGATTCATAGCCATGGAAAGGATCAGATTCAACCAAGGTGATTATATCAGGGTCGACAGAGAATCAATAATCCTTATCAGTAACAAAGATAGGTGAGGTAGCATAAGAAGGATCATATTTCATTCTAGCATTCAGAGTTTTTTGTTTAAGCTTAGCTAATAATTTCTTAAAATCACTTCTATCATTGCAAGCAAGAAAGTCTCTAGCAGTTTCTTCATCCATAACATAGACCTCGAGCTGTGAGCAATTCATATCTAGGGGAGAATCTTCATCATCACTTTCATCAATATTATCGGTTTCAATAATTTCATTCTCTCTTGCCCTAGCAAGTTGTTCATCAAGAAATTCACCAAGTGGCACACAGTAGTATCAAGCATAGAAATAGTTTCATCATAAGTATCATGCATAGCGAAGTGGCATCATCAATAACATGTGACATATCGTAATTAATAGCAGAAGCAGGTTTAGGTGTCGCAAGCTTACTCAAAACAGAAGGTGAATCAAGTGCAGAGCTAGATGGTAGTTCCTTACCTCCCCTCATAGTTGAGGGATAAATTTTAGTTTTCTCGTCTTTCAAGTTCTCCATAGTGACCAGCAAATATAAATCCCAAGTGACTCAAAGAATAGAGCTATGCTCCCCGGCAACGCCGCCAGAAAATAGCCTTGATAAACCACAAGTATGGGGGATCGCAACAGTTTTCGAGGGTAGAGTATTCAACCCAAATTTATTGATTCGACACAAGGGGAGCCAAAAAATATTCTCAAGTATTAGCAATTGAGTTGTCAATTCAACCACACCTGGATAACTTAATATCTGCAGCAAAGTATTTAGTAGCAAAGTAGTATGGTAGTAACGGTAACAGTAGCAAAGTAATATTTTTGGGTTTTGTAATAATTGTAACAGTAGCAACGGAAAAGCAAATAAGCGAAGAACAATATGTGAAAAGCTCGTAGGCATTGGATCGGTGATGGAGAATTATGCCGGATGCGGTTCATCATGTAACAGTCATAACATAGGGTGACATAGAACTAGCTCCAATTCATCAATGTAATGTAGGCATGTATTCTGAATATAGTCATACGTGCTTATGGAAAAGAACTTGCATGACATCTTTTGTCCTACCCTCCCGTGGCAGCGGGGTCCTAGCGAAGACTAAGGCATATTAAGGCCTCCTTTTAATAGAGTACCGGACCAAAGTATTAACACATAGTGAATACATGAACTCCTCAAACTACGGTCATCACCGGGAGTGGTCCCGATTATTGTCACTTAGGGGTTGCCGGATCACAACACATAGTAGGTGACTATAGACTTGCAAGATAGGATCAAGAACTCACATATATTCATGAAAACATAATAGGTTCAGATCTGAAATCATGGCACTTGGGCCATAGTGACAAGCATTAAGCATAGCAAAGTCATAGCAACATCAATCTCAGAACATAGTGGATACTAGGATCAAACCCTAACAAAACTAACTCGATTACATGATAAATCTCATCCAACCCATCACCGTCCAGCAAGCCTAAGATGGAATTACTCACGCATCGGGCGGTGAGCATCATGAAATTGGTGATGGAGGATGGTTGATGATGACGATGGTGACGGATTCCCCTCTCTGGAGCCCCGAACGGACTCCAGATCAGCCCTCCCGAGAGAGTTTAGGGCTTGGCGGCGGCTCCGTATCGTAAAACGCGATGAATCTTTCTTTCTGTTTTTTTCTCCCCGAACACGAATGTATAGAGTTGAAGTTGAGGTCGGTGGAGCTCCAGGGGGCCCACGAGGCAGGGGGCGCGTCCTGGGGGGGGCAGGCGCGCCTCCCACCCTTGTGGAAAGGGTGTGGGCCCCCTGGCCTTGATTCTTTCGCCGGTATTTTTTATATTTTCCAAAAATAATCTCTGTGAAGTTTCAGGTCATTCCGAGAACTTTTGTTTCTGCACAAAGATAACACCATGGCAATTCTCTTTGAAACAACGTCGATGCAGGTTAGTTCCATTCAAATCATGCAAGTTAGAGTCCAAAACAAGGGCAAAAGTGTTTGGAAAAGTAGATACGACGGAGACGTATCAGTGAAATACTCTCTGGCTACCTCAGCCAAGTACACTCCAGACGCGATCTTGAAATTGATATGGTGAAGCAAATGCATCAGAAATATGAGGTATGACTTCCTGCTTAAATAAATTATGTCCATCTGACCAGCCCCCAATTCTACTGGGTTTGATAAGATTGAATAGGCTGTAGACTTAGAATAACCGTAAACATCTGTAGTGGAATCCTTCCAAAGCCGGCTTTCAACTTTATAATTGAACCGGATTTTTCAACAATTAACTTTGCATCCGTAGCCCCCAAGGGCTAGTTTAATCTGTATGAATGAACCGGTCTTGTCCACCATTGTTTAGAAAGAGAGTTGACCTGTATAGCCCCCATGACCCGGCTATGATTGTTACAACATAACTGGGTTATCATAAAGCAGTAAATAAACACAAGCAATGTGCATTAGCCCCCAAGTGCCAAGTACTCTTGCTTGCAAAGTGCTTGGGACTTTACTGAAATGAGCCGTTGTATGGAGAATTGTTTCGGCAAGCATTAGCCCCCAAGTGCCAAGTGTTGTTGCTTGCAAAAGACTTGGGACTTATATTCTATACCGGATAAAAGTATTTTTGCAACTCTTGTGTTTGTCCAGGATGCCACTGCTGATCTTCAATCAAAATTGTCTGATGCAAAGACCCGGCTGGAGAATCAAGAATCAGAGACCCGGAAAGCTGAGTCAAAATTCCAATTTAGCATAGCTGATATGGAAAAATTGAAGACCAGCTTTGAGGCGGAGAGAAACACTTGGGCTGAAGAAAAGACTGCTTTGACGCAGCGAACTGAAAAAGCAGAGGCAGCTCTTCAAGAGGTGACCACTAAGCTCACCAGTTTAAAACACCGTGTATCTCAGATGGTTTATGCTATCTTTGGTGAGTCGTAAGCCGTAAGCATAAAAAGTGAATATTTCCTTAATAATATAAACCGCCTCTAACCAATCTTATGACTTACTCAGGCCCCAGGAGCAGTAATCTGAACCAAGATATGCTTGTGAAGCTCAAAGCAGTTTATACTCCTGTTGAACAGCTATATGCTAAAGCTCAGCATGCACTGGCTACCATTTCTCCAACCAATCAGCACCTACTCTTTTGGTAGATGTCTTGAAAAAACTTTGTGTGCTGCCTGCTAGGATTGACGAGATGAAGCGATCATCTGTAAGAGTCGGCGCCATGACAGCTTTGAGCCGGGCCAAGGCATGGGTACCAGAGCTAGACCCGTCTGAGGTAGCCACTAGATATCCAAGCTTCAAAGAAGATGGTACTCCATTTGATCAGAAGGACTTCTCGGCTTGCATGAAAGAAATACGTCCAATGGCGACTCTGATTGCCAATGACTCAGACCTTTCAAAGTACCATCCGGCTTATAACAGGGAGAATCAGAAGATGCCTACACCAGCTTATAGAGTGATGGACATAATCCCTCCAATCCGTAAGCATACTTTTGCCCCTGAAGTTGAGCCGTCTGAACTTATAGATGATGAAGCTGAATTTCAAGCTTTATGTGACATTGATTGGTCATCACAAAACTTCCACATGGCGGAAGAAGACAAAGAACCGGAAAAGGATGACCCAGAAGCCTCAAGTCAGCAAGGCCAAGAAGAGTGAACCGCCGGGCGGTTTATATATTTGATCCTTGGAAGAAACACTTTGATATGTTTGACTCACAGAGTCATGTAATATGGTAGTGAAACTTTAGTCTGTCGTGCCATTGTGCACGTTTCTGTTTTGCGCAATACTGCTGATCCGCCAGTTTAAGAAACCATCACTTTATGCTTATGACATCATTAATTTATGCAGATCTGATTGATCATTACCCTACACACAAAGAGATCACAAGTGCCCTGGTGGCTTACCACCGGGCGGGTCATGATACCCAATTGAAACCACTGTGGACAAATAGTCCATAACCAGGGCTAGTCTAACCATAATGCTGACATAATTGAATATCATACCTGTGGTGTACGCTTAAACTGCCGCCTTAGCAAGTTTATGCAGTTAAAGTTTGTAGAGCTATAACTCCAAACATAAGATGATGAGGTTCTGACGACTTAGAGTCTGCCATCCTGGCGGGTTGTAGAGACCCAAAAGATGCTTCAAATATGAGCCATAAGTAGGGCAGCTTGGCCCGTTTTGTAAAAACCAGATGGCAAAAAAGAGATCATATAAAGAAAAGAAATAAGAAATCAAAAAATTTGAGGCTTTTACAGGCCACCAAGCCAACGTTTCTTCTTCAATGAAACTAGCCTGATGGCCACTGGAAGGTACGCGCTATCCGTGAGCCGGCACTCACAGTACCCAATCGACATTTGAACCCAGATAAGTTCAGGTCTTATTGAAAAATAGACTTATCAGGAGTACGCGGGGTCAGAGTAGCAGCATGCACCACAGGCCGATTTATCCAAGTTTCAAGGAAGGTGGCTTATGAAGCCTGGATCTATCCTGACTATCTATAAGCCGTTCTCTCACGTGACAAACCGGCATTTTATCCTTAACAAGCTCATGATCTTTGGTGAATACACCGTAAAAGACTGATTGTTAAGAGTTCGGCGGGTCAATCAGGATTGCCTGATGGAGTTGAAGCAGCTGGTATACAGGTAGGATGACCCGGAAAGGTTATGTCCTCTTTGGTGAATACACCTATGTTTGAACAAGATAACCTGGTCAAGAGGGTAGTAACATTATGTTCTCTTTGGTGAATGTGCCTATGTTTGAACAGGAAGCCCCCAAGTGATATACTGACAAGTTGTGATTGTCAGGGACCTATGTTTGAGTTGTGCCATGCATCCAACTCTCTTTGATCCCTGTAATTTGGGCGTCAAGCCTCTTAAATGAACATGTAAGACAACGATAAAGACTCATCTTCAAAGAAGTGAAACGACGGAGGCCCTGAATTATCAGGGATGCCAGCTTTATTATATTGTTTATAATATATACATCATCATACTATGTGCACCATGAGAGCCGGTGGCTCAAGTATAGTAGGGCCGAAGATGAGCAATATTCCACGGCCGACGGGTCTCCTCCTCCGACTTGCGTGAGTCCTTGTGGTCTCGAACGTCGATAAGATAGTACGACCCATTATGCAGATTCTTGTTGACCACAAAAGGTCCTTCCCAAGGCGGTGATAGCTTATGCATATCTGTTTGATCCTGGATGAGCCGGAGTACTAAGTCGCCTTCTTGAAAGGTTCTGGTTCTGGCCCGGCGGCTGTGATAATGACGTAGGTCTTGCTGATAAAGCGCCGAAGGAGCCGCCGCAAGGTCACACTCCTCATCCAATAGGTCAAGTGCATCCCGACGCGCCTTTTCACTATCAGCTTCAACATAAGCCGCCACGCGGGGTGAATCGTGACAGATGTCACTAGGGAGAACCGACTCTGCCCCATAAACCATGAAAAAAAGGTGTGTAACCCATAGACCTGTTGGGGGTTGTATTTATACTCCATAACACCGAAGGCAACTCCTCCACCCAACACCCCGGCGTTCTTTCCAAAGGAACCATAAGCCGGGGCTTGATACCTCGCAGAATCTCTTGATTAGCTCGTTCCGCTTGACCATTGGACTGAGGGTGAGCCACACAGGAAACGTCAAGCCGAATATGCTCCCATTGACAAAATTCTTTCATAGCGCCTTTAGAGAGATTAGTACCATTATATGTTATAATGTTGTGTGGAAATCCAAAACGAAAGATCACCTTCTTGATGAATTGAATCGCCGTTGCAGCATCACACTTACTGGCCGGCTTTGCTTCAACCCACTTAGTAAACTTATCAACTGCCACCAAAAGGTGGGTCTTCTTATCCTTGGACCTCTTGAAAGGACCAACCATATCAAGCCCCCAAGTTGCAAATGGCCAAGTAATCGGAATCATCCTCAACTCTTGAGCCGGAACATGCGCTCGTCATGAAAATATCTGACAACCGTCACATTTGCTGACCAAATCCTCAGCTTCAGCATGAGCCGTCAACCAATAAAAATCGTGACGAAAAGCCTTGGCTACGAGAGATTTAGAGCCGGCATGATGACCACAATCTCCTTCATGAATCTCTCGCAGAATCTCACAGCCTTCTTCAGGAGAGACACAACGTTGAAACGCCCCTGTGACACTGCGATAGTGCAACTCTCCATTAACAATCGTCATTGACATAGACCGCCGGGTTATATGTCTGGCTAAGATCTCATCCTCAGTTAACTCGCCCCGGGTCATGTAAGCCAAATACGGTACTGTCCAATCAGGAATAGCATGAAGAGCCGCCACCAATTGCGCTTCCGGTCGAGAACAGCAAGATCCTCTTCAGTAGGTAATTTGACAGAAGGGTTGAGCAGAACATCCAGGAACGTGTTGGGTGGCACTGGCTTACGCTGAGATCCCAACCGGCTTAAAGTGTCAGCCGCCTCATTCTTCCTGCGATCAATATGTTCAACTTGGTAACCCTTGAAATGACCATAATAGCAGCAACCTCTCGATGATAAGCCGCCATGAGTGGATCCTTAGAATCCCAAGTGCCAGAAACTTGTTGAGCTACCAGATCTGAGTCGCCGAAGCACCTCACCCGGCTTAAGTTAATCTCTTTAGCCATCCGAACACCGTGGAGCAAGGTCTCATACTCAGCTGCATTGTTAGTACAAGGGAACATTAACCGGAGAACATAAGAAAATTTCTCACCTCGTGGGGAAGTCAAGACAACTCCAGCCCACGAGCCTTCCAACTGCCTGGACCCATCAAAGTGAATAGTCCAGTATGTGTTTTCCGGCTTTTCCTCAGGTGTCTGCAACTCTGTCCAATCATTGATAAAATCCACGAGTGCTTGGGACTTGATGGCCATACGAGGCACATACTTCAAATATGGGGTCCAAGCTCAATTGCCTACTTGGCCACCCTGCCTGTGGCGTCTCTATTTTGAATGATGTCCCCTAAAGGAGCAGAACTAACCATAGTAATGGGGTGACCCAGAAAATATTGCTTTAGCTTCCGGCTTTCCATGAATACCCCATACACAAGCTTCTACCAGTGCGGATACCTCTGCTTGGACTCAATAAGTACCTCACTGATGTAGTAAACCGGCCGTTGAACCGGGTACTCCTTGCCTGCCTCTTTCCTTTCTACCACAATAACCACACTGACGGCCCGACCATTGGCAGCCACATATAACAACAGAGCCTCCTTATCAATAGGAGCAGCAAGAACCGGTGGCTCAGCCAGTTGCTTCTTAAGTGCCTCAAACGCCTCATTAGCTGCATCACTCCAGATGAAATTATTTGTCTTCTTCATCATCTGATACACAGGAATAGCTTTTTCTCCCATGCGGCTTAAGAACCGGCTCAAAGCCGCTATCCGACCCGCCAAGCGTTGGACGTCATTAACACACTTTGGCTTAGCCAGGGAAGTAATGGCCTTGATTTTTTCCGGGTTAGCTTCAATACCTCGGTTTGAAACCAAGAAACCCAAAATCTTGCCCGTCGGCACACCAAAAACACACTTGGCCGGGTTAAGCATCATCTTATACACCCATAGATCGTCAAACGTCTCCTTCAAATCATCAATCAGGGTCTCCTTCTTTCTGGATTTCACCACAATGTCATCTACATAAGCATGAACATTACGCCCTATCTGATTGTGAAGGCAATTCTGCACACACCACTGGTAAGTCGCCTGGGCACTCTTGAGCCCAAATGGCATGGACACATAGCAGAAGGCTCCAAATGGAGTAATGAAAGTTGTCTTCTCCTGGTCCTTAACCGCCATTTTGATCTGATGATAACCAAAATAAGCGTCCAAAAAACTCAAACGCTCACAAAAAGCCGTAGCATCAATGATTTGATCAATACGAGGGAGAGCAAAGGATCCGCCGGACAAGTCTTGTTTAAGTCCGTGTAGTCCACACACATTCGCCAAGTGCCATTCTTCTTAAGCACTTACACCGGGTTAGCCAACCACTCAGGATGAAAAACTTCAACGATAAACCCGGCCGCTAAGAGTCGGGCCACTTCTTCACCAATGGCCTTCCGCCTCTCCTCGTTAAAGCGATGGAGGAATTGCTTGACCGGCTTCAATTTTAGATCAATATTAAGAGTGTGCTCAGCGAGTTCCCTCAGTACACCCGGCATGTCTGAAGGCTTCCATGCAAAGATGTCCCGGTTCTCACAGATGAACTCGATGAGCATGCTTTCCTATTTTGGATCCAGATTGGCACTGATGTTGAACTACTTAGATGAGTCGCCAGGAACAAAATCAAACAACTTAGTGTCATCTGCCAATTTAAACTTTAACGAAGGATCATGCTCCGTGGTTGGATTTTTCAAGGACGTCATCTCCGTCGGGTCAACATTATCTTTGTAAAATTTCAGCTCCTCTCTTGCACAAACTGATTCAGCATAAGCAGCATCCCCTTGTTCACACTCCAGGGCCACCTTGCGACTCCCATGCACTATGATGGTGCCCTTGTAACCCGACATTTTAAGCTGCAAGTAAACATAACAAGGCCTTGCCATGAATTTAGCATAAGCCGGCAGCCCAAACAGAGCATGATAAGGGCTCTTGATCTTGAGTACTTCGAAGGTCAGAGTTTCAGATCTGGAATCATGCTCATCTCCAAAGGCAACTTCCAAAGATATCTTACCTATCGGATATGCTGACTTACCTGGCACCACACCATGGAACACAGTGTTTTACGGCTTAAGATTTTTGTCAGTCAGTCCCATGCGACGGAGGGTTTCATAATAAAGTATACTAATGATGCCTCCGTCCATGAGTACCTTAGTAAATTTATAGCCTCCAACCTGAGGCGCCACCACCAGAGCCAGGTGACCTGGATTATCGACCCGGGGCGGATGATCCTCACGACTCCACACAATAGGTTGTTCTGACCACCGTAAATAATGTGGCACCGCCGGCTTAACAGCATTCACGGCCCTGTTATGAAGCTTCTGATCCCGCTTACACATGCTAGTGGTGAAGACATGGTATTGCCTACTATTCAACCGCTTCGGGTTGCTCTGATAACTAGACTGTTGCTGCTGCTGATTTACCTGATTATTCTGCTGGTGGTAGCCACCCTGGCTGCCTTGGCCTCGAAACCCGGAATTTGAACTACCACCTCCATGACCCGGACCCTGAACCGCTGTTCGGGCCATGGTTGTGCTGGAAGGACTCCTTAAAGTGTCTCATTATACTGCAATCCTTCCACAGATGGGTAGCTGGCTTCTGATCTGTTCCGTGTTTTGGACATGACTGGTTCAGTATTGCCTCAAGGTCAAATTTTGTCCCTTGAGCCGGCCTCCCCTTACAACGCTGGTTATAATTCCGTGCACCGGTGTTAGCCACAAAATCATCAGCTTTGCGCTTACCGTTGCCACCCTGATTGGCTGGGTTGTACTGTTGCCCCCTCATATCGTCGCTCTTCTTTCCCTTTCCCGATCTTTCATCTTCAGAGTCGGGGTCCTTGGTACTATCAGAGTCGGCATACTTGACAAGAGCCGCCATGAGCTCCCCCATATCGCTGCAATGACGCTTAAGCCGCCCAAGCTTCTGCTTGAGTGGAAGGTGCTACGTCTTGAGCTTGCGTTGGTTTTCCCGAAGAGGAGAGGATGATGCAGCACAGTAGCGTAAGTATTTCCCTCAGTTTTTTAGAACCAAGGTATCAATCCAGTAGGAGGCCACGCACAAGTCCCTCGTACCTGCACAAAACGATAGCTACTCGCAACCAACGCGATTAGGGGTTGTCAATCCCTTCATGGTCAGTTACGAGAGTGAGATCTGATAGAAATAATATTTTTGGTATTTTTGGTATAAAGATGCAAAGTGAAAAGTAAAAGCAAAGTAAAAACAAAGCAAGTATAAAAGTGATGGAGATTCATATGATGAGAATAGACCCGGGGGCCATAGGTTTCACTAGTGGCTTCTCTCAAGAGCATAAGTATTCTACGGTGCGTGAACAAATTACTGTTGAGCAATTGGCCAATTGAGCATAGTTATGAGTATATCTAGGTATGATCATGTATATAGGCATCACGCCCGTGACACGTAGATCGAAACGATTCTGCATCTACTACTATTACTCCACTCATCGACCGCTATCCAACATGCATCTAGAGTATTAAGTAAAAAACAGTAACGCATGTAAGCAAGATGACATGATGTAGAGGAATAAATTCATGCAATATGATAAATACCCCATCTTGTTATCCTCGATGGCAACAATACAATACGTGCCTTGCAACCCTTCACATCCTTTGGTAAGGACACCACAAGATTGAACCCAAAGCCACGCACTTCTCCCATTGCAAGAACTACCAATCTAGTTGGCCAAACCAAGCGGATAATTCAAGAGACTTGCAAAGATAACCAATCATACATAAAAGAATTCAGAGAAGATTCAAATATTATTCATAGATAAGCTGGATCATAAACCCACAATTCATCGGTCTCAACAAACACACTGCAAAAAGAAGATTACATCGAATAGATCTCCACGACAGAGGGGGAGAACATTGTATTGAGATCCAAAATATGAGAAGAAGCCATCTAGCTACTAGCTATGGACCCGAAGGTCTGAAGTAAACTACTCACACTTCATCGGAGAGGCTATGGTGTTGATGTAGAAGCCCTCCGTGGTGGATGCCCCCCTCCGTGAGCTCCGGAACAGGCCCCAAGATGGGATCTCGTGGATACAGGAAGTTGCGGCGGTGGAATTAGGTTTTTGGCTCCTATTCTGATCGTTTGGGGGTACGTAGGTATATATAGGAGGAAGGAGTACATCGGTGGAGCATCATCAAGCATCAGACTTTTCTTAGTATTCAACGCACTCAAAAGAAGGTTTTACAAATCTTTGTATACCTAGCATATTGAGATTATTAAGCAAAATGCTATTTAGGACTCTCAAAATAATCTAAGTGAAGCATGAGAGATCAATAGTTTCTATAAAACAAATCCACCACCGTGCTCTAAAAGATATAAGTAAAGCACTAGAGCAAAACTATATAGCTCAAAAGATATAAGTGAAGCACGAAGAGTATTCTAACAAACTCCGATTCATGTATGGCTTTCTCAAAAGGTGTGTACAGCAAGGATGATTGTGTTAAACTAAAAATCAAAGACTCAAATCATACAAGATGCTCCAAGCAAAACACATATCATGTGGTGAATAAAAATATAGCTCCAAGTCAAGTTACCGATGGAAGTAGACGAAAGAGGGGATGCCTTCCGGGGCATCCCCAAGCTTTGACTTTTGGTGTCCTTAGATTATCTTGGGGGTGCCATGGGCATCCCCAAGCTTAAACTCTTGTCACTCC
Organism: Aegilops bicornis; assembly: GCA_021605145.1. Classification (NCBI taxonomy): domain Eukaryota; kingdom Viridiplantae; phylum Streptophyta; class Magnoliopsida; order Poales; family Poaceae; genus Aegilops; species Aegilops bicornis. The sequence continues at coordinate 121,400,019 of CM038669.1, forward strand.
TTGTTCCATAATCCATCAAAAGATTTCACCCAAAACTTGAAAACTTCACAACACAAAACTCAACAGAAATCTCGTGAGCTCCGTTAGCGAAGAAAACAAAAGACCACTTCAAGGTACTGTAATGAACTCATTCTTTATTTATATTGGTGTTAAACCTACTGTATTCCAACTTCTCTATGGTTTATAAACTATTTTACTAGCCATAGATTCATCAAAATAAGCAAACAACACACGAAAAACAGAATCTGTCAAAAACAGAACAGTCTGTATTAATTTGTAACTAACGCAAACTTAAGGAACTCCAAAAATTCAGACAAAATAGGAAGACCTAGGAAATTTGTTTATTGATCAGCAGAAATTGGAATCACTATTTTATCACGTTCTGGTGATTTTTAACAATTGTTTTCGTGAACAGAAAGTTTCTAGAAATTACAGCAAGATCAAATAACTATCATCCAAGAAGATCATATAGGTTTAACTTGGCACAAACACTAATTAAAACATAAAAACACATATAACAAGAGGCTAGATCAAATATTTATTCCTAAGCAAAAGCAAAAGCAAAAAAAAACTAAAAATAAAATTGGGTTGCCTCCCAACAAGCGCTATCGTTTAACGCCCCTAGCTAGGCATAAAGGCAAGGATAGATCTAGGTATTGCCATCTTTGGTAGGCAATCCATAAGTGGCTCTCATGATAGATTCATATGGTAATTTTATTTTCTTCATAGGGAAGTGTGCCATGCCTTTCTTTAATGGAAATTGGAATCTGATATTCCTTTCTTTCATATCAATAATTGCACCAATCGTTCTAAGGAAAGGTCTACCAAGAATAATAGGACATGAAGGATTGCAATCTATATCAAGAACGATAAAATCTACAGGCACATAATTCCTATTTGCAACAATAAGAACATCATTAATTCTTCCCATAGGTTTCTTAATAGTGGGATCCGCAAGGTGCAAGTTTAGAGAGCAATCATCAAAATCATGGAAATCTAGCAAATCACACAAAGTTTTGGGAATAGTGGAAACACTAGCAATCAAATCACATAAAGCATAAAACTCATGATCTTTAATGTTAATTTTAATAGTTGGTTACCACTCATCATAAAGTTTTCTAGGGATAGAAACTTCCAACTCAAGTTTTTCTTCATAAGATTGCATCAAGGCATCAACGATATGTTTAGTAAACGCTTTATTTTGACTATAAGCATGAGAAGAATTTAGCACGGATTGCAACAAGGAAATACAATCAATTAAAGTGCAACTTTTATAATTAAATTCCTTGAAATCCATTATAGTGGGTTTAGCAACATCTAGGGTTTTAATCTCTTCAATCCCACTTTTATCAATTTTAGCATCATAATCTAAAAACTCCGAATTTTTGGAACGCCTTCTAGGTAAATGTGGATCATATTCAGTCCCATCATTATCAAGACTCATATTGCAAAATAAAGATTTAATAGGGGACACATCAATAACTTTTAGATCTTCATCTTTATTTTCATGGAAATCTGGTTTAGCGGCCATCTTATTGAATAAGGTAGCCTGCTTATCCAAAATTTCAGCAGTCAACTTCTCAAGACGAGCGATTTGGGATTTAATACCATCAAATTCTTTAGACATATCATCGAACTCTTTATTCATAAAACTCATAAAACTTTTTTGTTCCTTAAGCACGTTTCTGAAGAAATTATTATGCTCAAATTGCAAAACCACAAAACTTCTGACATTGCTTTCAATCTCTTCTAACCTTTTAAGGTGAAGATCACCAAATCTAGGTAGAGCCATCGTGACAAACAAGCAATCCAACACACGAGCAAACAAAAAGCAAGCGAGAAAGAGGCAAACGGAAAAGAGAGGCGAATAAAACGGCAAGGGTGAAGTGGGGGAGAGGAAAACGAGAGGCAAATGGCAAATAATGTAATGCGAGAGATAAGGGATTGTGATGGGTACTTGGTATGTTGACTTTTGCATAGACTCCCCGAAAACGGTGCCAGAAATTCTTCTTGCTACCTCTTGAGCACTGCGTTGGATTTCCTTGAAGAGGAAAGGATGATGCAGCAAAGTAGCGTAAGTATTTCCCTCAGTTTTTGAGAACCAAGGTATCAATCCAGTAGGAGGCTATGCGCGAGTCCCTCGTACCTACACAAAGCAAATAACTCCTCGCAACCAACGCGATAAGGGGTTGTCAATCCCTTCACGGCCCCTTACAAGAGTGAGATCTGATAGAGATGATAGATAATATTTTTGGTATTTTTGTGATAAAGATGCAAAGTAAAATAAAAGCAAAGTAAAAAAAAGCAAAGGCAATAATAAAGTGATGAAGATTAATATGATGAAGATAGACCCGGGGACCATAGATTTCACTAGTGGCTTCTCTCAAGAGCATAAGTATTTTACGGTGGGTGAGCAATTCTTTGTTGAGCAATTGATGAAATTGAGCATAGTTATGAGAATATCTAGGTATGATCATGTATATAGGCATCACGTCCAAGACAAGTAGACCGACTCCTTTGCATCTACTACTATTACTCCACTCATCGACCGCTATCCAAAGATGCATCTAGAGTATTAATTTCAAGAAAAGCAGTAACGCCTTAAGCAAGATGACATGATGTAGAGGATAAATTCATGCAATATGATAAAAACCCCATCTTGTTATCCTCGATGGCAACAATACAATACGTGCCTTGCTGCCCCTCATCACTGGGAAAGGACACCACAAGATTGAACCCAAAGCTAAGCACTTACGCCATTGCAAGAAAAACCAATCTAGTAGGCCAAACCAAACCGATAATTCAAGAGACTTGCAAAGAGAACCAATCATACATAAAAGAATTCAGAGAAGATTCAAATATTGTTCATAGATAATCTTGATCATAAACCCACAATTCATCGGTCTCAACAAACACACCGCAAAAAGAAGATTACATCGAATAGATCTCCACGAGAGAGGAGAACATTGTATTGAGATCCAAAAAGAGAAGAAGCCATCTAGCTACTAACTATGGACCCGAAGGTCCTGAGGTAAACTACTCAAACTTCATCGGAGGGCTATGGTGATGATGTAGAAGCCCTCCGTGATGGATGCCCCCCATGGAGCTCCTAACAGGCCCCAAGATGGGATCTCGTGGGTACAGAAGGTTGCGGCAGTGGAATTAGGTTTTTGGCTCCGTATCTGATCGTTTGGGGGTACGTAGGTATATATAGGAGGAAGAAGTACGTCGGTGGAGCAAGGTGGGGCCCACGAGGGTGGAGGGCGCGCCTGGGGGGAGGGCGCCCCCCACCTCGTGCCCACCTCGTTTCTTTCTTGACGTAGGGTCCAAGTCTCCTGGGTCATATTCGGTGAGAAAATCACGTTCCCGAAGGTTTCTTTCCGTTTGGACTCCGTTTGATATTCCGTTTCTTCGAAACACTGAAATAGGCAAAAAAACAGCAATTCTGGGTTGGGCCTACGGTTAATAGGTTAGTCCCAAAAATAATATAGAAGTGGAAAATAAAGCCCAATATTGTCCAAAACAGTAGATAATATAGCATGGAGCAATCAAAAATTATAGATACGTTGGAGACGTATCAATGATTATCTAGATGTTTTCATGAAGACCGTGAAGGATGGGCGGTCGGCCATCACAAGGGGCTGGACTAGAGTCGTGCTTGCCTTCAGCATGGAGGAGGGCACAATATGGGCATTCCGCTTCACCTTGTTCAAGAACCGTAATGTATTTCGCCTCTTTCTTTACCGTCTTTAATAGTACAAGTATACAACTGTGGTTCATCATTCTTTATTTGGTTCTTATGTAATTCTTGAACATATGTACCTATGAATCGAATAATGCATTGGTTGTTTGAACCCGATGGATATGAATAAAGCTGTAGCATACATTCAAATTCAAATTCAAATCCGGTACAATTTGAAATAGCGGCAATTGGTGAAATTACGCTCTCCAGGTTGTTACGGCACACACGGTTGGTAAAACACAATCGTTTGTGATATACACCATAATCCGAGACGGTTCACAGAGAGGAAACGTGTGCAAGCATGCACAAAGTTGCCGTTTGCAAAGCGTGTGCGATGTCAGACAATATCACAAACGGTGCGGGCAAACTAAAGGTTTGTGTTAGTTGCCTTATCGTACACGATACGCAACCATGAACTGTTTTTGATGAAGTATGCATCGTGAACGTTGCACCACAGAATAGCGTGTGCGATAGTTGTCGTGTACGACGATGTTACGATGGTCCGACATTTCGTAATCCTGTCCGTCACTCGTACGACGATTAGCTAATCTTCTTAATAGTGAACCGTTTGTGATGGGTCGCGTCTCATACAAGTTCTATAATAGTAAACCGTTTTTGATGGGCCTCGCATCGTAAACGTAACACCACGAAATACCGACTACGATGGCAATGCGAGCAAAAATGAGTAGAAGTACTGTAGGGTCCCTATCCCCAACAGTTGCTGGATCATGTGGGAAGGACCCCCCCCCCTATCGTCGTCACTCACTAGGCGACGGTTCCAAATGTCGTCGCGGAAAGGGGATAAAAATCGTTTGTATAGCACCGACGCGTACTAGTGCATTACTCTCAAAACTATCATGCTACTTTGCTACTGATCACTTTACTGCAGATATTTAACCTCCAGGTGTGATTGAATTGACAACCCAGCTGTTATGTAACATCCCAAAATTCTATATTTTGGAATGTTATATTAAATAAATAAATAGGATTGTTTGTTTGATTGTTGTGTGATGGATAGTGTGAAATTATTTTATTTTTTTCATGAGAATTAAAACCTTTTGAGTTGTTGTTTAAAACTTTTCTAATCATGTTATAAAAGTTGGGTAACATTTTGTCCAATAAATAAAACTATGGTTGGGGAAGTTATTTCAAGAAATCAAAGGGCTTTAATTTCTGTTTGACTCTTTTTGAAATATTGGAAACCACAATCACAATTTTGGAGTGAGAATAACACGACTTTCTCAAATGTGGTGGATGAATATTTCATATGGAATTTGTTTGGATTTTGGAGTTTCAATTGAAATATGATATTATTTGGAGTTTTACTGTCGTTTAAATATTTCCAAATTAATCAAATAAAATTTATGAGGGGAGATGACATGATTCTCCATAATATATTTGGAAATGTTTAATATGGCTCAATTATTAATTTTCAATTGAGAATTTATAGAAGATAACATTTTTGCGGATAATGATAATACACTTATTGAATAACAAGAGCAGGATAACTATTTAATTTTTGGCTAAAACTATTTTCGAAGTATATGAATGTTATTTAGGTTCATTTGAATATTTATTAATAAAATTTTATTTGTTGTTTATACAAACGTTTTGCACACTTAAATTAAAAATAAATGTGAACATTTTTTTTATTTGCTGTTCTAAAACTTTTGCACCCAAAAAAATATTATTTGGTAATTACGTCCTAAGCCTATTTGAACCATGTCCACTTCTATTTTTTTTCTCTCTTTCCATTTTCCCCTTGGGCCTGGTTCCCCACTAAGGCCCATCTTATTTTTTCCTTAGCCCAAGTCCAGGAACCCTTCTTCCTCCTCTGTACGTTTCAATCTGGAGGAGAAGAGAAATAGCCATGGCACGTGTACATCTTCCTCTCCCTCTAGCACTTGAAACGTTCACTCTTTCCACTTCTTATCAACACGAAAGATCTTTTGTATTGCATGGAGAACCCATTCAGAGGATTAAAATTCCACTTTCATGTCTTAATTGTTCCGGAATCAATCTGTCATTAGAGGGCACAATGAGCTCGTTTGATCTCCCTGTACCGGATCCCTCGGCCACTATAAATAGGACCCCTAGGTGTGCCTCAAAGCCCTCATCCCTCTCCCTGAAAACCCCTCTTTATATCGCTCTATTCCGAGAGGAATTGCTCGCCGGGATTTAACCGTTTTCGCAAGTCCGGCGGCTTCTCCACCGCGCCCGAGGACGAGGACGATCTCACCTCTGCATCTCTCAAGTTCGCCTCGGTATCCTCTCCGCCGTTCGGCCATTCGTTGATGTCGGGACCTTTTCTTCTACAACACCGACGAAACTCCGGCGAAACTCCAGGTGAGCAGTGTGTAAATCCCGTAATTGTTTTTCAGAAAAATACTCAAACTTCGGAAATTCATATCTCCTAGACCGTAAGTCCGAATTCAACAAATTTTATATCCACGGATTCATTGAAACACGAAGTTTATCCTGAGACAAAAACATTTCACTTTTGGTAAATTAAATTTGACACGAATTTAAGATTTGTATTTGAATATTTTTGCTATATCTATTAATTTGTTATTCTTTTGAAGATGTTTCCTTCAGAAAAAATTGATCTTTCGGTCCATATCTTGTTGTTAATTTTTTTCCTAATTGTTCATCTATGTCTAGCCACTGTTTCAACCTTAACACTTCATATAGTTTTTCTTTTATCGTAATTCGATTTCATCATTAGTTTAATTTGATTCTTGATTCAGCTTTCTTGAGAAGATCATTAGGAATCCCTCTGGTCATATGCTATCATTATAAAAATTTAGACTTCACGAGATGTTACATACATTTTGTAACATAAAACCTTTATGCCACAAACTCCATATACCATTTTCATTATGGACTTTGTTGTAGAACCTTGCCTCACAACTCTTCAACCCGTGATCTTCACTTTGACCCAACCCTAGAACAAAACCTATATCATATTTTCATTTTTGATCTTATCTCAACCCGTAACCAAGTCCTAACAACTTATGTAGGAATATATTTTTTATTTTGTATTGTAATTTGAATATTTTATTTGGATTTTTTTGGATGTTATTGTGTGTTAAAGTACTTTCTTATATCGTTAGATATATCGTAACGAGAAGGAGAGACGACTCAATATAATATTTCATCTTCATCAACAGTACAAGGCAAGTTACATCTTGATCATGCCCTTTTATACCTATGTTTTATATATGCATTTAGTCCTTTGATGTAGGGTTTGCATGAATATGTTAGTTGGCTATATTATAAACCCAGTAGTGCAATGAGGTAGGTCTGAGCCTTTACTTCTTTGTCGCCAATGTTGTAGAGATTTTGCTATGCCAATGTAGACGGGGATTGGTATGTGAGATCATGAAAGTTGCGAGTGATATAATAATTAAGGGTAACCTTAAGGTGGCAACCTTAAAACACATCTGGGTGGATTGGTAAGGCGCCTGGAGAAACCAAGGACTTGCCGGGCACCTGGAGAAACCAGTGGACTTGCCTGGGATCCCGGAGTACCCGTGTGATCACCCTATGGACCGCCACCTGTGCTCAAAGGATTCATCAATTTTTCATGACTAGAAGCTTACACCTTAGACAACAAGCTATTATGGGCTCTGGCTTAGTTGAGTACGTTGTGTGACCTCTTACCGTGGTAGACTAGCGAGATGTAGTTATATATGTAGGTGTACCGGTCTACCCAGGGTTAAGAGGGAACACTTCAGAAAGACTATGTCTCGATCTTCCGATTCTCAAACACCAGGCAGTGTGAGGACTACAAAGGAGGTGATCGAGTCTTGTGGGGAAAAGTATGCAAACCTCTGCAGAGTGTAAAACTAATCGATTAGCCGTGTCCCCGGTTATGGACAATTTGAGCATCTGGAAAGTGGGAATTGAGCGATCTCATCACTCTTAATTAATTTAATGGGTTTTAATGAATTTGGGTATAGATTGAATGGAGCAACCATCTCAATCATATTATGATGAATTATGTAGTAACAATATGATATTCTTTTTGATGATAGGGAAAATCAGCTTTATGCAAATTAAATTTAGAACCATCCACCAACCATATTGCATGTATAAATAGGACATTTATTCATCTCTTGTGGTGTGACTTGCCGATACATTCAACGTCTTGACCTACACGGCTGCAACATATTATGTTGCGGTATTATCCGACAGTAAGTGATATGATAGGGTTACGATCCGCACTCAATTTGCCAATGGTGTTGATGGGACTCCACACCCGTTTGCTTGTTTCCGCTGAGATTCTTAAGGTATATATCAGTTTTTTCGTTACTTGTACATGTGATTGCACTTTGATATATACATTGATGTACTGTGTGTGCTAGCATACCGATCTAGGGATAGCACAGATACACAGAGACTCGACCGTCTGAGGTCGGGTCGCTACATGCTAACACTTGCAAATATTCTTTGGCTCCCCTTATGTCGAATCTATAACTTTTGGTTGAATACTCTACCCTCGAAAATTGTTGCGATCCCCTATACTTGTGGGTTATCAATGATGTCGTTATACGTGATGACCATATCTTGCTTAACTTCCTGGTTGCATTTGGTCTTTGTGATAACGATGCAGCGAGTCATCTAGAGAATAAGGAGTACCTTGGATCATTCAGAATGGAGCAACTCGGTCCATGATCAGGCGCTCGACCATGACACGGTGTCGAGACTGTTGGGGAATGTAGCATGCAATTTCAAAATTTTCCTACGCTCACGCAAGATCTATCTAGGAGATTCATAGCAACGAGAGGGGGAGTGTGTCTATGTACCCTCATAGACCGAAAGCGGAAGCTTTTGGCAACGTGGTTGACGTAGTCGAACTTCTTCTCGTTCTGACGATCAAGCACCGAGCGTCTGACACCTCCGAGTCATGCACATGTTCAGCTTGATGAAGTCCTCAAACTCTTGATCCAGCAAAGTGTCGTGGGAGAGCTCCATCGGCCGCGATGGCATGGTGATGGTGATGGTGAAGTGATCCACGCAGGGCTTCGCCTAAGCATTACATGAATATGACCGGAGGAGTAAACTGTGGAGGGGGGCGCCACACACGGCTAACAACTGTTGATGTGTGTTCTAGCGGTGCCCCCCCTTCATATATATAGGTTGGAGGGGAGGAGAGGCAGCCAAGGGGGCGCCCCAAGTAGGAGGAATCCTACTTGGGCGCCTCCCAATTCGGCCTCCCCCCTTTCCATATCCACCGGAGGGGGAAGGAAGGAGGAGGGAGGAGGAAGGAAGGGGGAGGCCGAATCCCTCCCCTTCCTTTCTCCCTTCTCCTCTTTCCTTCCCCTCCTATTTCGACCTACATGGGGCATACCAGCACCTTAGGGGCTGGTCTGTCCCCTATTTGGCCCATTAGGCCCATGTAGTTGTCGGGGGGATGCCCGGAACCCCTTCCGGTGACCCGATATGTACCCGGTACCCCCAGAACACTTCCGGTGTCCGAATATCATCGTCCTATATATGAATCTTTACCTCTCGACCATTTCGAGACTCCTCGTCATGTCCGTGATCTCATACGGGACTCCGAACAACATTCGGTCACCAAATCACATAACTCATATAATACAAAATCATCATCGAACGTTAAGCGTGCGGACCCTACGGGTTCGAGAACTATGTAGACATGACCGAGACACCTCTCCGGTCAATAACCAACAGCGGAACCTGGATGCTCATATTGGTTCCCATATATTCTACAAAAATCTTTATCAGTCGTACCGTAATGACAACATATGTTATTCCCTTTGTCATCGGTATGTTACTTGCCTGAGATTCGATCGTCGGTATCTTCATACCTAGTTCAATCTCGTTACCGCTAACTCATCGGACCACATACATCGGTATGTATTATTTCCAATAAGTCATTATCTCACTCCATTGTTCCGGAGAACAAAGTTTTAGTCATCTTACACATGAGGCATGGTTCACAAGTATCAAATGATTTATAATCAAGCGATTCCAAAAACCCATCTGCATGGAGTTTCTTCATGCGCTTTACACCAATATGACCTAAACAACAGTGCGGCAAGTATGTTGCACTATCATTATCAACTTCGCATGTTTTGGCATCAATATTATGAATATGTGTATCACCACGATCGAGATTCAATTAGCCAATTATATTGATTGTATGACCATAGAAGGTTTCATGTAAACAGAACAATAATTATTCTCTGACTTAAATGAATAACTGTATTGCAATAAATATGGTCCAATCATATTCATGCTCAACGCAAACACCAAATAACATTTATTTAGGTTCAACACTAATCCAGAAGGTAGAGGGAGTATGCGATAGTGATCTTATCAACCTTGTAATCACTTCCAACACATATCGTCACCTCGTTCTCAACTAGTCTATGTTCATTTTGTAACTCATGTTTTGAGTTACTAATCTTAGCAACTGAACCGATATGAAATACCCAGGGACTACTATGAACACTAGTAAAGTACACATAAATAACATGTATATCAAATATACCTTTGTTCACTTTGCCATCCTTCTTATCCGCCAAGTTTTTGGGGCAGTTCCGCTTCCAGTGACCATTTCCTTTGCAGTAGAAGCACCCAGTTTCAAGCTTGGGTCCAGCTTTGGGCTTCTTCACGGGAGTGGCAACTTGCTTGCCATTCTTCTTGAAGTTCCCTTTCTTTCCCTTGCCCTTTTTCTTAGAACTAGTGGTCTTGTTAACCATCAACACTTGATGCTATTTCTTGATTTCTACCTTCGCCGATTTCAGCATCGCAAAGAGCTTGAGAATCGTTTTCGTTATCCCTTGCATATTATAGTTCATCGCAAAGTTTTAGTAACTTGGTGATAGTGACTAGAGAGCTCTGTTAATCACTATCTTATCTGGAAGATTAACTCCCACTTGATTCAAGCGATTGTAGTAACCAGACATTCTGAGCACATGCTCACTAGCTGAGCTATTCTCCTCCATCTCGTAGGCAAAGTAATTGTCAGAGGTCTCATACCTCTTAACACGGGCATGAGTCTGAACTATCATTCTTGGAATATCTCATATGCTCCATGGCGTTCAAAACATTTTTGAAGTCCCGGTTCTAAGTCGTAAAGCATGGTGCACTAAACTATCAAGTAGTCATCATACTGAGCTTGTCAAACGTTCATAATGTCTGCATCTGCTCCTGCAATAGGTCTGTCACCTAGCAGTGCATCAAGGACATAATTCTTCTATGCAGCAATGAGGATAATCCTCAGATCACGAACCCAGTCCGCATCATTGCTACTATCATCTTTCAACTTATTTTTCTCTAGGAACATATCAAAAAATAAACGGGGAACTACATCGCGAGCTATTGGTCTACAACATAATTTGCAAATACTATCAGGACTAAGTTCATGATAAATTAAGTTCAATTAATCATATTATTTAAGTACTCCCACTTAGATAGACATCCCTCAAGTCATCTAAATTATACGTGATCCAAATCAACTAAACCATATCCGATCATCACGTGAGATGGAGTAGTCATCAATGGTGTACATCTCTATGTTGATCATATCTACTATATGATTCACGTTTGACCTTTTGGTCTCCAGTGTTCCGAGGCCATGTCTGTACATGCTAGGCTCGTCAAGTTTAACCCGAGTATTCCACATGTGCAACTGTCTTGCACCCGTTGTATGTGAACGTAGAGCCTATCACACCCGATCATCACGTGGTGTGTCAGCACGATGAACTGTCACAACGGTGCATACTCAGGGAGAACACTTATACCTTGAAATTTTGTAAAGGGATCATCTTATAATGCTACCGCAGTACTAAGCAAAATAAGATGCATAAAAGATAAACATCGCATGCAATCAAAAATATGTGACATGATATGGCCATCATCATCTTGTGCTTTTGATCTCCATCTCCACAACACCGTCATGATCTCCATCGTCACCGGCTTGCCACCTTGATCTCCATCATAGTATCGTGGTCATCTCACCAACCATTGCTTCTACAACTATCGCTAACGCATAGTGATAAAGTAAAGCAATTACATGGTGTTCACATTTCATACAATAATGAGACAACCATAAGGCTCCTGTCGGTTGCCAATGACTTTTACAAAACATGATCATCTCATACAATAACGTATATCACATCATGTCTTGACCATATCACATCACAACATGCCCTGCAAAAACAAGTTAGACGTCCCCTACTTTGTTGTTGCAAGTCTTACGTGGCTGCTACGGGCTTCTAGCAAGAACCGTTCTTACCTACGCATCAAGACCACAACGGTGATTTATCAAGTTTGCTGTTTTAACCTTCAACAAGGACCGGCCGTCGGCAAATTCGATTCAACTAAAGTTGGAGAAACAGACACCCGCCAGCCACCTTTATGCAAAACTAGTTGCATGTCTGTCGGTGGAACCGGTCTCATGAACGTGGTCGTGTAAGTTGGCCCGGGCCACTTCATCCAACAATACCGCCGAATCAAAATAAGACATTAGTGGTAAGCAGTATGACGATCACCACCCACAACTCTTTGTGTTATACTCGTGCGTATCATCTATGCATAGACCTGGCTCTGATGCCACTATTGGGGAATGTAGCATGCAATTTCAAAAATTTCTTTTGCTCACACAAGATCTATCTAGGAGATGCATAGAAACGAGAGGGGGAGAGTGTGTCTACGTATCCTTGTAGACCGAAAGCTGAAGCGTTTGACAACGCGGTTGATGTAGTCAAACTTCTTCTCGTTCTGACCGATCAAGCACCGAATGTACGACACCTCTGAGTTCTGCACACGTTCAGCTTGATGACGTCCCTCGAACTCTTGATCTAGCAAAGTGTCGAGGGAGAGTTCCGCCAGCACGACGGCATGGTGACAGTGATGGTGAAGTGATCCATGCAGGGCTTAGCCTAAGCGCTACGTGAATATGACCGGAGGCGTAAACTGTGGAGGGGGGCGCCGCACACGGCGAACAATTGTTGATGTGTGTTCTAGCGGTGCCCCCCCCTTCATATATATAGGTTGGAGGGAAGGAGAGGCAGCCAAGGGGGCGCCCCAAGTAGGAGGAATCCTACTTGGGCGCCTCCCAATTTGGCCTCTCCCCTTTCCATATCCACCGGAGGGGGAAGGAAGGAGGAGGGAGGAGGAAGGAAGGGGGAGGCCGAATCCCTCCCCTTCCTTTCTCCCTTCTCCTCTTTCTTCCCCTCCTATTTCGGCCTACATGGGGCATACCAGCCCCTAAGGGGCTGGTCTGTCCCCTATTTGGCCCATTAGGCCCATGTAGTTGCCGGGGGGATGCTTGGAACCCCTTCTGGTGACCCGATATGTACCCGGTACCCCCAGAACATTTCCAGTCTCCAAATATCATCGTCCTATATATGAATCTTTACCTCTCGACCATTTCGAGACTCCTCGTCATGTCCATGTTCTCATATGGGACTCCAAACAACATTCGGTCACCAAATCACATAACTCATATAATACAAAATCATCATCACTACAAAAAAATACACTTCCGTGATGATACGTGTTTGTCACAGTAGGTCGCGTTTTTTGTCATGCATGTACATCCATGACAAATTTATGACAGAATCAAGATAGTCATACTGTCTTTGTCGTAGAAGTGTTCCATGACATTACCAAAATTATCATCACGGAAGTGTCCACTTCCATGACGATAAATTGCAGCGTCACGAAGTGCTTTTCGTCAAGGGTGACCGACATGTTGCATCCACCGTAACGGAACGCCGTTAAGCTATCGGGTCGGGTTTTGGATCCGATAACCCGTTATGACCCCGACCAATGGGGATTTTCCATGTCTAAAATCATCATTGGCTGGAGGAAACACGTGTCGGCTCACCGCCGGGACGGATATCATCCACTCATTGGACGGAAAGGCGCCTATGATACGTCGACCGTGTACGGCCCAACAGAGGCCCATTCTTGTGAAAAGGCCGGCCCATTTGACTTGGTCAAAAGGTGGCGGGCCGGCCCATGTAAAGCCTGTTAACGGCAGGTTCGCATATAGCCCATTTACAGCCCACTAACCCAAGGCCCGTTACGCCCTATTCGAATTAGGCCTGGTAGCGTCATCTGGGCCACCCAATATGATTCCAGCCCGTTTTCACTTCTGGCCCATGTATGGCCCATGCCGTCTCTCGGCCCATATGAGGCCATATGTAACTCTTGGCCTATTAACGGCCCGTGGTAAAACTGGCCCGTAATGAACAGTGTATTACTTTACACCCATTAACGGCCCGTGGTGAAACTGGCCCGTAATGAACAGTGTATCACTTTATACCCATTAAGGACCCGTTATTCCGTTGGGCCGTTTCCAGCCCATGTTATCTTTCGGCTTCTCAAAGCCCATTTATTCTTGGGCTCATTTCCAGCATTCGTTTACTTACGGCCCATTACTGCCATTTTCTGCTTATGGGCCAAATTCAGCCCGTGGTTATAGTCGGCCCGTTTGTGGTCCGTTAACACGTTGGGACGTTTTCATAGTTTCATGAAATACGGCCTATTAACGATGGCCCGTTATGGTCGGCCCATGAACGGACGATTCCAACTCTAGCCCGTTTACGGCCATAATGCGACTTTGTTATTGGCCCATGTTTGTGTCGATCATCTTGCCCGTCTAAGGCCCATTGATGATATGGCCCGTAGAAGGCCCATTGTTTCTGCGGCCCGTAGAAGGCCCATTGTTTCTGCGGCCCGTAGAAGGCCCATTGTTTCTACGGCCCGTAGAAGGCCCACTGTTTATACGGCCCGTAGAAGGCCCATCGCTTTCTCTGACCCGTGGGTCGATGTCACTACGATGAAATATTAGCCCATGGTTATTGTGGCCTAGTATAAAAAATAGGTTATTGCAGCCACTAGCAAACCGCAGAAAAATAACTGCACTCACTACAAGCAAACAAATAAACAAGACAACAAGGAAATAAATAAGCAAGCAACTTACACTAGGCTATCACGGCTATTACACATATTACATCCATGGGCATCAAAGTTCGCCACGATTGCAAATATAGGAAAACAACAGCAAATAAGCAGCATGACAAAACAAGTCCAGAACTGAAACCACTTCAGAAGAGCTCAAGAAACAATATCCCGGGTACCCATAATGCTGGCAAGATGCTTAGCAAGCTTATTAACTTTCTCTTGTTTGGCGCTTAAGTCCTCCAGCGCCTGCTGTTGCACCAGAAAGTATGCATCTAAATTCTGCAGGGACTTCCTCAGTCCTTCGGTACTGTCGCATAACATCTGATCGATGTCTTTCAACTTGAAGTTGAGACTCAAGAAGCCGAACTGATTCAGGCAACGAGTTCGAAGAGCTGGTGCCAGCAGTGGTAGCTAGTAACTCGAACACTACATCAACACAGGACTTTGGGCTTGTCTCAGTGTCCTCAATATAGTTTTATCGACTTTCTTGGAGACCAACGAGGATGTCTCACTATCTTGAACCTTATCTGCATTACTTCCTTTACCATTGCATAACATGGTACTCTTCTCCAATATTTTATCCGCGTTCTAAAAGAGAAACAAACAAACACATCTCAGGTTTACAATGTAGTATATGAAACTCATTTTGGTAAACCAGTTCGGTAAAGGTGGACAGGATAACAGCATGAAACAAACATATATCTATGTAGTATGGTCCTTTGTATGGTCTATATCATTCTAGTTTATGTTGCCCAATCAAGATAGATACGATTCGAATCATATCTATTTAAGACAAAGCGGCATAGACGAGAATATAAGTGTGAGGAAACTACACAGCAATAACAACACTTGTAATGTGCATGGCATGAGAACATAACTGTTTATTCAATTGAAACTGAAATCAACATAGAGCAAGTTACAACAGCAAATAGCCAAACACGTTGAAGAAACAGGTTTAAAACATACTCCCTCCGTCCCATAATGTAAGACGTTTTTTGACACTACACTAGTGTCAAAAAACGTCTTACATTATGCGACGGAGGGAGTACTATTCGCCATTGGAGTTTCAATTGCATCCTTCAAATTTGAAATTGGTTGGTATCGATAAATCTGATGATGCAAGAGCAAAGTAGTATGAACCATAGCTACGGAACCTGACACGAGAACAATTCTTCTTACGCTTTAAGCGTTGACTTGGGTTGGAGTGGTGGTCCTCATGATTTGGGCACTGCGATTGCCTTACTAACTGCTTTCGTGTTTGGGTGCTCTGTGGTGGAGACGGTCTTTGTGTCAATGGGAACTGGGTGTCTATCTGCTTTGGGGTTGGGGTTAGAAGGGGTGTAGCTGGTTCTCTGTCCAACTGGGTAGGGGTACAATCTGCATGAGTGTGGGTTATGTGTGGTGGGGCTGATTCTTGGGCAAGTACAACCATGGTTCTATCTGCATCGACAGGTAGCACGATCTTTTCTGAAGACCGTGTTTTTACTCCCACAGATACTGCCATCACTCCTCCAATTGAAATGGTTGATAAACAAGAAAAGTAATTGAATGTCTGAGACATTGTAAGATAGACAGGTGCAATGGATAGTAGGGAAGAAAACAGGGCATGAAATAATTCACATTTATGTTGTCTAAGCAAACAGAAAGGACATAATTTCACATATATGATGGCTAATTAAACAGGATAGCATGACACATGTATGATGGCTAACTAAACAGGATAAAATGACATACTTCAAAATATGATGACTATGTAAACAGGATGACATGATATAACTATACGATGTGTCTATTAAAGTGGTTGGCATGCCATAAATCACAAACATGCCGTCGATGGAAACATGATGGCATGATATAATTCACGGATAGAATGACATAATTTAAAATATGATGACTATGTAAACCGGATGAGATGATATAACTATATTATGTCTTTAGAAAATGGGACGAGTGTGCGAAACACAGAGAAAACGAGGGACGAAGTTTTGGCAAGTGTTGGACGTGGTTTTGGGCTGCCCCGTCTAGGCTTTCATTTTTAACATGCGCAGCCCACGACCTCGGATGGGAGGTCCTGTTTCTATTTTCTTAGGACCGTCATGTATCGACCGGCCTATGGACCTCCCATCCGAGGTTTTATTTTTGGCAGCCCAATTTATGTATTTTTTTGAAGAAAACGCAGAGGTCTGTTCTATTTTTCTATATAAGAATAGGAGCAGCAGGTACAACTTATGTTTCCTTCTAACTATATTATATATATTTAAATTATTTTATATGTTATTATATATTATTTTATTGTCATCATATATTTAATAGATACTTACATATGTAAGAAAACAATATCCCACATCTTATTAACTTATAAAAATAATTTCTTAACAAATAAAATCCTGGATTGTTTTGTACGAAAATCCTAGTGATTGTGTACAAAAGCTTGGTAAGATTTAAGGATGAATGAAATAATATCACTTATTATTTAAATATATTTATAACAAAATGCTCAGCCCTTTTTTTTGATAACATTGCTGGCCCAACCCAACATTATAATTAGAATCAGCCCAGCAAAATCGTGTATCTAGATAAAGTGCAAATGGCCTGTAATTTTTAGGAAATAAAATAAATGGGCGCATGGGCGCTACATTAATTGTTCACCCAGCCCAGCTAATGGCTGTAATTCAAAAAAGATCAAATTGATTTGTAAATTCTACCGCCAAAAAAAAAAAGGCGTAAATTCTGAAAAAATGGGTTGAATACGTGCCACATTTTTGGAGGCTGAAATGTGGGCCAATAGGTCGAAGCCAACGCAAGTCGTTGTCAATTTAGTCAACAAATGATTCTGAGATGTTAGCCGTTGGATGTAACGGCCGGCATCCATCTTCAATCTCTCGTCTTCTTCCTCCAGCGCCACCGGGACCACCTCCCGCCTCCTGCTGCTAGCAGCTCTGCTTAGCACGCTTCGCTATGAAGCGCTACTCCACCGTTGGCCAGGCCATCCCTCCACCACTCCACACCTCCTGTTCTTCTCCACCGACTACCGAACCACACCGCACTAGAACCAGTTAACCCTCGTACACCTCTCCGTCTGCGACTCTACTCCCACGTCTTCCCATCTCCGACTCGTTGTTGTCCGGGGCCTCGCCGTCGTCCACCACCTTGGATGCGCTCGGCGCGGCGTGGTCAACATGGTCAACAAACGACACCATCGGAAGTAGACTGTGCGTGGAGAGGCTGACAGCTGGGTCCACGGCCGCACACAAGGAAATGCCTCCTTATTACACGCAAAATAATGATTCCTCCACCTGACATCTGGGACCCACCGGAAGGGCCTCTGTATTTCGCGAAAAAAAGTGCCCCCTGCTGACTTGTCGGACCCACCAGCTATCTTCGCATGCAAGGAAGTGCCTCCTTGTTAAGCACAAAAAAATGAATACTCCCCACCACCGGAACCCGGCATCTTGAGAGGCTGACTTGTGGGCCCACCAAGTTGACGGGGATGGAGGGCTTTGTCAACTTAGTCAATATGAACGATTCTAGCTCCTGTTACCGTACGATGTTCATCCAACGGTTGTAGTGCTTCTTCAACCTCTGGTCTTCTTGCTCCGGCCGCCCAAACCCGGCGCCGGTCGTGCAGCGTGCTCCACAGCTCCGTGGCCGGCTGTGATGCCGCGGAGGCCTCACTGCCCCCTACTACTCCCACCGCTGGCCAGGCCATCCCTCTACTCACCCACACCCCCTGTTATTCTGCGGCGACAGCAGCCTCACACCGCAGCCGAACCAGTGAACCCCCGTGCTCCTCTTCGCGTGGGCATCCACTGCTGCGTCTTCCCCGGCTCCGAGTCATCCCCTTCCTAGGCCTCGCCGTCGTCCACCGCTGTGGTGCTCTCGGCGTGGCGTGGTCAACATGGTCAAGGAACGACTTCCATCGGACATGGAATGTACGTCGAGAGGTGACAATTTGGGTCCATGGCCGCGGCAAGGAAGTGCCTCCTTATTACGTGGAAAATAATGATTCCTCCACGGCGGCGGGGACCCAGGACGGGCCACGAATTTTGCGAAAAAAGTTTCCCCACGAATTTGGGACCCACGGTTACATCTTCGCACGCAAGGAAGTGCGCTCGGCGAAAATAACGATTCGCCCCCGGCTGAGACCCACCAGCTACATCTTCGCGCAAGGAAGTGCGTTCGGGCAAAAACGATTCGCCCCACATTGCTGGGACCCACCAGCTACATCTTCGCCGCATAAAGGAAGTGCGTCCGGGCAAAAAATGATTCGCCCCTCATTGCTGGGACCCACCAGCTACATTTTTCGCCGCAAGGAACTGCTGACGGTCGGGACCCACACTGGTCGGCGTCGTGGCGTTGTCATTACAGTCGTGACGATATGCGTACATATATCTTTGGTGGATGTAGAGGCGCGCACGTGTCGTAGTAGAGGCGCACACGTAGCATGTACACATACGTATAGTGGCGAGGGTGCAAGAAAGAAAATACGGCCACGTACGTACATATGGGAAGGGTCTCGAACGCCTACTCGCGCATAAGTACATGGCTGGGTCGGAATGGAGAAACAGCGTCGTCGTCGCGTTCATGGAGAGGCAACGGAATGCGTCGTGTTCATCGGGAGGCAACGGAATGTGCCGTGTTCATCGAGAGGCAACGGAACGCATGGGAGCCAACCGGCTTGGACGGAACAGGCGATGGAAACGAGGCCTGGCGTAGCACACAACGGAGGAAACGGACCTCCTACGGTCGAAACGGGGGTCCTGTTGATCGGGAGGGGTGTGGCTACCGCAAAAGCGGAGAAAGCGGACCTCCCTACGGTCGAAGCAGGGTCCTGTTGATTGGGAGGGTGTGGCGTACCGCAAAAGCGGAGAAGCGGACCTCCTACGGTCGAAATAGGGTCCTGTTGATCGAGGAGGGGTGTGGCGTGCCGCAAAAGCAGGGCCAAGCGGACTTGTGTTGGGCGCTTCACGGTGAAAGCAGGGTCTGTTCGCCGGGAGGGGTGCGGCGTACCGCAAAACGGGACTCCACGGGATACTGTTCATCTCCACCGTCGACCTCCTCCAGCCTCCACGGTCTACCGTCGACCTCCTCCAGCCTCCACGGGCTCCTGTTCATCCATCCTCCACCGCGTGCTACTCCACCGGCTACTGTTCAACCACCCCTCCACGGGCACCCCTCCACCGTCTATTGTTCATCCAGCCCTCCACACCACGGGTCTGTTCAACCACCCCTCCACGGCCACCCCTCCACCGTCTCTGTTCATCCAGCCCTCCACACCACGGGTTCCTATTCATCCGGAGGCAACGCCACCGCTCCTTTGTTCATCCACCCCCCATAGCGCTCACTTTGTTCATCCAATCGATCGGCTTGATTAGCGGCGGTAGCAAAGGAATCGCTCCATCGGGTTGATTAACAGCCATCGATCGATCGCTCGGGTTCGATAACACGTAACTGCGGTCAATCGCTTTCCGGGTTCGATTAGAGCCAACGCCTACGCTGCGTGTCACGAGAAACTTCGCATCGCTTCGGCCCCGACCTCCCACCGTAACCGGCAACTCCCCGAAAATTTCCTCCCCCTCGCTTCTACCACGGTTTTTTTCATCATGGACGGCCCAAAGAGTGTCATGCAGCTGCGTCTCCGGCCCGCCCAGGAGGAAAAGCCCATTTTCTGTCATGATTTTTTGTCATAGAAGTAGGAGCCCACCACATCTATGATGATACCGGGTTTTTTCACAATTATCGTTATAGAAGTGTCATATGTATGACAAAAAAAAATTCGTTCGGCCCAAAATGTCACGGATGTGTCTTTTTTTTGTAGTGCATCGAACGTTAAGCGTGCGGACCCTACGGGTTCGAGAACTATGTAGACATGACCGAAACACCTCTCCGGTCAATAAACAACAGCGGAACCTGGATGCTCATATTGGTTCCCACATATTCTATGAAGATCTTTATCGGTCGTACCGTATTGACAACATATGTTATTCCCTTTGTCATCGGTATGTTACTTGCCCGAGATTCGGTCATCGGTATATTCATACCTAGTTCAATGTCGTTACCGGCAAGTCTCTTTACTCGTTCCATAATACATCATCCCGCAACTAACTCATTAGTCACATTGCTTGCAAGGCTTCTTATGATGTGTATTACCGAGAGGGCCCAGAGATACCTCTCCGATACTCGGGGTGACAAATCCTAATCTCGATCTATGCCAACCCAACAAACACCTTCGGAGATACCTGTAGACCATCTTTATAATCACCCAGTTACGTTGTGATGTTTGATAGCACACAAGGTATTCCTCCAGTATCCGGGAGTTGCACACCATTACGTGATGTGGAGACTATGGAGTGGACTCTCGTCAGGCGGATCCTCTCGAAGGTGTGGCATGGTTGTGCCTGTTCAACCAGTGCCTGGGGCTAGATATCAGAGTGTCGGCATTGGTGGCGCAACTCGTGCCTCCCGCAACTCGCAAATTCTCAATCGGGTGATCTGACCTAGAGGAATATGCGAATACCTAGGTATCATCATGAAGTCGTGTCCCTCACTCGCTTGATCAAAAGCAAAACAGGCAGGAAGAGGTCTTGGTCCTCAACGGGACCTCCTATATATTGTGTTTTGTGACAAATAGTCATCAAATCACAATGAAGTCAAGCTGGGTCGGCCCATTAGTGGATGTTGTACCAACGCATATCGAAAATGCCTAAAAGAAAGTGCGCTTGCGAAGCTTCAAACCACACCCTTTCATTGGAGACTGCGGGATGTTGGCCACAAGAGCTAAGGAGCGCTACTCTATACTAAATATTTAAAGAACTAAAACAAAAATGCCAGATCCCCAAAAAATATCAAACGCGAACATTTTGTTGAAAAAGGGAATTCTTGAAACGTGAATATTTTTCAACTTTTTTACAAAATTTTAAAACTCAAACATTTTTTTGGGAAAACGAACTTTTTTTGAATCTACAAACAATTATTTGAAAATAGGAATATTTTTTGAAAACATGGACATTTATTAAAATTTTGAACAAAACTTGAAAATGCATACATTTTCTGAACCTGTGAATAATTTTGAAGAATGGGAACACTTTCTAAAACTCTGAACATTCTTTGTTATCCCTAAATAATTTCGAATGCACGAACATTTTTCAAAATTATGAACAAATTTTAAATTTGGAAACAATTTTTTTAAAATTGCAAACACTTTAAACTTTCCAAAAAAAATCGGAGACATAAACATTTAAAAAAAAATGCAAACACAATTTAAAATTTTGAACATTGAAAATGATTTAACAAAAAAAGAAATAGAAGAAAAAAGAAACAAAAAAGAAAAAAGCACAGAAAAAAAGGAAATGGGCCGGTCCAATTGGGGACGCTTCCATACGGATCCCAGACGGTTTGCGTAATGTGAGCCTTAGGGTTCTTCGTCTTCAACTCTAGACTCATGGGCTACGTGTACATACGTGCTGACTGACGAGGACATATACCTAGGGTAGGGTCATAGGCCTGACCTAGATACCCTCCCCAAGGACATCACTTTATCACCAGGAGCATTCAAAGAAGAATCATCTTTCAATCGACCATGAAGTGTTACACTCGACAGACTTGAAGTCACTCGACCATGAAGACTATCACTCGACCGCCAGGAGATCTAAAGCCACTCCGCATTGCAACGGTCGGTCATTATGTAGCTTTAATGATCATTATGTCACTTTATTCTTAAGCGTTTCGATGCGCCTATCTTAATGTACTTTAAACCTGCGTGGCGAGGGCCGGAGGGGTCTGGCGAACTCTATATAAGCCACCCCCTCCTCAGTGACAAGGGTTCGCACCCCCTGTAACTCACACGCATATAGTCCAGTCGACCGCCTCCGGGCTCCGAGACGTAAGGCTGTGTTGGAAATATGCCCTAGAGGCAATAATAAAAGGATTATTATTATATTTCCTTGTTCATGATAATTGTCTTTTATTCATGCTATAATTGTATTATCCGGAAATCGTAATACACGTGTGAATACATAGACCACAATATGTCCCTAGTGAGCCTCTAGTTGACTAGCTCGTTGATCAATAGATAGTCATGGTTTCCCGACTATGGACATTGAATGTCGTTGATAACGGGATCACATCATTAGGAGAATGATGTGATGGACAAGACCCAATCCTAAGCATAGCACAAGATCGTGTAGTTCGTTTTGCTAGAGCTTTTCCAATGTCAAGTATCTCTTCCTTAGACCATGAGATCGTGTAACTCCCGGATACCGTAGGAGTGCTTTGGGTGTACCAAACGTCACAACGTAACTGGGTGACTATAAAGGTACACTACATGTATCTCCGAAAGTGTCTGTTGGGTTGACACGGATCGAGACTAGGATTTGTCACTCCGTATAACGGAGAGGTATCACTGGGCCCACTCGGTAGTGCATCATCATAATGAGCTCAAAGTGACCAAGTGTCTGGTCACGGGATCATGCATTCTGATGCGAGTAAAGTGACTTGCAGTAGCGAGGCGGGCGAGGTATTGGGATACCAAGATCGAGTCTCGGGCAAGTAACATACCGTCGACAAAGGGAATAGTATCTGGGGTTGCTTGAATCCTCGACATCGTGGTTCATCCGATGAGATCATCGAGGAGTATGTGGGAGCCAACATGGGTATCCAGATCCCGCTGTTGGTTATTCACCGGAGAGCCGTCTCGATCATGTCTACATGTCTCCCGAACCCGTAGGGTCTACACACTTAAGGTTCGGTGATGCTAGGGTTATTAGGAAGACTTGTATGTGATTACCGAATGTTTTTCGGAGTCCCGTATGAGATCTCGGACGTCACGAGGAGTTCCGGAATAGTCTGGAGGTAAAGATTTATATATGGGAAGTCGTCATACGGTCACCGGAAAGGTTCGGGGGCATATCGGTATTGTACCGGGGCCACCGGAGTGGTTCCGGGGGTCCACCGGGAGGGGCCACCTCTCCCGGAGGGCCTTATGGGCTGTATGAGGAAGGCATCCAGCACAAAGTGGGCTGGGGCACCACTCCCCTAGGGCCCATGCGCCTAGGGTTGGGGGAAACCCCGAGGCGCCCCCTTGGCAGGGGCAAGCCCCTCCCTTAACCGCCCCCACTAGATCCCATCTAGAGGGGCCGACCCCCTTCTCCCTTCCCCTATAAATAGAGGCGAGGGGAGGCTGCAACACACTTCAAGGCGCAGCCCTCCCCCAACACCTCTCCTCCTCCGTTGAGTGCTTGGCGAAGCCTGGCCGAGATCTTGCCTCTCCACCATCATCACGCCGTCGTGCTGCTGCTGGAGCCATCTTCCTCAACCTCTCCTTCCCCCTTGCTGGATCAAGAAGGAGGAGACTTCATCCTCTCCGTACGTGTGTTGAACGCGGAGGTGCCGTCCGTTCGGCGCTAGGATCTCCGGTGATAGGATCACAACGAGAACGACTACTTCATCCCCGTTCTTTTGAACGCTTCCGCTCGCGATCTACAAAGTGGTATGTAGATGCAATCTCTCTCCCATGACTCGTTGCTTAGATGAACTCATAGATGGATCTTGGTGAAATCGTAGGAAAATTTTTATTTTCTGCAACGTTCCCAACAAAGGGCATCATGAGCTAGGTCTATGCGTAGTTCTCTATTGCACGAGTAGAACACAATTTTGTTGTGGGCGTAGATCTTGTCAACTTGCTTGCCGCTACTAGTCTTATCTTGCTTCAGCGGTATTGTGGGATGAAGCGGCCCGGACCAACCTTACACGTACGCTTACGTGAGACCGGTTCCACCGACTGACATGCACTAGTTGCATAAGGTGGCTGGCGGGTGTCTGTCTCTCCCACTTTAGTTGGAGCGGATTCAGTGAAAAGGGTCCTTATGAAGGGTAAATAGAAGTTGACAAAAATCACGTTGTGGTTATTCGTAGGTAAGAAAAGGTTCTTGCTAGAACCCAATTGCAGCCACGTAAAAGATGCAACAACAATTAGAGGGCGTCTAACTTGTTTTTGCAGCAATTGTTATGTGATGTGATATGGCGGAAGTTGTGATGAATGATGAATGATATATTGTGATGTATGAGATCATGTTCTTGTAATAGGAATCATGACTTGCATGTCGATGAGTATGACAACGGCAGGAGCCATAGGAGTTGTCTTTATTTTTGTATGACCTGCGTGTCATTGAAGAACGCCATGTAAAATTACTTTACTTTATTGCTAAACGCGTTAGCCATAGAAGTAGAAGTAGTTGTTGGCGTGACAACTTCATGAAGACACGATGATGGAGATCATGGTGTCATGCCGGTGACGAAGATGATCATGGAGCCCCGAAGATGGAGATCGAAGGAGCTATATGATATTGGCCATATCATGTCACTACTATATATAATTGCATGTGATGTTTATTATGTTTATGCATCTTGTTTACTTAGAACGACGGTAGTAAATAAGATGATCCCTTATAATAATTTCAAGAAAGTGTTCCCCTAAGCGTGCACCGTTGCTAAAGTTAAATGCGTTTGAAGCACTGCGTGATGATCGGGTGTGATAGATCCTTACGTTCACATACAACAAGTGTAAGACAGATTTACACATGCGAACACTTAGGGTTAACTTGACGAGCCTAGCATGTACGACATGGCCTCGGAACACAAGAGACCGAAAAGGTCGAACACGAGTCGTATGGAAGATACGATCAACTGGAGATGTTCACCGACGATGACTAGTCCGTCTCACGTGATGATCGGACACGGCCTAGTCGACTCGGATCGTGTAACACTTAGATGACTAGAGGGATGTCAGATCTGAGTGGGAGTTCATTAAATAATTTGATTAGATCAACTTAGTTATCATGAAAATTAGTCTAAAATCTTTGCAAAATGTCTTGTAGATCAAATGGCCAACGCTCATGTCACCATGAACTTCAACGCGTTCCTAGAGAAAACCAAGCTGAAAGACGATGGCAGCAACTATTCGGACTGGGTTGAACACGAGGATCATCCTCATAGCAGCCAAGAAACAATATGTCCTAGAAGCACCGCTAGGTGATGCACCCATCCCAGAGAACCAAGACATTATGAATGCTTGGCAGTCTCGTCTTGATGATTACTCCCTCGTTCGGTCGCGGCATGCTTTACAACTTAGAACCGGGCTCCAAAAGCGTTTTGAGCAACACGGAGCATATGAGATGTTCGAGGAGCTGAAAATGGTTTTCCAAGCTCATGCCCGGTCGAGAGATATGAAGTCTCCGACAAGTTCTATAGTTGTAAGATGGAGGAAAACAGTTACATCGGTGAGCACATACTCAAAATGTCCAGGTTGCACAACCGCTTTGTCGGTGGACATAAACCTCCGGACGAGGCGGTCATTGACAGAATCCTTGATCGCTCCCACCAAGCTACAAGAGCTTTGTGATGAACTACAATATGCAGGGGATGGTGAAGACCATTCCCGAAGTATTCTCAATGCCGAAAGTCGCAGAGGTTGAAATCAAGAAAGAACATCAAGTGTTGATGGTCAATAAAACCACTAAGTTCAAGAAGGGCAAGGGTAAGAAGAACTTCAAGAAGGACGGCAAGGATGTTGCAGCGCCCGATAAGCAAGTTGCCGGAAGAAGTCAAAGAATGGACCCAAGCACGAGACAGAGTGCTTTTATTGCAAAGGAAGGGCCTTTGGAAGCGGAACTGCCCCAAATACTTAGCGGACAAGAAGGCCGGCAACACTAAAGGTATATTTGATATACATGTAATTGATGTGTACCTTACCGATTACTCGTAGTAACTCCTGGGTATTTGATACCGTGTCGTTGCTCATATTTGTAACTCACGGCGGGGAGCTGCGGAATAAACGGAGATGGCGAAGGGCGAGGTGACGATGGCGTCGGGAATGGTTCCAAGGTCGATGTGATCGCTGTCGACACGCTACCTCTACGTTTACCTACGGGATTAGTTTTAAACCTCAATAATTGTTATTTAGTGCCAAGTTTGAGCATGAACATTGTATCGGGATCTCGTTTAATGCGAGATGGCTACTCATTTAAATCCGAGAATAATGGTTGTTCTATTTATATGAGAGATATGTTTTATGGTCTTGCTCGATGGTCAATGGTTTATTCTTAATGAATCTCGAGCGTAATATTACACATATTCATAGTGTGAATACCAAAAGATGTAAAGTTGATAACGATAGTCCCACATACTTGTGGTAATCGCCGCCATGGTCACATTGGTGTCAAGCGCATGAAGAAGCTCCATTACGATGGACTTTTAGAGTCTCTCGATTATGAATCATTTGACACATGCGAACCATGCCTTATGGGCAAAATGACCAAGACTCCATTCTCCGGAACAATGGAGCGAGCAACCAACTTATTGGAAATCATACATACCGATGTGTGCGGTCCAATGAGCGTTGAGGCTCGCGGAGGATATCGTTATGTTCTCACTCTCACAGACGACTTAAGTAGATATGGGTATGTCTACTTGATGAAACACAAGTCTGAGACCTTTGAAAAGTTCAAGGAATTTCAGAATGAGGTAGAGAATCAACGTGACCGAAAAATAAAGTTCTTACGATCAGATCGTGGAGGAGAATATTTAAGTCACGAATTTGGTACACACTTAAGGGAATGTGGAATCGTTTCACAACTCACGCCGCCTGGAACACCTCAGCGTAACGGTGTGTCCGAACGTCGTAATCGCACTCTATTGGATATGGTGCGATCTATGATGTCTCTTACCGATTTACCGCTATCATTTTGGGGATACGCACTAGAGACAACTACATTCACTTTAAATAGGGCACCGTCTAAGTCCGTTGAGACGACACCGTATGAATTATGGTTTGGAAAGAAACCTAAGCTGTCGTTTCTAAAAGTTTGGGGATGCGATGCTTATGTCAAGAAACTTCAACCTGAAAAGCTCGAACCCAAGTCGGAAAAATGTGTCTTCATAGGATACCCCAAAGAAACCATTGGGTATACCTTCTACCTTAGATCCGAAGGCAAGATCTTTGTTGCCAAGAACGGATCCTTTCTTGAAAAAGAGTTTCTCTCGAAAGGAGTAAGTGGGAGGAAAGTAGAACTCGATGAAGTACTACCTCTTGAACCGGAAAGTAGTGCAGCTCAGAAAAATGTTCCTGTGGTGCCTACACCGACTGAAGAGGAAATTAATGATGATGATCAAGGTACTTGAATCAAGTTTCTCTTGAACTTCATAGGTCCACAAGGACACGCTCCACACCGTGAGTGGTATGGCAACCCTGTCACGGAAATCATGTTGTTAGACAACGGTGAACCTACAAACTATGAAGAAGCGATGGCGGGCCCGATTCCAACAAATGGCTTGAAGCCATGCAATCCGAGATAGGATCCATGTATGAAAACAAAGTATGGACTTTGACAGACTTGCCCGATGATCGTGACGATAGAAAACAAATGGATCTTTAAGAAGAAGACAGACGCAGATGGTAATGTCACCATCTATAAAGCTCGACTTGTCGCTAAGGGTTATCGGCAAGTTCAAGGAATTGACTACGATGAG
The DNA here is from genome assembly GCA_021605145.1 of Aegilops bicornis. NCBI lineage: Eukaryota > Viridiplantae > Streptophyta > Magnoliopsida > Poales > Poaceae > Aegilops > Aegilops bicornis. The sequence goes on from CM038669.1 coordinate 121,428,232, forward strand.
ACTTTCTCTCCCGTAGCGAAGCTTAAGTCCGTCTGAATCATGTTAGCAATTGCCGCATACTACGATTATGAGATATGGCAAATGGACGTCAAAACAGCATTCCTTAACGGTTATCTTAAGGAAGAGCTGTATATGATGTAGCCGGAAGGTTTTGTCGATCCTAAGAATGCTAACAAAGTATGCAAGCTCCAACGATCCATTTATGGGCTGGTGCAAGCATCTCGGAGTTGGAACATTCGCTTTGATGAGATGATCAAAGCGTTTGGGTTTATGCAGCACTTATGGAGAAGCCTGCGTTTACAAGAAAGTGAGTGGGAGCTCAGTAGCATTTCTCATATTATATGTAGATGACATACTTTTGATGGGAAATGATATAGAACTCTTGGACAGCATTAAGGCCTACTTGAATAAAAAGTTTTTCAATGAAGGACCTTGGAGAAGCTGCTTACATATTAGGCATCAAGATCTATAGGGATAGATCGAGACGCCTCATAAGTCTTTCACAAAGCACATACCTTGATAAGATTTTGAAGAAGTTCAAAATGGATCAGTCCAAGAAAGGGTTCTTGCCTGTACTGCAAGGTGTGAGATTGAGCTCGGCTCAATGTCCGACCACGACAAAAGATAAAGAAGAGATGAGCGTCATCCCCTATGCCTCGGCCATAGGATCTATTATGTATGCCATGCTGTGTACCAGACCTGATGTAAACCTTGCCGTAAGTTTGGTAGGAAGGTACCAAAGTAATCCCGGCAAGGAACACCGGACAGCAGTCAAGAATATCCTGAAGTACACGAAAAGGACAAAGGACATGTTTCTCGTTTATGGAGGTGACGAAGAGCTAAATGCGTAAAGGGTTACGTCGACGCTTAGCTTCGACACAGATCTGGATGACTCTAAGTCACAAACCGGATACGTGTATATGTTGAATGGTGGAGCGAAGCTGGTGCAGCTGCAAGCAGAGCGTCGTGGCGGGATCTACATGTGAAGCAGAGTACATGGCAGCCTCGGAGGCAGCACATGAAGCAATATGGGTGAAGGAGTTCATCACCGACCTAGGAGTCATACCCAATGCGTCGGGGCCGATCAAACTCTTCTGTGACAACACCGGAGTTATTGCACTTGCCAAGGAGCCTGTGTTTCACAAGAAGACCAGGCACATCAAGCGTCGCTTCAACTACATCCGTGAAAATGTTCAAGATGGAGACATAGAAATTTGCAAAGTGCATACGGATCTGAATGTCGCAGATCCGCTGACTAAACCTCTTCCATGAAAGCAAAACATGATCAACACGAGAACTCTATGGGTGTTAGGTTCATCACAATGTAACTAGATTATTGACTCTAGTGCAAGTGGGAGACAGTTGGAAATATGCCCTAGAGGCAATAATAAAAGGATTATTATTATATTTCCTTGTTCATGATAATTGTCTTTTATTCATGCTATAATTGTATTATCCGGAAATCGTAATACACGTGTGAATACATAGACCACAATATGTCCCTAGTGAGCCTCTAGTTGACTAGCTCGTTGATCAATAGATAGTCATGGTTTCCTGACTATGGACATTGGATGTCGTTGATAACGGGATCACATCATTAGGAGAATGATGTGATGGACAAGACCCAATCCTAAGCATAGCACAAGATCGTGTAGTTCGTAGAGCTTTTCCAATGTCAAGTATCTCTTCCTTAGACCATGAGATCGTGTAACTCCCGGATACCGTAGGAGTGCTTTGGGTGTACCAAACGTCACAACGTAACTGGGTGACTATAAAGTTACACTACAGGTATCTCCGAAAGTCTCATTGGGTTGACACGGATCGAGATCGATTTGTCACTCCGTATAACGGAGAGGTATCACTGGGCCCACTCGGTAGTGCATCATCATAATGAGCTCAAAGTGACCAAGTGTCTGGTCACGGGATCATGCATTACAGTACGAGTAAAGTGACTTGCCGGTAACGAGACTGAACGAGGTATTGGGATACCGACGATCGAGTCTCGGGCAAGTAACATACCGTCTGACAAAGGGAATAGTATACGGGGTTGCTTGAATCCTCGACATCGTGGTTCATCCGATGAGATCATCGAGGAGTATGTGGAAGCCAACATGGGTATCCAGATCCCGCTGTTGGTTATTGACCGGAGAGCCGTCTCGGTCATGTCTACATGTCTCCCGAACCCGTAGGGTCTACACACTTAAGGTTCGGTGACGCTAGGGTTATTAGGAAGACTTGTATGTGATTACCGAATGTTGTTCGGAGTCCCGGATGAGATACCGGACATCACGAGGAGTTCCGAAATAGTCCGGAGGTAAAGATTAATATATGGGAAGTCGTCATACGGTCACCGGAAAGGTTCGGGGGCATATCGGTATTGTACCGGGGCCACCGGAGGGGTTCCGGGGGTCCACCGGGAGGGGCCACCTCTCCCGGAGGGCCTTATGGGCTGTATGAGGAAGGGATCCAACCCAAAGTGGGCTGGGGCGCCACTCCCCCCTAGGGCCCATGCGCCTAGGGTTGGGGGAAACCCTGAGGGGGGGCGCCCCCCTTGCTTGGGGGGCAAGCCCCCTCCCCTTGGCCGCCGCCCCCCCTCTAGATCCCATCTAGAGGGGCCGGCCCCCTTCTCCCTTCCCCTATAAATAGAGGGGCGAGGGGAGGGCTGCAACACACTTCAAGGCGCAGCCCCTCCCCTCCCCAACACCTCTCCTCCTCCGTTGAGTGCTTGGCGAAGCCACAGCCGAGTATCTTGCCTCTCCACCATCATCACGCCGTCGTCTTTGCTGCTGGAGCCATCTTCCTCAACCTCTCCTTCCCCTTGCTGGATCAAGAAGGAGGAGACGCGTCATCCGCTCCGTACGTGTGTTGAACGCGGAGGTGCCGTCCGTTCGGCGCTAGGATCTCTGGTGATAGGATCACGGCGAGAACGACTACTTCATCCCCGTTCTTTTGAACGCTTCCGCTCACGATCTACAAAGTGGTATGTAGATGCAATCTCTCTCCCATGACTCGTTGCTTAGATGAACTCATAGATGGATCTTGGTGAAACCGTAGGAAAAAATTTATTTTCTGCAACGTTCCCCAACAGACTGTTACTTCCTCCGAGAAGGGCCTGAACTCATAAAACTTGCGTGTACAACTCCTCCATAGCTAGGATCTTGCCTCTACATCACTACCCCCCATTCTACTGTCAGACTTAGAACCACGACAGTTGGCGCCCACCGTGGGGCAGTGATACGTCTCCAACGTATCTATAATTTTTGATTGCTCCATGCTATATTATCTACTGTTTTGGGCAATATTGCATAATTATTCGACTACTCATTGGTCTTCACTTATATCTTTCGGAGTAGTTTGTCATTTACTCTAGTACTTCACTTATATCTTTTAGATCACAATGGTGGTTTTATTTTGAAGAAATGGATGAACTCTCATGCTTCACTTATATCTTTTTGAGAGTCTTAAATAGCATGGTAATTTGCTTAAATAATCCTAATATGCTAAGCATACAAGATTTGTAAGAATTCTTATGAGTGTGTTGAATACTAAGAAAAGTTTGATGCTTGATAATTGTTTTGAGATATGAAGATGGTGATATTAGAGTCATGCTAGTTGAGTAGTTGTGAATTTAAAGAATGCTTGTGTTGAAGTTAGCAAGTCCCGTAGCATGCACGTATGGTTAAAGTTGTGTAACAAATTTGAAACATGAAGTGTACCTGGCTTGTGCATCCTTATGAGTGGCGGTCGGGGACGAGCGATGATCTTTTCCTACCAATCTATCCCCCTAGGAGCATGCGCGTAGTACTTGATTTTTGATGACTTCTAAATTTTTGCAATAAGTATATGAGTTCTTTTGACTAATGTTGAGTCCATGGATTATACGCACTTTTACCTTTCCGCCTTGGCTAGCCTCTTCGGTACCGTGCATTGCCCTTTCTCACCTTGAGAGTTGGTGCAAACTTCGCTGGTGCATCCAAACCCCGTGATATGATACGCTCTATCACACATAAACCTCCTTATATCTTCCTCAAAATAGCCACCATACCTACCTATTATGGCATTTCCATAGCCATTTCGAGATATATTGCCATGCAACTTTCCACCGTTCCGTTCATCATCATCATGACATACTTTACTTTTGTCATATTGCCATTGCATGATCATGTAGTTGACATCGTATTTGTGGCAAAGCTGCCATGCATTATTTTCATACATGTCACTCTTGATTCATTGCACCATCCTGCATACATCACGGAGGCATTCATATAGAGTCATATCTTGTTCTAGTTTCGAGTTGTAATCCTTATGTTGTAATCAATAGAAGTGTGATGATAATCATTATTAGAGCATTGCTCAAAAAAAGGGAAAGGCCAAAAAAAAGAAAGGCCCCAAAAAAAGGGCAATGTTACTATCTCTTTTTCCACACTTGTGCTTCGAAGTAGCACCTTGTTCTTCATGTAGTGAGTCTCATATATTGTGCTTCAAAGCAACACCATGTTTTTCATATAGTGAGTCTCATAAGTTGTCTTTTTCATACTAGTGGGAATTTTTCATTATAGAACTTGGCTTGTATATTCCTCGATGGGCTTCCTCAAATGCCCTAGGTCTTCATGAGCAAGCAAGTTGGATGCACACCCACTAGTTTTCTTTTGTTGAGCATTCATAGCTTTAGTGCATCCGTTGCATGGCAATCCCTACTCCTCATGTTGACATAAATTGATGGGCATCTCCATAGCCCGTTGATTATCTTCGTCAATGTGAGACTTTCTCCTTTTTGTCTTCTCCGCTTTAATCCCCATCATCATATTCTATTCCACCCATAGTGATATATCCATGGCTCACGCTCATGTATTGCGTGAAGGTTGAATAAGTTTGAGATTATTTAAGTATGAAACAATTGCTTGGCTTGTCATCAGGGGTATAGCAGTTGGAAACATCTTTGTGTGATGAAAATGAAGCATAACCTAACTATATGATTTTGTAGGGATGAACTTTCTTTTGCCATGCTATTTTGAGAAGACATGATTACTTTGATTAGTATGCTTGAAGTATTACTATTTCTTTTATCAATATGAACTTTTATTTTGTATTCATTCAGATCTGAATATTCATACCACAATTAAGAAGATTTACATTGAAATTATGCCAAGTAGCACTCCGCATCAAAAATTATCTTTTTTATCATTTACCTACTCGAGGACGAGCATGAATTAAGCTTGGGGATGCTTCATACATCTCCAACGTATCTATAATTTTTGATTGCTCCATGCTATATTATCTACTGTTTTGGGCAATATTGGGCTTTATTATCCACTTTTATATTATTTTTGGGACTACCCTATTAACCGGAGGCCCAGCCCAGATTTGTTGTTTTTTGCCTATTTCAGTATTTCGAGGAAAAGGAATATCAAACGGAGTCAAAACAGAACGAAATCAACTGGAGAAGTTATTTTTGGAAGGAAAGCCACTCGATGGACTTGGAGTGCACGTCAGGAAAGAAGGGAGGTGCTCACGAGGGTGGGGGGCGCGCCCACCCCACTAGGGCGCGCCCCCTGCCTCGTGGTCCCCCCTTCGGTCCACCGACGTACCCCCTGGACCCATATATACCTATGTATCGTAGAACTTCCAGAAAATAAGATAGATCGAGAGTTCCGCCGCCGCAAGCCTCTGTAGCCACCAAAAACCAATCGGGACCCTGTTCCGGCACCCTGCCGGAGGGGGGAACCCATCACTGGTGGCCATCTTCATCATCCCGGCGCTCTCCATGACGAGGAGGGAGTAGTTCACCCTCGGGGCTGAGGGTATGTACCGGTAGCTATGTGTTTGATCTCTCTCTCGTGTTCCCTCTATGGCACGTTGATGTATCCCGAGCTTTGCTATTGTAGTTGGATCTTATGATGTTTCTCCCCCTCTACTCTCTTGTGATAAATTGAGTTTTCCCTTCGAAGTTATCTTATCGGATTGAGTCTTTTATGAGAACACTTGATGTATGTCTTGTCGTATTTATCTGTGGTGACAATGGGATATCACGTGCCACTTGATGTATGTTTTGGTGACCAACTTGCGGGTTCTGCCCATGAACCTATGCATAGGGGTTGGCTCACGTTCTTGACTCTCCGGTAGAAACTTTGGGGCACTCTTTGAAGTACTTTTATGTTGGTTGGATGAATCTGAGATTGTGTGCTGCATATCGTATAATCATACCCACGGATACTTGAGGTGACAATGGAGTATCTAGGTGACATTAGGGTTTTGATTGATTTGTGTCTTAAGGTGTTATTCTAGTATGAACTCTTTTATAGATTGATCCGAAAGAATAGCTTTGAGGTGGTTTCGTACCCTACCATAATCTCTACGTTTGCTCTCCGCTATTAGTGGCTTTGGAGTGACTCTTTGTTGCATGTTGAGGGATTGTTATATGATCTATCTATGTTATTGTTGTTGAGAGAACTTGCACTAGTGAAAGTATGAACCCTAGGCCTTGTTTCAAAGTCATTGCAATACCGTTTACGCTCACTTTTATCATTAGTTACCTTGCTGTTTTTATTATTTCAGATTACAAATACCTATATCTACCATCCATATTGCACTTGTATCACCATCTCTTCATTAACTAGTGCACCTATACAATTTACCATTGTATTGGGTGTGTTGGGGACACAAGAGACTCTTTGTTATTTGGTTGCAGGGTTGCTTGAGAGAGACCATCTTCATCCTACGCAAAACTCTAAGTGGGGAGGCTACAACCTTGATTATCATGGGATCACAAAATTTATAACGCGCGCAAACTAGGGGAGCTACCCCCTCGGCTCCAGCCGGAAACACCCATGCCCCCGGACCAGGTGGCATGCCTACCGGATGCAGCCGGTATCTTCCACCATGGCCTCCCTGTACGGTGTGTGCTGGGAAGGGGTTGACAACTTACTGAACCGTACCCTACCTATGGTAGGGACAAGTGGTAGTACGAAACAAGTATGGGGGTTACTGGAACAAGACTCGATCTACGGTCGACTCAGGAGGTTAAAGCATTCCCTGCATGATTAGCATAACAAGTATAACTAACAAACAGAATCACCACTCATCATACCTCATCATGCCATACCGGACACAACCTTCTCGACGGAGGACTAGAGCCAAGCCCGTGTCTACCCAAGACAGAGGCCTTACCGGATTCCTTCCGGTATGCATGAAAGGCATACGATGGTGAGTACTATCACAACGTATCAAATTCCAATAGCATGGAATCATCAATATGCACTTATGAGTATGTTCATATCATCACATAAAATAACTAAAACTCCGAAACGAGGGGTGTTGTAACCGTATCAAACAACACACGACAATATTATGCCAGGGTTCAGAATGCTTGCCTTAAGGACATGGAGAGGCAGGGTGCATTCCAAAACTTTTGAAAGTTGCCTTGCTCTTCAAAATCCTATTTTTGAAAAATTCAAATTATCACAAACTTTTAAAACAGTACAAAAAGTTTTCCTAATTATTTTTGAATAAATCTTAAAATAAACTAGGTGAGATTTGAGAGAGGTAGGAAAAAGAATCAACTCATTTGGAGTTATATTTAAAAAGTTATAGCGAGTCAAAGTTTAGTAAAATTTCTGTTTTTAAATAAAACAGAAAAAGAAAAACGTTTCGAAATAAAAACACGTCGAAGACGTACTCTGGGTTTATGCCTCCACTTACGCCAGCGTTGGACCGGCTCGTGGTCACTGACAGTGGGTCCCTTGGGCCCACTGGTCAGGTTTGACCAGTCGCCCGCCTTCTCCCTCCTCTGTCCGAGCGGAGACGGAGCTCCGGCGATCAACACCGGCGAACGGCGGATCCACGCGGGGTTCTGAGGGTGGGGATGGATCCGCCAGTCCAGGGCGGTCCTCCCGGTGGTTGCTAGGTTGGCGGGGGTGGAGGGAGTCGCCGGCGGCGAGCTCCGCGGCGGAGGTGGCCTCGGGAGGTTTTGCGGGTCTGGGCTATGGTGGTTCCCGGTTGCGTTTGAGAGGCGGGGTGGCTCCGCAAGATCGAGGGGAAGAGGACGATGGCACTAGATGGACAGGAGGATCTCTACTTGCGACGAAAGGCACCGGAGGGCGGCAGCGGCCGAACTAGCCGGAGACGGGGAAGAAAGCTTCCCGCCGTCGATTGCTAGCCGTGGGGGCTTTAGAGGAACGACTTGAGGTCGCCTCAGGGTCTGGACGGGTTCGGGGGTCTCCATTTATAGCGCAACTACTTCGGTTCCATGGCCGTGGATAAGGACGCCGGCGAACCGCCGTTACAGAGCTTGCGAAGCGTCTTTGCGCGCGACGGGCGCCAGCAGACGGCTCGTGGGTAAGCTCGTGCTGCTCGAGGGCAGCGCCGGGTGGTTTTCGGCGCGCCGTCCATGGCAGAGGCCTACTGTGGCCGGCCGCTAGCCACCGTGGCCGACCTGACGGCGGCGCGGTGGGGCTCCAGGGGCGGCCTGGAGTGTTCTGGTGAGTGGATGAGGACGAGCGTGGCTCTGCAGGTGAGCAAAGGCCAGGGGCCAGACGCGGTGACTCGGGCGCACACACGTGCGAAACGCAGCTACTGGCGCGCCCAGCATGCACCACGAGGTGTTGACAAATGCCAAGTCATGCCAGGAGGCTTGGGTGGGCTGGGGATTACCGTATAGGCTAGGGTTTGCAAGGAGATCCGTGGACAAGCTTGTTGGGTTAGAGGATCAAGTTCACAATGCAAACTAAAAATCATGCCAAATCTGTTCATGCACTCAAGGTGTTTGACAGAATGCCAAGGGCATCTAGGCAACTCTTGGGGTGGCCAAAAACTCCAGATCCTAGTCTCTTTAGATGTAGGTGATGGTGGCAAGGTTAGTTTGGCAAAACTAGAAACTAGTTAGTGCAAGTTTTTGAGAAAACCAATTCTGGATAGAAAGAAAAGGGCATCATTTCATGGACCAAACATACTCCAATGGGTCCACTCCCCTGGGCTTAAGGGTTTTGCAGGGTGGTCTATAAGTAGGAAAAAGAATCATGGCCAATAGAGCAAAATAAAATGGGGTTGCAGTAGAAAATGCCAAACTGGACCAGAGAGCAAAAGAGGATGGTTTGCTCAAAATTTTCAAAGAACATCAATGGGTTTTTGTACAAAGTTGAATTATATACTCCTACTGACCTCCCCTAATTTTGGTGGAAGTTTTAAAGAAATATTTAAATAGGTTGTAGTGCAAAAGTACCAACTGGACCAGATTTGAAAACTTGGTGTAAAGCTCAAAATCTCCAAATGCTAAAAGATATTTTTGCATAAAAGTGATTTAGGGACATCATATGCCATCCCCAAATTTTGGTGGGATTTTTAAATAAATTTATCAAAGGGTTGTAGTGCAAAAGAGGCTCTAAAGCTGGTGAAAAATCATTTTTAAAAGAAATAAAACTCAGGGACAATAATAATATAAATAATTCCACTGATAAAAGAAATGTTTTATTGAGAGAGTATACAAGTCCAATAATATTTTGGAAAGTTTTCACTTGGGGTAAAAACTCCACAATATTAAGAAAAGAGGGGTTCTGAAATCACAAGAAAATCCAGAAAGTAAAATTTTTAATCTCCTGGCCAAATTTTAATAAACAAAATATGGTTAAATTTTTGGGGTGTTACACCGCCGGCGCTTGGACCTCGTCGGAGCCACCTTGCCGGCCTGCCTCCTCGCGTCCTCATCTCTCTCCTCGACGGAGCGTCGTCCCCGTCCGCCTCCTCGACCCCTGCTGCCCGTACCCTACGCTCCCGTGGTGAGGCCTCGTCCTCCCCCTTCTCTACCCACCTTTCGATGCCGACGCGCCACCTTGCCACCGTCGGCCATGTCGTCGCCCCAGCGCTACAGCCACGCTGCCTTGCCCTCCTCGCCGCTGCTCCGCCCAGTCACCGCGGCCCCGCCCCGCCCGGTGTGTCACCTCACGCGCTCGCGCTCGTGATGTGGCCGACTACTGCGTCTTCTTTCGCCTGGCCCGCGCTGCCCCGATCTCGCGACCACCACCGTGCCACCGCCTCACCGCCCTGCTCTCCGCGCCCAGCGTGGCTCACCGCAACCGCCGCCCTTGCTCCCAGCTGAAACCGCTGCTCCTGCCGTCTTCCCCGGCGCCTCAGCGAACGCAGCGTGCCCGTCCCTCGCCGTCGCGCCGCCCAGCGGCTTCCCTGCCGTCCTACCTTGCACTGCACGTTCCCCTGGCCGCAACTGCGAGGCGGCCACTCGCCCTGAGGCTGCCACCGGCGGTGGCCATGGCCTCGTCCCGTCTCGGGCGGGTGCCCGATCGGCCTCCCCACTCCGCTTCGCCCCATTAACAACCGTGCCCGTTAGGCTCCCCCCGACCCAATGACAGGTGGGGCCCAGCCCCCTGGAACATTAAAAAAAGAATTTTAAAATAATATTAATAGATAAAAATGTTAATTCATTAATTAATTGTGTTTAATAAACCTAATTAAGTAACTAACCTAACTAATCTGTTAATTAAATTAATTAAATTAACTAGGTTAATTAGTTAGTAGACAATGACAGGTGGGCCCCTGTTGACCCAGATGACTAGTCAACTGGTCAACATTTGACATGCTGACTCAACCCATGACCCCACTGTCAGCCTCACATTATGTTGTGTACACTTTCTGTGTGCACTTAGCATTTAGCTATTTAATTTACGAATTAATATTAATTCGAGAATTTTAGAAAAGGTATAAAACTTCTAAAATTAATATAAAATAAACCGTATCTCGGATGAAAATACTTTATACATGAAAGTTGCTCAGAACGGCGAGACGAATCCGAATACGCAGCCCGTTCGTCCGCCAAACATACCTAGCATAGCAAACACACAACTTCCCCCCTCCAGTTCACGTGTCCGAAAACGCGAAACACCGGGAATACTTTCCCGGATGTTTCCCCCCTTCGCCGGTATCACCTCCTACTGCGTTAGGTCACATCTAGCGTATTGCTATATTACGCTGTGTGATGCTTTGATTGCTCTGTTATTTATTGTGTTCCCCCTCCATTACTTCTTTCTGGTAGACCCCGAGGCTGCCGGCGACCTCCAGTTCGACTACGGTGTCGACGACCCCTTCTTCTTGCTAGAGCAACCAGGCAAGCCCCCCCTTGATCACCAGATATCGCCTATTCTTCTCTATACTGCTTGCATTAGACTAGTGTAGCATGTTACTGCTTACATTAATCCTATTCTCTTTGCATAGCCTGTCCTTGCTACTACTGTTGTTACCTTTACCTGCAATCCTACATGATTAGTATAGGATGCTAGTATTCCATCAGTGGCCCTACACTCTTGTCCGTCTACCATGCTATACTACTGGGCTGCGATCACTTCGGGAGGTGATCACGGACATATACTATATACTTTATACTGTTACATTACTTATGATACTGTTCGGAGATGGGGGCTGAAGGGGCAGGTGACTCCATCCCGGTAGAGGTGGGCCTGGGTTCCCGACGGCCCCCGACTGATACTTTGTGGCAGAGTGACAGGGCAGGTTGAGACCACCTAGGAGAGAGGTGGGCCTGGCCCTGGTCGGCGTTCGCGAATACTTAACACGCTTAACGAGATCTTGGTATTTGATCTGAGTCTGGCCACTGGCCTATACGCACTAACCAGCTATGCGGGAACAGTTATGGGCACTCGATGTCGTGGTATCAGCCAAAGCCTTCGTGACGTCAGCGACTGAGCGGCGCGCGCCGGATTGGACTGGAACGCCTACTAGGCTAGGTCTGCTTCTGGCCGCCCTCGCAACATGCAGGTGTGCAATGGGCGATGGGCCCAGACCCCTGCGCCATAGGATTTAGACCGGCGTGCTGGCCTCTTTGTTGTGCCTAGGTAGGGCTGTGACGTGTTGATCTTCCGAGGCCGGGCATGACCCAGGAAAGTGTGTCCGGCCAAAGGGGATCGAGCGTGTTGGGTAATGTAGTGCACCCCTGCAGGGAAGTTTATCTATTCGAATAGCTGTGATCTTGATGCAGACGACTTGGAGTTGTACCTTGACCTTATGACAACTAGAACCGGATACTTAATAAAACATACCCTTCCAAGTGCCAGATATATCCCGGTGACCGCTCTCTAACAGGGCAACAAGGAGAGGATCGCCGAGTAGGATTATGCTATGCGATGCTACTTGGTGGACTTACCATCTATTCTTTTCTACATGCTGCAAGATGGAGGTGGCCAGAAGCGTAGTCTTCGATAGGATTAGCTATCCCCCTCCTATTCTGGCATTCTGCAGTTCAGTCCACCGATATGGCCCTTTACAAATATACCCATGCATATGTAGTGTAGCTCCTTGCTTGCGAGTACTTTGGATGAGTAATCACGGTTGCTTTTCTCCCTCTTTTCCCCCTTTCCCTTCTACCTGGTTGTCGCAACCAGATGCTGGAGCCCAGGAGCCCGACGCCACCATCGACGACGACTTCTACTACACCGGAGGTGCCTACTACTACGTGCAGCCCGGCGGCGGCGACCGGGAGTAGTTTAGGAGGATCCTAGGCGGGAGGCCTGCGCCTCTTCGATCTGTATCCCGGTTTGTGCTAGCCTTCTTAAGGCAAACTTGTTTAACTTATATGCGTACTCAGATATTGTTGCTTCCGCTGACTCGTCTATGATCGAGCACTTGTATTCGAGCCCTTGAGGCCCCTGGCTTGTATTATGATGCTGGTATGACTTATTTATGTTTTAGATTTGTGTTGTGATATCTTCCTGTGAGTCCCTGATCTTGATCGTACACATTTTTGTGCATGATTAGTGTATGATTGAATCGGGGGCGTCACATCAATCATATAGTAGATATGATCAACATAGAGATGTTCACCATTGATGACTACTCCATCTCACGTGATGATCGGACATGGTTTAGTTGATTTGGATCACGTATTATTTAGATGACTTGAGGGATGTCTTTGTAATTGGGAGTTCTCAAGTAATTTGATTAACTGAACTTAATTTATCATGAACTTACTCCTGATCGTTTTTGCATATCTATGTTGTAGCTCAATGGCCCGTGCTACCGTTCCCTTGAATTTTAGTGCGTTCCTAGAGAAAGCTAAGTTGAAAGATGATGGTAGCAACTACACGGACTGGGTCCGTAACTTGAGGATTATCCTCATTGCTGCACAGAAGAATTATGTCCTTGATGCACCGCTAGGTGAAAGGCCTGCTGCAGGAGAAGATGCTGATGTTATGAACGTCTGGCAAGCTCAATCTGATGACTACTCGATAGTTTAGTGTGCCATGCTTTACGGCTTAGAATCGGGACTTCAAAGACGTTTTGAACGTCATGGACCATATGAGATATTCTAGGAGTTGAAGTTAATATTTCAAGCAAATGCCGAGTTGAGAGATATGAAGTCTCCAACAAGTTCTATAGATGCACGATATGGAGGAGAATAGTTCTGTTAGTGAACACATACTCAAAATGTCTGGGTATCATAATCACTTGACTCAGCTGGGAGTTAATCTTCCAGATGATAGTGTTATTGATAGAGTTCTTCAATCACTGCCACCAAGCTACAAAGGCTTCGTGATGAACTATAATATGCAAGGGATGGACAAGACAATTCCCGAGCTCTTCGCAATGCTCAAAGCTGCGGAGGTAGAAATCAAGAATGAGCATCAAGTGTTGATGGTTAACAAGACCACTAGTTTCAAGAAAGGGGCAAGGGAAAGAAGGGGAACTTCAAGAAGAATGGCAGCAAGTTGCCACTCCCGGGAAGAAGCCCAAAGCTGGACCCAAGCCTGAAACTGAGTGCTTCTACTACAAAGGGATTGGTCACTGGAAGCGGAACTACCCCAAGTATTTGGTGGATAAGAAGGATGGCAAAGTGAACAAAGGTATATTTTATATACATGTTATTGATGTGTACCTCACTAATGCTCGTAGTAGCGCCTGGGTATTTGATACTGGTTCAGTTCCTCATATTTGTAACTCGAAACATGAGCTACAGATTAAACGAAGATTGGCTAAGGACAAGATGACGATGCGCGTCGGGAATGGTTCCAAGATCATTGTGATCGCCGTCGGCACGCTAACTCTACATCTACCTTCGGGATTAGTTTTAGACCTGAATAATTGTTATTTGGTGCCAGCGTTGAGCATGAACATTAATCTAGATCTTGTTTAGTGCGAGACGGTTATTCATTTAAATCAAAGAATAATGGTTGGTCTATTTATATGAGTAATATCTTTTATGGTCATGCACCCTTGAAGAGTGGTCTATTTTTGTTGAATCTCAATTGTGGTGATACACATATTGATAATATTGATGCCAAAAGATGCAAAGTTGATAATGATAGTGCAACATATTTGTGACACTGCCGTTTAGGTCATATTGGTGTGAAGCGCATGAAGAAACTCCATGCATATGGGCTTTTGGGATCATTTGATTATGAATCATTTAATACTTGCGAAGCATGCCTCATGGGCAAGATGACTAAAACTCCATTCTCCGAAACAATGGAGCGAGCTAGTGACTTATTGGAAATAATACATACCGATGTATGCGGTCCGATGAGTGTTGAGGCACGCGGCGGGTATCGTTATTTTTTGACCTTCACAGGTGATTTGAGCAGATATGGGTATATCTACTTAATGAAACACAAGCCTGAAACATTTGAAAAGTTCAAAGAATTTCAGAGTGAAGTGGAGAATCATCGTAACAAGAAAATAAAGTTTCTACGATTTGATCGCGGAGGCAAATATTTGAGTTACAAGTTTGGCCTTCATTTAAAACAATGTGGAATAGTTTCACAACTCACGCCACCTGGAACACCACAGCATAATGGTTTGTCCGAATGTTGTAACCGTACTTTATTAGATATGGTGCGATCTATGGTGTCTCTTACCGATTTACCACTATCGTTTTGGTGTTATGCATTAGAGACAACTGCATTCACGTTAAATAGGGCACCATCTAAATCCATTGAGACGGCACCGTATGAACTGTGGTTTGGCAAGAAACCTAAGCTATCGTTTCTTAAAGTTTGGGGTTGTGACACTTATGTCAAAAGGCTTCAGCCTAATAAGCTCGAACCCAAATCGGAGAAGTGTGTCTTCGTAAGATACCCTAAGGAAACAATTGGGCACACCTTCTACCACAAATCTGAAGGCAAGATCTTTGTTGCTAAGAATGGAAACTTTATAGAGAAGGAGTTTCTCTCGAAAGAAGTGAGTGGGAGGAAAGTAGAACTTGATGAGGTAATTGTACCTTCTCTCGAATTGGAAAGTAGCTCATCAGAGAAATTCGTTCCCGTGATGCCTACACCAACTAGAGAGGAAGCTAATGACGATGATCATGAAACTTCAGATCAAGTTACTACTGGACCTCGTAGGTCAAACTGAGCACGTTCCGCACCAGAGTGGCACGGTAATCCTATTCTGAAAGTCATGTTACTAGACCATGAGGAACCTATGAACTATGAAGAAGCTATGATGAGCCCAGATTCCAATAAATGGCTTGAGGCCATGAAATCTGAGATAGGATCCATTTATGAGAACAAAGTGTGGACTTTGGTGGACTTGCCTGATGATTGGCGAGCCATAGAGAATAAATGGATCTTCAAGAAGAAGACTGACGCTGATGGTAATGTTACTGTCTACAAAGATTGACTTGTCGCAAAAAGTTTTTGACAAGTTCAAGGAGTTGACTACGATGAGACTTTCTCACCCGTAGTGATGCTTAAGTCTGTCCGAATCATGTTAGCAATTGCCGCATTTCATGATTATGAAATCAGGCAAATGGACGTCAAAACTGCATTCCTCAATGTATTTCTTAAAGAAGAGTTGTATATGATGCAACCGGAAGATTTTCTCAATCCTAAAGGTGCTACCAAAGTGTGCAAGCTCCAGCGATCCATCTATGGACTGGTGCAAGCATCTCGGAGTTGGAATATATGCTTTGATGAGGTGATCAAAGCATATGGTTTTATACAGACTTTCAGTGAAGCCTGTATTTACAAGAAAGTGAGTGGTAGCTATGTAGCATTTCTAATATTATATGTGGATGGCATATTGTTCATTAGAAATAATGTAGAATTTCTGGATAGCATAAAAAGATACTTAAATAAGAGTTTTTCAATGAAAGACCTCGGTGAAGCTGCTTATATATTAGGCATCAAGATCTATAGAGATAGATCAAGACGCTTAATAGGACTTTCACAAAGCACATACCTTGATAAAGTTTTGAAGAAGTTCAAAATGGACCAGTCAAAGAAAGGGTTCTTGACTGTGTTACAAGGTGTGAAGTTGAGTCAGACTCAATGCCCGACCACTGCAGAAGATAGAGAGAAAATGAAAGTCATTCCCTATGCCTCAGCCATAGGTTCTATCATGTATGTCCTATGTACCAGACCTGATGTGTTCCTTGCTATAAGTTTGGCAGGGAGGTACCAAAGTAATCCAGGAGTGGATCACTGGACAGTGATGACCCACAAGTATAGGGGATCTATCGTAGTCCTTTCGATAAGTAAGAGTGTCGAACCCAACAAGGAGCAGAAGGAAATGACAAGCGGTTTTCAGCAAGGTATTCTCTGCAAGCACTGAAATTATAGGTAACAGATAGTTTTGTGATAAGGTAATTTGTAACGAGTAGCAAGTAACAAGTGTAAATAAAGTGCAGCAAGATGGCCCAATCCTTTTTGTAGCAAAGGACAAGCTTGGACAAACTCTTATATAGAGAAAAGCGCTCCCGAGGACACATGGGAATTATCGTCAAGCTAGTTTTCATCACACTCATATGATTCACGTTCGGCACTTTGATAATTTGATATGTGGGTGGACCGGTGCTTGGGTGTTGTCCTTACTTGGACAAGCATCCCACTTGTGATTAACTCCTATTGCAAGCATCCGCAACTACAAAAGAAGTATTAAGGTAAACCTAACCATAGCATGAAACATATGGATCCAAATCAGCCCCTTACGAAACAAGCGCATAAACTAGGGTTTAAGCTTACATCACTCTAGCAACCCATCATCTACTTATTACTTCCCAATGCCTTCCTCTAGGCCCAAATAATGGTGAAGTGTCATGTAGTCGACGTTCACATAACACCACCAGAGGAAAGACAACATACATCTCATCAAAATATCGAACGAATACCAAATTCACATGACTACTTATAGCAAGACTTCTCCCATGTCCTCAGGAACAAACGTAACTACTCACAAAGCATATTCATGTTCATAATCAGAGGGGTATTAATATGCATAATGGATCTGAACATATGATCTTCCACCAAATAAACCAACTAGCATCAACTACAAGGAGTAATCAACACTACTAGCAACCCACAGGTACCAATCTGAGGCTTTGGGACAAAGATTGGATACAAGAGATGAATTAGGGTTTGAGAGGAGATGGTGCTGGTGAAGATGTTGATGGAGATTGACCCCCTCCTGATGAGAGGATCGTTGGTGATGACGATGGCGATGATTTCCCCCTCCCGGACGGAAGTTTCCCGACAGGCTGCTCACGGAACCCTAGATTGGTTCCGCCAAGGTTCCGCCTCGTGGCGGCGGAGTTTCTTCCCGAAAGCTTGCTTATGATTTTTTCTCGGACGAAAGACTTCATATAGAAGAAGATGGGCACCGGAGGCCTGCCAGGGGGCCCACAAGGCAGGGGGCGCACCCAGGGGGTAGGTAGCGCCTCCTACCCTCATGGCCAGGGTGTGGCCCCCCTCTGGTAGTTTCTTTGCTCAATATTTTTTATTAATTCCAAAATGTCTTCCGTGAAGTTTCAGGACTTTTGGAGCTATGCAGAATAGGTCTCTAATATTTGCTTCTTTTCCATTACAATCCCAAATTTAGGCATTCTCCCTCTTCATGTAAACCTTGTAAAATAAGAGAGAATAGGCATAAGTATTGTGACATAACGTGTAATAACATCCCATAATGCAATAAATATCGATATAAAAGCATGATGAAAAATGGACATATCAACTCCCCCAAGCTTAGACCTCGCTCGTCCTCAAGTGGAAGCCGATAATGATAAATATGTCCACATGTTTAGAGATAGAGGTGTCGATAAAATAAAATACGGACATGAGGGCATCATGATCATTCTTTTAACAGCAACATATTTGAATATTGTCATATGATTTCTTATGCTCAAGTAATAATCTATTCACAACGTCAAGTATGAATCAGAAACTTCACTGAGAACCAACAAACTATAGTCTCAGTCACTGAGGCAATTGCAATTTATCATAACATCAGAAAGAGTCAATATAAGAGCTTTTCAGCAAGTCCACATACTCAACTATCATTTAGTCTTTCACAATTGCTAACACTCACGCAATACTTGTGGTTATGGAGTTTTAATCGGACACAGAGAAAGATAGGGGCTTATAGTTTCGCCTCCCAACCTTTTACCTCAAGGGTAGTGTCAACAATAATAGCTCATGCTAACTTACATCCAATTAGATATATATATATATATATATATATATATATATATCAGGATCTTTCCAACACAGTGTGCTTGCCAAAAGATAATATGTAAAAAGGAAAGGTGAAGATCACCATGACTCTTGCATAAGGGTAGAAGATAAAAGTAAAAGATAGGCCCTTCGTAGAGGGAAGTAGAGGTTGTCATGTGCTTTTGGTTGGATGCACAAAATCTTAATGCAAAAGAACATCACTTTATATTGCCACTTGTGATGTGGACCTTTATTATGCAGTCCGTCGCTTTTATTTCTTCCACATCACAAGATCGTATAAAGCTTATTTTCTCCACACTAATAAGCCATACATATTTAGAGAGAAATTTTTATTGCATGCAATAATGACAACTTACTTGAAGGATCTTACTCAATCCGTAGGTAGATATGGTGTACTCTCATGGCAAAACTGGGTTTAAGGGTATTGGAAGCACAAGTAGTATCTCTACTTGGTGCAAAGAATTGGCTAGCATGAGGGAGAAAGGCAAGCTCAACATGTTGGATGATCCATGACAATATACTTTATTTCGGATATAAGAAAACATAACCCATTACGTTGTCTTGCTTTTCCAACATCAACTCTTTGGCATGTCATATTTTAATGAGTGCTCACAATCATAAAAGATGTCCAAGATAGTATATTTATATGTGAAACCTCTCTTTCTTTATTACTTCCTATTAATTGCAACGATGACCAAAGCTATGTTTGTCAACTCTCAACAATTTTTAATCATCATACTCTTTATATGTGAAGTCATTACTCTCCATAAGATCAATATGATCTCTTTATTTCTTTTTATTCTTTCTCTTTTCTTTTATTCTCTCAAGATCATAGCAAAATAATCAAGCCCTTGACTCAACACTAATCTTTATTATATAGCTCATGGACTCAATTACATAGAGGGATCATAAAGCAAAACTCAAAACTCAAAGCTAAATCATACTAAAACTTTATTCTACTAGATCAAGATATTACCAAAAGGATTGAACTAAGAAAAACGGTAAAGATAGGAGTGTGATGGTGATACGATACCGGGGCACCTCCCCCAAGCTTGGCAGTTGCCAAGGGGAGTGCCCATACCCATGTGATTATGTCTCTTTCTTCGGAGGAGATGGAGGTGATGATGGATAGTCGCACATCGCGTAGGAGGTCCTCCAATTTGCGGATAATGCCCTTGAGTGCGATGATATGCTCCTTCAACAAAATATTTTCACGTGTGAGATACTTGTTTTGTATACGAGCTAACTCAATCATCTTGAAAGTTGGGGTAAGAAGATTGTGATCAAGTTGAAGGATGTCTTCTGCTGCCGAAACTTGGTCCTCCATGTCCTTCTTGATCCGTTCATCCTTGTTGATCTCCATGGGTTCTTCCCTCTTCAGCTCTATCTTCATTAGCCAAGCATCATTGTCACCATTGTTGGAGGAGGAGGACGACATGATGCCTGACCTTGAAAATCCTGACAGGGAACAGCTCGAAACAAGAACAGA
This sequence comes from Aegilops bicornis, assembly GCA_021605145.1. Taxonomy (NCBI): domain Eukaryota; kingdom Viridiplantae; phylum Streptophyta; class Magnoliopsida; order Poales; family Poaceae; genus Aegilops; species Aegilops bicornis. The sequence goes on from CM038669.1 coordinate 121,448,179, forward strand.
GGATAATTGCGTGATACGGTGGTCAAAACCTTCGGAAGTTTATATAATGAATTTTTACCGACCAAAATAAGTATCGTGCAAGAAAACAGAGTTCGGAGAGCACACGAGGTGCCCACGAGGCAGGGGGCGCGCCCAGGGGGGTAGGGCGCGCCTCGCACCCTCGTGGAAGCCTTGTGTCCTTCCCGGACTGCTTCTTATTTTCCTATTTTCTTAAATATTCCAAAACGGAGAAAAATTGCCATTAGAACTGTTTTGGAGTCGGTTTACTTACCATACCACATACCTATTCCTTTTCGGAGTCTGAAACGTTCTGGAAAGTGTCCCTTATGTATTCCTCCGGGGTTACAGTTTCAATAATATTAGTTTCAACATTTATAGGATTACCTAAGATATAAAGTTTGATTCTTTGACCGTTCGCCACCTTCGGATTTGTGCCTTTGAAGTTGTTGATTTTTATGGCACCGGAATGATAGAGCTCCTCGATAACGTAAGGACCTTCCCATTTAGAGAGAATTTTTCCTGCAAAAAATCTTAAATGAGAGTTGAATAGCAACACATAATCACCTACATTAAACTCATGCTTTTGTATCCTTTTGTCATGCCATCTTTTAATTTTTTCTTTAAACAATTTGGCATTCTCATAAGCCTGGGTTCTCCATTCATCAAGTGAGCTAATGTCAAATAACCTCTTCTCACCGACAAGTTTGAAATCATAGTTGAGCTCTTTAATGGCCGAATATGCCTTATGTTCTAGTTCGAGAGGTAAGTGACATGCTTTCCCATAAACCATTTTATAAGGGGACATACCCATAGGATTCTTATATGCAGTTTTATAGGCCCATAATGCATCATCAAGTTTCTTGGACCAATTTTTTCTAGATCTATTAACAGTCTTTTGCAAAATTAACTTGAGCGCTCTATTACTCAATTCTACTTGACCACTAGACTGTGAGTGATAAGGGGATGCAATTCTATGATTAACATCATACTTTGCAAGCATTTTAAGAAAAGCACCATGAATAAAATGTGAACCACCATCAGTCATTAAATATCTAGGGACTCCAAACCTTGGAAAAATAACTTCTTTAAGCATCTTAATAGAGGTGTTATGATCAGCACTACTAGTTGGAATAGCTTCTACCCACTTAGTAACGTAATCAACAGCAACTAAAATATGTGTATACCCATTAGAGGAAGGAAACGGTCCCATATAATCAAAGCCCCAACATCGAATGATTCAATAACAAGTGAATAATTCATAGGAATTTCTTGACGTCTACTAATATTACCAATTCTTTGACATTCATCACAAGACAAGACAAACTTACGGGCATCTTTGAAGAGAGTAGGCCAATAGAAACCAGATTGGAATACCTTATGTGCAGTTCTATCTCCAGCGTGGTGCCCTCCATAAGCTTCGGAGTGACACTTGCGTAAGATCTGTTCCTGTTCATGCTCAGGCATACAACATCTAATAACACCATCTACTCCTTTATAAAGATGTGGGTCATCCCAGAAGTAATGCTTCAAATCATAGAAAAACTTTTTCTTTTGCTGGTATGTGAAACTAGGTGGTATAAATTTAGCAACAATGTAATTAGCATAATCAGCATACCATGGAGCAGTATGAGAAGCATTTATGACATTTAGTTGTTCATCAGGAAAGCTATCATCAATAGGTAGTGGGTCACCAAGAACATTCTCGAACCTAGACAAATTGTCTGCAACAGGGTTTTCAGCCCCCTTTCTATCAATAATATGCAAATCAAATTCTTGTAGCAAGAGAACCCATCTAATAAGTCTAGGTTTAGCATCTTTCTTTTCCATAAGATATTTAATAGCAGCATGATCAATGTGAATAGTTACTTTAGAATCAACAATATAAGGTCTGAACTAATCACAAGCAAATACAACTGCTAAGAATTCTTTTTCGGTAGTAGCATAGTTTCTCTGGGCACTGTCTAGAGTTTTACAAGCATATTGAATAACATTTAATTTCTTATCAACTCTTTGTCTTAGAACAGCACCTACAACATAATCACTAGCATCACACATAATTTCAAAGGGTAAATTCCAATCGGGTGGCTGAACAATAGGTGCAGAAATCAATGCTTTCTTAAGTATTTCAAATGCTTCTACACAATCATCATCAAAGACAAAAGGTATTCTTTTTGTAATAAATTAGTCAGAGGCCGAGAAATTTTTGGGAAGTCCTTAATGAACCTCCTATAAAAACCTGCATGACCAAGGAAACTTCTTATACCTTTAATGTCCTTGGGACACGACATCTTTTCAATAGCATCAACTTTGGCTTTGTCAACTTCAATTCCTCTTTCAGAAATTTTATGCCCCAAGACAATACCTTCATTAACCATAAAGTGGCATTTCTCCCAATTCAAGACAAGGTTAGTTTCTTCACATCTCTGCAAAACTCGATCAAGGTTGCTCAAGCAATCATCAAAAGAGGATCCATATACGGAGAAATCATCCATGAAAACCTCACAAATCTTTTCACAAAAATCAGAGAATATAGCCATCATGCATCTTTGAAAGGTAGCAGGTGCATTACATAAACCAAAAGGCATTCGTCTATAAGCAAAAGTACCGAAAGGACAAGTAAAAGTGGTCTTTTTCTTGATCATCAGCTGACACAGGTATTTGAGAGAAACCAGAGTAACCATCTAGAAAGCAAAAATGTGTATGTTTGGATAATCTTTCTAGCATTTGATCAATGAAAGGCAAAGGGTAATGATCTTTTTTAGTAGCTTTATTTAATTTGCAAGAATCAGTTACCATCCTATAACCTGTAATAATTCTTTGCGGATCAATTCATCTTTATCATTAGGCACGACGGTAATACCTCCCTTCTTAGGGACACAATGAACAGGACTTACCCACTGACTATCAGCAACTGGATAAATTATACCTACTTCAAGGAGCTTTAATATTTCCTTTCTTACTACTTCTTTCATCTTAGGATTTAACCGTCGTTGATGATCAATAACTGGTTTGGCGTCTTTTTCCAAATTTATTTTGTGTTGACATAGAGTGGGACTAATGCCCTTAAGATCATCAAGAGTATATCCAATAGCAACACGGTGCTTCTTCAGAGTTTTCAATAATTTCTCTTCTTCATGCTCTGAAAGGTTAGCACTAATAATAACATGATATATCTTCTTTTCATCAATATAAGCATATTTAAGAGTATCAGGCAATGGTTTAAGCTCAAACACCGGATCACCCTTGGGTGGAGGAGGATCCCCTAGGATTTCAACATGCAAGTTGTGTTTCAGAATAGGACCCTGTTTAAAGAATACTTCATCTATTTCCCTTCTTTCATTCATAAACATATCATTTTCATGATCAAGCAAATACTGTTCTAAAGGATCATTAGGATGCACGACAATAGAAGCAAGACCAATAATTTCATCCTTACTAGGCAATTCCTCATCATGGGGCTGTCTACAAAATTTAGAAAAATTAAACTCATGAGACATATCACCCAAACCAATAGTAACAACATCCTTTTCGCAGTCTATCTTAGCATTAATAAAGGTTCAAGAAGGGTCTACCAAATATAATGGGACAAAAGCTATCTTGTGGGGAGCCAAGAACAAGAAAATCAGCAGGATATTTAACCTTCCCACACAAGACTTCAACATCTCTAACAATCCCAATCGGTGAAATAGTATCGCTATTGGCAAGCTTAATTGTAACATCAATTTCTTCCATCGCAGCAGGTGCAATATCATGCATAATTTCTTTGTATAAGGAATGATGTATTGCACTAGCACTAGCACCCATATCACATAAGCCATGATAACAATGATCTCCCATTTTAACAGAAATAACAGGCATGCCTATAACACTACAGGAATCAGCTACTTTGCCGTCTGCCATGGCGGACGGCAAAGGCATGAATGGCGGACGACAACAGTTCCGACAACGTAGGGCTACGTGACAGCTACTTTGCCGTCCGCTTCCTGGCGGTGACGGCAAAAGGCCCTTTGCCGTCCGCGATGGACGGCAAAGAGAGCGGACGGCAATAATTGCGCCGTCAGTCCGTTAAGTGTCTAACGGCAGGCCTTTGCCGTCCGCCGCTGACGGCAAAATTTCTAGTGTCTTTGCCGTTTATGAGCTAACTAAGTTGAAATGGGTCGTTTATGAGCTAGCTAAGGTGAAATGGATCATTTATGAGCTAACTTAGTTGAAATGGATCATTTATGAGCTAATTTAGTTGAAATGGATCTATTATGAGCTAACTTAGTTGAAATGGATCGTTTTTGAGCTAATTTAGTTGAAATGGATCTTTTTGAGAGAAATGGATCATTTAAGAGCTAATTTAGGTGAAATGGATCGTTTTGTAGCTAACTTGGTGAAATGGATCATTTAAGAGCTAATTTAGGTGAAATGGGTCATTTTTTAGCTAACTTGGATGAACTGGATCATTTATAAGCTAACCTAGGTAAAATGGGTCATTTTAGAGCTAACTTAGGTAAAATGGATCGTCTATGAGCTAACTAAGCTAATTATGCAATTTTTGACATAAGTAAGCTAAGTACAGATCGTTTAGAGCTAACTTAGGTAAAATGGATGGTTTTGGAGGTCAAGAAGCTTATTAAGTCATTTTGGAGGAGAAGAAGCTAAGTCTAGGTCATTATGGTAAGCATTGGAGGAAATAAAGCTAAGTCTAGGTCTTTATGCATGTGTTAAGCAAAACACTAGATAAACTTACCAAGATCCAGGAGGTGTAGGAGCGGGGTGGCTCGTGTCGGTAGTCGGAGAAGGATCGTGCGATGCTTGTCCGGAGTTACGCTGCACCAAAGATCATTTCCAATGTCTTGTTAGCATGATGACACTCAAATGTTAAGACTAGCAAGTAATGTCCATTCAAATAAAACTCACCGTGGTCCCGTGAGCAATCATCGGCATCGGGCGGAGCGGTCTGACCTGCCTTCTCGCATTACGCATCGCACATTTGGTTTTGACGACTCAGTCATACTAGTTAGTAATGAGACAAACACTACATGAATGTTTTGGCTAATCTGCAGAAGAAACTTACCACAAGGAGCTCGTACATGGCCCTTGCCTGCATGTCATTCCGTGCCCTCTCCTCCTCCATCATCTTTGTCGCCCTCTCCTCCAACTCCCGCTGCCTCTCTCCGCCTCCTTGAAGTTTCTCCGTTCTATCTCTCTCACTCAGTATAGCAGCCTGCAACACCACTCACATGACCATTTGTAATCATTGATGGAAGCGCACACAATGTAATGGAGAAAGATAACTGAGTATGTATCACTAACCTTGATGGCGAGTTGCACCGGCCGTTCACGAGGCCTTATCTCAGAGCGGAGCTCGATCGGGCGCGCCTTGATCTCCGAGAGAGTGCTAGGACAACGGATAAGTCCATCTCCAATGGCTATGGAGCCATGGGACCTCCCGCCACCAGATATCATCAACAGCTCTGGATCAATGGGACTGGCTCGGGTTAAAGTCCTCCCTTTCCTCGCCTTCCCTCATCTCTATATCTCACGAGCTTGTTGTGGGAGGAGATGTTGGTGAAGTTGTTTGCATCATCGAGGTCGATCGAGAGAAAGCCTTGACTTTCTTGAAAGAGGCGGTGTGGGCCATGGCATACAGGTCGTACACCTCGGCACCTTATCCGCCTTATTGTAGCGTGCTGAAAGAGAGAGAAACAATGAAAATTAGTAATTAAATGGCTCAAGCTAGCATGATGAATGAATTGCATGAATCATGAAGCAAACCACATACCCAGTTAGCCTCGAACTGATATAAGTTGGAGCTGCCTTGATGGTGTGGCACACCTTCCATTTGGGCACGCTTGTCCTTGGCCTCGTTGTGGAGGGCTAGCCATTGTTTTGAGCACCACTCATCGACCAACACCTCCCAACAATCCATCCGATCCGCACACCATCTCGGAGGCGCCTAAGTTAGCAAATAGAAACTTGAGCGCCACGGCTAAGAATTACTAAATGAAGGAACTTAAGTAGAGAAGGCCTTAAGAATTACCTTCATGTACTGCTCCTTACTCAGGAACTTATCGCGGCACGCCGGCTTGGTCTTCTTGATACCATGCAAGGCGTAGTAGTCTCGAACAGCCTGCACCCGAGCCTCGTGCCATAAGTTCTGGAGTAGGCGCTTGCAGACGTTCTCGATAACATGTGCCGCGTCCTCCTCGTATCCCTCCTCACACCTGTAGAATGTCTGCAATCAAATGGGACAATATTGATTAGTACAATTAATAACTAGCTAGTTGAAGATTTTTAAATGTGTAAAGGAGAAATTACCCGAACTTTCGATCACCATATGCGCCCTCGTGTACTTTACGACACACCGCCGATAATCTCATCCGGCGGGCCGGGCAGCCACGTAGTGCTCCCAGCTCAATCCAAGCTGGAAGCCGACCCTCACCAGGCAACGTGACAAACCCCGGGAAGTTTTGCCGGCAAAGAACTCCAAGGACGGAGTTGGGCCGGCGGACACTATGATGGTGGTCCCAACCTCTGCAGCATGACAAGGCCAACACATTAGTTATTTGAAAAAACGTGAATGCACAAGGTACAAAAATATTAAATGCACTTACGTACCTCTCCCCATCAGGGAAAATCAACCACCTCTGCTCGCGGGTCACCGGCTTGCAGACGGGAGCCGTGTAGCACCACGCTGATAGACGGTGCCCCCTCCTCCTCAAGATCACCGGCTCCCGCCATCATCAGCATGGCCACTCGGCTCCTCGGGCTGATCCAGCTAGGTACCCCATCCGGATGTGTGCTCCTCCGGGGTCACGTGGGCCGAACTCGAGGCCCAAGACCCGTGGACCGGAGGCTCGTGGACCGGAGTCCGTGTAGCCTCCTCCTCGGACGAGTCCACCCTAGCAGTCACGTGCTCGGGTGAAACAACTGGGGGTGGCGGCGAGGAAGGCGCCGTAGCAGTCACCCTACCTCCTCTCCCACGACCACGTGCCCTACCTCCTCTCTTCCTACCTCGTCCCTCGCTGGGCACCGCGGTCGACGAAGAAGGGCCCGGCGGTGTGGCCATCTTTGTCCGGCAACGCTCGGCGGAGAGGTGCGTCTGGAATGGAAGACCTCGGACCACGCTCCGACCAGCGCCCACCATCTTTCAACACCGCCATGACAAACAAGAAACGTAAATTAGTACAACATAAAAAAAGACCGACATGAATAATAATATGTGTATCACTTAAGTGTATCATCATCAAGTACAACATAAAAAATGTAATACACACTACTAATAATCTCGATCAAGATCATCAATAAATGCATAATCATCATCATCACTATAATCAATGACGGGCTCATAGGGTTCATTGGCATCAACATGTGCAAGGCCACCTTGACGTAATCGGTCAAGCATTGACAGTCATCCGCATGATAGTAACCTCTTCTTGTTCCGGCTCTTCTTGTTCCTCCTCCGGGTGATGTCGGATTCATTGTCATTTGTCTACTTCAATGTTTTGGGGTGAAGTATAGCGGTTCTTGAAACGCTTTTTGGAAAGACGTGTCTCTTGGAAGAATTCTCCTTCATATGTGTCTCTGTTAATGTGAGGTTCATAATCCTCTTCCTTTGGGGAGAAAGTCTAGCACGTGGCGGCACTTCATAAACGACATCCCAACCTTTCAGATTTGGATTAGTTTGGCAGGCCCACGGTAGATAGAATACTTGGAGTCGCTTTGTTGAGCCATAATATAGACATCGTGAACATCTAAATGAGTGCTTTGGTTGATTTCAACTAGCCCTACATGTTCATGAGTCCTTCTAGTCTCCTTCGGCTGAAACCAATAACATTTGAAGACTACGACATTCGGTGGGTTTTCACCATAGAACAGAAGTTCATAAATTGCTTCAACTCTCCCATAATACTCGGTACCTCCTTCGCCGATAGAAGATACACAACAATTTGTTGACTTTCGGTCGGCTATAGATAGCTCTTTGCCATAGGTACGAAAGCGATACCCGTTGATGTCGTACTTGTCAAATGAACGGACCTTATAGTCAAAACCATTAGCGACTTGTCTCAATTCGGCGTCCATAGACTCTGAATTAGCCTACAAGTTTAATATGAAAGGATTGTTGCATTATGCACAAATTAGCGAATGAAATGAAATTGTCTAATAGAAATTACCGTTTGTTTGAACCAAGAGATGAAACCGGGATAGCCACCTCCTTGCTTTGCGAGAAGCTCATACTCTTCGACGGAATCCTTTTGGATCTCCGCTCCATACGAGAATATGGCGACGTATCGACTGTATGGCATATCCAGGAATAAGAGTAGTTCAAAGGAAATAGAAGTTGCGAAACAATGTACCGAGAACTTACTCGATGTACTGCCGCACTTCTATCGTGTTGTTGAAGATATACAACGAAATGGTCCGCCATTCTTCGTTATTCAAAGATACCGGATGTGAAACACTAGCTGGTGCGAGATTCCCTTTGAATAGGCTGAGGTTGGATCCACCCTTTTAGGCTCATCGGCATTGTACCGAGGCTTGGATTATGCAAATGACGATTTTTGGCTTCAGAGTCTTATTTATTCACGAAGTTTGCCGCCTCCTCTGTGATGAATGCCTCAGCCATCGATGCTTCAATTCTACGTTTATTTTTACATTTTTGTCGGCGTCTTACGCATTCTCTCGGTTAGGTAGCACCAACGATTTTGCACGGGCCCCCCAATCTTGCCTCGGTCGGGAGATGCAAAATCAAATGCTGCATTGGATTAAAGAAGCCCGGTGGAAAGATCTTCTCTAACTTGCAGATCAACTCCGCGCCAACTCTTCCATTTCTTCTAGCACGCCAGCGATAGTTCTTTCGCACAAAGAACACGGAAGAAATAGCTGAGTTCTCGCCAAGATTAGCCATTCATCCTCGTGGATGAAGCCACGCAACATCACCGGCATTACCCGGCTCAATCCATATGTGCCAATCATGACTCTTGAGACCAAATATCTTCAGTTTATCAAGATTCGCTCCCCTCTTTAGATTCGCTGCATACCCATCGGGAACATCAAGCTGTTGCACCCACAAGAGAATTTCCCTCATAGCTGGCCTTCCAAGATTGAACCATGCCTTTGGCTTCGTCCGATTCTGCTTTCCTTTCGGTTCTTTCATGTTTTGTAACGGCCTATCACATAGCGCCTCCAGATCGACTCTAGCCTTAGTATTATCCTTTGACTTCCCATCTATGCCGAACAATGTACCAAAAAGTGCCTCGGCGATATTCTTCTCGATGTGCATCACGTCGATGTTGTGTGGGCAAAGGAGGTCTTTGAAGTAAGGCAGATCCCATAAGCATGTTTTGTGAGTCCACGCGTGCTTAGTATTATACCCCTTGAAGTACCTCGGGCGTTGTGGATCCGCTCGAGAGCGTTTAACCGATCCAGGTCTGTTGGCTGTCAATGCAGGTGGTGCAGAGTTTTTGACAACTCTACCCACGATGAAGTTCTTCTTGTCTTTCCGAACTTATGGCGAGGATCCAGGAACTGTCTATGCATGTCGAAGCAAGAAAACTTGCGACCGCCCGAAGCCAACGAAACTCAAGAGCTCCCTTGCATGTGGGGCACGGAACCTTCCATGCACACACCAGCCAATCTAATAAGCGCATACGCTGGCAAGTCATCGTCAGTACATGTACCGGATAACGCATTATGAAGCTCCGTTTGCTAAAGGCGTCGTATGTCTTGAACCCATTATCCCAGGCTTCTTGCAATTCGTCCTTAAGCGGCTGCATGTACACATTCATATTTTTGCCCGGATAGTTGGGTCCTGGAATTATCAACGTCAGCAAAATGTTCTTTCTTTGCATAATCTGTCCGGGGGGGAGATTGAGTGGAAAGACAAATACGGGCCAACAACTGTATTGGGCTGCCGTCATACCAAACACATCGAACCCATCCGTCTTGATGCCGACTCGAGGATGCCTCGGATCTGCCGCTTTGTCAAGATGTAATTCATCAAACTTTTCCACGCAACACCATCCGATGTGTGTACCATCAGATTCCCATCAGCATCTAGTTCGGTTCTTTTGCCTGTTTTGTGCCATGTCATCTGTCTGGCCGTCTCTTCGACCATGAAAAGACGTTGAAGTCTTGGTACGATTGGCATATACCAAAGAACACTAACGGGGATTTTGGTCTGTGTCTTCTCACCCATACCGTTATCTACCACAATATACCTGGAAGATTTGCAAATGGGACAATAGTTCAAGTCCGCATAGTCAAGCCTAAATAAGGCACATCCTTTCTCACAGGCATGTATCTTCTCATAGGGCATCTTCAGTGCACGGAGGATTTTGTCCGACTGGTACAGGTTTGCAGGCATTACATGGCCTTTGGGTAGAAAGCGTCCAAATTGTCATAATTGCGTCATAGCATTCTCTGCCCAAGTTGAACTGAGCCTTCAGAGCCATTACTTGTGAGATGACATCCAACTGACAAAGCTCAGTGTGCTCGTGGAGCGGACGTTTCGAAGACTCCAACATTTCATTGAAGACCTTTGCAGATTCCTCCATCTCCTCGTCCGAATCCCGAGCATCATCATAGTCTTGCACCATGTTTTCCATCCCGGTACCATGCTGCTTGCGTGCGACGACGATCCACCTCAGCTTCGGTCATGTTGGGCAGACTCACCATGAAATGTCCACACCATATAATCGGGCGTAAAACCACTCTTCTGCAGGTGTTTGCCCATTTCAGCCTCTGTCTTCTTTTCCCAATTGCCGCACCGGAAATAGGGGCACCAGGTTTTCTTTTGGCCATTTGCAAATGCGGCTTGCACAAACCCCTTAGTTTTTGTGAACCATTCAGCGATCCATTTGTTCTGACCAGTGTGACCGGTATACATCCAAGCACGGTCACTCATCTTGACTTTCCGAGCTACTGGACACACAACAATTATATATGTAATTCACCATGTATATATTCATCAGTTGATCTACTTTGTCAATTTTATTACGTCCATGCAACCTACACTCTAATAGGTAATGATAGGTCCTAATCTCACCCGTGTATGTGTAGATTGGGTTTATTTTCCCATGTTATGCTCCAGATCCGACGCAAAATTTTCAGCACCTCCCGCCGTTCTCCTCGATACACGTCTACGCAATAAACAGAGAGGATGTGTACCCGAGAACAACAGGGAGGCAATCGAAAATATATGCGCCGGATCCGAGCAAAGCATATGGGAAAACGAACCCAATCTACACATACTGGCTGTCCATGGATAGCGTTGGACAATTCGAAGAATCAAGGTTATAAATATGCAAATGCATGCATATTTATAACTATGACGCTTTCGAACGGGAGACACATATTGGTTACGACATCGATGATTCAAGACACATATATAGCTAGCTATCAAGTTTCATCGGAATAGATCAAATAATTAATGGGGAGGAGGAGTTGTCATTTGTGCTCACCCACGAACGAAGGGCAGAGCTTCGTCAAACGCACGGCGAGGTCATCGAACACCAAACCTCGCAGCGATGAAACAATCTGCACAATTAAAACTACACGATCAACACAATTATATATGATGTTTTTCATAGCAAAATCGAAAAATATATGACCTAACTAATAATTCACAAATATATGACCCTGTCGGCCTCTGGAAGGCCAAAGAACACCTTTTCGGAGGTGTCGGTGGTCGGGTGTCCTGTCGGTGTCGGGTGCCGTGGTCGGGTCGGGTGCTGTTGAGGTCGGGGGTCGGGTGTCGTGTCGATGTCGGGGTAGTGCCGTGTCGGTGTCGGGTGTTGTTTCGTGGTCGGGTGTGGTGTCGGGGTCAGGTGTCGGGTCAGGCTCGGGTGTTGGGTGTTGGGTCAGGCTCGGGTGTCAGTCGGGGTGTCGGGTCAGGCTTGGGGGGTCGGGGTGTCGGGGTCGGGTTGTCGGGGTCGGGGCCGCGGTCGGGGTGTCGGGGTCGGGGTCTCGGTCGGGGTGTCGTGTCGGTGCCGGGTCGGGTCTGCACCGTGGTCGGGGTCGGGTCGGGTCGGGGTCGGGTCGGGGTCCCGGGGTGTCGGGGTTGGGGTTGGGGGTGGGGGTCTCGGGGTCGGGGTGTCTTCTTCTTCTTCTTCCTTTTCCTTTTCTTCCTTTTTTTCCTTTTCTTCTTCTTCCTCCTTTTCCTTTTCTTCCTCTTTTCCTTCTTCTTCTTCTTCTTCTTCTTCTTCTTCTTCTTCTTCTTCTTCTTCTTCTTCTTCTTCTTCTTCTTCTTCTTCTTCTTCTTCTTCTTCTTCTTCTTCTTCTTCTTCTTCTTCTTCTTCTTCTTCTTCTTCTTCTTCTTCTTCTTCTTCTTCTTCTTCTTCCTCCTTTCCTTTTCCTCTTCTTCTTCTCCTCCTCTCCTCTTTTCTTCTTCTTCTTCCTCTTCTAAATCTAAACCTAATACTAAACTAAAACTAAACCTAATATTAAACTAAAACAAAACATATAAACCAAAAACTAAACATAAACCTAAAACAAAAAAAACATAAAAAAGGAAAAAAAGTAAGAAGAGACTCACCTGCCGCGCGGGTGGTGGTGGGGGGCGGTGCGGCCTGGGGCGGCGGAGGAGGGCGGGCGGCCTTTGGCGGCGCTGCCCGGCCGGGCGGCGGGCGCGGAGGTGCCGGGCGCTGGGCGTGGCGCCAAACGGCAGCGGCGGGCAGCGGCGAGGGGGCGCTGGCGGCGAGGGTGGAGGAGGGGGGCGGCCTGGGACGGCGGAGGAGGGGCGGGCGGCCTGGGCTGCGCCGCTGGCCGGGCGGCGAGGCGCGGAGGTGCTGGCACTGGAGGGCGGCGCCAGACGGCGGCGGGCGGGGCGGGCGGGGGGGCGCGGGTGGCGGGGTGGTGGGGCGACGGGCGGGGGCGCTGGGCGGCGGCGGCGGGTGGTGCGAAGGGGCTACAGAGGTGGGAGAGAAAGAGAGAGAGAGGGGTGGGGCGCGGCCCGTTAACGCATGGGGCCTTCCTCTTGCCGTCCGCCACCCTTTTGCCGTCGCCTTCTTGCTCTTTGTCACCGCTAGCGGACGGCAAAGAGGGCCCCGTTAGGTTTTTTTGCAACTTCGTCGGTGGGGCCTCCCTCTTTGCCGTCCGCTAGCCGACGGCAGCATCTTTTGTTGCGCGAGCGGACGGCAAAGAACTGGCTGATGGTAACCTTGCTCTTTGCCATCAGCTTTCTTGCATTCGCTTTTTGGGTAGTTGATGGCAAGAGTTATTTGTCACCGCTAGCGGACGGCAAAGAGCTGGCAGATGGCAAAGTAGCTGATTCCAGTAGTGTAACAGGTCTATGTTTATCTTTAGCACCAGGCTTATCAATTCTAGCAGTTTCCTCACAGAAATAAATAACATGCCCATCAATATTATCAACCAAGAGATCTTTAACCATAGCGATATTAGGTTCAACTTTAACTTGCTCAGGGGGTTTGTGTGTCCTAATATTACTTTTGTTGACAACATTTGAAGCTTTAGCACGATCCTTTATTCTAACAGGGAAAGGTGGTTTCTCAACATAAGCAGTAGTAACAATAGGATCATTGTAAGTGATAGTCTTTTCTTCAACTTTAATAGGTGCAACTACTTTTACTTCAATGGGAGGATTATATTTAAACCACTTCTCCTTAGGGGGATCAACATGAGTAGCAAAGGATATATTCACAGAAAGAAGCTACTCTCAGAGTCAATAGTCCATATTTAGTGCTAAATTCATGGAAAGCATCGGTATCCATAAAAGATTTAACACAATCAAACTTAGGTTTTATACCTGACTCTTTACCTTCATCGAGGTCCCAATCTTCAGAGTTGCATTTAATTCTTTCCAATAAATCCCATTTGAATTCAATAGTCTTCATCATAAAGGAGCCAGTACAAGAAGTATTGAGCATGGATTGATTATTACGAGAAAGCCGAGCATAAAAATTCTGAATAATCATTTCTCTTGAGAGATCATGATTGGGGCATGAATATAACATTGACTTAAGCCTCCCCCAAGCTTGAGCGATGCTTGCTCCTTCGCGAGGCCAAGAATTATATATATAATTACAATCATGATGAACAAGATGCATAGGATAAAACTTCTGATGAAATTCCAATTTCAATCGTTTGTAGTTCCATGATCCCATATCATCACATAGCCTATACCATCTCAATGCATCTCCTTCAAAGATAAAGGGAAGACCTTCTTCTTGATAACATCATCGGGCATACCTGCAAGCTTAAATAATCCACAAACTTCATCCACATAGATTAAGTGTAAATCGGGATGCAATGTTCCATCTCCTATAAAAGGATTATCCAGCAGTTTTTCTATCTTACCCGAAGGAATTTCAAAGTAAACATTTTCAGTAGGTTCAGTAGGTTGAGGAGCAACTATTTTCTCTACTGGTCGGGGTGAAGATACCTCGAACAAGCCCCTCAAAGGATTACTTTCCATAGTAGCAAGTGACAGTAAATTTCAGCACACTATATAATTTTTTCCTTACCAAATTCCACTTACCAAAGGCGCTTCACTCCCTGGCAACGGCGCCAGAAAAGAGTCTTGATGACCCACAAGTATAGGGCATCTATCATAGTCCTTTCGGTAAGTAAGAGTGTCAAACCCAACGAGGAGCAGAAGGAAATGACAAGCAATTTTTCAGCAAGGTATTCTCTGCAAGCATTGAAATTATAGGTAACATATACTTTTGTGATAAGGTAATTTGTAACGAGTAGCAAGTAACAAGTGTAAATAAAGTGCAGAAAGATGGCCCAATCCTTTTTGTAGCAAAGGACAAGCCTGGACAAACTCTTATATAGTGAAAAGCGCTCCCGAGGACACATGGGAATTATCGTCAAGCTAGTTTTCATCATGCTCATATGGTTCGCGTTCGGTACTTTGATAATTTGATATGTGGGTGGACCGGTGCTTGGGTGCTATCCTTACTTGGACAAGCATCCCACTTATGATTAACTCCTATTGCAAGCATACGCAACTACAAAAGAAGTATTAAGGTAAACCTAACCATAGCATGAAACATATGGATCCAAATCAGCCCTTTACGGCAACGCATAAACTAGGGTTTAAGCTTCTGTCACTCTAGCAACCCATCATCTACTTATTACTTCCCAATGCCTTCCTCTAGGCCCAAATAATGGTGAAGTGTCATGTAGCCTACGTTCACATAACACCACCATAGGAAAGACAACATACATCTCATCAAAATATCGAATGAATACCAAATTGACATGACTACTTATAGCAAGACTTCTCCCATGTCCTCAGGAACAAACGTAACTACTCACAAAGCATATTCATGTTCATAATCAGAGGGGTATTAATATGCATAATGGATCTAAACATATGATCTTCCACCAAATAAACCAACTAGCATCAACTACAAGGAGTAATCAACACTACTAGCAACCCACATGTACCAATCTGAGGCTTTGGGACAAAGATTGGATACAAGAGATGAATTAGGGTTTGAGAGGAGATGGTGCTGGTGAAGATGTTGATGGAGATTGACCCCCTCCCGATGGTACGTATTTATATTGAATGGTGGAGCTGTCAGTTGGTGAAGTTCCAAGTAGAGCGTCGTGGCGAGATCTAGCATGTGAAGCGGAATACATAGATTCTTCGGAAGAAGCAAATGAAGGAGTCTGAAGGAAGGAGTTCATATCCGATCTAGGTGTAATACCTAGTGCAATGGGTCCAATGAAATTTTTTTGTGACAATACTGGAGCAATTGCCTTAGCGAAGGAATCCAGATTTCACAAAACAACCAAACACATCAAGAGACGCTTCAACTCCATCCGTGATCAAGTCAAGGAGGGAGACATAGAGATTTGCAAAATACATACAGATCTGAATGTAGCAGAGCCATTGACTAAGCCTCTTCCACGAGCTAAACATGATCAGCACCAAGACTCCATGGGTGTCAGAATCATTACTATGTAATCTATATTATTGACTCTAGTGCAAGTGGGAGACTGAAGGAAATATGCCCTAGAGGCAATAATAAAGTTGTTATTTTATATTTCCTTATTCATGATAAATGTTTATTATTCATGCTAGAATTGTATTGATCGGAAACCTAAATACATGTGTGAATACATAGACAAACACCGTGTCCCTAGTGAGCCTCTACTTGACTAGCTCGTTGATCAAAGATGGTTAAGGTTTCCTAACCATGGACATGAGTTGTCATTTGATAACGGGATCACATCATTAGGAGAATGATGTGATGGGAAAGACCCATTCATTAGCTTAGCATATTGATTGTTCAGTTTTATTGCTATTGCTTTCTTCATGTCAAATGCATATTCCTTCGACTATGAGATTATGCAACTCTCGTATACCGGAGGAATGCCTTATGTGTTATCAAACGTCACAACGTAACTCGGTGATCATAAATATGCTCTACAGGTATCTCTGAAGGTGTTTGTTGAGTTGGCATAGATCGATATTGGGATTTGTCACTCCGAGTATCGGAGAGGTATCTCTGGGCCCTCTCGGTAATACACATCATAAGAAGCCTTGCAAGCAAAGTGACTAATGAGTTAGTTGTGGGATGATGTATTACGGAACGAGTAAAGAGACCTGCCGGTAACGGGATTGAACTAGGTATGAAGATACCGACAATTGAATCTCGGGCAAGTAACATACCGATGACAAAGGGAATAACGTATGTTGTCATAATGGTTTGACTGATAAAGATCTTTGTAGAATGTGTAGGAACCAATATGAGCATCCAGCTTCCACTATTAGTTATTGACCAGAGAGGTGTGCTACTTCTTGAGCTTGCGTTGGTTTTTCCCTTGAAGAGGAAAGGGTGTTGCAACAAAGTAGAGATAATTATTTCCCTCAGTCTGAGAACCAAGGTATCAATCCAGTAGGAGACAACACACAAGTCATCGAATACCTGCACAAACAATCAAACAACTTGCACCCAACACGATAAAGGGGTTGTCAATCCCTTCATGGTTATTTGCAAAGTAAGATCTGATAGAGATAGATAAAAGAAATAAATATTTTTGGTATTTTTGGTTTATAGAATGGAAAGTAAAAGACTGCAAAATAGTAGATCGGAAACTTATAAGATGGAAAGTAGACCCGGGGCCCATAGGTTTCACTAGAGGCTTCTCTCAAGATGGAAAATAATACGGTGGGTGAACAAATTACTACCGAGCAATTGATATAAAAGCGCAAAGTTATGACGATATCTAAGGCAATGATCATGAATATAGGTATCACGTCCGTGTCGGGTAGACCGAAATGATTCTGCATCTACTACTATTACTCCACACATCGATCGCTATCCAGCATGCATCTAGAGTATTAAGTTCATAAGAACGGAGTAACGCATTAAGCAAGATGACATGATGTGGAGGAATTAACTCAAACAATATGATGAAACCCCCATCTTTTTATCCTTGGTGGCAACAATACAATACATGCCTTGCTGCCCCTACTATCACTGGGAAAGGACACCTCAAGATTGAACCCAAAGCTAAGCACTTCCCCCACTGCAAGAAAAACCAATCTAGTTGGCCAAACCAAACCGATAGTTCGAAGAGAATTACAAAGCTATCAAATCATGCATAAAATAATTCAGAGAATATTCAAATAATATTCATAGATAAGCTGATCATAAATCCACAATTCATCGGATCTTGGCAAACACACCGCAAAAAGTATTACATCGAATAGATCTCCAAGAACATCAAGGAGAACATGGTATTGAGAATCAAAGAGAGAGAAGAAGACATCTAGCTACTAGCTACGGACCAGTAGGTCACTACTCACACTTCATCGAAAGGGCAATAGAGTTGATGTAGAAGCCATCCGTGATCGAATCCCCCTCCGACAGGGTGCCGGAAAAGGTCCCTAGATGGGATCTCATGGGTACAGAAGGTTGCGGCGGTGAAAAAGTGTTTTAGTGGATGCCTCTGTTGGTTTGGGAATATCTGGGAATACATAGGCGCAAGAATTAGGTCAGGGAGTGCACGAGGGGCCCACAAGGGTGAGGGGCGCGCCCTCCGTCCTTGTGGCCGCCTCGTGGCTCTTCTGACTTCATCTCCAAGTCTCCTGGTTGTCTTCTAGTCCAAGAAAAATCATCGCGAAGGTTTTATTCCGTTTGGACTCCGTTTGGTATTCCTTTTCCGCGAAACTCAAAAATAGGGAAAAAACAGGAACTAGCACTGGGCTCTAGGTTAATAGGTTAGTCCCAAAAATAATATAAAATAGCATATTAATGCATATAAAACATCCAAAACAGATAATATAATTTCATGGAACAATAAAAAATTATAGAGTTCTCAAACCTGTAGGGTTCGCACGCTTAACATTCGATGATGATATTTTATTATATGAGTTATGTGATTTGGTGACCGAATGTTGCTCAGAGTACCGGATGAGATCACAGACACGACAATGAGTCTCAGAATGGTCGAGAGGTAAAGATTTATATATAAATATATATATATATATATATATATATATATAGGACGACAGTATTTGGACACCAGAAGTGTTCCGGAGTGTATCGGGTATTTATCGGAGTACCGAAGGGGTTACCAGAACCCCAGAGGGGAATATACGGGCCATATGGGCCATGCGAGGGGAGCACACCAGCCCACAAGGGGTGGCCCTCCCCCCTATGGCAGGTGGCCGAATAGGAGAAGGAGAAGAGGGGGTTCGCCCCCCTTCCTTCTCTTCTTCCCCCTTCCTTTCTTCTCCCGTGGAAAAAGGAAAGGGGGGCGCCACTTGGGGAAACCCCAAGTAGGATTCGGATCCTACTTGGGGCGCCCCCTGGCTGCCTCTCCGCTCTCCCACCAATATATATGTGGGGAGGGGGGCGCCTAGAACACACAACATCAATTGTTAGCCGTGTGCGCCCCCCTCCCCACTTTACACCCCTGGTCATATTCTCGCGGTGCTTAGGTGAAGCCCTGCGAGGATCACATCACCATCGCCGTCACCATGCCGTCGTGCTGACGGAACTCATTGATACGTCTCCAACGTATCTATAATTTTTGATTGCTCCATGCTATATTATCTACTGTTTTGGACCATATTAGGCTTTATTATTCACTTTTATATTATTTTTGGGACTAACCTATTAAACGGAGGCCCCGCCCAAAATTGCTAATTTTTTTGCCTATTTCAGTGTTTCAAAGAAACAAAATATCAAACGGAGTCCGAACGGAATGAAACCTTTCTGGAACATGATTTTCTCACCGAACATGATGCAGGAGACTTGGACCCTACGTCAAGCAACCAACAGGGAAGGCACGAGGTAGGGGGGCGCGCCCTCCACCCTCATGGGCCCCCTGTTGCTCCACCGACGTACTTCTTCCTCCTATATATACCTACGTACCCCCGAACGATCGACACGGAGCCAAAACCTAATTCCACCGCCGCAACTTTCTCAGATCCATGAGATCCCATCTTGGGGCCTGTTCCGGAGTTCACTGAAGGGGAATCCACCATGGAGGGCTTCTACATCATCATAGCCTCCCCGATGAAGTGTGAGTAGTTTACCTCAGACCTTCGGGGTCCATAGTTAGTAGCTAGATGGCTTCTTCTCTCTTTTTGGATCTCAATACAATGTTCTCCCCCTCTCGTGGAGATCTATTCGATGTAATCTTCTTTTTTGCGGTGTGTTTGTTGGAGACCGATGAATTGTGGGTTTATGATCAAGATTATCTATGAGCAATATTTGAATCTTCTCTGAATTCTTTTATGTATGATTGGTTATCTTTGCAAGTCTCTTTGAATTATCCGTTTGGTTTGGCCAACTAGATTGGTAGTTCTTGCAATGGGAGAAGTTCTTAGCTTTGGGTTCAGTCTTGTTGTGTCCTTTCCCAGTGACAGTAGGGGAAGCAAGGCATGTATTGTATTGTTTCCATCGAGGATAACAAGATGGGGTTTTTATCATATTGCATGAATTTATCCCTCTACATCATGTCATCTTGCTTAAGGCGTTACTGCTTTCATTAACTTAATACTCTAGATGCATGCTGGATATCGGTCGATGAGTGGAGTAATAGTAGTAGATGCAGGCAGGAGTCGGTCTACTTGTCTCGGACGTGATGCCTATATACATGATCATACCTAGATACTCTCATAACTATGCTCAATTCTATCAATTTCTCAACAGTAATTCGTTCACCCACCATAAAATACTTATGCTCTTGAGAGAAGCCACTAGTGAAATCTATGGCCCTTGGGTCTATTCTCTATCATATCAATCTTCCATCACTTTATTATTGCTTTGCTTTTTTACTTTGCTTTTTTATTTCACTTTGCATCTTTATACCAAAAATATTATCTATCGTCTCTATCAGATCTCACTCTCGTAAGTGATCGTGAAGGGATTGACAACCCCTAATCGCGTTGGTTGCGTTGAGCTATTTGTTTTGTGTAGGTAAGAGGGACTTGCGCGTGGCCTCCTACTGGATTGATACCTTTGTTCTAAAAAACTGAGGGAAATACTTACGCTACTCTGCTGCATTATCCTCTCCTCTTCGGGGAAATCCAACGCAAGCTCAAGAGGTAGCAAGAAGAATTTCTGGCGCCGTTGCCGGGGAGCCTATGCAAAAGTCAACATACCAAGTACCCATCACCATCCCTTATCTCTCGCATTACATTATTTGCCATTTGCCTCTCATTTTCCTCTCTCCCACTTCACCCTTGCCGTTTTATTCGCCCTCTCTTTTCCGTTTGCCTTTTTCTCACTTGCTTGTCATTATGGCTAGTCTTATATCTTCTCTGTTGTCTCCCGAGAATGAAGTTCTAAATTTTAAGCAAAGGGAGGGAGAAAATCTAAAAGACGCTTGGTATAGAATTTGCAATGCTCAAAATAGATCTACCAGAAGCAATATACTTCAATTCTTCTCCGCAATTTTTATGTAGGTGCTAATCCTTGGTATAGATATATCCTTGATACCATTATCGGAGGGAATTTCTTGGGTAGCCATACCTTTGATTCTTATAATGCTATGATAGATTTATTCGGCTCACCACCTCTTTTGGTTAATGGAACTATGTTAACTTTAGAACATTTAATGCAAAGACTTGAAATTATTGAAAATAAAGTTGCTACCGTTGAGTTAATTGAAAATTTAGATAAAAGATCCACAATCAAATTACCCAATATGGATCTAAGGTAGGAGTAACTTTGAAAAATATTAAGGAGAAGGAACCCATAGTTAATGATAAAATAAATCAAGATTTCTCTAGAATCGATAAACTTGAGGGTATCATTACCAACTTGGGAACCGCTTTTTGTTCCGTAAAAAATACTCCAAGTCCACCCACTAAAGTTGCTAAGCTCATGTATGTTCCTAAAAATAAGGGTGAATCCTCTAGTAAGGAAACCGCGGATCTTAAATCCATAAGTATTCATCCTAATCTTTTTGCTATCATTAAGGAACCATTTGCTACGAATGAATTTTTTGTTTTTTTGCCTAAAATTTTGATAATTACTAGAAAGAAAGAAATTTCTAAAGAAGGTAGGTGCCTCGTTGAAGAATTGCCTACCAAAGATGGCAATACCTAGATCTATCCTTGCTTTTATGCCTAGCTAGGGGCGTTAAAAGATAGCGCTTGTTGGGAGGCAACCCAATTTTATTTTTAGTTTTTTGTTTTTGTTTCTGTTTAGGAATAAATAATCCATCTACCTTCTGTTTAGATGTGGTTTTATGTTTTAATTAGTGTTTGTGCCAAGTTAAACCTATAGGATCTTCTTGGATGATGGTTATTTGATCTTGCTGTAATTTCCAGAAACTTTTGGTTCACGAAAACAATTGTTAAAAATTACCAGAACGTGATAAAATAGTTATTACAATTGCTTCTGATCAATAAGCAAATTTCCTAGGTCTTCCTATTTTTTCTGAATTTTTGGAGTTCCAGAAGTTTGCGTTAGTTACAGATTACTACAGACTGTTCTGTTTTTGACAGATTCTATTTTTCGTGTGTTGTTTGCTTATTTTGATGAATCTATGGCTAGTAAAATAGTTTATAATCCATAGAGAAGTTGCAATGCAGTAGGTTTAACACCAATATAAATAAAGAATGAGTTCATTACAGTACCTTGAAGTGGTCTTTTGTTTTCTTTCGCTAACGGAGCTCATGAGATTTCTGTTGAGTTTTGTGTTGTGAAGTTTTCAAGTTTTGGGTGATTTTTTTTGATGGGTTATGGAACAAGGAGTGGCAAGAGCCTAAGCTTGGGGATGCCCATGGCACCCCCAAGATAAGCTAAGGACACCAAAAGTCAAAGCTTGGGGATGCCCCTAAGGCATCCCCTCTTCGCCACTTCCATCAAGAACTTTACTTGGAGCTATATTTTTATTCACCACATAATATGTGTTTTGCTTGGAGCGTCTTGTATGATTTGAGTCTTTGCTTTTTAGTTTACCACAATCATCCTTTCTGTACACACCTTTTGAGAGAGCCATACATGAATTGGAATTTGATAGAATACTCTATGTGCTTCACTTATATCTTTTGAGCTATATAGTTTTGTTCTAGTGCTTCACTTATAACTTTTAGAGCACGGTGGTGGATTTGTTTTATACAAACCATTGATCTCTCATACTTCACTTAGATTATTTTGAGAGTCTTAAATAGCATGGTAATTTGCTTAATAATAATAATATGCTTGGTATTCAAGATTTGTAAAACTTTCTTTTGAGCGCGTTGAATACTAAGAAAATTTTGATGCTTGATAATTGTTTTAAGATACGGAGGTAGTAATATTAGAGTCATGCTAGTTGAGTAGTTGTGAATTTGAGAAATACTTGTGTTAAAGTTTGTGATTCCCGTAGCATGCACGTATGGTGAACCGTTATGTGATGAAGTCGGAGCATGATTTATTTATTGATTGTCTTCCTTATGAGTGGCGGTCGGGGACGAGCGATGGTCTTTTCCTACCAATCTATCCCCTAGGAGCATGCGCGTAATACTTTGCTTTGATAACTTGTAGATTTTTGCAATAAGTATATGAGTTCTTTATGACTAATGTTGAGTCCATGGATTATACGCACTTTTCTCACCCTCCCACCATTGCTAGCCTTTCTAATACACAAGACTTTTCACGGTATCATATACCCACCATATACCTTCATCAAAACAGCCACCATACCTACCTATTATGGCATTTCCATAGCCATTCCGAGATATATTGCCATGCAACTTTCCACCGTTCCATTTATTATGACACGCTCCATCATTGTCATATTGCTTAGCATGATCATGTAGTTGACATCGTATTTGTGGCAAAGCCACCATTCATAATTCTTTCAGAATGTCACTCATGAATCATTGCATATCCTGCACATCACGGAGGCATACACATAGAGTCATATTTTGTTCTAAGTATCGAGTTGTAATTGTTGAGTTGTAAGTAAATAAAAGTGTGATGATCATGATTTTTAGAGCATTGTCCCAAGTGAGGAAAGGATGATGGAGACTATGCTTCCCCCACAAGTCGGGATGAGACTCCGGACGAAAAATAAAAAAAAAAGAAAAAAAATAAAAGAGGCCATAAAAAAAGAGAAAAGGCCCAAATAAAAAAATAAAAATAAAAAAAATGAGAGAAAAGGAGAGAAGGGACAATGTTACTATCCTTTTACCACACTTGTGCTTCAAAGTAGCACCATGATCTTCATGATAGAGAGTTTCTCATCTTGTCACTTTCATATACTAGTGGGAATTTTTCATTATAGAACTTGGCTTGTATATTCCAATGATGGGCTTCCTCAAATTGCCCTAGGTCTTCATGAGCAAGCGAGTTGGATGCACACCTGTCGGTGTCAAAACCGGCGGATCTCGGGTAGGGGGTCCCGAACTGTGCGTCTAGGCGGATGGTAACAGGAGACAAGGGACACGATGTTTTACCCAGGTTCGGGCCCTCTTGATGCGTGTAAAACCCTACGCCCTGCTAGATTAATATTGATGATGTGTGTTACAAGAGTGGATCTACCACGAGATCAAAGAGGCTAAACCCTAGAAGCTAGCCTATGGTATGATTGTTGTTCGCCCCACGGACTAAAACCCTCCGGTTTATATAGACATCGGATAGGGTTAGGGTTACACAGTAGTCGGTTACAATGGTAGGAGATCTACATATCCAGACGCCAAGCTTGCCTTCCACGCCAAGGAAAGTCCCATCTGGACATGGGACGAAGTCTTCAATCTTGTATCTTCATAGTCTTGGAGTCCGCCGATGATGATAGTTCAGCTATCCGGACACCCCTAGTCCGGAACTCCTCAAGAGTCTCTGAATCAAGGCTTCAATGACGATGAGTCCGCGCCAGATATCGCCTTCGGCATTGCAAGGCGGGTTCTTCCTCCAAATAATTTATAGAAGATTGTGAACACCAGGATAGTGTCCGCTCGCAAAGGTAAATTCCACATACCACCGTAGAGAGAATAATGTTACACAAGATCAATCACGACATATTTTGTATGGCGTGACGTCACACCACTACCAAGCCTTTATTCAAATTGTTTTTACTCTTCCACCTCAGCGCGTTTAGCGAAGCGGTTTCCTTGGCACATCTTGTCGAGGCAGAGATCGTGTTCCCCTTATTCTGGGATTCCCATCAATACGGACGTGGGTAACCCAACCGCGCCATTGATTGTGGCGCTTGGGAGATAAGCGAGTTTTACCAGGCGGTGGGGACACATGTTTTTGTCCGCCCATACAAGGATAAGGATCCAGCCCCTTTACCCGCCGCCTTTTTCCTCCTTGGCTTATCCATCTCCGCTGAACTCGAGCTCCAGCGCCTAAGTCCGCACTTCTCACCTCAACCTTCTCCAACTATGTCCGGAGCGGGAGGCAAGTGGATGGCCTCCTCCGTCATGGAGGGGCAGATCTGAAGCTGCTGATGCCGGATATCTGTCCCAAAGAACATCAAGCATCAGCTCCCCAACGAGGGAGAGCCTGCTCCCAACCCTGTGCCCCATGAGAGGGTAGTATTTCTTCCCCATTTCCTCCGCTGGACCGGGCTTCCCGCTTCATCCCTTTGTCCGGGGCTCATGTTCTACTACGGCCTAGATTTCCATGATCCGCCCCGAATTTTATCCTCAATATCTCGGCGTTTATCGTCAGGTGCGAGGCATTCCTCTGCATCTAGCCCCACTTGACTTGTGGCTCAAGACCTTGATGTCAAGCCGAAGGTTGTGAAGGGTAGCCAAGCGGAGTGCGGAGGCGCCATGGTGGGCAGGATGTCCCACGTTACGTGGCTGGAGGGTACTTTCTTGGAAACCATCAAGAGGTGGCAATCGGGGTGGTTCTACATCACCGAGCCAAGCGTGACTCTGATTGGGCAGCGCCCGAATTTAGATCTGGTATTCCCACACGGCTCTCCTCCTAGAAAGAGAGTGGCCGAATTTGGGGGGATTCGGAGGAGCTGACCGGACTCCAAGCCTGTATCCAGAAGCTGGCGGACAAGAAGCTCAAGCTCGTCAACGTAGTCCAGGTCATGCTCATCCGCCGGATTCTCCCGTGCCAGCGATGGGGCTTTAATATGTGGGAGTTTGATCCGGCGCAGCACCGCACTCGAGCGGGCTCTTCGCCACTACGCACGTAAGATGTCTGAATGTGCTGTTCAAGGGCGCCAAGCTCCCGCATCCGCCATCAAGATCGGGGATTCTGCCGCAGTGTCCAGCCGACGAGGTAAGTGATTTCACCACTTGTTTTCCATAGTTTGGCTCTATGCGGATCTAAACTCCCTTGCCTTTGATAGGAATGGTGGCGAAGGCGAATGGATTACCTGTCCGCCCCATTGCCAGAGGACCCAGCGGACGCCCGCCTAACGAGGCTGCTGGTTCGCACCCCCCGTGGTGCCGGAGAAGAAGGCCAAGAAGACGGCCACGGGGACTCGGAAGAGTTCCCGTTTTCAGGTGCTATCGGATGATGAATCCGAGGTCGACTCCTCCCACCAAGGTGAGGGGGAGAAGAAGAAAGCCTCTCCCCTAGCGGGGGGAGAAAAGAAAAGGAAGGCCTCCCCAACAAGGGAGGCCGAAGGGTCCAAGAAGGGAAAAATTCTTCCTCCGAACTGCTCCGGGCCGCCAAAGGACGATTTATTTAAGATCGGCATCCAAGGGCCAAGCCTGGCGAGATCGTAAGTATCCGGATACCCGAATAACCTCAAGGTTTTTATTTTCGCCACATAACGTCTTTCTAATGCCGCATACAACCCTGCAGTCCGCCCAAGGATGATCTTCCCGTTTCATCGAGCGGGTCCTTGGGTGCGTCGGATATAGATTCCCTTCCGACTGCCTCCACCCCCCGTGCCGCGGACGACGCCGAGGTGGGATCCCAGAAAAGGACCCACCAGGAGGGGGAGGCCCCGGAGGTGTCACAGGACACCCTCCCGGACTGTGCACCGGACTCAGCCCCGGAGGCCGCAGTGGCTCCGGAGTCCGGCGGGCGACCCCTTCGTAAGAAGGGCAAGACCGAGACGCCGGCTGCCTCCGTCCAACCGGAGGTGCCGGATAATTTGCTGGAGGCGCTCAATGGCGCCTCCTTCAAAGAGGAACACCGCACTGTTATGAGTGCGGTGATTCAGAAGGTGCAGCTCGCCAAGAGCGGGCTGACCGAAGCCTGCAATAGCCTTCTAACAGGCTTTGAGGTAAGAATTTCAATATATGTAAATTAGTACCGCATAGACAGTAGCCCATGATGCTCGGTTCGGTGTTCGGAAAGAAAAGCCGGACTGAGGATCTTTAGAAAGATAAACGCAGGAGCCATAAAAATATGTCAATATGGGATTGCAGGCTGTGCTGCTGACCTCCGCCCAGACCGATCATGGAGGTCAATACTTTGAAGAAAAACCTCGAGCGGTCCGAGAACGAAGCTCGCCAAGCCAAGAAGCAGCTCGAGGAAAAGAAGGTGAGTAATACCTTATGAAAATTGTACCTTACGTAAAAGGATTTGGTTGCAAGAAAAGGACAAGGATAACGTGGGTATTGTAGGGGCCACTAACGCGGTGGTGACCTCAAGGAGGCAAAGGCGTCGAACGTACGCGGCCGCTGAACGCACCGAGCGAGAGAAGCAGGAGGCGCGGTGGCGGAGGTACAGCAAGAGCTCCAGGATCTCGTGAAAAACATGAGAACTTGGAGCGTGACTCAAAGACTCGAGAGTCTCGAGCTTGCAACGGCTCTTGAGAGTGCCAAAGCCGCTAAGGCCGAAGCCTACAAGGCCCTCCAGAGATTGAGGCGGTGAAGAAAATAGCAGCGGTAAGGCATTTTTCATGCAGAGTAAGCATGTGAGTGTTAATTACCTGTTGCTTACCCGAATTCGAGCTCTGTATGCGTTCGCAGATCTTCCTCGCAGCGTGTCCGATGCTACCGCATTCTACCGGGCCGAGGAGGGAGCTCGACGGAGAAGGTCTTCTGGTCTCAAGATGTCGAGGCCGGACATCCGGTGTTTCTTAGCGACCAGCTGAAGCTGGTCGAGCTCCACAAGGCGGCCGAGCAGGCCATGAAAGGCCTCATAGTTCGGCCGTGGCCTAAGGAGGCCATGCACAGGAGCTACTTCGGCCTGGTGCGACGGCTGGTGGATGCGTGCCCGTGGGTTGAAGTTATCAAGCATTCCGCTTGTATCGAGGGTGCCCGTCGGCCCTTGCCCGCGCAAAGGTGCCTTTGGGGCAAGATGGATGCCTGTAAGCTCGTGACGGACCCGCCTCCAGAGGGCAAGGAGCATCGCACGCCAGAGATGCATTATAAGAGTGTGCTGAAGGGCGCCCGCACTATTGTGGGTGAGTGCTCCAAAGATGTAATATTTGAGTAGACTCGCATTTTGTTATCCTGCATGCGTTGAAAACTTAGTTCATATGCGCTTAAGCAACGCTTGTTAATTTAAAATATTACCTTCAGGCGGCTGTTTATCAAATCCGAGAGATGGCAAGTCGTCGGCTTCAAATTTCATGCCACGAATACCGGGTGTTCGATAAACTTGAGCGCTATTGTTCCCATTTTGGGTCCATCTAGGGAGGCACTCAACACAGCGAACAAGGCAACCGGACTTATAATGCTTGAACACTCTCACTTAGCCATAGAATTCTATAATTTTAAATTTCGCGAAGCCCCTAGTCTTCGGAAGGTCAATTTGGGGCGCTTATTCACGCCTTGGCGGACAGTATCCGCTCCTCGCTCTAAGCGCATAAGTCTCTAAGGACTCGCAAAAACCTCTCGAACAGCGACGGTCTCTCGCCTCATCATGACGGTCAGTTTTAGCTTTCTCCCCGAGGCGTTAACCCAAATTAATCGGGCGGAATCGCAAGGAGTTCTCCCGGTGCTACCTTAGCCGATATAACGGAACGTAAGGTACCAAAACACGGGAGCCGGGCAAACCCAACTATTGACCCAAGACATGATTCGGAGCCGATGCATATAGTGCTATAAGTTCGGGGTGCCGCACTTGTGAAAGTGTGCGGACTCATCACACCATAACGCGGGAAACATAAGCCCCTGGTGTATATTAGCCATACCATAGTGTACGGATGCAACATGTCGTAAATGAACATATGTATGAAAAAGAAATGCAATTATAAACAAAAAGGTGCTGCATTGTTTTATTTAATAAGTGTTGCTACGAATGCAGAACGATACAAATAGTGCGATAAGCAAGGTAGGAGACTGTTAAACATGTCCCCTTCCAGGGGTAGGCTGCAGATTGGTGTATGAAAATGCTCGTAATGGAGACCACCAGATATTAGTTGTAGCCTTTATCCTTCCTGGCTATTGCATCGTGAGTTCGGCAGGTCTGCTGCCGACAGGCTTCGACAAACGGAGTCCTGTGTTTAAAAAGTAAAAGGTAAAAAGAAAAGAAAAGGAACGACACACTTGAGAGCCCTTGTGTGGTTGAGCCGCAGCCTGGGTGTATTGTGGTCGTGCCCCCCTCCCCATGCCCATGGTATCTTCAGAGCGTAATGGTGTGTACGAAGGACCCTGCTGACGCTTTCGCAGAGCTGGGGTTGGGGCCGCATCGCTACGCTGGCGTGCTCGGAACGTGCTGTGGTCTTGTTGTAAGTTACTCCGGCGCATTTGCTGTGTCCGCCGCTTAACGGCCGGATTCGATAATTGCCTTAAGAGGCTACATTGCACTTCGCCATGAGAGCCGCCAGTATGTTCCTCCGCGGAGGGAACGCTCGATGTTTCCGTTGACCGTAATGACTCCTCGAGGGCCTGGCATCT
The DNA here is from genome assembly GCA_021605145.1 of Aegilops bicornis. NCBI lineage: Eukaryota > Viridiplantae > Streptophyta > Magnoliopsida > Poales > Poaceae > Aegilops > Aegilops bicornis. The sequence goes on from CM038669.1 coordinate 121,477,355, forward strand.
TGAGCTTGAGGTATGCGTAGTGCGGCACCGCGTTGAACTTTGCAAACGCGGTACGTCCGAGCAAGGCATGATAGCCGCTACGGAACGGGACTATGTCGAAGATTAACTCCTCGCTTCGGAAGTTATCCGGGGATCCGAAGACCACTTCCAGTGTAATTGAGCTTGTACAATTGGCTTCTACACCTGGTATGACGCCTTTAAAGGTCGTTTTGGTAGGTTTAATCCTTGAGGGGTCTATGCCCATCTTGCGCACTGTATCCTGGTAAAGCAGGTTCAGTTGCCGCCGTCCATCGTGACTCGGTTAGGTGAAATCCATTGACGATTGGGTCTAAGACCAGTCTGGCGAATCCCGTGGCGGATGCCGGTGGGGTGGTCCTTCGGTCAAAAGTGATCGGGCAGGAGGACCATGGATTGAACTTCGGGCAACCGGCTCCATCGCGTAGACATCCTCGAGTGCACGCCTTCCGCTCCCTTTTGGGTATGTGCGCTATGCGTATATCATGTTCACAAATCACCGTGGGGGAAACCCTTCGCCCTCTATTGTTCGGCGGTTGGGTCTCGTCCTCATCATCGCTATGCAGCCTCTTGTCATTGTTTTCGCAATTAACTTGCTCGCCTGCTTGAATACCCAACAGTCCCTGTTGGTGTGGTTAATGGCTTTTGGGGGTTGCGTGTATCCGCACAAGCGGTCGAGTATTCGGTCCAAACCGGACGGACCCGGAGTAGTTCGTTTGAATGGCTTTTCCACGACCGGTTTAGAGCCTTTGAATCCGGCATTGACTGCCGTATCCTCAATATTGTCGCCGTTAGTGCGGCGCTTTGTTTTTGTTACGACGCTGCCCGCCGCTTTGGTCCTTGAGGTCCGGACCGCCGTAATTTTTGGCTGAGGTTGTTGCTGCGTTAGCTACCTGTCCTCACCCACGCAGAAGCGGGTCATGAGTGATGTGAGGGCTGCCATGGATTTCGGCTTTTCCTGTCCTAGGTGCCGGGCAAGCCACTCGTCATGGATGTTATGCTTGAAGGCCGCGAGGGCTTCCGTGATCCCGGACAATCGACGATTTGGTTTTCTTGGTTAAGAACCGTGTCCGTAATTGTCCGCCGATTCGTCTGCTGCTGAATTATGTGGCTTAGGTCATTGGCGTCTGGTGGTCGCACATAAGTGACCTGGAAGTTATCGAGGAATGCGGCTTCCGTGTCCTCCCAGCTCCCAATTGACTCTGGCGGCAAGCTGTTGAGCCAATGCCGGGCTGGTCCTTTAAGCTTGAGGGGAGGTATTTGATGGCGTGAAGATTGCCGCCGCGGGCCATGTGGATGTGAAGGAGATAGTCTTTGATCCAAACCGCGGGGTCTGTTGTGCCATCATAGGATTCAATATTGACGGGTTTAAACCCTTCGGGGATTTGATGATCCATTACTTCGTCTGTGAAGCATAGTGGGTGTGCGGCGCCCAGACCGGGTGATATCACGACGGAGCTCAAAAGAGCTTGATCTGTTTTGTTCGCCCGGCCGGACTTATCAGGTCCGGGCGCGACGGTTGTCGCCATGTACCGTGGCGCCCACGCGATCCATAGATCGATCTTGATTGTCTTGCCTTGTCCTCCAATATATCTCGCAGTCCGAGCGTTCCCCTTTGGCCAAGCGCTTTTGAGCGATGCCGGGCACGGTTCTAGTGAAGGGCCTAGAGGCCTCTCTGTCAGCGCCACGGGTGGTCACCACCGTATTGTCTCCTGGTGATGCGGGTTCTTAAGCCTCCTCCTATAATCGGGGAGCAGCTTGCGTTTAGGGTAGCTTTTGAGGGGCGTCGAGCTCATGCTCTTCGCCGCGAGGACTTCGGTCCATTCGTCGGCTAGTCGATCCCGATCAGCTCTAAGTCGTTGTCGCTTTTTCTTTAGGCTGTTCGCCGTGGCCATAAGCCTGCTTCTAAAACGCTCTTGTTCGACGGGATTCTCAGGCACGACGAATTCATTGTCGTCGAGGCTTGCTTCGTCTTCGGAGGGAGGCATATAATCCTCTACCTCTTCTTCTTCCGCTCTCTCTTGAGGGGCTGGCGTCTTCATCCTCCTGCGATGGATCTTGCTGGAGTGGATTGTCTTCGGCGTTGTCCGGTGTATTGTTATCTCTGGTGTCGGAATCTTCATTCTTGCTGTGGCGGGATTTAGAGCGGCGCGCTTGGGCTGCTTCTTGGAGGGGTCATCCTCCGTTGTTCCATCGCCGTTCCCATCTTTTGGGATGTCCACCATATATATGTCATATGACGAGGTGGCCTTCCAGTGCCCTGTAGGCGCTGAGTCTTGGTCGTCTCCGCATCGCCGTCCATACCGTCGATGTCTTCGGAGTCGTAGTCTAGCATGTCGGTTAGATCGTCGACAGCGGCTACCAAGTGAGTGGTGGGTGGGCGTTGAATTTCTTCGTCGTCCGCATCCCAACCTTCCTGTCCGTAATCCGGCCAGGGCTCTCCGGATAAAGAGAGAGACTTTAGTGAATTCAGGATGTCGCCAAAGGGCAAGTGCTGAAAGATGTCCGCGACAGTGAACTCCATGATGGGCGCCCAATCGGATTCGATTGGCAAGGGCGTGGAGGGTTCGGAGTCCGGAGAGGAGTCCGGCACCCTGGAGTCTTTGCAAAGGACAGGGATGGTGTTCAGCTTGATCGCCGTAGAGATTGTAGCCCCCGAGGCGGTGTCCAACCACTCGTCCTCGGTCGGGGAATCCGGCTCCGGATTAAGGGCCAGAGCGGATACTGGTGCGGCCTCCGTGGCATCGCTCGCTGCAGAGCTAGATCATGCCCATCGAGACAAGGCGGCACGCTTGGTCGCGGCTCGAATCCGTCGAAGATCAAGTCCCGCGGATATCAGCCAGATAGTTTAGACTTCCAAACCTGACCTGGTGGCGGGCGTAGCTTTCGATCTGCTCCAGATGGCTGCTTAATTGGCCCGCAGCGGTAAAGCCGCCGAACACAAAGATCTGTCCGGGAGAAAAGTCTCATCCTGGACCGCGTCGTTGTTGATGATCGAAGGAGCCATCGGGCCTATCGGTGACGCATACGTAGGAACTCTCAATGAAAGCACCAATGTCGGTGTCAAAACCGCGGATCTCGTGTAGAGGGTCCCGAACTGTGCGTCTAGGTGAATGGTAACAGGAGACAAGGGACACGATGTTTTACCTGTGTTCGGGCCCTCCCGATGGAGGCAAAACCCTACGTCCTGCTAGATTAATATTGATGATGTGTGTTACAAGAGTGGCTCTACCACGAGATCAAAGAGGCTAAACCCTAGAAGCTAGCCTATGGTATGATTGTTGTTCGTCCTACGGACTAAAACCCTCCGGTTTATATAGACACCGGATAGGGTTAGGGTTACACGTAGTCGGTTACAATGGTAGGAGATCTACATATCCGTATCGCCAAGCTTGCCTTCCACGCCAAGGAAAGTCCCATCCGGAAACGGGACGAAGTCTTCAATCTTGTATCTTCATAGTCTTGGAGTCCGGCCAATGATGATAGTTCGGCTATCCGGACAGCCCCTTGTCCGGAACTCCCTCAACACCCACTTAGTTTCTTTTGTTGAGCTTTCATATACTTATAGCTCTAGTGCATCCGTTGCATGGCAATCCCTACTCACTCATATTGATATCTATTGATGGGCATCTCCATAGCCCGTTGATATGCCTAGTTGATGTGAAACTATCTTCTCCATTTTTTTCTTCTCCACAACCACCATTCTATTCCACATATAGTGCTATATCCATGGCTCACGCTCATGTATTGCGTGAAGATTGAAAACGTTTTGAGAATGTCAAAAGTATGAAACAATTGCTTGGCTTTTCATCGGGGTTGTGCATGATTTAAATACTTTGTGTGGTGAAGATAGAGCATAGCCAGACTATATGATTTTGTAGGGATAACTTTCTTTGGCCATGTTATTTTGAGAAGACATGATTGCTTTGTTAGTATGCTTGAAGTATTATTATTTTTATGTCAATACTAAACTTTTGTCTTGAATCTCTCGAATCTAAATATTCATACCACAATTAAGAAGAATTACATTGAAATTATGCCAAGTAGCACTCCGCATCAAAAATTATCTTTTAATCATTTACCTACTCGAGGACGAGCAGGAATTAAGCTTGGGGATGCCTGATACGTCTCCAACTTATCTATAATTTTTGATTGCTCCATGCTATATTATCTACTGTTTTGGACCATATTGGGCTTTATTATTCACTTTTATATTATTTTTAGGACTAACCTATTAACCGGAGGCCCAGCCCAGAATTGCTGTTTTTTGCCTATTTCAGTGTTTCGAAGAAACGGAATATCAAACGGAGTCCAAACGGAATGAAACCTTCGGGAACGTGATTTTCTCACCGAACATGATCCAGGATACCTGGACCCTACGTCAAGCAACCAACAGGGAAGGCACGAGGTAGGGGGCGTGCCCTCCCCCCTAGGCGCGCCCTCCACCCTCGTGGGCCCCCTGTTGCTCCACCAACGCACTTCTTCCTCCTATATATACCTACGCATCGAACGATCACACAGAGCCAAAAACCTAATTCCACCGCCGCAACTTTCTGTATCCATGAGATCCCATCTTGGGGCCTGTTCTGGAGCTCCGCCGGAAGGGTAATCCACCGCAGAGGGCTTCTACATCATCATAGCCTCCCCGATGAAGTGTGAGTAGTTTACCTCAGACCTTCGGGGTCCATAGTTAGTAGCTAGATGGCTTCTTCTCTCTTTTTGGATCTCAATACAATGTTCTCCCCCGCTCTCGTGGAGATCTAGCTATTCGATGTAATCTTCTTTTTGCGGTGTGTTTGTTGAGACCGATGAATTGTGGGTTTATGATCAAGATTATCTATGAGCAATATTTGAATCTTCCCTGAATTATTTTATGTATGATTGGTTATCTTTGCAAGTCTCTTCGAATTATCTGTTTGGTTTGGCCAACTAGATTGGTAGTTCTTGCAACGGGAGAAGTGCTTAGCTTTGGGTTCAATCTTGCGGTGCCCTTTCCCAAAGGATGAGGGGCAGCAAGGCACGATTGTATTGTTGCCATCGAGGATAACAAGCTGGGGTTTATATCATATTGCATGAATTTATCCCTCTACATCATGTCATCTTGCTTAAGGCGTTACTCTGTTTTCATTAACTCAATACTCTAGATGCATGCTGGATAGCGGTCGATGAGTGGAGTAATAGTAGTAGATGCAGGCATGAGTCGGTCTACTTGTCTCGGACGTGATGCCTATATACATGATCATACCTAGATACTCTCATAACTATGCTCAATTCTATCAATTGCTCAACAGTAATTCGTTCACCCACCATAAAATACTTATGCTCTTGAGAGAAGCCACTAGTGAAATCTATGGCCCTTGGGTCTATTCTCTATCATATCAATCTTCAATCACTTTATTATTGCTTTGCTTTTTTACTTTGCTTTTTATTTTACTTTGCATCTTTATACCAAAAATACCAAAAATATTATCTATCATCTCTATGAGATCTCACTATCGTAAGTGACCGTGAAGGGATTGACAACCCCTAATCGCGTTGGTTGCGTTGAGCTATTTGTTTTGTGTAGGTACGAGGGACTTGCGCGTGGCCTCCTCTTTGGATTGATACCTTGGTTCTCAAAACTGAGGGAAATACTTACGCTACTCTGCTGCATTATCCTCTCCTCTTCGGGGAAATCCAACGCAAGCTCAAGAGGTAGCACTCATCTTCTACCTTGACACCTTGCTGAATCAAGAAGGCGAGGGATGTCACTGAGTTGAACGTGTGCAGAACTCGGAGGTGCCGTACGTTCGGTACTCGATCAGTGGAGCGCGAAGAAAGTTCGACTACATCAACCGCGTTGTGAAACGCTTCCGCTTACGGTCTATGAGGGTACGTAGACGCACTCTCCCCCTCATTGCTATGCATCTCGAAGGATAGATCATTGCGTGTGCGTAGAATTTTTTTGTTTTCCATGCAACGATTCCCAACACCCTGCACCTCGGCAGAGCCCAAAGCTGTCGGGGAGTTCCATTCCTCCGGCCCAGAAGAGAGGTCGGGCGCCCTCACCGCCGATTGAGTTTGAGCTGAACTCCATGCTCATCTATGAGGAGTAAGAGAGAACAATCACCTTCTCTTGCAGTAGTTTCAGTAGGTCTGCTTACTCTTCTTGACCAATCTTTTGCTTACTGCCATTGTCAGGGAGGAGGAGGAGACAGAGACCCTCATCCACCGGTCCAAGCGGCTCAAGCATGTGAAGCCGCCGAAGACTATGGAGGGCACGGGTCTGGCGGGGAGCAACACAAGCGACCCGCCACCAAGCCCCCAGCTCAGCCCCTGGCAAGAAAGCACGGGATTGATCCCTCCTGTGGGGAGCGATGCAGGAGAGCTCCCAACCTCCTCGGCTGGAAAAGGAGGGGAGGTGATCCTGGACGAGCACCTCCATGAAGGACCAACTCCGCCCACCGATTGAGTCGAGGAGCCCCCGACGATGGCTTCAACAGGAGAGCTTGCCTAGGACGACATCGTGGGTGTTGTGGGAGGGGACGGAAACCATGGCCTGACAACTGATGTTGTCGGGGAAACTGAGGACTCCGCCTGGCAGACTCCTCCGGGTAATTTTTCTCCCTCCCACTCTTTTTTATTCTCTTCTTTTTTTACCATCTTGCTTCATGCTTCGGGCTTTCATGATATCTTTGTTTCTTGATTTTTGCTCGCCGTCTTCGCTTGCAGCCCATCAGGCCGAAGAACTTGAACTGCTGGAAGAATTGGCCAGCATAGGGAGAGATGCAATGGATGGAGCCGCCAAGATTGCTGCCGCAGAGGGGCAGTGACATGCTACTGGGAGTGCCCTGATATGTCTCCAACGTATCTACTTTTTCTAACGCTTTTCCTCTTGTTTTGGACTCTAATTTGCATGATTTGAATGAAACTAACCCCGGACTGACGCTATTTTCAGTAGAACTATCATGGTGTTGTTTTTGTGCAGAAATAAAAGTTCTCAGAATGGAATGAAACTTTGCGAGGATTTTTTATATAATAAAAGAGAATTTCTGGAGCCAAGAGCCACCATAGGGGTGCACCTGGGTGGGCACAACCCACCAGGGCGCACCTGCCCTCCCAGGCGCGCCCAGGTGGGTTGTCCCCACAGACCCTAAAATCGACGCTATAAAATCCCATTTTCGGAGAAAAAATTAGGGATAATTATCGCAATCCACGAGATGGAGCCGCCGTCACCTCTTGTTCTTCATCGGGAGGCCAGATCTGGAGTCCGTTTGGGGCTCCGGAGAGGGGGATCTTCGTTCTTCGTCATCACCAACCCTTCTCCATTGCCAATTCCATGATGCTCCCCACCGGGAGTGAGTAATTCCTTCGTAGGCTCGCTGGTCGGTGAGGAGTTGGATGAGATTAATCATGCAATCTAGTTAGTTTTGTTAGGGCTTGATCCCTAGTATCCACTATGTTCTGAGATTGATGTTGCTATGACTTTGACATGCTTAATGCTTGTCACTTTGGGCCCGGGTGCCATGATTTCAGATCTGAGATGTTTATATTATCACCATTATATCCATGTTCTAGATCCGATTTTGCAAGTTATAGTCACCTACTACGTGTTATGATCTGGCAACCCCGGAGTGACAATAGTCGGGACCACTCCCGGTGATGACCGTAGTTTGAGGAGTTCATGTATTCACCATGTGTTAATGCTTTCTTCCGGTCCTCTATTAGAAGGAGGCCTTAATATCCCTTAGTTTCCAATTGGACCCCGCTACCACGGGAGGGTAGGACAAAACATGTCATGCAAGTTCTTTCCATAAGCACGTATGGCTATTTACGGAATACATGCCTACATTATATTTATGAACTGGAGCTAGTGCCGTATCGCCCTAGGTTATGACTGTCACATGATGCATATCATCCAACAAATTACCGATCCAATGCCTACGAATTTATCTTATATTGTTCCTGCTAAGTTACTACTGCTACTGTTACTGTTGCACTTGCTACAAAACTACTGCTATCACTGTTACCGTTACCATTGCTGCTGCTACTATTATCAAAACTATCATATTACTTTGCTACTGATCATGTTGCTCCAGATAAATAATCTCCAGGTGTGGTTGAATTGACAACTCAGCTACTAATACTTGCAAATATTCTTTGGCTCCCCTTGTGTTGAATCTATAAATTTAGGTTGAATAATCTACCCTCGAAAACTGTTGCGATCCCCTATACTTGTGGGTTATCAAGACCTTTTTCTGGCGCCGTTGCCGGGGAGCATAACTATATTTGTTGAGTCACTTGGGATTATTATCAATTTATCACTATGAAGAATCTGAAGGATGCTAAGACTAAGATTTATCTCTCAAAGATGAGGGGAGGTAAGGAACTGCCATCCAGTTCTGCTTTAGATTCACCTTCTGAAATAAGTAGACTTGCAACACCACCATGATACGTCTCCAACGTATCTATAATTTTTGATTGTTCCATGCTATTATATTATCCATCTTGGATGTTTTATATGCATTTATATGCTGTTTTATATGATTTTTGGGACTAACCTATTAACCTAGAGCCCAGTGCCAGTTTCTATTTTTTTCCTTGCTTTTGAGTTCTACAGAAAAGGAATACCAAATGGAGTCCAATTGACGTGCCAATTTTTGATGATTTTTTATGGACCAAAAGAAGCCCCCAGAGTAAAAGAGTTGGGTCAGAAGAGTCCCGAGCCATCCACGAGGGTGGAGGGCGCGCCCTACCCCCTGGGCACACCCCCTATCTCGTGGATGACTCGGAGACCCCCCTGACGTGAGACTGATGCAAAAAATTCATATAAATACAGAAACCCCCCAAAAGAAACCTAGATCGGGAGTTCCGCCGTCGCAAGCCTCTGTAGCCATGAAAAACCAATCTGGACCCTGTTCCGGCACCCTGCCGAAGGGGGAATACCTCACCGGTGGCCATCTTCATCACATCGGTGCTCTCCATGACGAGGAGGGAGTAGTTCACCCTCGGGGCTGAGGGTCTGTACCAGTAGCTATGTGTTTGATCTCTCTCTCTCTCTCTCTCTCTCTCTCTCTCTCTCTCTCTCTCTCGTGTTCTTGATATGGCACGATCTTGATGTATCGCGAGCTTTGCTATTATAGTTGGATCTTATGATGCTTCTCCCCCTCTATCTTCTTGTAATGGATTGATTGTTCCCACTGAAGTTATCTTATCGGATTGAGTCTTTAAGGATTTGAGAACACTTGATGTATGTCTTGCATGTGCTTATCTGTGGTGACAATGGGATATTCACGTGATCTACTTGATGTATGTTTTGGTGATCAACTTGCCGGTGCAGTGACCTTGTGAACTTATGCATAGGGGTTGCTGCGTTTTAAATCTTGACTCTCCAGTAGAAACTCTGGGGCACTCTTTGAAGTACTTTGTGTTGGTTCGAATAGATGAATCTAAGATTGTGTGATGAATATCGTATAATCATACCCACGGATACTTGTGGTGACATTGGGGTATCTAGGTGACGTTAGGGTTTTGGTTGATGTGTGTCTTAAGGTGTTATTTTACTATGAACTCTAGGGCTGTTTGTGACACTTATAGGAATAGCCCAATGGATTGATCGGAGAGAATAACTTTGAGGTGGTTTCGCACCCTACAATAATCTCTTCGTTTGTTCTCCGCTATTAGTGACTTTGGAGTGACTCTTTGTTGCATGTTGAGGGATTGTTATATGATCCAATTATGTTATTATTATTGAGAGAACTTGCACTAGTGAAAGTATGAACCCTAGGCCTTGTTTCCTAGCATTGCAATACCGTTTACGCTCACTTTTACCACTTGCTACCTTGCTATTTTTATATTTTCAGATTACAAAAACCTATATCTACCATCCATATTGCACTTTTATCACCATCTCTACGCCAAGAATCATCGCACCTATACAATTTACCATTGTATTGGGTGTGTTGGGGACACAAGAGACTCTTTGTTATTTGGTTGCAGGGTTGTTTGAGAGAGACCATCTTCATCCTACGCCTCCCACGGATTGATAAAGATTAGCTCATCCACTTGAGGGAAATTTGCTACTGTCCTACAAACTCTGCACTCTGAGGCCCAACAACGTCTACAAGAAGAAGGTTGTGTAGTAGACATCAAGCTCTTTTCTGGCGCCGTTGCCGGGGAGGATAGTGCTTGAAGGTATATCTTTAGATCTTGCCATTGAATCTTTTAGTTTCTTGTTTTATCACTACTCTAGTCTATAAAAGAAAACTACAAAAAAATGGAATTGAGGTTGCCTCATATGCTTCATCTTTTTAATGTATTTCATGAAAAAGATGGAAAGGAAAATTGTGCCCAAGTGCTAGAAGAAGAATGCATTAAAATGTTTGGCACTAAATCTTTGAATGATGAGCATGATTGAAATGTTATTAGTATGAATTCCTTGAATATCCATGATGCTAATGATATGCAAAGCCACAAGCTTGGGGATGCTATGTTTGATGAAGATGATATTTTTAGTCCCCCAAGTTTTGATGAGAAAATATATTATGATGATAGCATGCGTCCTATTTATGATGATTATATTGATGAAAGTGGGTTTGGAAGAGTGTCAACTTTAGGAAGTAATGATCCCACTATTTTGGAGGGTGTTGAATCTTATTGTGACAATTATGAAAGTGGATTTGGAGAGGTCATGACTTTATTTAGTAATGATTCCACTATCTTGGAAGAGGTTTCAATTGATTATGATGAGAACAAAGTTGCTACTTATGATGATTATTGTGATGATACTTATGTTATAAAAAGTAGTGATGATTATATTTACAAAACTTGTTATGATTATGATTACCCTTTTTCTGAACATTATTCTTTTAATGTGGAAACAATTTATAGTATTCGAGTTTTTTATTTTATTCCCACTATTCCGAATGAGAAGAAATTTGCTTATGTGGAGAGTAACAAAATTTCTATGCTTGTAGATCATGAAAAGAATGCTTTATGTGATAGTTATATTGTTTAATTCATTCATGATTCTACTGAAATTTATTATGAGGGAGGAATATATGCTTGTAGGAATTGCAATAATATCAAGTTTCCTCTCTATGTGTTGAAAATCTTGAAGATTTGCTTGTTTTACCTTCCTATGCTACTTGTTTCTTGTTCCCATAAGTTGTTTTATCACAAAATCCCTATGCATAGGAAGTGGGTTAGACTTAAATGTGCTAGTCATATTCTTCATGATGCTCTCTTCGTGTTTCAATTCTTATCTTTTATGTGAACGTCATTGAAATCATCATGCCTAGCTAAAAAGGCATTAAAGAAAAGCGCTTGTTGGGAGACAACCCAATATTTACCCTTACCGTTTTTGTGTGTTCACATGATTAAGCTACTTTAGTAATCATGTTTTATAGCTTTTGTTTCAATAAAGTGCGACGTAAGACCTTTAGGATAGCTTACGGTGATAGTTGTGTTGATCCTGCTGAAAATCAGAAACTTCTACGCTCAGTAAATTAGTTTTGATAATTCACATAATCGTGCTCTTGATCTGATTCGTTTTGCTATGCATTGGTACACAAATTTCTCAGGTTTTCCTAATTTGGATGGATTTTTGGAGTTACAGAAGTATTCGAGAGTTACAGATTACTACAGACTGTTCTGTTTCTGACAGATTCTGTTTTCTATTTGTTGTTTGCTTATTTTGATGAATCTATGAGTAGTATCGGAGGGTATGAACCATACAGAAGTTGGAATACAGTAGATATTACACCAATATAGAAAAGGAATGAGTTCACAATAGTACCAAAAGTGGTGATTTATTTTCTTATACTAACGGAGCTTACGAGTTTTCTGTTGAGTTTTGTGTTGTGAAGTTTTCAAGTTTTGGGTAAAGATTCGATGGACTATGGAATAAGGAGTGGCAAGAGCCTAAGCTTGGGGATGCCCAAGGCACCCCAAGGTAATATTCAAGGACAACCAAGAGCCTAAGCTTGGGGATGCCCCGGATGTCATCCCCTCTTTCGTCTTCGTTCATCGGTAACTTTACTTGGAGCTATATTTTTATTCACCACATGATATGTGTTTTGCTTGGAGGGTTATTTTGTTTTATTTTGTTCTGCTTGCTGTTTGAATAATATCGCAAGATCTGAAATTCTTAAATGTTAGAGAGTCTTCACATAGTTGCATAATTATTCGACTACTCATTGATCTTCACTTATATCTTTCGGAGTAGTTTGTCATTCGCTCTAGTGCTTCACTTATATCCTTTTAGAGCACGACGGTGGTTTTATTTTGAAGAAATAGATGAACTCTCATGCTTCACTTATATTATTTTGGGAGTCTAAAACATCATGGTAATTTGCTTTGGTTACGAATTTAGTCCTAATATGATGGGCATCCAAGAGGGATATAATAAAAAAATTCATATAAAGTGCATTGAATACTATGAGAAGTTTGATTCCTTATGATTGTTTTGATATATGAAGATGGTGATATTAGAGTCATGCTAGTGGAGTAGTTGTGAATTTGAGAAATACTTGTGTTAAAGTTTGTGATTCCCGTAGCATGCATGTATGGTGAACCGTTATGTGATGAAGTCAGAGCATGATTTATTTTTTGATTGTCTTCCTTTGTGTGGAGGTCGGGATCGCGCGATGGTTAACTCCTAGCAACCCTTCCCCTAGGAGCATGCGTGTAGTACTTTGCTTCGATGACTAATAGATTTTTGCAATAAGTATGTGAGTTATTTATGACTAATGTTGAGTCCATGGATTATACACACTCTCACCCTTCCACCATTGCTAGCCTCTCTTGTGCCGCACAACTTTCGCCGGTACCATACACTCACCATACCTTCCTCAAAACAACCATCATACCTACCTATTATGACATATTCCATAGCCATTCCGAGATATATTGCCATGCAACTTTCCGCCGTTCCGTTTATTATGACACGCTTCATCATTGTCATATTGCTTTGCATGATCATGTAGTTAACATCTTATTTGTGGCAAATCCACGTTTCATAATTCTTTCAGACATGTCACTCTTGATTCATTACACATCCCGGTACACCGCCGGAGGCATTCATATAGACTCATATTTTGTTCTAAGTATCGAGTTGTAATTCTTGAGTTGTAAGTAAATAAAAGTGTGATGGTCATCATTATTAGAGCATTGTCCCATGTGAGGAAAGGATGATGGAGACTATGATTCCCCCACAAGTCGGGATGAGACTCCGGACGAAAAAAAGAGGCCATAAAAAAGAGAAAAGGCCCAAATAAAAAAAATAAAAAAGTAAAAAAATGAGAGAAAAAGAGAGAAGGGGAAATGCTACTATCCTTCTACCACACTTGTCCTTCAAAGTAGCACCATGATCTTCATGATAGAGAGTCTCCTATTTTGTCACTTTCATATACTAGTGGGAATTTTTCATTATAGAACTTGGCTTGTATATTCCAATGATGGGCTTCCTCAAATGCCCTAGGTCTTCGTGAGCGAGCAAGTTGGATGCACACCCACTTAGTTTCTTTTGAGCTTTCATACACTTATAGCTCTAGTGCATCCGTTGCATGGCAATCCCTACTCACTCACATTGATATCTATTGATGGGCATCTCCATAGCCCATTAATATGCCTAGTTGATGTGAGACTACCTTCTCCCTTTTTGTCTTCTCCACAACCACCATTCTATTCCACATATAGTGTTATGTCCATGGCTCACGCTCATGTACTGCGTGAAAATTGAAAAAGTTTGAGAATACTAAAGTATGAAACAATTGCTTTTCTGAAACCGGGGTTCATGATTTACATATTTTGTGTGATGAAGATAGAGCATAGCCAGACTATATGATTTTGTAGGTATAACTTTCTTTGGCCATGTTATTTTGAGAAGACATGATTGCTTCGTTAGTATGCTTGAAGTATTATTATTTTTATGTCAATATTAAACTTTTGTTTTGAATCTTATGGATCTGAATATTATTGCCACCATAGAGAAGATTACATTGATAAATATGTTAAGTAGCATTCCACATCAAAAATTCTGTTTTTATCATTTACCTACTCGAGGACGAGCAGGAATTAAGCTTGGGGATGCTTGACACGTCTCCAACATATCTATAATTTTTTATTGTTCCATGCTATTATATTATCCAACTTTGATGTTTTATATGCATTTATATGCTGTTTTATATGATTTTTGGGACTAACCTATTAACCTAGACCTATTAACCTAGAGCCAAGTGCCAGTTTCTGTTTTTTTCCTTGTTTTTGAGTTTTACAGAAAAGGAAATACCAAACGGAGTCCAATTGACGTGCCAATTTTTGATGATTTTTTATGGACCAAAAGAAGCCCCCGGAGTAAAAGAGTCGGGCCAGAAGAGTCCCGAGCCATCCACGAGGGTGGAGGGCACGGCCTACCCCCTGGGCACGCCCCCTATCTTGTGGATGACTCAGAGACCCCCCTGACGTGAGACCGATGCCAAAAATTCCTATAAATACAGAACCCCCCAGAAAGAAACCTAGATCGGGAGTTCCGCCGCCACAAGCCTCTGTAGCCACGAAAAACCAATCGGGACCCTGTTCCGGCACCCTGCTGGAGGGGCGATCCCTCACCAGTGGCCATCTTCATCATCCCGGCGCTCTCCATGATGAGGAGGGAGTTGTTCACCCTCGGGGCTGAGGGTATGTACCAGTAGCTATGTGTTTGATCTCTCTCTCTCTCTTGTGTTCTTGATATGGCACGATCTTGATGTATCGCGAGCTCTGCTATTATAGTTGGATCTTATGATGCTTCTCCCCCTCTATATTCTTGTAATGGATTGAGTTTTCCCTTTGAAGTTATCTTATCGGATTGAGTCTTTAAGGATTTGAGAACACTTGATGTATGTATTGCATGTGCTTATCTGTGGTGACAATGGGATATTCACGTGATCTACTTGATGTATGTTTTGGTGATCAACTTGCGGGTTTAGTGACCTTGTGAACTTATGCATAGGGGTTGGCACACGTTTTCATCTTGACTCTCTGGTAGAAACTTTGGGGCAGTCTTTGAAGTACTTTGTGTTGGTTTCATTAGATGAATCTGAGATTGTGTGATGCATATCGTATAATCATACCCACAGATACTTGTGGTGACATTGGAGTATCTAGGTGACATTAGGTTTCTGGTTGATGTGTGTCTTAAGGTGTTATTTTACTACAAACTCTAGGGTTGTTTGTGACACTTGTAGGAATAGCCCAATTGATTGATCGGAAAGAATAACTTTGAGGTGGTTTTGTACCCTACAATAATCTCTTCGTTTGTTCTCGGCTATTAGTGACTTTGGAGTGACTCTTTGTTGCATGTTGAGGGATTGTTATATGATCCAATTATGTTATTATTGTTGAGAGAACTTGCACTAGTGAAAGTATGAACCCTAGGCCTTGTTTCCTAGCATTGCAATATCGTTTACTTTCACTTTTACCACTTGCTACCTTGCTGTTTTTATATTTTCAGATTACAAAAACCTATATCTACCATCCATTCTACAATTGTATCACCATCTCTTCGCCGAACTAGTGCACCTATACAATTTACCATTGTATTGGGTGTCTTGGGGACACAAGAGACTCTTTGTTATTTGGTTGCAGGGTTGTTTGAGAGAGACCATCTTCATCCCACACCTCCCACGGGTTGATAAACCTTAGGTCATCCACTTGAGGGAAATTTGCTACTATCCTACCAACCTTTGCACTTGGAGGCCCAACAACCTCTACAAGAAGAAGGTTGTGTAGTAGACATCACACCACCACATGCTATTAATCCTGATATGTTGCAAGTTATTAATGATGCTACTTCTACTATGAATGATACTTATGATGATGTTAGTACCTTGCTTGATGATGATGATGTGCCACTTGGTGACTTTCTTGATGGACAAATTGCTAGAGTAAGACAACATGATGTTGTTGAGTCTGATGATGAGCTTGAAACTAAATATCTTGAAACACCTGCTAGAACTATCCTTCCTAGACATGAATTTCCTAAGGTACCGGAAGGTTATGTTATGAATGAGGAGACAACTAGAGATATTCTTGCTTGTAAGGATAGAGATGATCTAGAGAAATTCCTATGCAAGTATAAAGAAAAATCTCTGAATGCTAGAATGCAATATGATCTTAAGTTTGCTACTTCACCTATCTTTATTGATGATAAGGATTATGAATTCTCTGTCGACACAGAGTTAATTACTTTGGTTGAATCTGATCCTTTCCATGGTTATGAAACTGAAACTATTGTGGCACATCTTACTAACTTGAAGACATAGCCACCCTTTTTACTCATGATGAGAAGACTCGCTATTACTTTATTCTCAAATTATTTCCGTTCTCATTAAAGGGTGATGCTAAAGCTTGGTACAATACTCTTGCTCCTAGTTGTGTGCGTAGTCCCCTGGATATGATTTATTATTTCTCTGAAAAATATTTCCCTGCTCATAAGAAACAAGCTGCTTTACAGGAAATATTTAACTTTGTGCAAACTAAAGAAGACAGTCTCCCACAAGCTTGGGGGAGGCTTTGCCAGTTATTTAATGCTTTGCCTGGTCATCCTCTTAAGAAAAATGAAATACTTGATATCTTCTATAATGGACTAATCGATGCTTCTAGGGATTTCCTAGATAGTTGTCTTTGGTTGTGTTTTCGGGGAACGAGCTGTTGGGCAAGCTGAAGAATTATTGAATAATTGAAAAATTATGATGATTGGACTCTTCCTGAACCACCGCCTAAACCCACTCCGAAGAAGAGGGGTATATTATATCTCAGTCCTGAAGATATGCAAGAGGCAAAGAAATCTATGTAGGAAAAAGGTATTAAAGCTGAGGATGTCAAAATTTTACCTCCTATTGAAGAAATACATGGGCTTGATACACCACCACTGCCTAAGGTAGTAGAGGTAAATTATCTAATGAAGTTTAGTGATAATGATAATCCTCACAATATGCACCCTAGCCAATGCCTTTATGAGTTTTAAAACTACATTAGAAAACAAGATCACTTCAATGCAAATGTTATGAAACAATTAAAATACAATTCGGATATGATTGCTCGCTTGAGTGACTTGTTATTTAGAATCTCAAATGATGTTAGAGGTGTTGGAAAGCATGCTTCTATGGTTCAAACTCAGTTAGAACAAGTTGCTAAATCTCAAAGAGAGTCACTAGATGAAATGAATAATAACGTGCATGACTTTGTTGTTAGAGTAGCAACTAGAGGAGGTAAAATGACTCAGGAACCACTTTATCCTGAGGGACACCCAAAAAGAATTGAGCAAGACTCTCAAAGAGCTAACACTGATGCACATAGTCCTTCTAAAAAGAAAAAGAAGAAGAAAAATGATAGGACTTCACATGCTTCTAGTGAACCTGAAGTAGAAAAACCTCCTCATAATGATAATGAAGTCTCTATCTCTGATGCTGAAACTCAGTCTGGTAATGAACACTCACCTTCTGATAATGAAAAATATAATGATGAGGTTCATGAAGACACTCAAACAAATAGTAAAGAACCAGATAATGATGTTGAGATAGAACCACTAGTTGATCTTGATAACCCACAACCTAAGAATACAAGATATGACAAAAGAGACTTTATTGCTAGAAAAAACGGTAAAGAAAGAGAACCGTGGGTTCAAAAACCTATGCTCTTTCCACCTAAGTTAACTAAAAAGAAAGATGATGAAGAATTTGAACGCTTTGCTGAAATGCTGAGGCCAGTCTTTTTGCGCACTCGCTTGACTGATATCTTGAAAATGCCTCCTTATGCAAAGTATATGAAAGATATCATCACCAATAAGAGAAAAATACCCGTGACGCCCCTGATTCAACCGTATACGTACGTACACGCAAACGTGTACGATCAAGATCAGGGACTCACGGGAAGATATCACAACACAACTCTAAAAATAAAATAAGTCATACAAGCATCATAATGCAAGCCAGGGGCCTCGAGGGCTCGAATACAAGTGCTCGATCATAGACGAGTCAGCGGACGCAACAATATCTGAGTACAGACATAAGTTAAACAAGTTGCCATAAGATGGCTAGCACAAACTGGGATACAGATCGAAAGAGGCGCAAGCCTCCTGCCTAGGATCCTCCTAAACTACTCCTGGTTGTCGTCAGCGTCTGCACGTAGTAGTAGGCACCTCCAGTGTAGTAGGAGTCATCGTTGACGGTGGCGTCTGGCTCCTGGGCTCAATCATCTGGTTGTGACAACCAGGAAGAAAGGAAGGGGGGAAGCGGGGAGCAAAGCAACCGTGAGTACTCATCCAAAGTACTCGCAAGCAAGGATCTACACTACATATGCATTGGTATCAATGAATGGGTAGTATCTGTGGACTGAACTGCAGAATGCCAGAATAAGAGGGGGATAGCTAGTCCTATCGAATACTACGCTTCTGGTAGCCTCCATCTTGCAGCATATAGATGAGAGTAGATGGTAAGTTCACCAAGTATCATCGCATAGAATAATCCTACCCGGCGATCCCTGTCGGTGTCCAAACCGGCGGATCTCGGGTAGGGGGTCCCGAAGTGTTTCTAAGGTCGATGGTAACAGGAGACAGGGGATACAATGTTTACCTAGGTTCAGGCCCTCTCTGTGGAGGTAATACTGTCGGTGTCAAAACCGGCGGATCTCGGGTAGGGGGTCCCGAACTGTGCGTCTAAGGCGGATGGTAACAGGAGGCGGGGGACACGATGTTTACCCAGGTTCGGGCCCTCTCGATGGAGGTAATACCCTACTTCCTGCTTGATTGATCTTGATGATATGAGTATTACAAGAGTTGATATACCACGAGATCGTAGAGGCTAAACCCTAAAGGCTAGCCTATGGTATGATTGTTGTCGCCCTCTGGACTAAACCCTCCGGTTTATATAGACACCAGAGGGGGCTAGGGTTACACAGAGTCGGTTACAAGGGAGGAGATCTACATATCCGTATTGCCAAAGCTTGCGTTCCACGCCAAGGAGAGACCCATCCGGACACAGGACGAAGTCTTCAATCTTGTATCTTCATAGTCCAACAGGCCGGCAAAAGGATATAGTCCGGCTGTCTGCAGACCCCTAATCCAGGACTCCCTCAGTAGCCCCCGAACCAGGCTTCAATGGCGATGAGTCCGGCGCGCAGATTGTCTTCGGCATTGCAAGGCGGGTTCTTCTCCAAATTCTGAATACCTGCTGAGTAGTGTCCGACTTCCCATAAATATTGTACTTCTTGGCTTCCGCGCCCAATAATGGCTGTCTTCCACGTGTCAAGCGAATGCGAGAAGCCAGGGCATTTTTACATTTGCCACCCTAGCCATATGAGTAAACTGTCTATTAAAGAGACGGGGATTCGTAGATCCATATCACACCATCCTCCCACGGCGAGTGTCCATCGGAGCGCGCTCGGAAAAATCCATTCCAACATGGCCGGCCATCGCAGCTCCTCCTCTTGCTCCCGTAGCCCTAAGCCCGATGATTGGAAGAAGTGTTCCGTCCCGCACAACCAATTAGTAAAGTTACAGACCCAGGGATTTCTCCCTCCAGTGTATATGCTCCCCGTTCGAGCCGGGCTCGCCACCTATAATGGCGGGGAGCACGCGGAGAGCTTTCCCAATCCCTCCAAGGGGGAGCGGGTATGCCTTGTCCCTTATTTATTAAGGGGACTTGGATTTCCAATCCATCCGTTCCTCCGCGGGCTCCAGGAGTTTTATGGCCTCCAGTTGCATAATCTCACCTCGCTTCCATATTACACATCGCTGGTTATGTTGCCCTTTGTGAGCTGTTTACGGGCTCGAAGCTCATTTCGAGCTGTGGAAGAGGCTATTTGCCTTGTACCCCATACCTAAGGGGTCAATATATCAAGTGGTGAGCCGAAATATGGCGCATCGCCGGGACCGGATACCTGTCCGGCACCCCGAAGAAGACGTCCGAAGACTGGCCTTCAGAGTGGTTTTACATGGAGGACGTCCCCCTTCCAGATCCTATTCGGATAGGCCTTCCCGAGTTCGATAATGCCCCTTTGAAGAAACGCCGAAACCGGCACCCACGGATCCCTCGGGAAGAAGATAACAGAGAAGTCCTTTACCTGATGGGCCGGATAAAAGTGTTGGCTCAATCAGGACTGACAATAACCGAGGTTATGTCAATATGTATAATGCGGGGGGTGCAGCCACTTCAATATCGAGGGCACCCCATGTGGCACTTTAACAGGGAAGATGATGCCACCCGCTGCGGGCGCAACAGACCGGACTTAGTTGCTACTCTAGCAAAAATTCTGTCCGATCTGTACAAGGGAGAGGAAGAGGAGTTCATCCGCATTAAGCCACGGGATGGATTCTCCATGTACAACCCTCCGAGCTGGGTGAGCTGTCACTTCTTACTCCCAGCCTTCCCGCATTCATCGTCATAAGTATTTACCTTGCCGTTTCTTGGCAGGAACTGCGAAAGGCTGCAAGGGAGGTCAACAACCCACGTCCACAACCGGAGGACCCTGACCGGTCCCTCGATCCCGGACTCGAAGAGGATCCGGACATATTTGTGGAGCTGATCAACAGGACATTCTATCAATTGAGCTGCGATGATGCCATGGTGGCCATCATAGCCGACTATTCGGGGCTACTCCCTGCATCGCATGTAAGAAAAATCAGAGCCCCAACTTCCGAGAAGGATTCCCTTTTATGCACTTCACCTACCGTACACATATGGTGTTCTACAGGAAAGGCCCTCGGGACGCCATGCCGAACCCGCAGTGACTCGCCAACAAGGGGCACCGAAGCCGGGTAGGCTAAAAAGGAAGGCGGTCAGGACTGAGACACCGGCGCAGAGGTATGATACAGAACCTCGCTCCGTGGTTGTCGTCTTCTAAAATATACTCCCTCTGTTCCTAAATATAGGGTGTATAGTTTTTGGCACGGAAATTAAAGAATGCATGTGAAGGGAAAATTTCACAAGTTTTGGGCGAGATTACACCTGACTAATTGGCATGAGAAAATAGAGGAGCTTGCCTAATATAAGGAAATGTAACTGAATCCCTTAAAAAATTATCCATATGAGTGGTGCAACTCAATACACCTTATATTTTGGGTTTTTTCTCAAAAATCTATACACCTTATATCAAGGAACGGAGGGAGTAATAACATCCATGTTTCCTAGTAGGAAAAACGCTCGCCGGACTATATCCGGAGAGGTTGCCGATCACGCCTCCACCAGTCGGGCTCCAGGGCCGGACATAGAGGCGGAAGCTAACACGGGGCGAACGCCGGATTCTCCTCCTACAGAGGATGCGGATAAACTATCCGCTACAAATTCTGAAGTGGAGAGCGCCATGAATCACAGGCGACGCCGGGCCGTACTCCGTGACGCTTGTTTCTCCCAAGAGGCGTTTGATGCCTTCAACTCAGGAGACGCGTACATCCGTGCTGCTCAAAATGGTCTTGCCAGAGCCACAGACCAGTATGTAAAGGATATGCGGGTAAGAAAATCTGATGATTATATGTATCAGTAGCCCCTGAGACTTGAAACAGTTGATACAACTGATTTAAGGATCATTATTTGTCTTGAGTTCTTCTGAGAGAAGAATACCCAATTGTCTCAAGAGCTGGAAGAGTGCAAAGCCCAGCTACGGGCCGCGGTTGCCGCATTGAAGGAGTCCGAGAAGGCCCCCTCTGGTAACACTGATTTCCATTGTAAAGAATGACAGGTACCAGATAATGTGCGGCATGCGTGCAAATCTAACAATAGATGTTGCATATGACTCCGGAGTGAATCCGAAGGCCGTGCCAGGGGATGCGCAACATGCTAATCGACAGCTAAATGCTGGCGAGCGCGTGCTTATGCGGGTCATTCAAGAGAAAAATGATCTCCAAGACGCCAATATCCAACTGGGCGTGGAACTGAAAGATGTTCGAGCCCAGCTTGCGGACTCCGTGAAGGAGAATAAGCGGCTTCGACGTGGCATTTTTAGTAAGTGCTTGAACGAACTTTTGGAAGAGTTCGGCGAAGAAGCTGGCTAACAGGGTTATGACTGCAGGTATGCTGACGGGTCGTCCCGCGGAGGAAATGCCCGGGTCTGCGAGTGATCTTCTACCAGAGCTCTCACAACTGCAGGAACAAGTTCAACAAGTGATGCAGGGCCTTGCCCAAGCCTTGTGGCCATCTGCCTCCCCGCCAGGAGGCATGGGGGAGCTTATAGAGAAGCTCAAGGGAGCGCGGCGGCGCTTCCGATTATGGAAGATATCGGCCTGCCGACAAGGTGCAAGGAAGCACAGGCCATGGTGAAGACGCGATATACCAAGGCTGACCCAAACCACATGGCCGAGGTCAGACCTGTGGGGCCTGATGGGAAAGAGATCCCCGTCAGTTTGGTGTATGACCAAGTAGAATTAGCCGCAAAGTATTTCCAACAGGATTGTAGGCTAGACAGCCTGTTGGATGGTATAGAAGAAGAATTTAGTCAGTCTAAGTGACTGTGTAATTTAAGTGACATATATAATGTCGCTAGCCGGATTGTAAATCATTTGTCATGGCGGACCTTTTCGCTTTGGCCTCTGGATCCGATAGTCCGGAGTGTATTCGAATACCCGCTCAGTTATGTAAAAACTGGAGTATGCATGGAAACCAGGCGTAGGGGTCATAAGTGCTTGAACAGACAAGTACCCAACTAGCTATGTTATATTACATGGATAGTAAGAAACATCTTCCAGGGAGAATAGTTCCGTTAAGGGTTCCTTTCCCCGGGTACGCATGCTCTAATGTGCATGTCCGAACTGCGAAAAGAGATGCAGGCTATAAACATCTGGGGCATGTATCAAAATAAATAAAAGTCATCTTTTGTTCACCAACCGAATATTCCCTTAAGAACGCTAGCTTTCGGCTTCACCCAGTCTGAGGTACACGTCCGGCTGACCCGGCAGCAACAATCGCAGAGGTGCTCCCCTTATGCCCTAGCCAAATTAACGGGAACGTAGGGAATAAATACAAGAGCCAGACAACCTAGCTTGGCCAAAACTTAAGTCATATCGATGCATATATTGGCGAAAAAGGTACATGTGGAAGAATAACACATGTGTGGGGCATGAAGCCCAGAAAAACAGTTATATTAAGCTTCTGTATAAGAAGCCCCCAGGTATAATGAGCGCGGTTAGCGCGTCAAGATTGTGTAGTCAAGACACAAGTTAGCCTTAGAAGGCCTTGGCGAGAAGGAAAAAGAAGAAAGAAAGAGAGAAAAGACATATAACGCATATGAAAAAATGGACGGGGGTAAGGAGACTAACACAGAGTCCGACACTAGGCGTAGAATCTTTGGAGTCTGGCTCCGTTCCATGGGTTTCGCTCGAGTCGATTGTCCAATGCATCTCGCAGACGGTATGCTCCGCCGGTCAGAACCTGGTCAATAATGAAGGGGCCTTCCCATTTGGGCTTGAGCTTGTTCTTTTTCTTCTCCGGCAGGCGTAGAACTAGTTCGCCAACGTTATAGGTTTTGGCCCGTACTTCTTTGCTTTGACACCTTCGAGCTTGTTGCTGACAGAATGTGGAACGGGCTTTTGCCACATCACGCTCCTCCTCCAGGGCATCCAAACTGTCCTGCCGATCGAGCTCGGCCTCTTTTTCTTCATACATGCGCACTCGAGGTGAGTCATGAATTATGTCGCTGGGCAGAACCGCCTCCGCGCCGTACACCATGAAAAACGGTGTGTATCCGGTAGTGCAATTCAGCGAGGTCCACAACCCCCATAGTACAGAGTCGAGCTCCTCTACCCAGTGCGTGTTTGACTCCTTTAAGGACCGCACTAATCTGGGTTTGATGCCGCTCATGATAAGACCATTTGCTCGGTCGACTTGACCGTTAGTTTGCGGGTGATAGATAGAAGCGTAATCGAGCTTGATGCCCATGTTGCTGCACCAAAGTTTTACCTCATCGGCTGTAAAGTTCGTGCCGTTGTCTGTGATGATGCTGTGGGGGACGCCATAATGGTGTACAACACCAGATATGAAGTCTATCACCGGTCCGGATTCAGCCGTTTTGACGGGTTTGGCTTGTATCCATTTGGTGAATTTATCCACCATGACCAGTAAGTATTTTTTATTATGGGTTCCCCCTTTGAGGGGTCCGACCATATCAAGCCCCTATACCGCAAAGGGCCAAGTAATGGGGATTGTTTGGAGAGCGGTAGGCGGCATATGGCTTTGGTGTCGGGGGTTGGGTGCGACATATGCCAAAGGATGGCTTATCATGGTGGGGGCGAGTAGAACGTCGCCGGTGCCTGGAAACGGGATGAGGCGAAGACATGCAAGCCGGCGAATCATACCCAGCTTCAGGGCTCTCCGAGGAGATAACACCCCTACTGCTGCTCTGCGGGGTCTCCGCATGATCACTATGGCAAAGTGGGTACAAGGGGCTCCTTGAGATGTTCGGGGTGAGGAAGGAGAAGGGCACGACTTGCTCTTCTCTCCCTCTATGTGTGTGTCTAAAACAACTAGCTTCCAACCCTTTGCATGGGTGCCCAGGGGGTTTATATAGGCCTACCCCGGGGTACAACGCAGTAATCCGGCTGAGTGCGGGCCCAAGCCGTCGATCTCTAAGTCGCCGTCTTCTCCTTGACTTCTGGGGCCCGCCGACTAGTGGGCCCCGTCGACGGTCCGGCATGGGGCCGACAGCCCTTGTCCGCCGCGGGCGGGTCTTGCCGGCTGCAGATTACTGTAGCCGTGCTCCTAATGACGCGAGCTTGGTCATGGGGTCATGGCAACAGTGCCGCCGCCGGGCGGGCGATCACTGTTGCCATTCCTTGTCTTGTCTGGTTAATGGCGCGTGGATCCCGCGGGAGGGGCCGGCCGACTCCCGGAGGCCGACTCCATCGGGTCCGTCTTTGGGCTCTCGCCGTCTTCGGTACTCCCGCCGACAGCGGGTCCCGCCGTCTTCGGTCGTATAGACAGGCCATCGTGGGTACGAGGAATCTGCCTACGGCCCGGCGATGTCGAGGCAGCGTGGCTGATGCTGCGCCCGGACGGAGATCTCACGACGCAGCGCTCTGTAGCCATACCTGCCCTTTATGAGCAGGGTAGGGATGGGCAGGCGGCCTTACCCCATCCCGCTCGTAGTCGCTCAAATAGGAGGTGGTTTGGGTCGCGGGCCGTCTCCCTGTAGCCGGCCTCGCTGGAGGTCGCTGGCTTGGAGTCGGCTTGTCCTGAGGTCGCCGTCTTAAAGTCGGCTTGTCTTGAGGCCGCCTCTGGGACTCGGCCCTGATGGGTAGTCAGCGACTCTGTGGCCGACTCTCTGAAGGCGGCTCTTTGTCTTGGGGTCTTGAGGGGCGCAGTCTGCCCCGATGTTTTGAAAGGTTCAGGGGCTCGGGTTTGCCTACCCGTAGTCCATTACTCCGACAGTAGTCCCCGAAGCTGGGGAGGCGCCGAGGGCAGCCCGTCGAGGAGCCTCGACATCTTCATCCCTTTGATGGAAGAATCTGGACTCGGCCCGCCGTCTTGCTCTTCAAAGTTTTTGAAGGTCGCGGCGGGATCCGGGCGGCGTGCCTGATAAGCTTCCCGGCAGCCGCCCGCCGCGGGCCCGCCACGCGACGCCACGCCGGCAGGCTACCGCCAGCCCACGCGCGTGACAAGACAGGCCCGTCAGGCGGGGCCCGCCACTACCGTGCCCCGACGCGCAGCGGATCCGCTGCGGTCGTGCGGGCGGTTGGGCTCCCCACGCCGTTACTGCGCGCAGTAACGTCGTGGGTTAAATCGTGGGGGCGTGGGGACGTGGGCGCAGTTAATCCCACGCCCGCCCCCTCGGCTTTGCAGCCTAGGCGCCTATAAGTAGGCGGGGAGGAGAGGCGGCGACGACGCGCGCACTCTCTCATCCCGCTCCTGCCTCGTCTTCTTCCTCGCTCCATCGCGCCGAGCCTCGTTTCTTCCTCGCCCGCGGAGATGAGCTCCTCATCGCCGCCCGCGCCTCCCACCAGCGCTCGGCGTGTGGGGCGGCTCTATCATCGACGCATTTACATAATCGAATTCGCCGTCAAACGCACGCATCCCGGCAGCCACCTAGTGCGGGCCCGCGCCGCCGAGGGCGAATCACGCCCGGCGCGGAGGAGGCGGCGGATGATTTTCCAGCACGCACCTCATGCGCGGGCTGGGGCTGCGGCGAGCGGCTTCTTCCAGCAGCGTTCTTGGAGTTCTTGGGCTCGGCCGCACCACCTCACCCCAACACGGTGGTGCTGCTGGCGCTTTCGCATCCTTATGCGAAGGTTTTCTCGAGTTCTCCCCACCATCGAGCTGTGGGGAATTCTTCCAAGCGGCTTCGGGACCCACGTCGCTCGCGTGCCGGCTCTGTGCGGCACGTTCATCGCCAAGAGGAGGCCGGTACCCGAGAACCCTTTCCCTGCCATCCCCCTCATCAAGTCGGTGAAGATGTGGCAGCGCTCATATTTCTACGTCAAGAACGTCGCCCCCGAAGGTGACTGGGTGAACTTGCCGCCCTACGTGGGTGGCGAGCTAGCGGGCCGACCCACCAGCTGGTCCTACAGGGCCCGGACGCTGACTCTTGCAGGCACCGCCGCCGTCGCGCGGCTCCGCGTAATGATACAGTTGGAGGGCCTGATTGGGGCAGACTTGCTGGCCGCCTTCGTGGCGCACCGAGTTCTCCCTCTTCAAGGCCGACCTTATCTCGATCTCTGCGGATGAGCGGCCGGGACCCCAGCCGGCTGTGCTCCAAGGACATGCCTCACGCGGAGGTGGTGGACACGGTGAACTTCTTGGCGAACTGCGACCTCACGGAGGAGTGGCATTTCGGCAAGGAGCCATACTCGCACGCCAATCCTCCGCCGTTGGTAAGTCGTCTCTTGCTTCTCTGTTTCCTTCCTTAGCCGGATCCGGCTCTTACTTTCCTTGGTCTTTTCTGACTCAGAATCTCTCATGCCGCCCTCGACCGGCGCCACGGGCCGACTTCATGGTCGTCCCCGACCGGGCGGAGAGCGACGCCGACGACCCGACTTGGGTGTGGCGGCGATGGAGGCCGACGCCGAGGAGGAGGGGCCGACGACTTCAGGCCCTCGGCCACCTTTGCAGACTTGCCCGATGATGACGCCGAGAAGGAAGTCGCCCCCCGCCGCCAGCAGAGAGCTGACCATCCAGGCGTGAGCTCCTCCGCCGCCTTGGGGGGTCGAGGCGGCGCGAAGAAGCGCCGGGCCGGGCCGAGTCAGCCAGCGGCCAGGCCAAGAAATTCAGGGAGCGCCGCCATGACTCAGCGCCAAGAAGCGGTCGCGAAGGCTAACCGCTTCGCAAGGAGGTGAAGAAACCACCGCTGGTCTCCGCGTAAGTATCTTTTTTATTCTGTCTTGTTTTCTTCTGGTCCGTCTTGCCCGAGTCTTCTCATGTCCTTTTTTCTCATCAGGGCTCCCCTCACTTTGGAGAGGGTCGCCGCCGCCTCCGTCATGGGGTCGGCGGAGACGTCCGCCAGCAGTCGGCGGGTTGACCCTGCGGCCGCCCTCCGGGAGGAGGCCGCCCGTCGAGAAAAGGCGGAGGCCGAGAAGGCTGCAGCAAAAAGGCAAGTCGAGGAGGCCGCGCGCCTTCAGTCGATACTGCTCGTCACTCCGCTGAGCTCAGCGCCACAACCACCGGAGTTCACGGGGCAGTCGGAGGGAGTCGGTTGTGAGGTCCCCGTCGCGGGGAGGGAAGGCGGCGAGGTCTCTTCGCCGGGCGAGGCCGTGCCACCTCCGTCGCCTCCGCCGCAGTCTGAGATCGCGCGAGGCAAACAGCCGGCAGACCCGCCTGTGCCGCCGACCGACCACGAGGCCGTGGCGCAGCTGCTTCTTCAAGTCGCCTCGCCCGGTATGGCGTCGTCTGAGAAGGCGACCTCGGCGCCGCCCCTTGGAGACCCGGCGCCGCCTCGGCTGACCCGGCTGAGGCGACAAGCGCCGTGCCCATTGGGTGGGTGCGAGGAGGCGGCACGGGCCCGCTGAACACGGCGCTCCTGGACGTCCAAGCGAAGCTGCGGGCTGAAGGCGACGCCCTCCAGAACCTTTCCAAGGCGCACCTGGCATCGCGATCCGCCGTGCGGGTATGTTTCATTTCTGAATTTTCTCTTGATCTTCTCTGTGGGGGCGCGCCAGCGCACCCACCGGGTGTAGTCCCCGAGTTTCGGGTCGGCTGCTGAGCAGGCGGCCCGGAACTTTATTTGCTTTCTTCCAAGTTTTTATCTGTGTCTGGAATCCTTGTTACAGGAATATCACAACCTCCGCACTACCGCCTTCAACCGCAACGTTGAAGAACTGAACAAGCGGGTTGCTGACCTGGCGAGGAGCCGAGGTGAGTTTTCTTCTTCACGGGGGCGCGCTAGCGCACCCGCGGGCTGTAGTCCCCGAGATTCGGGCCGACTGCTGCGCAGTCGGGCCGGATCTTCCTGGCGACCTTCTTAACTGACAACTTTGCGTCCTTCTTCCTTTTATTCTTCAGAGTCCAACGCCGCTCTGCGGGGGCAGCTGGGTACGGCCGAGACCGCCCTGCGTGCCAAGGAGGAGGAGTGCGGCAAGCTCGCCGCGGAAGCGACTCCTGGCAGCTCATGGTGGCGGAGCAGAGGAGCTGCTCAAGGCGGCGCAGGCTGAGGCGGAGAAGAAAGAGGCCGCCCTCCTGGCCGAATTTGAGAGCGAGCGCTTCCATGAAATCGAAGATATCGTCGATGGTAAGTTTGCCTTTACTTTTTCTTTTGGGTTGCCGACTATGGGTTAAGCCGGCTCCTGTTTTTTCTAACTTGCTTTTTCTTCTTCTTGGCAGACTTCTTCCCTGGTCATACGCAGGCGGCCAATCAGGCCATCGAGGCCGAGCGCGAGGCGCTGAGATCGCAGCCAACGCCCCCCGGACCCTTGACGAGAAGCTCCTGAGCATTGAGGCTCGTCTGCGGCCGGCACATCGGATGTTGCGCCGTCTTCAGCGTGTCGGGGCCCAGGCGATTGCTGCCCTGTGGCCGGACATGCATGTTCTGCGCACTCCAGACGGACCGCCGACTGGCTGGAGGTCGCGGCTAGGCGTCTTGAGGCTTGGAAGGCCTCCGCGGCTCGGGCTGGGGCTCGCCGAGCCCTGGAGTTCGTCAAGGCGTGGTATCCAGGGCTCGAACTGGACCGGCTGGCTGCATTCCGGTCAGAAGCCCAGGAGGAGCTGCTGGCCGCGGAGGCCACCCTCGTCGAGCGTGCGGCGGCGATCGCCGACTATACGGACACCAGTGTCTTCGTCCCGGAGCGGGCTGAAGACGGTGGGGAGGCGCCGCCGGAGTGGTTCGGGATGAACCCGGACTACGGCGAGGACTCGGCGGAGGTGATCGACTCCAGCACCGAGGATGAAGACGAGGCGGAGGACGGAGACGGCATGGAGGCGCCAGAAGACGGAGCGGGCGGCCAGCCTCAGCTCGACCGCGCCTCCAGCAACGAGCCGCGCCCATCTGAGCCAGCCGCTGCCAGACGATCAAACCGAGACTGCCCAGCCAGCCGCCCCGGCGCCTGACGCCGCCGCCGCCTCCGGCCTTCCAACCCCATCCGCTGCTTCTTAGGCCGCTGCCTTGTCTTTATTTTATCTGTTTGTTAGTCTTTTGAAAGAACTTTGTTAATTCGCACAATTCCACCCGTGGGGTGTATTCTGAACCTCTGTTCGAAGATCCGGCCAAGGGCCTAAGTTTGTGTAAATATTATTCTAATTTCATGTTTCCTTGCTTATTGCTCTTGTGGCTTTTTCCCTTGCCGCCTTCCCTTAGATGCCGCCTTGCCCGTCGGGTAACCGCTCTGCGGATTGCCGTCTAGTTCAAGTGCTTGGCTACTTTGAGAAGGCAAGTACTTGGCCATTTTAGAGTCGTTTAAGCAAGTTGGGTAGAAAACGGCAAGCCGGCTTCTTAAGAGTCGGTTTCACGAAACGGGCTGGGAGCCGATTTAAACTATGTTTATGCTTTGGGTCCTTAGCCCTTTTTTCGTGTGGGCGCCCGCTCTACCTTACTCCTGCCCACCAAACAGTCGCTCTGCGAGCTGCGGCTTCTGACAGGAGACGGCTTGGGCACCGCACGCTACTTGTCGGACTTCGGGAAGCACTTCATAGCTCAATGGCGAGTCCCCGGGCCGACTAGTCAAGCCCGGTGCCAAACAGCATAATCGAAGGGTAACATACTCAAAGGCATAATTCTTATCATACAGATAACAAAAGAGGGCAGTCCCCGAGCTCGTCTCGGGGGGCCCGGAGTCTTGGTATTTCAAACACAAAAGGGTAGCGTGGTACATACTGCATCAACTGTAAAATCTTCGGAGGAGATTCGCATTCCATGGCCGCTCTGTCTCTTTGCCGGAGTCGTCCCTCTTGCGTGCTCGGGGCTTCTGAGCGTCGATCAGGTAGTAGGAGTCGTTGCCCAGCACTTTACTGATGATGAACGGTCCTTCCCAAGGCGCCGACAGCTTGTGCTGGCCGGCTGTTCGCTAGATCAGCCGGAGCACAAGGTCGCCCTCTAGGAATGATCTTGGCTTGACCTTCTTGTTGTAGTAGCGGCGTAGGCTCTGCTGGTAGATGCTGGACCGGCTGAGTGCCAGCAGCCGGCCCTCTTCCAGTAGATCGACGATGTCTTGACGTGCTTCTTCTGCTTCCTCCTCGGTGTACATGGTGACTCGCGGGGAGTCGAACTCTATATCCGTTGGGATGACACTCCAGTGGTTCGACCAGTCGAGGCTTGATGTCGGACATGATGAGGCCGTTCGCTCGCTCCACTTGGCCATTTGACTGCGGACGGGCAACGGACGCTAAGTCCAGTCGGATGCCCTGCGTCAGCAGAACGGGCTGTATGCCTTGGCGAAATTTGTGCCGTTATCGGTGATGATGCTATGTGGCACGCCGTATCGAGTCGTGATGTCGGCGATGAAAGTCACTGCCGTAGAGACCATTCAACTTCTTGATGGGTTTTGCTTCTATCCACTTGGTGAACTTGTCCACCGCGACAAGTAGGTGAGTTAGGCCACCTCGTGCCGTCTTGAATGGTCCCACCATGTCCGTGCCCCAAACAGCAAAGGGCCAAAGCGATGGGGATAGTCTTGAGCGTCAAGCCGGTGAAGCGGCTTGGAGCGGAACACCGCACCCCTTGCATTTTGAACTAATTCCTTGGCCTCTTCTAGGGCAGTTGGCGAGAAGAAACCGTGCGGAAGGCTTTGGCGGCAAAGTGCTC
Organism: Aegilops bicornis; assembly: GCA_021605145.1. Lineage (NCBI taxonomy): Eukaryota > Viridiplantae > Streptophyta > Magnoliopsida > Poales > Poaceae > Aegilops > Aegilops bicornis. The sequence continues at coordinate 121,508,540 of CM038669.1, forward strand.
TGGAGGCTGCATGATGGCCGCACTCGCCCTGATGGATGCCTTCAAGGATTTCTTGGCCTTGCTCTGATTCGACGCAGCGCTGGTAGACACCGGTGACGCTGCGCCTGACCAGCTCTCTATTGACTATAGTATAGGTTGCCGCTCGGTGTTGCACTTGCCGAGCCAAGGTTTCATCGGTTGGTAGCTCTCCGTTGACTAAAAACTTCAGGATGGGCTGGGCCCATGAGGGTGATGCTAATTCTTCGACTACCAGTACTGCTACTTGGACGAGGGCGGCTGGGCTGGGAGGCGGCGGGTTGGAGTCTGCAACAGCTTGCTGGGTTGAAGAAGTCTCCGGGCCGACTGGCGCAGTCCCGGCCGAGTCTTTGGAGTCTTCACAAGGGTCGCCAGATCCGGGCGGGTTACAAGTTCCCGGGCCGGCTTCGACTGCCGCGTTCTTGGGGCGTCTTCAACGATTCTTGTGCCGTCTGCCGAGGCTCTGGAGTTAGATCTGCCTTCTTCAGGGGGAGCCGGCACAAAAATGGAGTCTGACTCTGGTGACGGTTTGACGGATGGTTTGAGAAGGCGCTGAAGGGCGACGCCGGATGGTATTGCCTGTCGGGTGGAACCGATTCTTGCCAGGGCATCTGCTTGGTCGTTGTCGTTCCTTGGTACATGGAGGAATTCGCATCCCTCAAAATATCCACTTAGCTGCTGTACCAGAAAGCGGTAGCTCGCCATATTTGCATCTTTGGCGTCGATCGCGGATGACCTGTTGGACCACCAAGTCGGAGTCGCCATAGCACGGGATCCGCGAATGCCGAAGCTCTTTGGCAAGCGGAGCCCGTGGATGAGCACCTCGTATTCGGCGACGTTGTTGGAGGCGGCGAAATGGATCTGCAACGCGATGCTTGAGCTTGTCGCCTTTAGGGAAGTGAGGACCACACGGCTCCCAAGCCAAGGTCGCATCTTGGAGCCATCAAAGTGCATCCGCCAATGGGTGGAGTCAGGCGCTGGCGGCAGAATCTTTGGTCTCGCCCAATCGACGAGGAAGTCGGCCGGTGCTTGTGACTTGATGGCGGTGCGGGGCTGGTAAAGGATGGTGTAGGGGCCAACTCTATGGCCCATTTGGCCACCCGGCCTGAAGCATCTCGGCTTCCGATGATCTCTGCTAGTGGGGCCGTGCAAACCACGATGATTGGATGCTCTTGAAAGTAAGGCTTCAACTTCTTGGCGGCAAAGTGCACGCCGTAACACATCTTCTAGTAGTGGGGGTAGTTCTGCTTGGAAATTCGGCAGGATTACCTCGCTTTCGGATGTCTGCTTGGTCTCACGGACAGGTAAGCGCCTTGCCTTCCTCCTTGCTTTCAACCACAATAATCGTCTTTGACTACCCTGCTGGTGGCGGCAATATACAGGAGCATGGGCTCCTTTGGAGTCGGAGCCGCCAGCACTGGGGGAGTAGTCAGCATTTTCTTCAACTGGAGAAAAGCTTCGTCCGCCTTGGAGTTCCATTCGAAGAAGGTGGTCTTCTTCATAAGCTGGTACAGAGGAAGAGCTTTCTCGCCCAGCCGACTGATGAATCGGCTGATAGTCGCCATGCAGACTGTGAACTTCTACTCATCTAGCGATCAAGGGTACTTCCATCCTCTCAATTGCCTTGATCTTCACGAGGTTGCACTCTATGCCGCTCGAGATACCGTGAAGCCAAGGAGCTGGCGGTGGTACTCCGAAGACGCATTTCTCTGGGTTGAGCTTGATCTGGAATCGCCGCAGGTTTTCAAAGGTCTCTTTGAGGTCTTCCAACAACGTTCCTTGCTTCTCCGTCTTCACCACCACGTCGTCCACGTAAAAGTGGGCGTTTCTGCCAAGCTGCTTGAGGAGGCACTTCTGCATGCAACGCTGAAAGGTGGCGCCAGCGTTCCTCAAGCCGAACGTCATGGTCAGGTAGCAGAAGGCTCCAAATGGCGTGATGAAGGCGGTCTTCAATCTGTCTGCCAGGTTCAGCTTGATCTGATGATATCCTGAATATGCATCTAAGAAGCTCAACAGCTCGCATCCGGCTGTGGAGTCTATCACCTGATCAATTCTTGGCAGAGCTAACGGGTCCTTAGGGGCAGGCTTTGTTGAGGCTTGTGTAGTCAATACACATCCGCCATGCTTGTTCTTCTTTAGTACCAAGACCGGGTTCGCCAACCATTCTAGAAAGAAAACTTCCATGATGAAACCGGCTGCGAGGCCGGGCTATCTCTTCTCCAACAACTCTTCTTTTTTTTCTTGACAGCGCAAGGCTGCTGGCAGACGGGCTTCACATCTGATCGGACATGTAACTTGTGCTCGGCGAAATCCGTCGGTACACCTGGCATGTCTTTGGGGGACCATGCGAAGATGTCCCGATTCTCACGGAGGAAATCGACGAGCTCGCCTTCCTATTTGCTGTCGAGGTTTGCACCTATGACAGCGTATTTCTCTGGGTGCTCTGGGTCCAAGAGTATCTTCCTGGTCTCTTTGCCCGGCTTGAATGAGCCCTCAGCTTCTGACTCCTTGGGGTCGGACGATATCTCTGGCTGCTTGTCGGCCACTGCCACAATCCGATCCAGGAGCCGCTTCTCAGCCGCGATCACTGAGGACTCGGCCAGCCGGCTACTTTCATTTCAAGTGAGCGGACGACTTCTTGTAGTCGCCGGCTACGGTCAGAATCCCCTTGGAGCTTGGCATCTTCATTTTGAGGTAGGCGTAGTGGGGGACCGCCATGAACTTGGCCAAAGCAGGTCGGCCAAGCAAGGCATGGTAGGGGCTCTCGAGGTCCACCACTTCGAACCAGACTGGCTCTCGGCGAAAGTGATCCTTGTCCCCAAAGAGGGCGTCTATCGAGAATCTTGCCAATCGGTGAGCGGGAAAGGCCGGTACAATTCCGTGGAACACACAGTCCGACTATCTTTGAAGCTGTCTTTGCTTGATTCCTAGCTTCTCCATCGTATCCTTGTACAGGATGTTGATGCTGCTGCCTTCGTCTATCAGTACTCGTGAGAAGCGAGCGGCCGGCCTATCCGTGGCAAGGGTGGCTCCCAAGACCAGGGCGTAGGAGCCCGGATTCGGCATCACCTCTGTGTGATCAGCGCGGCTCTAGCTGATGGGTTTCTCGGACCAGTGCATGAATTCTGGGGTGTCTGAAGCTACAACATTCACTTCTTGCTGCTGCTGCCGCCTGCTGCGGCGATCATCAGCCACGCTGGTAAACACGACATAGGCACCGTGCTCTTCTGGGTAATCGTCTTGTACTGCGCCGACTGGCCTGACAGCCGGCTGCTGGGGCGGTGGTGGAGGCGGCGGCCCAGCAGGCGGAGGAGGGGCAAGGCCGTCTCCCTTGGCGATCCTGGTGAGCCAGTGGCACTTCCGGGTGGTGTGATTTGGCGGCTTCAGCTGTGGAACTTGCGAGGTCCGTCGAAGTCTGCTTTCGTAAGAAGGCCGGCAACCAGTTGGACTTGCCGCCTTTCTGCCGCTTGTCAGGAGGCTGCCCCTCTGGCTGCTGGTCTTCGACGGTCGCCACCTGCCGGTTGTTGGAAGCCGGCTGCGGGGCGTTGCGCTTATGATCATTCTGCTGCTGTCGCCGACTGGCGTCGCCAGCCGGAGTTCTGGGAGCATGAGGAGCTACTTTGCCAGTCGCACCGACTTCATGGAGGAGTCGGCAGTGGCGTACTTGTCTGCTATGACCAGCAGCTCGTCGAGGGTCTCCGGCTCGTCGCAAATGAGCTTGTGCTTGAGGAGGGTGCCTTCTCTGCACCCGGCGGTGAAGTACTCGATTGCCTGCACCTCATGCACTCCTTCGCAGGAGTTCCAGAGCTCGGCCCAGCGCGTGAGGTAGTCGCGTGTAGACTCGTTGGGGCCTTGCACGGACAGCTGACGAGGCTTGGGAGGTCGCTTGTATGTGCTCGTGAAGTTCTTGTGAAGGCCTCGGTGAAGTCGACCCAGCTGTTGATGCCGCGGGGCTTCAAGCTGTTCAACCATGTCCGGCCGTGCCTCGAGCATGAGGGGAACATACTTTACGGCAACGCGCTTTGTTGCCGTTCGTTATCTTGACGGCCGTGGAGTAGTCCACCAGCCAGTCCTCCGGCTTCACGGAGCGGTGTATTTAGGTGTGTCTCGGAGTGTGAATCCTCGGGGGAAGGGCTCGTCTCGGATGCGAGGTCCGAAACAGGGCAGGCCCAACTCGTCTTCTTCTTCTAGCGCCAGGGATCGGTGGAGTCGCTCGATCCGGTGGCGGGCGTCATTCTCTCCGACTCCCTCTCGGCGGCCAAGGCGGTCGCCGAGAGTCGGATGCTCGACGGGTGGCGGGGAGACTCGCCTTTCTCTGCGGGGAGGAGGAGGCTGATAGTCGTCCCGCCGCTCCACTGCTCTTGGGCGGCCGTCTTCGTCGCGCTCGATGGAGATGTGAGTCCGGCTATGGCAGGCAGCCGGATCCTGGTTCTTTCTTCTGCGGACGCTGCCAGTCGGCGTCCGAGATGTCGCGCCTTGATCTCGGCGAGGAGGCAAGTCGCCGTGTTGTCGTCGTGGCGCCTCCGTGCGGCGGCAGCCGTCTTACCTTGCACGCGTCGAGAGCTGCTGGACTCGCTCGCGTCATCGCGGCGCTCCTCGCCCTCGGTTATCCAGCTCGTCGCCACCGCCGGGCAGCGCGAATGTTCTCCGCAGCGTGGCGTACAGGCGATCGACCCCAAACAGATCGGCGATGGTCAGCGCCACTGCCGGACCTGCCGTTTAGGGCGGTTAGGCCGGTCGAGCCGGGCGATCCGCCTGGCGCGATCCATCTCGCGCTAATAGGCTTCTGACAAGTGTCTCATGCTTGCCAGCTTCTGTGCACCTGCAAGGAGCTGAAGGCGGCGTGCCTCCAACGCTTCGGCGTCGGCGTCCTCCGGAATGGAGGCGGTCAGGTCTTGCAGAACCGCGTCGAGAGGGTCACGAGCCCCCCCGCCGGAGGGCTCGCCGTGACTGATGATGAGTACTTCTGTGACGGTGCTCCCGCCGCTCTCCGCGCGAGGGAGAGGCTCGTCGTAGACCACCACGTTGGTGGGGAATGCGTCGAGCGACGCGGTGTCGGAGTCGACCAACATCGGGTCGGTGGAGCCTACGGACTCCAGGTCGGCGGCAGGCTCGCCGTCGACGTGGAGCTGCTCGAGGAGGCCCGCGAGGAGGCTTTCGGGGCCGTCCGTGCCTGCGTCGGACGCAGGCTCGTCGGAGAGGCGAACCTCGCCGACAAGTTCGGCGAGGCAACTCGCCGCGCAGGCAACCTCAGCGCCATGCAGCGCGTCGGCGCAAACTCCATCTGGCGTAGGCTGGCTGCGCCGCCAGGAGGAAGAGGGTTCCCATCGAGCAGGTCTCCGACGACGGTGCACCAGGCCCCACGGTGGGCGCCAAATGTCGGGGGTTGGGTGCGACATATGCCAAAGGATGGCTTATCATGGAGGGGGCGAGTAGAACGTCGCTGGTGCCTGGAAATGGGATGAGGCGAAGACATGCACGCCGGCGAATCTTACCCAGCTTCGTGGCTCTCCGAGGAGATAACACCCCTCATCGCTGCTCTGCGGGGTCTCCGCATGATCACTATGGCAAAGTGGGTACAAGATGCTCCTTGGGCTGTTCAGGGTGAGGAAGGAGAAGGGCACGGCTTGCTCTTCTCTCCCTCTATGTCGGTGTCTAAAACTACTAGCTTCCAACCCTTTGCATGGGTGCCCTGAGGGGTTTATATAGGCCTACCCCCGGGGGTACAACGGTAATCCGGCTGGGTGCGGGCCCAAGCCGTCAGTCTCTAAGTCGACGTCTTCTCCGCCGACTTCTGGGGCCCACCGACTAGTGGGCCCCGTCGACGGTCCGGCATGGGGCCGACAGCCCTTGTCCGCCGCGGGCGGGTCTTGCCGACTGCAGATTCATCATAGCCGTGCTCCTAATGACGCGAGCTTGGTCATGGGGTCATGGCAACAGTGCCGCCGCCGGGCGGGCGATCACTGTTGCCATTCCTTGTCTTGTCTGGTTAATGGCGCGTGGATCCCGCGGGAGGGGCCGGCCGACTCCCGGAGGCCGACTCCATCGGGTCCGTCTTTGGGGCGCTCTCGCCGTCTTCGGTACTCCCGCCGACAGGCGGGTCCTGCCGTCTTCGGGTCGTATAGACAGGCCATCGTGGGTACAGGAATCTGCCCACGGCGCTGATGTCAGGGCCGGCGTGGCAATAGTGCAGCGCCGGACGGAGATCTCCGTCGGTACGACGCTCTGTAGCCATACCTGCCCTTTATGAGCAGGGTAGGGATGGGCCGCGAGGCGGCCTTACCCCATCCCGCTCGTAGTCGCTCAAATAGGAGGTGGTTGGGGTCGCGGGCCGTCTCCCTGTAGCCGGCCTCGCTGGAGGTCGCTGGCTTGGAGTCGGCTTGTCCTGAGGTCGCCTTCTTAAAGTCGGCTTGTCTTGAGGCCGCCTCTGGGACTCGGCCGAGAGGGGTAGTCGGCGACTCTGTTGCCGACTCTCTGAAGGCGGCTCTTTGTCTTGGGGTCTTGAGGGGCGCAGTCCGCCCCGATGTTTTGAAAGGCTCAGGGGCTCGGGTTTTCCTACCCGTAGTCCATTACTCCGACATTTGGTTTGCAAAAAGCTGGCAACCGACGCAACATTGGACCAGATCCTATGCAGCTGCCCTGGCCGTCGGCCAATAGAAACCTGTACAGAAGGCCTTGCTTACAAGGGCCCAGGCTGCGGCATGGTGGCCGCTGAGTCCAACATGGATTTCTGCCAAAAGCTTCCGCCGTTCCTCTTCGGAGATGCACCTTTGAAGGACTCCGGTAGTGCTTTTCTTATAAAGCTCTCCCTCGTGGACCTTGTAGGCTTTAGATCGCCGCACTATGCAGCGTGCCTCATTTTGGTCCTCGGGTAGTTCCTGCCTGGTTAGGTAGGCCAGGAATGGTTCTGTCCACGAGGCGATGACGGCCATTATCACGTGGGCTGAAGGTGTTATTTCGGTGGCAGAGCCTCCGATTGTGTCAGAATGTTCGGTATCTGGTGTTGTCGCCGGGTCCGGACTATTGTTACCGGTGTCCCCTTCCCATACCACGGATGGCTTAAACAGCCTTTCCAAAAAGATGTTAGGTGGGACAGGGTCGCGCTTAGCGCCGATTGATAACCCACAAGTATAGGGGATCACAACAGCTTTCGAGGGTAGAGTATTCAACCCAAATTTATTGATTCGACACAAGGGGAGCCAAACAATATTCTCAAGTATTAGCAGCTGAGTTGTCAATTCAACCACACCTGGATAACTTAATATCTGCAGCAAAGTGTTTAGTAGCAAAGTAATATGATAGTAGTGGTAACGGTAACAAAAGAGTAATGAAAGCACAAGCAACATTTTTGGTGTTTTGTATTGATTGTAACAGTAGCAACGGGAAAGTAAATAAGCATAAACCAGTATATGGAGAACTCGTAGGCATTGGATCGGTGATGGATAATTATGCCGGATGCGGTTCATCATGTAACAGTCATAACCTAGGGTGACACAGAACTAGCTCCAATTCATCAATGTAATGTAGGCATGTATTCCGAATATAGTCATACGTGCTTATGCAAAAGAACTCGCATGACATCTTTTGTCCTACCCTCCCGTGGCAGAGGGGTCCTAATGGAAACTAAGGGATATTAAGGCCTCCTTTTAATAGAGAACCGGAACAAAGCATTAGCACATAGTGAATACATGAACTCCTCAAACTATGGTCATCACCGAGAAGTATCCTGATTATTGTCACTTCGGGGTTGTCGGATCATAACACATAATAGTTGCCTATAGACTTGCAAGATAGGATCAAGAACACACATATATTCATGAAAACATAATAGGTTCAGATCTGAAATCATGGCACTCGGGCCCTAGTGACAAGCATTAAGCATAGCAAAGTCATAACAACATCAATCTCGTAACATAGTGGATACTAGGGATCAAACCCCAACAAAACTAACTCGATTACATGATAGATCTCATCCAACCCATCACCGTCCAGCAAGCCTACAATGGAATTACTCACGCACGGCGGTTAGCATCATGAAATTGGTGATGGAGGATGGTTGATGATGATGACGGCGACGAATCCCCCTCTCCGGAGCCCCGAACAGACTCCAGATCAGCCCTCCGGAGAGGTTTTAGGGCTTGGCGGCGGCTCCGTATCGTAAAACGCGACGATTTCTTCTCCCTGATTTTTTCTCTCCGAAAGCAAATATATAGAGTTGGAGTTGGCGTCGGAGGGTCTCCTGGGGACCCACGAGGTAGGGGGGCACGCCCAGGAGGGGGGGGGCGCCCCCACCCTCTTGGACAGGGTGTGGGCCCCCTGGTCTTCATCTTTGGCGAGGATTTTTTATTATTTTTTCTAAGATGTTCCGTGGAGTTTTAGGTCATTCCGAGAACTTTTGTTTTCTGCACATAAAACAACATCATGGCAATTCTGCTGAAAACAGCGTCAGTCCGGGTTAGTTCCATTCAAATCATACAAGTTAGAGTCCAAAACAAGGGCAAAAGTGTTTGGAAAAGTAGATACGACGGAGACGTATCAACTCCCCCAAGCTTAAACCCTTTCTTGTCCTCGAGCAATTCAGTCGATAAACTGAAAGAGAAAAAGAAAAACTTTTACAAACTCTGTTTGCTCTTGTTGTTGTAAATATGTCGAGCCAGCATTCAAGTTTTCAGCAAAGATTATAACTAACCACATTTGCAATAATTCTCAGGTCTCATATTTACTCATATCAATGGCATAATCAACTAGCGAGCCATAATAATAAATCTCGGATGACAACACTTTCTCAAAACAATCATAATATGATATAACAAGATGGTATCTCGCTAGCCCTTTCTGAGACCGCAAAACATAAATGCAGAGCACCTTTAAAGATCAAGGACTGACTAGACATTGTATTTCATGGTAAAAGAGATCCAGTCATGGTCATACCCAATATAAATTAATAGTAATGAATGCAAATGACAGCTGTGCTCTCCAGCTAGTGCTTTTGATAAGAGGGTGATGACTCAACATAAAATAAAATAGATAGGCCCTTCACAGAGGGAAGCAGGGATTTGTAGACATGCCAGAGCTCGGTTTTGAAATAGAGATAAATAATATTTTGTGCGGCATACTTTCATTGTCAACATAACAACTAAGAGATGGCGATATCTTCCATGCTACACACATTATAGGCGGTTCCCAAATAGAATGGTAAAGTTTATACTCCCCCTCCACCAACAAGCATCAATCCACGGCTTGCTCTAAACAACGAGTGCCTCCAACATACATCAGGTCCCAGGGGGAGTTTTGTTTGCAATTATTTTGATTAAGTTTGCATAAAGCATGGGACTGGGCATCCCGATGACCAGCCATGTTCTCGTGAGTGAGGAGCGGAGTCCACTCCTCTTGAGAATAACCCGCCTAACATGGAAGATAAGGACATCCATAGTTGATACATGAGCTATTCGAGCATACAAAACAGAATGTTTATTTGAAGGTTTAGAGTTTGGCACATACAAATTTACTTGGAACGGCAGGTAGATACCGCATATAGGAAGGTATAGTGGACTCATATGGAATAACTTTGGGGTTTAAGGGATTGGATGCACAAGCAGTATTCCCGCTTAGTACAAGTGAAGGCTAGCAAAAGATTGGGAAGCGACCAACTAGAGAGCGACAATAGTCATGAACATGCATTAAAATTAATAAACATTGTATGCAAGCATGAGTAGGATATAGTCCACCATGAACATAAATATCGTGAAGGCTATGTTGATTTGTTTCAACTACATGTGTAAACATGTGCCAAGTCAAGTCACTTAAATCATTCAAAGGAGGATACCACCTCATCATACCACATCACAACCATTTTAATAGCATGTTGGCACGCAAGGTAAACCATTATAACTCATAGCTAATCAAGCATGGCATAAGCAACTATGATCGCTAATTGTCATTGCGAACATGTTTATTCATAATAAGCTGAATCAAGAACGATGAACTCATCATATTTACAAAAACAATTAGCAACTATGATCGCTAATTGTCATTGCGAACATGTTTATTCATAATAAGCTGAATCAAGAACGATGAACTCATCATATTTACAAAAACAAGAGAGGTCGAGTTCATACCAGCTTTTCCCATCTCAGTCAATTCATCATATATCGTCATAATTGCCTTTCACTTGCATGACCGAACGATGTGAATAATAATAAGAGTGTACGTGCATTGGACTAAGCTGGAATCTGCAAGCATTCAATAGACAGGAGAAGACAAGGCAATATGGGCTCTTGGTTAAATCAACAATAAAGCATATAAGAGCCACTACAACAATTTAATCATGGTCTTCTCCTACCGACCCCCAAAGAAAAGAAAAGAAATAAAAACTATTTACACGGGAAAGCTCCCAAAGCAAAAGAAGAACATGAAATATTTTTGGGTTTTATTTTTAATTATTACTACTACAGCAGGAAAAGTAAACTAACTGGAAGCTACACTATTTTTTTTGTTTTTCTTAAAGTTTAACAAACACACAAGAATAAAGCAGGAAAAAGCAAATAAACTAGCATGGATATTACAGTGAAAGAGTATGAGCACCAACATCTAGCAATGAGTGTGTGTGAACATAAATGTAATGTCGGTGGGAAATACGTACTCCCCCAAGCTTAGGCTTTTGGCCTAAGTTGGTTCATTGCCGAGGATAGCCCGCCGATACCCGTAGGTGTAGCTGGGGTCATACTGCGATGAAGAGGACTCTGACTGCCACTGGCTGGCAACCACCTCCGAATCCCAAGAATAAACTGACTGGCGTGGGGGATCGTATTGTGGTTCCGGCTCCGGGGCAGGTGCAGGATTCCGATAGGCTTGAACGGCTGCCCACGGAACGAGGTGAGGACCTGCAGACAACTTAAACAAAGAAGGAGCAGGCAAAGTAATAGTCTTAGGGTGATGTTTATCAAAATACAATTTATATTTAAGCTCCCCTTCACGACTCTCAACAATAAAATCATGTGCTAGCATACTCTTATAATCTAGATAAGCACTAGGCAGCAATTTTTCTTCTTTCTCAAAATGCCTAATAGGTATGTTAAAGTATTCAGCTAGGCGAGAAGCATAAATGCCTCCAAAGATGGGGCCCTTAGTACGGTTCAGACTTAACCGTCTAGCAACAATTCCACCCATACTAACAGAGTTATTGCGGTATAAACCATGGAACAAAATGATAATATCAGGAACACTAAGGTTTCCACAGTTTCCACGACCAATCAAGCAACGACTAGCAAATAAGGCAAAGTAGCGTAACACAGGAAAATGTATGCTATTAATTCTTGCATCAGAAACCTTCCTGGTTTCTCCCACAGTGATAGTGTTAATAAATGCTTCCACTTCACTACGGTGTGGTTCATCTAAGGTACCCTCAAAGGGTATTTTGCAAACCTCGCAAAATTCAGCTAATGGCATCTTCTTAACAACATCATATAAATGAAACTCTACTGATGGAGGTGACTCCTTAGGAAAATAGTAGAAGTTTTGCACAAAAGTATTAGTGAGTAAGAGATACTGATGACGTTGGTCGCGGAGGAAGTCGGTGAGGCCAACATTCTCAATCAATAAATAAAAATCCTCATAAATTCCGGCTCTCCTCGTGAAGTCATCGGAAGGCCATTCACATGGCGGACCTCCATGATGCGAGGCAAATTATATTTGGGCTTCATGCTTCTTCATTTTGTTTTTCCTTCGAAGCTTCGCTCGACGAGCCCCTCAAAAGTCTCTTCATTATTTTCTGAAATAATCTGAAATTTTTAGTAACTTCAAACAAAAGTGAACCAACTTCAATAAAATTGATAGCAACTACTCCTACAAGTGACTAGAGCCTATATCAAGCATTAGAACTACTTGGAACCATATAAAATTGACATGCAAGCTCAAGAACATGGTCACCTATGCAGCGCAAATTTCCAATGAATAAAGCACTAGAACAAAAACTAATTGGACCAATGGAGGAGTCACATACCAAGGAACAATCTCCCCAAGCAGTTTTGTGAAAGGTGCTTGGAGCAAGGAGATCGAAAATCACAGCAACGGGGGCTGGAACTCGTGTTTGAGCTAGATATTCGTGTTTGTGGGAGGAAGAAGAAGAGGATGGGTGCAGGAATAAGTGGATGAGGGCCACCGTGGGCCCATGAGGCAGGGGTCCTGCCCTGGGGGGTAGGGCGCGCCCTCCACCCTCGTGGCCAGGTGGCAGCTCCCCCCATGTTAATTTTTGCACTATAAATCCTCAAATATTCCCGAAAAAATCATATTAAATTGACATGACATTCTGGGGACTTTTATTTTCGGGGTATTATTATATTGCACAGATTAATCAGGAAACAGACAGAAAAATACTATTTTTACTTTATTTCAACTAAATAACAGAAAGTATATAGAGGGTATAGAAGTTTGTGCTTCTAGTTTCATCCATCTCATGCTCATCAAAAAGAATCCACTAACAAGGTTGATCAAGTCTTGTTAACAAACTCATTCCGATTAACATGGAACCGGAGAAATTTCGAATAACACTATGTTACCTCAACTGGGATATGCACATCCCCTATAATAAGAATATCATATTTCTTCTTGGCAGTAGGAAGAGGAAATTCAAAACCTCCAAATATAATCGATGGAATTTTTCCAATAGAATTGATACTATAAACTTGAGGTTGTTTCCTCGGAAAGTGTACCGTATGCTCATTACCATTAACATGAAAAGTGACATTGCCTTTGTTGCAATCAATAACAGCCCCTGCAGTATTCAGAAAAGGTCTTCCAAGAATAATGGACATACATCGTCCTCGGGAATATCAAGAATAACAAAGTCTGTTAAAATAGTAACGTTTGCAACCACAACAGGCACATCCTCACAAATACCGGCAGGTATAGCAGTTGATTTATCAGCCATTTGCAAAGATATTTCAAGAGGGTGTCAACTTATTCAAATCAAGTCTACCATATAAAGAGAGAGGCATAACACTAACACCGTCTCCAAGATCACATAAAGCAGTTTTAACATAATTTCTTTTAATGGAGCATGGTATAGTGGGCAGGGTTGGAAAAAGCGTTATTAAGCGTACGCCTTGGCGCGCCTCAGCGCTCAGCGACAGCCCATCGCGTAGCCTTGGGCCTAATCGGTGCTCTAGGCGGGCCCATCGCTTAGGCGGATCCAGGCGTGCGCCTAGGCGTGATAGAGCGGAGAAAAGCAGCGAGGAGGCGGCGCATGGCAGAGCAAGGCGGACCGGAGATAGAGCGGGAGAGGTTGCAAGCATGGACGGGAAGGAGCAAGAAGATCGCTAGAAAATGGAGAAGATTGCGGGAAGTTTGCTGGCTGAAGGAAAGGAGAGATTAGGGTAGGCTTTGCATATATATACACACAAGGGGTGGCGGCGGCTCGATCTATTCCGTCGTGCCGTCCTCCGGCTGCCGAGACGAAGAGATTCACCTCATCCTCTCACCACGCAGCCATGGCTTCTTCATCCCCGCCATCCCGCTGCAGCCATCCGAGGTCCCGCCTTCTTCCTTCTTCAGAGGTGAGCTGCCAAATCAATTTCGTCAATCCCCTCTCTTCTTGTGTACTATGTGCCTGTGTGCAGCCTCTGTCGTCCCCTGGATTGCTAGTTGTTTGCTAATTGCTGCTCTATCCTTCTCATGGAATTACTTGATCTGTAGCTTCTATATTGATATTGATTTATCTAGATTACTAATTGGATGTAGTTTGATCCACCCCGATTTGTCGAATCTAGGATTGCAACTAAGGGGCTGCCACTCAGTTTTATTTCATTTTGCAAAGATCTCACAATTTAAATGTCATAGAAGCACCACAAATTCACGTAGGACTGAGTACCATAGTCTAGTCAAACAAATAAATGATAGTTATTTTGTTCGTTCTGCAACTGATTTGTACATACCTTGATGCTGTTATGGATGAATTTGCTCACGCATATACAAGATTTAACAAATAAGAAGTAATTAGTATTTGGGCATAAACAATATTGTGGGAGAAAGAACTTTGCTCGTGCTCAAGGTCAAAGCTGCGCTGGCCTGGCTCAATGCCCTGGTCTTGCCTAGTCTATCGCAGCATGCCGACATGCTCATGCTCGTTGGCAGCCGGCTTGGCGATGTGCAGTGCTCCCTATGCACGACTGCGCTGCTTCAACATTGGCCGCCCATGTATGGCCTGACCACCCTACACAATCGAACATATGAATTTTTACATCTTGAACACTTCTAATGGAATAAGACATGACTGAAAATAATTATAACTCCCTCATGCAGTTGTTCTCGACAGCTCATACTACGAGGAGGTTAAAGACGGCTGGTCATATCTAGCATCTGAAGAAGCAACGGAAGTATCGGCTAGTCTCAAGGTAATCAGTCGGGCACTATTGATGTTAATGACGTTCGCTCTATGATTGTCTCGATTAATTGTTATATACATGGCATGATGCCAAGATGAGATACTGGACGGTACTAGTAGTAGAGTAGAAGAAGGATCATATTCGTTGCATGATGCCAAAATAGGACGGTCACATGAGGCTGCTACTATTACACTAGTCTAAAAATAGGGTCATATGCGTGAGTGTGGCTGCTGTTAATCTTGAATGTACATATATGAGGTTATTTCACATCATACTTTAAATTACTATATCAGAGGTGTTGTTCAGTTGGCATAAAAAGAGAATTTATGATATTATAATTTAATAATTTATATTGCTTCAATTCTAGGATCTGGACATATGCATACACGTACAAACAAACTTTATTGCGTTCTTGCTTTGATTATTCTCTGCATTTATGCCTACCTGTGGTCTAGACTTTGGTAGATCTGGTCCATTTTTTAGAATCAGCAATGCAATTATCGAGCTATTACTTGTTGTGTATTTGATTATTTGTAGGATGTCCGACACAAATGCAACATCGGCATCGCAGGAAGAGAATGTCCTTAAGAGAAAGTCGATGATGTGGGATGGGAGTACGAGTCTAGCTGATGCTTCCAACAAGGATAAAGTGAAGTGTATGTTCTGTAACCATGTGAGCACGGGAGGTGTTTATCGTCACAAGCAGCATGTGGCTCATATTGGTAATGTTGTGGTCAAATGCAAGAAAAGCTCTCAGGAAGCTAAAGACAGGTGCAAGAAATCTCTTGAGGATGCATCTAATAAGAGGAGGGAAAAGACTGCCCATGAGCAAGAGCTTAGACAAAGTGTGAACATTTCTCGCGTTGGAGATGAAGAAGCGGCTCATATCGGAAGCACGGAGCCACACAAATTAGGTCCTATTGACAAGTGGGCACGACCTATTGATCCTAAATTGACTCAAGCTGAAGCCTTGCATCAACAGAAGATAAACAAGGAATTTTGGAAAAAGAGAACACATGAAGTGCAACAGTATGTGGCTAGATGGGTGTACAATCATGGTAATTAAATATTTATTTTACCCACACCGCCATTTATAGTTTACTTCTTTGTAATGTTTGACCGTTGGTTGCCTTCTCACTTACTAATTTTGTTTGTATTGCATTTGTAGCTATACCATTCAATGCTTGTGACAACGATGATTTCAAGTTAACGTGTGAAGCCATTGGGAGGTTTGGCCCTGGATTTGAGCCGCCATCTAAATATGACCTTCGAGAGACTTTCTTTGAGTGAGGAACATGCAAGAGTGAAGAGTTTGCTGCAAGAACGTGATGCTGAAAAAGATGAAGAATGGCTGCTCCATTATGACTGATGCTTGGTTAGATAGGAAGAGGAGAAGCATAATGAACTTGTGCACAAACAAATACCGATGGTTCTAGTTTTATAAGGTCGAGTGAGATGTCGGCTGTATCGCACACAAGTGAAGTCATCTTCCAATTAGTGGATGAAGCAATTGAAGAAGTAGGTCCTGAAAATGTGGTCCAAGTAGTGACTGATAATGCTTCTAATAACATGGGGGCAAAGAAGATGTTGTTGGAGAAGCGGCGAACATGTTTTGGAGCTCTTGTGCGGCGCTTACACCATTAACTTGATGTTGCAAGGAATTGGCGATCCGCCAAGGTTTAGTAAGGTACTTGAAAAGCAAAAGCATTCACTATCTTTGTCTATGGGCACACACGGACCTTGGACTGCATGAGACACTTCTCTTCATGGAAAGAGATCATAAGGCCAGGGGTCACTAGGTTTGCTTCTGCTTATCTAACTTTGGAAAGCCTTCTAGAAAAAAAGGATCAACTGAGGAAGATGGTGGTTGATGGTAGATGGGACAAACTAAGAGAAGTTAAATCAAAAAAGGGGAAGGTAGCAACAGCTACGATGATGAGCATGGCTTTTGGAAAGATTTGAAGCTTTGCCTGAATGTCTTTGAGCCTTTGGTAAAAGTCCTTCGTTTGGTTGATGGGGATGTCAAGCCATCTATGGGTTTTGTCTATGGAGAAATAGTGAAGGCAAAGAACGAGATCAAGGAAGTCTATGGCAATGTGGAGTCACGTTACAAAGATGTGATTAATATTGTTGAGAAAAAGATGAAAGATCGACTTGACTCTCCGTTGCACTTGGCTGCATACTTACTGAATCCATATTATAGCTATGCTGATACTAATATTTTTGATGATGGGACAATAACCGAAGGGTTCATTAGTTGTGTGGAGACCTTTTATCATAGTGATGATGACAAGCAAGATCAAGCTGTCAATTTTGAATTAAAGAGATTCCAGAATAGAGAAGGATCATTTGCAAAGAAGCTTGCGAGGAGTTGTCAGAATTTTGATTATAATGCAGGTATGCAAAGTGTAATTTTGTCAAGTCTAATTTATTCAAGATATATTCAGAATTTATGCAATACATTGTTCACTTGATTCTCTGCTTTCATTCATAGCATCTTGGTGGAGGCTCTATGGAACTGAAGCACCAGCTCTACAAAGGATGGCTGTGAGAATCCTCTCATTGACCTCAAGTTCTTCGGTCTGTGAAAGGAATTGGAGTACCTTCGAAAATGTTAGTCTCCTACTCTCTAATCTCACATCTAGCTAGAGTAGTCCGTCACATGTCAAAACATTCCCTGTTCTTAATCCTTATGTTTTTTCATGTTGCAGATTCATACAAAGAAAAGAAACAGGCTAACTACGTCTAAACTCTCTTGTGTTCATACAATTCAACTCGAGAATGATGGCCAAGAAACAAATGATCAAGGAGAAGAAGATCATTGATGTCCTCTTATCCGCTGAAACTATCGAAGCTCAAGGTTTTATTTTTGAGGGCAGAGATGATTATGCAGAAATCGTCTATAGGGATGATGATGACGAGGAGATGGATAGTACAGGGATGCCAGGGAGTGGCATTGGAGAAGCGATGAGAGTCAATGAATTGCTCGAGCCACGTAGAAGTGCAAGACTAAGACAACTTTATGAAGAAGAAGAATTGATTACGAAGAAGAGGAGTTTGATGATGATGAGGAGATGCATTCAGATGAGGAGAATGACTATTGATAATTGAGGAGGCCCAAATGCAGGGTGTCTTTTCTTAAGTACTTTTTATCACATATCTTTATGTCATTGAGTCAAACTGTTAGTGTAAAATGCGTCCGTGTGGAATTTCCCTTTTTGATTGTGAGAGAAGTCTTCCCAATAAGATTCTAGGAATTAAAGAACTTCATTTTGATGTGTGAACTATTGAGCTCATAATTTATAATGCTATGCTAATTGGGTCTTGTGTGATATTTGCCTATAATATATTTGAATATTTGATATTTCTATGGGCGTATTACTTCCCATTGAATAGACTATTTAGCTCTACACGTTGCACGATGTATGTTATCTTTATCACCACATTGTCTTTCTAACGTACTATGGTGCAAAGTCTACCCAAATAATTCTCCTCCTAACCTGCTACTATACGAAACGCCTTGGCCCGCCTAGGCTACGCCTAGGCAGGCTAGGCGCTAGGCAGAGAGTCACCGCTCGCCTACCGCCTAGCGCTTTTTCCAACCTTGATAGTGGGTACTCCTGGATCTCCAAGTTTCTTTGGTGTTCCACCCTTAAAAGTATAAATAACAAGCATGGTGGAAATTTCAGCTTCCGGTATCTTTCTCTTATTGGTAATGATATCCTTCATATACTTAGCATAAGGATTTGTTTTGAGCACATCAGTTAATCACATACGAAAAAAGATAGGTCTAATCATTTCAGAAAAGCGCTCAAAATCCTCATCATCCTTTTTCTTGGATTGTTTGGGAGGAAAAGGCATGGGTTTCTGAACCCATGGTTCTCTTTCTTTACCATGTTTCCTAGCAACAAAGTCTCTCTTATCAAAACGTTGATTCTTTGATTGTGGGTTATCAAGATCAACAGCAGGTTCAACTTCTACATCATTATCATTACTAGGTTGAGCATCATTATGAACATCATCATTATTATTTTCGCTAGATTCATGTTCATTACCAGATTGTGTTTCAGCATTAGACATAGATATATCATTTGGATTCTCAGATGGTTCAGCAATAGGTTCACTAGAAGTTTGCAAAGTCCTATCATTTTTCTTTTTCTTCCTTCTGGAGGAACTAGGCACATCAATATTATTTCTCTGAGAATCTTGCTCAATTCTCTTAGGGTGGCCTTCAGGATACAAAGGTTCCTGAGTCATTCTAGCAGTTCTAGTAGCCACTCTAACAGCATAATCATTTTGCTTACTATTCATTTCATTGAGAAAATCATTTTGAGCCTTAAGTACTTGTTCTACTTGAGTGGTAACCACAGAAGCATGTTTGCTAATGAGTTTAAGTTCACCTCTAACATTAGCCATATAATCACCCAAGTGTTTAATCATATAAGTATTTTGTTTTAATTGTCTACCAAAATAAGCATTGAAGTCTTCTTGCTTAAACATAAAGTTATCAAACTCATCCAAGCATTGTGTAGCAGACTTATAGTGAGGAATATCACCTTCATCAAATATATAGAAAGAATTTACCTTTACTACCCGTGTCGGGTTATTGGGATCAGGAGGTTCTTCAATAGGTAATGGATCAAGATCATATGTTTCTTCAACATGCGGTAAATTAAGACCATGTATTTCTTCAATAGGAAGTAAATTCTTAACATCTTCAGCTTTAATACCTTTTTCTTTCATAGATTTCTTTGCCTCTTGCATATCTTCGTGGATCGAGAAATAGAACACCTCTCTTCTTCGGAGTTGGTTTAGGAATAGGCTCAGTAATTGGCTCAGGAGCTGGCTCAGAAGGTGCCTAATTATTTTCATTTGTCAACATATTATTCAATAGAATTTCAGCTTCATCCGGTGTTCTTTCCCTGAAAAGAGAACCAGCACAACTATCCAGGTAATCTCTGGAAGCATCGGTTAGTCCATTATAAAAGATATCAAGTATTTCATTTTTATTAAGAGGATGATCATGCAAAGCATTAAGTAACTTGAGAAGCCTCCCCCAAGCTTGTGGGAGACTCTCTTCCTCAATTTTCACAAAGTTGTATATTTCCTTTAAAGCAGCTTGTTTCTTATGAGCAGGGAAATATTTAGCAGAAAAGTAATAAATCATATCCTGGGGACTACGCACACAACCAGGATCAAGAGAATTAAACCATATCTTAGCATCACCCTTTAATGAGAATGAAAATATTTTAAGGATATAAAAGTAGCGAGATCTCTCATCATTAGTGAACAGGGTGGCTATATCATTTAATTTAGTAAGATGTGCCACAACAGTTTCAGATTCATAACCATGAAAAGGATCAGATTCAACCAAAGTAATTATATCAGGATCAACAGAGAATTCATAATCCTTATCGGGAACACAAATAGGTGAAGTAGCAAAAGCAGGGTCGGGTTTCATTCTATCCCTAAGAGATTCTTTACTCAATTTAACTAATAGTCTCTTAAGTTTGTTTCTATCCTTGCAGGCAAAAATAGCTGCAGAAGATTCCATATCAAAAACATAACCCTCAGGAACAAAGGCATATCTTCATCATCAATTTCATCAACATTATCAGTTTCAATAATTTCTTTCTCTCTAGCCCTAGAAATTTGTTCATGAAAAAATTCACCAAGGGGCACAGTAGTATCAAGCATAGAAGTAGTTTCATCATAAGTATCATGCATAGCAGAAGTGGCATCATCAATAACATGCGACATATCAGAACGAATAGCAGAAGCAGGTTTAGGTGTCACAAGCTTACTCATAACGTAAGGTGAATCAAGTGCTGAGCTAGATGGCAGTTCCTTACCTCCCCTCATAGTTGAGGGATAAATTTTTGTCGTAGCATCTTTCAAGTTATTCATAGTGTGCAGCAGATATAAATCCCAAGTGACTCAAAGAATAGAGCTATGCTCCCCGGCAACGGTGCCAGAAATTGGTCTTGATAACCCACAAGTATAGGGGATCGCAACAGCTTTCGAGGGTAGAGTATTCAACCCAAATTTATTGATTCGACACAAGGGGAGCCAAAGAATATTCTCAAGTATTAGCAGCTGAGTTGTCAATTCAACCACACCTGGATAACTTAATATCTGCAGCAAAGTGTTTAGTAGCAAAGTAATATGATAGTAGTGGTAACGGTAACAAAAGAGTAATGAAAGCAAAAGCAATATATTTGGTGTTTTGTATTGATTGTAACAGTAGCAACGGGAAAGTAAATAAGCGTAAACCAGTATATGGAAAACTCGTAGGCATTGGATTGGTGATGGATAATTATGCCGGATGCGGTTCATCATGTAACAGTCATAACCTAGGGTGACACAGAACTAGCTCCAATTCATCAATGTAATGTAGGCATGTATTCCGAATATAGGCATATGTGCTTATGGAAAAGAACTTGCATGACATCTTTTGTCCTACCCTCCCATGGCAGCGGGGTCCTAATGGAAACTAAGGGATATTAAGGCCTCATTTTAATAGAGAACCGGAACAAAGCATTAGCACATAGTGAATACATGAACTCCTCAAACTATGGTCATCACCGAGAAGTATCCGGATTATTGTCACTTCGGGGTTGTCGGATCATAACACATAATAGGTGACTATAGACTTGCAAGATAGGATCAAGAACACACATATATTCATGAAAACATAATAGGTTCAGATCTGAAATCATGGCACTTTCGGGCCCTAGTGACAAGCATTAAGCATAGCAAAGTCATAGCAACATCAATCTCGTAACATAGTGGATACTAGGGATCAAACCCTAACAAAACTAACTCGATTACATGATAGATCTCATCCAACCCATCACCGTCCAGCAAGCCTACAATGGAATTACTCACGCACGTCGGTGAGCATCATGAAATTGGTGATGGAGGATGGTTGATGATGATGACGACGACGAATCCCCCTCTCCGGAGCCCCGAACGGACTCCAGAACAGCCCTCCCAAGAGGTTTTAGGGCTTGGCGACGGCTCCGTATCGTAAAACGCGACAATTTCTTCTCCCTCATTTTTTCTCTACAAAAGCAAATATATAGAGTTGGAGTTGGCGTCAGAGGGTCTCCAGGGGGCCCACGAGGTAGGGGGGCACGCCCAGGAGGGGGGGCGCCCCCCACCCTCGTGGACAGCTTGTGGGCCCCCTGGTCTTCATCTTTGGCGAGGATTTTTTTTATTTTTTCTAAGATGTTCCGTGGAGTTTCAGGTCATTCCGAGAACTTTTGTTTTCTGCACATAAAACAACATCATGGCAATTCTGTTGAAAACAGCGTCAGTCCGGGTTAGTTCCATTCAAATCATACAAGTTAGAGTCCAAAACAAGGGCAAAAGTGTTTGGAAAAGTAGATACGACAGAGACGTATCACCGATACGGGCGAGGATATCTGCCGCCTGATTGTTCTCCCGAGCCACATGGTGGAATTCAAGCCCCTCGAACCGAGCTGACATTTTGAGGACGGCGTTGCGATAAGCTGCCATTTTCGGATCCTTGGCATCGAAGTCTCCATTTATTTGAGATATCGCGAGGTTTGAGTCCCCACGCACCTCCAGACGTCGAATGCCCATGGAAACTGCCATCCGAAGACCTTGTAACAGGGCCTCGTATTCGGCTGCGTTGTTGGAGTCTGGGTATAGTATTTGGAGTACGTATTGAACTATATCTCCGGTGGGGGACGTCAGGCCGACGCCAGCCTCCAGACCAGCCAACATTTTAGAGCCGTCGAAGTGCATGATCCAATTGGAGTACGCGCCGTACTCTTTAGGGAGTTCGGCTTCTGTCCATTCGGCGACAAAATCGGCAAGTACTTGTGACTTAATGGCTCGCCGAGGTCTATATGTTATGTCAAACGGGAGGAGCTCGATGGCCCATTTAGCAATCCGGCCCGTGGCATCGCGGTTGTTTATTATGTCGTTGAGTGGTACTTCTGAGGCCACCGTGATTGAACACTCTTGAAAGTAGTGTCGTAGTTTCCGGGATGCCATGAATACCGCGTATGATATCTTTTGATAATGTGGGTACCGTGATTTGCATGGAGTGAGGACAGTGGATACATAATATACTGGCTTTTGGAGTGGGAATTTATGTCCGTCTGTCTCTCGTTCGACGACGAGCACTGCGCTTATAACTTGGTGCATTGCCGCTATATATAATAGCAATGGTTCGCCGACACTTGGCGCGGCCAAGATTGGGTTGGTGGCCAAGATGGCTTTTATTTCTTCCAATCCGGCCGTGGCCGCGTCCGTCCACTCGAAGTGTTCGGTGCGCCGAAGAAGGCGATAAAGGGGTAATGCCTTTTCTCCTAATCGGGAGATAAAGCGGCTTAATGCCGCCATGCATCCAGTTAACTTCTGGATTTGCTTGAGGTCAGTTGGGATAGCCAACTGTGACAGAGCTCGGATTTTAGCCGGATTTGCTTCAATTCCTCTGCTGGAGATGATGAAGCCCAGGAGTTTTCCGGCGGGAACGCCGAAAATGCATTTTTCCGGATTGAGCTTGATGTCGTATGTTCGGAGATTGTCGAATGTGAGCCTCAAGTCTTCTATTAAGGATTCGACGTGTCTGGTTTTAACGACCACATCATCCACGTATGCCTCCATTTTTTTTCCGATCTATCTTTCCGGACATGTCTGAATCATGCGCTGATACGTCGCGCCGGCGTTTTTGAGCCCGAAGGGCATTGTGTTGAAACAGAAGGGGCTGTACGGTGTAATAAATGCCGTTGCGGCTTGATCAGACTCTACCATCTTAATTTGGTGGTAGCCGGAGTATGCGTCGAGAAAACACAGTGAGTCGTGTCCCGTAGTAGCGTTGATAATTTGATCAATGTGGGGGAGGGGAAAGGGATCCTTGGGGCAAGCCTTGTTAAGGTCCTTGAAATCGACACATAGGCGCCATGATTTATCCTTCTTTGGTACCATCACCAGGTTTGCTAGCCAGTACGGATGTTTTCTTTCTCTAATGAATCCGGCCTCCAGTAGCTTGGCTAGCTCCTCTCCCATGGCTTGTTGCTTAGGTTCAGAGAAACGCCGAAGAGCCTGCGTGACCGGCTTGAATCCTTTTAAAATGTTAAGGCTATGCTCAGCCAGCCTGCATGGGATTCCTGGCATGTCTGAAGGATGCCAGGCGAATATGTCCCAATTCTCGCGCAGGAACTCCCGTAGTCTTGGCGTCTACAAGGGTTTAACTGTGCCCCGATGGATGCTGTTTTTGTAGGGACCGTTGGGTGGACTTGGAATTTGACTATTTCATCCACTGGTTTAAAAGAGGTGGACTTGGATCTTTTGTCGAGTATCACGTCGTCCCTGTCCACTGTGGATTGCAACGTAGTTAGTTCCTCCGCCGCAAGGGCTTCGGATAATGCCTCGAGGGCCAATGCGGCTGTTTTGTTTTCGGCGCGGAGTGCTATGTCCGGATCACTAGCGAGAGTGATGATTCCATTGGGCCTGGGCATTTTGAGCTTCATGTACCCGTAATGGGGTATGGCTTGGAAGATTGTGAATGCCTCCCGCCCTAGAAGGGCGTGGTATCCGCTATTGAATGGGGCCACTTGGAATGTAATTTCTTCGGACCTGTAATTCTACGGAGTGCCGAATACCACATCTAGTGTGATTTTCCCAGAGCAACATGCCTCCCAACTGGGGATGATTCCTCTGAAGGTCGTGCTGCTTTGCTCAATGTGGTTTCTCTTTATTTCCATTTTCTGAAGAGTCTCCTCATAAATGAGGTTTAATCTGCTGCCGTCGTCCATGAGTACTTTCGTAAGCCGAAAGCCGTCCACAATTGGACTGAGGACCAAGGCGGCTGGTGCTCGGACTGTTCGGAATTTAGGTTCGTCACTGGCATTGAAGGTGATAGCCGTGTCGCTCCATGTATTTATTGCTGCCACATGGCAGACTTCGGCAAGGCCGCAGAGTGCTCGCTTACGCCTGTTATTTGAGGTGAAGGTCTCGAAGACTGTCAATACTGTATTGTTATCAACGGGACGGTGCTCTGCGGCGTTTTGAATGAGGAGATCCTCACCGCTCTTGGCCACCTGCCGGAGTACCCAACATGCTCTAAGGCTGTGTGTTGGTATGGTATCCGCTGTACTGTGAATTTTGCAGGGCCCGTTAGGCCATCCCTCCAATACGGTTCCACGCCCTGTAGTGGGCTTTTGCTTCTTTGTAATTGAGTCGGGCGACTTATGAGAGTGCACCCTTTTAATTCGGACTGGGGGCTTTATCAGAGCCGGATCATCCCAAAATTTTGTTTGGGTTTTCCAGGCGCTTTTCATTGCACAGTATTTCCGTACTATGGCCGCCAAGTCTGCGAAGCGTGTTATGTCACGGCGACTTATGGCATTGAGGATTCCCTTGTCCGTGCAATTATTGCAAAAGAATGAAATTGCGTCTTCCTCGTGACAGTCCTTAACCTTGTTCATTACAAGGAGGAATCTAGGCCAATAGTGATGTACTGTCTCCTGGAGCTCTTGCCTAATGTGGGAAAGATTGTTTATATCTGGGTGGGTGGGTGGATTTATGTCCGGACCTAGACCAGGTTTGAGACCCAGGGGCGGAGGAGTTTCCGATCTTGGAAGTTCGGGCTCTGGTTTGCTGCCCAGTGGATCTGGCCTGTTGCCTGATTCTAGGTTCAGGGTTTGGGCGATGTCCTCCTATGGACAGGTATCCGGCTCAGAGAGCTCGGGAATTCGGACATAGCTTGTCCTCAAGATAGAGGAAGAATCGCTGCATTGCTCCTCCACCACTGCTATCTGATGGGTTTAAGCCCAATCCGATCATAGTTTGTAGCGACTCCCAAAGCGGCGATGCGATCCAAGAGCTCGTTCAAAGAGGAGAGCTCCACTGGGTTCATCTGCTTGTTAAGCTCCGAGCCGATGTGGAGGCTGTTTTCGATGACCCGAGAAGTTATCATCGGCGCAGCGGCCGAACGGGCGGTCATGACGAAGCCGCCTAGTCAGAGAGTTTGGCCTACAGCCAGGGCTCCCCCAGAGGTGATGTTGTCCCTGACAACGAGACGAGCCATCCTTCCTTACGATGACGGCATAGTGGAACTCTCAATGAAAGCACCAATGTCGGTGTCAAAACCGGCGGATCTCGGGTAGGGGGTCCCGAACTGTGCGTCTAAGGCGGATGGTAACAGGAGGCGGGGGACACGATGTTTACCCAGGTTCAGGCCCTCTTGATGGAGGTAATACCCTACATCCTGCTTGATTGATCTTGATGATATGAGTATTACAAGAGTTGATCTACCACAAGATCGTAGAGGCTAAACCCTAAAGGCTAGCCTATGGTATGATTGTTGTAGTCCTACGGACTAAACCCTCCGGTTTATATAGACACCGGAGGGGGCTAAGGTTACACAGAGTCGGTTACAAGGGAGGAGATCTACATATCCGTATTGCCAAGCCCGCCTTAGACACACAGTTCGGGACCCCTACCCGAGATCCGCCGGTTTTGACACCGACAAATACCCTACTTCCTGCTTGATTGATCTTGATGAATATGAGTATTACAAGGGTTGATCTACCACGAGATCATAATGTCTAAAACCCTAGAAGTCTAGCCTGTATGACTGTATCTGTTTCCGGACTAAGCCCTCCGGTTTATATAGACACGGAGGGGACTAGGGTTGTACAAAGTCAGTTACAGAGAAAGGGATCTTCATATTTGGTCGCCAAGCTTGCCCTCCATGCCAAGGAGAGTCCCATCCGGACACGGGAGAAAGTCTTCGGTCTTGTATCTTCACAGCCCATTAGTTCGGCTCATGTCCAACAAGCCAGACGCCCGAGGACCCCTTAGTCCAGGACTTCCTCAGTACCCTTGAACCAGCCTTCAATGACGAGGTGTCCGGCGCGCAGATTGTCTTCGGCATTGCAAGGTGGGTTCCCCTTTCCGAATACTCCAAGATAGTCTTCGGATGCAACGAACGTGTCCGGATCTGCAACACAAGTACCACACGCACAGCCGTATAGAGTATAATATTTCACGAGTCCCATATGCTGATAACTTTTCATAACGTGACATCACGCTTGCCCGGTCATTATTTCGAACCGTTTCCTGTCCTACCGTTCCACGTTTCGAGGCACGACTTTTATTGGCACGTCTTGTCGAAGCAAAGATTGTGTCCCCTTATTGCAAGATTCTCATCAATACGAGCGTGGGTAACCCAACCGTTCCACTGGGAAGATTCCTTAGGAATAGGCTGGTTTCAGGCCTAGGAGGAAGCGTTTGATACCCGTTGCCTTTATAAAGGAGCCAAGGTCCGTCTCTGTTTATGCCAAACCTCTCCTCAGCCTTCCCAACCTCAAGTTCTAGCACCCAAGGTTTGACTTCATTGCTTCAAGCTTCCCAATCATGTCCAGACCCAGCCCACAGGGCCGATGGGTGGCTTCCTCTGTTACAGAGGAGGACATTGCGAAGCTTCGGCCGGCCAGATACCTGACCGCTGAGATCCCCACAGGCTTCCTGCTCCAAGGACAGGTTATTCTGACTCCTAGATCCGGCGAGAGGGTCGTATTCCTCTCTCACTTCCTCCGAGGGATAGGGTTCGCTCTTCACCCCTTCGTCCGGGGGCTCATGTTTTATTACAGACTAGATTTTCATGATCTAGCCCCAGATTCTTTCCTCCATGTCTCAACGTTCATCATCACGTGTGAGGCATTCCTCTGAATTCCCCCACACTTCGGCTTATGGCTCAAGACCTTTAGCGTGAGGCTGAAGGTGGTCGACAGGAAACATGCGGAGTGCGGCGGTGGTGTAGTGAGCAAACTTACCAACACTCTCTGGCCAAAAGGCTCTTTCACCGAAACTTCCAACCAATGGCAGCGGGAGTGGTTTTACGTCATGGAACCCCGCGGTACCAAGTGGGCGGCTATACATGCGTTCCGTTATGGCCCTCTCTTACAGCTTGCATCATGGATTAATAAGGGGCTGGACTAGGGATCAGTTGATGAAGTGCAGACTCTACAGAGCCGCAGCCGAACCCTCCTTGAGAAGGACATCGATCTTGTCAACATGATTCAAGTAATGCTAGTCCGCCGAGCCCTGCCATGCTAGCGTAGGCCTCTCCGCATGTGGGAGTTTAATCCAGAAGGACCATGGACCCTCCAACACTTCTTTGGCACTACGCACAAAGGGATGTGGAAGTTGTTTTTAGGGAAACGAATATAGTGGCCGGACACCACCGAGGACATCGGCCTCGACTGCAACCATCCGGATACCTAGGTAAGCGCTCAACTCCTGAACACTTTGTAGTTAAGTATGCCGTAATATGTTACTGAGCAAACTATCTTCTTCCAGGGCTGGATAAAGAGAGTGGAGCGAATTAGGTGTTCGGCCCCCCTCCCTGAAGACTCAGCGGATCCCGTACTAACAAGGATGCTGGCCCCGGCACCATACCAGATGCTTGTGGAGGAGGACAAGGCGAAAAGTGGCAGGACCAAAGGCGGCCTCCATCCCGAAGGTATGTCAGACATTGTGTCTGGGGGAATCGAAATTCCATCGTTCAAAGACAAAAGTGAAGGAGAAGTCGGCGTATCTTCACCCCATGGTAAGGGCTCCTAAGCGAGGCAAGGTGCCCCAATCGGGCGGCTCGGGCTTGGAGGATGGCGTCTTTGCACAGTCCCATGATGAGGACAAGCCTCTAGCCAAATCGTAAGTGAACAAGGATGCTTTTAAACATATCACCTTCCTTCCCTGTTACCAAGGTAACATCTAGAATATATGTTTTTGCAGCTCGGCAAATAGTCTTCTTCACCAATCCTCCTCCTCGGGAGATCTTCTTCCGGAGATGATGGAAAGCGAGACACCTCCACCGGTCTCCTCGCCCAATAAGGCGGACGACTTTGAGGTGTCGTCCCGGAGAGTCTCTCCTGATCAACAAGTGGTGCAAGGGGTGATGAAGACACTACCCGCAGGTGATACTTCGGTAGCCCAGGATCCGGGGGCCAACAATAAAGGCCCCGGACTGTCCGGTTTACAGCCGAAGACGGCTCTGGGGACAGATAAATGGATCCCTTCAAAGGGAGGCCGCACTCCTACGGCAGCTCCCGGAGGTCTAGAAGCGCTGGATATATTGACAAACATGGTGAGACAGGCGTCCATCTCGGAGGAACATCGTACCTTGATGGGTACGATGGTTGAAAAGGTTATGTCCGTGAAAAACAGATTGAATTAAGCCTACGCGAGCATGTTAAGAGGCTTCGAGGTTTGTACTGAAAAATCTTTGGATGTGTTTTATTCACAAACTGCACCTGTGTATAGGTAGTCGCCCCTGATACTGTGATTGGCTTCCCAAGGGAGGCGATCAGAGGATCAAAAAGATATGCCCAGGGAATAATCTGATTAATTGGAACACAGGCTGTTACCTCCCTGGTGACTGCCCGGACTATGGAGGTTGCAGATCTGCAGCGAAAGCTTGATGTAGCGGATGATGACATTACGCTTATCAACAGGCGACTTGACGAGGTGCAAGGTATGTCTCGGGGGTAGTCATTACATGCACGTGCTTGTAATTGATCATGACGCTAAGAGTTGTATACTGAAATATGCATGACTGCAGATGGTGCCACCGCGGTCGAGATCCTTCGGGCTGAGCTCTCCCGGGCCAAGGAGCAGTCCCGGATTGATAATGCGGCTGCCGAGAAGGCACTTGCCGAGTTAAAGGACGAACAGGCTGCTCTGCACCAATGCGAGGAGAGAATATCCACGATGACACATGAGCTAAAGGATGCCACTAGCCGCTGTGAATTCCTCGAGAAGGATAATAAAGCCAAAACGACTGATCTTGAGAAGGCCTTACGAGAGGCGAAAGAAGCGCGGTCCAAATCTAGAGCGACCCGGGAGGAGATCCGACAAGCTGGGGAGATCGTGGCTGGTAAGCCCTATTTATTGCAAACTAAGTTCGGCGATCTGAATTATGCTCCGCTTAATCAAGTGTGGAGTTCTACAGACGCGTTATTGGACTTGCCGAAGAGTGCTTCCGATGCGGCGCAGTTTTACCAAGCGCAAGAAGGGTATGCAACGGAGAAGCTTTTCTGGTCACAATTCGGTGCATCAAAACACCCACTGTTGCTGAACGAACAGATGACCCAATGGGCCGAGCTCCATAGACTATCCGGTTCTACCATGAAGGACGTCGTTATCGGGCTGTGGCCGAACGAGCCAATTCCGGATAGTTATTTTGGTTTGGTGCGGTGATTGCTGATGCGGTGCCGCGTATCGACATCGTTAAGCGGTCAGCAGGCATTGAAGGTGCACGGATGGCCTTTGCCCGTGTCAAGACATACTAGGCGAAGATGAAGGCCACTGATGTTGCAGCGAGGGGTCCACCCAAGGGCAAGGACCATCACGCACCAGAGCATTATTTTGAGGATGTTCTGGAGGGTGCCCGCTTGATAGAGGGTCAATGCTCGAAAGACATGATATTCGAGTGAGATGTATGGAAATTTGTACAAGACAATATTATAACAAGGCTATTTTTTGTAGTTTCGCCTAAAACTTTTGTTCCTCCTGTGCGGCCGTTTTTGTATCAATCTAAAAGTTTTCCAGTTGTCGGTTTCAGCCCCCTCGTATAAAGTACGGGGGTGTTCGGAAAAGCATTTGATCACTCTTGACCCAACGTCTTGGTCCATTAAGGAGGTGTCAATGCGGTGAACGAAGCAATCAGACTATTGGGCGTTAACACTTTCACTTAGCCATAGGAGTTTTATGGGGGGACTATAATATAGCCCCTGGTATGTACACGGCTTATTCCAATACGGTGAGTTACATATATGACCTGAAGAAAAAGGTCCTTCGTATAATACAGAGGGAATCGCGAAAGATTCCGATAAGTCATCAAGTGATTGACCAGCTCTCGCCGCATCATGACAGTCAGTTTTCAGCTTTCTCTACTGAGGTGCTTGACCAGGTGAACCGGAAGCACAATCGCAGTAGTTCTCCCTTTACTACCCTAGCCGATAGAGTGGAACGTAAGGTAGCAATCACAGGAGCTGGGTAACCCAACTATTGACCCAAGACATGATTCGGAGCTGATGCATATAAGGCCAAACTCGCGGCGCCGAAGTACTCTATAAAGATGTTCGGACTTGTCGGCAAGTCATTTGTTCCCATACCGAGCCCCTGGTAAGTTATGCCGAGGTGTATGTGTGAAACAACCACATGAGCCGAATTCAGTTCTTTTAGAAAAAAGTGAATGCTGGATGCGGATTATGTTTACTGGGACCTGCGTGATATGCCAATCGTTATTTCGTAGATAACAAAGCCGCAAACCCGGCTATTTGACATGCCCGGGGTCGAAGGCGGAGGAAAAAGGCACTTTACAGGCTCGAAATAAAGAGTGCGGTCTACAAAAAGTTATTTTGGACCTCCTGTCGCACGTCTGCGCCGCCTGTCCTCGATGATGGGACTCCTTAACGGAAACAACCCTTAGGTGAGTGTACGAACCCGAACTCCGATGGAGTCCATTAGATGACCAGCCTTTGCGTCACCTGTGGTAAAGGATAATGAAAAAGAAAGAGTAGTTAGAAAAGAAACAGAGGTTATGGGAGTACTTGCGGGCTCGTCCGTATTGTGCTTCCGCCGATGCCCAGGGTATCTTGAGTGCATAGTTATGTATGCGCGGTATAGATTTTGTAGGTATATGAGGTGGACGACGGAAGCCGAACTGCTAGTCCCGCTCCGGAATTGGTCGATCCTGTTGAATGGAGATCAGTGGCTTAATGGCCGACAAGGTATGCGGTTTAATAAGACCGCTTTGTACTTCGGCTGAGGTTGCCGTAGTATGATCCTCAGTCCGGAGGGAGTGCTTCTCCTGCTCCCTTGTAGGGTTGTGTGTCACGTATACCATGTTCACTGTTTTTACTTCAGGGGGAAATCACTGCTGACCCCCGGTATTTGGTTGGTGAGTCTATTTGTCGTCGCTATCACTGGGCGGCCTCCTCCCTTTGTGTTCGGCGTTGAGCTTGCCGGCCTGCTGGAAGACCCAATAGCTTCTATTGGTATGATTAGCTGGTTTATCGGGGTGGCCATGAATCTGGCAGGGCCGATCCAATATCTTGTCTAAATTGAATGGTCCGTCTCTGTTTGCCTTGAATGGTTTTTTTCTTTGACCAGGTTTGGGACCGCTGAATCCGGCGTTGACCGCTGTGTCGTGCGTTCTTTCGTTATCATTGCGACGTTTGTGTTGGCTGCATCGTGGCTTGCCATTGCCGTCTCGGACTTCGGAAGTGCCCGGATCGCTGGCGCTGCTGCTTCTACGAGCGAGCCAGCTGTCTTCTCCCTCGCAAAAGCGGGTCATCAGAGTGGTAAGGGCTGACATGGATTTTGGTTTTTCTTGACCGAGGTGGCGGGCAAGCCACTCGTCCCGGACGCTGTGTTTGAAGGCCGCTAGGGCTTCAAGGCCTGCGTCGAACAATCGACGATTTGGTTCTTTTTAACTAAGAACCTAGTCCGAGCTTCATGGCTGACTCTGCAGGCTCTTTGGACAATGTGACTTAAGTCATCGGCATCTGGTGGCCGGACATATGTACCTTGGAAGTTGTCACGGAAGGCGTCTTCCAAGTCCTCCCAGCTGCCAACAGAGTTTTCCAGCAGACTGTTTAACCAGTACTGAGCTGGTCCTTTGAGTTTTAACGGGAGGAATTTGATGGCGAGGAGGTCATCTCCGCGGGCCATATGGATATGGAGAAGAAAATCCTTGATCCGCACCGCGGGATCAGTTGTTCCATCGTATGATTCGATATTCACGGGTTTAAACCCTTCTGGGAATTCATGCTCCATTACTTCGTCAGTGAAGCAGAGTGGGTGTGCGCCGCCTCTATATTGGGCCACATCGCGACGTAGCTCAGATGGAGTCCGTCTGCGGTCTTCGTCCCGGGCGTGGCTAGACTTGTCACGTCCGAATAGGTAGCCGACGCTGCATGTCGAGGTACGTCCTTGCGATCCGTAGATCGATCTGGTATGTCCTGCTCTACTGTCCAGGTCCTGCCGAGGGTCGTATGTATGACCCCGAGCTGTTTTATCTCTGTTTTTCGTTGGTGTGAGGCGGGCTGCTATTCAGCTTGAGTTGCCGCTTTATCCCGACCGCGTTGTGGTCGGTCAGCCGCATTGTCCCGACAGCGTGGTGCAGGTTCAGTTGCCTCCTCGTCGAACTGAGGTAGCAATCTGCGCTTCTGGTAACCCTTGGTTGGGCGCTTGAGGCCGCATTCTTCGGCTGCTGGGATATCTTTCCATCTATCGTTGAGCAGGTCTTGGTCAGCTTGAAGCTGCTGCTGTTTCTTTTTCAGGCTCCTTGCAGTGGCTATTAGCCGGCATTTAAAGCGCTCCTGCTCGAGAGGTTCCTCAGGCACGATGAAATCCTCGTTGCCGAGGCTCTCCTCATCCTCGGAGAGCGGAAGATAATTTCCGTCCTCCGAGCCTTCGTGTATGGCCTGTTCATCAGGGCTAACGTGCCCGTCTTATTGTTCATCCTATTCGGAGGTTGCCTCAATAGGGTCTTCATTGTCTTCGCCATCGTCCGGAGTATTGTTTTCTCCGGTGCTGGTATTGCTATCTTTTGCATGACCTGACTTAGAGCGGCGCCGTTGACGCCTGCGTCTGGGCTGTGTCTCAGGAGGTTTATCCTCAACTTGATCTTCTTTGTCATTGCCGTTAGTTTCTTTAGGTGTATCCACCATGTATACACCGTACAAAGAAGTGTCATCCAACGTCCGGTAAACAGCGGGTTTTGGCCCTGCTCCTCATCGGCATCGTCGTCCATACTGTTGATGTCTTCGGAGCCGTGATCGAGCATGTCGGTTGAGTCCTTGACAGTGTCTATGAAGTGGATGGCGGGTGGGAAGCGAAATTCCCCATCATCAGCCTCCAGTTCAAACCTGATGTAATTCGGCTGTGAGCCCTCCGCTAAGGATAGATTTTTTAATGAGTTTAGCACATCGCCTAAAGGCGATTGTCGGAAGATGTCTGCGGTGTTGAATTCGATGATCGATGACCGATCCAGGTTGACATCGCGGACAAACATGGTTCGGAACTTATGGACGGAAACGAGTCCGAGGTTCCAGAGACATGGATATCACCCGAGGTTAGGTCTTTGTGCGGCTCCAATGCCGCGGAGTCCGCGACTTCCATGGCGGGGTTGAGCTTCCCATCCTCGGATGGCGCGATCTGCTCCGGATCTAAGGCCAGAGCGGTTATAGGTGCAATTTCCTGAGTATGGTCTGATGACAGATTTAAGTCATGTTCATCGTAGGGATAGGGAGCGGCTGTCGTGGTCTCGAATCCGTCGAAGATCAAGTCTCTACAGATGTCCGTGACATAGTTCAAGCTCCCAAATCTGACCTGATGGCTAGGGGCGTAGCTGTCAATCTGCTCCAGATTGCCAAGCGAGTTGGCCCGTAGTGCGAAGCCGCCGAACACGAAGATCTGTCCAGGGAGGAAGACCTCTCATTGGACAACATTGTTGTAGATGACTGAAGGAGCCACCAAACCTTTTGAGGATGGCACAATGGAACTCTCAATGAAAGCACCAATGTCGTTGTCAAAACTGGCGGATCTCGGGTAGGGTGTCCCGAACTGTGCGTCTAAGGTCGATGGTAACAGGAGACAGGGGACACAATGTTTACCCAGGTTTGGTCCCTCTCTATGAGGTAATACCCTACTTCCTTCTTGATTGATATTGATGAATATGAGTATTACAAGAGTTGATCTACCACGAGATCGTAATGGCTAAAACCCTAGAAGTCTAGCGTGTATGACTGTATCTGTTTTCGGACTTAGCCCTCCGGTTTATATAGACATCGAAGGGGACTAGGGTTGTACAAAGTCGCTTACAGAGAAATGAATCTTCATATTTGGTCGCCAAGCTTGCCCTCCACGCCAAGGAGAGTCCCATCCGGACACGAGAGAGAGAGAGAGTCTTCGGTCTTGTATCTTCACAACCCATTAGTCCGGCCCATGTCCAACAGGCCGGACGCCCGAGGACCCCTTAGTCCAGGACTCCCTCAATCCCCTCCTTGTCGCCCTGTGAGAGAGTGATCACCGGGTTGTATCTAGCACTTGAAAGAGTGTGTTTTATTAAGTATCCGGTTCTAGTTGTCATAAGGTCAAGGTACAACTCCGGGTCGTCCTTTTACCGAGGGACACAGCTATTCGAATAGATAAACTTCCCTACAGGGTGCACCACATTTCTCAACACGCTCGATCCCCTTTGACCGGACACACTTTCCTGGGTCATGCCCGGCCTCGGAAGATCAACACGTCGCAGCCCCACCTAGGCACAACAAAGAGGTCAGCACGCCGGTCTAAATCCTATGCGCGCAGGGGTCTCGGCCCATCGCCCATTGCACACCTACATGTTGAGTACGCGGCCGGTGATCAGACCTAGCAACCTCCATTACAAAGGAAGTTGCGTTACACGGTCCAACCCGGTGCGCGCTGCTCAATCGCTGACGTCAAGAAGGCTTCGACTGATACCACGACGTCGAGTGCCCATAACTGTTCCCGTGTAGTTGGTTAGTGTGTATAGGCCAGTGGCCAGACTCAGATCAAATACCAGGATCTCGTTAAGCGTATTATTTTGATGTAACCGCGGACGCCGACCAGAGCCAGGCCCACCTCTCTCCTAGGTGGTCTCAACCTGCCCTGTCGCTCCGCCACAAAGTAACAGTCAGGGCCGTCAGGAACTCAGGCCCACCACTACCTGGATGGAGCCACCTGTCCTTTCAGCCCCCACATCGGAATCACATACGGGTACTCTACGAGCCGACCCGACTTTACTCACCACATGTCTCATATAATATGAATGTAAGTATATACCCGTGATCACCTCCCGAGTGATCACGGCCTGATAGTATAGCATGGCAGACGGGCAAGAATGTAGGGCCACTGATGGAATACTAGCATCCTATACTAAGCATTTAGGATTGCAGGTAAAGGTAACAACAGTAGTGGCAAAGACAGGCTATGCAGCAGAATAGGATTAACCGAAAGCAGTAACATGCTACACTACTCTAAAGCAAGCAGTAGAGAGAAGAATAGGCGATATCGGGTTGATCAGGGGGGAGGGGGGTTGCCTGGTTGCTCTGGCAAGGAGGGGTCGTCAACAACGTAGTCGATCGAGGCACCAGCAGCGGCATCAGTCTCATAATCTATCAGGGAGAAGAGGGGGAAGAAACAATGAATACAATGCAAACAGATGCATAACGATGCATGCCATGACAAGTAATGGTGCTAGGTGTGCCTAACGCGGTAAGAGCTGATACCGGTGAAGGGGGGGGGGGGAATTCGGGAAAGTATCCCCGGTGCTTCGCGTTTTTGGACAGATGAACCGGAGGGGAAAATTTGCGGGTTCGCTATGCTAGGGATGTGTGGCGGTCGAACAGACTACGTATTCGGATTCGTCTCGTCATTCTGAGCAACTTTCATGTCCAAAGTATTTTCATACGAGTTAGGGATTATTTTATATTAATTTTTAAATTTTAAATCATTTTCTAAATTGTTTTAATTCGAAAATTAAATGTTAAATTGCTATGGGTACACAGAAGTGTACCAACAGAAGGGCTTGTGTGGCTGACCAGTAGGCCCAGTTAACCAAGTCAACTGCCCAGTCAGCAGAGACTGACTGGTGGGGCCAGTCAAAGTCAACAACCTAGTCGACATTGACCGTTGACTGGTCAAATTGACGAGTGGGTCCCTACTGTCATTGACTGTTTAGTTAATTAACATAGTTAATTAAGTTAATTAATGAATTGATTATTTAATATTTTTATTTACTTATTATTATTATTTTTAAATTCTTTTTTGATAAACGTTCTGGGTGTGGGCCCCCCTGTCATTGCCCCAAAGGGGCATAGCGGCGAACGGACGCGGGTCTCGGGCACGTCGACGGTCGTGATGTCTACTACACAACCTTCTTCTTGTAGACGTTGTTGGGCCTCCAAGTGCAGAGGTTTGTAGGACAGTAGCAAATTTCCCTCAAGTGGATGACCTATGGTTTATCAATCTGTGGGAGTTGGATGAAGATGGTTTCTCTCAAACAACCCTGCAACCAAATAACAAAGAGTCTCTTGTGTCCCCAACACACCCAATACAATGGTAAATTGTATAGGTGCACTAGTTCGGCGAAGAGATGGTGATACAAGTGCAATATGGATGGTAGATATAGGTTTTTGTAATCTGAAAATATAAAAAGCAAGGTAACTAATGATAAAAGTGAGCACAAACGGTATTGCAATGCTTCGAAACAAGGCCTAGGGTTCATACTTTCACTAGTGCAAGTTCTCTCAACAATAATAACATAATTGGATCATATAACAATCCCTCAACATGCAACAAAGAGTCACTCCAAAGTCACTAATAGCGGAGAACAAACGAAGAGATCATTGTAGGGTATGAAACCACCTCAAAGTTATCCTTTATGATCGATCTATTCAAGAGTCCGTAGTAAAAGAACACGAAGCTATTCTTTCCATTCGATCTATCCTAGAGTTTGTACTAGAATAACACCTTAGGACACAAATCAACCAAAACCCTAGTGTCACGTAGATACTCCAATGTCACCTCAAGTATCCGTGGGTATGATTATACGATATGCATCACATAATCTCAGATTCATCTATTCAAACCGACACAAAGTACTTCAAAGAGTGCCCCAAAGTTTCTACCGGAGAGTCAAGACGAGAGTGTGTGCCAACCCCTATGCATAAGTTCACAAGGTCACTGAACCCGCAAGTTGATCACCGAAACATACATCAAGTAGATCACGTGAATATCCCATTGTCACCACAGATAAGCACATGCAAGTTATACATCAAGTGTTCTCAAATCCTTAAAGACTCAATCCGAAAAGATAACTTCAAAGGGAAAACTCAATCCATTACAAGAGAGTAGAGGGGGACAAACATCATAAGATCCAACTATAATAGCAAAGCTCGCGATACATCAAGATCGTGCCAAATCAAGAACACGAGAGAGAGAGAGAGAGAGAGAGAGAGAGAGAGATCAAACACATAGCTACTGGTACATACCCTCAGTCCTGACGGTGAACTACTCCCTCCTCGTCATGGAGAGTGCCGGGATGATGAAGATGGCCACTGGTGAGGGATCTCCCCTCCGGCAGGGTGCTGGAATAGGGCCCCGATTGGCTTTTGGTGTCTACAGAGGCTTGCGGCAGCGGAACTCCCGATCTAGGTTATTTTCTGGAGGTTTCAGTATTTATAGGAATTTTTGGCGTCGGGAACAAGTCAGGGAGGTGCCCGAGTCGTCCATGAGATAGGGCGGCACGCCCGGGGGGGGGGTGTGGGGGGGGGGGTGGGCATGGCCCCCACCCTCGTGGACGGCCCGGGACTCTTCTGGCCCAACTCTTTTACTCCGGGGGCTTCTTTTGGTCCATAAAAAATCATCAAAAATTGGCACATCAATTGGACTCCGTTTGGTATTCCTTTTCTGTAGAACTCAAAAACAAGGAAAAAACAGAAACTGGCACTGGCTCTAGGTTAATAGGTTAGTCCCGAAAATCATATAAAATAGTATATAAATGAATATAAAACATCCAAGGTTGATAATATATAGCATGGAACAATAAAAACTATAGATACGTTGGAGACGTATCACGCCATTGAGGCGCGACGAAGTGCGAGTTGGCGGGCGCTGCAATGGCCGGGCCAAGGCGTAGACGGACACGGGAGACAAGGCGTCGTGCTCGGCAAGGGGCAACAGCGGGGTGTGCGTACGCCGGGCGGGCGGCGGGCTCGCGCTGGCCTGCGAGCAGGGGCCGCGGGCTGGGTCGGCAAGGACGGCCGGAGCAGAGAGGGTTGCGGGAGGCCGGTGGCGCAGGCAGGTGATACATCTCCAACGTATCTATAATTTTTTATTGTTCCATGCTATTATATATTCTGTTTCGGATACTTAATGGGCTTATTTATACACTTTTATATTATTTTTGGGACTAACCTATTAACCGGAGGCCCAACCCAAATTGCTGTTTTTTTGCCTATTTGACTGTTTCGTAGAAAAAGAATATCAAACGGAGTCCAAATGGAATGAAACCTTCGGGAGAGTGATTTTTTGGAACAAACATAATCTAGAGGAATTGGAGTGGACGCCAAGCAACCAATGAGGAGGCCATGAGGCAGGGGGCGCGCCTACCCTGGGCGCGCCCTCCACCCTCGTGGGCCCCTAGTCACTACAAAAAAATACACTTCCGTGATGATACGTGTTTGTCACAGTAGGTCACGTTTTCTGCCATGCATGTACATCCATGACAAATTTATGACAGAATCAAGATAGTCATACCTGTGCTATCGTAGACGTGTTCCATGACATTATCAAAATTATCATCACGGAAGTGTCCACTTCCATGACGATAAATCGCGCGTCACAGAAGTGCTTTCGTCAAGGGTGACCGACACGTGGCATCCACCGTAACGGAAGCTATTAAGCTATCAGGTCCGATTTTGGATCCGATAACCCGTTAACAACCCCGACCAATGGGGATTTTCCACGTGTAAAATCATCATTGGCTGGAGGAAACATGTGTCAGCTCCGTGTTGGCACAGGTGTCACTCATCCAATGGGCGAGATGCGCCTATGATATGTTAACACGTGGACCGGCCCAAAAGTGGCCCATAAAGTTTAGATGGGCCGGCCCAACTAAAGGCCCATGAGATTTTGTGGACCATAATGGGACGACCCAACTAAAGGCCCACAAGATTTTGCGGGCCATAATGGGCCAGCCCAGGTAAAGGCCCACAAGATTTTTGTGGGCCATAATGGGCCGGCCCAGGTGAAGGCCCACAAGATTTTTGTGGACCATAATGGGCCGGCCCAGCTAAAGGCGCACAAGATTTCATGAGACATTAATGGGCCGCCCATTTTGTAGGCCCACAAGATTTTGAGGACCCTAGTAGGCCGGCCCATTAACTGGCTGCCATGTTTTGGGCCAAATGTCGGCCCATATTTGATCCGGTCCATTAATGGCCTGCCATGTTCCGGGCCTAATGACGGCCCATATGAGATTCGGCCCGTTAAAATCCTACCACTTTCTGGGCCAAATTATGGCCCAGATCAGGTCCGACCCTTTAAGAGGCTTTGGGCTAAATTATGGCCCATATCAGATTCGGCCCGTCAACTGGACGCTACGCTTTTGGGCCCATTTAGTAATTAGGCCTGATATTAGTTTCGGCCTATTAAGGGCCCGTTTAACATTTCGGCCCTATATTAATTTTGGCATGTTAAAAGCCCGTCATATAGTTGGGCCTAACTATGGCCCGGTTTGCATCCGGTCTGCTCGCAGCCGATAATCTGATTGGGCCAAACAAGAACCGAGACAATTTTGGCCTGTTATAAGCCCATGATTTGATTGGCACATTCATGGGCCCGGGTCTATTTCGGCCTGCTGCCGGCCCGTGAGCTGTTCGGCACGTTTCAGGCCCAACCTACTTTTCAGCCTCCTAAAGGCCCATTGAGTTTTCTTGGGAAAATAGGGCCGGCAGTTTACTCAGCCTATTAAAGGCCCGAATCTACTAGTGGGCCAGTTTACATTTAGGCCTGTTAACGGACCAAGATGACGGGGCCCATGATGTGGATCATACATGGTGATTTGCATGATGGCTCGATTATGTACGGTAAGTTTACGGTTTGGCCG
Source organism: Aegilops bicornis (assembly GCA_021605145.1). Classification (NCBI taxonomy): domain Eukaryota; kingdom Viridiplantae; phylum Streptophyta; class Magnoliopsida; order Poales; family Poaceae; genus Aegilops; species Aegilops bicornis. The sequence continues at coordinate 121,548,620 of CM038669.1, forward strand.
GTTTACTACGAAGACAGGATATATATACAGTAAAATAACTGCAGCATCGTGAATAAGAAAAAAACCTAGAGTATACAATAAAGAAATTACGGCATATTACATCCACTGGGCATCAAAGTTCACCACTATGATAATAAAGCACAAGCAGACAGCAGATTACATACACTAGGCATCAAAGATCACCACCAGTGCAACTAAACACGCCGACAAAATAATATACAAAACCGACACACTTCAATAGAGTTCAAGAAAGGTTAGCCCTGCTCGGGAGCTGCAGCGCAAGCAGCTGAGCAAGCTGGTGAGACTGCACTTTTTTGACACTTATATCCTCCTCACTCTGAAAGATAAACAAGCAGACAGATGACATGTTTTGCACATATAAGTATTAGTGCTGACAATTCATCACATTTCTTACTGACGAATAAAGTGACACAGTTTAAAATAGCATTAACACAATATGGTATTGTTCAGGTCAAGACATGGCAAGAAATGACATTGTGAAGGAGTTGGCAGCTTCAGGACACCATTGGATTACAGATCAAGAACTCATAAGTATCAATGGTTAGTGTGCTGTCAATTTATCCCATTTCAGATTGTCAAAATAAGATCACTTGCTTTGTATAGTTTAATTTACATGGTATGAAGAAGGAACTTGGTTGTACAACTGAAAACTTAAATTGAGAAGGACAAACTTTTGTTTATGAACTGGAGTACATAATAAACTTTAAACATGCAATTTGATGCAAACACCAAAAATAAACAGCCGTTGCAGTCATGCCTAACCAAATATACACAACAAAGTTTGAAGGCTTGAGAAGGACAAACTTACATTATTGGTGAAGGCATGCTCTATAAATCTTCTTCATAAGCATTGCCTTTATTCTACATTTTGTTAAGAGTAAATATAGATGTGACAATATAAGAAAAAATGGAGAATATTTAAGATAAGATGAAGAGTGATGCTACATAGCCAAGTAGCTATAAATGTAAGTACATCGACATGTGCAAAAGGTACAACCAAGAGCAATGCAGAGCTAAACTTCTTCAAGACCATCGGTGTTATCCAACCTTATGGTAAGAGTAAATATAGATCTTATGTGTAGAAAATGGAGGGCAAAGGAAAATAAGTTGCGTATGATGGTACATGAACAACTACATGTCAATATAAGTACACTGATAAATGACAGCAGGTACTTACAAGAACAATGTAGAGCTAAAAAAATTCATTGGCATTGGATATATTTTACACTAACGTAACCATTCATATAGATCCGATAATTTGGAGCGAACAATTGATAAGCAAGCTATCATGCATACTGCTGTCAAGTAATGAACCAGGTATGTATGCAAGTATAGTGATACAGGACAACAGGTACTAACAAGAGCAAAGTAGCGGGCAACATATTTGCGATATCCTGTCGTTCTTTTCAAACCGGAATTCTTTTTCGAGAAGATTTCCTGCAAAAAAGATCCGTAAGGCACATGCGGAAAAGTAGAAGTTCAAATTGTCATGCGATATCATAGACAATACCTCATCCTCGGAACAAGACCAGTGCATAACAAGGTTTTTCAATTCAATGTCTTCTAAATTTAGCACAGGAGGCTTCACCAGAAATTCGTTTATAGACTTGCCATCAAAGGGTGATTTCCTCAGGTAACACCGATACTGCCGCAATGCTTCCTTGAAAAGCGCAAGCAAGCTTTGCTCGTCATGACTATCCAGATTGACCCTCGCCTACTTACAACAGTGTAATGTAAATCATTGATGTGTTCAATCAGCAGAAAACATGAAAATAATCACCATGAATAATAGCACTTACACGTAAGTGGGACAGGAAGATGTGAAAATGGTGTTTGTCTTCACTATAATCTTCCAATTAAACTAGGAATAACTGGAATGGGGTTCCAATCTGCAGGAATTGGCCGTCTCTGCAGTTGGGATAGGTCTTCGGCCGGTGGACTTGCTGTACTTTTTGCTGGAGTGGGATTTTTCTGTGGTACGGCTGGTGCTATGGCAACTGAAATCGGCATACCTTTTGTTGGAGTGCAGGTCCTGTGTGGTGGGGCTAGTGGTGTGGCCAGTGAAGTATGGGTACAGTCTGTTGGAGTCAGTACTACGTTTTGTGTCACTGGTTGTACAACCAATATAAGCAGGGTGTTGTCTGATTTCTTCGGCACAACCACGTTTTCAAGGACTTTGCTGGTGCTCCTTCAGGTTCGGCAATCACCCTCTTCTTTTTTGATGTCTGATGCACAAGAACAACATTTGAGTGAAAAAACATGGTATGATGACAGATGGAATATGTATTGATAATGGATGGGCATGGCATCTCGACATATATGATGAGTAAACTAAGAAGACGGCGGTGCAACAAAGTAGAAGAAATGCAAGACAACATATGCAAGATACACGCAATCAATAAAACCTTGCCAAATTAGAGTAGGCACCTTGATGGGTGAACATGACAGGCCATCTGCCTTTGACTCCTCGAGGTTAGAATAGTCATTATGATCATATTCTGAACAAGAATCTACAGGTGGGGAGCGTATGAGTTTCATTCCATCCAGAATGGCACTCAATGCCTTGGTGCCAATTTTGTAAGTCATTGCAGTGTTCCAAAATATTCTTCTGATGCGCGGATTCCGATATTCACTGTAATTACGTATAATATCTGAGAACCATTAAAACATAAATAGTTGTGAGATTATCTTTGTAATGCAGAGGATATTTGTCATAGCCCTAGAGTTTGCTTGTAACTAGTGGCATTGCATCCATGCATCATGTTTAAATTTCATGAAACTTGAAATGGGGATTGTTGAAACCCTAGCACCAAATGAATTCAACTAGGTTCAATAAAAATATTTTCCATGATCCCAAATTCCCTTTAGAAAAGTTCATGATCTTTTTTAAAGGTGAAAACCTCTGCCAAAAGTCATGCACATATTTCTAGGCCATTCTGGATTTTTGGATTAAATCTTATTGTATTTGACATTGGGCATTTAAATACTATAAATAATTTAAATGTTCAAATAATGTTGGAACTATTTTTGGGCCACTGAAATAATTCAGCAAGTGTCCATGAATATTTTCAGGATTTTAGGAAATGCCTTGGTATTTTTCCTAAGCTCAAAACTATAGCAGAAAACTAGAAAACAGAAACAAATAAACGAAGAGAGAGAGAGAGACCCACCTGACTTACCTGGCAGCCCACCTGGCCCAGCCCCTCCAGCTGGCCCAGCCCACTGGCCGAAGCGGTCGTCTTCAACCTCTGCCAGTAGGCAGAGGCGTGTCGACGCGCGCGCGCCCGAGGCCTCCACCTCCTGCCTGCCTGCCGCCTCCCCGACGCGTCTGGACGACGCCACGCGCCACCCCGGTCCCTCTCTCCCACTCCCTCGCCCTTTCCTCGCCTCTGCTCCCTCTCTGCAGCGTGCCTGAACACCCTGCTGCACGCCGACGAGCACCGCCGCAGCCACGACCATCCCCTAGCCCAACCACCATGACCAATAGCTCCGCAAGGACGCGAAGCATCTCTCCGACGAGCCACACAAGCCGGGTTTCACCGCAACACCGCCATAGATGCCATCTTCGTCAAATTCATCGGCTCTGGACCGTCCCCGACCTCGCCGAGCGTCCCCTCGTCATCGCCGTGAGCCACTGACCTTCTCCCCTAACTCAGCATGCTTGCCCCCATGCCGTAGCGCCGTTCCCTACGAGCATCGAAGTCGTCGTCCGCCATTGCTGCTGCACGCATAGCCTCCCTGCTGCCCTGGCCTCACCGTGCTGCTCTTAGTGCTCCCCGTGTCTAGCAGGTGCTGCCCAGCCTCTCCATTTGCTCACTGATGCACCGTAGCGACGCGCCCGTGCACCACCGAACACCACCGCCGCCAAAGCTCGTCGCCGGCATGAGTTCCGGTGACCCCGCGACCTCCCACTTGGTCCTCTGGATGCGCGAGAGCAAGGGCTATCACCTGGTGCCCTCAGCGCGCCAAGCTAACGCCTCTAGCGCAAGTCCGGCGTGTCCCCGCTGTGTCGTGTGGTCGCCGCCGGCTGGTCTCCGGTGGCTGACGTGGCACCATTAGTTTAGGTGCTAATCGCGTTTAGTCAGTGTCGCGTGTCGAGGACATACGGGCCCCACGCCCTTAACTAACCATGGTTTAACCCCTGTTTAGTTTAAGTTAACCACAGTTGCCCCACGCGTCGGAGTTGACCTTGCTGACGTGGCCGTTGACCGGTCCCACCTGTCATCCACCCACACCAGCCTGAGACACTGATGTATGGGTCCCACAGGTCAGGTTTGACCTGGCCAGCCCCATTGAACGCTGACGTCACAGTGACGCAGTGCTGACGCAGTTAATTATTTTCTGGATTCATTCTTATTCAGGAAAATCTAGAAAATTGCCTAAACTTCTAAAAATCATAGTAATTCAACCGTAACTCCAAATCAAATAAGTTATATATGAAAATGATAAAAAAAATCTAATCTATCCATCTGTACAATTTTCCATGCATGTTTGAACAACTTAAAGTTGTTGTATAAGACAATTTGAATAAATGGCATTTGAAATGCCTTACATGGAGTTTGAATTTGAACCTAGTGTTCAAACCAGCTCCATTTAACTTGTTGCTAGTTGCATTAGGCCAAATCATAGCATATTGCCATGTCATGATCATGCATCATATTGTGCATTGCATTGATTGTGTTTATTTCTCTATTGCCGGTATTTGTCCCCTCTCGATAGACGTGGTTTCGACGATGAGATCGATGACACCGATGAAGAACTATACTATCTTCAAAAGTGCCAGGCAAGCAAAACCCCCTTTTTCATTCTGATACAATCCTACTCTCTCGCCCCTGCTCTCTTTTATTGCATTAGGACAACAATGATTCATCTGTTACTTGCTGCGGTAGCTGAACCCCTTTATCCTATGCATGACCTGTCATTGCCACAAGAATAGATGAAACCCACTAGCATGAGTAGGAGTTGTTTGAGCCACGATGTGCCTACTCATTCATGTCTGTTTGTCGTGCCTGCTATTGCTTAGAGTTGTGTCAGGTCTGATTCATCGGGGATGAATCGGAGGTGTGTGAACATGTCCTACTGTTGAGAGCTAAGTGTGTGAACACGATTTGGTAAAGGTATTGGTGAGAGATCATGTAGGAGTACATGGTGGGTTGTCTCATTGAAGCCGTCCTCAAGAACTGAGTTCTGTGTTTGTGATCCATGAAACAGCTACTACCATGCATTGGGCCCTGAAATATGACCCCGCTCGACTTCTTAATCACCCTTGTCCTCTGTCCAGGAGTTGCAAGTAGTTTCTGGTGTTTGTAGTATCTTTGGAGGCCGTGGGCGCTGGACCCGAGGGTGGGCTATGATCACGGTAGGCACGTGCACGGTGTGCAGGCGCCGTTAGGTGTCTCGGGAACCTGCACACATCGTTCGGGGCCGTATGTGGAAACTTCGGCCGACTCCTGTGGATGGAACCTGTATAGGCGATAAACCTGGACTAGAGACTTGAGTGTTTAGGTAGGTCGTGGTCTACACCCACGCCGCCTTTGTAGTCTGCCGAGCACATGTCGTGTGCAGACGCTAAGTGGTGGAAACATGTTTGAAGAAGTACACCCCTGCAGGGTTAACATCATCTATTCGAATAGCCGTGTTTGCGGTAAAGGACTTCTGGGTTGCCTATAACAGTTCATAGACAAGTGAAAGTGGATACTTTAAAATGCGCAAGATAAGCGTGAGTGCTATGGATGGCGTTCCCGTAGGGGGACGGGAGCGGATCCATAGTGATGTATTGGTATGGTGAATATGTGGACTCGTGTGCGCCACCTCAAAAGAGTTACTTGCAGTCTTAGATCAGGATAGCCACCGAGTCAAAGCTGGCTTGCTGCAGTTAAACTCCACCACCCCTTTGTTGATACCGATGCATATGTAGATAGTTCTGATGTAAGTCTTGCCGGGTACATTTTTACTCACGTTTGCCTATTTTATGTTTTTGCAGAGAGATGTTAGTCTCGCTAGTAGTTCCGTGTGGACTTCGATGTTTAGCTTGATACCTCAGCTACGATCTTGTGCCCTCGGCAGGATCTGGTAGATAGTCAGGCTTAGCAGCCTTTTCCATTTTTAGATGTCTGTACTCAGACATGTTAAGCTTCCGCTTGTGCTTTGACTTGTATGCTCTGAATGTTGGGTCATGAGACCCATGTTTGTAATATCTCGCTCCTTGGAGCAATCGGATTACGGGTTCCGGCAGACCCTTAAGGTTCGAACTCTGGGGTGCGCGCGGAGATCCAACCCTCCACCGTCTCGTACCTCGCCGAATCGCAGGGACCTAAACTACTAGCAAGAACAACACAAGAGACGCAAGATTTATACTGGTTCAGGCCACCATCGTGGTGTAATACCCTACTCCAGTGTGTGGTGTGTGGATTGCCTCTGGGGCTGATGAAGAACAGTACAGGGGAGAACAGCCTCGCCAGGGTCTATTCTTGGTGGGTGTGATGAACTGCTTAGTGGTGTCCCGTCGCTCTAGCTTGAGGATCGGGTCGCTCTCTCTGATCCCAAAATGCCTGCCTGGGGGGAGAGGATCGAATCGGCCCCCTACTATGGTGGCTAGCTCTACTTATATACACGAAGGCCCTGGGCCTCTTCCCAAATATTGAGCGGGAAGGGCGCCAACAGTTCGCCATTTTGAAGGGGAACAGCGGGTACACTTATCCTAACTAAAGTTGGTCCTCGCCTGCCAAAGGCTCTGGTGATGACGCCTGCTTGGCTCCATGATGACTGCATTCCAGCCGTTGGGGCTGGTCTTGGTCTTGTTGCACCGAAACAGATGCTTTTGCTTGATGCTCTTGCCTGCGCTTGCTCCCTTTGCACCAAAGAGGAAAGGGGGACGCCACAGTAGCCGGGCGCCCGACCGGGTGCCCTTGGTCGTCATGGCTTACGTCATGGGCGCCTCATGAGGTACCACCTTGAACTCTCCGCCTCCTCATGAGCCAGCCTGACGAGGCCGTGCCTGAGGAAGCTCTTGGTCATCCGCCCCGCGAGCCTTGGACCCTCGCGAGGGTCTTGAGCTTGTGTTGATGAAGATGGGCTGTCCTGGGCCTCCTTTGAGCCACGCCGTAGGTCAGAGATGTGCAAGTCCTGGGACCCCGTTCCCGGAACGCCGACAAGAGCCCCCGGGCCTGGCGCGCCCGAACTTGGCCGAGCCGAGAGGCGAAAGGGCAAGTCTGCGGCGTTAGGGCCCCTAACAACTGCGGCCTTAGGCGCCAGCGTGGCGGTTGATTGGACGTGGCGCCTCCTCTGCAAGGCTGGTTGATAATAGAGCGGCATCTTCCTTGCCTCCTTTACTTTCGCCCGATTGCTGCTTAGATCCCCTTTCTTGCGCCTCTCCTCCCTGCTTCCAAGACCTTCAGATCCACTCCGCCTTACATTGCCCTGACCCGATCATGGCTCCTCGCCAAACCCGGCCGGAGCACGGTACTTTCCTGCCTTGGACCCGCCGAATGTGTCGATGGCGAGCCTTGCCCTGATGCGCCGGTTGGCGAGGCGCAGGGCGCCGCCGAACGGGCGGTGTTCAAGGCCGGCTCCTCCGCCCCTGAGGGTCGGGGGCGTACCTTCTACCCGTTCTTCGCGGGCGCCATTATTGCTGGTCTGTCGCCTCCCTTCTCTGAGTTTTTCTTCTCCGTCCACCGTCACTACAACATACATGCTCTGCACCTTCATCCCAACTCCGTCCTCCTTCTGGCAATCTTCGCCTACTATTGTGAGGCCCACGTCGGGGTGAAGCCCTCGGTGGCCTTGCTGCGCCACTACTTCTTCCTCCGATTCTCCCGTGGTCCCGCTCACAGGCGTGCGCGAGCTTCGTCGCATACGGCGGAGCCATTGCCATTTCAAACACTGGGAAGCGGATTGAGGGCTTCAGGAGCAAGTGGGTCTTGGTGGATGCTGGGCGGATCCACCCTCGGCTAATCCTGCCCACGGAGCCCGCCGAGAGTTCCGACGATCGGGTCCTGCTGTGAAGCTTGGGACCCCGCCAAGCCGGTGCCGAGAAGATGGATGCAGATCTGAAGCCGGACGACGCGGCTGCGGCGAGGCTGACCGGCGCGTCGCTGCTGAGGGAGTTCCTGGAGCACCAACTGGCTCCGCTTCGCCAGTACTCGCTTCCGATGTGGAGGCCTCTCCCGAGCCCCGTGGCCCTGGCCTGCGAGGATCTGGCAACGATCCTCCAGTCCTTAGTTGGGGGCGATGTGGCGAGACCGGAGGGCGCCACCGCACCCCTGTTTCTTCACGAGGATTGGGAGCAGGTTGTGGGGTCCATGCCCGCCTTCAATGGGGACGGGCTCGTGCCCGCGGAGGCTCCGGAGGACCTGGTGGACGTGTCCTTTTCCGACTCCGGCGAAGAGGTGGAGGAAAGAGAGCCAGGAGAGGGGGTTGACTCAGGGGCAGAGTCAAGGGCTCCCTCCCTGCGGCGCAGGCCCCACGTTCTCCGCCTCCCCGAGAGTGACGACGACGAAGATGAGGATGAGCGGGGAGGTAAAAGCCTGCCCCTGATCCCGAAGAAGGACTGGACTGGGCTGGTCCCCCGTGGGTCCGCCCCGGCCCCGGGGCGATCCGCTGACGCGCCGCCTGCTCCTGGTTCCCTTGAAGCTGATCCCTGCTAGCCGGCTCTCAGGGTTCAAGTATGGCCGGAGGCTGCTCGAGTCCACCAGTGACGACTTGTAAGTGCCTGCTTCCTGTCTTGATTATTGTTTTGTCGACGAGATCTGATGTCCATGCTCTTCGGCCAGGCTGGCGCCCGCAGCGAAGAAGCTGAAGGGGGCTCCTGAGGCCCCATCCGTGGCGGTGCCTTTGCCCGAAAAGGAAGATGACCCCGACGCCCAGGCCTCTCCTGCCCGAAGGCCCTCATGAGGCTCGGCCGAGCCTGGCCGGGCGAAGCTCAGCCCCTTGGTCCAGGCGACCCCCGAGGTGGCCTTGCCTGGCGCTGCCTCCGCTGTTGTCGTGGCGCCGCTGGTTCCGCCTTAGGGCGCAGTGGTTACGCCGCAGCCATCTCCTCCTGCTCCACCAACTGCTGTCTCTCCGACTCCTCCCATGGTCCTGGATCGCGCTGCTGCTGAACTGGACCGGCTGCGGTAGGATCTTCTGGGCGCGGACCCTCGCTTGGTGACCGGCTTCGATTCGGGCGGCGCTGGTCCAGGCTTCGACGGCTTGTGACGAGGAGAAGCAGGCTGTTCGCGAGGAGAAGGTAGCCCACGATGCTGCCCTGGGGGAGGCAGCCAGCATCCGTGGTCGCTGCGAGACGCTGGAGGGCGAGCGGAAGGGCCTGCAGAACCAGCTCGCCGAGGAGGCCCGCCTCCGCCAGGAGCAGGAGGAAGGCATGAAGGCTCACGAGGCGGCCATCAAGGACCGGGAGGCCAAGCTGAAGAAGCGCCGCGACCGCCTAAGCGCTACTGGAGCGGGAGCTGGAGGCGAGGAAGGTCGAGCTGGACGCCAAGGCGCAGGTTCTTGCCAAGATCGCGTGGCCTTCATGGATATGGAGGTGAAGGCTCGTGTCCTGCCGAGGGAGCTTTATGACAGCGGCCCGAGAGCCCACTGGCCGGCGCAGAGGACGGCCCCGCCAAGCTGCTTCCCTTCCTGATTCGCGCTCTTGAAGATCTCTCCCTTGGTCTTGGCCCCACGGCTGAGGCCGAGGCGCGTGTCTTGTCTTGTGCGGCGCTGACGCGGATCCTCACCCACATCTATCTTCGCGATCCCAGCGTCGACATGGACAACCTGCTGGAGCCGGCAAGCGGCGAGCATGCAGCTGCCGCTGCCGAGGCTGTGAAGGGTCGCGTGGAGGCTCTGTTGGGGAAGTTCCGGGCCTTCAGCACCAAGCCGAAGCGAGGCGCTGCCGGCCCTGCTGCTTCACGAGGCGAGCCCACTCCGCGCTGCTCCACCTCCGACAAGTGACTCCGCTGCAGCCTCTGCCTTGCTTTTAATTCCTGCACATGTATCATGCCTCGGGGAGGCGTTTAAACTTGCGTTTGGTACTGCGATAACAGTGTGGACTTTAATATTTGCTTTTGAATTCCTTGAAATTTGTGCTTCCTACTTGCTTATGTTAGCGCCTACAGAGCCCGACCCACAAGATACCTCACCACTTAGCCCCGACCGAAACCAGGACGGAACAAGGAGTGAGGGGCTACGTGACAAGTTAGGCTCTGAGTCGCGATGCTCAGAGTCCCCTTAGCGCATTTAACAGCAAGTAGGAAGGTGAGGCGCGGCGGATCCACCGTTCTCGTCTGCAGAGCCCGGCCCGCGCATACCTCAACCGCCGTTAGCCTTTGAACTAAGGGGTGAGGGCTATGTGACCAGTTAGGCTCTGAGTCGCTTTGCTCAGAGTCCCCTTGACGCTCAAGCGGCATGCGTATCTTGGCTCCGCTCGGGGAGTGGCGTCACGAACCAGGCCCGAGGGGCTGGCTGGGTGGCGTCTTGGCTGGGCGTGACCAGGCGCAGCCCCTGCTGCCCAGCCCACTCGCGCTGCACTCCCGAGGGAGGCGTTGCGACGAGGCCGCACATCGAGCTCTGGGCTCCCTGAGGTTGATGCGACCCGGAGGCCACCCTAAGTTGTTTATCACCAGCGCGGAGCATAACGCTTCCGCATGCGTACGGGCATAGCCGCTCCTCGGCAGTGTCGTCAGCCAGCGCGGAGCATGGTGCTTCCAGTGGAACGTGGGAGTGGACTCCCCTCCGGGAGGAGCCCCCGGGGCGTATACAGCCCCACCCTGACACGTGGCTGGCACGGTAGGGCTAGACGAGGTGTATCTGGGCACCCGTGAGCCAGCACGGGACTCACGAGGCCCTACCTCAAGGCGGGTTGCGCCTGGCTCTGGGCCTTATCTTCGAGTGTGTTCCTGCAAAAATGGCGGATGCGGTGCTCTCGTCTTGGTCCGGCTCTCGGGCTGGTCTCAGCCGTCGGGCAAGCCAGGTCGCGATGCCATGGACAAGACCGGAGGGTGAGGGTCGGAGAGCCAGTGGGATCCGTGGAGTCGCGATGCTCAGCGCCCCTTTAACGCATAAGCTAGGTTAGATGACGCAACTCTCGTCCTCGGGTCCCGGCTCTCGGGCTGGTCTCTACCGTCAGCGGGCAAGCCAGTCGCGATGCCATGGACAAGACCAGAGGGTGAGGGCTGGAGAGCCAGTAGGAGCCCCGAGTCGCGATGCTCGTGCACCCCCCTTTAGCAGCGCAAGCCGGGTCGATCTGACAACTCGTCCTCGGGTCCGGCTCTCGGGCTGGTCTCGACCGTCGCTGGCAAGCCAGGTCGCGATGCCATGGACAAGACCAGAGGGTGAGGGCCGGGGAGCCGGTAGGAGCCCTGAGTCGCGATGCTCAGGCACCCCCCCTTTAACGCACAAGCTGGATTGGATGACGAAACTCTACATCCTCGGGTCCCGGCTCTCGGGCTGGTCTCAGCCGTCGGCAAGCCGTGTCGCTATGCCATGGACAAGACCAGAGGGTGAGGGCCGGGGAGCCGGTAGGAGCCCTGAGTCGCGATGCTCAGGCACCCCCCCTTTAACGTGCAAGATTTCGCCACCCAGGAGAAGGCACCAAATAACAGGCATGGTGGAACGAGAGCATGATCCTAAGGAAAACACATGAAGGATACATGCCGTTGGGACTGGCCCGAGTGGCTTGGGGATGATGCAGCCCGAGGGGCGCCCCCAATAGGATAAGCTAAAGACATGAAATAAAGGGATACATGCCACAGGGACGGACCCACGCAGCCTGGGAATAATGCGGCCCTGAAGGCGCTCCCATCCAGAAGTAAAACTTAAAGATGTCACCTGGTGATGTTGGGGATGAAGGGTTGTTGATGTAGCAGACTCGATGGGCTGCGGGAGCCGATCCTCACGAGCCCCCAGGCCCAGGGGCCTCGGGAGGCTCCGGAGGCGCCGGCGGCTCCTCATGGGCCATCTCCATCTCCGCCAGGGCCACGGTGTGCCTGACCTCTTGAGCCTCTAGGATGGTCCTCATGAGACGCTGGTACGCGACAGCCGCGTTTGGCAGGCCATACGGCATGCGTACGTAGCTGTGGGGCGGGCCCTCGCAACGTCCCACTCGCGAGGGCCAGAGGCGCTCTTGAGATGCGGCTCGGTTGAGCCCTGGTATGTCGATGCAGACGCGCAGCCCACCATCCTCGCCTGGATGGGGGGCCATAAGCGGGCGGCGGCTGCCCTCATGACCCTTGACTCCTGTAGCTCCTGAATGGCCTTGCCGATGAACTCTTGAGGGTTCTGTCCTCCTGGTCTCGCTCACGCTATGGAAGCGTGCTTCAAACACGCCTCCCGTGGTGCCCAAGCGCCTCCCTCGAGACCTTGGCGAGGTCATGCCCTCCTGTGGGAGAGCCCCCAAGCCCTGCCTGAGGAGGGCGCCGGGCACGCTTTCCTATGCGATGGAAGGAGGCTCCCCTTGGCCCGGTGCGGGCCCTGAGGGGCCTGTCTCTTGAAGAGCCAGGTCGGTCGATGTCTTCTTCTTCTTGGGTGCTGCCTCGGGAGGCATCCTGCTGCTGTGGTCTGGGTCTTCCAGTGATGCAGCCTGAAAAGCTCGCTCCAGGGAGCATACTGCATCTCTCTCTTCACAGGGCACCGTGATAACTCCGCCGCTTCCTGGCATCTTGAGGATGTTGTAGCCATGGTGGGTTATGGCCATGAACTTGGCCAACGCTGGGTACCCGAGGATGGCGTTGTCTGTGCGAATGTGGGCGACGTCGAAGTCGATGAGCTCGGTGTGGTAGTTGTCGCGGGCCCCGAAGGTGACAGGAAGGCGGACCTGCCCGATCGGGACTATGGAGCCGTCGGTGACTCCGGAGAAGGGCTTGGTTGGCTGAAGCTGACTGTAAGGCACTTGAAGATTGTTGAACGTCTCCACGGACAGGACGTTGAGCCCTGCTCCGCCGTCGATGAGGGTCTTGGTGACCAGCACGTTGCTGATGATTGGGGAGAAAAGCATCGGGAGAACTCCGGTTGTGGCTGCGCACTTGAGCTGATCCGCTGAGCTGAACGTGACGACGCATGCCGACCACCTGAGAGGGCGCGTGGACTCGAGCTTGGGGAGGACTGCATTCACTTCACGGGCGAACTGCTTGAAGATGCGGTGAGAGGCTGGGGCTTGAGCTCCGCCCAGATGCGCGATCGCTGGCTTCTGAAGCCCCAGCCCCTCGTCCTGATGATGGTCTTCGACTCTCCTTGGTGGCGGCGGCGGCGGAGGGAGGCTTGCGTTCCCTTGCGGACAATCCTCACGAGGCTGATCCCTCCAGCCCCCCTCGCGAGGTGGGTCTTGCCAGCGGTCCTCGTGAGGTTGGTCGCGCCACCCTTGGCGCGGGCCGCGGTCTTCCCAGCGTCCTGTATTCCTTCCTCCTCCCCGGCCAGAGGCCCCGTCGCTGCGCTCAGGCGTCTGCTGACCCTTCCTTGCGCCGGCCGGAGCTCTTGACATTCATTGGTGTTGTGGGTGTGGAGGTCGTGGTACACGCAGCATGCAGCTGCCCTTAGAGGACTCGGGCTGATCTCCGCCTCGCTTGGTGTCTGGTTGGTGCGAGCACAAGAGCCCCTTGCACTTCACGTCCTTGGCCTTGGACTTCTTCTCTTGGGATCCGCGGTGCAGCTCGAGGAGGGAGAGGCGCCTCCTCAGCCACTCGGTGCACTTGGTCGCCAAGTTGAACAGCTCGAGGAGGTGCATGATCTTCGTGCATCGCCAGCTCCTCCTTCATATTGACGTCGCGCCGCGCCCGTCGGAGAAGGCAGAGATGATGGCCTCCTCTGTTACCACAGGGATCTTGAGGCGTGCGTTGTTGAAGCGCTGGATGTACTTTTGCAGGTTTCCCCGGCTGCTTGATTCGGTATGTCGCTCACGGCGGGTGGCGGTCGCGAGTACCTTGGAAGTTGGCGATGAAGCGGGTGTGCATCTCGGCCGTGAAGAGATCGTGCACAGGGCGGATTCAGGAGCCAGGTGCGGGCTCCGTCCTTGAGCGCCATGGGAAACCAGTTCGCCATGACCTTTTCATCCCCGTTGGCAGCCTTGATGCCCAACTCGTAGAGCTGGAGGAACTCCGTAGGGTCAGTCGTGCCGTCGTAGCGTGGAGGCAGGTCTGGCTTGAACTTGGCGGGCCACGCGACACTGCGCAGCTCGGTGGTGAAGGCGCGGCAGCCCGGCGTGGCCGCGGGGGGCCTCGAACGGCGAAGAGCTTGGTCTCGTGGGCCTCCTGCGCCTTGGTGGGGCAGCGCAGGTCTTGACGTCTTTGGAGCGGGAGCGCTCGGGCAGCTTCTTGCGGGCGAGGAACTTCTTGGCAGCTTTGCTCTTGCCGCGCCGGCGCCTGGCGGAACGGGTTCCACCCAGGGGCCGTGCGTCTTGGTGCCAGGGCGCCGTCTTGGGGAGGAGGCGGCTGAGGCACCCCGGGAGCTTCATCGCCCGCGGGGGGCAAGGTGCTGTGTAGCGAGACGGACGGCGTGGGTCGCCTCCGCAGCGAACGAGCTTCAGCGCGACGCCGAGCCATTCTTCGTGACGTCGTCAGCGGGCGGTAGCGCAGGAGCTCGTTAGCGCGATGAGTGCAGCTTCGGGCTTCCATGGCAGCGCTGGCGCGCGATGAAGAACCAGCGGTGAGCGAAAGGCTTGGCGGTGCGGCCGTCCCACCTCATGGACGGTGTCTTTGGGACGACGCTTGTCGCTTGTTCCCCGCTGGGCGGTGGCGGCGTTGACAGCAGGTGACGGGAACGACGAGGACGCCCGCCGACGGGAGCCGCTCAGGCGACATGGGAGGCGAGGGCGGCCTTCGGCGCTTTCAGCCTTGAGCCCGAAGAGCATCGGACATGGTTGCGGTGGTCGGGAAGAACGAGGCGACGAAAGGCGGATTCAGCGCCCCCTACCGCACGCCAAATGTCGGATTACGGGTTCGCCGGACCCTTAAGGTTCAACTCTGGGGTGCGCGCGGAGATCCAACCCTCCACCGTCTCGTACCTCGCCGAATCGCGGGGACCTAAACTACTAGCAAGAACAACACAAGAGACGCAAGATTTATACTAGTTCAGGCCACCATCGTGGTGTAATACCCTACTCCAGTGTGTGGTGTGTGGATTGCCTCTGGGGCTGATGAAGAACAGTATAGGGAGAACAGCCTCGCCAGGGTCTGTTCTTGGTGGGTGTGATGAACTGCTTAGTGGTGTCCCGTCGCTCTAGCTTGAGGATCGGGTCTCTCTCTCTCCGATCCCAAAATGCCTGCCTGGGGGGATAGGATCGAATCGGCCCCCCTACTATGGTGGCTAGCTCTACTTATATAGACGAAGGCCCTGGGCCTCTTCCAAATATTGAGCGGGAAGGGCGCCAACAATTGGCCATTTTGAAGGGGAACAACGGGTACACTTATCCTGACTAAAGTTGGTCCTCGCCTGCCAAAGGCTCTGGTGATGACGCCTGCTTGGGCTCCACGATGACTGCATTCTAGCCGTTGGGGCTGATCTTGGTCTTGTTGCACCGAAACGGATGCCTTTGCTTGATGCTCTTGCCTGCGCTTGCTCCCTTTGCACCAAAGAGGAAAGGGGGACGCTGCGCGGGCTGGCGCCCGACTGGCGCCCTTGATCGTCATGGCTTACGTCATGGGCACCTCGCGAGGTACCCTGCCTTGAACTCACCGCCTCCTCATGAGCCAGCCTGACGAGGCCGTGCCTGAGGAAGCTCTTGGTCGTCCGCCCCGCGAGGCTTGGCCCCTCGCGAGGATCTTGAGCTTGTGTTGATGAAGATGGGCTGTCCTGGGCCTCCTTTGAGCCACGCCGCAGGCCGCAGGCAGGCAAGTCTGGGGACCCCCGTTCCCAGAATGCCGACAGGAGCCTAATGATAAATACTTGAGTCGTAGAGTTATGTTGTGATGCCAGGTTGTATTTACACATATCGAGCATATTGTGTGTATGATTGAAATGATTGGTATGTGTGGGATCCGGCAGCCTAGTTGTTTATCCTTGGTAGCCTTTCTTATGGGGAAATGTAGTCTTGTGCTTCCATGAGACATAGTAGTCCGCTATAGCCCGGTTCACCGGAGTCCTCGCTAGCCCAGACTACTGCTTCCTAACACTTGATCGCCGGGCATGTGACTCACTTGCCGTTCTGTGGTTCTGTCCCCTCAAGGAAATGTCACGGTGACATCCGAGTCCTGCCTAGCCTGCTACAGCCCGGGTTCCCGGAGTCCTGTTAGCCCAGTGCTACAGCCCGGATTCGCACGCTGCTGACCGACATGCTCGATGTTGATTCATGTATGCCTGTCCCTATAAGTTAGTGCCATTTTGGGTCCACGACTAGTCATGTCGGCTCGGGTTCTCTGTCATATGGATGCTAGCGACACTATCATATACGTGAGACAAAAGGCGCAAACGGTCCCGGGCCATGGTAAGGCGACACCCGTGGGAATACCGTGCGTGAGGCCGCAAAGTGATATGAGGTGTTACCGGCTAGATCGATGTGACTTGGAATTGGGGTCCTGACAGCTTTGGTATCAGAGCCTGACGACCTGTAGGATTACCAAGCCAAACCGGTCGAAGTTGTTTCTAGAAATGCTTTAGTTATGTAAGGGAATTGATTGTGGAAGGGAACGTAAGGCTCTTTTTACTCCTTATACCTCATGGCCTTCTGATCTGAGTCATCCTCTTCTCTTCTACGGGGATTAAGAACTAGGCCTTTTCAGCTATCTATCAGGATCACGTGTTACTAATTTGTAGACTCATAGGACTGTTGGATTTAAGCTTCATCTCAGTTCAGTTTTTACTACTTCCGTATGTTCATAGCTGGTCTCAGAACCTTGATATTGTGATGCTGAGTGGTCATGCCACTATTTTGCAGGATGTCTCAAATCATTTTGAGCATTTACAGCTGTTATGCTGTCCAAGTCATCCCAGATTTCTAAATAGTCTGATGCATTTGCAAATTCCTTTTTACCATTCTGAAGATCCTTTTGTGCCAGATCAACCACACTAACTAGTGTGTTGAGGTATTTCATTGCCTCAGCATTTATGTTGGAGCTATTATTATGACCCTAGGTGTCTAGAGTATCACCTAGTAAGCTAGCCATGCTTTGTATTCCTAGTGTGATGATTCTGGCCATCATTCTTGAAAGCATCCCGTGATGTTATTAGTTAGTAGGTATTCTATTCCTGAGTTCTTGAACCCGAGCTTCACCCTACTTACCTAATGTTGATAGTGTTGCTAGTTCCTTTAGGATATTAGTAACCTTTGCGATAGTCCTCGAGATTCGTGGTACATCCTTCTTCCAATTACCATGAACCATTCTTGGCAGGAGTTCTTTTGAACCAAAAGATCACGACCAGAGTACTCTTGATGAGTTCTCCATTCTAATTGTGAATCTGCCAGTTCTACCCCTTTCTGCATGGGTTATCCGGATGAAATGTTGAGCTTTGCTCGACATACTAATCTATGCATCCACAACTCAGAAAATCGTGTGTTCCTTGAGTTGTTCCCATTGTAGTTGTATTCCGATCCCCGTCTATCAGTTGATAATCAAGAGTATGCGTGCATTCATTCATCGATGCCTATTACTCTTGTGGCCCGTCAAGTCATTCTATTTAGGAATGACTAGGAGAAACAAACTCCAGTACCTCATCTATTTCTAGGATTGGGTCAAAGCAGTTGTATTCCGCAGATCAAATGCAATCAAGCTTTTGGTCTGTTCTACCCTGAAGTATTACCTACTTTATGACAGGAATGTCATGAGAATAGCACCTTCTCTTATGAATTCTTTACGTAGTGATACTTCTCGCTATCATTATTCATTCCTCGGTCCCGTGTTGTTGTAACCGGAATGCCGACAAGTGAACTGTGATGTGTGAAATCGATACTCCTAGCAACCTCGTTGCTTGGTAGTTAATGGACAATATTCTTATTCTTAGCGTGTTGGTTATTGAATCATCACCCTAGGGTTGATCGTGCTACCTAGTCCTTATTTCTGGTGCACTCTTCGATCAATGAGTTAGGATTGTGTCAATCCCTTGCTCGTTTGATCATATCGTCTTGCTCTGAAAAGCAAGATTGTTCTCGAGCTTAATAACATATCGATGGTTCGTGATTTTCCGAATATATTCTTGAAAGTATTACCAGGTTGTCTCCTGACCGCTATGTTGGGTTCGTGATAAAGTTGGTTTTCCATAAACCACCCTTTCTCCAAGGATCTGTGTTGGATACCCCTGAACTAGTTGGATAAGCTAAACAATAAATTGGAGAGTTGGAAGATAAAAGCTTCATTTGACCCGGTTCATTCAAAGGGATATCCTTAGGTGTGTGTGTGTTGAAGAAAGATGATATCTTCATCGATTGGTCCCTGTGATCAGTTGTTCGACCTATTATCTTAAACAATCTTTGATTTGAGCATGGGCTATTGTCAAGTCAAATCAGAACCAACGATACTCGTAATGTTGTCTCACTCGTGGTTGATTCCTCGAGCATACACCGTTATACTCTTTGGGTCTGACCAATGCTATCACCTTGTTCGCATGATGGTGGAAGTCCAGTGATATGGAAATTCTGATGAGTTGCTGTTGAGCCCATCGCCAAAGATCTTGTCTCCTCCATGATTCATGTTGAACATCAAGTTAGTGTTGGAAACTTTTGTAAGCAATGCCTTCGTGTTCCGTTCATGAAGCTTATGGTTGGATGGAAGAAGTGACTTCCTCGAATTCATGTGCATTTGGTGCAAGTTGCCGCCATGAGTTCGAGAAAGTTTGTTTTTGCTTCCACTGGAATCATCACAAAACAGTCATGCATGTGCGAAGTATTCTATGGTCTGATAGACTGATCATCTTCATTCCATATGAATTTCCTAGAACATCAAGCCACTGATTGATTTGTTCAAGGAGAAGGAGTTCCTTCTTAAGAGCATGCCTTATGCAAGGACTTCAATATCCCCGACTATGGTTCCCCACCTGAACTCGGTAGTGTTTTGTTGTAAGACTACCATGTGGTCATGCTTGTCTGGGACAGCGTATTCACATGTGTTTAGCAGAACCAGCTCATGTTTTGGAGCTTGCTATCTTAGTCCGTTCCTCGAGAATCTCGCAACGCCATCTCGTCGAATCATGTTGCAAACTTTCTTTCAAACATGCTGAGTCTGAAGTATCCTATCACCAATCGGATCTGAATCTCAGGAAGATATGATGGTTGGAACATTCCCAATAGTTGTGTCTTGTTCCCAGCTTGCACCGCCATTGTGCCAATTTCCCATGGGCTGCCCTTCTCAGCAGTTGCTGTCCAAGATCATCTTTAACAGTGGACTTGTCATGAGTCCCATCCATTTCCGGTGATAAGCAAAAGTCATCCATTGCATTGTCTTCAACAAGGTAGTCCACATCTTCCATCCTAGTCCGAGTATGCCATTCCCTCGAGCTCTTTCAAACGATCAATCGTAAATTGCCTTAAGCTGGTATGAAGAGTTCCAATGATCTATGGATCAAAAGTAATTCTTTTTCCCACTTAAGGGAACAGTTCAACGAGTCACCTTTTCCAAGGTGCCCCGTTACAGGATCATGGCAATTTTTTTCCTCGCCACCTTGACACCATCCACCATCTTTCTAAGCGTGGAATTGTTGCCCACCAAATCAAACCCCGTCATTGTTCTTCCATCCCTCTTGATGTGTTTTGTGTCTCAACTCAAGATGTTTCAACATCTCATTCCGCGAGTTGAGATTGTATAGTTCGATCTTTGAGAAGATCAATCCTAGTAGAGTTTCTTTCCGTCGTCATCGCGTGGATGAAGATCTCAAAAGCGAGGATGTCAAGATCAACGTATGCAACGAATCAACAACCTTATGAGGTGCAACTTGGATCGTGAAGATTGTGTTGGTCTTGTGCCCCTCTGTCTTCTTACCTCACGTCTTGAATCTCGGGACGAGATTCTTGTTTAGTGGGGGTGAGTTGTCACAGCCCTAGAGTTTGCTTGTAACTAGTGGCATTGCATCCATGCATCATGTTTAAATTTTATGAAACTTGAAATGGGGATTGTTGAAACCCTAGCACCAAATGAATTCAACTAGGTTCAATAAAAATATGTTCCATGATCCCAAATGCCCTTTAGAAAAGTTCATGATTTTTGTTAAAGGTGAAAACCTCTGCCAAAAGTCATGCACATATTTCTAGGCCATTCTGGATTTTTGAATTAAATCTTATTGTATTTGACTTTGGGCATTTAAATACTATAAATAATTTAAATGTTCAAATAATGTTGGAACTATTTTTGGGCCACTGAAATAATTCAGCAAGTGTCCATGAATATTTTCAGGATGTTAGGAAATGCCTCGGTATTTTTCCTAAGCTCAAAACTATAACAGAAAACTAGAAAACAGAAACAAATAAACGAAGAGAGAGAGAGAGAACCACCTGACTTACCTGGCAGCCCACCTGGCCCAGCCCCTCCAGCTGGCCCAGCCCACTGGCCGAAGCAGTCTTCTTCAACCTCTGCCAGTAGGCAGAGGCGTGTCGACGCTCGCACGCCCGAGGCCTCCACCTCCTCCTGCCTGCCTGCCGCCTCCCCGACGCGTCTGGAGACGCCATGCGCCACCCCGGTCCCTCTCTCCCACTCCCTCGCCCTTTCCCCGCCTCTGCTCCCTCTCCGCAGCGCGCCCGAACACCCCGCTGCACGCCGACGAGCACCGCCGCAGCCACGGCCATCCCCTAGCCCAACCACCGTGACCAATAGCTCCGCAAGGACGCGAAGCATCTCCCCGGCGAGCCACGCAAGCCGGGTTTCAACCCAACACCGCCATCGATGCCTTCTTAAACCTCGGGACCGCCGGCCATCTTCGTCAAATTCCTCGGCTCCGGACCGTCCCCGACCTTGCCGAGCGTCCCCTCGTCATCGTCGTGAGCCACTGACCTTCTCCCCTAACTCAGCATGCTCGCCCCCATGACGTAGCGCCATTCCCTACGAGCACCGACGCCGCCGTCCGCCATTGCTGTTGCACGCATAGCCTCCATGCTCCGCTGGCCTCACCGTGCTGCTCTTAGTGCTCCCCGTGTCTAGCAGGTGCTGCCCAGCCTCTCCATTTGCTCACTGATGCACCGTAGCGACGCTACCAGACACCACCGAACACCACCACCGCCAAAGCTCGTCACAGGCATGAGTTCTGGTGACCCCGCGACCTCCCACTTGGTCCTCTGGATGCGCGAGAGCAAGGGCTATCACCTGGTGCCCTCAGCACGCCAAGCTGACGCCTCTAGCGCAAGTCCGGCGTGTACCCGCCATGTCCTGTGGTCGCCGCCGGCTGGTCTCCGGTGGCTGACATGGCAACATTAGTTTAGGTGCTAATCGCGTTTAGTCAGTGTCGCGTGTCGATGACATATGGGCCCCACGCCCTTAACTAACCACGGTGTAACCCCTGTTTAGTTTAAGTTAACCACAGTGGCCCCACGCGTCAGAGTTGACCTCGCTGACGTGGCCGTTGACCGGTCCCACCTGTCATCCACCCAAACCAACTCGAGACATCGGCGTATGGGTCCCACAAGTCAGGTTTGACCTGGCCGGCCCGATTATTTCTTGACGTCACGTGGCCGCGATTAATTATTTTCTGGATTCATTCTTATTCAGGAAAATCCAGAAAATTGCCTAAACTTCTAAAAATCATAGTAATTCAACCGTAGATCCAAATCAAATAAGTTATATATGAAAAATGATCAGAAAAAATCTCATCTATCCATCTGTACCATTTTCATGCACGTTTGAACAGCTTAAAGTTGCTATATAAGACAATTTGAATAAATGGCATTTGAAATGCCTTACATGGAGTTTGAATTTGAACCTAGTGTTCAAACCAGCTCCATTTAACTTGTTGCTAGTTGCATTAGGCCAAATCATAGCATATTGCCATGTCATGATCGTGCATCATATTGTGCATTGCATTGATTGTGTTTATTTCTCTGTTGCTGGTATTTGTCCCCTCTCGATAGACGTGGTTTCGACGATGAGATCGATGACACCGATGAAGAACTATACTATCTTCAGAAGTGCCAGGCAAGCAGAACCCCCTTGTTCATTCCGATACAATCCTACTCTCTCGCCCCTGCTCTCTTTGATTGCATTAGGACAACAACGATTCATCTGTTACTTGCTGCGGTAGCTGAACCCCTTTATCCTCTGCATGACCTGTCATTGCCACAGTAAATAGATGAAACCCACCAGCATGAGTAGGAGTTGTTTGAGCCCTGATGTGCCTACTCATTCATGCCTGTTTGTCGTGCCTGCTATTGCTTAGAGTTGTGTCAGATCTGATTCATCGGGGATGAATCGGAGGTGTGTGAACATGTCCCTCTTGTTGAGAGCTAAGTGTGTGAACACGTTTTGGTAAAGGTATCGGTGAGAGGCCATGTAGGAGTACATGGTGGGTTGTCTCATTGAAGCCGTCCTCAGGAACTGAGTTCTGTGTTTGTGATCCATGAAACAACTACTACCATGCATTGGCCCTGAAATATGACCCCGCTCGACTTCTTAATCACCCTTGTCCTCTGTCCAGGAGTTGCAAGTAGTTTCTGGTGTTTGTAGTATGCTGGAGGCCATGGGCAGCGCTGACCCGAGGGGTGGGTTGTGATGCGGTAGGCACGTGGCACGGTGTACCGGGCGCCCGTTAGGTGTCTCGGGAACCCTGCACACATCGTTCGGGGCCGTATGTGGAAACTTCGGCCGGACTCCCTGCGGATGGAACCTGAATAGGCGATAAACCTGGACTAGAGACTTGAGTTTTTAGGTAGGTCGTGGTTTACACCCACGTCGGCTTTCGCTTGAAGTCTGCCGAGCACATGTCGTGTGCAGATGCTAAGTGGTGAAAACATGTATGAAGAAGTACACCCCTGCAAGGTTAACATCATCTATTCGAATAGCCGTGTCCGCGGTAAAGGACTTCTGGGTTGCCTATAACAGTTCATAGACAAGTGAAAGTGGATACTCTAAAATGCGCAAGATAAGCGTGGGTGCTATGGATGGCGTTCCCGTAGGGGGACGGGAGCGGATCCATATTGATGTATTGATATGTTGAATATGTGGACTCGTGTGCGCCACCTCAAAAGAGTTACTTGCAGTCGTAGATCAGGATAGCCACCGAGACAAAGCTGGCTTGCTATAGTTGAACTCCACCACCCCTTTGTTGATACCGATGCATATGTAGATAGTTCTGATGTAAGTCTTGCTGGGTACATTTGTACTCACGTTTGCCTATTTTATGTTTTTGCAGAGAGACGTCAGTCTCGCTAGAAGTTCCATGTGGACTTCGACGTTTAGCTTGATACCTCAGCTACGATCTTGTGCCCTCGGCAGGATCTGGTAGATAGTCAGGCTTAGCAGCCTTTTCCATTTTTAGATGTCTGTACTCATACATGTTAAGCTTCCTCTTGTGCTTTGACTTGTATGCTCTGAATGTTGGGTCATGAGACCCATGTTTGTAATATCTCGCTCCTCGGAGCCTAGTGATAAATACTTGAGTCATAGAGTTATGTTGTGATGCCATGTTGTATTTACACATATCGAGCATATTGTGTGTATGATTGAAATGCTTGGTATGTGTGGGATCAGGCAACCTAGTTGTTTATCCTTGGTAGCCTTTCTTATGGGGAAATGTAGTCTTGTGCTTCCATGAGCCATAGTAGTCCGCTACAGCCCGGTTAACCGGAGTCCTGCTAGCCCAAAGACTCTTTGCTCGGAACACTTGACTTGCCGGCATGTGATTCACTTCGTTCCTGTGTCTGTCCCCTCGGGGAAATGTCATGCGGTGACATCCGGAGTCCTGTTAGCCCAGTGCTACAGCCCGGATTCGCACGCTGCTGACCGACATGCTCGATGTTGATTCATGTATGTCTGTCCCTATAAGTTAGTGCCATTTTGGGTTCACGACTAGTCATGTCGGCCCGGGTTCTCTGTCATATGGATGCTAGCAACACTATCATATACGTGAGCTAAAAGGCGCAAACGGTCCCGGGCCATGGTAAGGCGACACCAGTGGGAATACCGTGCGTGAGGCCGCAAAGTGATATGAGGTGTTACCGGCTAGATCGATGTGACTTGGAATCGGGGTCCTGACAATATTCTAATATAGGGGCGCCCCTGTAAACACTTGTGTGCTATCACTGGATTCTAATGAGAGAGCTCATGTGTGCTGTAATATGGTGCGTGCATTTATATAATATGGCACAAGTACACAAAAAAATAGGCTCCAGAAGTAAGAATAGTTGGCAGATGATAGGTTCAAAATATACTGTATAGAGAGTTTATCGCCAAACCATGATAACAAGAGCACACAACAACTAGGCAGATCATAGTGTACATAAAACGGGTACACCATAACCATGATATATAAATTGAGAAAGTGGAACCGGCTTGAAAATACGGTGTTGTATTGCCGCTAGTAATTGAAAGCCTATCAATCAAGTACATGCCAACTCTATCAGTTGTTGACTGCAGATGTCCCTGCTCCCCTTCCTAACAAGGAACATACTGTATGTACTAAATACAGAATAACAAAAGAGGAACATGTTAAAGAACAGATGAGGAAGCATATTATTGAGGTTCCGCTTAATTGCATACAATGTTGGTTGCCCACTCATGATGAATCACAACGCCCAAAGAAATGCAATTCCATGTTGTTTCTCTATATGTGGCAATTTTGAACAAGAGTCATTAGGATCATATTCTAAACAAGAGTCATTAGGATCATATTCTGAACAAGAGTCAACATGTGGGCAGCGTATGAGTTTCATTGCATCCAGAATGGCCCTCAATGCCTTGGTGCCAATTTTGGAAGCCATTGCGGTGTTTAGCTTCAAGAGTGGACTGCTTCTAGTGCGACACAAAGCAGCTACACAGATCATAGTGTAGATATAACGGGAAAACAGTAAGCATCAGAGTAAAATCAGCAAAGTGGAACTTGCTGGAATATATGTGCTAGTATTGTCGGTACGGCTAGAAAGGCTTCGGATACCAGCTCTCTTCAACTGAAGGTGCAGTACTATTAATATCAGTGTAACTCTCAAAGGCGACACAGCTCCCCGCATTTTCTTGCTATTCTTATAGGATTCAAGTGGGCAGGCCACTACAAATCCTATTCCCATGTTTAGAAAATCCTACGAATCAAAGAGGCCCGTCGAGTTCAAAGTGTCCATACCAACCGACCGTATAGACCTCTACATCGCAAATGTCCTGCTCATCTTCACTACAAGGAACATCTTGTACTACTATCATACTCCTCCGTTCCAAAATATAAGTCTTGGTAGAGATTTCCACTATGGATCACATACTGAGATGTATCCAGATACATTTTAGAGTGTAGATTCACTCATTTTGCTCCATATGTAGTCCATGGTGGAATCTATACAAAGACTTGTATTTAAAACGGAGAGAGTACTTATTAAAGAAGAACGGAAGAGGAACATGGTAAAGAAGAGCAAGCAGATTTTGGATAATAAAATGTTCATTGCGCAGTGCCCACACATGATGAACCAGAGCGCATTATGAAAGCAACTCCCTGCTGTCTCTCTATATGTGGTGCACGTGCTTTTTCGAAAGTAAAGTAGGAACATTAGCTGACCAATTAAATGTTATCTGTTTTAGTAATATCGACATCATATCGATTCGTACTTGAGCAACAAGTTTGGAATTATGAGTGGCACGTTGTTTAGCTTGATGGATTCAGGAGCAGTGCTAAGCAGGTACGATGATGGTACTGAATATAAAGGCATGTCTACATTTGGGTCAGTCGACCATTTCAGGCGGTTGGATGAAGATCCTACGTCTCCTAACCCTTCTTCTTCCTCGTCTCTGATTCTTCCCATACAGAACACCGCACGGGCCGCCGGCCGGACCATCGGCCCCCATCGCCTGTGTTCCTCCGCCACCCCCACCCCCCCCCCCGCCCCCACCCACGTCGAGTTTTCTTCGTTCGGCGAGGCCCCACCCCCGCCCCCCAACCAAAGTCCCCACCCGAGCCCCTTCGTTCGCACCGGTGAACTCTGGTGAGCTCTGAAAAATTGACTGACCCAATTTTGAAATTTAGTCTACTGTGATTTAACTAGTGTGGGATATAAAAGGGGAAAACCATAAGCATTGGGAGTATAGTGTTGAGCATGCCATGGCGGATCTGAAGGTGCAAACCGGACAAAGGCAACATCACAACCAATGTTGGCTCTCAACTAGCAAGTAAGCGATGGAAAAGAAATCAGAGTAAAGCAGTGGCGATCTATTTTCTTGCTGCGATAAATAAGTTGAGCAGATACGAAAGAGTACCGCCTCTGGTGCGGCGCTGTGTATGCATCTGTTGAGAATTTAACGGTGCTGCGGTAGCGATGGCTGTGGGCGGCGTGGAAGCAGATCTAGGAGGGTAGACGGTGGCCGCGGGGCGCGGTTGTAGCGACCCGGCCTCAGACGGTCAAGCCTACGTATTCTTTGTGCCATCCTCGGATCGATATCTTTGGCACACACAAGACATCAATGTATATATCAAAGTGCAATCACATGCATAAATAACGTAAAACTGATATATACCTCATAATACTCAATGAAACAAATCAAGCGGGTGTGGAGTCCCATCAACGCCATCGGCGGGTTGAGTGTAGACCGTAACCCTGTCTTGTAACTCTTACTGTCGAGGAAATATCTGCAACATGATACGTTGCAGCCGTGTAGGTCAAGACATTGAATGTACCGGCAAGATCACAACATGAATAAACAGATGATAAAACTATACTATATGCAATATGGCTTTATGGCTCAGCATCTGAATTTTGTTTGCGTAAATGCTGATTTTATTTTACCTACATCAAAGGAATAGAATGAAGCCTGTACTAAGGAGTTTTCTATCATGACATGGTTCCGCCAACCGATGTCTCATAGCCCAAAATTCATCATATGTTGCCCACAATTAAGTTATCAATCCGGTGTTGAGAGTTCCGAGATAGATCCAAGTCCGGATGCTCAAATTGTGCGTAACGGGGACACGGCTAATCGATTAGGTTATAACCCTCTGCAGAGGTTTGTACACTTTACCCGCAAGATTCGATCCCTCTCTTTACGTTCTCGCACTTGAGGGTGTTTGAGAACAAGATGACCGAAACATGGTCTTCCAAAGAGTTCCTCGACCACCGTCCGGTACTCAACCCATCCTACCGTAGTTCTACATCTGCTAGTACCGTCCCAGCCAGAGTCACAACTAAGGTCAACCAAGCGAGCCCATAATGACTTGCGGTTGCATAGGTAAGCTTCCGGGCATGAAGTATTCTTCCGTCTCTTTGGGTCTAGGTGAAGCTTTCCGCAAGATGTCATGGCGCTTCTCCATGCATCCCGGCCAACCACTGGTTTCTCCAGGGTGCCCGTCAACCGTCCTTCACCCAGTAGTGTGTATTGAATTCTTGTCTCGAGTCTTGAAGTCTTGAGGCCTTGAAGATGCAGTCCTTGCAGCTTTCATCATGGTGTTATCGTCATTGACGTAGATCCTTCATTCTCACACCACTCTCGTGCACTCATACCAAACCCCGTCTACTATAGCATAGCATTAAAATAAATAACGTCCCGGGCTTGGTAACAGGGTGATGGGTTCCTACCTCATGCATACTACTCAACTACAAGGATTCAATAACACTACTGAGGGGTGGTTGCAAGGATGCCACTAAGTGCAATAAAAACATAGGTATGAAAGCAATGATCAAAGTGAACTTGCCTGGTGATGTTGACGAAGAAGAATTATCGTTCTCAAGAAATAACTTGATAGACTACTCGTCACTCTCTGATGAAATCTATATAACAAACATATCATTCACATAAGCACTCACACTAACAATCAAAACAAAAGAGAGAGCGAGTAAGAATCCGAAGGAACTTCAAATAAAACTAGGGAGTCTTCTTCTACAACATTCACAAAAATAGTTTTGTCTAACGGAAAATAAAACACTAAAATAACAGAGAATAAAATATAAATTTAGTTAAGACAAAAAAATAAAGTATTGTTTTCATAAAGCTATTTTGAAAGTATTTTCAATTGGGAGTTAAAACAGTAGAGAAATCCATTGCAAGTTATTAGCGAACTTGAATTGATTTCCCGATAACAAAATAAAAATAAATATAAAAACTTGTTGAACACCTACTGTTTAACTAATAGAAACCAAACATAAACTTTCTGAAATATAAAATAAAATAATTTAAAAACAACTATAGAAAAGAAGTAGCTATTATTCTAATAGAACTAAAACAGAATTTGTTTTACATGAAACAATAAGCTAAAATACTCAAACAATTTTGAACTTTTTACCACTGGTAAATATGATCACTAGTGATCAGTAGAAAAAGAATCAAATAAAATCTATTTTTAAACTCCCGAATAAGCAAAACAAGCTTTAATTCAAATCTGATCTAACTCAATTTTTATAAATCCAAACATAGACAAATTATATATTTTTGGAAACTAAAAGAAAATTGTGATCTAACGCATAAAAGAATCAGCATCATTGGACTTCTAGATCAAAAGTTATAAGCTAAACAAGAACGGAACTAAATCTGTTACGGAAATAAATCTGAAAACGAAAAAAAAAACAACAAGGAGTTACCTGTCGTGAGGCAGAGATGGCAGGAAGGAGACGGCGATGTGGAGGGCTGCTCGGCGAGGGGGCGAGGTCGCCGGCGAGGTGGGGGTGGCGGAGGAGGGGTCGGCGCTTGGGAGGTGGCGCTGGGCGATGGGGAGGTTCAGGAGAGCTCTGGTGAGCGTTCTAGGCAGAAAAGGAGGACGGTGGCGAGGTGGCTCTGAGCAGGGAGGCGTGGTGATGGGAAAAATGGAGCGAGAAGAGGGAGGGGTTTTATAGGCGGTCTCGGGAGGCGCTGGGATGGAAAGACGAGGGAGATCGGGAAGGTGGAGTTTCCTGTCTCCATGGATATGGAAAGCTTCTGTAACGTGAGAGGAAACAGAGGAAGGAGATGATCTCTTGTTGGGCTAGAATAGAAAAGTGCTTAATGGGCCAGCAGGTTTTTCCTAATAAAGACGATTCCATTCCTATTTTTAAAATTAGGAAACTAAAACAATAAAAAGGAAATCAAATCAATTCGGAATAAAGAGTTTTTATATACTAAAATTATCAGAAAAATAAAATGTAGATGATGAGCATTATTCCACGGCCAAAATAAAAACTTAAAAAATGTTTTTCAGAAAATCCCTAAAGGCTTTATTTCTTTTGCAAATAATTTTTAAATAAAAACTTTGGTTTTTCTTGGCTCAAATATTTTCAAAAATGCCCCTGATTTTGGAGGGTCATTTTCCTCCGCTCTTTCTTGCTTGCAAGAATTTATTTTTCGGGGTATTTCTCGGGGAAGAAAATAGAGAAGCAAGTGCAAATATTTGAAAGAATTAAATTGCAAAACTCCGTTCAAATTCTTTATAGTTGAAGAAGTCATGTCATCTTCTCTCATTGATTCTAATAGGATGAATTGAATTTACGGAGAAGGGAAAGTAATTTTATTCCCTCTCATTCAAAAGTTTTTGAAAAGGTTCAAATTTCACTCAAGTTTAATTCACTCAAGAAAACAAACAAACAATTCAATTAATTATATTAACATTCCAAAATTTGGGATGTTACAAACCTACCACACTTAGAATGAATCTAGTCCTCGAGATTCAAGAAACTAACAAGAAAAGGTTAGGGTTGGGGTCTTCTAGCAATTGTTTTGGTCGGAAATGTCGAGGTGCTACCACACTTAAAATGCAAGGTTACAGTTCCAATAAACTCAGATACTTCCTCCGGAGGCTGACAATGTATGCCTCTTCACATATCTTGCAATAGCTCCTTCATTAAAGCTCTTACATCGTGAAGCATAGAGTTTTCCTCGAGAATCTTGGGTCGGTTCGTCAAAGTTGAAGTTCGTCCGAGACCGGATCTTCTTAGCTGATCGATGCATGTCCATTCTAGACAACTATCCAAACACTCATGGTGGTCTACCATTAATGGTTTCTCCTGCGAGAAAAGGTTACGGGTTGAACTTCACCGTATAACCTACGTTTGTAGCGGTTGCACTGTAATGGGGTTCCATCGTCCTACCATTTTATGGTTTTATGGCTTATCGCATCGACACTCTTCTAAGGTTTTCAAGGCTCTCTGATTTTCCATCAACATATGATAGTTCATGATAGAAGTCTCCGGTATGGGGCCAATCCATCCCGTGCTTGAATCATTACCACATATGTAAATATCGAATCACGTATTCTAACACTTGGGCATACTCACAAGCATTGCAGAATTTCTCTTGTTCTCGAACTGGTTTCGAGTAAATCCATGGTTTCCATAAGCCAAACAAAACATCTATCGTTACTTCACCACTCTCGGGTTTTTGGCGTAACCTCCTCTGAAACTTATGCTGATTGGATCACTGATTCTTCCAGATTTATTCCTTTATCAATGTTACAATGGTTCCTTCTCAAAATCACGGGCACGTGGGTTATGGCCCACTTCAACACCGGTGCAGCTTTAACTCATCCTTGGAGTAACTCTCATGTTACACCTCCTTTAAATCCAATAGTACTCTGTTACTTCATACCATCATATCAAGAACAAAACTCCAACTTATTTTGTCCAGCTCCCTTCTATGGACCGTCGTGAATAACATATTTTTTCTCCATTGATCTTGTGGCTTTACAGAGTACTATGACCAAAGAATGCACAAGTTTATCCATAAAATCTCATTATTTTCATATCAACCTTTCATTACATCCTTAATCATTTTCGTAAATCCAAATTCCAAAAGTACTTTGTTACAAATGCTGCCACCCACATGATTTGGTATGGTCTGGCATTACTTCCAACTTACTTATTTATCCTCCTCGAGGATTCTTGATTCCTTTGGAAGTGTGCGACATGAGCCTTGAAATCTTCAATCTTCTGTTTCATCATGGTGGTCTTGAGCTTCATTACCATCATCTCTTGCGTGCATTTCGCGTAGGTATTCCCTGAGTATAACGGAGTCTTGCTTCAAGTATTTCTCGATCACGTATGGCTTCCATGGCTGCTTCACGAACAGCATCGAAGAAAGTTGCTTGTGGCACACGTGAGATGAAAAAGTACTGCCCCATCATCTTTGGGCAAACTCCTTTCGACGGTGGAGGTGTACCTCCACATACCAAAGTTCCACTCCCTTTGCATGAAAGGGTAGCCTTTGTAGACTGCATCTCCTTCAAGGTGAATATGCTTCATCATGTCCTTCAGATCTTTGGGTAATCATGATCACTTGTCAGGTCATGATCGTTTCAGACCCTTAAGGAAAGACTCGTAAAGTGTCATCATCTGCAGTTTGTGAAACAGAAATGATGCTCAGAGTAAGGTACTTATCTCCTGGGGCACACATTCATATCATCCAAACAAAACTTCAAACTCAATTTCCAATCTCCTGTTTATGCATCACAACTCACCTTCTTCCATGTTCATCAAGAATATTAAATTCCAAGATAGAATATGACAATTCCTTAAAGTCTTTTCAGCATGTGACATTACAACTTTATTGAGTCATGAACTATTACAATCTCAGAGTAATCTATTACATAACTCAACTCATTGAGCTCATGAAAATGAAATTGCTTTCTACTACTCTTATTATTCATATCAAAATTCCAACTACTCAACTCCAGTTTTCATCTTGTCGGGACATTTAATAGCATAATGTCCTGCCTCCTTGCAGCGAAAACAAATGACTTCCGACATGTCTCGGGGCTTCTTTGTGATTATGCGGGCTCCTTGGATTCTTGGCTTCTTTTTTGGGCATTTACTAGCGAAATGACCTAAATCCTTGCACCTGTAACAAGTGATATGACTTAGGTCCTTCTCTACAAAAATTGTGTTGTTCTCGGGTTGCCTTCTTTTTCTCTTCCTGGACTTCTCTCAGATGATCGAGTTTCTATCTCCAGAGGGTCAAACTTCACTTCTGGCTGTCGGAAATATCCTGGATACTCTTTTCTTTCCTTGGTGCAATCTTTGTGAAAATGTCCTTCTTCTCCACATGAATAGCAGGCATTGGAGTAAAATCTGTCGAGACCTTCTCCCTCCGTGTCTTCAACACTTTCATTCATTCTTGGTTCTTCTAGATCTTCCTTGAGGGCTTCTTTCATTCCATCTTCACTGCTTCGAATAGTTTGTTGCACCGTGGAGTAAATGTGACACTGCACGGGTAGTGGGTGGTTCCTTCACACAGGAAGCAAGTCACCACAGCTAGTTGGGCATTCCTCACCGGGTGTTTCTCCTCACAATGAGGGCATCCATCTTTGTGTTCCTCCTGGTGTGTCCTATTTCTCCGCAAATCTTGCGAGCACAAGGTTTACTTCTTGGTGTATCATTGTGCTTCCGGATAAGACGTGATCTCATCAGGTCTTCTTGAATTCCTCCCAAGTTCTTGCTCCTTTAAATCCTTGTATGGATTGATGCATTCTCCACCGAGGTTGCAGCACTTTACGTAAAATCTTGAAGAGCGTATTGGACCTCATACTTCCTTGAAACCAAATTGTTCCCAGTGATTCTCCATGTTCTGCATCCATAGCTCTGCCTCCGGTGAGTCTTGATCCGAAGAATATCAGTCCAACTTCATTCATCATCTATGGGGTTCAAGGGTTTTAGGGTGAGATGAGAGAGAGGTGGGGAGGGATATACACACAATACAAACAATAGTTTTGAAGAAACAAGTTTTACTTTGTGGCTGTCGGAAAACATCAAACAAATGACAGCTCACACATAAATGCATCTAACGTAAGTGTGTAACAGGGTTTGGTCTTCTAAAGGTCAAATATTTCTTCAGAACTTCAAATCTTGAGTCTTCAACTGTTGTAGCTTCTAATACATGGTGAAATCCTCTTTACTCTGAAGGGGTCATCAGTTCTCCGATATCAAATCCTTCTTGGAGCGTCTTGATTGATCCTCCGGGTGAACAAAGGAAAAGGGGTATATTCTAACTATTTGAGGTGAGAGGGTCTATTTGATAAATTCATAAAAGATGATAAGTAAGAGTCTTTTTGTAAATAAAGTTTTTGAGATATCCTGTCCTAAGGGCTTTTCCGGTTTCTAGGGTCACGTCCTACAGTCAACATGTGCTCTGATACCATTTATGTAGCGACCCGACCTCAGACGGTCAAGCCTCTGTGTTACTGTGCCATCCCTGGATCAGTATGCTGGCACATACAGTACATCAATGTATATATCAAAGTGCAATCACATGCATAAATAACGTAAAACTGATATATACCTCATAATACTTAGCGGAAACAAATCAAACGGGTGTGGATTCCCATCAACGCCATCGGCAGGTTGAGTGTAGACCGTAACCCTGTACCGTAACTCTTACTTTCGAGGAAATATCTGCAACATGATACGTTGCAGCCGTGTAGGTCATTACATTGAATGTACCGCAAGATCACAACATGAATAAGCAGATGATAAAACTATACTATATGCAATATGGCTTTATGGCTCTGTATCTGAATTTTGTTTGCGTAAATGCTGATTTTATTTTACCTACATCAAAGGAATAGAATGAAGCCTGTACTAAGGAGTTTTCTATCATGACATGGTTCCACCAACCGATGTCTCATAGCCCAAAAATTCATCATATGTTGCCCACAATTAAGTTATCAATCTGGTGTTGAGAGTTCCGAGATAGATCCAAGTCCAGATGCTCAAATTGTCCGTAACCGGGGACACGGCTAATCGATTAGGTTATAACCCTCTGCAGAGGTTTGTACACTTTACCCGCAAGATTCGATCCCTCTCTTTACGTTCTCGCACTTGAGGTGTTTGAGAACAAGATGACGAAACATGGTCTTCCAAAGAGTTCCTCGACCAATGTCCGGTACTCAACCCATCCTACCGTAGTTCTACATCTGCTAGTACCGTCCCAGCCAGAGTCACAACTAAGGTCAACCAAGCGAGCCCATAATGACTTGCGGTTGCATAGGTAAGCTTCCGGGCATGAAGTATTCTTCCGTCTCTTTGGAGTGCAGGTGAAGCTTTCCGCAAGATGTCATGGCGCTTCTCCATGCATCCCGGCCAACCACTGGTTTCTCCAGGTGCCCGTCAACCGTCCTTCACCCGATGGTGTGTATTGAATTCTTGTCTCGAGTCTTGAAGTCTTGAGGCCTTGAAGATGCAGTCCTTGCAGCTTTCATCATGGTGTTATGTCGTCATTGACGTAGATCCTTCGTTCTCACACCACTCCACGAGCACTCATACCAAACCCGTCTACTATAGCGTAGCATTAAAATAAATAACGTCCAGGCTTGGTAACAGGGTGATGGGTTCCTACCTCATGCATACTACTCAACTACAAGGATTCAATAACACTCTTTGAGGGGTGGTTGCAAGGATGCCACTAAATGCAATAAAACATAGGTATGAAAGCAATGATCAAAGTGAACTTGCACGGTGATGTTGACGAAGAAGAATTATCGTTCTCAAGAAATAACTTGATAGACTACTCGTCACTCTCTGATGAAATCTATATAACAAACATATCATTCACATAAGCACTCACACTAACAATCAAAACAAAAGAGAGAGCGAGTAAGAATCCGAAGGAACTTCAAATAAAACTAGGGAGTCTTCTTCTACAACATTCACAAAAATAGTTTTGTCTAACGGAAAATAAAACACTAAAATAACAGAGAATAAAATATAAATTTAGTTAAGACAAAAAATAAAGTATTTTTTTCATAAAGCTATTTTGAAAGTATTTTCAATTGGGAGTTAAAACAGTAGAGAAATCCATTGCAAGTTATTAGCGAACTTGAATTGATTTCAAGATAACAAAATAAAAATAAATATAAAAACTTGTTGAACACCTACTGTTTAACTAATAGAAACCAAACATAAACTTTCTGAAATATAAAATAAAATAATTTAAAACAACTATAGAAAAAGAAGTAGCTATTATTCAATAGAACTAAAACAGAATTTGTTTTACATGAAACAATAAGCTAAAATACTCAAACAATTTTGAACTTTTTACCACTGGTAAATATGATCACTAGTGATCAGTAGAAAAAGAATCAAATAAAATCTATTTTTAAACTCCCGGAATAAGCAAAACAAGCTTTAATTCAAATCTGATCTAACTCAATTTTTATAAATCCAAACATAGACAAATTATATATTTTTGGAAACTAAAAGAAAATTGTGATCTAACGCAAAAAGAATCAGCATCATTGGACTTCTAGATCAAAAGTTATAAGCTAAACAAGAACGGAACTAAATCTGTTACGGAAATAAATCTGAAAACGAAAAAAAAACAACAAGGGAGTTACCTGTACGTGAGGCAGAGATGGCAGGAAGGAGGCAGCGATGTGGAGGGCTGCTCGGCGAGGGGGCGAGGTCGCCGGCCGAGGTGGGGTGGCGGAGGAGGGTCGGCGCTTGGGAGGTGGCTGGGCGATGGGGAGGTTCGGGAGAGCTCTGGTGAGCGTTCTAGGCAGAAAAAGGAGGACGGTGGCGAGGTGGCTACGGGCAGGGAGGCGTGGTGATGGGAAAAATGGAACGAGGAGAGGGAGGGGGTTTTATAGGCGGTCTCGGGAGGCGCTGGGATGGAAAGACGAGGGAGATCGGGAAGGTGGAGTTTCCTGTCTCCATGGATATGGAAAGCTTCTGTAACGTGAGAGGAAAACAGAGGAAGGAGATGATCTCTTGTTGGGCTAGAATAGGAAAGTGCTTAATGGGCCAGCAGGTTTTTCCTAATAAAAACGATTCCATTCCTATTTTTAAAATTAGGAAACTAAAACAATAAAAAGGAAATCAAATCAATTCGAATAAAGATTTTTATATACTAAAATTATCAGAAAAATAAAATGTAGATGATGAGCATTATTCCACGGCCAAAATAAAAACTTAAAAAATGTTTTTCAGAAAATCCCTAAAGGCTTTATTTCTTTTTGCAAATAATTTTTAAATAAAAACTTTGGTTTTCTTGGCTCAAATATTTTCAAAAATGCCCCTGATTTTGGAGGGTCATTTTCCTCCGCTCTTTCTTGCTTGCAAGAATTTATTTTTCGGGTATTTCTCGGGAAGAAAAATAGAGAAGCAAGTGCAAATATTTGAAAGAATTAAATTGCAAAACTCCGTTCAAATTCTTTATAGTTGAAGAAGTCATGTCATCTTCTCTCATTGATTCTAATAGGATGAATTGAATTTACGGAGAAGGGGAAAGTCATTTTATTCCCTCTCATTCAAAAGTTTTTGAAAAGGTTCAAATTTCACTCAAGTTTAATTCACTCAAGCAAACAAACAAACAATTCAATTAATTATATTAACATTCCAAAATTTGGGATGTTACAACGGTGGACGAGACGGTCGTAGGAGCGGCGCCGGCAAGGTGGACGACGGCGGGGATGAAGCGAGAGGACGGGATGCAAGGATCCCGGTCCGAAGCCGTGGATGAGAGAGGTCGATCTCTTGTAATGGGCCGGCGTCAAGGTATCAGCTCCGACATGGTGGAGGAGGACGGCGGTGGATGGGGTGGCGGACGGAGGAGGCTGGGTTGGAGAGTGTGTTTTGGCTCACACGGAGTATGAATGTGGAAATGGAGGTGGAGAGGAAGGGGGGAACCATTTCTTTAGGGCGCGCTTGTCTCAAATGCGAGGAAATTTACAAACTTAGCCCCCGTTTCAAATTTCCTACATCACAGCAATATT
This sequence comes from Aegilops bicornis, assembly GCA_021605145.1. Taxonomy (NCBI): domain Eukaryota; kingdom Viridiplantae; phylum Streptophyta; class Magnoliopsida; order Poales; family Poaceae; genus Aegilops; species Aegilops bicornis. The sequence goes on from CM038669.1 coordinate 121,585,310, forward strand.
AGTCGGTTGGGGATAGGACAGTAATCTCGCATACACCGAATATTTGCCTACGAGAGTTTGTTTTTGGCGCCCACCGTCTATGAATCAGGGAGGGAGTCAATTTCGGCCGAGGACACACTGTGTTTTGGCGCCCACCGTGTATGAATCCGGGTGAGAGGCGGTTATGTCACGTTCGAGTGAAATTACAAACCTACCCCTATCGAAACCTATAGAAATCGAGCGGTTACTGCGACTTTCCCCGCTTCGTTCAAATTTTGCAGAGTGCACGTTTACCGTGCCAACGCAATTCGAATCTCGTTTGTATTCCACTTTCTTTCGGGCGGGATCCATTTTCGATTGGAATAAAATTCTATATAAATCATTTTTTATATATACTTTCAAAAGCACAACAACCTTTATACATAAATATGGTTTACAAATGGCATGATCTCAGATTCATAAGGTTGTATCCATCAATTTGGATTTTCAAATATTTGAAACCATTTTATGTTGAAATCCAGTGTATGCATTCCTCGCTAACTGTCTCCAATTAATGTGTGTTTCATGCGGTTTTTTTTACTTCTCAAACATGTATAATGTGTTTCACACACGCAACATATAGTGTATCCCGTTTAGACATTAATTGCACATAAACCATGCATTGTTTCTAATTAAAGAATCTATGGATCACCAATATTGATAAACTATATAACATTACATGTTTCCCCAAATTCAAATGAATATGCATGTTTGATACACCAATTTGCGTTATGATATTATCGATGTCGTGATCTCCAGTTTAAATATTTGAATCCCATTTAATTCAGATATTCATCTCATATAACTATCACTCATGCTTATATAGGACTATCTCTCTAGACCTATACGTGTTCATCGTCTCTCGGGTATCTCTCGTGCTACCTGTATGTCGACAATGATCTTTTATCTTCATAACACACTGACGGTACTCTCTCCCTCGACCTTCATCACTCTATCTCTCTCTAAGTATATCTCGCTCCCTGCTATGTGTCTCTAACTACGATTCTCCATGTGGAATCTCTTTCTCTCACACAAACACAAAACTTTGTCTTCCGGGGTCTCATTTCTCTCTACTATTCCCCTGTGTGCCACTCGCAAACCCCTAATACAGAGATGTCTTTCGCTCCTTAGGTATGAGAACCTACGAATCTTCCTCTTAAATATCTCTTTCTCACACACAAACACAAACTTTGTCTCCGAGGGTCTCATATTTCTCCACTGTTCTCTTGCATGTTGCTCACACACACTGTCTCTCCCTAGAGATATCTTGCATTCCCTCATATGTTTCTCTAGCTATCGCTCTCGTTTTGAAATATCTTTCTCTCTCGCAGACACAAAACTCCGTCTCTCGGGATCTCATTTCTCTCTGATATTTGTTTGTATGTGAGTCACATGCACCCTTTCTTCATTTCTCTCACACCCACACCCATAACTCAGCCTTCTGATCCACTCGACTCCTATCTCTAACGCACACTAGCTAGCATCTTTATCTTTCTATTTATCTGTTTCTCCATCAACCTTCTTTCATTTATAGGTTGATCTCTTTTGTGCCTCACTCCCTCTCCTCGCCATAGATGCATCTCCAGCCCACGCCACTATCTCTTAAAGACAAAAACACATGCTCAATTGTCGGGCCTTCATCCCTACATTCTCGCATGCATGCATATTGTCATACCGATCCATCTCTCCCATGTCGTTGATCTTAGCTTATGACTTATGTCTTCTTTCTTTTATCTCGATCATGAGCGGGCACACACACACACATCCCACGTATACATGTATACCTCTCACACATGCACGTTGAAGGTCTCTATGTCTCCATACGTAGTTAATTACCCTCAACCCTAACGCCACATCGAATCGTTCTCTTCTTGTGTGCACATAACTTCCGCCTAGATGGGTAAAACACACACTCACACTTAACAATCTCCTTGTAGCTACCCCCTCTCACTCTTCCCCTATATCCCCGAAACCAATAAGACCATCCCTTCGTTTAATTCCCGCCTACATGCACCATCGATATATAGTAGTCTTCCTTGGTGTCTCTCGAACAAACACGTTCTCTCGATGTCGACTACTCTCACGCGCACACACCTTCTCTTCCCTCTCTACGAGCATTTTCTCTCTCGCACCCCATCGTTGGTGGCCTCTGCCATACACACCACCTCTCTATGATGAAGCCATGCACACTTAAATTACATCCGCCACCGAAGACCCCGTGACACAAACACACACGCACCCACACACACAGACAAACAAACACACACACACACACACACACACACGCACACACACGCACCCACCCACCCACCCACACCCACACCCACACACACGCACACACACAGTAAGACTCCATCACACACACACACGCAGACACACACACACACACACTAAGACTCCATCTCTCCCCCCCCCCCCACACACACACTGAGACTCCATCTCACACACACATGCTCTAGGCGGAGCATTTGCTCCTACCACCCTTCATCCACCCTTACCCGTATGATAAAAAATCACCTTAATTTACTTGTAGAACATGGACAGATTCCACTTTACTTTAGTAGTTAGCAAACTTATCATTTGTACCCTTATAAAAAACCGAGTTGGTGATGATGGTGTGCCTGCCATCTTGTAATATAGACCGTCTAATCTATATATGACGGATAGAAAGAAAACTATGATAATTTTACAAAAGATAGCCGCACCTCTCTCCACATCCTTATCTCCCACACCTCATTGCCGAGCAATTAAAAAAGAAAGTCTCCGGAACAATCAACCATGGTGGCCGCTGCCGCCTGCCGGCGCCGTCCATCCCCATGCCTCCGCCCATTCCGACCACCAGACACCACCACCCCCCACTCCTCCTCACCTTATCTCTCTTCTTTCATTTTTTCGATGACATTCTCGAGATACCAGTTTTCTGATAAAATTCTCGAAATATCATTAGTTTTTACACATGGGATTACTCCTGCATGGGTAAATCACAACATGTGTTTTGTAAAAAAATGCATATTGATGTTCCGTGCAATGCACGAAGATCTTGCTTTAATTATATAACGCAAATCACGAGCATGAAGTGACAATTTTTTTTACACAACCACGTTAACATGGCCACGTAAATCACTAGCTAAAGTACATAACATTATACTTGTATCCCGATGCAAAAGGTTGAGTACATGTCCGAAGAGTAGAGTCGCACACACACACTCTGCCTCTCAGAATCTCACACACACACACCAGTTACATGACGCCCACTTAAGCAGACACGTATGTTACAATTTGTGCACCCGCGGGTACACGTGATGCTGCACATTTATTTAAGCCGGACAGCGAACCCAAACAGTAGCTGCATTCATTCCCATCCCACCGCCTCTTCTCTGATCGCCGTCGCCCGATAGCCATGGCCCGGCCGAAGGTAACAACATACGCCATACTCCCGCCGGAGCGGCTGTTTAATCTGGAAATTTTAGTGGTCATGCATGCATCTTTTTGTGCTAGCACTCCTATATAAGGGTTGACCGGTCGCTTCCTGCAGACGTCTTGCGGTGGAAGAGGAAGGAGAAGGGAAGCGGGCTGTGGAGTATCGTTTTTACCACAATTTCTTAGGAAACTGAGTGCAATAATTGAGTAGTTTTGCAAACTACCAGTACTACACATGAAATGGTTGAAAACCTATACTCCCTTGCCAGCGCGCGCTTCCCGTGTGAATCGGTCAACGTCGCCCTGTTGCGTCAGTGCCGCATTAATGCCCGGCCAGAGCGGAGGCGACCTCTCACCGGCGTCGGCTTTGAAGCGGCGCGACGGCCAAGAGAGCGCCGCTTCCCGGTGCACCAACTGCTCCGCGTCGAGGCTGGCCATCGACCGAGGTGATGCTCCCCTTTTGTTCCGCACTCTAATCTGGTGCATGACACGTATTACGTCGACCCGGATGCTGCTAGTTGTCCCACATGTCGGCGAAGTAGTACGTAATAGTAAGAAGAAGCAAAGATTCATGCGGTATAAGTCTTTCTAGAGATTCCAACAAGTGAGTAGACTACACCGCGTGCAGTATCTCAAATCTCCCTTCTGGTTTATAGGGCTCAAATCTCAAATCTCATCAACCAAGGCATTTTGCGGTTGGAGGAATGTATCTCGTACTTTACAAAACTACCCTAATTAAACTCATGCATTAATTACTTAGTTCTCTCGTTTTCCTCTCCGACTTGGTCGCGGTGCACAATATTGACCACTCCTATATGACTAGCCGCTCTATCTACATGCGGGACATCAAAGCATCCGGGCCCGCGTGCCATCCACCAAATCACAGTGAGGGGCTACGATGAAACTCACGGTCACCCGGTGTGGCCGTCATGACCCATCATATCACAAAACCCACACGTTTACCAGCAGTGGTAAAGTGGCCTCGAAGTTGGACTGGACGAAGCAACCATCATTTCACTGGAACGCTCGTTGAAGCCCTTTCTCCCCTTTCTTAAGAAAACCTCACTCAAGGCTACTCACTTCTGCCATTTTTCTTCTGTACCGACGAAGGAAAGGTGGGCGAATCAGTGATGCTGCTATATTTTCATTCCAAGAATCTTCTTTTCGTGAAGCACCGACCGACTCTCACAGCCTATTCTTTTCCCGTTTTCATTGCGATTGTGGTTTCCTTTCGATTGCTTTTTGTTTGTTAGTTCATTGATGGATCCTGGAGCACTAGGCAAAGAGTTTCCGGCGGACAACCCACAGGAGACAGCTGTCTCCAGGAAGCAAGCACCCACCAACGAGTTGACCATGTTGGCGGGCCAACCCATGGAGACGAAGAACTTCAAGAAACAAGCACTGGCCAAAGAGTTGACGACATTGGCGGACGAACTCCTCAAAGAAAGTTGGAAGAACAGCAAGGGCCCCACCGTGCCTACCCTAGAAACTCTGATGGCCACCTTTGCACGGCTCAAAGCCGAGTTTGAGGAGATAGTCGCCGTTGAGAAGCAGTACTCCCCTGGCAAGGTAATGGCCCCCATCGAGGACGAGGCGATGGCCCCAGGAGGGATGGGATCCCCCGGTGAGCTGCACAAGGTAAGAAATAATGGCTTATTACCGAAAGTTGTGGTTTTTGATTATTTGCAATGTGCTTGCTAATATGTTAGGTTTGTGCAGGTGCCGGTGGATGTCCTTGATGATTTCGATGTCGCGTCCCGTCCTGTGGACAACGCCCCAGAGATCGTTTTCGATGTCGCGGTCCGTCCTGTTGGCATCGCCCCGGAGATCGATTCCGATGCTGCTATTGTCGGTGTACAAAAGTAGGGGCTCTGCTTTTGACCCATTTACTTGTGCACGGGCAGTCAGAGCCTCCCGCCATGGCCACGCATAGACATAGCAGATTCAGGAGTCGATTAACTCAAAAATGGGCAGAGGGAAGTATCTGTTGGATAAGGAACACATGGTTCTCTATCCTAAATTTGAGGATAATCAAGTTGCCATGACTGAGAATGAACCATCATCAGTTCAAGCTCAAGAGAAGAAGGAGAAAGCAAGGAAAGAGAAGGCTGCCAAGATGCCAACTCAAGCAGAGGCATCTGATTACTTTCTGAAGAACAAGCAGGAGCAGCTTGGTTACTTGATAGCATCAACTCTGCGGATTGAGAAAGGGCTGGCCACCTAACTCAAAACCAGGAGAGCACAGGAAAGAATCATGGAACAAAAATTCTATGATCTTGATGTCAAAGTAATTGAGATTGATCACTGTGGAGCAGCTACAGGATGACATGCAGGAGAGGAAGGGCAGAAGAACGACTGATTCATTTGCCAGAGTGCCACGAGCTCAGAGATCAGCTGCAGAGCCAGTACAAGACACCAGAGTCACTTCATCAGCTCCAGCTACAACTCCAACACAACCAGCTCCAGCACCAACTCATTCAGCTCCTTCTACATCGACTGAAGCCTTCGTTCTTGGAGTTCTCCGGACACCACCTCCAGAAGACCAAGCTGTCGGGGAGGCTGATCGTACCCACGAACACCTATGGGGCCGGCGGACCAGGCCCCTTTGTGGTTCGGAGGGGGGCGGAGATCGCACGAAGAGCGGATCGAGGCGAGGCACACGAGCAGTTTACCCAGCTCGAGCTCTCCGAGAGATAAAACTCCTCTGCTGCTCGTTTGATGTATTGTGTTCTTGCTAGGGAAGCGTCTGAGCTACAAAACCTAGCGTGAGCGTATCTGGTCTCTAGTGAGTCGAATGAACCAAAACTTCGAACCCCCTCTACGTTGCGCATGGGCCTCCTTTTATATGATCAAGGGTCTCCGGCGGTGGCAACATAGGCGAGGGTACAAATGTAAAAACAGGAGTTGGTACACTTACTCGAGCGATTATGCGGTGCAAAATACCTAACTCGGCGGCAAGGGATTAAAGCAATAAATGCCCGTCGATTGTCGCCCAAAACAATTACAGAGACCGTCAGTGCGCCCTTTGCTACGCCACGATGGCAAGCTTGTCGGTAGCCGCTTATCGCTGCTCTCCGGCTGCACAGCCTCTCGACACGCCGCGCATGGAATGGTCCCATGGCGACACGTTGCTGGATGAGCTGGAGCGGAGATAGAGAGAGGTTGCTTGCCGCGGCAAGCGCCTTGCCCTTGACGAATCCTTGTCGCGTCCGAGGCTTGTCGCTCCGTGCCTTCCCGGCAAGCTCCTCTTGCCGGGCCTTGTCTTCTGCATGCCTTGAGTGGCCTTCCCGACAAGCTCCTCTTGCCGGGCCTTGTCTTCTTAATCGAATACTTTGTTCTTGAATGGCTCCAAAGGAGCCACGGAGGATCTTGGCGGTGTGAGGCAAACCACGCCGCGAGTGCTGCAATTGTCCGTGCTGCAATGCGGGATACTAGGGTACCCTACTCTAGTACACCGGCAGAGCCCGAACTGGGCAGACACGGTGCCGAAGCGCTGTCGGGCCAGGCCCAAAAAAAACAGTGCACGGACACACACGGCCTCAACCACGCCGCAACTTCGCCCGGACCCACTCGCACCCCACTAACGGCACGCACGGACGTGGCGTCGTCGCGAAGATCGTGGGCGTGGTCGTGGGGTTTCTTTATTAGGAAAAGCGGGCGTCCGCCCCTCCCCCTCTTTATAAGCGGAGGAAACAGGCGGGCCGTCCACTCCGCCATTGTTGTCTTGTCAAGAAAACCACCGCCGCTCCCCCTTCTTCTCCGGTCTGCGAAGAGCAGCGCCCGCCCCTTCGCCACAAGCACGCTCACCGCCGTCGGCCTCCTCCGCCGCCCTCACCATGGCTCCGAAAGCCGACAAGGAGAAGGGCGTCAAGTCGGTCGAAGCGCAGCGGCTCGCGGCGTTGTGCAAGGAGCAGGCCATCTTCCCCCATTTCGGCGCAAAGGGAGCTGCGGGATGTCTTCTATCTCTTACGGTCGACGGAGACGCGTGCGCATCCGCACGAAGGTACTCCCCGCCTCCGCTTCTGATTTGGCCCCAACTGGGTACCCCTTTTTTGCCCTTTTCTTCAATTGCGGGCTTTGCCCGCCCTTTTCCGAGTTCTTCTGCGATATCATGAACACATTTGGCCTCCGCCTCCTTGATTTCACCCCCAACGCCATCTTGACCATGGAAGTTTTCGCGCATCTTTGCGAAAACTTTGTCGGAGTCCACCCAAATGTGGCACTCTTCCGCCACTTCTTCGTGCCCCGCGTCGAGAGAGGAGAGCCGCTTGCCGGAGGGATAGCTTGGGTCTCCAGGATCGGCAAGAAAGAAGCCTATCTGGAAGGGGAGTTCCGCAACAAGTGGGAGGAGTGGAGAGCCCATTGGTGTTGGGTCGTAGAGGAGAAGCCGCAGCCCTTCACCGCCGTGCGCCAAACCCCAATAGTGCGCGACAGAGATTGGAGTAACTTGGCGCCGGAGGATGCGAAGTTGAAGATGGCTGTGACCCGGATTCTGCGCCTCAGGCTTGCCGGACTAACCGTAGGCGCAGTTGGCGCAGACTTCGCCGCGCCGCATCGCTCCCCTTGCAGGAGAGGAGGAGGCCTGCTTGGGAGTTCCAAATCTGGCGGAACATTATGAGGTTGCGCCCGGGCCTGAACTGGAATTTCACCGTCTTGGAGTTGGATGCGATGCTGCTCGAGCTGTTCAAGAACGACCCCGACCACCCTGAGTGGTTTAGGTTGCCGAGGGGGGTCGTCCCTTTGTGCAACAACTCAGCGCTCGACCGCATCCGCGCCATGATGCCGTTGTGCGACTCCCATGGGATCGTTCCAACCTGGCAGGAGCCCCGGCGAGGTCGTGCAGCAGTTCTTCGACGACTTGGAAGAAGTGCCGATCTGCTCCGACGAGCAGAAAAGGCTCACCCGCGACACCACCGACGAGGAGATGGCGCGTATCGCCACCAGGGTGGAGGAGGCGGCAGCAGCCACTGCCGCTGGAGCCTTCGGGTATACCGTGGAGGAGGCGGACGTTATGCGGCGGCAAGCCTTGCCGGCGAGGAGATCACCGGCGAGGCGAGCTTGTCGAGCCCGAGGCCGGGTCGAGTGGACCCGCCGAGGGCGCTTCTTCTCCACCACCCAGCGACTTGCCGCCAGGCCGAGCCCCCGGCCCGCCAAGAGGCGCTCCGCAGGGCGGAGACGAGTCGGGCGGCAGATCGCCTGACAAGAAGAGCCAGGCGACGCGCTCTACCGCATGAGCAAGCGATGTTGCCTTGAGCGCCTCACACCTGCCGCGACAAGCGGGATCTTCTCAAGCCACCGCCGACGCCTCCGCCAAGCGGCCAAGAGAGCCCACTCCCCCGCCTCGCCGCACCGGAGGCGAGCCGGAGTTTGACTTCTCCGCGCTCAGCTCCGAGGAGGAAGGCGAAGAGTAAGCTCTTGGGATTGTGCTTGTATTTCTTTAATTTCATTGCTTCATCTTGAATCTGATTTGCTTCGTTCTGGACTCTTTCCTTTTCAGGGCGCTGGCCCGGAGCGTCGAAGACGGCCAAGATCCCGACGGTCGTCGTTGAGGACGATTCTCCTGTGGCAACAGGGGGGCCAGCGTCCGAGACCGCTGGCGGACCCGACAACCCTTCCTCGAGCAGCCCCAGCCAGCCCCAGGTAAGTGTGCAGTTTTCTTCTTACTATTAGGTGTGCAGGGTGCCCCTTCTTCGTTGATACCTGATTGTTTGCTTGTGTAGGAGCAGAGCAGCCTCATCGGGAGGGCTCCAAGCCGCCCCGAAATCCTGTCGGCTGCCACTACGCCGCCAAGGGAGGAATCTCCGGCAAGGGAGCGCCCTCCAACAAGGGAGGCCACTCCGGCAAGGGAGGCTACCCCGGCAAGGGACAGCGCCAGTGACCCTTCAGTGGTCGAGGCCACGGCTGCGGATCCCGTTGCAGGTAAGTTCCTTACACGAAAATTTCCCTTGGGCTTGCTTTCTTTTGTTTCTCTTTTTGAACATTTGCTTGACTGCTCTTTCTTCGTCGGCCTTGAGCCGATGGAGGTCGAGGCCGCCGGCGAGGAGGAAGCGCGCGGCGGCACCGACGAGGCCGCCGTCGAGGAAGTAGAGGTCGTTGTTGTGGAAGAAGAGGCCGTCGCCGATGAGCCTGTTGGCGAGAAGGCCACCGAGGCTGCCGACACAGAAGCTGGCGAGGGGCCGGGCAATCGCACTGACGGCCCTGAGGCCGCAGGAGCGCCAGGCGCTACACCGACAGCCGACTCCCCCGCCGCTAAGGCCAGTTCGAGGAGCCCCAGCCCGCGCCTCTACCAAGGCCGGCGAGGGTGTCTTCATCAAGCTCCCACAGGAACCGAGCTCCAGGCGCCGGTCGAGGGAGAGACCTTTGACGGCGAGCTACTGGCCTCTGCTGGCTGACGCTGTGGGCCAAGCCAACAGCGGCAAGCGGTCGAGGAGAGGAGCAGCTGCTGAAGAAGCTGTTGTCGCTCTACCGCGCCCGGCAAGCCAAGTTGGAGTCCCGGGAAGCACTTGTCGTGAGGGCAGGAGCGGACATGGAGAAGCGCGTAGAAGAGCTCCGGAGCGCCAACCAAGAAGCTCTCCGCGACATAGCAGAAGCACGGGGACAACTTGCAGAAGAGCGCACGGCCTTTATCCTTGAGAAGGCCGCGGCTGAGGAAGAGCAGCGGCTGGCTGCCGAGAAGCTCTCCGCGCAGGAAAGCGAGCTGGCACAGTGGAAGGTTAACCTGGACAGCCACGAAGAAGACCTTGCCGTCTTGCGAGGAGTCACTTGGCGGGCGCTTTAAGGAAGCGAAGGATGCTGCCGCAGCCACGAGGCCGCCAAGGAAGAGTTGAAGGCGAAGGTGGCACAGTGGAGGCCAGCCTCAAGAAGAGCGGCGAAGAGCTTGCAGCTCAAGCTTGAGCGTGAGATGGACGCCTACACTCTTGGCGAGCTACAGAGTCGTCTCGCTGATAGAGGCAAGGAGCTCGACGCCGCCAAGGATTCCAAGGCGGATCTTGAGCTGAAGCTGACCACCACAGCGCAGACGTTGGACGCACGCCAGAGAGCGGGAGGTGGGTTTGTTGGAGACGATCAAGGCCAAGGAGGAGCTGCTAGCGAATGCTGCCTCCATCCAGAAAGCACCTTGAGGGAGAGCGTGGAGCACTTTGGGATCAAGGTCTTGTGGACACCACCGCCGACATCCACAACGAGCTGATGGAGCTGGGGATGGCGGACCTCGCATACTCCTCCGACGAGCATCTCCAACCTAGCGCCAAACTCAGTTTATTCTTCAAAGGCGTGGTGACGGGTCTCCAGCGACTCCGGGAAGAGGTCCCAAAGCAGCTGGCCGAGGAATCACGCCAGATCTGTGCAGGAGCCCTCGAGAAGGTGTTGATAAAGGTGGCCTTCCGCAATCCGGGCCTCAACCTTAACGGCGTCCTCAGATCCTTTCCGCCAGATGCCAACGTGGAGGAGCTCAAAGCCCTTGTCGCACCCATTGTGGACAAGGTGAACAAGATCAAGCGGATTGAGGGCGACCGCGTAGACTAGGCCGCCAACTTTATCTTTCCCTTATCGCTGCTGATCATGTTTAGAACACTTTGTTAGATCAGCGACAAGTTATTTTGTAATATACTCTATCTTAGGCGATCAATGCAACGTTATTTCCTCTACTTGATTCCTTCCTTTGTGCGTTTCGCCTTACGCATTTGGGGACTTGTCGGTGCGGGCACCTTTCTTGTGGCCGAGTGCGAACGTCGGCCAGCCTGTTGGCGATGCCGCCTCCGACAAGCAACCTTGTCACGACTAGCCGCAGCTCACTTAAGTTGTTGAGCGGACTCGAAACAAAGTAAGGGCGCGACTAGCCTGCGAGTTGGTTCCTCTACGCACAGGTTTTCCATACAAAGTACTATCGTTCGAGGAAGATAACTTAAAAAATTTTAAAAATTAATTGCTCAAACTTTGGCAACTTAGCTTTTCTGACTCTTGCTTCCCGATGAGGCGAAACTTCCTCGAGCGGTGCCTGGTCCATATTATTATCTCCTCCTTCCCCCCTTGTTAACTTGTGCGCGAGGTAGCCTTCCTTTCTTTGAGAAAAGAGAAAGAAGAGGAAATAAAGTTATGGAGCCCAGCGGCTCGATTTTGCTTACCGGGTGTGGTTGCTGCACAAAGTGTTAGCCAAAACATGCAATAAAATGATGAAAGCATGAATTTGACAAGTTGTGCGCAACACATGAGCTTTCTTGATGCACGGGTCTGCATACCGGCTTTGTACAAAGGATTACATGCAACAGCGGCAAGACTTGTACAAAAGGTGGTTGCCGGAACGGGTTCCGGCAACCGCGCCTATGGGTAAAACTTACGAAGATGCTCAATGTTCCAGAGTTGCTCACCGGGATGCCAACTTCGTCTCAAAGGCGGACAGCGCCCAGCCTAGTGACTCGTTTCACCCGATAAAGGGCCTTCCCACTTCAGCGTCAACTTGTTTGAATTCTTGGCGGACTGAACGCAGCGAAGAACAAGTTCTCCTTCCTCGAGACTTACGGCACTAACTCTGCGGCTATGGTAGCGACGCAAAAGCTTGTCAGAAGCGGCGGCTCGCCTGACAGACTTTGAAGACGATCCTCCTCAAGGAGCAGCGCGTCATCTTGTCGCGCTGCTCTTGCTCAAGCTCATCATAAGAGAGCACTCGAGGCGATCCGTATCTGAGTTCCGTGGGGAGAACTGCCTCTGCTCCATAGACTAGAGCAAAAGGTGTCCGGCGGTGGCTTGATTTGGCGTCGTCTGATCGACCAAAGAACCACCGGCAGCTCCTCGATCCGATTTCTTCCGCACTTGTGCAGCCTGTCGAAAGTCCTGGTCTTGAGCCCGCGCCGCACTTCAAAGATTCGCCCTCTGCTTGACCATTGCTTCTCGGGTGAGCAACGGAAGCAAAGCATACCTTGGCGCCAAGATCTTGGGCGTCTTGCATGAAGGTGCGACTACGTAAATTGTGTGCCGTTGTCGGTGATGATCCTGTTAGGGATTCAAGCGGCAAATAATCGACCAAGAACTTGACTGCTGACCGTGTCTGTCACCTTCCTCATCGCTTCCACTTCCGGCCACTTTGTGAACTTGTCGATGGCGGCGTACAAGTACTCAAAGCCCCGACACTTCGGGGAAGGGGCCGAGGATGTCGAGCCCCTGCACCGAAAATGGCCAGGATAAAGGGATCGTCTGGAGAGCTTGAGCTGGCTGGTGTATCTGTTTGGAATGGGCCTTGCACGCTTCACACTTGGTTACTTGTGCGATTGCATCCTGGAGGGCTGTCGGCCGGAAGAAACCTTCTTAGGAAAGCTTTGCGGCAAGTGCTCTTCTTGCCAATGTGGTGACCACATATGCCTCCGTGTATCTCTGCCAACAGCTTCTGTCCATCTTCCACAGGAATACACTTCAATTTCACACCGTTGAGTCTTCTTACATGCAGTATGTTGTCGACAAACTGGTACATACTCATTGCCGGGCTACTCTTTCCGCTTCTTCTTGCTCTTGGGAAGTTCTCTCCTGAAGGAAATGGACAATCTGCTGCGCCCATGCTGGAGTGTGCGGCTCGACAACAAGGACCAAAGGCATATCTGCTGCTGCGGGAACATCAGCTTCTACGGCAAGAACCTGTGGCTCTGCCGGAGCTTGACGCTCCCCGACAAGCTTGCCGGAGCAAAACTTGTCGGAAGCGTGCAGCTTCAACGAAACAAACCCTAGGGCTTGTCGGGAGCAGACTGCCCCTCAGCCTTTGTTGGTGTTGATCTTGGGGACCTTCGCATAGCAACGGCTTGGAAGCTCTGCCGGAAAGTAATCGCCAGAGATCAACTTCCTCTTCTTGCTTTGTCCAGTTGATGGTGTTACGGTTGGTTGAGTCAGCTTGAGCACGAAAATCCCTGGTTCCACGGGCAACTTAAGTGCAGCGCACTTTGACAGGCCATCAGCAATTTCATTCTGAGCTCTTGGAACATGTTCCATTTGCAGGCCGTCAAAGTGCTCTTCTAGCTTCCTCACTTCATCAACGTAGGCTTCCATCAACGGACTCTGGTAATCTTTGTTCACTTGGCGGACGACAAGTTGCGAGTCACCCGACAATAAGCTTTACGATCCCAAGGTCCACTGCGATCTCGAGACCGGCAAGCAAACCTTCATACTCTGCAGTATTGTTTGTTGCTTGCTCCTTGGGAAAATGCATCTGGACTACGTACTTGAGGTGCTCTCCGGTGGGTGCGATAAGCAGCACGCCGGCACCGGCGCCTTGCAGCGAGAAGGCACCATCAAAGTACATCAGCCACTCTTTGCTTGCTTCCTTGATGGGAATGCTCATCTCCGGAATCTCTTCATCTGGCGTTGGCGTCCATTCTGCTATGAATTCTGCCAACGCTCGCTTTGGATAGTTGATGTGCTTTCAAACTTGAGACCAAAGCTTGACGGTTCCAATGCCCACTCAACAATCCTGCCCGTTGCTTCCGGATTCTGCAGTATCCTTTTCAGCGAAAGCGAGTGACAACTGTGATCTCATGTGCTTGGAAGTAATGGCGCAGCTTTCTCGAGGCCATGAGGAGGCCGAAAAGCAATTTCTGCACACCAGAGTACCTTGACCTAGCCCCCTGCAGGAGGGAACTGACAAAGTAGACTGGGTGCTGCACCATCCTTTTCTGCATCTGGTCATGTGTCTGCGCGGATTCGTTCTTGTCGGGACCAGAGCTTGTCGGCAAAGCCCCCTGCTTGTTGCTGGATATGCTTGCCGTGGTTGCCGGCTCGTCATCCGCCTCCCTCTCCGCTACTAACGCAGCACTAACAACTTGATTGGTTGCTGCTATATATCGCAGCAACTTCTCTTGTGGTTTAGGTGCGACAAGTGTTGGAGTGGAGGACAGGTATCTCTTCAAGTCGTGCAGCGCAGCCTCTGCTTCGGGAGTCCATTTTATTGGACCTGCCTTTTTCAAAATCTTGAAAAATGGCAGGGCGCGCTCAGCAGACCTAGAAATAAACCTGCTGAGAGCAGCTACGCAACCGGCAAGTCTTCGTACATCCTTGACGCGCTTTGGTGCTTCAATCTGCTCAATGGCCTTGATCTTGTCGGGATTAGCTTCAATCCCTCGTTGAGACCACGAAGAACCCGAGAAGCTTGCGGAAGGGACTCCAAACACGCACTTCTCGGGGTTGAGCTTGAGGTTGATCTTGCGCAGATTTGCAAAGGTCTCGTCAAATCTTGAACCAGAGTTGCTTTGTCCTTGCTTTTGACCACTATGTCATCCATGTAGGCTTCTACATTTACGTGTATTTGCGGCTCAAAAGCGTCATGGACTACCCTTGCAAATGTTGAACCAAAGCATTCTTCAAACCGAAAGGCATCCGTATGAAACAGTATGTGCCACATGGTGTAATGAATGCGGTCTTCTCCTCATCTTCTTCAGCCATGAAGATCTGATGGTATCCTGAGTATGCATCAAGAAGCAAAAGCAAATCACATCCAGCCGTGGAGTCAACAATCTGGTCATTGCGCGGCAAGGGAAATGGATCTTTGGGACAAGCTTTATTAACATCCGTGAAGTCAATACAAAGTCTCCATTTTCCATTTGCTTTCTTATGCGACTATAGGATTGGCCAACCACGTGGGATGGAGCACTCCTCGACAAGGCCTGCTGCTTCGATTCTTGATCTCTTCGCTATGAATTCTTGGTGTTCCACCGCTTGTTTCGACTTTTGCTTGACGGGCCGTGCACGAGGACAACGGCCAGGCGGTGCTCAATCAGTTTCACAGGAACACCGGGGATGTCGAGCGGTTGCCATGCAAACACGTCGACATTCGCCTCAGGAAAGCAACGAAGCGCCTTCCTATTTAGGGTCGAGAGAGGCACCGATGGTAAAGGTAGCACCGGTGCCGTCCTCCTTGGCGGGCACCTTCTTGGTCTTTGGCGGAGCCACCATCTTCTTGCACTTGCGGTGGAGCTCGATGGTGCGTCCTCGTGATGGCGCAGCACTCGAAGAGGTGCGCTTGCGGAGTGAGCATCGAGCTCTTGCGGACTTGGACTTTGTCTTCTTCCCCGGGAGCTTCAGCGGCAAGTGTTTGGCAATCTGTTGCGGCTGCTGCATCCGGTAGATCTTGTCGGCGCAGATAAGGGCATCCTTCTTGTCGCCATGGACAGAGATGACGCTTATCGGGCCAGGCATCTTGAGTAAGGTGTACGCGTAGTGAGAGGCTGCCATGAACTTGGCGAGTCTTTGGACGGCCAAGTATCCCATTGTAAGGCAATGGGAAATCGGCAACGTCGAATGTGACCCTCTCAGTCCTAAAGTTCAGCTCGCTGCCAAATGTTACCGGCAACGTAATCTTCCCCTTCGGCTTGCTCCTTCCCGGATTGATTCCTTGAAAGGTGCCGGTCTCTTCGAGCTCGCTGTCAGGGATTTGAAGCTTCTGGAGCACCGCGGAGGAGATCAGATTCAAGCCGGCCCCGCCGTCAACTAGCATTTTGGTGACCTTGAGGTTGCGGATGGTTGGTGAGACCAACATCGGCAAGCACCCGACGCAGATTATGCGATCGTGGTGGTCCTCAATATCAAAAATGATAGGCGTCTTTGGACCACTTCGTAGGCTTGCGTGACTCTCACGGATGGTTCCGCTGCATTGACCTCCCGCATCCATTGCTTGAGTTGGCGGTGGGAGGTATGCGAGGAAGCACCTCCGTCAACGCAAAGGACCTCTGTGGCTTTCTGAAACTCCTGCTCATCGGCGTCAAATGCGTCTTCCATATCTTCGTCGTCGTCATCATCTTCATCCTTGTCGCGACGGGGAGGTCTGTCTCCTTGCCGTTGCTTGGCCTTGCCGCGGCGTCCTCCCCGGCCGGGACGTTTCTTGCTTGCTCCCCCAGCACCTTCCTGGGCCTTCTCCTTGTCGCGCCGCTCGTACTCAGCCCTCTGCTGTTCGACAAGCTGCTCGACCTTCTTGCAGCTCTGGAGGTCGTGGCCCTTGGTGCGGTGGATCTTGCGATCTTGCTTGCCGGAGCCGCCCTGCTGTCGGCCGCCACCGGCCCAGTGGTTGGCGTCGGCAACCTCTCCTTGCCGGAGCCACCAGCCTTGGCGTTCTTGTCGCCACCTCCGTTGTCGGACTGCTCAACAGCTAGCACTTCTCTACCTTTCTTCTTCCTGTTGCCTCGCCGCCAGCCCTTTTTTGCCGGGGCGGTCTCCTCACTGTCAGATCCTGCTTCCGCATTCTCTCCTAGGAGCCTCCTCCCTTCCTCAGCGTGTGCACACTTGTCGGCCAAGGCGTACAGCTCACTGACGTCCTTGACTTTGCACATCGCCATCTCCTCCCTCATCCTGCGGTTCCGCACATTCTGATGAAACGCGCTGATCACCGCAGCAGGGTGGACATCTGGGATGTTGTAGTGCACACACGGCTGAATCTCTGAATGAACTTGCGCAGGACTCTCCTTCCTTCCGGGCGGCAGATGAAGGTCACTCTCTTGGCCATGAGGTTTGTGGCCGCCTGTGAAGGCGCCAACAAACTGATGGCACAGATCTGCCCAAGAGGATATGGAGCTGTCTGGCAAGTGCATGAGCCAAGATCTGATGTTGGGCTTGAGCACGAGCGGGAAGTAGTTGGCGAGGATTTTGTCGTCCCGTCCCCCCGCAGCCTGCACCACGATGGTGTAGATGCTGAGGAACTCCGACGGATGCGTCCTGCCATCATACTTCTCCGGCCCGTCTAGTTTGATGTTTTTCTGGCTGGGCCACTGGACTTGCCGCAGCTCACGAGTGAACGCAGGGCAACCTACCGCGTAGGCAAGTCGCCTGGCTCCTCCGGCGCGCGCATGTCAACAGAAGGCCCAGCGCGCTTGTCGGACAGACGTCGCGCTTCTCTTCGGCGCTCGATGCGAGTTCGAGCGTCCTCTTGTTGTCGCTCATGAAGAACTTGGCGTTGATCGCGGCGAGCTCGTGGATCCGATGACGCGGTGGAGTCGCTGTCGAGGTGGATCCGGTGAGTCGGCGATCTTGGCCTTCGTGGCGGAGAGTGCATGGTGGTCGTACCTCCGACAGTCTCGTCGCCACCGGCTCGTGCCTTGTCGTCTTGCCGCGGCAATGATGGCGTTGGTTGCCGCGGAGTGTCGCCGTTGGCAAAGCCGATGAGGCTCTGGATAGTGGCCCTCCACTCGTCGACCTTGTTGGCCGTTGGAGGGTAGTCGAGAAGCAGCTGAGCTCTCGCCAGAGCTTCTGCCGAAGTAGTGGGTCGCATTGGCGAACGGTGCGAGGAGCGGGATATGCTCGGACTTCTAACTAAGTTAGAAGGAGCAGCACCCCGTCCAGGCGACCGTATCTCACTCGTGCCAGCATGTTGGCGCGCATGCTGGTCTTGAGGGTCTCGATCCAACGAATGTATGGCATTGTGAACGCCATGACGTTGTTGGTCCCGCATCTCCTGAGATGGGCGCGGGGGTGCGCGGACGCCGAGGTTTGCGGGGCCTTGTCCTTGGACTTGGCAACGTCGCGAACACCCCCGTTCGCGCCCGTTCCTCCGCCAGCGTCTGCCCCACCACCCGTTTGCTGCGGTGAGGGTGGGTACGACGCAGATGGCTCTGTTGCCGCCGAAGCCTTCTTCTTCGGTGGCATGTTGGGGAAGATGTTGAGGATGCTGCTCGTGTGAACGTCGGATCGGAATCACACGGCCTCAACGCCCCCTACCTGGCGCGCCAAAGATGTCGGGGAGGCTGATCGTACCCACAAACACCTATGGGGCCGGCGGACCAGGCCCCTTTGTGGTTCGGAGGGGGGCGGATATCGCACGAAGAGCGGATCGAGGCGAGGCACACGAGCAGTTTACCCAGCTTCGGAGCTCTCCGGAGAGATAAAACTCCTACTGCTGCTTGTTTGATGTATTGTGTTCTTGCTAGGGAGCGATGCGAGCTACAAAACCTAGCGTGAGCGTATCTGGTCTCTAGTGAGTCGAATGAACCGAAACTCGAACCCCCCCTCTACGTTGCGCATGGGCCTCCTTTTATATGATCAAGGGGTCTCCGACAGGTGGCAACATAGGCGAGGGTACAAATGTAAAAACAGGAGTTGGTACACTTACTCGAACAGTGTACAGTGCAAAATACCTAACTCTGACGACAAGGGACAAAAGCAATAAATGCTCGTCGATTATGCGCCCAAACAAAGGCAACAGAGGCTGTCAGTGCGCCTTTGCTGCCACGATGGCAAGCTTGTCGGTAGCTTATCGCTGCTCTCCGCTGGCTGCACACCCTCTCAACACGCTGGCATGGAATGGTCCCATGGCGACACGTTCTTTGGATGAGCTGGGCGGAGATAGAGAGAGGTTGCTTGCCACGGCGAATCCTTGTCGCGTCCAGGAGGCTTGTCGCTCCGTGCCTTCCCGGCAAGCTCCTCTTGCCGGGCCTTGTCTTCTGCATGCCTTGAGTGGCCTTCCCGGCAAGCTCCTCTTGCCGGGGCCTTGTCTTCTTAATCGAATACTTTGTTCTTGAATGGCTCCAAAGGAGCCACGGAGGATCTTGGCGGTGACGAGGCAAACCCTGCCGCGGGGTGCTGCAACTGTCCGTGCACGAGTACGGGATACTAGGGTACCCCTACTCTAGTACACCGACACAAGCCTGAGAGACAATATAGTCCTATGCATTTTCTAGGAACTTTTGGTAGTTGTTGCCAAAGGGGGAGAAAAATGTATAGATCATAGGCTTCGAGAGAGAGAGAGATTTGCTTTTGTTCTCTCTTGTCTTCTTGGTTGAACTTCGTTTGCTTTGATTGCTTGAGATACTATGCTTTTACCAGTGAGACATTGATGATCATGTGTTTGATCATAAGCTACACATATGCTTGTTATGATATTATCTTACTTATCCTAATATGATCATTCACTTTGCCTGGTGATGAGTGCATGTATTCAATCTTTATTTATTTTGAGCGCTCCACCAAGATGTATGTGACATGGGAGAGTAACCCATGAGCCTAATTCCTTGTGCATTTGCAGTCCAAAGCAAATCTTAAAATATGCACAAATTTAGGGGGAGCTCTTGCTTATCACATACTTCTCAAAGCGGCGATGTTTTTCAATCTTATTATCATTTGTCGAAGCTTTGATCTATATGTTGTCATCAATTAACAAAAGGGGAGATTGAAAGTGCAACTATCCCTAGGTGGTTTTGGTAATTCATAACAACGTATAGCTCATTGAGCTAATGCTATTCCAAGACAAATATTTCAGGAAAGCTCAATGAATGGCATGGCATGGATGATGAAAGTGGATCCCTCAAAATATCAAGGACAAAGGATTGGCTCAAGCTCAAAAGCTCAAGATTCTTCATTTTACATTTTAGTGATCCAAGATCACATTGAGTCTATAGGAAAATCCAATACTATCAAGGAGGGATGAGGTGTTTCTTAATGAACCTTTTGCTTCATGTGCTTAGTGATATGCTCCAAAACCCTCCACTACTTTCTCACATCCACATATGACCTAAACCTAAAGTCAAACTCGGCCCTACCGATTCTTTCTATCTGGCGCCACCGAGTTCAGATTGTCGTAGCCACTGCCACAAACCCTAGGCAAATTGGTCTCACCGATAGGGATCTCGGTCTCACCGAGATGGGATTGTAATCTCTATGTTTCCCTTCGTAACGTTTCGGTCTAACCGAAGTGAGCGATCGGTCCCACCGAGATTGCAATGTAAACTCTCTGTTTCCCTTTCGTAACTTTTTGATCGCACAGAAAGAGCGAATCGGTCCCACCGAGTTTACCTGACCAACTCTCTGGTTAGCTAATTACCAAATTCGGTCTTACCGAGTTTGTGTAATCGGTCTCACCGAGATTACATTATGCCCTAACCCTAACCATATCGGTCCTACCGAGTTGCATGTCGATCCACGAAAACCCTAACGGTCACTAGGTTTACTAAATCGGTCCGACCGAAGTTTGATGATTCGGTCCCACCGAGTTTGGTAAATTGTGTGTAACGGTTAGATTTTGTGTGGAGGCTATATATACCCCTCCACCTCCTCTTCATTCGTGGAGAGAGCCATCGTAACAAACCTACACTTCCAACTTACCAGCCTAGAGAGAACCACCTACTCATGTGTTGAGACCAAGATATTCCATTCCAACCATATGAATCTTGATCTCTAGCCTTCCCCAAGTTGCTTTCCACTCAAATCTTCTTTCCACCAAATCCAAATTCTGTGAGAGAGAGTTGAGTGTTGGGGAGACTCTCATTTGAAGCACAAGAGCAAGGAGTTCATTATCAACACACCATTTGTTACTTCTTGGAGAGTGGTGTCTCCTAGATTGGCTAGGTGTCACTTGGGAGCCACCGACAAGATTGTGGAGTTGAACCAAGGAGTTTGTAAGGGCAAGGAGATCGCCTACTTCGTGAAGATCTACCGCTAGTGAGGCAAGTCCTTCGTGGGCGACGGCCATAGTGGGATAGACAAGGTTGCTTCTTCGTGGGTGGAGCCCTCCGTGGACTCGCGCAACCGTTACCCTTCGTGGGTTGAAGTCTCCATCAACGTGGATGTATGATAGCACCAATTGCGTTTGAATTCTCTAAACCCTTCCCTTTACATTCTTGCAAGTTGCATGCTTTATTTTCTGCTGCCTATATACTCTTTGCATGCTTGCTTGAATTGCGTGAAGATTGCTTGACTTGCTTAACGATAGCTAAAATCTGCCAAAGTCTAAAATTGGGAAAAGGTTAAGTTTTTAATTGGTCAAGTAGTCTAATCACCCCCCTCTAGACATACTTCAAGGTCCTACAAGTGGTATCAGAGCTTTGGTCTCCATTTGCTTTGATTTCCACAGCTTTTGGTGGTCATAGCCTTGGTTTCACAACCTAGGAGAGTATGTCGTCTAGTGAGGGAAATTATCACCGTAGAGGTCCTTACTTTGATGGCACTAATTTTGCTAGTTGCGATGAAAATGCATATTCTCGGACATAACCCCGCCGTTCGGGCAATTGTGTGTATTGGTTTGCAAGGTGAATTCTTTGATGGGAGAGAACCGAACCGTGAAGCTAGTGCGGAAGAGTTGAAGATGTTGCAATACAACGCTCAAGCTTGTGATATCCTCTTCAATGGCTTGTGCCCGGAAGAATTCAACAAAATCAGCCGTCTTGAGAATGCAAAGGAAATTTGGGATACTTTGATTGATATGCATGAAGGTACCGACTCCGTCAAGGAATCCAAGTTGGATGTGCTCCAAAGTCAGCTTGACAAGTTCAAAATGAAGGATGGTGAAGGTGTCGCTGAAATGTACTCTAGGCTTGCTCTTATCACAAATGAGATTGCCGTCTTAGGAAGTGAAGAGATGACCGACATATTCATCATCAAAAAGATCCTAAGAGCATTGGATGGAAAATATGATACCGTGTGCACATTGATCCAAATGATACCAAATTACAAATATCTCAAGCCAACGGAAGTCATTGGAAGAATTGTTGCTCATGAGATGTCACTCAAGGATAAGGAGGAACTTCACAACAAGTCAAGTGGTGCTTACAAAGCCTCATGTTAAGCCCCCACATCATCAAGTGAGAAACAAACCTTCAAAGAAGAATTGAGCTTAATGGTGAAGAACTTCAACAAATTCTACAAGAGTAGAAGCAAAGAAAGAAGCTCCAAGTCAAGGTCCTACAATGACAAAAGATCTTATAGTCGAGAGAGAAAATGCTACAATTGTGGGAGACCCGGACACTACTCCAATGAGTGAACGGCACCCTACAAAAGAAGAGAAGATTCTCCTAAGAGAAGAAGTAGAATAGAAGAATCACCACCAAGAGAGAGAATGAGTAGAGATGATCGTTATGAACGAAGACCCTCACGGAGAAGCAAGGATTCGGAAAACGAAGGACAAGTCATCAAAGAGCTACACAAAACGAAGACATCAAGCTCATGTTGGTGAATGGGTATCCGGCTCCGACTCCGACAATCACTCCGAGAGAAGCTATCACTCCGACTCCGAATACACTCAAGATGAAGGTGTTGCCGGTTTAGCACTTGTGTCAACCAACTCCCTCGACATATTTGATTCACCAAATGAAGGAATTGGAAGATGCTTCATGGCGAAAGGTCCTAAGGTAACACACCCCGAGTATGTTGATTTTAATAGTGATGAAGATGACTTGCTAGGTGATGATGATTTACTTATTGACAACTCTAGTGATGAATACTATGCTGAAAGCGTCAATTAATCATGCTAATCAAGATGAAACGAATGACAATGATAAGGAGAAAATTGAGCGTCTAACTAAAGAACTAAACACTCTTAAGTTAGCTCATGAAACTATCTTCGAAGATCATCGAGAACTTTTAAGGGCTCATGAGAAGTTACGCTTTGAAAAGCTCAATCTTGAGCAAGAGCATGAGTTCCTAAAAGCGATCAATGATGATCTCCGTAAGAAAAGTTCTTCTTATATTGCCAAGAGTTTACTCTTATCTACTTACATGCCTCAAGTCAAGTCTAGCAACAAGAACAAGAAAGATTCTTCTTCTAGTAGTAACAATAACAATGCTAAATCCAATATTGTTGCTTCTAGTAGTTCTCTTGATTCCACTAATGATTCTCTTAGCCAAGTTACACTTGAGCAAGAAAACAGCTTATTGAAGGGAATTATAGAGAAAGGTGTATACAAGAGCCTTGCCGGGAGTAAGCAATTTGAGGAAATTGTACGCAAGCAAGGAAGGCAACGGAAGAATCAAGGTGTTGGTTTTGAACAAAAGTTCAATGCCAATGGAGTTGAGTGGGAAGAAGATCAATACCCCAAGACGAAGTTTGTTCCTCAACAAGAGAAATGCGATCCTACTTCCTTCAAGGGAACACAAGCACAAGATGATCTTCCACCACAAGACCACAAGAACAAAGGCAAGGACAAGCTTCAAGAAGAGATTGATGCATTTGAAGAAGCACCTAAGGCCTTGGTCAAGTGGGTTCCCAAGACTACGTCAAGTTCTACTTCATCAAGCACAACTACTACACCAAGGATTCCCATCAAGATGATGTGGATCCCGAAGAAGAAGAACTAGAGAGTTCTTGAGGGTGACTCCGCCAACATTTTTCACTCATATCTTTATGGCAAGGACAAGTGCAATCATCTTCCATATCTTGCACTAGTTCAAGGAGTCACAAACCCTCATGTTGGTAAGGCAAGGGACAAGGTAACCTAAAGTTTTCATGGACATCATTTGTGTGTGCATCACTCTATGTCTATGGATATCCTTGTTTGTTCCTTGTGGGACTAACCCGTGTAGGTATTGAAAGTGCAACTCCGTCCAAAGGATTGCTCCAAAAGATCTACATCAACATTGAGCATCCACATCTTCAACACCTACATGAAGTCATCATCGACAAACCCAAGGTTAGTTTATCCCTCTAAGGGGGGATCTCGCATCTAGGGGGAGCTTAACTCTAAAAATTGAGTCAAAGCAACTCTAATGATGTGAACAAATAAATGCTTTATGTAAAAGTGGTAACCCCACTTAAGCTTAAACGATGAGTATGACCTATGATCAAATGTTCTCATTTGACTCCTAAGTCAATATACTCATATATAGATGACCTAGTCATCGCCAATTGTTTGATAGATGCTAGAATTGGTTGTGCATGCTTTGTCACATATTTCATTTGTCATTTTATTGTGTGAGCATGTTGGTTGCATATTTTACACATTCGAGGACATCCACTTGTTGTTTTGATTGATTTGTTCCTTTCTCTTTGGCCAAGTGGATGGATAAGAATGCCTAAGAACCTTCTCTAGCTATCTATGTTTTTCTCGTCTCAAACTCTATTCGTGCTACATCACAAAATTTGATCAAGTCAGATTCGAACCACTCTGTGTGAGGAGCACTCGGAGTCCCCGATTCGTCATAGACTTAAACTTCCCAAACTTCTTTGTGATTTTCGGTCTGACCGATTCCTCCATTTCGGTCATACCGAGATTACTAAGTCGATCTAGGTTTTCAATCTCGGTGCAACCAATTTGAACTTTTCGGTCACACCGAGTTGCTTTATGTATGTCTGATTATGCATCTCGGTGCCACCGAGTCGAACCACTCGGTCACACCGACAGTGTCGGGCTATATATTCACACGGTCAAATTTTGGAAAACTTTCTCCAAAACTCCTCACCCGCGCATAGCTCGCTCTGCCAACTAGGTCTACGGATCGTCGACTTCATCACCAGCCGCCTCCTGTCGCTGGTCTCCGCCGGCGTCCACGGAATTCTTCTCCGCCGTTGCCACCGTAGCGAGTTCACCGCCGAACTAGGGTATGAACTCGATCACAGTGCTATCCTCGTCTGATTCTCAGCACATTGTGTTCGTAATGCATCTTGCCATGATTGAAACACCTCTATCCAGTCAAAACAATCCTTAGAATAGTTGTGATTCGAAAATTTAGGGTTATGTCGTGGAATTAACACGTCAGATGTCCTAACGGAAGGACTTTGTCGTGAGGCCAAGCATCTATGTGATAGCTTGAGAGGGGTTGAGCAGAATCGAGAGATGCAACACGCAAGACAAGGGTTTAGACAGCTTCGGGCCCCGGGAAACATCATCCGGTAAAAACCCTACATGCTGTTTGAGGCTGGATCTCATTATCATCACAAGGGAGTCGCCGTAAAACGGCTCTCCTCTAATTATTTCTAGCCCTAAGATTGTTTCTTCTTGCTTGTAGCTTGTCTCTCTTTGGGGAGCCCTACCCCTCCTTATATATGTTGAAGGGGCGGGTTACATGTAGAGTCCAACTCGGACTTAAGACTTAACTATTCTAACTTATCTTCATGGGCTTGTTAACATCTTGGGCTTCATAACCCCTGACAAGCCAGTTATCACTGTATGCCGGTTTAACATTGTCTGTCGGTATAACATTGTCTGCCGGTTTAACATTGTCTGCCGGTTTAACATTGTCTGCCGGTTTAACACCAGCCGGTTTACCGTCTGTCTTAGCCATCTGTCTTGACTCTCTGTCTTAACTCTCCGCCGGTTTACCATCCACCGGTTTACCAAGTCCCAGCCGGTTTACAACTCCGGCCGGGTCATACCGCGGGGTATATCCCCGACATTAGTCCCCAGATTAATTTGGATTTATCCATGTTAAACTGATCCTGAGCATCTTTAAATCCTTGTCATTTCCTTCTAGAAAATCCGGGTCAATAGGCCAGCTTCATAATCAATTTGCTGACATTGGTTTGTCACAGAGAAATATTGTGAAGAATAACTTCTCTGACTCAGCTCCCAATGCTTAACAAAAATATTGGTCTTTGAAATACTCATCTGATCTTCAGCCGGTTTAAGAATGAAGAACTTTGCCGGTTTACAAATATTGATGGTACCGGATCATAATTGTTTTGTTAACATCAACTTTTGAAAATATACCTCTTATATGCCTATCACTTGTAGCCCTCAAATCTTAAGAAGGTAACGTAGTAACAGCTTAAGATTTGCTTCAATATGAATGTCACAAGCTTGAAGAAATCCAGGTTGTTCATCTCAATCAATAGCCAGAACTGAGTATTCCACATATGTAGCTCCGAAGTGCCAGGTTGCCATGCTTGCAGCAACACAGGACTTGTAATTTCTGATGCTCATAAAAACTTCAACCGATTATGGCGCCCAAGGGCGGGTCATTATGCAAATAATGAGCGGGGACTTTGAAAATATGATCATGTAGAATGTAACAGCAACGTGTAGCCCCCAAGGGCCGGCTCGATGAAGATAATATTGAGCTGGGACTTTATATATACTCCATTCGTAATAACATTATATTATGTAACTCCCATCATGGGCGTGAACCCGTCCACAAGCTTGAGAGCTTTGTGCTTTACCAAGCTGGCAAAGGATCCTTCAATAATAGATGAAAATTATGTACCTTGAATTGTTGATAGGAGCAATTGGTAGCCCCCAAGGGTCGGCTCATTATGGTGTGATGAGTCGGCTCTTCAATAAGACTAATAAAACTGACTTTGCATTGGCCCCCAAGTGTCATGGTGCATGCTTGCAGCGACATGGGACTTGCATATTTGATATAATCTTAAGTTGAGTAATGTAGCCCCCAAGTGCCGGGTTGTAAGCCTGCATCGACTTGGGACTATTCCTTCAATTATAAAATAAATCATATCCATTGACAATATAATAGCCATTGCGCTAAAGCGACTTTGAAAACCTTAATCATAATACTGGTTACTGATTACCATAATAAAATCCAGCCATGGTGGCTATTTGAAGATTTGAATAATATAATCCAATGATTTTATGAGCGCATGATTCCAATGGCGCAATCCAAATATATGCTGGCAACTTATAGTCGAAACCAGACCAGGCTGATAGTCTCCGGATTATGATTTAGTCGTGTTCCGTCAATCTGTAACTGACAGTTGAACCGTATTTAATAATGTTGGTTGAAAACGCAACAGAAAAAATATTTATCAAAATAAAAACAGAAGCAAAGGCAAAGATAAAACCATTGCAAATGAGGCTTTGAGCCGATCAAGTGGCATTACCATGGTCGGACAAGACCATGCCCCCAAAAAGGCATAGCTATGGTTCAAGTCAGCCAGGTCCCCAAATGATGCGTTGGCATTATGCCGATCAAGAGGTGTAGCGATGGTTCGGGTTCGACCAAAGCCCCCAAGTGATGCTGTGGCACTAGGCCGATCAAGAGGCGTGACTATGGTTCAGACATGACAAAGTCCCCAAGTGATGCTGTGGCTTTTCTCCTACCAAATGGCGTTGCTATGGTTCGGACACGACCAAAGCCCCCAAGTGATGCTATGGCATTGCGCCGATCAAGAGGTGTGACTATGGTTCAGACATGACCAAGCCCGCAAGTGATCAATAATATGATAAGCCAATAAGGCATGATACCCATGTTTGAACCGCGCATCATGGCAGCAGGTCCTTTTTGGCACCCTTTAACTTCTTGCAAGAGATAAATCCTTCTTGAACCGGATGTTAAACCGGATATTGAGAGCTTTAAAGCTTTGTGGGAGACATCTTTCCCTTGAACCGGATTTTAAACCAGAATCTTCATTTTCAGCCGGAAATTTTCTGACGGCCTTTAAACTCGAACTTGCGAGAAGTTAATTCCTTTTTGAACCGGACATTTTTAAACCGGATTTGAGAGCTTCAGAGCTTTGCAAGAGATAGTTTCCTCTTAAACCGGATTTGAATAAGATACTAAGAGCTTCAGCGCTGTGTGGGAGAGGGGATTCCCCTTAAGCCGGACTATAAACCGGAAGCATCATTGTGAGCCAGAATATTTCTAACGGCCTTTAAATTTTCATCAATATAACAATAGCCTCCGGGACCGGGTTTCCCTTCAACATCCTGGGGCACTTGAATTTGCTGAAACTGGCAAGACTTGCTGCGTCATATCATCGTAGCCCCCGAGTCTTAAGGTGACTCAAGGAGTTGTCTTGAGATTCTCCGTACTTTGATCATAGCAGAAGGTATATATCATCGGTGTTAATAACGCGATGTAAGTCCACAGAAGGTTGAGGTGACTGTGGTGGATTATAAATGATCCCGTATGAGCCGTGTCAGCAACTCGGCCAATGGTTCCTTTCAACTGGTTGTTTGAAGCTAACCAAACTGTAGTGATGACAACTTGCGCGTATGTCCATTGAACCATCCAAAGATGCATCGCGGAGGAATGATAATCTTGCCGCCAATGTTGGAAGAAAAACGGGCTACCCACCCTGTGACTTGCTCATACGCAATGAACAGCTCATGCAGACAGATGCGGCCTGGCGTGTTGATGTAGACCAGGTCGCGAGAGACGGACGGGAAATAAGTCCGCAACATCAGAGGTGGCACAGACGGATGAGTCGGCCGCGGTGTTGTAAACAGGTGCGGACGAGCGAGTTAATCGCAGGCGCAGTCCCGGCTAGTTGATGTAGACCGGGCCGTACGGGCACCGGCTTGTGCGCGTCCATTCATCATGTGATATGTCCTGGATTATCCCCAGGCGGGATATTATCAATCCACGATGTAAACCACTTTTGTAATGAATAATAGTCCTGTGTATAAAAATAATATACAAATCAAAGTAATTGTTATTTGATGAAAACAACATGTATCAAAAATAGTCAGGAAAGATAGCACCTGGTATATTTTGTCGGATGAACGTGGATCTTTGGATCAAAAACATATCAAACGTACGATGTGGCTCTTGCACCGTATCCCCCTTTCTTAGTAATGACTGCCTTTGAATGCTTTGAAATCCGTGCTGATGCTCTTGAGCGCACATCAAGTGTTCATTACTACTTGGTGCATGTAAACAATATTGCTACCAGCGCTGCTGAATAATGTTTTTCCTTTGGTCAGTGTATCAGACTGGTCATCGGACGTCCGGACGCACACATTAAAATATTTCCCGTGGTTCCGCTTCATCATGAGATGCCTTGGCGTGTGTGATACAATGAGTACTTTAAACAAGAATACTCCATATCCCTTGGCCTGTCTCTCGTCCCACATGCTCAAATCGAATCCAAGGCGTCGAGAAGCGGTACATAGCGCGTGTCGTCAAGCGGGCCATCGGGTGTGAGGGCGGCTCAGCAATACATGCAGTTTAGAGCCACTATGCAAGAAGGCTGCGCGGCTAGAGCAGCGACCCGGGGACGACCATCTCACAAAGAATCGGCGCCGGGCGACGCTAGCAGCCCGTTGTCGCGGCGACTCAGTAGGCGCACAAGAGGCCGAGTCAGAGCGGGTCAAAGCGGAGGAGAAGGCGCGCAGGTCAGAAGGTCGATATGGAGACGGTTCGTCACAGCCGCGACTAAAAGCGGAGCCTTGGATCGCTCGGCAGGTCAACTGATGCACGGGAAGCGGAGCCGGTGATTAGCGCAGCGGTGTAGGAAACGGTCAGGGCCGCAAGCGCGGAGCAGGTGCGAATTGGGCGCAGTTGATGCATATGGGAGCGAAGCCGCGGCGGTTTAGAACAGCGATGGTGACCAGGCGCTGGCTCAAACACAGCCGGCATCAGCGACCGAAGCTAGGCCGCGGTGGTAGAAGTGGAGCACCGCTCGTGTCTGGGCGGTTCAGCACCAAAGCTAGGCCATTGGGGCGAGGCACCGGCAGGTCGGGGCTGCGCTGGGGGGCACGGCAGCCCGGGTTGGAGAGGAGGCGCAGCCAGGGCGGCAAAGCGCACGGGGCGGAGCCTAGCCCGGAGCTGCAGTGATGCGGAACCAGATGCGGCGGAGCGCAGGCAGGACCACAGTTAACGGGGGCGGGTTGCCCAGCTCGCTCAAGGCGCGGCGGCAGTGGCGACTTTGATGACGGTCGCAACAGCGAAGATGAGGATATGGCGGTTTGACAATACGCCGGCGGCGAGGCGTACTATTAAGGGGGAGGCTTCAGTAAACCGGAGCAAGGCGTGGACGATCCGGCCAGTCATTTGAAGTGCGTCCACCATAGCGGCGGTCTGGAGAGGCACGACCGAGACGGCGCCGAGTTGGAGAGACGCGGACAAACCGGCGACAGGTTGGAGAGGCACGGCCGAACTGGCGTCGAGTTGGAGAGACGCGGACAAACCGGCGACAGGTTGGAGAGGCACGGCCGAACCGGCGTCGAGTTGGAGAGACGCGGACGAACCGGCGACGGGTTGGAGAGAAGCGGACGAACCGGCGACGAGTTGGAGAGGCGCGGCCTAACTGGCGACGGGTTGGAAAAGGCACAGTCAATCGGAAGTGGCTCGGCGCTGCTGTTTGTTCGAAGCAGAGGCTGGCCAGCAGCTCACGGCGCGAAGCATCTCAGTCTTGAGGTGAATGATGGCGGCTCACGGATCCGGCGGGTCACGGCCTGGGCGCGGCTACAGTAGTTCAGACGCAGCAGTTCGAGAGATGGCGGCTTGTAGCAGAGACGCTTGCGAGGGCGTGGATGCAGGCGATCCAGCGAAGCGGCCGTTTGAAGACAGGTGTCATCCGCGGCGGTTCAGCGTGGAGGCAGTAGTGCCCGCTATCGGGGCCGGCTCATAGGCGAAGTTTGGTCAGGTGCTGCGACCTCTCAGGCAGGCAAACCACGGATCGGCACGAATCCGTGCGGGGGCGACTCAGCGGAGGCAACGGGTTGGATGCCAACGGGGACTGAAGCAACTCCGAACTGTGGTTGGCTCCGTGTCCGGGTCGTAGGCTGTTCCCTTTTTGTCTTTTTCTATATGGAGTCTCATTAGTAATGATGATATACATCCCCCCTGGCTCCCTCCTCCACGCAGTGGCTTGGCTTGTCTTGTTGTGCACATATTCTTGAGTAAAGAAGGAAAATCCCCTGGGAATCCGTAATGTACCCAAAAAACTTGCCTTTTGGAGCCGTGACAGGGTCTTTGCTGATTCTGTTTCACGGAGGTGACCCGGCGTGGTTTTGCACGCTGCAGACATCACGATGATCTGATCTTTTTTTCGAATGATGAACACTGAGTTGAAATAATGTAGATCCTTCTGACGTCGGATCTCCTTAATCCGGCCGATCACAAGCTTCTCGATCCCTTGAAAATCTCCCTCCAAGAACTCAACACCACCGTGCGCTGGCCCCACGGTGGGCGCCAACTGTTGTGGAATTAACATGTCAGATGTCCTAACGGAAGGACTTTGTTGTGAGGCCACGCATATATGTGATAGCTTGAGAGGGGTTGAGCAAAATCGAGAGACGCAACACGCAAGACAAGGGTTTAGACAGCTTCGGGCCCCGGGAAACATCATCCGGTAAAAACCCTACATGCTGTTTGAGGCTGGATCTCATTATCATCACGAGGGAGTCTCCGTAAAACGGCTCTCCTCTAATTATGTCTAGCCCTAAGATTGTTTCTTCTTGCTTGTAGCTTGTCTCTCTTTGGGGAGCCCTACCCCTCCTTATATATGTTGAAGGGGCGGGTTACATGT
Source organism: Aegilops bicornis (assembly GCA_021605145.1). Lineage (NCBI taxonomy): Eukaryota > Viridiplantae > Streptophyta > Magnoliopsida > Poales > Poaceae > Aegilops > Aegilops bicornis. The sequence continues at coordinate 121,616,619 of CM038669.1, forward strand.
AGAGTCCAACTCGGACTTAAGACTTAACTATTCTAACTTATCTTCATGGGCTTCTTAACATCTTGGGCTTCATAACCCCTGACAACCCAGTTATCACTGTATGCCGGTTTAACATTGTCTGTCGGTATAACATTGTCTGCATGTTTAACATTGTCTGCCGGTTTAACATTGTCTGCCGGTTTAACACCAGCCTGTTTACCGTCTGTCTTAGCCATCTGTCTTGACTCTCTGTCTTAACTCTCCGCCGGTTTACCATCCACCGGTTTACCAAGTCCCGGCCGGTTTACAACTCCGGCCGGGTCATACCGCGGGGTATATCCCCGACAGGTTAGGTTTCCGCCGAAACCATCTCGGACCCACCGAGTTGAAAAACTTGGTCCCACCTATTTGGCTAACGCCATTGCACTAGTAAGTCTCGATCTGACCGAGAATTACAAATCGGTGTGACTGATTTTAGAACTTTGTGAAACCCTAGCAGTCTCGGTTAATCGAATCGTGACTTCGATCTGACCGAGTTCACTAGTTCAGGTTCCAAAACTGCTTCGATATCACCGAGTTTAAAACTCGGTAGATCCGAAATGCTTTCTATGGAAAACTAAAACTAAGTTTTTTGAATCATTCTTTTGCAAAAATCTCTGCATTTTGTGATGCTCATGCACTCTACCTCATCTATAACTATTCACAGGGTCAGCAGTTAGTGTGTGCAGCATGTCAGACCAAAGTGACAGCCAGAACAGGTCAGAAGAGCAGATTCACATGAGTGAGGGCACTAGTCCCTCTAGTAGCTCAGATGAGGGGAGCAGAAGCACTCCCAGTAATTTGCCCAAGGCTGCCACAAGGACAAGAAAGAAGAAGACCACAGAGTCTGAGGATGAAGATTATGTGGCAGTTGAGGATGAGGCTAGTTCAAAGAAGAAGGTGCTCAAGAAGGAGTACATCTCAACAGCAGTTAAGCCTGGAATGAAAATCAAAAGGCCAGCAGGTAGACAACCAATGTCCAAAGCCAGAGTCTCCACTCAAGCTTCTTTGGAATCCCAGCCCAAAGAACCTGCTGCTGCTGAAGGAAAGAAAATGAAGGAAAGGGTCAAGAAGACCATGGCCAGAGTGATTGGGAAGCCTTCTCTGATGGAGGAAGACGACGAAGAGGTTCTTGAGCCAAGCACCCAAGGCACAAAAGCTGATGGGTGATGCCATAAAATCAGGGGCTGCAACTTCAAGCCCAAAGCTGCCCCTAAGCCCAAGAGTGCACCAAAGAGGAATACCAGGAGTATACCAAGAATCGAGAAGAACAAGGCCCCAATGCACGAGGTTGATGCTTTGAGGAAGATGAAGAAGGGCAGGTCCTAAGGAAGCTCAAGCCCAAGATTCCAGACCACAATGATGCTCATCCTGTGGTTGAGAACATGAAGATCAGGAGAGATCAAGGGTTGAGGCTATGGAGAGAGACAGATCCATATGCCACCAGGAGAAGGACTGCTGTAGATAACAGGTTCCACACAAAGGAGCAGCAGGACTTCTATGAGACCATCTTATTGGATAAGAAGCCCATAGTTTGTGATATGAGATGGGTCGACTGGACCTACATTTAGGAGAATGCAGAACACTATCCTGGAGTATATGACAGCTTCGGCGTGTGGAGTTGCAGATTTTGTTGGGCAAAAGCTCACAAACTGGAATGACGAGCTCATTATGCAATTCTACTCCACATCACATTTCTATCCAGATGGCAGGATAGTTTGGATGTCTGAAGGAACGAGATACCAGTCAACCATAGAGGAATGGGAAAGTATGATCAATGCCCCCAAGGAAAGTGAAGATGACTTGGACATTTATGCCAAGAAGAAGATGGGTCACAACTTAATGTCACAGATGTACAAGGAGATCCCAGATGATGCACTTGAGACTTTCAAGTTTGGATTAGTTCATTTTCTTCAGTCAGGGCTGCCTACGATCAACTGGATCCTAAGGCACACTTTGTTGCCCAAATCAAGTGACCACAACATGATCAGAGGGCATGCAATCAATTTGCTTCACATTTTTGATGTGCCTCAGAAATTCAAGGTCATGAGCCTCATAGTTGAAACTATCAAGAGGACAACAAGCAGACGTAAGAGGAGCTGTGGATATGCCCCAAAGATTCAGGAGTTGATTAACTCAAAGATGGGCAGAGGGAAGTATCTGTTGGATAAGGAACACATGGTTCTCTATCCTGAATTTGAGGATAATCAAGTTGTCATGACTGAGAATGAACCATCGTCAGTTCAAGCGCAAGAGAATAAGGAGAAAGCAAGGAAAGAGAAGGCTGCCAAGATGCCAACTCAAGCAGAGGCATCTGACATTTTCTCAAGAACAAGCAGAGCAGCTTGGTTACTTGATAGCATAAACTCTGCGGATTGAGAAAGGGTTGGCCACCCTAACTCAAAACCAGGAGAGCACAGGAAAGAATCATGGAACAAAAATTCTATGATCTTGATGTCAAAGTAACTGAGATTCAGTCAGTTGTGGAGCAGCTACAGGATGACATGCAGGAGAGGAAGGGCAGAACAACGACGGATGCATTTTCCAGAGTACCACAAGCTCAGAGATCAGCTGCAGAGCCAATACAAGACACCAGAGTCACTTCATCAGCTCCAGCTACAGCTCTAGCTCAACCAGCTCTAGCACCAACTCCATCAGCTCCTTCTACATCGACTAAAGCCTTCGTTCTTGGAGTTCTCCGGACACCACCTCCAGAAGACCAAGCCCGAGCGACGATATAGTCCTATGCATTTTCTAGGAACTTTTTGGTAACTTGTTGCCAAAGGGGGAGAAAAATGTATAGATCATAGGCTTCGAGAGAGAGAGATTTGCTTTTGTTCTCTCTTGTCTTCTTGGTTGAACTTCGTTTGCTTTGATTGCTTGAGATACTATGCTTTTACCTGTGAGACATTGATGATCATGTGTTTGATCATAAGCTACACTTATGCTTGCTATGATATTATGTTACTTATCCTTATATGATCATTCACTTTGCTTGGTGATGAGTGCATGTATTCAATCTTTATTTATTTTGAGCGCTCCGCCAAGATGTATGTGACATGGGAGAGTAACCCATGAGCCTAATTCCTTGTGCATTTGCAGTCCAAAGCAAATCTTAAAATATGCACAAATTTGGGGGGAGCTCTTGCTTATCACATACTTCTCAAAGCGACGATGTTTTTTCAATCTTATTATCATTTGTCGAAGCTTTGATCTATATGTTGTCATCAATTACCAAAAGGGGAGATTGAAAGTGCAACTATCCATAGGTGGTTTTGGTAATTCATAAAACATATAGCTCATTGAGCTAATGCTATTCCAAGACAAATATTTCAGTAAAGCTCAATGAATGGCATGGCATGGATGATGAAAGTGGATCCCTCAAAATATCAAGGACAAAGGATTGGCTCAAGCTCAAAAGCTCAAGACTCTACATTTTACATTTTAGTGATCCAAGATCACATTGAGTCTATAGGAAAAGCCAATACTATCAAGGAGGGATGAGGTGTTTCTTAATGAGCCTTTTGCTTCATGTGCTTAGTGATATGCTCCAAAACCCTCCACTACTTTCTCACGTCCACATATGACCTAAACCTAAAGTCAAACTCGGCCCTACCGATTCTTTCTATCCGGCGCCACTGAGTTCAGATTGTCATAGCCACTGCCACAAACCCTAGGCAAATCGGTCTCAACGATAGGGATCTCGGTCTCACTAAGATGGGATTGTAATATCTCTGTTTACCTTCGTAATATTTCGGTCTAACCGAAGTGAGCGATCGGTCCCACCGAGATTGCAATGTAAACTCTTTGTTTCCCTTTCATAACTTTTCGGTCTCACCGAAAGAGCGAATCGGTCCCACCGAGTTTACCTGACCAACTCTCTGGTTAGCTAATTACCAAAATCGGTCTCACCGAGTTTGTAATCGGTCTCACTGAGATTACGTTATGCCCTAACCCTAACCATATAGGTCCTACCGAGTTGCATGTCAGTCCCATGGAAAACCCTAACCGTCACTAGGTTTACTAAATCGGTCCGACCGAGTTTGATGATTCGGTCCCACCGAGTTTGGTAAATTGTGTGTAACGGTTAGATTTTGTGTGGAGGCTATATATACCCCTCCACCTCCTCTTCATTCATGGAGAGAGCCATCAGAACAAACCTACACTTCCAACTTACCAGTTCTGAGAGAGAACCACCTACTCATGTGTTGAGACCAAGATATTCCGTTCCAACCATATGAATCTTGATCTCTAGCCTTCCCCAAGTTGCTTTCCACTCAAATCTTCTTTCCACCAAATCCAAATTCTGTGAGAGAGAGTTGAGTGTTGGGGAGACTATCATTTGAAGCACAAGAGCAAGGAGTTCATCATCAACACACCATTTGTTACTTCTTGGAGAGTGGTGTCTCCTAGATTGGATAGGTGTCACTTGGGAGCCTCCGACAAGATTGTGGAGTTGATCCAAGGAGTTTGTAAGGGCAAGGAGATCGCCTACTTTGTGAAGATCTACCGCTAGTGAGGCAAGTCCTTCGTGGGCGACAGCCATGGTGGGATAGACAAGGTTGCTTCTTTGTGGACCCTTCATGGGTGGAGCCCTCCGTGGACTCAGCAAGAACCGTTACCCTTCATGGGTTGAAGTCTCCATCAATGTGGATGTACGATAGCACCACCTATCGGAACCACGACAAAAACATCCGTGTCTCCAATTGCGTTTGAATTCTCCAAACCCTTCCCTTTACATTTAGCAAGTTGCATGCTTTATTTTGCGCTGCCTATATACTCTTTGCATGCTTGCTTGAATTGCATGAAGATTGCTCGACTTGCTTAAAGATAGCTAAAATCTGCCAAAGTCTAAAACTGGGAAAAGGTTAAGTTTTTAATTGGTCAAGTAGTCTAATCACCCCCCCCTCTAGACATACTTCAAGGTCCTACATCAGGCACCTGTGTGGCGGCAGGCAATCCTTCGTGGAGGCTCCACCTCAGCTGCCTGCCTGCCTACATGGCACCGAATGCATCGCTGGCCAGGGCGCGTGTCGAAGCAAGGAGGAGCGGCGACGGATGGGACGGGCCTCGCTCTCGTCCCCGATAAAGCAAGAGGACACCTAAGCGATGCATTAAATGCGTCTTGTCCTGTAATACTAGCAATAGACTCGCGACACTGTAGCACTTTTCCACCTCCTGTGTGCCACTGTGGCAGCCCCTTCCGCCTATAAAAGTGGGCCCATGGCACACAGAGAAAGGATTCGGCTCTTTGGAACCTCGCAGTACCTAGAGCTAGTTCGAGAGCTCAAGAACACTAAATACATCCACCAAAGCAGGACTAAGGTTTTACTCATCCTCGCGGCCCGAACCTGGGTAAAATCCCTTTGTGTTGTTCGCTGGTCCCGCTCTTCTCACGATCCCAGCGCCCCGCAACCGTAGAAGGGATTCAAGTGATCCCATAGGTCGTTTCCCACCGACATCTTTAGCGCGCCAGGTAGGGGGGCGCTGTTGTGTGAATCTGGTCTAGCAGTTGACCTAGATGTTCTCCATCGCCATGGCTCCTAAGAAGAAGGCGACCACGGCGATCGGTTCATCCAGAGCTGGGTTGGTACCGGTGTGGACCGATAGCGGGCCAGTCATAGAGAGGACCCGTGGCACGGCCCGCGAACATCCACATCGCCCTGATGGTCCGGGCCTGGCGAGCAGCGTCGTTCGCGCGCCGGGCAGCGAGCCACCAATCGTGGGCTTCGGAGACGGAGTCGGGCCCCCCGCAGGCGGTGTGGGGCCCTCCATGGGTGCCATCGTCCCTCCAGGCGGCGGCACGGTGATCTCTAAGACGCCAACACCGGTGCCCACGACGCGCTCTTCTCAGGTTGTGCGTGATGAGTTGCGTCACCCTGCTGGTGACCCTGCGCGCCGCCCTGGAAAGAGTCCCGTGCGTTCGTCGCATGAAGGAGAGGGCCAGCATGCGCGCCGAGGTACTGATGGAGGTGGCGAACGGCTGCGGAGCCACGACGCGGCTCCTTCTAACGTGGTTAGGAGTCGAGGCGCATCGCGGTCCACCCAGCTCTCACCGCCACCCACACCAGCGGAAGCCCTAGCGCGCGCAGCTGCTCCTCGATTTTCCTCTAACTATGGAGAAGCTCGACGAATGGAGGGCCACCGTCCGGAGCCTCGTCGGCATCGCCAACGATGACAGGCTGCGGCCGGCGGAACCCGTCGGCCGTCGCTCCGCTGGGCTGCCACCTGCTAACAGCGGCCACGTCGGAGGCGACGCGGCCACAGTGTACTCCCCACATCCATCCCGACCGCCCCAGGCGTCGGCCCGTCGCAGCGAAGCTCGTGATGATATCTCTGTCGCGTCGTCCGACCCGTGGACCAACCGCGATCAGCGCCAAGTCCTTCGGGAGCGGGCTCACGAGGACGCTCGAACTACGATCGAGCACCGACGTGACGCGCGCCACCAGTCGGACAGGCGGGCAGGGCCCGCTACGGACCACCCAGCGCCGGGAGACTACGGCGGCCTACCTTACGAGGTGGGTTGTCCGGCCTTCACCCGTGAGCTGCGGCAGTTCCAGTGGCCCTCCCACCGTACGTTCAAACCCGACGTTGGCGAGAAGTACAATGGCAAGACTCACCCGTCAGAGTTCCTCAACATCTACACCATCGCGAAGCAAGCTGCCGGGGCCCGCGACGACAAGGTGCTTGCCAACTACTTCCCGTTGGCACTCAAGCCTAATGTTATGTCATGGTTGACGCACTTGCCGGTGGATTCCATCTCTTCTTGGGCGGAGCTGTGCCATGAGTTTGCTGGCGCCTTTACCAGAGGTCACCAGGCTCATGGCCCGGCGAGTGATTTACACATCATCCCCCATAAGGAAGGAGAAAACCTGCGCAAGTACATCCAAAGGTTCAGCCGGGTGCAGTACAACATCCCCGATGTTCATCCCGCCGCTGTGATTAGTGCGTTCCATCAGAACGTGCGCAATCGCAAGATGCGTGAAGAGCTGGCGATGAACAAGGTTAAGGATGTGGCCGAGCTCTATGTTCTGGCCGATCGGTGCGCTCATGCCGAGGAAGGAAGTACCCCGGCGAAGATGCCGGTGCAGACTGACTCCACTGGCGATACCGCCACCCCAGCAAAGAAAGACCGACGCTGTAATAGGAAGCGCAAGGGCAAGGTCGTGCTTGCCGTTGAGGGATCCGACAACATCGGTACCACCAAGAAGACCAAGGCGAGCGACCCCAGCAAGAAGATTGCCGGGTGTGACGCTTTCCAGGCCTTGGCGGTGGCTGACAAGCCTGGAGGCTCCGACAAGCAGTACTGCAAGATCCACCGCACCAATGGCCACGATCTCCAAAACTGCCGTCAGGTAGAGCTGCTTGACGAGAAGCAGAAATCCGAGTATGAGCGACGGGACAAGGAGAAAGGCCCAGACGATGCCGAAGGATCCGGCAAGAAACATGGCGGCCAAGGAGGCCGCCGCGGCAAGGAGAGTCAGCAAGAGAGGCCCGCCCGGGGCCGCGACAAGAAGCAGGAAGACGATGATCATGACGAGGACGACGAGTCCGGCGACCACGAGTTTCGTGAAAGCCACAGAGGCCATGTGTGTCGATGGCGGCGCCTCGCACGCATCCCACCGCCAACTCAAGCGGTGGCGCGTGAGATCACAGCGGTGGAGCCATCGTTTGACGCACGGAAGCCGCTGAAATGGTCCAGCACGCCCGTCATCTTCGACACCGAGGACCACCCTGACCGCACCACTGAGGTCGGGTGCTTGCCATTGTTGGTGTCACCAACAATCCGCAACCTCAAGGTGACGAAGATTGTAACGCCCCGGATTCGACGCGCCAGGTGTCTGCCAGTTATTCGCCATCGTTGCCTTGTCATGTGCTCGCGTGTTGCATTTTGCCATGTCATCATCTGCATTTCATATCATGTCATCATGTGCATTTCATTTTGCATACGTGTTCGTCTCATGCATCCGAGCATTTTCCCCGTTGTCCGTTTTGCAATCCGGCACTCCTATGTCCCCCGGCACCTCCTTTTGCCTCTTTTCGTGTGCGGGTGTTAAACTTTCTCGGAATGACCCGAGGTTTGCAAAGCGGCCTTGGTATAGCACCGGTAGACCGCCTGTCAAGTTTTGTGCCATTTGGAGGTCGTTTGGTACTCCAACGGTTAACCGGGTAACCGTAAAAGCCTCCTTCTCTTTGTAGCCCAACACCTCTCCAAAGTGGCCCAAAACCCATCTAACTCACATCCATGCTCTCGGTCGTTCGATCACGATCGTGTGGGCGAAAACCGTTCCTCCTTTGGACTCTCCTAGCTCCCTCTACCTATATATATGCCTCTCCCCCGAAATTTCGCGGATGAAATCCACCCCTAACCCTAGCAAACCTCCCTCCGCGTCGCCGGACGTGTCCGTCCCGAGCCGGACACCCCGCGCCGCCGCCGCCCGGCGAACCAACGCGCGACACGTGGCACCCGGCCACCGCCGCCCGCCAGCCGAGCCCGCCTCCGGCCCCATGACCCGCTCCCGCGACCCTTCGCCTCCGCCCTCGCCTCGCACCCGGCGTCCAGCGCCTCCGCCGCCGTCCGTCGGCCGGCCGCTCTGGCCCTACCGCCCGTCGCCGCCCGGCCCCGCCCGCCGCCGCCGCCTCCGGTCGCCCGCCTTGTGCCCAGCCACGGCCGCTCCCGGCAGCGCCGCCCGTCGCCCGCCTCCGCCCTCGGCCCCGAGCTCCGTGAGCTTCGGCCGCGCCGCCTCCGTCTCCGGCGCCGCCTCCCCGTCCACTGCTCCGGTGAGCCCCGGCCATCCTCGGCATCCGTGCCCGATCTGGATCTGCGAGGTTGACTTTTCCCCTTCCCCGATTTTGCCCAAGTTTCGAAATATTTCACCATTTTCATGCCATGTTCAAAGCATCATAACTTGCTGCATACTGCTCCGTTTCGTGTGTATAATATGTAAAATTGTTCGCCTCGATGAGTACTTCATTTCATTCCATTGCACCATGTTCATTTAAGTTCATCTTGATGCCTAAATCATGATTGCAAGAGTGCTATGTGATGTTAATCTGCTGAAACTGTTATAACATGTTAATTTTCCATTTTTGCCATGTTTGATGTGTGCATCCTATGAGGTTGATGCCTACGTGTCTTTTGATCTATGTCATGCCATCTTTACAAGGGTGCTATCCATGTATTTTTGTGATTCCTGTAGTGAGTGCGTCAAGCTTGTTAAGTAGGGTACTTGCTGTTACTGTTTTGCTTGTCTGAATCTGCTATATCGTGATGCCATGTTAACCTGCTGCTACAAGTCATTATGTGCATAATCTGGAGATATTCACTAAGGATGTTTTGTTATAAATGTCTTGCTCTATGCATCCATGCCCCTGGTTGCATTTATATCCTGATGTAACTTGTTGTTATCTTGCTCCAAAGTTGCTAAATAATGTTGCTGTCAACCTGTTAACTTTAAGTTCAGTTTTGCCATGAGCTTTGCTAGTGATCCATGCACTCTATGAACTTGCTCTTGCCATGTTTAGCTTTATAAACATGTCTTCTTACTTTGAGTTGCCTTGCCATGCCATATATTGCTCTGTGGTGAGCGGTTCAAGCTCACCAACATGCCTACTTATTGTTGTGCCTGCCATGTATGAATCTGTCATATAACTTGCCATGTTTACCTGGGTGCCAACTTATCTTCTGATCCTTTTTGGCTCATGGTTAGTAAAGGACTTTTGTTATATGCAATTAGTAGATTCATGCCATTCCTTTGTTTGCATTGATATGTTCCTGTAACATGTTTTTTGATAGCTCTAAACATTGCAACCTGATGTTATTTTTTGCAAAGTCTGAACTGATATTATTTGCAATCTTGCCATGTGTGTTTGAGCATGTTCTATTGATTTCTGGAGATAGCTCTGTGTTCATGTTTTATCATGCTTTACCTGTAAATCACGTCCATGCCTTTTGTTTTTATATTGAGGTACTGTAGAATAGTGTTTTGATGCTTGCAATATGCCTAGTTGCTGTTTTGGACAGCTTGTCCTTTTAAACTTGTATAGGGTGTATGTGTTGCACCGTTGCTCGGTTTTGAGTGTGCTCTATGTGAAACTTGCTTGATTTTGCATGTAGTTTCATATTATCATGTTGCATCCTTGTTTTGAGGTGTTTGCTTGATGTTTGTATGCATTTTGCATCAATGCCATGTTTAACTTGTTTTGCTCATATCTTCTAGGCCGTAGCTTCGAATTAAATGAACTTTATATGTAACTTGACTAGAATTTCGTGTAGATCATCGTGGTGCATCTTAACTTGCTGTTTAACAACTTGAACATAAGGTTTATTCAGATCTGGACCAATTTCGAAATTTGCATATGAGGACTTACCGGAGTTGTTCTATGTTGTTTCCGGCCTCATTTAAACTTGCTTTGATGTGTTGGTATTGTATGCATCATCTTTTGCCATTAGTAGCTTCATGTAGCCTTGTCATGCATCATGCTTGGTTGTGCATCATGTCTTGTTCATGTGTGGTGTGTTTACCATGTTGTGTGCTTCTTCTCGATAGTTCCCGTTACGTTGCGACCGTGAGGATTCGTTCGTCTACGCTTGGTTCGTCTTCGTGGCTTCATCTTCTTCATGGACTCGTTCTTCTTCCTTGCGGGATTTTAGGCAAGATGACCGCTACCCTGGATCTCACTACTACCATTGCTTTGCTAGTTGCTTCGTTCTTTCGCTTTGCTGCGCTACCTATCTTTTGCTCTTCAGGCCTCCCCAATTGCCATGAACCCCTAACCTTGGTCACCCTTCCTAGCAAACCATTGTTTGGCTATGTTACCGCTTTGCTCAGCCCTCTTATAGCGTTGCTAGTTGCAGGTGAAGTTGAAGATTGCTCCATGGTGAACAGGATTATGTTGGGATATCACAATATCTCTTATATTATTAATGCATCTATATACTTGGTAAAGGGTGGAAGGCTCGGCCTTATGCCTGGTGTTTTGTTCCACTCTTGCCGCCCTAGTTTCTGTCATATCGGTATTATGTTCCGGACTTTGCGTCCCTAACGCGGTTGGGTGATTTATGGGACCCCCTTGACAGTTCGCTTTGAATAAGACTCCTCTAGCAAGGCCCCACATTGGTTTTACCATTTGCCTCACCTATGCCCTTTTATTTCCCTTGGGTTTCCGGAGCCCGAGGGTCATCTTTATTTAGCCCCCCCCCCCACGGGCCAGTGCTCCTTCGAGTGTTGGTCCGAACCGAGCAGCCTGCGGGTTCACCACGGGGAATCTCGAGGCTTGGTTTTACTCGTAGCTTGACTTATCAGGTGTGCCCTGAGAACGAGGTACGTGTGACTCCTATCGGGATTTGTCGGCACATCCGGGCGGCTTTGCTGGTCTTGTTTTATTACTGTCGAAATGTCTTGTAGCCGGGATTCCGAGACTGATCGGGTCTTCCCGGAGAGAAGGAATATCCTTCGTTGATCGCGAGAGCTTATCATGGGCTAAGTTGGGACACCCCTGCAGGGTTTGAACTTTCGAAAGCCGTTCCCGCGGTTATGTGGAAAATGGGAATTTGTTAATATCCGGTTGTAGTAAACTTGAAGTAAACTCTTCTAAAATACACCAACCGTAAAGCGTAACGTGAGTGTCTCTTTTCGGGGTTGATCGAGAGGAGAACACGGTTTCTGGGTTATGTTTGACGTAAGTAGGAGTTCAGGATCATTTCTTGATCATTACTAGTTGACGACCGTTCCTTTGTTTCTCTTCTCGCTCTCATTTGCGTATGTTAGCCACCATATATGCTTAGTCGCTGCTGCAACCTCACCACTTTACCTTCCTTTCCCATTTAGCTTTGCTAGTCTTGATACCCATGGTAATGGGATTGCTGAGTCCTCGTGGCTCACAGATTACTACAACAACAGTTGCAGGTACAGGTTCATGCGATGATCTTGACGCGAGAGCGATGTTTGCTTGTTTGGAGTTCTTCTTCTGCTTCTTCTTCGATCAGGGGATAGGTTCCAGGTCAGCAGCATGGGCTAGCAGGGTGGATGTCGTTTGAGTTTCTGTTTATGTTTCATCCGTAGCCGGATGTTGGTCTTGTATATGATGTATTGTTGTACTCATGTGACATTGTATGTCTTGGATGTATCCCCATCTATTATGTAATGTTGATGTAATGATATCCACCTTGCAAAAGCGTCTTCAAGATGCGCTTCTATCCTTGGTGGGACCTTCGAGTTCCTTTAGGATAGGGTCGCATCTTGGGCGTGACAAAGATGTAGGTTGACGGCGGGGCCGGCCTGAACTTGATCTCGCCCGTTGTTGTTAGAAGGTTGCAGATCCCTGATGGAGACCTCGAGGAGATGTATACGTTCCAAGGGGTTAACCCGGGGAGGAGCCAGCCAAAGGGAAAGATCACGCTGCCCGTGACATTCGGAGGCGAGCTGAACCACAGGACGGAGAGGATTGTTTTTGATGTAGCCGAGATCCCCTTGCCTTACAACGGGATCCTCGGTCGCCCGGCACTGGCCAAGTTCATGGCGGCTTCACACTATGCCTACAACATGCTGAAGATGCCCGGGCCGATGAACATCATCACCGTCCCCTCCGACAAGAAAGATGCATTGATTTGCGCTGACAAACTCTACCGGAAAGCAGTTGCAGCAGCTGCTGCTAAGGTACCTGCTCCTGCCGACGGAGCCCGGGGGGGGGGGGGGAAGAAGACCGGCGAGACTCATAGCACCCACTCCGACAAGCGCACCTCTTCGAGGTGTTGCGCTCCCGTTGAGGACGTGCCAGAGAGCTCCGCCGGCAAGAGCAAGAAGTCCAGAGCCATGCCACCAGAGACCAAGAAGGTGACCGTCAAGGAGGACGAGACGGGGGGAGTTTTTACCATAAGCTCCACCCTCGACGGCAAATAGGAAAGCAAGGTCGTCGCCTTCCTGCGGGCTAATGTCGATGTGTTTGCATCGAAAGCTTCCGACATCCCCGGCGTTCCCATGGAGGTGATTGAGCACCACCTTGCTATCTGTCCTCATGCGCGGCCCGTCAAGCAGAAGGTCAGGAAGCAAGCTCTGGAGAGGCAAGAGTTTATCATGGAGGAAATCAGAAAGCTAGAGGCGGCAGGCTTGGTGGGAGGAGTACTCCATCCGACGTGGTTGGCCAATCCGGCAGTGGTGCGCAAGGCAAATGGGAAATGGAGGCTGTGTATTGATTACACAGACATCAATAAGGCCTACCCGAAGGATCCTTTCCTGTTGCCGCGCATTGACCAGATTGTTGACTCCACGGCTGGGTGTGACCTCTTGTCGTTCCTGGACGCCTACTCAGGATACCACCAGATCTTCATGACAAAGGAAGACGAGGAAAAGACAGCATTCATCTACACCCATGTGGTACGTATTGCTTTTTACGGATGCCTTTCGGGTTGAAGAGTGCTGGCTCGACCTTTGCAAGAGCAGTCCAAATTGGTTTTGAGCCCCAGCTACATAGAAATATGGAAGCTTATATGGATGACATAGTGGTCAAAACCAAGGACAAGGCAACGCTCGTGCAAGATCTGGAGGAAACATTTGGGAACCTGCGCAAGATCAACCTCAAATTGAACCCTGAGAAGTGTGTCTTCGGCGTCCCGTCCGGCAAGCTTCTTGGGTTCTTTGTGTCCCAGCACAGGATTGAAGCGAACCCATATAAGATCAAGGCCATCGAGCAGATTGGGGCACCCAAACGGATCAAGGACGTGCGTTGGCTCACTGGCTGCGTTGCTACCATGAGCCGGTTCATCTCCAAGTCTGCGGAGCGTGCCCTTCCTTTTTTCAAGATCTTAAAGAAAGCAGGGCCGATGGAGTGGACCCAAGAGGCTGAGGCAGCGCTGCAAGATTTGAAGAAATACCTCTCCTCTACCCTAGTGCTGGTTGCGCCCAAACCACAAGAACCGTTGCTGCTTTATCTAGCGACAACAAATCAGGTGGTTAGCGTCGCACTAGTGGCGCAGAGAGATGTTGATGAGGAGACAGCAGCAGCGGCAGAGTCGACGGTTGGCGGGCCGGAACCCTCCCTGGCAGGGCTCATCCCCCGGCAGGGTTCGTCCCCGGCAAGGCTGGCGCCTGTGCGACGGGACCCACGCGACCAGATGAAGAAGCGCAGAAGAAGAAAATGGTACAACACCGAGTTTACTTCGTCAGCTCCCTTTTGTAGGGGGCTAGGTCGAGGTACTCAGGTGTGCAAAAGCTGCTCTTCAGCCTCCTTATGGCTTCGAGGAGGCTGCGCCATTACTTAAAACTGCATGAGATCACGGTGGTCACCCGCCTCCCATTGCAACGGATAATGCATAACCCAGATGCAACAGGGAGGATCGTGGAATGGGCCCTGGAGCTGTCAAGCTTCGGTTTAAAGTTCGAAAGTACCTTGACGATTCAGAGCAGAGTCTTGGCGGAGTTTGTTGCAGAATGGACCTCGACACCCGACGAAGAGGTACGAGAGACTACTCTCCCCGGCAAGGAAACGAGTCGCAACTGGATCATGTAATTTGATGGTGCCTTCTCGCTGCAAAGCGCCGGCGTTGGTGTGCTGCTTATCGCACCCACTGGAGAGCACCTCAAGTACGTCGTCCAGATGCACTTCCCCCGGGAGATGTCAACCAACAACACCACCAAGTACGAGGGTTTGCTTGCCGGTCTCAGGATCGCGGCGGACCTCGGGGTTAAAAAGCTCATCGTCAGGGGCGTCTCACAGCTCGTCGTCAGGCAGATCAACAAAGATTATCAAAACCCGTTGATGGAAGCTTACGTAGATGAGGTGAGGAAACTGGAGGAACGCTTTGACGGTATACAAGTGGAGCATGTCCCTCGGGCGGAGAACGACATCACCGATTACCTGTCAAAGCGCGCCGCCCTCAAGCTGCCTGTGGAACCAGGTACTTTTGTGCTTCAGTTAACTCAGCCATCCGTTGAGCCGTCGACCAGGCAGAACAAGCGGAGGAAGCTAGGCCCCTGCAAGTAGTTCCCCACCAAGCACCCCGGAGCCGCCGGCGAAGATATTTCCATGGATGCCGCTCCTGCCGCGGGGTGACCGACTCCGGGGACCTTAGGTCACGGCTGTGGAGGCGGTCGCCTCCGTAGCAGAAGAAATGCCTTTGGTCCTTGTCGTCGAGCCACAGGCTCCGGCATGGGCACAGCACACCGTCCGATTCTTTCAGAAGGGAGAGCTTCCTGAGGAGCAGGAAGAGACGAAAAGAGTAGCCCGCCGGTCTGCCCTGTACCAGTTCGTTGATAACGAGCTATACAGAAGAAGACCGAATGGGGTGAAATTGAAGTGCATCTCCCGGGAGGAAGGACTAAAGCTGTTGGCAGAGATACGTGGAGGCATATGTGGCTCCCACATAGGGTCGAGGGCCCTTGTCGGCAAGGTTTTCCGGCAAGGTTTCTTCCGCCCACCACCCTCCGAGGATGCGACGGCACTAGTAACCAAGTGTGAAGCGTGCAGTTCCATTCAAGAAGCTCCATCAACCAGCTCAAGCCCTTCAAACCATCCCTCTCTCTGGCCCTTCTCGGTGCAGGGGCTCGACATATTGGGCCCTTTCCCCGTCTTTGTCGGGGCTTTGAGTACTTGTACGTCGCAATCGACAAGTTCACAAAGTGGCTAGAGGTGGAAGCGGTGAGGAAGGTGACAGCACAGTCAGCCATCAAGTTCTTCAAAGGGCTAGTTTGCCTTTTTGGTGTGCCCAACAGGGTCATCACCGACAACAGCACGCAGTTCACAAGCCACGCCTTCATGCAGTACATTGGGGATCTCGGCAGCAGGGTTTGTTTTGCTTCCGTGGCACATCCACGGAGCAATGGCCAAGCGGAAAGAGCAAATGCTGAAGTCCTACGAGGCTTGAGGACAAGGACTTTTGACAGACGGTGCAAAAGTGGGATGCACTGGATTGATGAGTTGCCGGCGGTTCTTTGGTCGATCTGAACAACGCCAAATCGAGCCACCAGCCAGACACCCTTTGCCCTGGTTTACGGGGCAGAAGCAGTTCTCCCCATGGAACTCATATACGGGTCACCTCGAGTGCTCGCTTATGATAAGCTTGAGCAAGAGCAATTGTGGCAAGATGACGCGACGCTCCTTGAGGAAGATCGTCTCCGGGCGGCTATGAGAGCAGCATGCTACCAACAGGCCTTGCGCCGCTACCATAGCCGCAAGGTTCATGCCCGGAGCTTTGAGGAAGGCGACCTTGTTCTTCGGCATGTTCAGTCGGCCAAGAATTCCAACAAGTTGACGCCGAAGTGGGAAGGCCCTTATCGGGTAACACGAGTCACCAGGCCCGGCGCAGTCCGTCTGGAGACCGAAGATGCCATTCCAGTGAGCAACTCCTGGAACATCGAGCATCTTCGCAAGTTTTACCCATAAGCCTCGGCTGCCGGGCCTCCCGGCAAGCCACCCTTTTGTACAAGCCTTGCCGGCAAGGCATGTAACCTTTGTACAAAGCCAGACGCAGACCCTTTGCATAAATAAACGAAGCGCTGGTGCCCTAAGTTATTGCATGCATGCTAGGTTGAGTCTCTTCCTTGGTTAGGGTTGATAGTGCTTAGCGGCGGCTAACCCCTAGCTTAGAGGTCGAGTGCGCGTCTCTCTGTTCTTCTCTGTCTTCTTTGGTTCGCAGGGCACGTAAGTATTCTTGCCGAGCTATTTTGGAAGAAAGGGAACAGTCCGGCGCCCGGGCCACGGCAAGCCAGAGTTGCCGGGGGCTGCAAGAACAAGGATTCCTCCGCGGCAAGCCAAGATCGCCGGGGGCTGCAGGTCCAGATAAGTCCTTTATCCTCTATCATGCATTTCGTTATGGACTGGGATACGTGGAACCCCGTTCTATCTCTGAGCTACCGTGCTCCCCCTTTTCGGCACCCAAGGATTATCCCCTGGGTCTGGATTTGGTCGTAGCCGTGACAGCAAAGAGAAGGAACGGGGGGCCTAAGCCCAGCTCATCCCTGCCTACGCCAAGAGCGTGAGAAAGGTCGAGCGAAGTGGGGAAACGGCAAGGCATGTTGCCGGGCGAGAAAAAGTTTGTCTTAAAGATAACAAGGATTCACTCCTTGTCATGGGTTCCTCCCGCGAACGGTAATCCCGGCAAACATCCCTTTTCCATTAAAAAACATCCCATACAGGTACAGTTCGTATGAAATGAAAAACATGAGAAATAGGATTACAAGCTTTAAGTTTACTAAGGCCCGAAGGCTTACAAACTAAAAAGAGATAAGGTGCCCGTAATCCCTTTCTTGTCCCTCTCCTCAGGAAATGGAACAAGAAAAGAAGGAGGGCAAAAGGGGCGCCTAGGTGAGCTATGGGTGGAAGAAGACACCAAGAGAACATCTTGGTGGACGTCCAAGGGCTGGATGGTGATGGCGGTGCCGTAGGCAGAGCTCGAAGACGAGGCGGCAGGACGTCAGTACGCGACGAAGGCGTCGGTGCCCTCGTAATCCGACTTGACGGCCTTGCCGCCCGCCCTCTTCCTCTTCCGCAGCCTCCCAGCACCGGCCGCCCAAGGAGACGACACCGAGAAGTTCAAGGAGCCGGTGACACAGATGATGGGGTCGCTGGTGCCGCCCGGGGCGGCGCCCGACGCCTAGTCGGACCCGTCATCCTGCCGCCCATTGGCCTCGCCGTCGCTGCCGTTGTCCTCCTCGTCACTCTCGCTCGAGGAGGAATCTTCGTCATCAGAAGAGCTCTCCACGTAGCACCTTACGCGAGTCCCGAAGTTCCCGAAGATCTTGACGGAGAGGAGGCCTCCCTCCATTAGCTTGAAATGGAGAGTGAGCCCATATGTCAAGCTATGAAGGCGAGCGAAGGTCTTCCACCCTCGATGAAGATAAATGACGTGAGGGGCGGGGAACTTGACGTCGGCCCATGTGCCGCTATTCCCACAGCCCCTCATATGCAGCGCCTACAGCGGATCAAGCTCCATCTCCCGCGTGAATGGGGTCGGGAGGCGAAGGCGACGGCGCGGTGACCGGTGCAGCCTGATGAAGAATTCACAAGGGTTGTCCCCGGCGTGGCCCTCCATCGGAGGAGGGGCCGCTAGCGGAGGCGATGCAGATCTGCACCCCCGTCCTCCCTCCCTCAAGCACCACGACGGCCTCGACCTCGCCCCTCCCCCTTCCTCTGGTGGCCGGCTCCGCCGCTACGAGTTCTTGGGGAGGAGCGACGCGTTGTCTGGCCGAAAACCTCGCCGACACCGATGAAACGTCGCCACGCCCCCTCGCCATGGCAGAAGGAAGGAAGAAACAAGAATGGGGAGAGGCAGATGGCGGAGAGTTGAGAGGCATCGTTCCTCCCGCTCCCCTCTTTATAAAGGAGTGGGGGCGGGTCTCGACCGCCCCCTCTCGGCCAATCCGACCCGCTGAAGTGACAGCAAGCGGGGTCGTCGACCGCCGTCCCCGCTCCATTGAAGGCGCGTTGGAATCGACCCACGCGCGCGCGCGCACGACTTCCCATGTCCTGTGCGCCTGTCATTTGCTCTGCATTTTGCATGCAGCAAACATGGCGCAAGGGGCAGGCGTAGTGGAACGCGTGGAGTGACGGTTCCCAAGCAGGGGCAGTAAATGGGAGGCGGCCCTGCAGTCTCAAAGAGACACGCAAGCCGCCTCTTTACTATCCACCACGAGGTGATGCCAGCATGCTTCCATCACGCGCGCGCGCATGACCCCCACATCGCGCATTCAACGCAAGTCGTGGAGAAGCACAGCGGACGGAACAGTGGCCGCGGTAAAAATCTGCCCCAACTGCTCGCGCATCGTTCTGGGCCTGGCCCAACAACGTGCCGCGCTTATGTGTGGCCCAGGCCCGGGGGCTCATGTCGGTGTACAAAAGTAAGGGCTCTGCTTTTGACCCCTTTACTTGTGCACGGGCAGTCAGAGCCTCCCGCCACGGCCACGTATAGACATAGCAGGAAAGGGGAGCTGGAGAGAAGCCAAAGCCACGAGGACAAACGAAGCAACAACAAGGACCAAGGCCACAAAGATCAGATAGGCGTAGCAGGTTCCCCAGGCAAGGACCCTTGCTGGGGCAGCCTCAGCAGCCCCGGCAAGACCCTTGCCGGGGCAGCTCGCCCACGCCGGCCGAAGTGAGCCGCCCTTGAGCCCACCAACGCTGGCAAATGCATTGGGACAGGGCTCGGGAGACACCTCCGTGGTGGCATGCAGATCTTTGTGAAGACATAGAATGCTCAAGATCAAATGAGGATAAGAGGGCAACCATCCTCACCGAAGAAACCCACAAGACCCCCGGCAAGACCCTTGCCGGGGAGGCCAGCGTGCCATGGCAAGACCCTTGCCGGGCCACCCGACAAGGCCCTCGCCAAAGCGCACCGGATGGGCCACTGCCAGGCCCGCACCAGATAAGTCTTCGCCACCGTTCGCATGCAGCTGCCGACCCAACCAGCTGGGCAGGCACCTGCGTAGCGGCATGCAATCCTTCATGGAGGCTCCACCACCACGCCACCTCAGCTTTCTGCCTGCCTACATGGCACCGCATGCATCGCTGGCCAGGGTGCGTGTCGAAGCAAGGAGGAGCGGCGACGGATGGGACGGGCCTCGCTCACGTCCCCGATAAAGCAAGAGGACACCTAAGCGATGCATTAAATGTGTCTTGTCCTGTAATACTAGCAATAGACTCGCGACACTGTAGCACTTTCCACCTTCTGTGTGCCACTGTGGCAGCCCCTTTCGCCAATAAAAGGAGGCCCATGGCACACAGAGAAAGGATTCGGATCTTTGGAACCTCGTAGCACCTAGAGCTAGTTCGAGAGATCAAGAACACTAAATACATCCACCAAAGCAGGACTAGGGTTTTATGCATCCTCGTGGCCCGAACCTGGGTAAAATCCCTTTGTGTTATCTGCTGGTCCCGCTCTTCTCATGATCCCCGCGCCCCGTGAATAACGAGCATGCCTCAGTCGGGCGTCTGAGCGACACCACATAAAGGGCTTATAAGGTGAAATATATAACAAGCATGCCACAGTCGGGCGTCTTAGCGACACCACATAAAGGGCTTATAAGGTAATTAAATAACAAGCATGCCACAGTCGTGCGTCTGAGCGACACCGCATAAAGGGCTTATAAGGTAAATAAATAACAAGCATGCCACAGTCGGGCGTCTGAGCGACACCACATAAAGGGCTTATAAGGTGAAATATATAACAAGCATGCCACAGTCGGGCGTCTGAGCGACACCACATAAAGGGCTTATAACAGAGTAATCACAGTGAATATCCAGGAGGTAGAACCGTCCCAAGGATACTCAATAAATCAAATAATGAACATAGTTAGTTCAGAATAATCATAATCATCATATGCCACCGGTCATAGTCAACGTTCTGACTTAGTAGTTTTTCCTCCGAAGACCGACACTAAGACCGACACTTGACCCAACCCAGACTGTAGTCCTTAACCATGGACACGACTATTCGAATAGATGTTTAATCTCTGCAGAGGGTGTACCCTTTACCCACGAGTAACGGATTCCTTTAGTCCATCGGGACTAATTCCGTCTATGGTCTTTCAATTGTAAACACACCTGACCTGCACACACCAGCTTAACTTACCGGTGTCTGGAATCACCCACGACACTTGTCAAGCAAAAACTCTAAGTGGGGAGGCTACAACCTCGCGTAGCTTGGGATCAAACTTATATCGCGCGCTGTAAGGGGTGGCCTCCCCTCTCGGTCCCAACCGGAAACACCCATGCCCCCGGACCAGGTGGCACGCCTGGCTACAACCGGTACCTTCCACCATGGCCTCTACATGTGTGTGTGCTAGAAAGGGGTTGACGACTTCTTGAACCGTGCCCTACTTGTTGTAGGGACAAGTGGTAATCTGAAACAAGTATGGGGGTTCTTTGGAACAAGACTCGATCTATGGTCGACTCAGGAGGTTTAAGCATTCCTTGCATGATTAGCATAACGAATATGTTTCATCCAACAGACAGAATCACCACTCATCATACCCCCTCATGCCATACCGGACACACTCGTCTCGATGAGGAACTAGGGGCAAGCTAAGGTCTACCCAAGACAGAGACCTTCCCGGCTTCCTTCCGATAGGCACGAGAAGTATACGAGGATGATTACTGTCACAAACTTGACCATTTCCAACAGCAAGGAAATCTCTAATATGCCTTCATGCAAATGATCATATCACCACATAAAATAACGAGTTCTACGTATTGAGGTGGTTTTTTAATCGTGTCAAATGATGCATGAAAAATATTATACCAGGGTTCAGAATGCTTGCCTTCAAGGTGTGGAGAGGTGAGGTGCTCTCCGAAACTTTTGAAAGTATTCTTCTCCTCCGAAAATCCTATTTCTGAAATTATTCGAATTAACACATAGCTTTTAAACAGTACAAAAAGGTTGTCTGAAAAGTTTTCAAATAAATCTTAAAATAAACTAGACAACATTTGAGAGAGGTAGGAAAAAGAATCAATTCATTTGGGGTTATATTTAAAAAGTTATAGCCAGTCAAAGTTTTGGTCAAAATCTGTTTTTAAAATAAAACAGAAAAGAGGAAAAACGTTTCGAATAGGTACACATCGAAGACGTATGTAACACCCCGGAAGTAACTTTCCATATTTGTAACTCCAACTCTTGCCATTTTCGGCATTGTGATATGATATTCCCTCCGTGGTTGGGTTTTTCTTCATTTTGCATTTTGTCCATGTCATGCATTTTATCATGTCATCATGTGCATCGCATTTGCATACGTGTTCGTCTCATGATTCTGAGCATTTTTCCCGTTGTCCGTTTTGCAATCCGACGCTCCTATCTCCCCCGGCGGCCCCTTTTACGTTTTTCCGTGTGCGGGTACTAAACCTTCTCGGAATGGACCGAGGTTTGACCGAAGTTTCGGGTCATTTGGAGCTCGTTTGGTACTCCAACGGTTAACCGCACTCTCGCAAAGGCCTCTTTTAAGTTGCAGCCCAACACCCCTTTAAAACAGCCCAATAACCCATCTAAGTCACTTCCATGATCTCCGTCGTTCGATCACGATCGTGTGGGCGAAAACTACACCTCATTTGGACTCTCCTAGCTCCCTCTATGCCTATTTAAACACCTCCCCCGAAATTCGCGGATCATTCCTCCCCCGAAACCCTAATTTTTCCCTCGCGCCCGCGCAGCGCGTCCGCCGCGCCCGGACACGTCCGCGCCGCCGCCCGGAGCCAGTGGCATCGTGCCACGTGGCCCTCGGCCTCCTCCGCGCCCTTGACCAGCGAGAGCCCATCCGAGAACCCGCCCGGATCGGCGCCGCCGCCCGCTTGCCGGCAGCGCCCCGCCGCCTCGCCCGGCGGGCGCCGCCGCCGCCGCCGCCCGTCGCCGCCGCGCCCTCCGCCCGGCTCGCCCGCCCGCGCCGCCCTCACCGCCCGCTCCTCGGCCGGCCCCATCTGGTCGCCTCGTCGCCCGGCGAAAAGGCTGCCGCGCCCGCCGCCGCTCACGACCGCCGCTCCTCGGCGCCGCCCAGCCGCGCCTCGCCTCCGCCGGCGTACCGGACCGGCCCCGCCATCCCCGCCCCGGCCGCGTCCTCCGGTGCTCCGGCGAGCTCCCCGACTCAGGCGACCTCGGGAACCGCGCGCGCCAGATCCAGATCCCGAGCCCGTTGACCTCTTCCCCCTCATATTTTTTCTTCCAAGTCTTTTGCATCCTAGGTCATTTTGTGGCATTTTTAACATGGTATAACTTTGCATCTGTAGCTCCATTTTGCGCGTGTAATATATCAAAATGTTCGCCTCGGAGAGTAGATCATTTCATATCATTGCTTCATTTTCATTTGAGCTCATCTTTATGCCCGAAATGCTGTTGGAAGAGGGCTATGTGATGTTAGTTTCTGTTTGTTAACAGAACTTGCACTTTTGTTATTTTTGCCATGATTGATGTGTGCATCCTATGGTCCTGAGTCCTACATGTGTTGTGTAATATGACATGCCATCTTTCCAGGGGTGTATTCCATGTATTTTTGTGATCTATGTGGTGACTAGAACAAGCATGCAAAGTAGGTGTCCTGATGTTGCTGTTTTCAGCCCTGTTTAGCTGATATTTTGATGCCATGTTAACTTGATGCTACTGAGAGATCCATGCATATTTTGAGATACTTCAGTAAGGATGTTTTGTTAAACATGTCTTGATCTATCCATTCATGCATTTGTTTTCAATTATGGAGTGCCATAGCTTGAGTCAATCCAGCTCTACTTTTGCTATCAAATGTTTCCTGGCAGATTGTTTACATGTTATTCAATTTTGCCAAGGTTGTTTTGGTTGATCCATGTATTCTATGTTATTGTTCTTGCCATGTATGTCTTCTATGCCATGTCTTCTTGATGTATGTATGCTTAGTTTACCATTTAAGGATCTGTAGGGAGTGCATTGAGCTTGTAAACATGCCTACTTGTTATCAGTTTTTGACATGCCATGTTGCTGAATCTGTTAACGAAACTTTCAATATTGACATGGGTGTTACTCTATTTTCTGATCATTTTTGGCTTATGGTCAGTAAGGGACTTTTGTTCTATTCTTTGAGTAGATTCATGACATGCCTTGTTTTGCTATTTTAAGTTCTTGTAGCATGTAGTTTTCTTGCTCTGAACATTGCAACCTGATGCTGTTTTTGCCATGTCCAGCCTGATACTTTGTGCACTTTTGCCATGCTTGTTTGAACCTGTTATGATGTGATTTAGCCGTATCTAAGTGCTCATCTTTTGTCAAGCATCTTGTGTAGATCACTGCCATATACTTTGTTGATACGTTTGGGTGCAGTAGCTTAATTTCTTGTTGCTTGCTAAGTGGCATCATGCTGTTAATGGCGATTTGTGTCATTCTTGTTTTGCTTGTCATTTCCAAACCGTGCATCCGATTCCGGTGATCTTTATATCGATTTCAACCGAAATCATCTCATCTTTCCAGTGGCATACTTGGTTTGCCAAGTGGATGCCTGGTTTATCATTTTCCTTTCGGAGCGCACATACGCATTGCATATCACATCCCGCATATCATGCCATGTTTTGCATCATGTTGATTGTGCATTGCACCGTGATTTATTGTGGTTCCTTTGTTTGTGTTGTTGCTTTGGGTAGAGCCGGAGACGAGTGCGTGAGCGAGGAACCCGTTGAGAACGCTTACGAGGATCAAGCTTTCGACAACTCTGAGAACATTGCGAGCAAGATGACCATACCCTCGAAATCACTTCTATCTTTGCTATGCTAGTTGCTCGCTCTTTTGCTATGCCTATGCTGCGATGCCTACCACTTGCTATATCATGCCACCCATATTGCCATGTCATCCCCTAACCATCCTTTCCTAGCAAACCGTTGTTTGGCTATGTTACCGCTTTGCTCAGCCCTCTTATAAGCGTTGCTAGTTGCGGTGAAGTGAAGTTTGTTCCTTGTTGGAACATGGAGATGTTGTTCCTTGTTAGAACATTTTTACTTGTTGGGGATATCACAATATATATCTCTGCTATAATTAATACATCTATATATTTGGTAAAGGGTGGAAGGCTCGGCCTTATGCACAGTGTTTTGTTCCACTCTTGCCGCCCTAGTTTCCGTCATACCGGTGTTATGTTCCTTGATTTCGCGTTCCTTACGGTTGGGTGATTTATGGGACCCCTTGACAGTCCGCTTTGAGTAAGACTCCTCCAGCAAGGCCCAACTTTGGTTTTACCATTTGCCACCTAAGCCTTTTTTCCCCGGGTTTTCGCGAGCCCGAGGGTCATCTTTATTTTAACCCCCGGACCAGTGCTCCTTCGAGTGCTGGCCCAACCTGGGCGATGTCCGGCGCCCCCTGGGCAATCCAGGGTCTATGCCAACCCGACGTCTTACCCATCCGGTGTGCCCTGAGAATGAGATATGTGCAACCTTCGTTGACCGTGATTCCGAGATTGATCGGGTCTTCCCGGTAGAAGGAATATCCTTCGTTGACCGTGAGAGCTTATAATAGGCTAAGTTGGGACACCCCTGCAGGGTAATATCTTTCGAAAGCCGTGCCCGCGGTTATGAGGCAGATGGGAATTTGTTAATGTCCGGTTGTAGAAAACCCGAAGTTGACCTCAATTAAAATACACATCAATCGCGTGTGTAACCGTGATGGTCTCTTCTCGGCGGAGTCCGGGAAGTGAACACGATGTTAGAGTTATGTCTGACGTAAGTAGTTCAGGATCACTTCTTGATCGCTATTAGCTTCACGTCCGTGCTTTGCTTCTCTTCTCGCTCTCTTTTGCGATGTAGCCACCATATATGCTAGTCGCTTGCAACAGCTCCACTTTACTACTCTATCCTTCCTATAAGCTTAAATGGTCTTGATCTCGCGGGTGTGAGATTGCTGAGTCCCCGTGACTCACGGATACTTCCAAAACAGTTGCAGGTGCCGACGATGCCAGTACAGGTGACTCAACCGAGCTCAAGTGGGAGTTCGACGAGGAACGTGGTCGTTACTATGTGTCTTTTCCTGATGATTAGTAGTGGTGCCCAGTTGGGACGATCGGGGATCTGTGTAGCATTTGGGGTATCTTCTTTATTTTGGTTCCGTAGTCGGACCTTGAGTGTACTACGAATGATGGATGTTTATTTATGTATTGTGTGAAGTGGCATTTGTAAGCCAACTATGTATCTCTTTCCCTTATTTATTACATGGGTTGTGTGAAGATTACCTCACTTGCGACATTGCTTTCAATGCGGTTATGCCTCTAAGTCGTGCCTCGACACGTGGGAGATATAGCCGCATCGGGCGTTACAAGTTGGTAATCGAGCCTTCCCAATTAGGAGCCCCTACTTGATTGTTTGCTGGCGTTGTTGAGTCTAGAATGGAAAAATGTTTTGAGTCTTAGGATTATATATATCGAGAGTAGGATTCTTTTTAATTCCCGGTCCCTTCGTCAGCTCTGGTGAGGTATCCTGACGTAGAGTTTTGACTCTTCTCTCCTCAAATTTCACTAAAAAAAATTAGGATCACGTGGGTATCTTGGAATCGTTCGATGGTTTTGTGACGAGAACATTGTTCTTGGTGCCTCGACATTTAGGGGTTGTGGCGTTATCCCGGGAGTTGAGCTCCGAGGTGTTGTCTTCACAATTTTATCGTTGCACTTCCGAATACCTGAGTTTTGCCGACATCGAAATCTCTTTTGTGCAGTTGTTGGTGAGATAACCCGTTAGCCCAAAGATCTTTGAGGCGAAAAGTGCGGGAGTATTGCCATGACTTGTATAACGGATGTTTTTCAAGGTCGAGGTACCACGATTTCGAGGATTTCTTGGTTATGTGTTGACGGATGGATACTGTTGGATCTAGGTATGGTTAGTTTGGGTGATATATTTTGTGTCCCTGTATCCCCAACACCAGATTGCATAACCAGAAAGTTTCGGGAGTTTATAGGTGGGAATTCTAGTAGCTTACGAGATTTCTTTCCGACGGATGTATGATTTGAGATTGGGGTTCAACCTCTAGTGGTCCGCCCATTCATGGTCGATTTACAGTGGTCGCGGGACATCTTAAAGAATCCTTGGCTATGCTGATTCGGGGACGTCTTGTTTGTCATTCGTGACGTCCGCTATACGTCGTGCCCGTGTGGGCCCCACCACGAACACTTTGGGAGAAATCTCTATCATGTGTTTGTTCCGGCTTATTCTAGAAGCCAATCTCTTGTTTTCAGTTGTGATATTCGATTTGTTTCAAAGGCAGATGATGATTCCATACCTTTATCTAAGTGGCTTCTCACCTTAATGGACGTGTGATGTTAACTTTGGAATTCATTCGTTCATTCTTGTTCGAATGTTTATTGTGAAGACTATATGTTGCAATTTCTATCCGTTGATTCAACTTGTCTATCTGTCTATCTAAGTGCTAACGGATGTCACCCTCTTCAGGATGGCTCTGCCAACGCGTCTGAATCCCGATCGCAATGAGGAGAATCAGTCGAACCCTCTACCTCCACCTCCGCCTCCGGAGGCATGGCAAGCTATCATGGCAGCCACCAATGCCAATGCTCAGATGATTTTGCAGCTCTTGCAAGAGCGTACTCAAGGGCAAGGCAATCAAGGCAATCAAGGTCAAGGCAACAATCAGCCGCACTTTGCTACTCTCGATCGGTTCCTCGCTAATCAGCGAAGTCTTTCAGTTTCTGTGTCGAGGCCACAGACGCTGACGATTGGCTTGTGGACATCTGCAAGCATTTTGATTGTAGCAATGTCAGACCTGAGGACTTTGTCAAGTTTGCATCATTTCAACTCAAGGATCAAGCTGTTGAGTGGTTCCAGCAATACAAAGATTCCAGAGGAGGTCGTGTCATTACAGGATGAGTTCCACCGTGATTTCGTGAGCTCACCACATTCCGAAAAGTGTTGTTGAGAGCAAGCGTGCGGAGTTCCGCAATCTCAAGCAAGGCAACATGTCATCTATCAATACAATATCCAGTTCGAAGCTCGCTCGTTTTGCTAAGCAAGACGTTCACGATGAAAAGAGTATGATCTATCAATTGGAGGTGGTGCGAGAGAAGATCTGCAATTAGCTCTTGTGCTTTTTGAGCGAGATAAGTATGATGAATTCTACAACATGGCATTGAAGCAAGAAGCTGCCCAGCTCAAATGTGAGGCTTCTAAGAAGAGAATCGAGGATGCAGTTCAGTCTTCTTCTTCCTCTCAAGTGGCAGCTAAGCAGCGAAGTTCTACCTTCCTCCTCCTCCGTTCCGTCGGCCTTATCGGAGAAGAACTCAGGTGGCCGTGGATCTTCCCACCCACCCAACCCAAGCTATCGAACAAGCCTAATTCTCAAGCTCCAAGGTCAAGTGCTCCTTACCACCGTCCGCTCTCGAGGTGACTTGCAACAAATGTCGTGAGAAGGTCACTATGCAAACAAATGCTTCAACCAAAGGCGCCTTCCGCCTCCTCCTCTCGTGAAATCTTCAAGCAATGCAGTGGTCAAGCATAATCCAAAGCATGCCAAGGTCAATATGATGAATGCAGCTCAGGCAGAGGATTCTTCAGATGTGATCATGGGTAATCTTCTTGTTAATGATATTCCTGCAAAAGTCTTATTTGATACTTGTGCATCGCTTTCTTTCATTTCGAGACCTTTTGTTGCCAAGCATGAGTTGGTGACAGAAAAGATTACTATTCCGTTGAAGATTGTGTCCCCGGGGTAAGCAGATGACTTCTCGAGTTTTGGTTCCGAATGTCAGTATCAAGATGGGCGATTATAGATTTCTGGCTAAACCAATTGTTCTCGGTGACTCGGATATTGATCTTATTCTCGGAATGGATCGGCTTTATCGGCAAAGCTCGGCTTGATTGTGCTGCCAGTGGAAATTCAATTGACTCACTCTTCTAATGATGTGATCATCTATGCCGCTTCGTGATGAAACCATTCGGTTGTTTTCTCTCAATGAGAAGGGCGAATTGAATGCTATCTCTCGATTCCGATCGTTTGTGAGTACCAAGATGTCTTTCCGGAAGAGCTTCCGGGTATGCCTCCTCATCGGCCAGCTTGAGTTCGTTATCGATCTTGAGCCCGCATCGAACCCGTTGCAAGCGTCCTTACAAGCTTGGACCTGATGAGCTGAGGAATTGAAGAAGCAGCTCGATGAACAAGAGCGTCTGGGTTTGATCGGACCGAGTTCATCTCCTTGGGGTTGTGGTGTTCTTTTGTCCGAGAAGAAGGATGGCACGGACCCATTTGTCGTCGATTACCGTCCATTGAATAAGAAGACAATCAAGAACAAGTATCCACTTCCCAACATCAATGAGCTTTTCGAGCAACTCAAAGGTGCTAAAGTGTTCTCCAAGCTTGACCTTCGTATGGGTTATCATCAGATTCGCATTCGTGAACAAGATATTCCCAAGACAAAGATTCAGAACAAGCTTTGGTTCTTACGAATATACTGTCATGTCTTTCGGCCTTGTCAATGCTCCTCCAACATTCACTCGGATGATGAACTTCATTTTCAACCCCTACACCAATGAATTCGTCTTTGTCTATCTTGATGATATTTTGGTCTTCTCCAAGAATAAGAAGGATCATGCCAAACATTTGCGATTGGTGCTAGACAAGCTCAGAGTATCAATTCTATGCTAAGTTTTCCAAATGTGAATTTTGGCTTGATGAAGTGTTTTATCTTGGTCATATCATCTCCGCCAAGGGCATCGCTGTTAATCCCGAGAAGGTGTCCGCAATTATGAATTGGGAACCTCCTCGTAATGTCAAGCAGCTCACATGATTTTCTTGGTCTTGCAAGCTATTGCGAAGATTCGTTGAGAATTTCTCCAAGATTGCAAAGCCTCTTTCCAACCTCCTCCAGAAGCATGTGAAGTATGTCTGGTCTCCTGAGTGTGACGTTGCATTCAATACTCTCAAAGAGAAACTCGTCACAGCTCCTGTCTTGACTCCTCCTGATGAATCCAAGCCATTCGAAGTTTTCTGTGATGCTTCTCTTCAAGGTCTCGGTGCTGTGTTAATGCAAGAGAAGAGAGTTGTGGCTATACCTCTCGCCAGTTGAAGCCCAACGAAAAGAACTACCCCACTCACGATCTTGAGTTGGCGGCAGTTGTCCATGCACTGATAACGTGGAGACATCTCTTGTTGGGAAGGAAAGTGGACATTTTCACCGATCACAAGAGTCTCAAGTACATCTTCACTCAGCCCAACCTCAACCTCAGGCAGACTCGATGGGTCGAAATGATTCAAGAGTACAACCCAAAGTATTGAATATACTCCGGGCAAGGCCAATGTCATTGCAGATGCTTTGAGCAGGAAGGCTTACTGCAACAGTCTAATCCTCAAGCCTTTTCAGCCGGATCTCTGTGAAGCTTTCCGCAAGCTGAATCTTCAAGTTGTTCCTCAAGGCTTTCTTGCCAACCTCATAGTATCTCCTACTTTGGAAGATCAGATTCGTGAGGCTCAGCTTCTGGATACCATGGTGAGAAAGGTGAAACGTGGTATCGACAAGGGAATTTCCAAGTATAAGTGCTTCCACGTTGATGACAAAGATACTCTTTTCTTTGAGGACCGGATTGTGGTTCCTAAGGGTGATCTGAGAAAAGTCATTATGAACGAGGCTCACAATTCGCTTCTATCCATTCATCCCGGAAATACGAAGATGTACCATGATCTCAAGCAGTCATATTGGTGGACTCGAATGAAGCGAGAAATTGCTCAATTCGTGAATGAGTGTGATGTCTGCAGAAGAGTGAAAGGTAACACCAAAGACCAGCTGGTCTCCTCCAACCTCTTGCTATTCCGTAATGGAAGTTTGATCATATCGAGATGGACTTCGTGACTGGTTTTCCTAAGTCCAAGCGTGGAAATGATGCTATCTTCGTTATCATTGACAAGCTTACTAAAGTGGCTCATTTTCTTCCTATCAAAGAATCCATCACAGCAGCTCAGTTGGCAGAGTTATACACCTCCAGGATTGTCTCCTTGCACGGCATTCCACAAGTGATCTCTTCAGACCGTGTTAGCATCTTTACCTCCAAGTTTTGGGATTCTTTTCAGAAGGCCATGGGCACCAACATTCGTTTCAGCACAGCTTTCCATCCTCAAACAAGTGGCCAAGTCAAGAGAGTCAATCAAATCCTTGAAGATATGCTCAGGGCTTGTGTCATTTCCTTCGGTATGAAGTGGGAAGATTGTCTTCCCTATGCCGAGTTCTCCTACAACAACAGCTTCCAAGCGAGTTCGGGCAAGGCCCCATTCGAAATTCTCTATGGCGAAAGTGCCGTACTCCTCTCAATTGGTCTCGAGACAGGTGAACGCCAACTTCTTGGCAATGACTTGATCACGAAGCGGAAGAAATGTGCCAAGTCATTCGTGAGAATCTCAAAGCCGCAATCGCGCCAAAAGAGCTATTATGATGATAAGCACCGTGATGTGGCTTTTGAAATCGGAGACCATGTCTACCTCCGCGTCTCTCCAATGAAAGGCACTCGTCAACCCGGTATCAAAGGGAAGCTTGCCCCTAGATCGTGGGTCCTTTCAAGATAATTGGCAAAAGAGGCGATCTCGCCTATCAACTTGAGCTTCCATCCAACTTTGCAAGCGTGCACGATGTGTTTCACGTGTCACAGCTTCGCAAGTGCTTCAAGACTCCTGAACGCACTATCAACTTCAAGAAATTGACCTTCAAGAAGATCTCTCTTATCATGAGCACCCGTTGCTATTCTTGAAGAAACCGAAGCGCAAGACTCGCAACAAGTCAATCAAATTCACTGAAACTGAAGTGGTCACACCATTCCGACCGAGAAGCCACCTGGGAGCGCGAGGATCACCTCCGTTCTGAATATCCGGAGTTCTTTCAGTCCTAGATCTCGGGACGAGATCCTCTTGTAGTGGTGGAGTGTTGTAACACCCCGGAAGTAACTTTCCATATTTGTAACTCCAACTCTTGCCATTTTCGGCATTGTGATATGATATTCCCTCCGTGGTTGGGTTTTTCTTCATTTTGCATTTTGTCCATGTCATGCATTTTATCATGTCATCATGTGCATCGCATTTGCATACGTGTTCGTCTCATGATTCCGAGCATTTTTCCCGTTGTCCGTTTTGCAATCCGACGCTCCTATCTCCCCCGGCGGCCCCTTTTACGTTTTTCCGTGTGCGGGTACTAAACCTTCTCGGAATGGACCGAGGTTTGTCTAGTGGCCTTGGTATACCACTCATAGACCACCGGTCAAGTTTCGGGTCATTTGGAGCTCGTTTGGTACTCCAACGGTTAACCGTGACTCTCGCAAAGGCCTC
This sequence comes from Aegilops bicornis, assembly GCA_021605145.1. Taxonomy (NCBI): domain Eukaryota; kingdom Viridiplantae; phylum Streptophyta; class Magnoliopsida; order Poales; family Poaceae; genus Aegilops; species Aegilops bicornis. The sequence goes on from CM038669.1 coordinate 121,648,369, forward strand.
TTTTAAGTTGCAGCCCAACACCCCTTCAAAACAGCCCAATAACCCATCTAAGTCACTTCCATGCTCTCCGTCGTTCGATCGCAATCGTATGGGCGAAAACTACACCTCATTTGGACTCTCCTAGCTCCCTCTATGCCTATTTAAACACCTCCCCCGAAATTCGCGGATCATTCCTCCCCCGAAACCCTAATTTTTCCTCCGCGCCCTTGGACGCGTCCGCCATGCCGGACACGTCCGCGCCACCGCCCGGAGCAGTGGCATCGTGCCACGTGGCCCCTCCGCCTCCTCCCGCGCCAGCGCGAGCCATCCGAGCCCGGCTGGCGCCGCCGCCGCCCGCCCATGGTGACCCGCTTCCCCGCGCCGTCGCCCAGGCCGGGGGCCGCCACGCCGCCTGCCGCCCGTGCAGCTGGCGCCCTCCGCCGGCTCGCCCGGCTCCGCCCTCACCGCCCGCTCCTCGGTCGGCCCCATCTCGCCGCCTCTCGTCGCCGGCGAGCCGCCGCCAGCGAGGCTCCGGCCGCCGCTCCTCGGCGCCGCCAGCGCCTCGCCTCGCCTCAGCCGGCGGACCGGACCGGCCCCGCCATCCCCGCCCCGGCCGCGTCCTCCGGTGCTCCGGCGAGCTTCCCGACTCCGGCGACCTCGGGAACCGCGCGCGCCAGATCCAGACCCCGAGCCCGTTGACCTCTTCCCCCTCATATTTTTTCTTCCAAGTCTTTTGCATCCTAGGTCATTTTGTGGCATTTTCAACATAGTATAACTTTGCATCTGTAGCTCCATTTTGCGCGTATAATATATCAAAATGTTCGCCTCGAAGGGTAGATCATTCCGTCTCATTGCATCATTTTCATTTGAGCTCATCTTGACGCCCGAAATGCTGTTGGAAGAGGGCTATGTGATGTTAGTTTCTGTTTCTTAACAGAACTTGCACTTTTGTTATTTTTGCCATGATTGATTTGTGCATCCTATGGTCTTGAGTCCTACATGTGTTTTGTAATATGCCATGCCATATTTCCAAGGGTGTATGCCAGGTATTTTTGTGATCTATGTGGTGACTAGCACAAGCATGCAAAGTAGGTGTGCTGATGTTGCTGTTTTCAGCCCTGTTTAGCTGATATTTTGATGCCATGTTAACTTGATGCTACCGAGAGATCCATGCATATTTTGAGATACTTCAGTAAGGATGTTTTGTTAAACATGTCTTGCTCTATCCATCCATGCCTTTGTTTGCAATTATGGATTGCCATAGCTTGAGTCAATCGAGCTCTACTTTTGCAATCAAATGTTTCCTGGCAGATTGTTTACATGTTATTCAATTTTGCCAAGGTTGTTGTGGTTGATCCATGTATGCTATGTTATTGTTCTTACCATGTATGTCTTCTATGCCATGTCTTCTTGATTTATGTATGCTTAGTTTATCATTTAAGGCTCTGTAGGGAGTGCATTGAGCTTGTAAACATGCCTAATTGTTATCAGTTTTTGACATGCCATGTTGCTGAATCTGTTAACGAAACTTTCAATATTGACATGGGTGTTACTATATTTTCTGATCATTGTTGGCTTATGGTCATTAAGGGACTTTTGTTCTATGCTTTGAGTGGATTCATGCCATGCCTTGCTTTGCTATTTTAAGTTCCTGTAGCAGGTAGTTTTCTTGCTCTGAACATTGCAACCTGATGCTGTTTTTGCCATGTCCAGCCTGATACTTTGTGCACTTTTGCCATGCTTGTTTGAACCTGTTGTGTTGTGATTTAGCCGTAGCTCAGTGCTCATCTTTTGTCAAGCATCTTGTGTAGATCACTGCCATATACTTTTTTGATATGTTTGGGTGCAGTAGCTTAATTTCTTGTTGCTTGCTAAGTGGCATCATGCTGTTAATGGCAGATTTGTGCCATTCTTGTTTTGCTTGTCATTTCCAAACCGTGCATCCGATTCCGGTGATCTTTATATCGATTTCAACCGAAATCATCTCATATTTCCAGTGGCATACTTGGTTTGCCTAGTTGATGCCTGGTTTATCATTTTCCTTTCGGAGCGCACATACGCATTGCATATCACATCCCGCATATCATGCCATGTTTTGCATCATGTTGATTGTGCATTGCACCGTGATTTATTGTGGTTCCTTTGTTTGTGTTGTTGCTTTGGGTAGAGCCGGGAGGCGAGTACGTGAGCGAGGAACCCGTTGAGAACGCTTACGAGGATCAAGCTTTCGACAACTCTGAGAACATTGCGAGCAAGATGACCATACCCTCGAAATCACTTCTATCTTTGCTATGCTAGTTGCTCGCTCTTTTGCTATGCCTATGCTGCGATGCCTACCACTTGCTATATCATGCCACCCATATTGCCATGTCAGCCCCTAACCATCCTTTCCTAGCAAACCGTTGTTTGGCTATGTTACCGCTTTGCTCGGCCCTCTTATAGCGTTGCTAGTTGCGGTGAAGTGAAGTTTGTTCCTTGTTGGAACATGGAGATGTTGTTCCTTGTTGGAACATGTTTACTTGTTGGGGATATCACAATATATATCTCTGCTATAATTAATACATCTATATATTTGGTAAAGGGTGGAAGGCTCGGCCTTATGCCCAGTGTTTTGTTCCACTCTTGCCGCCCTAGTTTCCGTCATACCGGTGTTATGTTCCTTGATTTCGTTCCTTACACAGTTGGGTGATTTATGGGACCCCCTTAACAGTTTCGCTTTGAATAAGACTCCTCCGGCAAGGCCCAACTTTGGTTTTACCATTTGCCACCTAAGCCTTTTTCCCCGGGTTTTCGCGAGCCCGAGGGTCATCTTTATTTTAACCCCGGACCGGTGCTCCTTCGAGTGTTGGCCCAACTGGGCGATGTCCGGCGCCCTGGCAATCCAGGTCTATGCCAACCCGACGTCTTGCCCATCCGGTGTGCCCTGAGAACGAGATATGTGCAGCTCCTATCGGGTTTTGTCGGCACATCCGGGCGGCTTTGCTGGTCTTGTTTTATTGCTGTCGAAATGTCTTGTAGTCCGGGATTCCGAGATTGATCGGGTCTTCCCGGTAGAAGGAATATCCTTCGTTGACCGTGAGAGCTTATAATGGGCTAAGTTGGGACACCCCTGCAGGGTAATATCTTTCAAAAGCCGTGCCCGCGGTTATGAGGCAGATGGGAATTTGTTAATGTCCGGTTGTAGAAAACCCGAAGTTGACCTCAATTAAAATACACATCAACCGCGTGTGTAACCGTGGTGGTCTCTTCTCGGCGGAGTCCGGGAAGTGAACACGGTGTTAGAGTTATGTCTGACGTAAGTAGTTCAGGATCACTTCTTGATCGCTATTAGCTTCACGTCTGTGCTTTGCTTCTCTTCTCGCTCTCTTTTGCGATGTAGCCACCATATATGCTAGTCGCTTGCAGCAGCTCCACTTTACTACTCTATCCTTCCTATAAGCTTAAATAGTCTTGATCTCGCGGGTGTGAGATTGCTGAGTCCCCGTGACTCACGAGATACTTCAAAAGCAGTTGCAGTGCCGACGATGCGATCTGGTGACTCAACCGAGCTCAAGTGGGAGTTCGACGAGGAACGTGGTCGTTACTATGTGTCTTTTCCTGATGATCGATAGTGGTGCCCAGTTGGGACGATCGGGGATCTGTGTAGCATTTGGGGTATCTTCTTTATTTTGGTTCCGTAGTCGGACCTTGAGTGTACTCTGAATGATGGATGTTTATTTATGTATTGTGTGAAGTGGCATTTGTAAGCCAACTATGTATCTCTTTCCCTTATTTATTACATGGGTTGTGTGAAGATTACCTCACTTGCGACATTGCTTTCAATGCGGTTATGCCTCTAAGTCGTGCCTCGACACGTGGGAGATATAGCCGCATCGGGGGCGTTACAACGTACTCTGGAAATACGCCTCCACTTATGCCTGCGTGCCGGCGCTGGGTCACTGACAGTGGGCCCGCCTGGCCCACTGGTCAGGTTTGACCAGTCCACGCGCGCGTCGCCTCCTCCGACCGAACGAGGCGGAGCTCCGGCGAGGCTCGCCGGCGAACGGAGGCATCCCTTGGAGATCTGAGCACATGGGTGTGCTCAGGTGGTCGAGGCGAACTGGTGGGTACCTGCCATGGTCGCCGACGTGGACGGAGTCGCCGGCGACGAGCTTCGCGGCGGAGATGGCTTCGGGTGGATTTGGGATCCTGGGCTGCGGTGGTTCCCGAGCGGGTCTGAGGTGCTGGGCGGCTCCGTAGGGTCATGGGGAGTCGAGAGGTGGCGTCGGACGGACGGAAGGGGCTTTGGTTGCGATGAAATCGGCCGGGACTTGGCGGCAGCCGAACCGGCCGGAGTCGGGGAAGACGGCCTTCCACTCCTCGACTACTGGCCATGGTGGCCCTAGGGGGGTAGCTTGAGGTTGCTTGAGGACTCAGTTGAGCTCGGGGGCCCTTATATAGGCGGTTGATGTCGGTTAGCGGCGGCCGTGGATAGGATCGCCGGCGACCGCCATTCTGTAGCAGCACGGGGGCGTGGCGGCGACGAGTGCTTGCGGACTAGCTTGTGGATGAGCTTGAGCTGCTCAAGGGCAGGTGGCGAAACCTTGGTGGCTCGGCGGCGCCGACCGAAGCGTAGGCTGTCGGGCGGCGGCGGCGGCTTGTGGAGGCGGTGCTGCAGGGCTCCAGGAGGGGGGGGCCAGGCGGCTCTGCGGCGAGGGAGGAGTCGGGGCGCTGGCTACGAGTGGGGAGGGGCCAGAACGGGCGCAGGGGAGGCGGCAACGCGACGCGGCGACCCGTGCGCCTGCACGTGCAAAACGCGCGCTCTGGCCGCGCCAAGAGCGTGCACGCCAGGCGTTCGGCAAAATGCCAGCGTGGGTTAGAGAGCGTGGGTGAGGCTGGCGGTTAGCAGGGCTAGGTCATAAGCATCTAGGAGCTTAGTGGACAAGGTTTTTGGGTCAGTGGATCAAGCTCACAGTGAAAACTAAAACTTATGCCAATTCTGACCATGCACACAAGGTGCTTGACAGAATGCCACATGCACCTAGGCATTTCTTGGGGTGGCCAAACTCTCCAGGCTGGTGTCTCTTTAGATGCAGGTGAGGGTGGCAAGGTCATTTGGGCAAAACCATAAACTTGCTAATGCAAGTTCTGCAAATCTTCAGTTTTGGACAGAAAGAAAAAGGCATGATTGCATGCACTTAAACTCCTCCAATGGGTCCACTCTCCTGGACTTAAGGGTTTGGCAGGGTGGTCTACAAGCAGGACCACCAATCATGGGTAAAGGAGCAAGTTAGAATATGGTTGCAGCACAAATTGATCAAGTTGGACCAGAATGAAAATGAGGATGATTCACTCAATTTTTTTTCAAAGAACAATACTGGGTTTTTGCCAAAAGTTGTATAATATACTCTTACTGACATCCCATAATTTTGGTGAAAGTTTTAAAGAAATATTTAATTAGGTTGTAGTGCAAAATTTCCCACTGGACCAGATTTGAAAACTTGGTGTAGAACTCAAAATATTCAATGAATGAAATATATTTTTGCATAAAAGTGATTTTAAAACATCACATGACATCCCCAAATTTTTGTGGAATTTTTAAAAGAATTTATCAAAGGGTAGCAGTGCAAATGGGGTCCGAAATTTATGAAAAACCATTTTAGAGAGATAAGGCTCAGGGATAAATAATCATATAAATAATCCCACTGATAAAAGAATTGTATTATTTGATAGGGTAAATGAGTCCAATAATGATTGAAAAGTTTTCACTTGGGGTAAAAACTCCATAATAATAAAGAAAAGAATGGTTCTGAGATTAAGAGGAAATCCGGAAACTAAAAGTTTAAGTTTCCTGGCAAAATTTTAATAAACAAAACATGGTTAAATTTTTGGGGCGTCATAGTTTCCCACCGAGAGCTATCCATCATGTGGACATCGCCCAAGAGATCGATTCCGATGTCGCGGTCAGTCCTGTGGACATCACCCCAGAGATCGATTCCCATGCCGTTGTCCGTGCTGTGGTCATTGCCCGAGAGATCGATGACAAGAAGTAGTTGGTCGCGCTAATCCTCCAGGGTAGTTTGCATTGCCCTGTGTTTAATTACCAGAACGATGCATGTTATCAAACCATCTTAGGGCTAGTGCGCTGTCATGTGTGGGCGGTACTTGCTACTTTTGTTTGATAGTGAATCATGCGAACCCTCTCCGATTTAGGGAAACAAATGTATCCTCACCAGCTTTTGATGTAATATATGGCATGCTTAGATGTAAGTTTGAACTGTTTATCATATCAGCAGGGCTTATTTGATGATTACTGGTGTTAGTAGGCTAGCTACTGTGCGAGCTATAGTACTTGCAAAACACTCACCAAAGAGAAATGTTGGGGCTGATGAGCTCGTGGTACGCTTATACTGATCCGTTATCGATCAGCCAATAGCCCAAGCTCCTAAAATTGTAGCCTTAGCGATCGACCAGACAATAGTCGACACGGATACATTCATGCCTCATTTGGTTCATAGGTTAGGAAAATCGTAGCAAAAGTACAAAGACGTACAACACAAAATCATAGCAGTACAAAGACGTCTCTCCGTTTCAAAATAGATGAGTCAACTTCGTACTACTAACTTTGAAACGGAGGGAGTACAGATCCTAGGCGGGCTAGTTTGGCCTAGTGGGTTCTAGTGATATGACGTGGTATAGTGCCGTCCAGTCTTCGCGTGTGGTAGCAGTACTGCGGGTAGAGTAAGTTTTCTTGAAGAAGCGGAATTCAACAAAGTCATGATGGTTCCTTCGTCTGACTAACTTACTGTGGCAAAGGTTGAGCCTGCACTACGACCGGGGTGGACCAGGATAATTTTGTGCATGGAAGGTGGACCAGGATGGTCGACGTCCCACATGTTGGTGAATGAAAGTATTATTTCCTATATAGTGGACGAGCAACGAGTATTCATTGTATATTTTTGATGAAACCTATTGTCTCCACTGTTATGACGGAGGAGTGTGAAACACGGCAGCCCAGTGAACTTGGCATGTGCACCACTCCCTCCTTCCTCATGCAATACTACCATAGTGTTGACTATAAGGTTACAACTTTTTCTCACTTTCTCTCTATCTATTTCCTCTCAAATGTTTTTTACCTTTCTTTTTTAGACACAATTGTTTTTATGCCTCTTTTTTTAGAATTAGTTTTTTTATACCTAGGAGCACGTGTAGAGGCAGGCTCCTGCAGATCCCACTCCTCGACTTTGTCAATGCCTCTCTCTCCTCCACATAAGCGGGCTTGTCGAGAAGACAAGAGATGATCTCTTAGCACAATATGTTTCACCATGTTTTTAGGAATAACTAGTTATTGAAGATAAGGCTAAGAGATGATCCATTGTACACATGTTTTTTTCATCTCTAAATTACATGAAAGACTTATGATAAGACTATCTTATCAACAATTGTACATGCCCTTTATAGCACAAAATTTTACTGGTAGTACTTGCTATGAATGCGAGCAGATGGCCTCTAAGGGGGGAGCGCGCGCGGGGAGGTGGTGGGGTGGGGGAGGGGTTCTGGTGGGCCAGGGCGGTAAGAAGCGGGCTTGGAAGCGATGCGGACTCCTGCATGGCCCACCTCACATTATCACCACATATTTCTTGGAGTCCATGCACGGCGGGTGGGCGATCTCTTCTCCCTCCCTCGTCTCTCTCCTCTTAGCCGACGCCCGCCGAGCGATTAGATTTCGGTTATCGACGGTTTATTCCATTGCAGTCCCACATGTCAGTGAAAATGCAAGATAACTTATGTCCCCTCTGGTGAGCGGCGTGTGAGCCGGACTGTCGGGGTGTGACGTGAACGCGACGCATACGAGTTGTAAACATGCCGCCTTTTCCTTTAGAACTTGCAAAGCGTAACATTTTCGTGCGATCAATTGATAGAAATCCAGAACAAAATGACGAGGGCGGTGCTTTCCCACGTGTTAGGCGGGCTAGTTTGAGTTATATGACATGCTACAGTGTTGTCCAACCATTTTTATGTAAGTAAGAGTCTACACTCTTACGTGGGAGGAGTGCGAAACACGGCGGATCTGATTTTGATCGAGGGATAACTGCTCCATGTGAAATAATGGAGCACCGTTAGCGATTATAGCATGATAGTTAGGGCATCTCCAGCGTTGGCCCTCAAATTTACACCAGCATTTGTCCGAGGACACTGGTGGCTGCCATCCAATGCTGCCCGCATACCTTTCGACAACTATATGAACTAACCGGACGAAATTCGTGCAAACAAAGCAAATTTCAAATTGACCGGATGAAATTCATTACATTTCGACAACTTTTCCTTTAAACTGGACAAAATTCACTACATATTTCGCACAAACCGTACTAAAACCTATTGTAAACCTAATATAAACGATCGCCGGGCCCGACCACCATGTCCGGCCATGAACCCGAGAAAACCGGCCATTCCCTTTGCCTCCTCCTTATCCGCCTCGATAACCTCCTCCTCCGGAGCACAAGGTTATGTAGATTTCTGCCTCCACGTCGCCGTCAAGCGGCTAATTGGCCGCCGATTTTTATCCCACCAAGCTTGGCGTCGACTGAGTGGAGGAGCGGTGGCCTTCCTGGGACCAGAGCGGTGGCGACCTAGCGTGTACTACTCTTCCTCGCTGCCGGCTGCGCCCGCGCACGCGTGCCGGCTTCGTGGTCGTGGTGGCGGAGGGCGACCGTGGGGGAGCCGGCGATCTCCTTCGTATGCTCCTGTGAGAGTACGTCCAAGAGAGCTTTGGAGCGCCCGGAGCGGAGCCACCGATGTCCTTCGTCTGCTCCTGCGACAGTACGTCCAAGAGAGCTTTGGAGTGCCCGGAGGCCATGGTTGGAGTGGTGCCAACAGAAGGAAAGGACCGGAGGAGAACGAGTGTGGGTCTTTGGCTATGGCTGGGAGCTGGGGCTCAAGTTAATATAGCAGGCGAATAGCAATGAGCCGCGACAGACGGATGGACGGCTGGCACCGGAGTAGGTTCGTCGATAGCTGTGGTGTCATTAACGCGGAGCAGTCGCTTGCACCGGGATGCCGTGCGGGTGGCGCTCTCTCGGCCGTCGCGCTGCTGCAATGCCGACGCTAGTGCGAGGTCGTGTCGGGCATGAATGCAGACGCTGCTTCAGTGACTTAACCGAACGTGCTTTGTCTCACTAACATGTGGGCCCAACGGGCATCAGGCCCGCATGTCACTGACACACCAACCGCACCTGCAGTTAAGGCCGGTGAATGCGGCATTGACGTTCTGGAGAGACGGTGATCGTTTTAAGCGGGAAGCGCGCGCTAGCGATGGAAGGGGTTTCGGTAGGCCAGGGCGGTCAGACGCTGGCATGGTGGTAAAATGTGAACTCATGGATGACGAGCCTTTGAAGCGTATGCGGCACGTATTGACAACCAGGCGTCCATGCAACCGCTCTTGTCGCCAGCTAGCATTCGACGACCACCATTAGACACCACACAACCATACATAACTTACGAATAATGGACGAATCGATCAAACACACACTCGTGTGCAGTGGCACTATGATCGGTTCCTCACGATAGTACGTACTCCGCACCATAGCTCTCTAACTAGGCTGTTTTATAGATTGTCGTTGTGGTGGACGATATCCATGAGCAACGCGCCGAGTCACGAGTATGACCATTGGTGTTGAGCCAGGTGAATACATGCTCGGTGTTCGTGGAGGCCTCCAGCAAACGCCTAAACAGTAATGTCACATACGCATACTTTTGGTTTTTATTTCTTTCTCCACTGACAGGTAGGACCACATAGATACATAGATAAAGAACACGAGCTGATGAGGCGCATGCGGACTGTTTGACTGGTCAACCAGACAAATATGGAGCCAATGACCGTATAATCACCATATCTCGTATACAATGATCAAAGTGAGCTATCAAGACAAGTTCAATGACCGCCAATGCATTTTACTCGGTAATAAATGACCAGGATTGAAGGGAATCCAAATTTCCTTCGTCTTCTGTCCTTGAGCTCTTGACAAACCAATGCACTTTACGGTTGTCCGGCCACTCCACCCCAGAGCTGTCACCAAGCGTCATTCATGCCACCGCGCCGCACACTAACCGGTAAGGAAGCGATGGCATCCCGCCGCGCCGAGTTCCTCGCCGCCCATGACCGCACACAGAATGGTAGGCAAGCGGTGGCATCCCGCCGTGCCGAGTTCATTGTTGCTCGCGACCTCACACCTATGTGGGCGGAATTTGAAGCTGCCAAGGCCAAATGGGAGGTAGAGCAAGAGGCGGCCAAAGCTGCACAGAGGTAGCGGAGAAGTTAGAAAGCACTCAAGAAAAGAGAGGCCCACTGCCGCAAGAAAGAAGAGGACGCACACGCTGCTGCGGAGAGGTCGGCGGAGATCCAAGCACGGTGGGGTGTCGCTGACAAAGCCGGGAAGGAGAATGACGTCGTCTGGCCAGCATGTGAGAAGTAGTAGTACTAGTAGTTAGTGTGTGTGTCTGTGCCGCCCGTACGTTTGCTTAATTAATTACGAGCATGTAACAGTACTACTAGTTACTACTGTAGTTTTTAGAGCAAATTACCAGTACATTAGCCTAGACTCAATGGAAAAATTCCTATCCTATGCATCAAATGGCATATATTTCTCTATAGGAATTGAGATGCATGTCATCTCACTTCCTATGATTTTCATATTCCTATATAATTCCTATCCTATGAACCAAAGGAGGCCTCTGCTGGAGTAACTACTATAGCTAGCAGTACTGCTGGTACAGTAGCTTTCTTCAAGAAGCGGAATTCAAAGTCATGATGGTTCCTTCGTCCGAGCAACTTCATAGTGGGTAAGGTTGGGCCTGTGATTTCACGGCTCATTAGTAATTACTGCGGCGCGACGACCGGGGTGAGTCTCCCTTGGAGTTCTGCGGGCATGGCAAGTGGACCAGGATGGTCGACGTCCCACATGTCAGCGAGCGGATGTTTTCTTTCCGATATCGAGGAGCAAGGAAACCGCGTGGTACAGTATCACTGGTGATTTATATTTATTTTTTATTTCTAATGAATGCTAGCGTTTCAACTCTTACGGCGAAGGAGTGCCAAAAACACAGCACATGCTGGATGTCGCACACGTTAGCGAAAGGAGTGGGACATGAACATCGTTGTAGAGCGTCTTCACTTACTCCGCTATGTTACACAGGTTTGCACGTCCACTCCTGGGTACATGTCCGTCTCGTAGTTCCAGTCCCACGTGTTCTTCATATATATGGAACGATCCTTGCATGACACGTGCACCTTGATGCTAGATGTGTCGCGTGTTGGCAAAAGGATGAACAAAGCTCACGTAAAAAAATAATAGAGTGGAAGAACATAGATTCTCGACGACCGAGAAGGAGCAAGGAACCTCGGGGTGGAGCGTCTGCACTCATAATATTTTATATTATTCAGCGATATAAAATCAACCAATCATCTCCACAATTAGTGCGGAAGAGTACGAAACACGACAGCCCAGTGTAGTTACATCATACTAGTGTACATGGCTAACCCACGCTATCACCATATTTCTTGGCTTCCGTGCGACACCTATCTCTAGTAATCCAGCAGCCCGTATCGCTTCTCCCTCCTCGTCTCTCTCAAAGGCCCTGTTTGGATACTCTAACTCAGTTAAAGGTTAGAGTTAGATTCTAATCCTGAACTAACCCTGAAGTAACTCTAGCGAAAGAGGTGTTTGGATGACAGGGTTAGATGGAGCGTGGATACGGCGAGGTGCCTTCATGGGCGGTGCGAGAGGGAGGGAGGGAGGAAGAGGACGAGAAGCTTCGAGGAAGTGGGGAGGGATCTGCTGCGGGGAGAGCGAGAGAAAAATGTGTTTTTTAGTGTCCCGAGAAGAACTAACGCAAATAAGCACCTCTTGGGTGGGTTAGATTTTTTTTGGGTTAGTTGAGTTCAAACTAACCCAAACTAACTCTAACACGTGGATCCAAATAGTAACCCAAACTAACCCTCCTGTTTGGATATTTTTTGGCTAGTTGAGTTCAAACTAACCCAAACTAACCCTCCTGTTTGGATATGTTTGGGTTAGTTGAGTTCAAATAGCACAGCCCGACCTTTCCAGCAGTAAGTAAGTTGAATCCGCTACTCCCTCACCCTCCTCGCCTCTCTGTCAAACCGCCTACGTGAAAACTGCCGCGCGTACTGCCCGGGAAAAGCCCCGCCCTCAACTTTTAACTACGCGAAAATAGTTCGAGCTTTTTCGTTGTATATAGATACTAGTACTGTATGTTTATTCACCCGTGGGATTGTTCAATGAATGGAGGGCCGGGGAGCACAAGTGAATGGAGGAGTCGTACATGTAGTCACCTTAAATAGAGAGCTTCTTTTCTTTAATGCCACGTACACAAATTGAAACGCTTGTTGTGGAGAGAAAAAGATAATCACTCCACTATATATGTATGCAGGGGCCTGAGCGCTTGCTTTAATAGGGTTGCTCTCTTCATTCTCTCATCCTCTCCAGATATAAACAAGACAGCGGTAGCAACATTTTCTCTCTGCTCACCGCTGGTCAGGGATCCGGCCGGATCCCTTTGGCCGGTGTGTGTAGAGGACTAGGTTCATCATTCACACGGTCATCGCCGGCGAGGGAGGAAACCCACAGCTGCAGGATGGGCCCGACCCTCTGCCCGTGTCATTCTCTCCGACACAGCGCTGGCTCGGGAGGTCCTCAAACCCTTCTTCCTCCCTGTCATATTGTCCACAGATCCGACCTGCCGCTGCCGACATCCCGACGACCCTCAGGTATAAGTTCTTCGAAAGCGGCCTTGCTCTACTGCCCCAGCTCCCCACGTGTCTGGATGTGCATCTTTTTCTACTCCCATCAGCTCTTCCAAAGCCACGTAAATTTTTAGTATTATTAGAGCTAAAGCTACTTCATGCATTCGAATCTAGGGCTTTGTTCAAACAACGAAGAAAGGGGGGAAAGTTGTAGCATGAATCTAGGACTTGATTCAAAGAGGAAATAATATGGTGAAAGTAGTAGAGACCGGATACCCAACTGGTCGCTTGGTTGAAAAGGAAATAATGGGAAAACGCAGTACAAACTGGATAAGGAATAGATCTATTATTGGTTGAAAAAAGGATAGAAAGTTGCGGCTGGTGGACAAGTCAACAGAGTATGTCCATGATTAGATTTGTTGCCCTCACATAGTAAAAGGTCTCCAGGATTAGAATTGCTGCACTCACATAGTAAAAGGTCTCAGGATTAGATTTGCTGCCCTCACATAGTAAAAGGTCTCCAGGATTAGATTTGCTGCCCTCACATAGTAAAAGGTCTCCAGGATTAGATTTGCTGCCCTCACATAGTACAAGGTCTCTAGGATTAGGTTTGCTGCCCTCACATAGTAAAAGGTCTCCAGGATTAGATTTGCTGCCCTCACATAGCATGAACAAACTTTGCATCACCACTTTATGCCTCCTTGTAGGTACATTGTGCTGATGCGTCCACTGTCGCATGTCTTAATACCAAACTTTTGTGGTTGTTAATGTAAGGGCGCATGTAAATTTAAGCGGTCACACTGTTACCTTAGGGACATGTCTAACCAGTGTTATTGTTAATGTAATGCCTCTAGTGATAAGATGCAATTAAACTGTGTTACAAATGTCACTCCTGCTATTTCCCCAGTATGATAAGTAAGTTGCTCCTTTACGCTGCTTAGTTTCCTGGTGTCCCCATTGTCCCATGCCCTTAAACCAACTCTTTAGCTGCTGTTGATTTACTGTATCTGGTAAACAAGCAATGCCACCATTAAAGTAATCCCATATTTGAGGAATCTCATTGTTGATCGTAATGCTTCCGGTAACATGAAGCATTGCTGACGTTTTAAAATTTCTACCGTCCTTGCGTAATCGCCATGAACATAATTAAGATGCTTCTTTTCATTTCGTATATGTTTCATATATTCTTATTGACCAGCAACTATTTACTTTCTATCTTTTTGTGTAGATAGGGATATCCATTTCACCTTGTTGCTATTGTGACCTTTTGGTGAAGTGCACAAAACACTTTTTTTGGAATGAGTGTCTTGTGCAGTTCAACTAAAATGTCACGTGGGCAACATCTCTCAATTTTGGTGGAACTGCACAAAATGGTGACTGGAGTTTCCGAAATCTCCGTCAAGTTCTGCTGGTAATCTCGTGCAATATTTTGTTAGCCTTTGCAAGATGAGCCGTCACTGTCACCACAATGGCACTTTATTTTAGTGGAACTGCACAAAAGGATAAGAAAATTATAGTTGCACCTTACATGAGCCGGACAGCCAACCTTAATGTTCCTGATTTTAGTGCAACTACTAAAGAAGAACCTGCCAGCTCACGAGAGCAAGTACTTCTTGCTAAATGAATAATGCAATATTTGCTTCATTTTAGGTGAACTCCAGAAAAAGGCGCATGAATTGAATCGTGGAACTCCAGGCAGGCCTCATCCTAGTGGAGCTGCAGGTTGAGTAAAGTAGGCAACTATTAAAGTGAAATCATGCTCTCCTGGTTTGTGGTGTGCAAACAGGAATACTCAACTACAGATGTTGTGACGGTCAAGAGCATTCGCCAATTTCTTTGATTGTATGACATGGCTAGCCAAGATGGATTTAATCCTGATATTCACTTTATAAAAAGGCTCTAATGGGTTAGTTCTGAATCTTGCAAGCTGGGAATCAACGAGATGTGTAGGCATCTTTGTTGTACTTATTATTTGAATCTTATTTGTTGGTTCTGAATCTTGCAAGCTGGGAATCAATGAGATGTGTAGGCATATTTGTTGTACTTATTATTTGGATCTTATTTGTTGGTTCTGAATCTTGCAAGCCGAGAATCAATGAGATGTGTAGGCATCTTTGTTGTATTTATTATTTGGATCTTATTTGTTGGTTCTGAATCTTGCAAGCTGGGAAACACGGCATGATGATGCAGAGGACAACAACCATAACCAACAATTCAAACTTGGTAGTATTATCTTTGTGAAAGTGCGACAAATGTGTTGATCATGTGCGTCCTGAGAATAATAATTCTAATTGTTGTGCATGTTGATCCTGTGGCACTGATAGAACGAGCCAATGCATTGCTTGTTTTAAGTATAAATTTATTGCTTGTTTTAAGTATAAATTTCTATTAAAGCTAATTAAATTTATGTAAAGTGACCACTAACTCATGTTATTACAGTACCAATACAGACCCGCTCGTGAAACGACGTGTGGCCGGAGTAGGTTTCTTAATGGAGGCGTTTGAATGCGTCGAGGGTGCATCTTCTGCCGGGCGTGCAGCGGACGAGGGAGGGGTAGTAATTGTTGTCGCCTGTACACACTCAGTTTACTGTTGAATCCAGTTCCCAAGAGCTGAAAAACGAACTGCTGCCACTGCCTACACACTCATTCACTTGAAGAGACTCCAATGGCGATCCGAGGGGTGAGCCTGCTGGATATGGACTTCAGCAAGGAGTTCCCCTTTGAGTTTGCCGTTCAGTCCTATGGCTGCACCAAGTTGAATGTGATGTACACCAACGATCCGGACTCGGTGAAGCTCTGCCTCGCCGAGTTCAAGCAGTACCTACAGGACGAGAAAGCATAAGGTTGCGGGACTAGACCTTGTGGCCATCCATTCGTCTCCTGACAGGGACCAGCGGATCACCGTCGCCCAGGTATGTGTGCGGGACGAGGTTCTCATCTACCACTTCTGTAGGGGCATAAGAGGTCCTGGAGCATTCGCTCGTTTCATCCGCAGTGCCGACTGCACCTTCGCTATGGTGGAGAGTAGGAAGAACGCGACGATTCGGCCATCTGGTGCAACAAGCTTGTCGACATCAGCAACGGGCAGGAGAAGGATTCCGTGGTTGACCTCGCCGAGACCATCATCGACCCCTAATACGCCAACATGAAAGAAGACAACGATACCAAGGACCTGAGCACGTGGGAGGTGCCACTGAATCTAGGCTACATAACCTACGCGGCCAAGGATGCATACACATGCTACAACATGTACAGGCAGATCTTGGACATGAGGGCGTGTCTGCTTCCCATAACCGACGAGTACACGGACAGCAGCACCGTCATGATCAAGCGTGCCAGGAAGGTCTAGATGTTGTACTTTATCTGTTTATAAGCACCTTTATCATCTGAGTGTTTCATGCATTAGCCTAAGTGTCATAAATATCTATTTTGTCTGAAATATTTCTTTTAAGAACCCATTAACCTGTTTGCTTTTTTTAGTGGCTATTTGCTTATGTATGTAATGCCTCCGTGTCGTTCCCTTCCTAGGCCTCGCCGTCGTCCACCGCCCTGGTGCTCTCGGCTCGGCCTTGTCAACGACTGACATGCATCTGAAGTGGACTGTACGTGGAGAGGCTGACAGTTGGGTCCACGGCCGCACGCAAGGAAATGCCTCCTTATTACGCACAGAATAATGATTCCTCCACCTGACATCTGGGACCCACCGAAAGGGCCTCTGTATTTCGTGGAAAAAATGTTAGCACCGCTGACAGCTTGGACCCACTAGCTATATCTTCGCACACAAGGAAGTGCCTCCTTATTACGCACAAAAAAAGAATACTCCCCCTGCTAGCTGGGACCCAGTATAGTGGCAGGCTGACTTGTGGGACTACTAAGTTGACGGGGACAGAGAGCGTTGTCAACTTAGTCAATATGCACGATTCTAGCTCAAGTGATCGTACGATATCCATCCAACGGCTGTAGTGCTTCTTCAACCTCTGGTCTTCTTGCTCCAGCCGCCCAAACCAGCGCCGGTCGTGCCTCGTGCTCCTGCCTCCTGTGGCCAGCTGCGATGCGGTAGAGGCCTCACCGCCCTACTACTCCCACCGCTGGCCAGACCATCCCTCTACTCACCCACAACCCCTGTTATTCTGCGGCGACGGAAGCCTCACACCGCAGCGAACCAGTGAACCCTCATACTCCTCTACGCATGGGCATCCACTGCCACGTCTTCCCCGGCTCCGTGTCGTCCCCTTCCTAGGCCTTGTAAGTCCACCGCCACATACAGTGCTCTCGGCGCGGCGTGGTCAACGTGGTCAAGGAACAGCTTCCATCGGACGTGGACTGTACATGGAGATGCTGACATCTAGGTCCACGGCCGCAGCAAGGAAGTGCCTCCTTATTACGTGCAAAATAATTATTCCTCCACCTGACAGTGGGGACCCACCGGACGGGCCACCGTACTTCACGAGAAAAACATTTACATACGACTGCTGGGACCCACCAGCTACATCTTCGCCGCGCAAGGAAGTGCGTCCGAGCAAAAAAATGATTCGCCCCATTGCGGGGACCCACCAGCTACATCTTCGTAGGCAAGGAAGTGCACGGCGGTCGGGACCCACTGGTCGAAGCGTGCGTGGCGTTGTCATTACGGTCGCGACGATATGCGTACATACTAGTCGATGTAGAGGCGCGCCGCGTGTCATAGTAGAAACGCGCATGTAGCATGTACACGCGTCGTCTGGCCAGTGTGCAAGAAAGAAAATGCGGCCACGTATGTACATACGAGCAGGGTCTCGAACGCCTACTCGCGCATACGTACAGCCAGGGATCGTGTACATGGCTGGGTCGGAACGGAGAAACAACATCGTCGTCGTGTTCATGGGGAGCCAACCGGCTGGGTCGGAACGAAATACGTCGTCGTGTTCATCGGGAGGGCTTGGACGGAACAGCCGATGGAAACGAGGCCTGGTGTACCACAGAACAGAGGAAACAGCCTTGGGTTCGACCGGCCACGTTCGAAATGGGATCTTGTTCATTGGGAGAAGTGCGGCGTGCCGCCAAAAGCGGAGAAGCGGACCTCCTACGGTCAGCAGGGGTCCTGTTGATCGGGAGGGGTGTGGCGTACCGCAAAACGAAGGAAACGGACTTGTGTTGGAGCGCTACGGTCGAAACAGGGGTCCTGTTCATCGGGAGGGGTGTGGCGTACCGCCAAACGGGACTCCACATGATATTGTTCATCTCCACCATCGACCCCCTCCAGCCTCCACGGGCTACTATTCATCCACCGTCGACCTCCTCCGGCCTCCACCTGTGACTATTCATCCACGGGCTCCTGTTCATCCAGCCTCCACCGCGCTTCTCCACCGCTCTTGTTCAACCAGCCCTCTCCACGGGCTCCTGTTCAACCACCCCTCCACGGGCTACTGTTCATCCTGCCCTCCACCGTCTACTGTTCATCCTGCCCTCCACGGGGTGCTCCTGTTCATCCTGCCCTCCAAGGGGTCCTGTTCATCCAGCCCCAACCGGCTCGAACGATCGGGGTCCTGTTCATCCACCCCACCGGAACTATTCGTCAAACCCCCTAGCAACGCCTTTGTTCATCCAGAGGCAACGCCACGGGGTCCTGTTCATCCACCCCCACCGGGAACTGTTCATCCAAACCCCCCAGCAACACTCACTGTTCAGCATCGATCGGCTTCTTTTAGCAGCAGTAGCGTGTAGTTAACAGCCATCGATCGATCGCTCGGGTTTAGTAACGTGTAGCCTGCAGTGCAATCGCTCGGGTTCAGTTAGAGCCCAACGCCTTGCACCCGCAGCAGCGTGCGTGTCACGAGAAAGCAGCGCGCCGCTTCGGCCCCGACCACCCACCGTAACGAGAACACCCGATATTTTCCTCGCCCTCGCTTCTACCACAGTTTTTTCCGTCATATACGGCCCAAAGAATGTCATGTAGCTACGTCTCCGGCCGCCCAGATGAAAAGTCCATTTTACATCATGATTTTTTGTCATAGAAGTAGGACCCCACCACATCTATGATGATACCGTGTTTTGTCACAATTATTGTCATAGAAGTGTCATAAGTATGACAGGAAAAAAATTCGTTCGGCCCAAAATGTCACAGATGTGTCTTTTTTTGCCTATTTCAGTGTTTCGCAGAAAAATAATATCAAACGGAGTCCAAACGGAGTGAAACCTTCGGGAGCGTGATTTTTGGAACAAACGTGATCCAGAGGACTTGGAGTGGACGTCAAGCAACCAATGAGGAGGCCACGAGGCAGGGGGGCGTGCCTACCCCCACTAGGCGCGCCCTCCACCCTTGTGGGCCCCTCGTGGCTCCTCCAACCTACTTCTTCCTCCTATATATACCTACGTACCCCCAAACCATCGAGGAGAACCACGAAAACCTAATTCCACCGCCGCAACCTTCTGTACCCGTGAGATCCCATCTTGGGGCCTTTTCCGGCGCTCCGCCGGAGGGGGCATTGATCACTGAGGGCTTCTACATCAACACCATAGCCTCTCCGATGATGTGTGAGTAGTTTACCTCAGACCTTCGGGTCCATAGTTATTAGCTAGATGGCTTCTTCTCTCTCTTTGGATCTCAATACAAAGTTCTCCTCGATTCTCTTGGAGATCTATTCGATGTAATCTTCTTTTGCGGCGTGTTTGTCGAGATCTGATGAATTGTGGGTTTATGATCAAGATTATTTATGAACAATATTTGAATCTTCTCTTAATTCTTTCATGTATGATTGGTTATCTTTGCAAGTCACTTCAAATTATCAATTTGGTTTGGCCTACTAGATTGATCTTTCTTGCAATGGGAGAAGTGCTTAGCTTTGGGTTCAATCTTGCGGTGCTCGATCCCAGATGTGATGAGGAAAGCGACACGTATTGTATTGTTGCCATCGAGGATAAAAAGATGGGGTTTATATCATATTGCATGAGTTTATCCATCTACATCATGTCATCTTGCTTAAAGCGTTACTCTGTTTTTATGAACTTAATCTAGATGCATGCTGGATAGCGGTCGATGTGTGGAGTAATAGTAGTAGATGCAGGCAGGAGTCGGTCTACTTGTCACAGACGTGATGCCTATACACATGATCATACCTAGATATTCTCATAACTATGCTCAATTCTATCAATTGCTCAACAGTAATTTGTTTACCCACCGTAATACTTATGCTATCTTGAGAGAAGCAACTAGTGAAACCTATGGCTTTCGGGTCTATTTTTCATCATATTAATCTCATGTCAACAAGCTATTTCTATCTTTGTTTACTTTGCAATCTTTACTTTTAATCGTTATCATTAAAATACCAAAAATATTATATTATCTTCTCTAGCAAATCTCACTTTTGCAAGTGGTCGTGAAGGGATTGACAACCCCTTTATTGTGTTGGTTTCAAGGTTCTTATTTGTTTGTGTAGGTGCAAGGGACTTGAGTGTGGCCTCCTAGTGGATTGATACCTTGGTTCTCAAAAACTGAGGGAAACACTTACGCTACTTTGCTGCATCACCCTTTCCTCTTCAAGGGAAAACCAACGCAGTGCTCAAGAGGTAGCAAGAAGGATTTCTGATGCCGTTGCCGGGGAGTCTACACACAAGTCAAGACATACCAAGTACCCATCACAAACTCTTATCCATCGCATTACATTATTTGCCATTTGCCTCTCGTTTTCCTCTCCCCCACTTTACCCTTGCCGTTTTATTCGCCCCTCTTCCATTCGTCTCTTTCGTTTGCTTGTGTTGCCATGTGCCTTCTATATGCTTGCATCTTTGCTTGCTAAAAATTTATTCATATAGATCCACTTAAAGTGTTCTACTTGGATCATCTTCGATCCTTATGCCCTCGTGCTGAAACCCCAACTAGCCTAGTTGATCGGAAATCTTTAGATGAGCATGCTAATTTTGTGCGTCACCGTTTGTCTGAAACAGGGAGACTCTTATGGGATCAAATAAACAGATTGTTGTGTTATGCTTGGAATCTTTGTGAAATCTGTGATATTACTTGTTGCTCTAAGAACCCTAAGAAACACCACCCGTACCTATGTGAGTTTAATGAAAATGAAATCTTATCTTCTTATGCAAAGGATGTTTATAGTTACTATGATATTGAACAAATTGAAGAATTTGTTGCTTATGAAGTTGCTTCTCTGATTGAAAAGTATGATATTACTCTTTATGAATCTGAAAATTTTGACATACTTGAATATTGCTATGAAAACTATGCTCACAATGTCTATGTCAAAGAATTTATTGAAAGAATGACCGTTGCTTCTAAAGAAAATAATGATATGCATGAATCTACAGATAATGATGATTCTGATGATTTGATTCAAATATCGCTTGATGAACATGATGCTTGCTATTCTTATGGCCATGATGCCAATATTTATAAAGATGAATTTGCTATAGTTCCTTATGTTAAACATGAGACCGTTGCTATTGCACCCATACTTGATAATTCCTTCGATGAAAGCATGATTGCAATGATTTTACTATAAATTCTCTTGTTGTCAATTGTGCTAATAATATGCAAAACCCTAAGCTTGGGGATGCTAGTTTTGCTATGTCTACTACTTGTTGCAATGATCATGATTGGGGTGATTCTTCTTATGATCTTGAAAATTTATTTAAGCCTCATGATGAATATGAGATTGATAATAAAGGTTGCAATAATATTGAAAGTGGGTTTGCAAGAGTGTCAACTTTAGATCCCACATATTTGGAGAATGTTCAATCTTATGAAGTTTTTGATAAAAGTGGGTTTGGAGAGGTCATGACTTTAGTTAATATTAATCCCACTATTTTGGAAGAATGTCAACTTTGCATACATGTGGATCGTGTTAATAATATGTTTTGTGATAGCTATATTGTTGAATTTGCTTATGATCCTACATGTAATTATTATGAGAGAGGAAAATATGGTTCTAGAATTTTTCATGTCACTAAATTACCTCTCGTTATGTTGAGATTGCTATTGTTTCTTTCCGCTTCCTTGCATATGCTAGTTTTTGCTTGCTATGATAATTTGTCTGCCTATAAGATGCCTATGCATAGGAAGTATGTTAGACTCAGATGTGTTTTTCACGTGCTATATGATGCTCTCTTTGTGCTTCAATTCTTGTCTTAGTGTGAGCATCATTGAAATATCAATGCCCAGCTAGGGGCGTTAAACAATAGCGCTTGTTGGGATGCAACCCAATTTTATTTTAGTTTCTTGCTTTTTGGTTATGTTTAGGAATAAATAATCCATCTAACTTCTCTTTAGATGTGGTTTTGTGTTTTAATTTAGTGTTTGTGCCAAGTAGAACCTTTGGGAAGACTTGGGAAAGTCTTTGCGATCTTGCTATAAAAAACAGAAAATTTAGCGCTCACGATATTAGCTACAACTTTTTACTGGAGAGTGCTATTTAGTTGATTCTTTCTGCAGATGATTAATAGATAAATTCCTCAAGTCCATAAATTTATTTTAGAATTTTTGGAGTTCCAGAAGTTTGCGTTAGTTACAGATTACTACAGACTGTTCTGTTTTTGACAGATTCTGTTTTTCGCGTGTTGCTTGCTTATTTTAATAAAACTATGGCTAGTAATGGAGTTTATGAACCATAGGAAAGTTGAAATACAGTATATTTAACACCAATATAAATAAATATTGAGTTCATTACAGTACCTTGAAGTGGTGTTTTGTTTTCTTTCGCTAACGGAGCTCATGAGATTTTCTCTTAAGTTTTGTGTTGTGAAGTTTTCAAGTTTTGGGTAAAGATTTGATGGATTATGGAACAAGGATTGACAAGAGCCTAAGCTTGGGGATGCCCAGGGCACCCCAAGGTAAAATTCAAGGACAACCAAAAGCTTAAGCTTGGGGATGCCCCGGAAGGCATCCCCTCTTTCGTCTACGTCTATCGGTAACTTTACTTGGAGGTATATTTTTTTCACCCCATGATATGTGTTTTGCTTGGAGCGTCTTGTATGATTTGAGTCTTTGCTTTTTAGTTTATCACAATCATCCTCTCTGTACACACCTTTTGAGAGAGACACACATGATTCAGAATTTGTTAGAATACTCTATGTGCTTCACTTATATCTTTTGAGCTATATAGTTTTGGCTCAAGTGCTTCATTTATATCTTTTAGAGCACGGCGGTGGTTTTATTTTATAGAAATTATTGATCTCTCATGCTTCACTTATATTATTTTGAGAGTCTTAAATAGCATGGTAATTTGCTTTAATTGTGTTATTAATCCGAATGTGATAGGCATCCAAGATGAGCATAATAAAAACTTCCATATTGAGTTCATTGAATATCATGAGAGGTTTGATACTTGATATGTGTTTTGAGATATAAAGGCGGTAATATTAGAGTGTGCTAGTTGAGTAATTGTGAAACTGAGAAATACTTGTGTTAAGGTTGGCAAGTCCCGTGGCATGCACGTATGGTAAAAGTTGTGTGACAATTTTGACGCATAAGGTGTTCTTTTCTTGCTTTCCTTATGAGTGGCGGTCGGGGACGAGCGATGGTCTTTTCCTACCAATCTATACCTCTAGGGGCATGCGTAGTAGTACTTTGCTTCGAGGGCTAATAAACTTATGCAATAAGTATATGAGTTCTTTATGACTAATGTGAGTCCATGGATTATACGCACTCTCAACCTTCCACAATTTTCTAGCCTCTTCGGTACCATGCATTGCCCTTTCTCACCTGAGAGTTGGTGCAAACTTCACGGCGCAAGATCCAAACCCGTGATATGATACACTCTATCACACATAAACCTCCTTATATCTTCCTCAAAACAGCCACCATACCTACCTATCATGGCATTTCCATAGCCATTCCGAGATATATTGCCATGCAACTTTCCACCGTTGCGTTTATTATGACACGCTCCATCCTTGTCATATTGCTTTGCATGATCATGTAGTTGACATCGTATTTGTGGCAAAGCCACCATTCATAATTTTTTCATACATGTCACTCTTGATTCATTGCATATCCCGGTACACCGCCGGAGGCATTCACATAGAGTCATATTTTGTTCTAACTATTGAGTTGTAATTCTTGAGTTGTAAGTAATAAAAGTGTGATGATCATCATTATTAGAGCATTGTCCCATGTGAGGAAAGGATGATGGAGACCATGATTCCCCCACAAGTCGGGATGAGATTCCGGACTAAATAAGAAAAAGAGGCCAAAGAAAAAAAGAGAAGGCCCAAGAAAAAATAGAAAAAAAGAAAAAAAGTAAAAAATGAAAGAAAAAGAGAGAAGGTACAACGTTACTATCCTTTTCCATACTTGTGCTTCAAAGTAGCACCATGGTCTTCATGATAGAGAGTCTCCTATGTTGTCACCTTCATATACTAGTGGGAATTTTTCATTATAGAACTTGGCTTGTATATTCCAATGAAGGGCTTCCTCAAAATGCCCTAGGTCTTCGTGAGCAAGCAAGTTGGATGTACACCCTCTTAGTTTCTTTTGTTGAGCTTTCATACATTTATAGCTCTAGTGCATCTGTTGCATGGCAATCCCTACTCCTCTCATTGACATCAATTTATGGGCATCTCCATAGCCTATTGATTAGCCGCGTCAATGTGAGACTTTCTACCTTTTTGTCTTCTCTCATAACCCCCATCATTATACTTTACTCCACCCACAGTGCTATATCTATGGCTTGCGCTCATGTATTGCGTAAGGGTTGAAAAGGCTGAAGCGCGTTAAAAAGTATGAACCAATTGCTCGGCTTGTCATCGGGGTTATGCATGATGAGAACGTTTTGTGTGACGAAATTGAAACATGGCCTAACAATATGATTTTGTAGGGATAAGCTTTCTTTGGCTATGTTATTTTGATAAAACATAATTGCTTGGTTAGCATGTTTGAATTATTATTGCTTTTATGTCAACATTTAACTTTTATCTTGAATCTTTCGGATCTAAATATTCATGCCACAATAAAAAGAATTACATTGAAAATTTTGCTAAGAAGCATTCCACATCAAAAAATTTGTTTTTATCATTTACCTACTCGAGGACGAGCAGGAATTAATCTTGGGGATGCTTGATACGTATCCAACGTATCTATAATTTTTTATTGTTCCATGCTATTATATATTCTGTTTTGGATGTTTAATGGGCTTATTTATACACGTTTATATCATTTTTGGGACTAACCTATTAACCGGAGGCCCAGCCCAAATTGTTGTTTTTTTTGCCTATTTCAGTGTTTCGCAGAAAAATAATATCAAACGGAGTCCAAACGGAATGAAACCTTCGGGAGCGTGATTTTTGGAACAAACGTGATCCAGGGGACTTGGAGTGGACGTCAAGCAACCAATGAGGAGGCCACGAGGCAGGGAGGCGTGCCTACCCCCCCCCCCTAGGCGCGCCCTCCACCCTTGTGGGCCCCTCGTGGCTCCTCCAACCAACTTCCTCCGCCTATATATACCTACGTACCCCCAAACCATCGAGGAGCACCACGAAAACCTAATTCCACCGCTGCAACCTTCTGTACCCGTGAGATCCCATCTTGGGGCCTTTTCCGGCGCTCCGCCGGAGGGGGCATTGATTACTGAGGGCTTCTACATCAACACCATAGCCTCTCCGATGATGTGTGAGTAGTTTACCTCAGACCTTCGGGTCCATAGTTATTAGCTAGATGGCTTCTTCTCTCTCTTTGGATCTCAATACAAAGTTCTCCTCGATTCTCTTGGAGATCCATTCGATGTAATCTTCTTTTGTGGTGTGTTTGCCGAGATCCGATGAATTGTCGGTTTATGTTCAAGATTATTTATGAACAATACTTGAATCCTCTCTGAATTCTTTTATGTATGATTGGTTATCGTTGCAAGTCTCTTCAAATTATCAATTTGGTTTGGCCTACTAGATTGATCTTTCTTGCAATGGGAGAAGTGCTTAGCTTTGGGTTCAATCTTGCGGTGCTCGATCCCAGTGACAGTAGGGGAAACGACACGTATTGTATTGTTGCCATCGAGGATAAAAAGATGGGGTTTATATCATATTGCATGAGTTTATCCCTCTACATCATGTCATCTTGCTTAAAGCGTTACTCTGTTCTTATGAACTTAATACTTTAGATGCATGTTGGAAAGTGGTCGATGTGTGGAGTAATAGTAGTAGATGCAGGCAGGAGTCGGTCTACTTGTCACGGACTGATGCCTATATACATGATCATACCTAGATATTCTCATAACTATGCTCAATTCTATCAATTGCTCAACTGTAATTTGTTTACCCACCGTAATACTTATGCTAGAGAAGCCACTAGTGAAACCTATGGCCCCCGGGCCTATTTTCCATCATATTAATCTCCCGTCAACAAGCTATTTCTATCTTTGTTTACTTTGCAATCTTTACTTTTAATCTTTATCATAAAATTTTCAAAAATATTATCTTATCTTCTCTATCAGATCTCACTTTTGCAAGTGGCCGTGAAGGGATTGACAACCCCTTTATCGCGTTGGTTGCAAGGTTCTTATTTGTTTTTGTAGGTGCAAGGGACTTGAGCGTGGCCTCCTACTGGATTGATACCTTGGTTCTCAAAAACTGACGGAAATACTTACGCTACTTTGCTGCATCACCCTTTCCTCTTCAAGGGAAAACCAACGTAGTGCTCAAGAGGTAGCAGCAGGGACGCACCAAGGCGGTGAGCAGAAGAGGAGCGGGGTCAGGGAGCTGCGGCCGCGTGACGCGGGCTCGCAAGGCAGGGCGCGGCGGAGGAGCAGCTCGAGGAGAAGGGTGCGGCCGAGGTGTGCGTGCACGCACGGTGACCGCGTTGCGCTAGCGGGGGGACGTGGGAGAAGAGAGGGAGTGCCGTGCGGGGCTGGACCTAGGCGCGGATGGTGCGGTCGATGGGCGCGCGGGGGACATGGGAGAGAGAAGGAGAGGGGAGCTCACGGGGGCCGTAGGGATAGGGCAGTGGGGCGCGGGGGGATGTCGGGGACGACAGTGAGAGGGTAGTCTGGCGAGGTGGCGGTCCAGCGGGGTGGCCTCCAGTGACGACGTCGATCGGCGGGGAGTCGTCGGCGTAGTTCGTGCCCCGATCCAGATCAGATCGGGAGGGGGGCGAACATGGGGGGGAGTGGGGCGACGGCTAGGGTTTTCAGGGGAGTGGCGGGTTAAGTGGGAATGGGGTGGGTGGCCGGTTGGGCCGGCTAGGCGGCCTGGTGGCCTGCTGGACCGAAGCCTAGTAAGGGGGGGTGGCCGGTTGTTTTTTTTGTTTTATATTCTACCTTTTTATTTATTTTATTTTATGTTTTCTTTTAACTTCCTATTTATTTTAACTCTATTAAGATAAATAATTAGCACCTACATTAGTATTGTAAATTAAGCCTCTGCCATAAAAAGCTTGACTTCCAAATAAAATAGTTTAGGATTTTATAAAATACAAAAGTGATTTATTTAATTGTTTTAGTAACCGTGTTAATTACTTTTGAGCATTTAAACATGTTTTAAAAATGTGGTTTCTCCACCATTATTACTCATGAATTATTTGACACGTTTAGAGGATTTTAGTTTTAATATTTGGAAACTTTTATTGTTCGACTTAAATTCAAATTTGAATTTGAGTCAGTTTTGAAATAACGTGAGATTAACAACAGTAACCGTGTGAGGTGGCATCATTAACGTGGGATTACTGTAGCCTAATTATTTGGACGTCACAATGCCGGAAGCTAAAATCTCCACTATGCTTCCTAATTATACTTTTAAAGATGGAGTACCAAAAAAACTTGGAGATCCGGGAATACCAACTATACCTTGCTCTATCAAAAGAAACTATGTGAAAACTGCTTCATGTGATTTAGGAGCTAGTGTTAATGTTATGCCTTTCTCTTTACATAAAAGACTTGATTTGAATAAACTCACACCTACGGAAATATCTTTGCAAATGGCTGACAAATCAACTGCCATACCTATCGGTATTTGTGAGGATGTGCCCGTTGTTGTTGCTAATGTTACTATTTTGACTGACTTTGTTATACTTGAGATTCCCGAGGACAACAACATGTCGACTATCCTTGGTAGACCCTTCTTGAATACTGCACGGGCTGTTATTGATTGCAACAAAAGCAAGGTCACTTTTCATATCAATGGTAACGAGCATACGGTGCACTTTCCGAAGAAACGATTCCAAGTGAATGGAATTAATGTTATTGAAAAATCTCCGACAATCACTGTTGGAAGTTTTCAACTATCTCTACCTACTGCCAAAAAGAAATATGAAATGATTATTGTTGGGGACATTCATATCCCCGTTGAGGTAACTTAGTGAATTACGAAAGTTCTTCGGTTTCATGCTAATCGAAAGTGGTTGTTAATAAGACTTGCTCAACCTTATTAATGGATCATTTTTTAGAGGTATGAAGTTGATGAATTTAGTAAGCACTACCTTCTGTCCCTATCTTTTGTTTTCTGTTTTATTAGTTAAATAAAATAAAATGCAATGTTTTATCTATTTTCTGAATTTCCCGTGCAATAAAAATGGCCCAAAAATAAAAGTTCTCGGAATGCTCTGAAAATTTAATACGATTTTTTTGAATATTTAAGAACTTTTGGTGTAAATAATATCAGAGGGAGGTGCACCAGGTGGGGCCCCTCGCTTATCTCTTCATCCCACATCATCACCTACCTCCAGAAAAAATTCACCATTGCACTCTCTCTCTCTCTCTCGTGTTCTTGCTCTCAAATCCACGGATTTTGATCTCTTTGCTCGAAGCTCCGTTTCCAAAACTATCTCAGGGGATTGTTGCTTCAAAATTGTACGCGAACATGGTGAACCTATTTGGAAGGAGTTCTTCGAGGAGGAGATCCTTGGGGGCATCTTCTAGTGACAACTCCACTCGCCGGTCTTATGTTGAACCAAGTGAAAGTTCCATTGGAGATGTCGCCAGCAAAACATGCTTATGGCCTTGCGATGACTATATGATGCGTGTGGGCATTAAGGAGGAATTTGAGCAATATGTTCACAATGCCGGTCTCGGTCCCTACATTTCAGATAAGTGCGATCAACACGAGACTCTCACTAAATCATTTGTCAAAGGATTTAAATTCCATCCCCGTGAGTCTAGGGTGTCATTTAAGCTTTATGAAAACCCATTTACCCTATCGCTAGAGAGTTTTGCTCACCATTGCAAAATCCCATTCCGGGGTTCGCTTGACGAACCACCAAGAGTTGAGTACAAATCATTTTTTACTAGCCTTTGCTATGGTGAAACGAGGGGAGTGACGCAAGGTAGAATAAAGAGCATTCATTTTCCTGCAATTCTGTACTTTGCTTTATTTAATGGGAAATGTATTGTAGGCAAACAAGATTGTAGTACACTTTGTGCTCCAGACTTGAGCCTCATACGCACCGCTCTCACAGGTGATAGAAGTTATAATCTTGGAGCGATCGTTCCACGCAGGCTGCAACATAACGCTAATAGTGGCTATTTCTATGGTGGAATTTGTGCCACGTGTTTAGCAAGTGAGCTAGGTGTTTCACCTTTGCCCTTTGACCCTATCCTACCCACGCAGTATTTAGACTTTGATGCTATGAAAAATCATAAGATCCTTAAAGGAGATATTCATAATTTCACCTATAAATTATTTTTCAACCAAGCATCTGTTGTGCACACATATTTGCCTGCGCCTGCTCTTTTTGATTATCACAGCAAAGGAAGATATTTCATTCTTGAGAGCGAGCCCGAGCCCACAATGCTGCAGTTGAGGCAGCACGGCAGGCCGAGGCATCCGCACCGAGAGCCTCCATGGGCTACCACGCCGACTACTATCCAGGCTACTGACTGCTTACCAAGTTAGGCCAAAAGCCTAAGCTTGGGGGAGTACGTGTTTTCCACCGACATTACATTCATGTTCACTGTCGGGGGTTGGGTGCGACATATGCCAATGTATGGATTATCATGGTGGGAGCGAGTAGAACGTCGCCGGTGCCTGGAAGCGGGATAAGGGATAGACACGAACGCCAGCGCACTTTACCCAGGTTTGGGGCTCTCCTAGGAGATAACACCCCTAGTCCTGCTCTGCGGGGTCTCTGCATGATCACTAAGGCACAAGTGGTACAATGGTGCTCCTCGAGCTGTTTGCTAGATGTAGGAGAAGGCTAGGCTAGCTCTCTCTCCTTTCTCTATGGGTTGGTCTAGTTCTAACAGGTTGGGAACCCTTTGCATGGGTACCCTGGGGGGTTTATATAGGCCTACCTCCCCAGGGGTACAATGGTAATTCGGCCGGGTGTAGGGCCCGACTGTCAGTCTCTTCGGCCACCGGCTTCTCCGCGGGCTGCTGGGGCCCGCCGCCTGGTGGGCCCCGCCCAGATGCAGTGCAGGGGCCGACAGGCCGCCGCCGCTCTCGGGTCTTGTCGGCTGCTGATCACTGTAGCCGCGACACTAATGACGCAGGCTTGGTCAGGGGATCGTGGCTGCAGCGCCGCCGCCTGGCGGGCGATTACTGTAGCCACTCTGCGTCTCGTCTGGTTAATGGTGCGTGGGTCTCGAGGAAGGGGCGGGCCGACTGCTGGGGGCCGACCTCCCTCGGGTCCGACTGGTGGGGCTCTAGCCGTCTTCCGGGCTCTCGCTGAATGGTGGGGCCCGTCGTCCATGGGCCGTACCGACAGGCCATCGTGGGAGCAGGGCTCCGCCTGCTTGTGGTGATGTCAGGGGTGGTGTGGCAACATTGCCGCGCCGGGCGGGGATCTCCGCCGGTACGGTGCACTGTGGCCACGCCCGTCCCTGGATCAGGGGGGGGGGGATGGGCTATACTCTAGCCACTCCCTATCTTGTCTTTCTTGATGAGGGTGCGGGCTTCGTTCGCGCCACGGGCCGACTGCTAGGGGCCGGCTTCTCTAGAAGCCGCCAACTAGGAGTCGGCTTGCCTTGAAGTCGGTCTCTGGGACTCGGCCATCCACGGGCAGCCGGCTATTCCTCCAGCCGGCCTCCAGAAGGCGGCACTTCATCTTGGTGCCTTGAGGGGCGCAGCCAGCCTCGATGTCTTGAAAGGTTCTTGGCCTCGGGTTAGCCTACACGTGGCCCATTACTCCGATAGTAGTCCCCGAAGCTGGTGAGGTTCCGCGGCTGAGCAGACGAGGAGCCTCAGCAGTTTGTTTCTCCGAGTGCTTGAGGTGGAGGTTCGTCCGACTTCTGCCGGGCCGACTGGCGAGAGTTGGCCTCGCCCAGTCTGACTTATCCAAACTTCGAACGCGTCGGCGGGAACCAAGTGGCGTGCTAGCTAAGCCTCCGGGCCGCCGCCCTTTATGGGCTTGTCACGTGGAGACGAGCGGCCGGGCCAGTCTGCCAATCCCACGCTCGCGATGGGACATGCCTGCTGGCGAGGCTGCCACTACTACGCCTCGGCACACGAGCGGATCCGCTGAGGCCGAGGTGGGTGTCGGCGTTCTGGAATGGGGGGTCCCCAGACTTGCCTGCCTGCGGCCCACAGCGTGGCTAGGCAGCGGGCCGTACAACCCATCTTCATCAACAAGGCATCCTAGACCTTCCCGAGGATCCAAGCCTCATGAGGCGGGCGACGCAAGACTTCCTCTGGAGTGGCCTAGCCAGGCAGGCTCACGAGGAGCGGATATATCAAGGTGGGGCAAACCTCACGAGCCAATCATGACGTGAGCCATGACGAATGATGCTAGGCGGGTACTAGGCAGGCGCCAGTGCGCACAGCATCCACATTTCCTCTTTGGTGCTAAGGAGGCAAGCACAGACGAAGAGTACGAGGCATCAGGCAAAGGTTGCCATATTGGTGCAACAAGACCAAGACCAGGAGGACGGCAAGGCGGAGGTCATCGTGGAGCCCAAGACGGCGTCATCCCAGGGATTTTCGCAGGCGAAGACCGCTTTTGTCAGGATAGCTTGTACTAGCTGCCCCCCTTCAAATTTGCCCGCCGTTGTTGGCTCCCTTCCCGCTCAACATTTGGGAAGAGGACCAGGCCCTATATAAGTAGAGCTAGCTACCACTACAGAGGCAAGCTAATCTGATCCAAGCTCGATCCAACAGATTGAGAGCCTAGTCGCAAGAACACCTCAACCTCAGGAGGCTGTTCTTCCCTTGTACTGTTCATCATCAGCCCAAGAGGCAATCCACCACCACCACACCGGAGTAGGGTATTACACCACAACGGTGGCCCGAACCAGTATAAACGTCGTGTCTCTTTCTGTGTTGTGAGTTCGTGAAGTTCGTCCGCAAGATCTTAGCGAGCTAGAGCGTACATCGGTAGGAGGGAAAGACTCCGCGCGCACCCTAGTGTTTGAACCTTAAGGGTTTGCCGGAACCCCACATCCGACATTTGGCGCGCCAGGTAGGGGTGCACCGGAGCTTCTTCCCTGCCAACCAACTCTACGACGTTCGCCGACTGCGATGTCTGGCGACCCAAGGACCGGCTTCAACCGCTGGGCAGCCTGGCCGGCCCGGACGCCGCCGCCTGCCCATGGAGATCTCGACCCCGCACCTCAAGCGGCGTGGGCGCCACCAAGCTCCACTGGGCGCGGACAGCGCGGTCAGGCGTCATCCACCCTCACCCCACGGCAAGTACGGGCGGCGGCGAGAGCGGCGAGCCATGCCGCAGCAATGGCACGGCACTCGCGGCGGGAGCAAGCGAACATGCAGGCGGCACTTACGGTGGCAAGAGAGCTGCTGTGATGCAGGATGATGGAGAGCGGCCGGGACACACTACTCGAGCGAGTAGCTGAGCTGCTGGACGCAGCGGCATCGGGTCTGCTATCGACTTCCCCTCCAGGCCACTGCAGGGCCGCGCGGCGAGCATCACCATGCATGCGCACCACCAACTACGCACGGGGGCTTCGTCAACATCAGCACGGCCGGCGGCGCAGGGGGCTCCAATCCCCCCATGCCGCCCTCGATGAGCACAAGCACAAGCGTCACCCCCCACGGTCCCAGCCGGGTGCCGTACCGTCCTCCCCAGGACGCTGTCATGGGCGGAGCAACGTGGAGCATGGGGCACCATGGCTAGGTGTTCGGGGTGACGGCCCCGGAAGCCTACGTGCCCCGCATGATGGACCAAGAATACGCACCAGAGGACAACATCTACTCGTTCGTTGGAGAAGATTGGGGAGAAGGGGCGCTAGGAGCGGAAGCTTTTCAGGAGCCGACGGAGAACCACAACGATCGCGCCAACAGTGGCAATTACAGGGTACCACTAGTCACTCAAGAACAAGTTTACACTAACCATGGGCTACAGATGAACCAGGTTGCCGCGTCGGTCGATGACCCAGGCACGGCGACACCCGCTCCGGCAAGGGAGTCGCGATTAGGGAGCCAGGAGCAAGGCCCCTCCCCGCGGCGCGCGACAACTGACGACACCCGGAGGTAGGCCCTCTGCCGGGGAGGCCTCGCCAACCCTTCCCCCGGCAGAGGACCCATGGTCGCCGAGGGAACCGCTGGCGTCCTCTTTCCCTCCTCTGTTTCGTCCTGGTCTCCGGTCATCTTAGAGGAGGTCGAGAGCGGCACAAGGCGGGGCCCTCATCTAGCGATATGAAGCAAGGCCGGTACCTGTGAAGAAGGCCCGGTGCCTATGAAGCTCGCCGCCTGTGACACTCTCACGTAATAATGAGTTGGGGTTGTACACGCCCCGGAGTCTCAGGGGTGCCTGCCTCAGGCCCTGGGGCTCCCTCCCACGCCTAGTGGCAGCACTTAGCTCCGCGCTGGTGAGAAGACTTGAAGACCAGAAGACTAGACAAGGTGCCGGATGCGGCCTTTTTCTTTGGATCTTTCGTTCTGTAGCTTTGCTTTTTGGATCTGGATTTGAGTTGAAGCTGAGTTTTTATCGATGCACGCGGGGTGAGCCTTTTCTCGTTTGAGCAATTTCTTGCTTCTGGATCTCACTTTGTTCGGGACTCTTGTCCGTCGCCTTCCCCTCATGAGCTCCTCGTGAGTGGGACTGCACGAAGCACGCGCGCCCCGATCGCGCGCTGCAACTGTTGCCCACTCCACGTGGGGCCCCCTCTGGCAGGGCAGTGAGCTCCTCAAGGCTCTCAGAAACTCGGCACGTCACAGCCTAGCTCAAGGCTGGCGCTGACTAAGGTAAACCAAGGCAGAAAACTCGCATCAGGATTCACAAGTTCACAAGGACACAAGCTCACACCACATGAATAAATAAAAACTGCAATTTGTTTACATGAGGGGCTCCCCCTCTCAAAATGCTCTGACAAGTTTCCAAGGGCCATGCCCAAGTTTGTGCGCAGGAAGAAATGACATGAGAACAAGGGATCAGCCGAAGATGTCGCTCGCTGCGTCACTTGCAGACGCGTCACTCGCGTCGTCGTCGTCTTCGTCGGCCTCATCCCCGTCATCGGTGACGCCCCCGTCGCCATCATCGACCACACCGCCTTCGTGTGCGACGACCACCACCGCATCATCTTCCGAAGCGAAGGCCCTGACCAACGCGTCCACACGGTCCTCGACCCATGCCAGGTCGCCACGGACAGCCATGGGTACGGGGGCGATGGCGGCGTCAAAGTCGAAGTTGGGGTCGGCATTCAGGAGATGGCTGAAGACGCGCGAGAAAGCACGCTCAAGCAAGCCGCGCCCCCTTTCCTCTACAAGCTGGCAAGCTTGGGCAGATCGAGCCTCCAGGCGCGTCACCACCTCGGTGAAGAAGGTTAGGTGGCTAGCGTAATCGTTCGAGTGAGGAGTCGGCGCCTCCACATCACAAATGTGGCCCAGGGCGATATTGGCCCTGTTCCGAAGCTCCTGAAGCATGGGGGCGTGCTCGTGCTCTAGCGTTAGGCGTCAGAGCACCTCCTCCATGCTTTGCCTCGCGACGGCCTCTGCATCATCAACCCATCTCCGGAGGGAGCGTAGCTCGGCGCGGGCGGAGGCCAAGTCCGCCTGTGCCGTGACCAGGGCTGCAGCCGTGGCTTCCGCGCGCCTCTCAGCCTCGTCCAACCTGGGCCTGAGGGCAGCGGCCCTGGCCTCATCCTCCACACCCCGAGCTTCAGCTTCAGGTTGTACCTGCCCTCCAGGTCCGCGCGAACCTCGGCCATCCGGCGGTTCACCTCCTCCTCGACTCTAGCCTAACGAGCCCCTACGGCTTCCTCTGCTTGGGCAACTTGACGCTCCCTCGTCTCCAGTTGCTCGAGCTCGCGGCTACGCTCTATGGCATCCAAGGCCAACGCCTCCTCACGCTTCCGGACTTCCTCTTCCTCCGCGGGCTTACCCCTCAGCAACGCAAGAGCGGCCCTACGCGCCTCCACCTGCTGCTCAAGAGACGTGCCCCAGGCCTGGAGCTCCCAAGCGCGCTTCTCCGCGGCCTCGTGGCGGCGATCGGCTTCGCGAGCCTCTTCCAAGGCTCGTGAGCGAGCCTCGTAGGAGGCCTTGAGAGACGCCTCGGCCTTTGCATTCTCAAGGTCACGTTGATAGCGGCCGAGGCTGATGGCCACCTTCAGCTTGCACTGCTCCTCCAACAGCCGAAGACCTTCTGCCTCAAGGCGTGAATCAACACTCGCGAGCTCCCCACCAAGCCGACTCATCGCGCTCATCGCCTCCTGGAAGAGCTCACGGCGAACCACGCTCTGCTCGCGCTAAAGCCCGAACGCCCGGCCTTCTTCGTCCTCCGCCTCGGGGGGCTGCGGGCGGGGTGCCAGATGGCGCGCCATCCCTCAGCAGGAGGCGGGGGGCTGACGCCGCACCAGACACCAGCCCGTCTTCGCGATAAGCGCACATCTCCTGGGGCTTGCCACTCGAGGAGAAGCCGAGGATCGAAGCCAACAGGCTACCACCAAAGACCAGCGGAGGAGTCTTGGGCACACCTGCCAAGCTCCACGCCAGGCCACTGGGGAGAGGCGACGGGGTCGCAGGATCGATCTTGCCAGAAGGCATAAGTGCCCCTTCAGCCAACTCTGCCCGAGGCAAGACTTGGGCGCCGAGGCATTTGAGGAGTTGAGGAAGAAGGAGGCCGCTTCCCGGGAGATCCGGTAGCCTCAGTTGATGGAGCCCTGAAAGGCCGGCGTCAGAAGAAGAAAGCAGCACATGAAAGGCCACAACCGCGTGATACTCACACGTCAATGGCGAAGTACTTCCTGCGCTTCAGCGTTCCGAAGATGTTGCTGCCGCTAGGGGATCCTTTCCTCTTGCGGAGCTCCTCGAAGTCCATGCAAAGGCGACCGAAACAC
The DNA here is from genome assembly GCA_021605145.1 of Aegilops bicornis. Taxonomy (NCBI): domain Eukaryota; kingdom Viridiplantae; phylum Streptophyta; class Magnoliopsida; order Poales; family Poaceae; genus Aegilops; species Aegilops bicornis. The sequence goes on from CM038669.1 coordinate 121,684,227, forward strand.
TGAACGTGGCGGCCAGAGCGCAGCGGGACTGAAGATGAGCTCGGGAAAATATCTTCAGGGGCACCCGGCTGTGGTGAACAGCCGGGCACGGTTTCGCCACGATCTCCCGAGGCTCCTAGAGACTTGGCCTAGGGGGTCGCACACAGCGTCTCCTCAGCAACCGACGCCTCGGGAGGGGTGTGGCAGGCTTCCGAGGACGATGCCCCAAGATCACCGCCCGGCACGTGCTCATCAGCACACGAGCCGCCGGTCTCCGCCTGAGCTCGCCCATCTACACCGTCACTTGGGGCGAGCCCAGCATCTGGAGCAAGAAAGGGAACCACAACGACAGGATTCTCCCGAGGCCCCTCCAGGCCGACCGGTCGCGGCCCCCACTCATCGAAGAGAGGCATGGCCTTCACAAATCCGTCCTTATTCTCGCAACGGTATTGCTGGCAACTGTTCCTGGGCAGATCAGCTGGCAGAGAGACGCCTGTCAGGACCCTAAGCACTATCCCTCGCGTCCCAAGGAGGAGCTCGGACTCCTCAAACCTCATGCGGTCTTGGCTTCTGAGCAAAGCCCACATGGGGCGAGAATGGCGCTAGAGTGGAGCGACCCGGCGTCGCATGAATTCCTTCACCACCATCAGTGCGGTTACGCCGAGATCCTTCAGCAACTTCAACCTGAGCCAGACACGGGCAAGGCCGGGGCTCGCGAGCCGCTGATGGCCCCAGCCGGGGTTAGGATCAGCGGGCCCCGACGGAGCCTGAAGCAGAGGACTGAGCACGCCGGCATCAACAAACACCCATCGTATCCGGAAGTCGCTCGTAGATGGAGGAAGCTCAAAATCAATCCCATCGCCTGCTGTCGCGGCCACAGCCTGGAAGCTCACGCACCCTGAGCACTGCTGGGGGTCGGCCAGATGCAATGAGAAGAAGTGGCGGAAGAGAGCCATTGAATGAGCAATGCCCACCATGGCTTCACACACGAAGGCGAAGACAGCGAGAAGTGTCACGGACTGAGGGTCGAGATGCAGCAAGTGGATCTGATAATGCTCAAGCACAACATTGAAGAAGGCAGAGATGGGAGGAATCAGGCCTGCCCAGAGGGCGTCGATGAAGATTGGGATCTCAGTGACCGTCCGAACTGAGCGAGTGTGGGACGCGGGCCAAGCCACCGTATCCCCCCACTCATTGAAGCTGGAGGCAAGCATCGGACGCACATTGTCTATGGCCTCGTCGTTGAGCACGCGAGACCGGACGAGCGCCTGCGCGAAGGGCGGAGGCGCGGCCGAAAGTGGCAAATGGCTCTTCCCCTTCTCAGCCTGCTTGGGCGCCAAGTAGGCAGAGCGCGAATCAGATTGGGGAAGAGAAACATAGTCGCAACGAAGCAGAGGAACTGGGGAAGCAAGGCGCAAGAGGCGGAAGAATAACTATGTAGGCCGCAGGGGCCGCATAGCCGGGCGGATCAAAAGGCAGTGTGGGGAAGCGTAGACGCCCATGTCCAATCAATCGCCACACGTTGACCGAGGCCACAAGCTTTTGGGGCCCGCGGCGCTCCGAGCTTGACCCTTGGCTTCGCCACGAAGCCAAGCCCGATCGCAGCTTGGGCCCGGGGGCTACTGTCGGCGTTCTCGGAATGGGGGTCCCCAGATGTCAGGACCGGGATTTCAGGATATTAATTTCATAGAAAATGGCCCTTATACTCACCAGCCCCAGGATTACTGTTAGCTGGCGAGACTCCAACTTGATACAGAAACTCCAAGCAAATTACATAATATGTAGTACAAGATCATTCTGGCCTATGAGTACAACCATTGGTTTCTAGTGGCTGATAGCGGAAGCGGTTTGTGGTTCATCAGCGTCTGTGGAACTCCATTTCCCATAGGAACAGCTGACCACGTTATCTCCTATCTTAGCGAGGCTGCTATCACCATTTGCACATGCTCCCGGGCTGTCATCGCAACGGTCCTCTCCAAGCAAGAAATCTGGCCAAGACAATAGCCAGGGACAAGCCAGTGAGTACTTTTGAATGTACTCACAAACATTATGAGCACAGGTATAATATGCAAATGATAATCATGCTCTAAAATATTCTATGATCACAACATCAGACACAGAATGAAATCCTTGATGCATGCACGCAGGTTATTTATGTACAACATGAATACACAATAATGGAGTAGAAATGAAATGCACCGATCGGGTGTCTGAAGCGACGCCTCGAAAGGATAATGATATAAAGCATGCCTCAGTCGGGCGTCTAGGCGACACCACATAAAGGGCTTATAGAGTAAATAAATGACAAACATGCCACAGTCGGGCGTCTGTGCGACACCACATAAAGGGCTTATAAAGTGAACAGATAACAAACATGCCACAGTCGGGCGTCTGAGCGACACCACATAAAGGGCTTATAAAGTAAATAAATAACAACATGCCACAGTCGGGCGTCTCAGCGACACCACATAAAGGGCTTATAAAAATAAACACAGTGAATATCCAGGAGGTAGAACCGTCCCAGGGATACTCAATAATTCAAATAATGTAAATGGTCGGTCCATTATAACAATAATCATAACCATCATGAGTCACAAGTCAGGATCCATGTTCTGGTTTAGCAGATTTTCTTTTTCCTCCGAAGACTGACTCTAAGACCGACACTTGACCCATCCCAGACTGTAGTCCTTAACCATGGACACGGCTATTAGAATAGATTTTTAATCTCTGCAGAGGGTGTACTCTTTACCCACGAGTAACGGATTTCCTTAGTCCATCGGGACTAATTCCGTTTAGGGTCTTTTAGTTGAAAACACGCCTGACCGCACACACCAGCCTAACTTACCAGTGTCTGGAATCACCCATGACACTAGTTTAAGCAAAACTCTAAGTGGGTAGGCTACAACCTCGATTAGCATGGGATCACAAAATTTATAATGCGCGCAAACTAGGGGAGCTACCCCCTCGGCTCCAACCGGAAACACCCATGCCCCCGGACCAGGTGGCATGCCTACCAGATGCAGCCGGTATCTTCCACCACGGCCTCTCTGTACGGTGTGTGCTAGGAAAGGGGTTGACAACTTACCGAACCGTACCTTACCTATGGCAGGGACAAGTGGTAGTACGAAACAAGTATGGGGGTTACTGGAACAAGACTCGATCTACGGTCGACTCGGGAGGTTTAATTATTCCCTGCAAGATTAGCATAACAAATATATTTCCACCAACAGACAAAATCACCACTCTTCACACCTCATCATGCCATACCGGACACAACCGTCTTGACGAAGACTGGAGACAAGCTCGTGTCTACCCAAGACAGCGGCTTTCCCGGATTCCTTCCGGTATGCATGAAAGTCATACGATGGTGATTACTATCACAACGTATCCAATTCCAATAGCACGGAATCATCAATATGCACTTATGAGTGTGTTTATATCGTCACATAAAATAACGAAAACTCCGAAACGAGGGGTGTTGTAGCCGTATCAAACAACACACGACAATATTATGCCAGGGTTCAGAATGCTTGCCTTCAAGTTGTGGAGAGGCAGGGTGCTTCCCAAGACTTCTGAAAGTTTTCTTCTTCTTCAAAATCCTATTTTTGAAAATATTCACATTAACCCATAGTTTTAAAACAGTACAAAAAGGCTGTCTGAAATTTTTTCCAATAAACATGAAAATAAACTAGACAAAATTTGAGGAAGGTAGGAAAAAGAATCAACTCATTTGGACTTATATTTAAAAATTTTATAGCTAGTCAAAGTTTTGGTCAAATTCTGTTTTTTTAATAAACAGAAAAAGAAAAACCTTTCGAAAACTAAACATGTCGAAGGCGTACTCTGGGTTTACGTCTTCACTTATTCTAGTGTGGACCGGCTCGTGGTCACTGACAGTGGGTCCAGGGGGCCCACTGGTCAGGTTTGACCAGTCGTCTCTCCCTCCTATTCCTCTGCCTGAGCAGAGGCGGGACTCCGGCGATCGCCGTCGAGGAACGGCGTTTCCCCGCGGGGTCCTGAGGGCGGGGATGGATCCCTAGTCCAGGGCGGTCCTCCCGGTGGTCGCTTGGCAGGTGGGGACGGAGGGAGTCATCGGCGGCGAGCTCCGCGGCGGAGGTGGCCTCGGGAGGTTTGGGGTTCGGGCTATGGTGGCTCACCGTCGAAGCTGAGGGTTTGGGCGGCTCCGCAAGACCAAGAGGAGTCGGGTGGTGGTGCTGGATGGACGGGGAGGGATCTGGTTGCGGTGAATGGGGCCGGAAGGCGGCGGTGGCCGAACCGGCCGGAGACGGGGAAGACGGCCTTCCTTGATCGATTGCAGGCTAAGGGAGCCCTAGGGGAATGGCTTGAGCTTGTCTGAGGGGCTAGGCGAGCTCGGGGTTTCCTTATATAGGCGGCCAAGGTCGGTTCCGCGGCGGCCGTGGATAGGATCATCGGCGAACCGCCGTTCTGTAGTTAGGGGGCGCGTGTCGGCGACGGGCGCTAGGAGACGTGTTCGAGTATAAGCTTGAGCTACTCCAAGGGCAGCTGGCGCACGCGTATGGTTTGGGCGGCGCCGTCCATGGCAGGAACCCACTGTGGCCGGCAGCTAGCCGCCGTGGCCGACCTAACGGTGGCGCTGTGGGGCTCCAGGGGCGGCTTGGAGTGTCCAAGTGAGTCGATGAGGCTGGGGTGTGGCTCTATAGGTAAGCAAGGGCCCGGGGCCAGACGCGGCGACCCGTGCGCACGCACGTGCAAAACGCGTGCTCTGGGCGCGTCCAGAGCACGCATGGTGACCGCTCGATGAAATGTCCTGGTGAGCTAGGAGGCTTGGATGCAAACACAAATTAACAGGGCTAGGTTATCACTAGCTAGGGGATTAGTGGACACGATGGTTTGGTCAGGGGATCATGTTCATAACACAAACTAAAAACTAAGCTGTGAATCTGGTCATGCACACAAGGTGCTTGACAGAATGCCAAGGGCATCTAGGTAACTCTTGGGGTGGCCAAAATCTCCAGATTGGAGTCTCTTTAGACGTACGTGATGGTGGCAAGTTTAGTTGGCCAAAGCTAGAAACTTGCTAGTGCAAGTTTTTGAGAAAACTAATTCTGGACAGAAGGTAAATGGCATCATTGCATGGACCAAACATACTCCAATGGGTTCGCTCTCCTGGACTTAAGGGTTTGGTAGGGTGTACTACAAGCGGAAAAAGAATCATGGGAAAAAGGGCAAGTTAAAGTATGGTTGCAGACAAATCACCAAGCTGAACCAGAATGAAGATGCGGATGATTTACTCAAATTTTTCAAAGAACATCAATGGGTTTTGCATAAAGTTGAATTATATACTACAACTAACATCCCATAATTTTGGTGGAATCTATAAAGAAATATTTAAATGGGTTGTAGTGCAATTCCACAAACTCGACCAGATTTGAAAAACTAGGGGTAGAGCTCAAATATCCAGAGAATAAAAGATATTTTGGCATCAAGGTGGTTTAAAAACATCATATGACATCCCCAAATTTTGGTGGAGTTTTTAAATAAACTTATCAAAGGGTTGTAGTGCTAAGGAGGCTCTAAGGCTTATGAAAAATCATTTTTAAAGAAATGAAGCTCAGGGGAAATAATTATGCAAATAAATCAACTGATAAAAGAGATGTTTTTCTTGAGAGGGTATAAAAGTCCAATTATATTTTTGAAAAGTTTTCACTTGGGGTGAAAACTCCACAATATCAAAGGAAAGAGAGGTTCTGTAATCAAAAGAAGATCCAGAAAGTAAAAAATTTAAACTCCTGGCAAAATTTTAATAAACAAAAACCTGGTTAAATTTTTGGGGTGTTACAACACTACCCCCCTTAATAAAAATCTCGTCCTCGAGATTTAATAAAAGTTGTTTTGAAAATATTATTCCTGCCATCAAAGTAATATCACAAAAATAACCATCCTATTCATGCAGTAAAATGTGGCTACAGTGAGCGGGCAATAAGTGGTGTAAAACTACAGTGGGGGACGCTGGTGCTGTGTGGAAAAAATCCATGGTTTGGGGAAAACGAGAGATTTCTATGTTGGATACAGTAAATTTAGAATAATTTCTAAATTTCTAAAATACGCTGGTCGCACCCGAGAGCACAGTGCTCCCTTTGGCTGACAGGTGGACCCGGGGCCCACTGTCGGCCTCTTCTTCTACCTCTGGTTCTCTCTTCTTCCTCTCTCCCGCGCGCTTTCCCGCGCTTCTCCACCGGCGACTTTTAGCGCGTAGGGCATCTAGGCCGTACTGCGGTAGTGCGTGGCGTGCTAGCTGCCGCAAGACAAGATGCACTCACCTCGGGCCGGTCTTGCTGTCGGCACTGCTCGTGGATTCTTCTCCGAACACCGGCGATCGAGCGACGAGCGGCGCTGGTGGACCTCGCCCACCGTACACCGATCTCGAGCTATAAAACGACCGCGGTTCTCCTTCTTCTTCCTCACACCTGGCCTCGCTTCTTCTTCTCCTTCCTTCTCATCCATTCTGTTTGCAGGAGCTCGAGACGAGGCTCTAATGGCAGAGGTGATGCCGGACTGGTGCATGATCCTGGTGTGCGGAGGGCTGGTGGCATTGCTGGGGTTCTCCGTGCTCCTGTGCGTGATGATCTTCGATGATCGTCGTGATGCTGCCGCCCGAGTGTTAGCTCTCCGCGATGGCGGTGATCACGAGGATTAGGTGCGGTGTGTCGGGTGCTAACAGCTGTCAGGGTGCCGGAGGTAACTTGTACCCAAGTTATTACCCACTAATCTCTCCTTCGGAGACTGTGGTGTGTTAGGGAGGTGATCAGTTAGATGCAATATGTGCACGAGGATTTGTAATCAGCGCTCGTGGTCGAGGGGTTGTGGTTGTGAGTCAGCTGTGGTGTTGCATGAATAAATTTCTATGTCGTAAGAGATATATGCTGCAATAACTTAGGAAAAGAAAATCTCACTTCAAAATTTATCGAGAATGAAAGCAGCTACTCAAAATCAACGGCAGTACAACTACTCACATTAATTGGAACCAAATATTTAATTTATCATGCAAATCTAGGACACAACACTTAAGTTGCAACACATACATAAATGCTGGAACAAAGAACACAACAGTAACGTCTACAATGTAAACAGTAAATGGATAGGGTCCTGAGAAAACATCTCTGGTACTGGAGCACACTCCTCTTCTATCGGGGGAAGCGGATTGACTAGTCGATGGATGCGCCTTTCCTGGTCGGGCCTCAGTGGTCTGCCAATGGCGACCTGAGGATTTAAATCAGCGAGGCTCTGGAGATAACCCATTACTCGTTGGGTCAAACGCTCTTTAGCGATGACGTACTGGGCATGGTTGGCCAGTACTTGGTCTCTCTCGATTCGTCCATCGAGAAAAGATGATACTTCTCCGGGTGCGGCGCGACTCGGGAAGTAATAATACCCTCGATCGCTGGCATAGGGTACCGCGAATCGAAGGCGAGCAAGTGCTTCGTATGCAGCAGCTTCTATGGCCATATGCGGAATCGGCATAGATTTCCCCATGAAGGAGACTTCCGTTGGGTCTTGGTTTGGGTTTGCGGGAGGGATGTGCACCACTGCCCAATATTTCGAGGTGGATGGGGTGATCCTCGATTTGGGCAACTCATACTGGGGTGGATGGATAGCACTCATGGTACTGCAGGTAAAGTCCCACAATATTTTAACAAAACTACCCGGGGTTGCATCTGGAGTTCTCAGATAAATACTAGGGCTCGACATGGCAAAGAAATGGCTGTGAGGGTTGTGCACAAGGTGAGGGGTACTTGGCAAGGTCACGAGGTGGCCTTTTTATAGCACTGGAGTTGGGTTATTTACCGTGGTGAAAGGTAATAAATTTGTCAGTTCTGCTCTAAGGGTCGGGGTCAATCCCACAGATACACATACCTCCCTAAAGTGACATATCACTGAGGGGGTCATCGGGGTGGTTTTTGGTAGCTGTGCCAGGGGTAAAAATGCAACTGAATGCTAATATATTTATGCAAGGTTACTATTTAAAACAGAGGCACACCAGCAGGCTGCATTAATTATGGCGATACAGGATCACATAAATACAGGGCGTGGACATACTGAGACTCGGTACTACTCGAGTGACTCAGTCTACCTCGTTTATATCTAAGCGGGCGTGCTTTGTGGACGTCGAGGCTTCTCCTCGGGTCTCACTGTCGGGGTTAGCTGCAGGGTCGGGGTAGCGATGATGACCATCCCCGGGATTGTTGGCCACAATCCTGTTGGAGCGTGTTCCCAAAAGGCGAGGAAGCACTTCCGGGGACACCAACGTATTTTGGTCGATGGCTGGGGCAGACCTCAAGGACTCGATCGGGTGTCCGAACAGCACGACTGGATTTTCGGCGTCGAGCTCATCTTCTCCTCTCGCCGGGGCTCGGCGAACCAGTTCTCCACGAGCTGCGATCAGATCAAGGGTGATTTGATCGAATAGTTCCTCTAGTGCACCTACATAGCGCACTAGATGCAACAATGCAGGATCCGTCTCGTGATCTCCGTTGGCAAGTTGGGGTGGCCTACCATACCCGTCACGGCTAGGGTAGTAGTAGAGCGAGTGGCAATTAACTCTGGGCAACAAGTGCCAGAGTTGAACTATAGCCTCTCGAGCTGCTAGTTGGATGGCTTGTGGCTCAAAGGAAGTTGTCCTTCCGGTGAACCTGTAGGGGCGTTCTGACGATAGACCCCTACCATAGATGTGCAAAGTGGCCCAGAATTGACGGCTCTCACTGCTCATGGGTCCTTGGTACACATCATATTCTGGGGGCTCTTCCAATGCATAGGCACGGTGGGTGAGGTTTGTGAGTACGGTCGCAAAACCTCCAAGGTTGGTTGCTGTGGTTTCATTGTGCACAATAGGGCCGGGCATCGTAGCTTGGTTTGGGGAAGAGGTTGTGCTGTGTTGTGTTGCGTTGAGGCTAGCGTGCCCTTTTTATAGAAAAAGCGGGTGGAGCCTTCCTTCGCACGCTTGCGAATGAGACAAAAATAGGTGTCGGTCACTGGCGTGTGATCGACAGGCTAGGCTGATAGGTTGGGCACCGACTGCCAAAAGGTGTCGGGGTCACTGTGTGGCTATCTTACACGAGAAGCTTGGCCGGGGTTAGGTTAAGGTCTGGTGGGTTGGTTAAACTAGGTTTTTCGACCTGGCTAAGATAGGATTAGCCAATGGTCAGCCTGGCTCTGATACCAAGTTTGTCAGGACCAGGATTTCAGGATATTAATTTCCCAGAAAATGGCCCTTATGCTCACCAGCCCTAGGATTACTGTTAGCTGGCGAGACACCAACTTGATACAGAAACTCCAAGCAAATTACATAATATGTAGTACAAGATCATTCTGGCCTATGAGTACAACCATTGGTTTATAGTGGCTGATAGCAGAAGCGGTTTGTGGTTCATCAGCGTCTGTGGAACTCCATTTCCCACAGGAACAGCTGACCAGGTTATCTCCTATTTTCGCGAGGCTGCTATCACCATTTGCACATGTTCCCGGGCTGTCATCGCAAGGTCCTCTCCAAGCAAGAAATCTGGCCAAGACAATAGCCAGGGACAAGCCAGTGAGTACTTTTGAATGTACTCACAAACATTATGAGCACAGGTATAATATGCAAATGATAATCATGCTCTAAAATATTCTATGATCACAACGTCAGGCACAGAATGAAATCCTTGATGCATGTACGCAGGTTATTTATGTACAACATGAATACACAATAATGGAGTAGAAATAAAATGCACCGATCGGGTGTCTGAAGCGACGCCTCGAAAGGATAATGATATAAAGCATGCCTCAGTCGGGCGTCTAGGCGACACCACATAAAGGGCTTATAGAGTAAATAAATGACAAACATGCCATAGTCGGGCGTCCATGCGACACCACCTAAAGGGCTTATAAAGTGAATAGATAGCAAACATGCCACACTCAGGCGTCTGAGCGACACCACATAAAGGGCTTATAAAGTAAATAAATAACAGCATGCCACAGTCGGGCGTCTCAGCAACACCACATAAAGGGCTTATAAAAATAAACACAGTGAATATCCAGGAGGTAGAACCGTCCCAGGGATAATCAATAATTCAAATAATGTAAATGGTCAGTCCATTTAACAATAATCATAAACATCATGAGTCACAAGTCACGATCCATGTTCTGGTTTAGCAGATTTTCTTTTTCCTCCGAAGACCGACTCTAAGACCGACACTTGACCCATCCCAGACTGTAGTCCTTAACCATGGACACGGCTATTCGAACAGATGTTTAATCTCTGCAGAGGGTGTACTCTTTACCCACGAGTAACGGATTTCCTTAGTCCATCGGGACTAATTCCGTCTAGGGTCTTTTAGTTGAAAACACGCCTGATCGTACACACCAGCCTAACTTACCAGTGTCTGGAATCACCCATGACACCAGTTTACGCAAAACTCTAAGTGGGGAGGCTACAACCTCGATTAGCATGGGATCACAAAATTTATAACGCGCACAAACTAGGGGAGCTACCCCCTCGGCTCCAGCCGAAAACACCCATGCCCCCGGACCAGGTGGCATGCCTACCGGATGCAGCCGGTATCTTCCACCACGGCCTCTCTGTACGGTGTGTGCTAGGAAAGGGTTGACAACTTATCGAACTGCATCCCTACCTATGGCGAGGACAAGTGGTAGTACGTAAACAAGTATGGGGGTTATCGAACAAGACTCGATCTACGATCGACTCAGGAGGTTTAATTATTCCCTGCAAGATTAGCATATAAAATATATTTCTACCAATGTGACGTAATCACCACTCGTCACACCTCATCATGCCATACCGACACAACCGTCTCGACGAAGATCGGAGACAAGCTCGTGGTTCTACCCAAGATCAAGGCTTTCCTGGATTCCTTCCGGTATGCATGAAAGGCATACGATGGTGATTACTATCACAACGTATCCAATTCCAATAGCACGGAATCATCAATATGCACTTATTAGTGTGTTTATATCGTCACATAAAACAACAAAAACTCCGAAACGAGGGGTGTTGTAGCTGTATCAAACTACACACGACAATATTATACTGTTGGGGAACGTAGCAGAAATTCAAAATTTTCCTACGTGTCACCAAGAACTATCTATGGAGAAACTAGCAATGAGGGGAAGGAGAGTGCATGTCTGTACATGCTAGGCTCGTCAATTCAACCTAAGTGTTTCGCGTGTGTAAATCTGGTTTACACCCGTTGTATGTGAACGTAAGAATCTATCACACCCGATCATCACGTGGTGCTTCGAAACGACGAACTTTCGCAACGGTGCACAGTTAGGGGGAACACTTTCTTGAAACTTTAATGAGGGATCATCTTATTTACTACCGTCAATCTAAGCAAATAAGATGTATAAACATGATAAACATCACATGCAATCAAATAGTGACATGATATGGCCAATACCATTTTGCTCCTTTTGATCTCCATCTTCGGGGCTCCATGATCATCATCATCACCGGCATGACACCATGATCTCCATCATCATGATCTCCATCATCGTGTCTCCATGAAGTTGTCTCGCCAACTATTACTTCTACTACTATGGCTAACGGTTTAGCAATGAAGTAAAGTAATTACATGGCGTTATTCAGTGACACGCAGGTCATACAATAAATAAAGACAACTCCTATGGCTCCTGCCGGTTGTCATACTCATCGACATGCAAGTCGTGATTCCTATTACAAGAATATGATCAATCTCATACATCACATATCATTCATCACATTCTTTTGGCCATATCACATCACACGGCATACCCTGCGAAAACAAGTTAGACGTCCTCTAATTGTTGTTTGCATGTTTTACGTGGCTGCTATGGGTTTCTAGGAAGAACGTTTCTTACCTACGCAAAAGCCACAATGTGATATGCCAATTGCTATTTACCCTTCATAAGGACCCTTTTCATCGAATCTGATCCGACTAAAGTGGGAGAGACTGGCACCCGCTAGCCACCTTATGCAACAAGTGCATGTCACCGGTGGAACCTGCCTCACGTAAGTGTACGTAAGGTCGGTCCGGCTGCTTCATCCCACAATACCGTCGAAACAAGATAGGACTAGTAACGGTAAGCATATTGAACAAAATCAACGCCCACAACAACTTGTGTTCTACTCGTGCATAGAATCTACGCAATAGACCTAGTTCTGATACCACTGTTGGGGAACATAGAAGAAATTCAAAATTTTCCTACGTGTCACCAAGATCTATCTATGGAGAAACTAGCAACGAGGGGAAGGAGAGTGCATCTACATACCCTTGTAGATCGCTAAGCGGAAGCGTTCAAGCGAACGGGGTTGAAGGAGTCGTACTCGTCGTGATCCAAATCACCGAAGATCCTAGTGCCGAACGGACGGCACCTCCGCGTTCAACACACGTACAGCCCGGTGACGTCTCCCATGCCTTGATACAGCAAGGAGAGAGAGGGTGAGGTTGGGGAAGACTCCATCCAGCAGCAGCACGACGGTGTGGTGGTGATGGAGGAGCGTGGCAATCCTGGCGGGCTTCGCCAAGCACCGCGGGAGAGGAGGAGGACTTGGGAGAGGGGGAGGGCTGCGCCAGGGGCAAGGGTGCAGCTCCCATGCGCCTCCCAAATATATATAGGGGTGGAGGGGGATTATTTCTTGCCCTCCAAGTCCATTGGGGCGTTGGCAAAGGTGGGAGGAAAGAAATCCCATCCTTTCCTTTCCCCACCGATTGTTATCCCCCCTTTAGGGATCTTGATCTTATCCTTCGGGATATGATCTTATTCCTTCTAAGGGGATCTTGCGCGCTTTTGACCAGGGGTGTGGGCCGTGCCCCCACTACTCAGCGTTCATGTGGGTCCCCCATGCAGGTGGGCCCCACTCCAGAACCTTCTAGAACCTTCCCGGTACAATACCGAAAATCCCGAACATTTTCCGGTGGCCAAAATAGGACTTCCCATATATAAATCTTTACCACCGGACCATTCCGGAACTCCTCGTGACGTCCGGGATCTCATCCGGGACTCTGAACAACATTCGGTAACCACGTATATCTATTCCCTATAACCCTGGCGTCATCGAACCTTAAGTGTGTAGACCCTACGGGTTCGGGAACCATGCGCATATGACCGAGACGTTCTCCGGTCAATAACCAACAGCGGGATCTGGATACCCATGTTGGCTCCCACATGTTCCACGATGATATCATCGGATGAACCACGATGTCAAGGACTCAATCAATCCCGTATACAATTCCCTTTGTCTAGCGGTATTGTACTTGCCCAAGATTCGATCGTCGGTATACCGATACCTTGTTCAATCTCGTTACCGGCAAGTCTCTTTACTCGCTTCAGAACACATCATCCCGTGATCAACCCCTTGGTCACATTGTGCACATTATGATGATGTCCTACCGAGTGGGCCAAGAGATACCTCTCCGCTTACACGGAGTGACAAATCCCAGCCTCGATTCGTGCCAACCCAATGCACACTTTCGGAGATACCAGAGTGCACCTTTATAGCCACCCGCCACGTTGTGACGCTTTGGTACACCCAAAGCATTCCTACGGTATCCGGGAGTTGCACAATCTCATGGTCTAAGGAAAGATACTTGACATTAGAAAAGCTTTAGCATACGAACTACACGATCTTTGTGCTACGCTTAGGATTGGGTCTTGTCCATCACATCATTCTCCAAATGATGTGATACCGCTATCAACGACATCCAATGTCCATGGTCAGAAACCGTAACCATCTGTTGATCAACGAGCTAGTCAACTAGAGGCTTACTAGGGACATGGTGTTGTCTATGTATCCACACATGTATCTGAGTTTCCTATCAATACAATTATAGCATGGATAATAAACGATTATCATGAACAAGGAAATATAATAATAACCAATTTATTATTGCCTCTAGGGCATATTTCCAACATATGCCAGGGTTCAGAATGCTTGCCTTCAAGTTGTGGAGAGGCAGGGTGCTTCCCAAGACTTTTGAAAGTTTTCTTCTTCTTCAAAATCCTATTTTTGAAAATATTCACATTAACCCATAGTTTCAAAACAGTACAAAAATGTTGTCTGAATTTTTTTCAAATAAATATGAAAATAAACTAGACAAAATTTGAGGAAGGTAGGAAAAATAATCAACTCATTTGGACTTATATTTAAAAAGTTATAGCCAGTCGAAGTTTTGGTCAAATTCTGTTTTTTAAAAATAAACAGAAAAAGAAAAACGCTTCGATTACTAAAACGTCGAAAGCATACTATGGGTTTATGTGACGCCCCCGAATCAATCGTACACTAATCATACACGCAAACGTGTACGATCAAGATCAGGGACTCACGGGAAGATATCACAACACAACTCTAAAAATAAAATAAGTCATACAAGCATCATAATACAAGTCAGGGGCCTCGAGGGCTCGAATACAAGTGCTCGATCATAGACGAGTCAGCGGAAGCAACAATATCTGAGTACAGACATAAGTTAAACAAGTTTGCCTTAAGAAGGCTAGCACAAACTGGGATACAGATCGAAGAGGCGCAGGCCTCCCGCTCGGATCCTCCTAACTACTCCCCGGTCGTCGCCGGGCTGCACGTAGTAGTAGGCACCTCCGGTGTAGTAGTCGTCATTGACGGTGGCGTCTGCCCCGGCTCCATCGTGCAGTTGCAGCAATCGGGTAAAGAAAGGGGGAAAAGGGGGAACAAGGCAACCGTGAGTACTCATCCAAAGTACTCGCAAGCAAGGAGCTACACTACATATGCATGGATATATGTGTAAAAGGGCCATATCCGTGGACTGAACTGCAGAATGCCAGAATAAGAGGGGGATAGATAATCATGTCGAAGACTACGCTTCTGGCAGCCTCAGTCTTGCAACATGTAGTAGAGAGCAGACTGAAGTCCTCGAAGTAGCATCACATAGCAATAATCCTACCCGGCGATCCCCTGCTCAATGCCCTGAGAGACAGCGACCACCGGTTGTATCTGGCACTTAGAAGGGTGTGTTTTATTAAGAATCCGGTTCTAGTTGTCATAAGGTCAAGGTACAACTCCAAGTCGTCCTGTTACCGAAGATCACGGCTATTAGAATAGATTAACTTCCCTGCAGGGGTGCACCACATAACCCAACATGATTGATCCCATTTGGCGGACACACTTTCTGGGTCATGCCCGGCCGCGGAAGATCAACACGTCGCAGCCCCACCTAGGCTCAACAGAGAGGTCAGCACGCCGGTCTAAACCTAAGCGCACAGGGGTCTGGGCCCATCGCCCTTAGCACACCGGCATGTTGCGTGGGCGGCCAGAAGCAGACCTAGCCTAACAGGCGTTCCAGTCCAATCCAACGCGCGCCGCTCAGTCGCTGATGTCACGAAGTGCTTCGGCTAATACCACGACGTCGGGATATCCATAACTACTCCCACGTAGATGGTTAGTGCGTATAGACCAAATGGCCAGACTCAGATCAAATACCAAGATCTCGTTAAGCGTTTAAGTATCCGTGAACGCCGACCAGGGCCAGGCCCACCTCTCAACCAGGTAGTCTCAACCTGCCCTGTCGCTCCGCCACAAAGTAACAGCCGGGGCCGTCGGGAACCCAGGCCCACCTCTACCGGGATGGAGCCACCTGTCCTTTCAGCCCCCATCTCCGAACAGTATCACAGGTAATGTAACAGCATAAGGTATATAGTATATGCCCGTGATCACCTCCCGAAGTGATCACAACCCAGTAGTATAGCATGGCAGACGGACAAGAGAGTAGGGTCACTGATGGAACACTAGCATCCTATACTAAGCAGTAGGATAGCAGGTAAAGGCAACAACAGTAGTAGCAAGGACATGCTATGCAACAGTATAGGAATAACTGAAAGCAGTAACATGCTACACTACTCTAATGCAAGCAGTATAGAGTAGAATAGGCGATATCTGGTGATCAAGGGGGGCTTACCTGGTTGCTCTGGCAGGAGAGAGGGGTCGTCAACTCCGTAGTCGTACTGGGCATCACTAGCGTCGATCTCGTAGTCTACCAGAGAGAAGAGGGGGAAGAAACAATGAATACCATGCAAACAGATGCATCTCGAGCATGACAAGACAAGTAACGGTGCTAGGGGTGCCCTAACGCGGTATGAGGTGATACCGATGAAGGGGGGAAGTATTCCCGGGGTTCCGCGTTTTTGGGCAGATGAGCCGGAGGGGGAAAGTTGCGAGTTTGATATGTTAGGGGTGCGTAGCGGTCGAACGGGCTGCGTATCCGGGTTCGTCTCGTCGTTCTGAGCAACTTCCATGTTGAAAATATTTTAATCCGAGTTACGGATTAAAAGATATGGTTTTCTAAAGATTTTATTAATTTCTGGAGTTTAATTAATTATTTAAATCCAACATTATCCAGAATAGTAAATGATGACAGCAGCATGACGTATGTGTGATGTCGGCAACAGCGATCTTGATTGACACAGGTCAATTGGCCGACATGTGGGTCCTGTGGGACCCACCTGTCATACACTGTTAGGTTAATTAGGGTTTAGGTTAATCTAATTACAGTTTAATTAAACTAATAGGTTAATTAGATTAATTAAATAGGATTAATTAACTTATTTAATTTAATTAATTAAATTTATTTTTATTAATATTTATTTATTTATTTATTTTTTTACCTTTTTAAACGTTTTGGGCTAGGCCCACCTGTCATTGGCCCAGAGGGGCTAGCGGCCACGGGCGCTACGGGTGCGTGGGCGCTGCGGGCGCCCGTTAACGGGCGGAGGCCGCGACCAAGCCTTGAGAGGCACCGGCGGCCACGGCCTGGTCGAGAGACCCGAGCCACACAGCCGGAGGCGGGACGGCAAGTGTAGCGGCGGCCTCGGCACGCAGTGCATGGCCACGGGGAACAGGGGGTAGGGCGGAGTCAGGCGCCGGGCGCCAGCCAGCGGCGACACCTGTGGGAACGCAGGGCGGCGGAGGCTGATGGCCACGGCGAGCGCGGGCCGGGGCGCGGTGACCGCGGGCGGTGGCGAACGGGGGTGAGGTCGGGGCGGTGACCGCGAAGCACGGGCGTGCACGGGGCCACGTGAGTGCGTGCACGGGACGCACGTCGAGGCGAGGGAGAGAGAGGAGGCCGGGGCCTCACCGGCGGTCGTAGGGCAACGGCAGTGGGCTCGGGGAAGGTTGGGGAGGCCGACGGGGACGACTCGGCGGAGCGGGAGGAGTCCGGCGGACGGCGCCGAGCCGGGCGTGGGGCGGCGGCAACAGCGGGGTCGCCCACGGGCCGGGACGGCGCGGGCGGCGCGCGAGTCCGAGCAGCGACGGGCGCGCGGGAGAGGGGCGAGGATCGGGAGTTTGCCCGATCCGCATCCAATGGGGGAGTGGGGGTCGGGTGCGGTTAGGGTTTCGGGGAATGGATAAGGGAGGGGGCGGTTGGGACGAGGGGATTTGGGCCGTCTGGCAGGTCGTGGCCCAGCTTGGGCCAAGGCTCATTGGCGAGCCCCTGGGGTTTCTTCCTTTTGTTTTGTTTTGTTTTCTTTTATTTATTTACTTTCCTGTTTTAAATCAGTTTAAATTATTTAGACATTTTCTAAAATGTGTTTACTTCACCACAATTACCTTTTTAATATTTTACAACCACCGAACATTTTAGTTTTAATTTTTGAAAACTTTTATTGTTATCGTTAATTTGAATTTGAATTTCGAACGGTTCCAAATTATTGCGAGGATAGCAACAGTATCCGAGGTGTCATGGCACGATTAGCGTGGGATTACTGTAGCATGATTATCCGGGCATTACAAATCTCCTCCACTAGAAGAAATCTCGTCCCGAGATTTAGGAGGTAGAAGGAAACAGTGCGGGGTATTCATCACGCAGGCGATCCTCGCGTTCCAAGGTGGCTTCATCTTCAGAATGGTGCGACCATTGGACTTTGAGGAACTTGATCGCCTTCTGGCATGTGCTGCGTTCAGCTTGGTCGAGAATGCGAACCGGATGCTCTTTATATGAGAGGTCCTATTGTAATTCGAGCAATTCATGATCCACTACTCGGATTGGGTCCTTGAAGCAGCGACGGAGTTGTGACACGTGGAACACATCGTGAACCTGAGAAAGGTTTGGCGGAAGTTCCAGTTGATATGCCACTTTTCCACACCTTTCCAGAATAGTGAATGGGCCAATATAGCGAGGAGCTAGTTTGACCTTGATCCCGAAGCGGTGATCACCCTTCATTGGTGTAACTCGAAGGTAAGCCTTTTCACCAGGTTGATAGACCATGTCTTTATGATGACGGTCATACTGACTCTTCCGCGTGATCGAAGCGGTCTTGAGATTCTCGCGAATAATGCGGACTTGTTCTTGACATGTTGGATAATATCCGGACCAAGAGTGGACATTCCCGATTTCGACCAGTTCAGAGGGGTTCGGCACTTTCGTCCATATAACACATTGAAGGGGGCCATCTTCACACTAGCTTCATAGCTATTATTATAAGAGAACTCAGCATACGGGAGAGATTCCTCCCATTTCTTGCCGAAGGAAATAACACAAGCTCGAAGCATGTCTTTGAGAACTTGGTTGACACGTTCAACTTGCCCTTGTGACTGCGGATGAAACGCAGTACTGAAAGATAAGTGAGTCCCCATAGCTTCTTGGAAACTTGCCCGTAATCTTGAAGTGAATAAGCTGCCACGGTCCGAACCGATAACCAAAGTGGAATACCGTGAAGTGAAACAATTCTGGACATATAGAGAGTTGCAAGCTGACTAGCAGTGATCGTTTCTTTGACCGCCAGAAAATGTGCAACTTGAAAGCCGGTCAATGACGACAAGAATAGCATCATTACCTTTCTGCGACTTGTGAAATCCAGTGGCGAAGTCCATTTCAACATGGTCCCATTTCCATTCAGGAATAGAGATAGGTTGCAGAGTTCCAGCAGGCCTTTGATGTTCTGCTTTGATACGACAGCAAACGTCACATTCAGCAACATAACGAGCAATGTCTCGCTTCATATTAGACCACCAGAATCTCTGACGAATGTCTTGGTACATCTTGGTGCTACCGGGATGAATAGACAAAGGCGTATCATGAGCTTCTTTCATAACCTTTGGAGTCAGATTTAGGTTTTCCCTCTTACTCGGTACCACTAGGCGACCTTTGAAGAATAAGGTGCATGCGTCATCCACAGTGAAGAATGAGGGCTTTCCTTCTGCGAGATAACGTTTAATCCTCTCGACTTCATCGTCACATTTCTGTATCCATTTGATGGTGTCCACAAGATCTGGTTTCGCAACCAGGGTATTGAGAGAACCCCTGGGAACAACATGGAGGTTCATCTTGCGAAACTCCTTAGGAGGGGGAGCGAGTGCACCCGGAGGAACAATATGGAGGTTCAGCTTTCTGAATTCTTCAACGAGTGAGGGCTGAACTTTGTGAACCTGGAGGTGGTTGCAGTAAGACTTGCGGCTCAAGGCATCAGCCATTACATTAGCCTTGCCTGGTGTATAGGAAATACCCAAGTCAAAGTCTGCAACAGTCTCCATCCATCTCTGCTGACGGAGGTTCGAGTCTGGCTGAGTAAACAGATACTTCAGACTTTGGTGGTCATGAAGATCTCGCAACTATTACCGAGAAGGTAATGTCGCCACCGCTTCAAAGGCATGAATGACAGCAGAAGCTCGAGGTCATGAACTGGGTAGTTCTCTTCGTAGGGCGCCAATTGTTGAGAGGCATAGGCAATCGCTTTGCGCTCCTGCATTAGGACACAGCCTAATCCCTGACGGGAAGCGTCGCAGTAAATGACGAAGTCCTTCTTTGTATCAGGAGGAGCTAGTACTAGGGCAGAAGTCAACTTGTCTTTGAGTGCCTGGAAACTTTCCTGACATTTATCTGCCCATTGGAACTTGACGCCCTTATGCAATAGGTTAGTCAGAGGCCTGGCAATCTTGGAGAAGTTCTCGGCAGATCGACCGCAATAGTCAAGTAGACCGAGAAAACTTCGACTTGCTTGACATTCTTCGGAGGTGTCCAATCGAGAATAGCCTGAACTCGTTCAGGTTGACGGCAATACCATCCTTAGAGATGACATGCCCAAGATAGGTTACTTCGGGAAGCCAGAATTCACATTTGGAGAACTTGGCATAAAGTTGATGCTCTCGTAGCTTTTCCAGCACAAGACGAAGATGTTCAGCATGCTCTTCTTCATTCTTGGAAAATACCAGGATATCATCCAGATAATCCACAACGAACTTGTCGAGGTAATCCATGAATATATAGTTCATCAGTCGAGAGAAGGTGGTTGGAGCATTGGTTAAGCCGAAAGACATAACGGTGTACTCGTATGAACCATAACGAGTCACGAATGCGTTCTTTGGGATATCCTCTTCGCGAACACGGATCTGGTGGTAACCCAACCTCAAGTCGAGTTTAGAGAACACTGATGAACCAGCCAGTTGATCATACAGATCATTGATCCGAGGAAGAGGATACTTATTCGAATGGTAGCTTGGTTTATAGGACGGTAGTCTTGGACCAATCGGTTTGTCCCATCCTTCTTCTTGACAAAGAGAGAAGGTGCTCCCCAAGGAGAGCAACTTGGGCGAATGAAACCACTGCGAAGAGACTTGTCGATTTCCTCCTTGAGCTCAAGGAGTTCATGCGGCGGCATCTTGTAGGGTCGCTTGGCTATAGGAGTGGTGCCGGGTTTCAAGTCGATGACGAATTCGACAGCTCTAGCAGGGGGAATCCCTGGAAGTTCTTCAGGAAAGACGTCCTGGAAGTCGCGAACGATAGGAATGTTTTCAATGCCCTCGAGGGGTGCGGTGTTCAATGCATTCAATGCATAGAGCCTTGCCTCGGCATTCTGAACCAGACGAGCATTGTAGCTTATTATTTCATCAGAAGGGTGTAGCAGATAGACAGTCTTAGTGGCGCAAACGATTGAAGCAGTATGAGCTTTCAACCAATCCATCCCCAAAATGAGGTCGATGTTAGAAGTCTTCAGGATAATGGGTGAGGCATAGAATTCCAGACCTTCGATTTCCACGGGGACGTCGACGCCAACCATGGAGGTTTGACATTGTCCCACGGGGGTTTTTACCACTACCAAAAAGTTCATCTCCTCACACTTAACGTCGTGCTTGTATGCAAAATCTTCCTCGACATGAATGAATGCAATGCTCCTGAATCGAATAAAACAGATGCAGGTACTGAATTTACGAGGAGTGTACCCATCACAGTAGCAGGCTGGTCTTGAGCTTCGTTCAGATCAACATGGTTGGCATGAACCCGACCATAAGGCTTGGCATTGTTGTTGCGGGGCTGGTTGCTTCCAGGGCCGATTCTTGGGAAGGGCGATTGATTCTGGTTCTGATTGCATTCCCTAGCACGGTGCCCTGGTTGACCACATCTGAAGCACAATCCATTGTTGGGAGTAGGAACAGGAGCTTGGGGTGGTGGAGCTGGAAGCCTTGGCTGCCTAGTTGGAGGAGTAGGCAGACGAGGTGCAGCATAGATCTGCCTTGGGGCAGGTGCATTCGGCTGGTACATGCTGTTGGGAATCCATATCTTGCGCTTCTGCGAGGACGGGCCCGAAGATGAGCCCGTGTCACGGTTGCGCCTGTTAGAGCTCTGGTATTCCTGCAAACAAGTTTCGACATTGATAGCCTTGTTCACCAAGGTGGCGAAATCAGCAAAGTCGTGCACTAGATGTGCGAGCTTGATGTCAGCTTGAAGGCCGTCACGGAACTTCTCCTGTCGGCCTGCATCAGTTGCAATGTCCTCTTCAGCATAGCGAGACAAGTCCAGAAACTCTCACTGATAAGCTTCAACAGTCTTGTTGCCTTGGGTGAGGCTGCGGAACTCACGCTTCTTCCGGTCCATGACTCCTTGAGGGATGAAGCGGGCACGGAAAGCAGCTTGGAAGTCTGGCCAGGTGATGATTGTTCCAACTGGCAGAGTACGCCTGTGGCTGTCCCACCATTGAGTTGCGGGTCCCTTCAGGAAGAAGGAAGCAAAGGTGACATAGCTGGCAGGGGCTACATCAGCAGACTCCATCTCATAGGTGATGTCATGAAGCCGATCCATCAAAGATCCAAATGGCTGAGTTGAGCTGCGGTACACAGTTGGGTTCAGCGCATGAAATCCTGCAGAAAGTTACTGTGGTTTGGCTGCTGGTTCATATTGGGCGAGGAAACTGAGCCATCATGTTTTCCATGAACTGGCGATTCATCTCAAGTTGTTGGATCATACCAGCCATGTACTCAGGCGGTGGTGGGAAGTTGCCACCACGACCACGACCAGCTGGTCTAACCATCCTGCTAATATATAACAGGGGTAGTTCAGCATTTGAGAAATTTAGTAAAGGACAAGAATCATTCATGATGAAACATGCATAATGAAAGCAGCACGATAGAAACTACATAGTAGTCGGCATATCTTACAAAAGGGATCATGCACAGAGTTCGGTACACAGAGTTCAGTACATAGACTAAGACATCATAGGCGGCACACAGGCTCGCGTCGAATGCATCTAACACTTAACAAGCAAGCCTACATCAGTCCCACACGGTACTGCGGAGGTAGCTGTAGCCTGAAAGCTGGTAGTGCGGCAGCGGATAGTCCTCCACGTCAGTGACCTGGGGGCCGCGGATACTCTGGTGCAGAACCCGACGCCCAAGTGGCAGAAGAGGACCAAGTGCGGGAGAGTAGCCTCCCACCTCTGGCCAACCGACACCCTGGGGCATCACGGTCCTGGCTGGGTAGATCGCAGAACGCGGCAGCGCTCTGGATCGGACAAAGGGGTGCAACAGCGTCAGAGCACGGTAAAGGTGCTGACGGGTGGTGTACAACTCGTGGCGAAGAGCTCGGTTAGCTTGATCCAGCCCATCAGCATGCAGAACAAAGTTCTGATGCTAGAAGCGCACTCTGGTGACAGTGGAGTAGGCAGCAGTGTAGTAACCCTCCTCACCAACATCAGATGTGATAGATATGTGCCTGAAGGGGGAGGTGTCCAACTCCCGATACTCTCCACGAAAACGGGTAAGAGCAGCATAAGCAGCATCATGGACTGCCATATCGATAGTCACCCCAACACCATGTGCGTTGTGCAGCACAGTAGTGGAGTCATACTCCCGAGAGTAGAGGTGGACGATGGCTCGATCGCTTCCCTGGTTAAAGTCCCGGTACTCCTCAAAGACGGTGTACTCAGGGTGCCAGCGATAACCCGGATAGGTCATCATCTCGCTAGCACCGCAGGTGATCCCGAGGCACCAATGGCCGTCGTGTGGCGCACGACCTGCCTCGTGGGTTCCATCTGAAAACAAAGATGTTTCAAAGGAGTCAAATGACAATGTGGAAATTGATCAAAATACAATTCCATGGAATAACTATGGCTTTATCCAACTTTGGGGTGAATGTGGTCACGGGATCCTAGTGTTAGTTAGTAAATTCGTTTAACCCGAGTAGAAGAGAGTTCAGAGTCCCAGAGTAAAGGTCGAGGAGTAAAAGATCCTAGTACCACCCGATGGCAACGTGGGCCCGTAAGGCACATAGCCAAGTTAGTAAAAGTTTTTTGCAATGTCTAGACTCGACTTCGGCCAAGGAGTGTGGAAGGGGAATTCCTACAGCAATGGGCTCGATACCAACTTGTGACGCCCGATTCAATCATACACTAATCATACACGCATAAGCGTGTACGATCAAGATCAGGGACTCACGGGAAGATATCACAACACAACTCTAAAAATAAAATACGTCATACAAGCATCATAATACAAGCCAGGGGCATCGAGGGCTCGAATACAAGTGCTCGATCATAGACGAGTCAGCGGAAGCAACAATATCTGAGTACAGATATAAGTTAAACAAGTTTGCCTTAAGAAGGCTAGCACAAACTGGGATACAGATCGAAAGAGGCGCATGCCTCCTGCCTGGGATCCTCCTAACTAGTCCCGGTCGTCGTCAGCGGGCTGCACGTAGTAGTAGGCACCTCCGGTGTAGTAGTCGTCATCGACGATGGCGTCGCTCTGGCTCCATCGCTGGTTGCAGCAATCGAGTAGAGATAGGGGAAAAGGGGAACAAGGCAACCGTGAGTACTCATCCAAAGTACTCGCAAGCAAGGAGCTACACTACATATGCATGGATATATGTGTAAAAGGGCCATATCCGTGGACTGAACTGCAGAATGCCAGAATAAGAGGGGGATAGCTAATCATGTCAAGACTACGCTCGCAGCCTCCGTCTTGCAACATGTAGAAGAGAGCAGATCAAGTCCTCCAAGTAGCATCACATAGCAATAATCCTACCCGCGATCCCTCCTCAATGCCCTCGAGAGAGAGAGCGACCACCGGTTGTATCCGCACTTGGAAGGGTGTGTTTTATTAAGAATTCGGTTCTAGTTGTCATAAGGTCAAGGTACAACTCCAAGTCGTCCTGTTACCAAGATCACGGCTATTCAATAGATTAACTTCCCTGCAGGGTGCACCACATAACCCAACACGCTTGATCCCATTTGGCGGAAACACTTTCTGGGTCATGCCCGCCGCGGAAGATCAACACGCCGCAGCCCCACCTAGGCTCAACAGAGAGGTCAAGACGCCGGTCTAAACCTAAGCGCCAGGGTGCAGGCCCATCGCCTTAGCACACTGCATGTTGCGTGGGCGGGAAGCGAACCTAGCCTAACAGCGTTCGGTCCAATCCGGCGCGCCCGCTTCGCCGACGTCACGAAGTGCCGGCTGATACCACCACGGCGTCGGGATACCCATAACTACTCCCACATAGATAGTTAGTGCGTATAGACCAAATGGCCGACTCGAGATCAAATACCAAGATCTCGTTAAGCGTGTTAAGTATCCGCATGACGCCGACCGAGCCAGGCCCACCTCTCACCCTGTAGTCTCAACCTGCCCTGTCAGCTCCGCCACAAAGTAACAATCGGGGGCCGTGGGAACCCAGGCCCACCTCTACCGGGATGGAGCCACCTGTCCTTTCAAATTTCCCCATCTCCGAACAAGATCACGGGTAATGTAACAACAGAAGGTATATAGTATATGTCCGTGATCACCTCCCAAGTGATCACAGCCCAAAGAGTATAGCATGGCGGACGGACAAGAGTGTAGGGTCACTGATGGAACACTAGCATCCTATACTAAGCAAGTAGGATAGCAGGTAAAGGTAACAACAAGAGTAGCAAGGACAAAGCTATGCAGAAAGATAGGAATAAGCTGAAAGCGGTAACATGCTACACTACTCTAATGCAAGCAGTATAGAGTAGAATAGGCGATATCTGGTGATCAAGGGGAGGGGGCTTGCCCGGTTGCTCCGGGCAAGAGAGAGGGTCATCAACTCCGTAGTCGTCTTGGGCAGCAGATGGCGTCGGTCTCGTAGTCTACCAGAGAGAAGAGGGGGAAGAAATAATGAATACCATGCAAACAGATGCATCTCGAGCATGACAAGACAAGTAACGGTGCTAGGGGTGCCCTAACGCGGTATGAGGTGATACCGATGAAGGGGGGAAGCATCCGGGAAGTATTCCCGGGGTTCCGCGTTTTCGGGCAGAGGAGCCGGAGGGGGAAAGTTGCGAGTTTGATATGTTAGGGGTGCGTAGCGGTCGAACGGGCTGCGTATCCGGGTTAAATCTCGTCGTTACGAGCAACTTTCATGTTGAAAATATTTTAATCCGAGTTATGGATTAAAAGATATGATTTTCTAAAGATTTTATTAATTTCGAATTTAATTAATTATTTAAATCCAACATTATCTAGAATAGTAAATGATGACGCCAAGCATGACGTATGTGTGATGTCGTGAACAGCGGTCACGGTTGACACTGGTCAAACTGACATGTGGGTCCCGTGGGACCCACCTGTCATACACTGGTAGGTTAATTAGGGTTTAGGTTAATCTAATTACAGTTTAATTAAACTAACAGGTTAATTAGATTAATTAAATAGGATTAATTAACTTAATTAATTAAATTTATTTTTATTAATATTTATTTATTTATTTATTTATTTACCTTTTTAAACGTTTTGGGCTAGGCCCACCTGTCATTGGCCTAGAGGGGCTAGCGGCCACGGGCGCTACGGGTGCGTGCCGCGGCACCGATCAGCGGAGGTCGCGACCAACAGACGAGGCGCCGGCGGCCACGGCCCTGGTCGGGAGACCCAGCCACGGCCGGAGCGGACGGCAGCAAGTGGCGGCCTCGCAGACGCAGGCATGGCCACGGGGAACAGTAGGGCGGAGCTGGACGCCGGGCGCAGCTCCAGCGGCGACACCTGTGGGGAACGCGGGCGGCGGAGGTCGGTGGCCACGCCGAAGCGCGGCCGGGCGCGTTAACGGGCGGTGGCGAACGGGTGAGGTCGGGCGGTGACAAGCACCAAGGCATGGGGCCACGTGAGTGCGTGCACGGGACGCACGTCGAGGCGAGGGAGAGAGAGGAGGCCGGGGCAACGACAGTGGGCTCGGGGAAGGTTGGGGAGGCCGACGGGGACGACTCGGCGGAGCGGGAGGAGTCCGGGCGGCGACGGTGTCGAGCTGGCGTGGGGGGGCGGCGAGCAGCGACGGCGGGGTCGTCCACGGGCGCTGGGGACGGCGGGCGGCGCTTGATCGAATGAGCGGCGACGGGCGCTGGGAGAGGGGCGAGGATCGGGAGTTTGCCCCGATCCGATCCAAATGGGGGAGGGAGTCGAGTGCGGTTAGGGTTTTGGGAATGGATAAGGGAGGCGTGGCGGTTGGGCCGAGGGGATTTGGGCCGACTGGCAGGTCGTGGCAGATTGGGCGGTGGCTGTCTGGGCCGAGCCCCGGGGTTTCTTCCTTTTGTTTTGTTTTCTTTTCTTTTATTTATTTACTTTTTTGTTTTAAATCAGTTTAAATTATTTAGACATTTTC
The DNA here is from genome assembly GCA_021605145.1 of Aegilops bicornis. Taxonomy (NCBI): domain Eukaryota; kingdom Viridiplantae; phylum Streptophyta; class Magnoliopsida; order Poales; family Poaceae; genus Aegilops; species Aegilops bicornis. The sequence continues at coordinate 121,711,067 of CM038669.1, forward strand.
TAAAAATGTGTTTACTTCACCACAATTACCTTTGTAATATTTGACAACCACCGAACATTTTATTTTAATTTTTGAAAACTTTTATTATTATCATTAATTTGAATTTGAATTTCGAACGGTTCCGAATTATTGCGAGGATAGCAACAGTATCCGAGGTGTCATGGCACGATTAGCGTGGGATTACTGTAGCATGATTATCCGGGCGTTACAGTTTACGTCTTCACTTATTCCAGCGTGGACCGGCTCGTGGTCACTGACAGTTGGTCCAGGGGGCCCACTGGTCAGGTTTGACCAGTCGCCTCTCCCTCCTCTTCCTCTGCCCGAGCGGAGGCGGGACTCCGGCGATCGCCGTCGACGAACGGCGTTTCCCCGCGGGGTCCTGAGGGCGGGGATGGATCCGCCAGTCCAGGGCGGTCGCTAGGCAGGTGGGGACGGAGGGAGTCGCCGGCGGCGAGCTCCGCGGCAGAGGTGGCCTCGGGAGGTTTGGGGTTTCGGGCTATGGTGGCTCACCGTCGAAGCTGAGGGTTTGGGCGGCTCCGCAATACCAAGAGGAGTCGAGTTGTGGTGCTGGATGGACGGGGAGGGCTCTAGTTGCGGTGAATGGGGCCAGAAGGCGGCGGTGGCCGAACCGGCCGGAGACGGGGAAGACGGCCTTCCCTGATCGATTGCAGGCTAAGGGAGCCCTATCGGAACGGCTTGAGCTAGTCTGAGGGCCTAGGCGAGCTCGGGGTTTCCTTATATAGGCGGCCGAGGTCGGTTCCGCGGCGGCCGTGGATAGGATCGTCGGCGAAGTGCCGTTCTTTAGTTAGTGGGCGTGTGGCAGCGATGGGCGCTAGCGGACGTGTTCGAGGATAAGCTTGAGCTGCTCCAGGGGCAGCTCACGCGCGTGTATGGTTTGGGCGGCGCCGTCCATGGCAGGAACCCACTATGGACGGCCGCTAGCCGCCGTGGCCGACCTGACGGTGGCGCTGTGGGGCTCCAGGGGCGGCTTGGAGTGTCCTGGTGAGTGGATGAGGCTGGGGTGTGGCTCTGCAGGTAAGCAAGGGCCAGGGGCCAGACACGGCGACCCATGCGCACGCACGTGCAAAACATGCGCTCTGGGTGCGCTAGAGCACACACGATGACCGCTCGACGAAATGTCCTGGTGAGCTAGGAGGCTTGGATGCAAACACAAATTAACAGGGCTAGGTTGTCACTAGCTAGGGGATTAGTGGACATGATGGTTTGGTCAGGGGATCATGTTCATAACACAAACTAAAAACTAAGCCAGAACTGGTCATGCACACAAGGTGCTTGACAGAATGCCAAGGGCATCTAGGTAACTCTTGGGGTGGCCAACATCTCCAGATTGGGGTCTCTTTAGACGTAGGTGATGGTGGCAAGTTTAGTTGGCCAAAGCTAGAAACTTGCTAGTGCAAGTTTTTGAGAAAACTAATTCTGGACAGAAGGTAAATGGCATCATTGCATGGACCAAACATACTCCAATGGGTTCACTCTCCTGGACTTAAGGGTTTGGTAGGGTGTACTACAAGCAGGAAAAAGAATCATGGGAAAAAGGACAAGTTAAAGTATGGTTGCAGTGCAAATCACCAAGCTGAACCAGAATGAAGATGAGGATGATTTACTCAAATTTTTCAAAGAACATCAATGGGTTTTTGCATAAAGTTGAATTATATACTACAACAAAAACATCATGTATGGTCGCTTTTTCTGAGTCGCTTTTTTATTCGTCTCTACATTCATGAACACTGGCGACCTAAAGACGCTTCTTAAGACGTTTACAAAGCATCACAAATTGTTGATTGTAATTAGGCTAAAAAATTAAGTACTTAGTTTTAAGTAACTTAAGAGGCGATTTGTGAGACGCTTTATGTGCGTCTCTGCTCTTCGAGACGATTTGTGAAACGTCTTAATGTGCGACTATATTCTTATCATAGATTTAAGAAATTTTGAATAATCATTTTTTCAATCTAGATATCTATGAAAATTAGCTGTACTAAACTTTGGATAATACAACTTTGTTATTTGTTCGCGACTTTAAACATCCCCTCTGTAATGTTCTTCTATGTCCCTGCAAAAAAAAAGTTGTTCGTCTATGTATATTGTGAAGTATTGTACGTACAATAAAAGCACATTCGATTTTCATACGAAGCCATCCCAATCATCCAGCCAATGCAATGGACGGCTGCTATGTCAGGTCGTACACAATTCGTAAAAGAACAGTCGTAGATATAGCAGGGCTGATGTATATTATACAATTTTTTTAGTAGGAATGTTATTATACTACCGCTGTGATACGCAACTCCCTAAAATACCTCTGTGATACGCAACTCCCTCAAATGATAAAAGAAATCAGAAGCTAGCGCCGCCGCCGCTCGCCGCCTCGGCACCAGCAGTCGATCTCCCGCCGTTGTTTGGCCCAGCCATAGCCTCCGCTCGCCCCCTCTCCCATAGATCACACGCCGTCAAGGCCTCCCTAGTCCGATCTGGCCGCGCCGCAACTCGCCCCCAGCCCGAACTCCGGCGTCGCCCGACTCCGACCCCCGCCCGGCCCTCCGGCCATAGCTCCACCGCCGCTCGGCGCCCGTCTCCTCCCTACAGCGCAAGCTCCTCCGCCACCTGACGCCGGGTCTACCCCAGGCCAAGCTCCCGGTCCCCAGCGCGGCAGCAGCCCGACACCGCTCGCCCCAACGCCAGCTCCGCCACCCGCAGAATACTCTACCGACGACTCCTCTCTTGCTTTGCTGCCGACCATGGCAACGACCTCGCCGACACACCTCTGCTGCTAGCAGCTTGTCCGCAGGTTGTTCTTCTTGTTTTTTTATCTCCATATCATGTGAAATATAGCTCAAATTGCGATATGTCACCTCTGTTTTCCCTTTCTGTCTTTGCAATGATGCACTGTATTGTTGAAATTAGACAATTGTTGATAAAAATCTGTGAATCCTTTGTGGTGATTGGATAAGAATTGTTGTTAAAAACAGTGGGGATTGTTGATTGGATGGAAATTGTTGATGACATGCTATTTTTGAAGTTGATCTGGTTAGGGGGAGCTGCATTTGTCATGCCACACAAGAGTACTTTTCTTGTTTTAGCAAGAGAGACCACTGGATATTTCTTATATTTTTAGTGACTGGTTATACCAGCTAGCCTTCTATCCTGAAGGTTCTATTGCTGAAGGATATATTGTTGAAGAATGCTTGACCTTTTGTTCAAGATTTCTATAAGGAACCACACGTTTCACAAGAACATCTAGGAACCCTGATCCTTCAGCTAATACAAAGGGCATGTACATGTTTGATAGTGTTGGTGAGCCAATTGGAAAGGCTGTCACTGTAGGCTAGTTGGACGATCAGCTTCTAGTTCAAGCACATCGATATGTCTTGCGACACACTGATGAGCTTGATGATCTCCGTAGGTGTGCTTCAGTGCTATCTTCTATTTCTTTTGTTTTTCACAAGTTGGAAAAAATCATGATGTTATTTGTCTTATTATTAAAGAGAATTTGTGTATCAAGAGAAGAGGAAACTGGGTAACTTAAATTTGACGGATGATGACGATGAGGATTTGATTACTAGACACTTTGCTGACTGGTTGGAACAAAAGGTATAATTCACCTTTTGCATGTTCCTTCACTGTAGTTCCATATGAACTCAATGTAACCACTCTTACATACATGTTATACTAGATGATGGACCGAATATCACAGAAAAGATAAGAGCATTAGCCGCAAAACTAAGCAAATGTGGGGTGCGCTACAGTGGCTATATAATTAATGGTTTCAGGTTTCATACTATTAGCCGCGATACAGGACGTGTGACCCAAAATAGTGGTGTCGTGAACCTTGCTGAAAAAGGTGTGTCCTATTATGGCCGGTTATCTGACATCTTTGAATTGTCATACAGAGATTACAAGGTGTTGTTCTTCAAATGTGATTGGTATGATGTTCATCACAAAGCTGGTATTGTAAGAGATGAGTTTGGATTCACTCATGTGAACTTCTCCTGAAAAATACATATAGGGGAGAAGTTAGAGGATGATCCTTTTGTATTTTCTTCCCAAGTGGACCAAGTCTTTTATATCCAACATCCGAGAAGTGAGAATTGGAATACCATGGTGAAATTCAAACCTCGTTATATTTTTGACATGGGTGGAGAACCATCTTCAGATGAAACAGACTAATCTTTGTGCTTTCAGCTTGTTATCGGCAGATAAGATATAGGTTGAGCACTTGTCATCCATGCTCCTAGGTAGAGTTACTCCAACATAATTATTGCAGCTGGGTGGATCTTCTTCAGAATGTATTGATCCCTGTGTTACTTCGTAATGAACGAGCCTATGGTCTTTTTAATGTGTATGTTCCTTTTGTTATGAATGAATTGTATGGCTATCCATTCAGTTCTGTGAATAGTTATTTTATTTTATTTTTAACTTTCACATGACAGTTCTACTGCTAAATTTTGGAACCTTCTGACAAAGTGTGCTTCAGGTTCACTTACTAACTGGATGCTTTTTGTGCTAGTTTATAGGAAATGAAAGTAGTCTAGTCAATATTTCAATACTAATATTTTGCAAGTGCATGACATCGACTTTGCACGATTGACATCCCAGTCATAAAAATCAAAAGCAGTAAGGGATATTTGGTAAAATCAGTGAAGTGTTATAGTAACTAGTAGAGTACATTTTTTTTGTTATTCTTAAAATCCTGGGAACGGCCACATATGGCCGTCCACTTCTGTAAAAGGTTCAAAAATTTGGGGGGGAAATCAAATTTGAAAATGTTCGCGATCTTGATAAAAACATGAATTCAAAAAAGTTCGCGGCTTCTAAAAATGCTCATGAATTGGAAAAAATTTCACCAATTCAAAGAAAAATATTCACAAACAAAAAAAATTGAATTTAAAAATGTTCATGACCTCAAAAAAAGTTCAAGTATATGAACAAGTTTTGTGAATTTGAAAAAGTTTTATGAGTTCAAAACTTTTTGCAGCAAACTGAAAAAAATTCATGAATTAGGGAAAAGTTCGCAAATTCAATAAATATTTGCGAAATGGAATTTATTGTGAGTTTGAAAAAAGTTCACTGTTTGAAGAAAAATATTCACGAATTAAAATAGTTTGGGAATTTAAAACAGTTCACAAATTTGGAAGAACTTCAAGAATTTGGAAAAAATAGAAATAAATAGAAATAAAAATTAAAAAGGAAAAATAAAAGAAAAAAGAAAAAATAAAAAATAAAGGGAAAAAAGAAAAAACCAGGAAAACAAAGTAAAACTTGGCTGAAAATAAACCTGAACATGATAAAGATACCCCAACCTAAAAACCTGGCAAGCTTTCGGATGCTTCCGAAAACCCGACCCGACCAAGGAAGCTTTTGACGCCTCCAAAACCAGGAGCAGGAGGGAAGTTCACGCTTGTGCCTTAGAGCAACTCCAACCGGCCAACCCATTTTCGTTCACCCATGTCCTTTGGGTCAAAGCGGACAAAAATGGCAGTCCCGACGAGCCGCCGCAAACCTACCACGGGGCCCAAGCGTCAGTGAGTGGAAGCTGCGGGCTGTCATCCTTTTTTAATCCACGTGTGTGGGTGGTCGGCCTCATCCACTTCCACTTCCTACCCACATCTAACCCCCGTGTGCTTCCTCGCCGGTGACAAGCGAACCCTAGTGCCATGGGTTTCTTCAGCGGCACCGCCGAGCGGCTCATGCAGATCGAGCGCGAGGAGGAGGAGGAGGAGCGTCGTGAGAAGGAGGAGGACAAACGTCATGCGAGCGAGCAGCCCAGTCGGCGGCACAACCTACGCTGCAGGACGACTTGGCCCCGTCTTGGGAGGCGGCATTCCCTTGTGCTGGCTCGGCGCCAGAGCTTGTCGACCTCTCCGGCCCCGGGTCGGACGACGAGGACGCCTAGGGCAGCGCGCATGGCGGCGTAGACTTTTTAATGTTTAATTAATGTTTACTGTTTATGTGGACTTTAGCTGGCGGTTGACCGGCTTTTGATGTTTAATTATGTTTAAGTTTGAATGTGATTGCTTTTTTTAAGTCCGCATTTTTTAAAAAATGGGTCAGGCTCGTATTGGGTGCACCCACCGACCCAAATGAAAAAAATGGAAACGGATGTCTGCATGGCCGACCTAAACGGACAAAAAGCAGCCAAACCGTGCGTTTGGGTCGGCCGGTTGGAGTTGCTCTTAGATGGCCCGGCATTTCTTTGAACATAGTATAGACAGACGCATACGCTTATAGATACACACATACACTCATCCGTATGTACGCATACACACACGCACATCCTACCCCTATGAGCACCTCCAAGAGACTGATCTGACACATCATCTTGACATTGATGAAGTCACCACACACGTTTTCGTAGTTAACGGGAACATCTCCTCCCACTGAATGCACATCGCCGGAACGCCTGGAATAAATCCGGGAAAATGCAAACAAATGTCAAAATTGATATTTGAATTTTGGTGGGCAGAGGATATCGGGAGCTGGAAATGGCAACGACGCCATGTTGGACGCTCGAACCAGCCACACGATTAGCTGGAACCGGTGTGGCATGTTTAATTCAAAGGACGTGAAGGAAAAGAGCCCTCCGGGGGCCTACTCCATTACCTCGTCGTTGAGACGACACATTATCACGCAACACCTTGACGATAGTCAAGAGGCAGCGCGAGAGGAGGAGCGGTAGGAGCGACGCAATGTTGGGCCACGTTTGCCACATCAGACACTGACACCGCATCAGTGACCAGCTGGTCAAAATCGGCTTGAAGCAGTTGCGGCGCGCTACCACCCCATCGCTGACCAGGCTAGGTGAAGGGATGTCATGTCGGGGCGGCGTCCGCCGTGGACACGGATAGCACGCGACGGAGGGGGAAGCCCAACTTGGATCTACCACTACCTTTATTATTTTTATCAAACTATATTGATATTACTTGGATATGAATATTACCCAATAAAGTTTGTTGTTTTTTGAAAAAAGAACAAAGCACATGAATTGATCCAATAAAAGATACACCTAAAAATTCATTTATCTATATATGCATTTTTAACACATCCATTACATGTGATTAATTAGAGCTCCAAAACTATTCCCACTAAATCAAATTTTTGCCGGACTATTTTCGCTTATAAAAGTTTTGGCGCTAGAGATTATTTTCTTTACCGCACATACTTCCCGCGTCTCTCAATTTTCTTTCTCCATATATCGTCGGATATTTTCTCTCGCCGCCATCTCCCCCCACCACCTCCCCATTTATCCAACCACCGATTCCAATCTGGGCCGTGACCACCACCCCGCGCGCCGCCGTTCGTGTACCCGACGCGGTGGCAGCCTCAACCTCAAGCGTTGCCCTCTGCTGCTCTCGCCGCCTGCCGCAGATTGCCGTTTTCCTCCATCGACAAGCTCGCTAATCGGAGCCCCGTCGGTGTCCATCGTCCCCGCGTCACGAAGCCGCCATTCTCACCGCCACAAAGCCGGATCCACGCAGGTCTCATCCTTGACTCGAAGCTGCGCGCGTGTTCCGTCGGTAGACAGCCCGCAAGCAGCTCTCGCCTCCATCTGTATCTTCAGCCTCCACCACGTCAAGCAGGTATTTTCTTAAATCCCATAGCCCCTACTCTTTTACCATTAAATCAACCGAAGTGGGCTCCTTCATTTATGCATCTCAAGTCCCGATCCTCTTCTCCTTCGTCTCCTTTCTTCCTTCATGTAGGCATGCACTCTAAGTGTTTGTTGAATTGCTTGCTTGCTTAGAAATCAATTATGACAGATTTTCTTGAAAATATGTGAGCAACTATTTGGTCCAATGAAATTTTATATCGTAAAACTCAAAAGTAGTACAAGCGGTGTTATATAGATTGACCAAATAACCTCAAATTCCATGTATGCTGGAGCATAAAACATGGTAGTGTCTGGTTGTACAGGCTGCAATGTACTTTGCTATTCTGTAGTAATTTTAGTCTGTCCTATTTCCTACCTCATCTTAGTGCAGTCCTACTATCTTGTTAGTTATGATTTTTGCATCTTAGCTGAAGGGAGGTTCAATCAGCAGCTCTCAGATTGTGCACTACAAGATTTTTGTTTACAGGTTTGTATGTTGCTGTGTGCGTTACAGTAATTTCTGAAGTGCTTTTTGGGTGCCTTTTCAGTTAAATGCATGTATGGCTCATATTTACGGCAAGATCACCTTATTCCACTTGAGTCCAACATGTACCATTATGGTGATAAGCATTGGTGCGAAATAAAAGTTTCTCAGGGACTAACTTTTGTTCAACATCCTGAGAAAAAAAAGGAAATGTTCAATTTGCACTGTGGGCACTAGGAGATAATATAGAAAACGTGACAGATGAGTTGGCTATGATCCGTTTGTTCCTGAAGCGAAAATTCCCCACTGAGGATTTGAGAAATGAATTTGTACCGCGGGAAGTGAGGAAGTTAGTATCTAAACCACATGTCTTTCTGCAAAGATAAAAATATGACTATTACTTTACTATTATCTTGTTCTTGTTTCAGGTTGATCTCGACGAAAGAGTTGTTGGCGGTGACCTTCCAAATGAGTCACATAACGAAGCTGAAGAATATACTCCATTGAGTGCTATGCAGGTGATGTAATAGTTTCTTCACTAATAAATATTCTACTTCATTCTCATCTTAAAACAATTGTTCAACATAAGTTGCAGGAACTACATCCTAGCAGTTGTGCGGGAGCCAAAGAGTGTTACACTAGTTTATCGTTACCACAAGAAAAAATGATTCCTAAGGTGTGTGCACACATTTCTGATTTGTTATTAAAAAATGCCTATGTTTTGTGTAAGTTTACTTACAACTAAACTGAACCTCAATTGTAGAAAGCACACATTGAAAAGTTTGATAGGGTCAATCAAGGAAGTGCAGAATCAACTTCACCGGACAAGCAGATCACTACCCAGGAATTGCATCCTATTTTTCTGCGAGAACCAAAGAGGATTACACTGGTTTATCTTTGCCACACATGGTTGCTAAGGTGTGTGCGCATAATTTTTTTACTTCATTATCAAACAATGCCTATGATTGTGTATGTTTATGTCGTATTGAACTAAACCTTAAATGTAGATCGCACGCATTGAAAAGTTTGATAAGGCAATCAGGGCCGTGCAGAATCAACCAAAGAGGGTTACACCAATCATGGAAGTGCAGAATCAACTTTGCCGGACATAGCAGATCACTGCCCAGGAATTGCATCCTAGCTTTTCTTCGAGGACCAAGGAGGATTACACTGGTTCATCTTTACCATGCATGGTTGCTAAGGTGTGTATGTGTGTGTGTGTGCATAAACTTGTGATTCATTGTCAAACAATGTCTATGTTTTCCGTATGGCGCACATTGAAAAAATTGATAGGTTCAATCAAGGCTGTATAGAATCAACCTTACCGGAAAAGACTAACCAAGAATTGCATTGTAGCAATTGTGCAAGAACCAAAGAGGGCTGCCAAACACTGGTATGCTACATCATCAAAGTACATTTCTTCTCATAATAGTCTAAAAGCTATATTCTAAAAATTTCTCTATTATCTTTTTCAGGGCAGCTCAAGATTTAGAGAAGGAGTGCATTGCAGGAGCCGGGAGAACTATAGAAGAATTATTCTTTAGATGGACAAATATTATGTTTTGTATACAGATTTTAGCTTTATAGGAAAACTTAGTTCAAGTTTGTATGATCTCTTAATTATTTGAATATTTTATATGAAGATCTTATTTGATTCAGTTGTGAACCTAAGGTGTTTGTTCCTACTAAATGAAATTGTGTGAATGGGATGGTTGTGGATACAATCAGTGATATGGGTGGATCCCTTCATATTGTTCATGATATTTGTTGCTTATGAATGTGATTGGTGATATGGGTGGATGTTGTTATATACAATATTTCTTGATCATTCTGCAGAAGCATATGGCATGATAAAGTTACTGGATTTGAAATGGCGAAGTACACATTTGAAATAAATCAAATATTTATTGTTCATGATAAAGCATATTACGTGGTTAAAGCTTTTGTATATTTAGACGATATAATGTCTGTACATAGCGTGTATCCCTATTAGTAGAGATGTACGAGCGCGTCTAACAAAACGACTCTACATACCATACACGCACTTGAACGTCCAAATATAGCGTGTCATATCTAGAGACGCCTTTGGACGTCCCAATATCGCGTCTCATGCCATGTACAGACGCTTTAGACAGCGTGTCTATGTGTTTTGAGACGGTCCGTGGGGAGACGCTCCAAAGACGCTTTACTAAGTCGACTCTATGGTTGCCTAGAGATGAAATAACATGTCTCTAGCTTTAGAATATGACGTCTCTACATGCAGTTTTTTTTGTACTAACATCCCATAATTTTGGTGGAAGCTATAAAGAAATATTTAAATGGGCTGTAGTGCAATTCCACAAACTGGACCAGATTTGAAAAACTAGGGGTAGTGCTCAAATATCCAAAGAATAAAAGATATTTTGGCATCAAGGTGGTTTAAAAACATCAGATGACATCCGCAAATTTTGGTGGGGTTTTTAAATAAACTTATCAAAGGGTTGTAGTGCTAAGGAGGCTCTAAGGCTTATGAAAAATCATTTTAAAGAAATAAAGCTCATGGGAAATAATTATGCAAATAAATCCTCTGATAAAAGAGATGTTTTTCTTGAGAGGGTATAAAAGTCCAATAAATTTTTTGAAAAGTTTTCACTTGGGGTGAAAACTCCACAATATCAAAGGAAAGAGAGGTTCTGAAATCAAAAGAAGATCCAGAAAGTAAAATTTTCAAACTCCTGGCAAAATTTTAATAAACAAAAATCTGGTTAAATTTTTGGGGTGTTACAACACTACCGCCCTTAAGAAAATAAATTCTAAATTTCTAAAATACGCTGGTCGCACCCGAGAGCACAGTGCTCCCTTTGGCTGACAGGTGGACCCGGGGCCCACTGTCGGCCTCTTCTTCTACCTCTGGCTCTCTCTTCTTCCTCTCTCCCGCGCTTTCCGCTTTCTCCACCGGCAACGCGTTTAGCGTAGGGCATCTAGGCCGTCTTCTTGGTAGTCTTGTGGCGTGCTAGCTGCCGGCGCAGCGTGCACTCACCTCGCGGGCCAGTGCGCTGTCGGCACTGCTCGTGGATTCTTCTCCGAACACCGGCGATCGAGCGACAAGCGGCGCTGGTGGACCTCGCCCACCGTACACCAATCTCGAGCTATAAAACGACCGCGGTTCTCCTTCTTCTTCCTCACACCTGGCCTCGCTTCTTCTTCTCCTTCCTTCTCCTCCATTCTGTTTGCAGGAGCTCGAGATGAGGCTCTAATGGCGGAGGTGATGCCGGACTGGTGCGTGATCCTGGTGTGCGGAGGGCTGGCGGCATTGCTGGGGTTCTCCGTGCTCCTGTGCGTGATGATCCTCTATGATCGTCGTGATGCTGCCGCCTGAGTGTTAGCTCTCCGCGGTGGCGGTGATCACGAGGATTAGGTGCGGTGTTTCGGGTGCTAACTACTGTCAGGGTGCCGGAGGTAACTTGTACCCAAGTGATTACCCACTAATCTCTCCTTCAGAGACTGTGGTGTGTTAGGGAGGTGATCAGTTAGATGCAATATGCGCACGAGGATTTGTAATCAGCGCTCGTGGTCGAGGGGTTGTGGTTGCGAGTCTGCTGTCGTGTTGCATGAATAAATGTCTATGTCGTGAAGAGATATATGCTGCAATAACTCAGGAAACGAAAATCTCACTTCAAAATTTATCGAGAGTGAAAGCAGCTACTCAAAATCAACAACAGTACAACTACTCACATTAATTGGAACCAAATATTTAATTTATCACGCAAATCTAGGACACAACACTTAAGTTGCAACACATACATAAATGCTAGAACAAAGAACACAGCAGTAATGTCTACAACGCAAACGGTAAATGGATAGGGTCCTGAGAAAACGTCTCTGGTACTGGGGCACACTCCTCTTCTACCGGGGGAAGCGGATTGACTAGTCGATGGATGCGCCTTTCCTGGTCGGGCCTCAGTGGTCTGCCAATGGCGACCCGAGGATTTAAATCAGCGAGGCTCTGGAGATAACCCATTACTCGTTGGGTCAAACGCTCTTGAGCGATGATGTACTGGGCAAGGTTGTCCAGTACTGGGTCTCTCTCGATTCGTCCACCGGGAAAAGATGCTACTTCTCCGGGTGCGGCGCGACTCAGGAAGTAATAAACCTCGTGTCTCTTTCTGTGTTGTGAGTTCGTTGAGTTCGTCCGCAAGATCTTAGTGAGCTAGAGCGTAGATCGGTAGGAGGGAAAGACTCCGTGCGCACCACAGTGTTTGAACCTTAAGGGTTTGACGGAACCCCACATCCGACAGTGGGCGGTTGGGTTTCTCGCGGAGTTACTGCGTGAAGTAACTCGCGCGATAAACATGGGGGCGTGGTGTCGTGGGCGCAGTAAATCCCACGATCGCCCCCTCGGCTTTGCAGCCTGTAGGCCTATAAGTAGGGGGAGGAGGGGGAGTGGCAGAGCGCGCACGTACCTCCTTCCCATTCTTTCCTCCTTCTTCCTCCTCTTGTCGTAGTGCCCCCAAGCCACGCTGAGCACTACGGTGGTCGTCTCTGATGAGCTCATCCTCCAATCCCACGCCCCCATGGCGCGCTCCAGAGCATGGGATGGCTCTGAAGTTCACGATGACCACATCGATTTCCTCTGCCAGACGCGGCGGCTGCCCGGCAAAGATTACGTGAAGGTCTGCCTCGCGCCGAAGATGGAGATCTCGCCGGCACCGGAGGAGGGCGAGCGGCTCGTCTTCCGCTTGCACTGCCTGCACGGCCTCGGCCTGCCGGCTAGCAGCTTCTTCAGGTCCTTCCTCGAGTTCTACGGTCTCCAGCCGCTCCACCTCACCCCGAACACGGTGGTGCTGCTGTCCGCCTTCGTCACCTTGTGCGAAGGCTTCCTTGGCGTCCTCCCCACCATCGAGCTCTGGGGGGAGTTCTTCTACATCAAGCTCGGCACCCTCGTCGCGGGCGTGCCGGCTCAATGCGGCGCGTTCATCACGGTACGGAGGCCGGCGGCTGAAAATCCGTTTCCTCCCATCCCGCTGATCCAAGTCGGTGAAGATGTGGCAGCGGTCGTACTTCTACGTGAAGAGCGTCTTCACGGAGGGCGACTGGGTCAACTTGACGGCTTACGAAGCCGGCCTGCCGGCTGGGAGGCGGCCCAACTCGTCGTACCGGGCTAGGACGCTGTCGCGCTCTGGAGGCGCCGCCATCGCACGGCTCCGAGTGCTGACACAGTCGGAGGGCCTGACTGGGCCCGACTTGCTATCCGCCTTCATGGCGCGCCGAGTGCTCCCACTCCAGAGCCGCTCTCACATGATCTGCCAGATGAGCGGACATCGGGACCCGAGTCGGCTGTGCACCAAGGAGATGCCTCACGCAGAGGTAGCTCACATGGTGAACTATCTTGCAAACTGCGAGCTCACGGAGGAGTGGCGGTTTGGCAAGGAGCCGTATTCACGCGTCAACCCCCCGCCTATGGTAAGTCATTTGTCTTTTTCTCTGTCTCTTTGTTGTCGAGTTCGTCCTGTCCAGCCTGACCAATCGGCCTTTGAACAGATCCCCCTCCTTCAGCCGGCAGCCGGCGCCACAGGGCCGGAGCGCCAATTCCTCCCTGACCGAGCGGAGAGCGACGTCGATGACCCCGACCTGGGGGCGGCGGCCTTGGAGGACGACAACGAGGGAGGAGGTGGCGAAACAGGCGGCTCGAGGCTCGGAGCCAGCCTCGAGGACTGACCTGACAACGACGCAGGGGAAGTCGCCCCACGCCACCAGCCAGGAGTCGGCCAGCTGGGCGCGAGCTTGTCTGCCACGCCGGACGCCCAAGGTGGCGCGAAGAAACGCAGGGCCGCGCCGAGCCTGTTCGGCAAGAGGTCAAGAAGCCAAGGGCTCGTCCGCGACCAAAGCGGGACGAGGCGGCCGCAAAGGGCATCCGCTTCCGCAAGGAGGTGAAGAAGCCGCAGCTGGTTTCCGCGTAAGTACCGCTTTTTTCTCGTACCTTCATTTTTTCCTTGTTGATTCTGTCTGAGCTTCTTCACTTTGTTTCCCTTGATCTAGGGCTCCACTCTCTCTCAAAAATCGGCTGCCGCCTCTATCATGGGGTCGGCAGAGACTTCCACCACCACTCGACGGATCGATCCGGCCGCCGACCTCCGGGAGGCGACGGAGCGGAACGCGCGAGAAGTGTGCGAAGAGCAGGAAGCCGCCCGTTTGGAAAAGGCGGAGGCCACCGCCTTGAAGAAACTGGCGGAGGCCGAGGCAGCCGACGCGGCGAAGAAGCAGGCTGAAGAAGCCGCGCACCGCCAGTCGGCGATTTTCATCACTCCCCTGAACTCCGCGTCGTCACCTCCGGAGTTCATGGCGCAGACTGAGGAGGCCGGCGATGAACACCCGGTCATGGAGAGGGAAGGCGGCGACGTCGCCATGTCGGACGTGATTGTGCCTCCACCGCCGCTGTCCGGGAGCGTGCAAGGCGAGTAGCCGGCGGACCCGCCGGTGCCGCCAACTGAAAACAAGGTGGCAACGGGCCTGACTCTTGAGGTCGGCACACCGACGCGTCGCCGACTTGCAAAGGCGGCTTCGGCGCCACGCCCGCTGGAGATTGGCGCCGCGAGCTCCTCAATCCCGGACACTGAGGCGACCAGCGTCGCGCCCACTGGGTGGGTGCGGGTTGGCGTGGCGGGCCCTCTGAACAAGGCGATGCTGGATGTTCGAGCCAAACTCCGCGCTGAAGCCGACGCCATCAAGAACAGCAACAAGGCGTATCTGGCATCGCGAGAGGCCATCCGGGTATGCTTCTTGCTTCTTCGTTTTTAACTCTTGTATTGCTTCGTGGGGGCGCGTCAGCGCACCCACTGGGTGTAGTCCCCGAGTTCCAGGCCGGCTGCTGAGCAGGCGGCGCGGAACTTTAACTAGCAGGCTCTGAGAGCTGATATCCTTGCTGCAGGATTATCATAACCTTCGTGCTGTCGCCTTCAACTCCAAGGTCCAGGAGTTGGATCAACATGCGGTCGACTTGTCGGAGAGCCGGAGTAAGTCTTCTTCCTTTTCCTGCGGGGGCGCGCTGGCGCACCCGCAGGCTGTAGTCCCCAGATTCGTGCCGATCGCTGGCGATCGGGCCGATCTCCCGCGATCGCTTCTTCTTTCGTTGATATTGATGACTCCTTTCTCCGCGGGGGCGCGCTGGCGCACCCGCGGGCTGTAGTCCCCGAGATTCGGGCCGACTGCTGAGCAGTCGGGCCGGATCTCCCCGGCGACTCTGCCTCTTCTCTGTTGGCAACTGATGCCTTCCCTTCTTCTTTTCTTCCACAGAGGCCAACGCCACCTTGCTGCAGCAGCTGGGCGAAGCCAACACTACGATGCATGCTAAGGAGGAGGAGCGCAGCAAGCTGGCTGAGGAGCGCGACCGGCATGTCCTGCAACTGGCGGAACAGGCGGAGCTTCTCAAGAAGGCCCAGAAGGAGGCGGAGGACAAGGAGACCGGCCTCCTTGCTGAGTTCGCGACCGAACGCTCCGCCTGGACCGACAAGGAGGCGATGCTGACTTCCGGCTTTCACGAGATCGAGGACATAGTCGATGGTGAGCTTCCCTCTTTTTCCTTCTTTGAGCTGCCGGCTGTTGGTCGAGCCGGCTTCTCGTCTCTAACTTTGGCTCTTTGCTTTCTGTCTTGGCAGACTTCTTCCCTGGTCACTCGGACGCCGCCAATCAGGCCATTGAAGCCGGTCGAGAAGGACGGAGGGTGGATGGCTCACAGATCGCCGCCGACGCCCCCCGAACCCTTAGCGAGCAGATCCTGAGCATCGAGGCCCGTCTTCAGCCGGCTCACCGAATGCTGCGCCGGCTTCAGCGTGTCGGTGCCCAGGCGATCGCCGCCCTGTGGCCGGACATGCCGGCACCGCGCACTCCTAGTCGGACTGCCGACTGGCTGGAGGTGGCGGCCGGCCGTCTTGAGGCCTGGAAAGGCTCCTCGGCCCGGGCTGGAGCGCGCCGGGCCTTGGAATTCGTCAAGGCGTGGTACCCTGGGCTGAGTCTAGCCCAGCTAGCCACGTTCCGGCTGGAGGCTCAGGAGGAGTTGGCGGTCGTGGAAGATGACCTTGTCAAGCGTGCGGCGTCAATCGCCGAGTACACCGCCACCAGCATCTTCGTCCCGGAGCGGGTTGAGAACGGCGCAGAGGCGCCACCAGAATGGTTCGGGCTGAACCCGGAAGACGGCGAGGACTCGGCGGAGGTGATCGACTCCAGCGGCGAGGCGGAGGGGGAAAGCGAAGAGGAGGCGCCAGAGATCGAAGCGGACGGCCATCCTCAGCTCGATCGCACCTCCAGCAACGAGCCACTCCCAACTCTGCCGGCTACCACTGGAGGCGACCAAGAGGAGACTGACCATCCGACCGCTCCACCAACCGGCACCACCGACTCCTCCGATCCACCAAACCCGTCTGCTGCTCCCTAGGCCGCAAGTTTATCTTTGCTTTACCTGTCTATCAGTCTCGACGAACTTGTTAATTTTGCACAATTCCACCCGCGGGGTGTATCTCAAACTTCTATTGAATATCGGCCAAGGGCCTTTGCTATGTAATATTTTTCCGAGTTCTATCTTTTCTTGCTTGCTGCTCTTTGGCTTTTTCCTTTGTAGCCTTCCCCTGGTTGTCGTCTTGCCAGCCGAACAGCCGCTCTGCGGACTACGGCTGGGTCAAGCACTTAGCTACTTCCGGGGAGGTAAGCACTTAGCCGTTTTAAGAACATTTTACCAAGTTAAGTAGAAGCCGGCCGGCCGGCTGCTCAACAGCCGGTCGTAGAAGGCGGGAAGCCGGCTTAAACTATGCACATGCTTTGTGTCCTTAGCCATTTTTCATGTGGGCACCCTTTCTACCTTGCTCCTGCCCACCAGACAGTCGCTCTGCGAGCTGCGGCTTTTAGCAGGAGACGGCTTAAGTGCCAACATATTACTTGTCCAGCTGCAGGAAGCATTTCATAGTACAAGGCGGCAAAACCCGGGCCGACTAGTCGGACCCGATACCAAGCGGCATAAAGAAAATGACACATTCATAGGCATAATTCTTATCATATAGATAAAAGAGGGCAGTCCCCGAGCT
The DNA here is from genome assembly GCA_021605145.1 of Aegilops bicornis. Classification (NCBI taxonomy): domain Eukaryota; kingdom Viridiplantae; phylum Streptophyta; class Magnoliopsida; order Poales; family Poaceae; genus Aegilops; species Aegilops bicornis. The sequence continues at coordinate 121,728,207 of CM038669.1, forward strand.
CTTCTCGGGGGACCCGGAGTCTTCGTACTTTAATATAAAAGGTAGCATGGTACATACTGCGTTAACTATAAAATCTTCGGAGGAGATTTGCATTCCATGGCCGCTCTGTCTCCTTGACAGAGTCGTCCCTTTTGCGCGCTCGAGGCTTCTGGGCATCGATCAGGTAGTAGGAGTCGTTGCCCAACACTTTGCTGATGATGAAGGGGCCTTCCCAAGGCGCTGAAAGCTTGTGCTGGCCGGCTGTTCGCTGGATCAGCCGGCGCACAAGGTCTCCCTCTTGGAAAGATCTCGGCTTGACCTTCCGATTGTAGTATCGGCGCCAGCTCTGCTGGTAGATGCTGGACCGGCTGAGTGCGAATAGCCAGCCCTCCTCCAGCAGATCGACGCCGTCTTGACGTGCTTCTTCTGCCTCCTCTTCGGTGTACATGGTGACTCGAGGGGAGTCGAATTCTATGTCCATTGGGATGACGGCTTCGACACCGTAGACGAGGAAGAAAGGCGTGAAGCCGGTTGACTTGTTCGGAGTTGTGCGCAGGCTCTAGAGGACGGCTGGCAGCTCGTCGAGCCAGCAGCCGGCCGAACGCTCCAGAGGCTCGACTAGTCGGGGCTTGATGCCGGACAAGATGAGGCCGTTTGCTCGCTCTACTTGGACGTTTGACTGTGGATGGGCAACGGACGCTAGGTCCAGCCAGATGCCCTGCATCGCGCAGAAACGGGCCAAGGAGCCTTTGGCAAAGTTTGTGCCATTGTCGGTGATGATGCTGTGTGGTATGCCATACCGAATGGTGATGTCGGAAACGAAAGTCACAGCAGTCGGACCGTTTAGCTACTTGATTGGTTTTGCTTCTATCCATTTGGTGAACTTGTCCACTGCGACAAGCAGATGAGTCATGCCACCTCGTGCAGTCTTGAATGGTCCCACCATGTCCAGGCCCCAGACAGCAAAGGGCCAGGCAATGGGGATAGTCTTGAGTGCAGAAGCCGGCTGATGTGGCTTGGAACGGAACTTCTGGCACCCTTTGCATTTCTGGACCAAGTCTTTGGCGTCTTCTAGAGCAGTCGGCCAGAAAAAACCATGGCGGAAAGCTTTGGCGACAAGTGCTCTTGAAGTCGCATGGTGGCCACATTCGCCTTGATGGATTTCTTTTAGGATTGCTTAGCCTTGCTCCGGCTCCATGCAACGCTTGTAGACACCAGTGACACTGTGCCTCACAAGCTCTCTGTTGACTATGGTGTATGCTGCTGCCCGGCATTGCACTTGCCGGGCCGAGATCTCATCAGTCGGCAGCTCTTTGTGCACCAGGAAGTTGAGGATGGGCTGGGCCCATGAAGGTGATGCGATTTCTTCGACTGCTAGGACTGCTACTTGCACAAGGGCGGTTGGGCCAGGAGGTGGCGGGTTGGAGTCAGCTGCCGCTGCCGCTTGCTGAGTTGATGAAGTCCCCGGGCCGATTGCAGCAGTCCCAGCGGGCTCTCAAGTCCCAGGCTGGCTGCTGCGATCCACAGGCCAGGTTCTGAAGTCCCCGAGGCGGTGCGATTGCCGCCGCCCCGAGCCGCTGCCGGAATTCCCGTGCCGGCTCTTTGGAGCTCTCAAGTCGGATCCGATGCGTCGGGAAGGAGCCGCACGAAGATAGAATCCGACTCTGGCGATGGCAGCCGACGGCTTGAGGAGGCGTTGTAGGGCGACGCCGGTCGTTATTGCTAGACGGGTGGAGCCGATTCGTGCCAAGGCATCTGCTTGCTCATTGTCATTTCTTGGCACATGGAGAAACTCGCACCCTTCAAAATATCCACTGAGTTGCTATACGAGGAAGCAGTAGCTCGCCATGTTTGCATCTTTGGTGTCCCAGTCGCCTGACGACTGCTGGACCACCAAGTCAGAGTCACCATTGCACAGCATCTAGCGAATGCCGAGCTCTTTGGCAAGCCGGAGCCCGTGAATGACTGCCTCGTATTCACCGATGTTGTTGGAGCCGGCAAAATGGATTTGCAGCACATATCTGAGCTTGTCGCCTTTGGGAGAGGTGAGGACGATGCCGGCTCCCAAACCGGTGCGCATCTTGGAACCATCAAAATGCATCCGCCAATGGGTGGAGTCGGGCGCTGGCGGCAGGTACTGGGTCTCGGCCCAGTCGACTAGGAAGTCGGCCAGCGCTTGAGACTTGATGGCGGTGCGAGGCTGGTAGTAGATGGTGTAGGGGGCCAAATCGATGGCCCATTTGGCCACTCGGCCTGAAGCATCCAGGCTCCAATGATCTCGTCCAGTGGAGCTGTGTAGACCACAGTGATTAGGTGCTCTTTAAAATACGGCTTCAATTTCTTGGCGGCAAAGTGCACGCCGTAGCACATCTTCTGGTAGTGGGGGTAGTTTTGCTTGGAAGCTGACAGCACTTCACTCAGGTAATACACCGGTCTCTGGACTGGTAGTGCCTTGCCTTCCTCCTTGCGCTCTACCACTATGACTGTGCTGACCACTCGGCTGGTGGCGGCGATGTAGAGGAGCATGGGCTCCTTAGGAGTCAGAGCCGCCAAGACAGGTGGAGTAGTCAACATATTTTTGAGCTGGAGAAAAGCTTCATCCGCCTTGTCGTTCCACTCGAAAAAAGTGGTCTTCTTCATGAGCTGGTACAGGGGAAGAGCCTTCTCTCCCAGCCGACTGATGAAACGGCTGATGGACGCCAAACAGCCGGTGAACTTCTGCACATCCAGCTGTGGGGTGGGCACTTCTATCCTCTCGATGGCCTTGATCTTCACAGGGTTGCACTCTATGCCGCGCTCTAAGACCAGGAATCCAAGAAGCTGGCCAGCTGGTACTCCGAAGACGCATTTCTCCGGGTTGAGCTTGATTTGAAATCGGCGCAAGTTCTCAAAGGTCTCCTTGAGGTCTTTTAGCAGCGTTCCACACTTCTCCGTCTTCACCACAACATCGTCCACATAAACACGGGCATTTCTGCCGAGTTGTTTGAGGAGGCACTTCTGCATGCAACGTTGAAACGTGGCGCCGGCATTGCTCAAGCCGAACGTCATGGTCAAGTAGCAAAAGGATCCAAATGGTGTGATGAAGGCGGTCCTCAGTCTGTCGGCCGGGTTCAGCTTGATCTGGTGATACCTTGAGTATGCATCCAAGAAACTCAACAGCTCGCGTCCGGCTGTGGAGTCTATCACTTGGTCAATTCTCAGCAAAGCAAGCGGGTCTTTGGGGCAGGCTTTGTTGAGGCTGGTGTAATCAATACAGATGTGCCACTGCTTGTTTTTCTTCAGCACAAGGACTGGGTTGGCCAGCCATTCTGGAAAGAACACTTCCATGATGAAATCGGCTGCCAGCAGCCGGGCTATCTCTTCTCCAACGACTCTTCTCTTCTCTTCTGACAAGCGGCGCAAGGGTTGCCTGACTGCCTTGGCATTAGGCCGGACATGTAACTTGTGGTCGGCAAAATCCGTCGGAACACCCGGCATATCTTTAGGTGACCATGCAAAGATGTCCCGATTCTCACGGAGAAAATCGACGAGCTCGCCTTCCTATTTGCTGTCGAGGTTTGCACCTATGATGGCGTACCTCTCCGGGTGCTCCGGTTCCAAGGGTATCTTCTTTGTCTCTTTGGCCGGCTTGAACGAGACCTCGGCTTCCGACTCCTTGGGGTTGGGTGACATCTCCGGCTGCTTGCCTGCCATCACCACAACACGGTCAAGGAGCCGCTTCTCGGCCGCGATCACAAGTGACTCGGCCAGCCGGCTGCTATCTGCTGCGCAAGCGGACAACTTCTTGTAATCCCCTGCTATGGTCAGAATTCCCTTGGAACTCGGCGTCTTCATCTTTAGGTAGGCACAATGGGGGACCGCCATGAACTTGGCCAGAGCAGGCTGGCCAAGCAGTGCATGGTATGGGCTCTCAAGGTTCACCACCTCAAACCAGACTGGCTCTCGGCGGAAGTAATCTTTGTGTCCAAAGAGGACGTCTATCTGGATCTTGCCGGTTGGTGAGCAGAAAAGGCCAGGAACTATGCCATGGAAAACGGTCCGGCTGGGCTGAAGCTGCCTTTGTTTGATTCCTAACTTCTCCATGGTATCCTTGTACAGGATGTTGATGCTGCTGCCGCCATCTATCAGAACTCGGGAAAAGCGAGCAGCTCGCCTATCAGTGGCAAAGGTGACTGAGCGAGTCCTGGACTAGGGGGTGTCCGGATAGCCGAACTATCATCTTTGGCCGGACTCCTGGACTATGAAGATACAAGATTGAAGACTTCGTCCCGTGTCCGGATGGGACTCTCCTTGGCGTGGAAGGCAAGCTTGGCCATACGGATATGTAGATCTCCTACCATTGTAACCGACTCTGTGTAACCCTAACCCTATCCGGTGCCTATATAAACCGGAGGGTTTTAGTCCGTAGGACGAACAACAATCATACCATAGGCTAGCTTCTAGGGTTTAGCCTCTCTGATCTCGTCGTAGATCTACTCTTGTACTACCCATATCATCAATATTAATCAGCAGGAGTAGGGTATTACCTCCATCTAGAGGGCCCGAACCTGGGTAAAAACATTGTGTCCCTCGTCTCCTGTTACCATCCGCCTAGACGCATAGTTCGGGACCCCCTACCCGAGATCCGCCGGTTTTGACACCGACATTGGTGCTTTAATTGAGAGTTCCTGCGTTGCCGCCCGTCGGGAAGGATGCCTCATCCCGTCTTTAAAGGCGATACTATCGCCAAAGGAGCCTTGGCCACTGGTTAGACTCTTGACTAGGTGGTTTTCTTATGACCGCCCGGTTATTACCAGCGCCCGACGATGACTTCTCGAGTCATCGAAACCAATCTTCACGTTAACTCGGAACTTGCCGAGCAGTTAGATCCGATCGAGCTCTCCTCCGTAAACGAGCTCTTGGATCTCATCGCCGCCTTGGGAGTCGCCACAGACTGCGACCAGATCGGGCCTAAAACTGATCTGAGAGAGATCAACTCTCCCCAAGCTACCCATCATGTTGCTGTGATAGAGGAGCAATACAACGATTCTTCTTCTAGATTAAGGACTAGCTACGTCCGGATTCCCGATCCCTCCATGCCGGATTCCCGCAGAGGGACGGATGTCGATCAAGCCCTAAACTTAAAGTCAGGCGGCGGGTTGGATTCACTAGATAGCATTCAAAAATCCAAACTTCCAAGTTCGGAAACTTGTCGGCCCCTGAGTTTTAAATTGGACCGGGTTCCGGATCTAGTTCCACCCGCCCACCCAAACATTAGCGATCTATCCCGAATTCGGCAAGAGCCCGCTGAAACAGTACATCATTACTGGGCCCGATTCCTCCTGGTTATGGACAGGATAAAGGACTACCGAGAGGAGGACGCAATCTCACTTTTCTGCAATAATTGCCTGGACAAGGGAATCCTAAAAGCCATAAGTCGTCGCGAAATTACACGCTTTGATGACTTGGTGACCATAGTACAAAAGCACTGTGCGATGGAGAGTGCTTGGAAAACCGAAAGTAAATTTTGGGATAATCAGGCCCCGAATACAGCCCTAATCCAAAATAAAAGGGTGCATCATCACCAAGCACCTGGGTTATACATCAAAAAACAAAAACCCCCTAAAGGGCATGGAACCGCGTCTTTGGAGGGTTGGCTAAAGCGGACCTGCAAAGTTCATAGCACAGAGGGCGCCACTCCAACTCATAGCCTTCGAGCATGTTGGATACTACGGCAGGTGGCCAAAGGTGGCGAAGAGCTTCTAGCCTCAGAAACCCAGCCCAGCAACACCAGTATGGTATTAACAGTCTTCGAGACTTTCGCATCAAATAACATGCGGAAACGAACACTCCATAACCTTCTTTGAAGTCTACCAAGTAGCAACAATAAATCCATGGAGTGACACGGCTATTACCTTTAATGCTAGTGACGAACCCAAATTCCGAACAGCCCGAGCACCAGCCGCATTGGTCATCAGTCCAATAGTGGACGGCTTTCGCCTTACTAAGGTAATCATGGATGGCGGCATCGGACTAAACCTCATCTACGAGGAAACCCTCCGAAAAATGGAAATAGACTTGAACCGCATTGAGCGAAGCAGCACAACCTTTAGAGGAATAATCCCTAGCCGGAAGCATGCTGCACAGGAAAAATCACACCGACGTAGTGTTATTTCGCCCGGACAATTACAGGTCCGAGGAGGTCACATTTCAAGTGGCCCCGTTCAGCAGCGGATATCACGCTTTATTAGGGCGAGAGGCATTCACAATTTTTCAAGCTATACCCCACTATGGATACACGAAGCTTAAAATGCCCGGACCTAACAGAATCATCACTCTCGCTAGTGATCCGAACATAGTACTCCGCGCCGAAAACAAGACAGCCGCACTAGCCCTCGAGGCACTATCCGAAGCCCTAGTGGCCGAGGAACTCACTGCGATGCGCTCCATGGTGAACAGGGACGATGTGATACTTGATAAAAGATAGAAGTCCACCTCTTTTAAACCAGCGGATGAAATAGTCAAATTCCAAGTCCACCCAACGGACCCTGCAAAGATGGCCTCCATTGGGGCACAATTAAAACCTGATGTAGACGCCGCACTATGAGAATTTCTACGAGAAAAGCGGGACATTTTGCTGGCACCCTTCGACATGCCAGAATCCCACGTCGGCTGGCCGAGCACAGCCTAAATATCCTAAAAGGATTCAAGCCGATCAACAGGCTCTTGGCGCTTTTCGAACCCAAGAGACAGGCCATGGGAGAGGAGCTAGCCAAACTTCCGGAAGCCGGATTCATCGGAGATATAAAACATCCGGACTGGCTAGCAAATCTGGTGATGGTACCAAAGAAGGATAAATCCTGGCGCCTATGTGTTGATTTCAAAGACCTTAATAAGGCTTGCCCAAAGGATCCCTTCCCCCTCCCTCGCATTGATCAAATTATCGACGCTACATCAGGACACGACTCATTGTGCTTCCTCGACGCGTACTCCGGCTACCACCAAATCAAGATGGCGGAGCCAGACCAAGCAGCAACAGCATTCATCACTCCATACGGCCCATTCTGCTTCAACACAATGCCCTTCGGGCTCAAAAACACCGGTGCAACATATCAGCGCATGATTCAGACATGTCTGGCAAACCAGATCGGCAAAACAGTGGAAGCATATGTAGATGACGTGGTCGTCAAATCCAAGCATGTCGAAACTCTAGTAGACGACTTGAGGCTCACATTCGACAATCTCCGAAAATATGGCATTAAGTTCAATCCGGAAAAATGTGTCTTCGGCGTTCCAGCCGGAAAGCTCCTGGGCTTCATTGTGTCCGGTAAAGGAATTGAAGCAAACCCAGCCAAGATCCGAGCTCTGTCACAATTGGATATTCCAAAAGACCTCAAACAAATACAAAAATTGACTGGATGCGTAGCGGCTCTAAGCCGCTTTATTTCCCGTTTGGGAGAAAAAGCGTTACCCCTTTACCGCCTCCTCCGGCGCACCGAACACTTCGAGTGGACGGATGCCGCCACGGCCGGACTCGAAGAAATAAAAGCCATATTGGCAACAAATCCAGTCCTGGCCGCCCAACGTGGGTGAACCAATGCTATTATATATCGCCGCAACACATCAAGTTGTCGGTAGCGGTGCTTTCGTCGTCGAGCGAGAAACGGACGGACACAGGTTCCCTCTTCAAAAACCGGTTTACTATGTGTCCACTGTCCTAACTCCATGCAAGTCCCGGTAGCCACATTATCAAAAGATAGCATACACGGTGTTCATGGCATCCCGGAAGCTGCGACACTACTTTCAAGAGTGTTCGATAACGGTAGCCTCTGAAGTACCTCTTAATGACATTATAAACAACCGCGACGCGACGGGCCGGATTGCTAAATGGGCCATAGAGCTCCTTCCATTCGACATAACCTATAAGCCACGGAGAGCTATTAAGTCGCAGGTTTTGGCCGACTTCATGGCCGAATGGACCAAAGCCGAACTCCCTAAAGAGTACGGCGCATACTCCAATTGGATCATGCACTTTGACGGCTCCAAAATGTTGGCCGACCTAGGGGCTGGCGTCGTCCTGACGTCCCCAACCGGGGACACAGTCCAATACGTCCTTCGAGATAATGTATACGGACTCCAACAACACAGCCGAATCTGAGGCCCTTACGCACGGCCCTACGGATGGCGGTCTCCATGGGCATTAAACGCCTAGAGGTGTGTGGGGATTCGAACCTCGCGATATCTCAAATAAACGGAGACTTTGATGCCAAAGATCCAAAATGGCAGCGTATCGCAATGCGGTCCTAAAAATGTCAAGACGCAGTTCAAGGGCTCGAATTTCATCATATAGCCCGGATAACAACCAGCGGCAGATGTATTGGCATGCATCGGCGCAAAACGCGATGCCGTCAGCCCAACATCTTCACAGAACGGCTGTTCAAGCCATCCGTACTATGGGAAGGGGAGTCCGGAAATAACAATCCGGACCCAACCGCACTGCCTGACACCGAACACTCTGACACAATCGGAGGCTCTGCCAACGAGATAACAACCTCCGCCCACGAAATAATGGCGGTTATCGCCCCATGGACGGAACCATTCCTAGGCTACCTAACTAGGCAGGAACTCCCCGAAGACCAAAATGAGGCTCGCTGCATAGTACGGCGATCCAAAGCCTATAAAGTCCATGAGGGAGAGCTCTATAAGAAAAGCACAACAGGAGTCCTTCAAAGGTGTATCTCCGAAGAAGAAGGGCGAAACCTCCAGGCTGAAATTCATGCCGGACTGGGTGGGCACCACGCCGCAGCCCGGGCCCTTGTAGGCAAGGCCTTCCGTACAGGATTTTATTGGCCGACGGCCGAGGCAGATCTTGAGGATTTTGTCCAACGATTAGTCGGTTGCCAGATTTTTGCTTACCAAAGCCAAATGCCACCCACCGCCCTCAAATCTCTACCAATCACCTGGCCGTTCATGATGCAGGGGCTTGACATGGTTGGACCCCTTAAGGGAGGAACCCACAAGCAAAAATACCTATTGGTCATGGTGGATAAATTCACCAAATGGATAGAGGCCAAGCCTGTTAAAGCGGCAGAATCCGGGCGGTGATAGACTTCATATCGGGGTAGTGCACCGTTCTGGCGTCCCCACAGTATCATCACCGATAACGGCACCAACTTCACGGCCGATGAGGTCAAATTATGGTGCAAAAACATGGGCATCAAGCTCGATTACGCTTGATCTATCACCCCCAAACCAACGGCCAAGTCGGCGAGCAAATGGTCTAATCATGAGCGGCATTAAACCCGGACTAGTGCGGTCCCTCAAGGAATCTAACACGCCTTTGGGTTGAGGAGCTTGACTCCGTACTCTCGGGGCTGCGGACCACGCCGAATCATACTACGGATTCACACCATTTTTATGGTGTATGCGCAGAGGCGATCTTGCCCTGCGACATAATGCATGACTCACCTCGCGTGCGCATGTATGAAGAAAGAGAAGCCGAGCTCGATCGGCAGGATAGTTTGGAAGCATTGGAGGAGGAGCGCGACGTGGCAAAAGCTTGTTCCGCATTTTATCAACAGCAGCTCGAAGATATCAAAGCGAGGAAATGCGGGCCAAAGCCTACAACGTTGGCGAACTAGTTCTACGCTGCCGGACAAGAAAAACTACAAACTCAAGCCCAAATGGGAAGGTCCCTTCATCATCGACCAGGTCGACGGCGGAGCATACCGTCTGCGAAACGCATCGGATAACCGACTCGAGCCGAACCCATGGAACACAGCCCGTCTACGAAGATTCTACGCCTAAGTGCAGGACTCCGAGTTCGTCTCCTTCCTCCGTCCACATTTTCTATTTTTGATGTCTTTTATTTCTCTCCTTCCTCCTCTTTCTTCTCGAAGCCTTTAGAGGCTCGTTTGCGCTTTTTCGCACATACTTGACGCGCTGTCCGCGCTCATTATACCTGGGGGCTTCTTTAACAGAAGCTTATTTATACGGGCTTCATGCCCAACACATGCGTCAAACTTCCGCATGTACCTTTTACTCACCATTATATGCATCGATATGACTTAAGTTTTGGCCAAGCTGGGTTGCACGGCTCTGTGCTTACCCCTACGTTCCCGATTGTTCGGCTAGGTGGTAAAGGGAGCACCTCTGCGATTATTACTGCCGGGTCAGCCGGATGTGTACCTCGGTAGGTGAAGCCGAAAGCTAGCGTTCTTAAGGGAATATTCAGTCGGTGAACTGAAAGATGATTTTTTAACTATTTATCCATCTGCCCCCAGATGATTTTCTGCTTTCTTAGCAGTTTGGACATGCACTTTAGGGAATGCCTCCCAGGGAAAGGAACCCTTATCGGAACTATTCTCCCTGGAAGATGTTTCTTACTATCCATGTAATATAACATAACTAGTTGGGCACTTGTCTGATACAGCAATAATGATCCATATGCCTTGTCTCCATGCATGCCCCGGTTCTTACATAACCGCGAGGGTATACGGACACACTCCGGACTATTGGGTCCCGAGGTCGAAGCGAAAAGGTCCGCTATGACAAACGATCTACAATCTGGCTAGAAGACATTTTTCATGTCATATTCAATTACATAGTCAACTCGACTAATTGTATTCCTTCTCAATGCCATCTAATAGGCTATCTAATTTACAATCTTCTTTGGGAATATTTGGCGGCCAATTCTACTTGGCCGTACACTAACTTACAGGATCTCCTTCCCATCAGGCCCCACAGTGCGACCTCGGCCATGTGGTTTGGGTCAACCCTCGTGTACCGCGTCTTTACCATGGCCCGAGCCTCCTGGCGCCTTGACGGTGAGCCGATATCTTCCATAGTCGGAAGCGCCGCCGTGCTCTTTGAAGCCGCTCTGCCAGCTCCCCAATGCCTTGAGGCGAGGAGATAGGTGGCCACAAGGCACAGGCGACGCCTTTCATCACCTGCCGAACTTCGTTAGGTACCGGTACGCAGTTCGGGAAGAAGATCACCCGAAGAACTGGGCATCTCCTCCTCAGGACGACCTGTGAGCAAACCTACATACATGTTTATGTTAGTCGCCTTCCTCGCCGAACTCATTCAAAGTTTGTTCAAGCACTTACCGAAAATGCCGCGACGAAGCCGCCGATTCTCCTTTACGGAGTTAGACAACTGGGCACGAATATCCTTTAGTTCCTCACCCAGTTGGGTGTTGGCATCTTGGAGGTTATTTTTCTCCTGCCGCACCCTCGTAAGCACGCTCTCGCCGGCCTTGAACTGGCGCAAAAGCTGTTGCTTGTCCAGATCTAGTCCGGCGCCATCTGCAATATTATTGTCAGATTTACACACACGCCGCACTTCATAAACTATTTATCTTTTAAGGCATATATTACCAGAGGGGGTCTCTGTGGTTCCCCCTGTAGTGGCTAGTGCGGCCTCAAGTTGGGCCTTGCATTCTTCAAGCTCCTGGGACAGTCGGGTATTCTTTTTTGTAAGATGTTGCATAACAAATGATCCTTAAATCAGTTATTCTAACTATTTTAAGTCTCAGGGCTCTTGGCATATATAACCGTCAAATTTCCTCACCCGTATGTCCTTTACATACTGCTCCGTGGCTCGCTAGACCATCTTGAGCGGCGCACGGAGGTGCGCATCTCCCGAATTGAAGGCATTCAAGGCCTCTTGGGAGAAACATGCGTCACGAAGAACTGTCCGGTGGCGCCTGTGATTCATGGCGCTCTCCACCTCGGAGTTGGTGGTGGACAGTCTATCGGCATCCTCTGTCGGAGGAGCATCTGACGCACGCCTCGTGCTCGCCTCCGCTTCTGGACCCGGCTTTGGAGCCTGGCTGGCGGAGGTTCGATTGGCAACCTCTACGGACTCAGTCCGGCGAGCGCTCTTTTTTCTGAAAAGAGCACCAGCGTTAGTACGCCTTCCAGGAATCAATCACAGGAATATGGTGACGCGCCATACCGTTCTTGGCGGAGTTTCGATCCGGACCGCACTTCTTTTTTAACCTGCGGGCCGTGCCGCCCCTTGTTGGCTAAGCCGCCTTGAGCTCGGCCTCCGCCTCGAAGGCACCCCTGCGAAACACCATTAGTATACGGTGATCAAAAAAATAAGCACGGATATGTCATTATCGAGTATTGGGACCTCGGTCTCGATTACTGTGAAATTTGGAAGTATTCCGGGGTAATCGGCCGTAATGGCAACCAAAGCATTGTCGATGCTAAGTTGGTGGAACACCCCGTCGATCAGCTCCACCTTTATATCCGGGTCCTCTTTGGAGGACGGATCGAGGGACCATTCCGGATCCTCGGGTTGTGGGGGTGGGCTGTGTATCTTCTCCACGGGCCGGCGCAGTTCCTGCATAGAAACCATAAAATGAGATATTTAACCACGGAAACATGGATCGGACAGGCCACAAAGATATTTGCTTAACCAACTTCGAGGATTATTCGAAGAAAACCCGCTCAGTGGACTGACGTGGAGAAAATCCTCCTCTTCCCCTTTGTACATGGCGGACAAGGTCTTCACTAGTTCGGTAACCGATCCCGGCCCTTTGCGGCCATGGCGGGTGGCATCATCCTCCCCGTTGAAGTCCCACATGGGGTGGCCCCTATATTGGAGCGGCTGCACTCCCCTCATAATACAGATTGCCATGACTCCAATCATGGTCAATCCGGCATGAGCCAGTAATCTTATTCGGCTCATCAAGTAAAGGACGTCCCGGTCATTTTCCCTCTAGGGGCTCTGCGGGCGCCAGCTTAGGTGCTTCTTCAGAGGAGCGTTGCTAAACTCTGGAAGGCCGATCCGAACAGGATCCGGCAGCGGGACGTCCTCCATGTAAAACCATTCCGAAGGCCAGTCTTCAGACGCCTTCTTCGGGGTTCCAGATAGATATCCGGTCCCGGCGATGCGCCATAGTTCGGCTCCGCTCACTTGATATATTGACCCCTCATGAGAACGGGGTACAAGGCAGAATAATCTCTTCCACAGTGCAAAATGAGCCTTGACGCCCAAGAACAGTTCGCAAAGGGCCACGAAGCCCGCGATGTGGAAAATGGAGGCAGGTGTAAGGTGGTGCAACTGGAGTCCGTAGAACTCCAAGAGCCCCCGGAGAAACGGATGAATTGGAAATCCGAGTCCTCTTACTAGATAAGAGATAAAGCATACCCGCTCTCCTTTAGAGGGGTTGGGGACACTCTCCGCTTGCTTTCCGCCCTTGTAGGTGGCAAGTCCGGCTCGAACCGGAACCATGAAGGCCGGGGGAAGGAATCCCTTGGTTTGGAGTGTCACTAGCTCGCAATGCGAGACTGAGCATCTCTCCCAATTTCCAGGCTGAGGGCTGGGAGCGCGAGAGGAGGAGCCGCGTCGACTGTCCATGGTGGAATGGATTTTTGTCGAAGGCACTCCGATGAAAGCTCGCGGAGGGGGGATGGTGTGACTCAGATCTAGATCCTCGTCCCTTTTATATAGGAGGCTCATTTGCGTAGCTAGGGGGATAAGTGTAAAAATACCCTGGCTTTTCGCATTCATTCAAACACGTGGAAGATGGCCATTATTGGGCGTGGAAGCCAAGGAGCGCAGCATTTATCAGAAGCCGGACACTATTCGACAAGTATATGGAATTTGGAGAAGAACCCGCCTTGCAATGCCGAAGACAATCAACACGCCAGACTTATCATCATTGAAGCCTGGTTCGGGGGCTACTGAGGGAGTCCTGGACTAGGGGGTGTCCGGATAGCCGAACTATCATCTTTGGCCGGACTCCTGGACTATGAAGATACAAGATTGAAGACTCCGTCCCGTGTCCGGATGGGACTTTCCTTGGCGTGGAAGGCAAGCTTGGCGATACGGATATGTAGATCTCCTACCATCGTGAACCGACTCTGTGTAACCCTAACCCTATCTGGTGTCTATATAAACCGGAGGGTTTTAGTCTCAGAGGACAAACAACAATCATACCATAGGCTCGCTTCTAGGGTTTAGCCTCTCTGATCTCGTGGTAGATCTACTCTTGTACTACCCATATCATCAATATTAATCAAGCAGGAGTAGGGTATTACCTCCATCGAGAGGGCCCGTACCTGGGTAAAAACATTGTGTCCCTCGCCTCCTGTTACCATCCGCCTAGACGCACAGTTCGGGACCCCCTACCCGAGATCCGCCGGTTTTGACACCGACATTGGCATCCAGAACCAGGGCGTAGGAACCGGGATTGGGCATCACTTCCGAGTGGCCGGCTCTGCTCCAGCTGATGGGCTTCTCGGACCAATGCATGAATTCGGGGGTCTCTGATGCTACTGCATTCACTTCTTGCTATCGTTGCCGTCCACTGTGCTTGTCGTCGGCCACGCTGGTGAACACGACATAAGCTTTGTGCTCTTCAGGATACTCGTCTTGTATGGCTCCGACTGGTCGAACCGCCGGCTTCTGGGGGGAGGAGCTGGCGGCTGCCCAGCAGGCGGAGGAGGCAGAAGGCCATCTCCCTTGGCGATCCTGGTGAGCCAATGGCACTTCCGAGTGGTGTGGTTGGACGGCTTCGCGCCACTGTGGAACTTGCAGGGCGCGTCAAGAGTCTGCTCATACGAGAAAGCAGGTAGCCAATTGGGCTTGCCGCCCTTCTGGCGCTTGGATGGAGGCTGCCCTTCCGGCTGCTGGTCTTCGACTGTCGCCACCTGCCGACTTGTGGAAGCCGTCTGCATGGCCTTGCGCTTGTTGTCACTTGGTTGTTGGCGCCGACTGGTGTCGCCAGCCAGGGTCCGAGGAGCCCGAGGGGCCACTTTGCCAGATGCATCAACTTGGATTTCTGCCTTCATGGAGGAGTCGGCCGTGGCATATTTATTTTGGTATGATCAGCAGCTCGATGAGGGTCGTCGGCTCGTCGCAGAGAAGTCGGTGCTTGAGGAGGGTGCCCTCTCGGCAGCCAACGGTGAAGTACTCGATGGCCTGTACCTCGTGCACGCCTTTGCAAGAGTTACGAAGCTCGGCCCAGCGCGTGAGGTAGTCGCGAGTCAACTCGCTAGGGCCTTGTACGCACAAGGAGAGCCGGCGAGGTTTGGGCGGCCGCTTGTACGTGCTGGTGAAGTTGCGGATGAAGGCTTGGGTGAAGTCGACCCAGCTGTTGATGCTGCAGGGCTTCAGGCTGTTCAGCCATGTCCGGGCCGTGCCCTAGAGCATGAGCGGAACTTACTTCACAACAATGCTCTTGTTGCCATTCGCGATGGTGATGGCTGCGGAGTAGTCGACCAGCCAGTCCTCCGGCTTCACGGAGCCGGTGTACTTGGGCGTGTCCCTTGGGAGTGTGAACCCTTTGGGGACGGGCTCGTCTCAAATGCGGGGGCCAAAACAAGGCGGACCCAGCTCATCTTCTTCTTCTAGCGCCAGGGATCGGTGGAGACGGTCGATCCGGTCACGTGCATCATTCTCTCCGACTCCCTCTCGGCGGCCAAGGCGGTCGCCGAGTGTCGGGTGTTCAACAGGCGGCGGGGAGACGCGCCTTTCCCTGTGAGGGGGAGGAGGCGGACAGTCATCTCGTCGTTCCACTGCTCTCGGGCGGCCGTCTTGGTCGCGCTCAATGGTGATGCGAGTCCGGCTGCGGCTGGCAGCCAGCTCCTTGTCTCTTCTTCCGCGGACGCCACCAGTCGGCGTCCGAGATGTCGCACCTTGATCTCGGCGGGGAGGCAGATCGTCATTTTGCCTGTGAGGCGCCTCAGTGCGGCAACCGGCCTCGTGCTGCTCAGCAGCCGCGTCGAGGAGTCGCTGGACGCGCTCCGCCATCTGGCAACGCTCTTCGCCCTCGAACTTGTCCAGCTCTTCTGCTGCCGCCTGGGCAGCTCGGATATTTTCCGCAGGCGTGGCGTAGATGGGGCGATCTGCCCCGAACAGGTTGGCAAAGGCCACGTCGCGCTACCGGACCGTGCCAAGGCGGCTGGGCCCACCGGGAGCTGGCGTGCCGCCCACAGCATGGTCCGTCTCGCGCTGGTAGGCCTCCGATAGGCGTCTCATGCTGGCCAGCTTCTTGGCGCCCTCGACGAGCTGGATGCGGCGTGCCTCCAGCATCTCGGCGTTGGCATCTTCTGGGATGGGCGCCGCCAGGTCTTGAAGTGCCGCATCAAGCGGGTCATGAGCACCTCCGATGGAGTGCTCGCTGTGGCCGATGACTAGCACCTCCGTGACGGCGCTTTTGCCGCTCTCCGTGCGAGGAAGCGGCTCGCGTAGACCACCATGTTGGTGGGGAACGCATCAAGCGACGCAGTGTCGGAATCGACAAGCATCGGGTCGGTGGAGCCAACAGACTCCAAGTCTACAGCAGGCTCGTTGGCAACGTGGAGCTGATCGAGGAGACTGACGAGGCGGCTCTCAGGGCCATCATTGCCCGCATCAGACACTGGCTCGAGAGGCGAACCTCGCCAACAAGGTCGGCGAGGCAGCTTCGCCGGGCGAACTCCAATTGTCTGTGGCGCGAACTCCGTCTGGCGTTCGAGCTGGCTGCGCTTCGCCCGAGGAGGAAAAGGTTCCCGTCGAACAGGTCTCCGGACGACGGTGCACCTCGCCCCATGGTGGGCGCCAAATGTCGGGGGTTGGGTGCGACATATGCCAATGGATGGCTTATCATAGTGGGAGCAAGTAGAACGTCGCCGGTGCCTGGAAGCGGGATAAGGCGTAGACACAAACGCCGACGCACTTTACCCAGGTTTGGGGCTCTCCTAGGAGATAACACCCCTAGTCCTGCTCTGCAGGGTCTCCGCATGATCACTAAGGCACAAGTGGTACAATGGTGCTCCTCGAGCTGTTTGCTAGAGGTAGGAGAAGGCAAGGCTAGCTCTCTCATTTCTCTATGGGTTGGTCTAGTTCTAACAGGTTGGGAACCCTTTGCATGGGTGCCCTGGGGGGTTTATATAGGCCTACCCCCCAAGGGGTACAATGGTAATTCGGCCAGGTGTAGGGCCCGGCTGTCGATTTCTTGACCGCCCGGCTTCTCACGGCTGCTAGGCCGCCGCTGGTGGGCCCCGCTGATGCAATGCAGAATTCGACAGGCCGCCTCCGCCGCTCTCGGGTCTTGTCGGCTGCTGATCACTATAGCCACAACACTAATGGCGCAGGCTTGGTCAGGGGATCATGGCTACAGCTCCGCCGCCTGGCGGGCGATTACTTTAGCCACTCTGCGTCTCGTCTGGTTAATGGCGCATGGGTCCCGAGGAAGGGGCGGGCCGACTGCTGGGGGCCGACCTCCCTCGGGTCCGACTGGTGGGGCTCTAGCCGCCTTCCGGGCTCTCGCTGATTGGTGGGTCCCGTTGTACTTGGGCCGTACCGACAGGCCATCATGGGAGCAGGGCTCCGCCTGCTTGTGGTGATGTCAGGGGTGGTGTGGAAACAGTGCCGCGCCGGGCAGGGATCTCCGCCGGTACGGTGCACTGTGGCCACGCTCGTCCCTGGATCAGGGCGGGGGGAGATGGGCTATATTGTAGCCACTCCCTGTCTTGTCTTTCTTGATGAGGGTGCGGGCTTCGTTGGCGCCACGGGCCGACTGCTAGGGGCCGGCCTCTCTAGAAGCCGCCAACTAGGAGTCGGCTTGCCTTGAAGTCGGTCTCTAGGACTCGGCCGTCTACGGGCAGCTGGCTATTCCTCCAGCCGGCCTCCAGAAGGCGGCACGTCATCTTGGTGCCTTGAGAGGCGCAGCCAGCCCCGATGTCTTGAAAGGTTCTGGGCCTCGGGTTAGCCTACTCGTGGCCCATTACTCCGACATTCACACATTTCATTCCAGTTATCGGTGTCCACACTTTTTCATTGTATCATCCATGTTGAATTTATTTTCTCGCTTTTTTCTTGTGTGTTTGCAAAACCTTAGAAAAACCAAAAAAAATGTTGTAGTTAGTTTACTTTCTATGCATGCTTAGTTGTAGTACTAAAAAGAAAACCTAAAAAGATTTCCTTGTTCTTCTTTTGCTTGTTGGGAGTTTTCCCGTGTAAATAGTTTTTATCGTTTTTGCTTTTCCCTTTTATTTGCTTGTTCAAGAAAACCAAAAACGCCAAAAATATTTCAGTGTGTTTCTCTGAATTTCTTTTCTTTTTATTCAAGTCGTACCAAGGAGAAGACCACGATGAAAATATTGAGTGGCTCTCTTATGAATAATTTTTATCTAATAAAGAGCCCATTTTACCTTGTCTTCTCCTGTTGAATAATATGTTTGCAAATTCCAGCCTAGTCCACAACACTCTTGCACTATTATTATTTTCACATCGTTCGGTCGTGCAAGTGAAAGGCAATAATGACGATATCCGATGAACTGGCCGTGGCAGAGAGAAACGGGTATGAACTCGACTTGTTTTGCTTGGGTAAATATGTTTAACCTAGTGTCCATGATTCAACCCATGATGATTAAACATGTTTGCAATGACAATTAGAGATTATAGTTTCTCATGCCATGCATAAGTAGCTAGGAGTGGATAATGATTTATCTTGGATATCAACATTTCGTTAAAATGATTGTGATGTACTATGATGATATGGTATCCTCCTCTGAATTTTTGAGTGGCTTGACTTGGCACATGTTCATGCATGTAGTTGAATCAAAACCAACATAGCCTCTATGATATTTATGTTCATGGTGTTCATATCCTACTCATGCTAGTGTCCAATGTTACTTATGCATAATGCATGTTCATTACCGTTGTTTCTCTCTAGCTGGCCGCTTCTCAACCTAATTGCTAGCCTTCACCTATACTAAGTGGGAATTGTGCTTGTACATCAAAAACTTTAAACCCAAGTTACTCCAAATGAGTCCACCATACCTACCTATATGCGGTATTACCCTGCTGTCCTATGTAAATTTGCATGTGCCACCTCTAAAAACTTCTAATAAATATCCTTTTTTGTGTGCCTGGATCGTTCATGGAACGATAGGAGGTGGTTAGTATCTTCCATGCTAAGCGGGTTATTCTCATGTCGAGTGTTTATTCACTCACCATCGCACGAGAAAAGGGCGGTAATAGGGATTCTCAGTCCCGAACACAAAAATGCAAATAATTAGACAAAACTCCCCCGGTACTGTTGTTGGTATGGACGGCACCCGTTGTTTCGGACAAGCTGTGGAGTGTGATTGATGGTGGAGGGGGAATAAAATTTTACTTTTATCGCTTGGGAACCACCACTAGCGTGCTTAGCATGGAAGATATTGATAGCTGATGGTCGTGCAGTAAACAAGAAGGGTGCATGTCTCAAAATATCATTTACCTCTATTTTAAAAAACTTGAGCTCTGGCACCTCTGCAAATCACTGCTTCCCTCTGCGAAGGGACTATCCATTTACTTTTATGTTGTGTCATCACCTTCTAAAGTAAGCGCCAGAACCTGAGAGCATTGCTGTCATGTTGATGCATTGTGTGTAGCTAATGTTGGGTGCATCATGACTGGATCTTTTCTACCATGAATTACAATGTTTAGTCGCTGCTTGGACTTTGGAGGTGCTCTGCACTTATGTTTTGTGGTCTTAGAAAGGGCTAGCGAGATACCACTATTGTCATATTATATCATCGTTGTTTCGATAACGTGTTGCTGTTTGAGATATCTTATTATTGCTCGCTAGCTGATTATGTCATTGATATGAGTTAATATAATTTTTAAGAATTATTGTCGGCATGGTTAGTTATAATGTTAGCTGAAAACATGGGTGTTGTTTAAGCTTATTTATGCAAACAAGAGCAAAAGAGTTCGTAAAAGTTTTTCTTTTTCACTTTCAGTTTATCAACTGAATTGCTTGAGGACAAGCAAAGGTTTAAGCTTGGGGGAGTTGATACGTCTCCAACGTATCTACTTTTCCTAACACTTTTCCTCTAGTTTTGGACTCTAATTTGCATGATTTGAATGAAACTAACCCAGACTGACGCTGTTTTCAGTAGAACTACCATGTTGTTGTTTTTGTGCAGAAATAAAATTTCTCGGAATGGAACGGAACTTCGCGAGGATTTTTTATACAATAAAAGAGAATTTATGGAGCCAAGAGCCACCGGAGGGGGGCACCTGGGTGGGCACAACCCACCAGGGCGCGCCTGCCCTCCCTGGCGTGCCCAGGTGGATGGTCCCCACCTGGTGCCCCTGCAGACCCTGAAACCGACGCTATAAAATCCTATTTTCAAAGAAAAAAATCAGGGAGAAAGAATATCACGATCCACGAGACGGAGCCGCCGTCACCACTTGTTCTTCATCGCGAGGCCAGATCTGGAGTTCGTTTGGGGCTCCAAAGAGGGGGATCTTCATTCTTCGTCATCACCAACCCTTCTCCATCGCCAATTCCATGATGCTCCCCACCGGGAGTGAGTAATTCCTTCATAGACTCGCTGGTCGGTGAGGAGTTGGATGAGATTCATCATGTAATCTAGTTAGTTTTGTTAGGGTTTGATCCCTAGTATCCACTATGTTCTGAGATTGATGTTGCTATGACTTTGCCATGCTTAATGCTTGTCACTTTGGGCCCGGGTGCCATGATTTCAGATCTGAACCGTTTATGTTATCACCATTATATCCATGTTCTAGATTCGATCTTGCAAGTTATAGTCACCTACTACGTGTTATGATCCGGCAACCCCGGAGTGACAATAGTCGGGACCAATCCCGGTGATGACCATAGTTTGAGGAGTTCATGTATTCATCGTGTTTTAATGCTTTTACCGGTTCTCTATTAAAAGGAGGCCTTAATATCCCTTAGTTTCTAATTGGACCCCGCTGCCACGGGAGGGTAGGACAAAAGATGTCATGCAAGTTCTTTCCATAAGCACATATGAATATTTACGGAATACATGCCTACATTATATTTACGAACTGGAGCTAGTGCCGTATCGCCCTAGGTTATGACTGTCACATGATGAATTTATCTTATATTGTTCTTGCTAAGTTACTATTGTTACTGTTACTGTTGAAGTTGCTACAAAACTACTGCTATCACTGTTACCATTACCATTATTATCAAAACTATCATATTACTTTGCTACTGATCATGTTGCTGCAGATAATTAATCTCCAGGTGTGGTTGAATTGACAACTCAGATGCTAATACTTGCAAATATTCTTTGGCTCCCCTTGTGTCGATTCTATAAATTTGGGTTGAATACTCTACCCTCAAAAAATGTTGCGATCCCCTATACTTGTGGGTTATCATTCCGATGAGCACCCGACGGAGACGGAGCAGATCCCCGACAGCATGCCAGGGGCGGGGGCGATGGTCGAGGAGAAGGTTCCCCTCCAAACCATGGACCCCCTCCCCTCATTTGGTATTGTAGCGGGGGCCTCACAGCCATTCACGAGCCATTTGGCGCCGGTGCTCGCACAGCCTGGGCTTGGAGCCCCCGGCTCGTCAATGGCGACGAGCGTGCAACTTGATGAAGAGCTACAAGGCATTCTGGCATCGCTGTATCAAGGAGTGAGGAGGTCGATGATTCTGTCGCTGTCGCGATGGACTTATCTTTTATGGAGTCCATGGCAACAGGCATTAAGGAGTTGCAGGGCCGGTATAGCCAGAAATGGCAGGCGCTCAAGGAGCAGCGCAAGTCCGCCAACAAGGTGGATCAACAACTAAGGGACAAAGGTAATGAGCTGCATGAATGGCATGGCAAGCAGTTCCAGGTCCTGATGAAGAAGCAGGAGACGATCTCGATGGCGAGGGAGGATGTCATTGCCCGGGAGTGAAAGTGCAACTATCCCTAGGTGGTTTTGGTAATTCCTAACAACATATAGCTCATTGAGCTAACACTATTTCAAGTCTAATATTTCAGGAAAGCTCAATGATTGGCATGGCATGGATGAGAAAAGTGGACCCCTCAAAATGCTAAGGACAAAGGGATTGGCTCAAGCTCAAGACTCTACATTTTATACTTTACTGATCCAAGATCACATTGAGTCTATAGGAAAAGCCAATACTATCAAGGAGGGATTAGGTGTTGCTTAATGGCTTACTTTCTCAAAATGCTTAGTGATATGCTCCAAAGCCCTCAACTACTTTCTCACATCCACATATGACCTAAACCAAAAGTCTAACTCGGCCCTATCGATTCTTTCCATCCGGCGCCACCGAGTTCAGTTGTCATAGCCACTGCCACAAACCCTAGGCAAATCGGTCTCACCGATAGGGATCTCGGTCTCACCGAGATGGGATTGTAATCTCTCTGTTTCCCTTCGTAACGTTTCGGTCCTACCGAGATGAGCGATCGGTCCCACCGAGATTGCAATGTAAACTCTCCGTTTCCCTTTTGTAATATTTCGGTGAAATGAGCGAATCGGTCCCACCGAGTTTACCTGACCAACTCTCTGGTTAGCTTATTACCAAAATCGGTCTCACCGAGCTTGTGTAATCGGTTTCACCGAGATTACGTTATGCCCTAACCCTAGCCATATCGGTCCTACCGAGTTGCATGTCGGTCCCACCGAAAATCCTAACGGTCACTAGATTTGCTGAATCGGTCCGACCGAGTTTTTCAATTCGGTCCCACCGAGATTGGTAAGTTGTGTGTAATGGTTAGATTTTGTGTGGAGGCTATATATACCCCTCCACCTCCTCTTCATTCGTGGAGAGAGCCATCAGAACGAACCTACACTTCCAATACACATTTTCTGAGAGAGAACCACCTACACTTGTGTTGAGGCCAAGATATTCCACTCCTACCATATGAATCTTGATCTCTAGCCTTCCCCAAGTTGCTTTCCACTCAATCTTCTTTCCACCAAATCCAAATCCCGTGAGAGAGAGTTGAGTGTTGGGGAGACTATCATTTGAAGCAAAAGAGCAAGGAGTTCATTATCAACACACCATTTGTTACTTCTTGGAGAGTGGTGTCTCCTAGATTGGCTAGCTGTCACTTGGGAGCCTCCGACAAGATTGTGGAGTTGAACCAAGGAGTTTGTAAGGGCAAGGAGATCGCCTACTTCGTGAAGATCTACCGCTAGTGAGGCAAGTCCTTCGTGGGCGACGGCCATGGTTGGATAGACAAGGTTGCTTCTTCGTGGACCCTTCGTGGGTGTAGCCCTCCGTGGACTCGCGCAACCGTTACCCTTCACGGGTTGAAGTCTCCATCAACATGGATGTATGATAGCACCACCTATCGGAACCACGACGAAAACATCCGTGTCTCCAATTGCGTTTGAATCTTCCAAACCCTTCCCTTTACATTCTTGCAAGTTGCATGCTTTACTTTCCGCTGCTCATATACTCTTTGCATGCTTGCTTGAATTGTATTAAGATTGCTTGACTTGTTCTAAAGTTGCTAAAATCTGCCAAGAACTAAAATTGGGAAAAGGCTAGATTTTTATTTGGTCAAGTAGTCTAATCACCCCCCTTCTAGACATACTTTCGATCCTACAAGTGGTATCAGAGCTTTGGTCTCCATTTGCTTTGATTTCCATAGCTTTTGGTGGTCATAGCCTTGGTTTCACAACCTAGGAGAGTATGATGGCGTCTAGCGAGGGGAATTACCACCGTAGAGGTCCTTACTTTGATGGTACTAATTTTTCTAGTTGGAAGCATAAGATGAAAATGCATATTCTTGGACATAACCCCGCCGTTTGGGCTATTGTGTGTATTGGCTTGCAAGGTGAATTCTTTGATTGGAAAGAACCGAACCGTGAAGCTAGCGCGGAAGAGTTGAAGATGCTGCAATACAACGCTCAAGCTTGTGATATCCTCTTCAACGGATTGTGCCCCGAATAATTCAACAAAATCAGTCGTCTTGAGAATGCAAAGGAAATTTGGGATACTTTGATTGATATGCACAAAGGTACCGACTCCGTCAAGGAATCCAAGTTGGATGTGCTTCAAAGTCAACTTGACAAGTTCAAAATGAAGGATGGTGAAGGTGTCGCTGAAATGTACTCTAGGCTTGCTCTTATCACAAATGAGATTGGCGGCTTAGGAAGTGAAGAGATGACCGACAAATTCATCATCAAGAAGATCCTAAGAGCCTAGGATGGAAAATATGATACGGTATGCGCATTGATCCAAATGATGCCCAATTACAAAGATCACAAGCCAACAGAAGTCATTGGAAGAATTGTTGCTCATGAGATGTCACTCAAGGATAAGGAGGAACTTCACAACAAGTCAAGTGGTGCTTCCAAAGCCTCATGTGAAGCCCCCACATCATCAAGTGAGAAACAAACCTTCAATGAAGAATTGAGCCTAATGGTGAACTTCAACAAATTCTACAAGAGTAGAAGCAAAGAGAGAAGCTCCAAGTCAAGGTCCTACAATGACAAAAGATCTTCTAGTCGAGAGCGTAATTGCTACAATTGTGGAAGACCCGGACACTATGCAAATGAGTGTACGGCACCCTACAAAAGAAGAGAAGAACCACCATCAAGAGAGAGAAGGAGTAGAGATGATCGTTATGAACGAAGACCCTCACGGAGAAGCAAGGATACGGAACGGAAGGACAAGTCGTCAAGGATCTACACAAAACAAAGACATCAGGCTCATGTTGGTGAATGGGTATCCGGCTCCGACTCCGACAATCACTCCGAGAGAATCTATCACTCTGACTCCGAATATACTCAAGATGAAGGTGTTGCCGGTCTAGCACTTGTGTCAACCAACTCCTACGAAATTTTTGATTCATCAAATGAAGGACTTGGAAGATGCTTCATGGCCAAAGGTCCAAAGGTATCACACCCCGAGTATGTTGATTTCGATAGTGATGAAGATGACTTGCTAGGTGATGATGATTTACTTGTTGACAACTCTAGTGATGAATACTATGATGAAACGTCAATTAATCATGATAATCAAGATAAAACGAATGACAATGATAAGGATAAGATTGAGTCTCTAACTAAAGAACTGAACACTCTTAAGTTAGATCATGAAACTATCTTAGGAGATCATCGAGAACTTTTAAGGACTCATGAGAAATTACGTTTTGAAAAGCTCAACCTTGAGCAAGAGCATGAGTTCTTAAAGGCAATCAATGATGATCTTCGCAAGAAAAGTTCTTCTTACATTGCCAAGCGTTTACTCTTGTCCACTTACATGCCTCAAGTCAAGTCTAGTAACAAGAACAAGAAAGATTCTTCCTCTAGTAGTAACAATAATCATGCTAAATCCAATGTTGTTGCTTCTAGTAGTTCCCTTGATTACACTAATGATTCTCTTAGCCAAGTTACACTTGTGCAAGAAAATAGCTTATTGAAGGGAATTATAGAGAAAGGTGTCTACAAGAGCCTTGCTGGAGTAAGCAATTCGAGGAAATTATGCATAAGCAAGGAAGGCACCGGAAGAACCAAGGTGTTGATTTTAAACGAAAGTTCAATGCCAATGGAGTTGAGTGGGAAGAAGATCAATACCCCAAGACGAAGTTTGTTCCTCAACAGGAGAAGTATGATCCTACTTGTTTCAAAGGGACACAAGCACAAGATGATCTTCCACCACAAGACCACAAGCAAAAAGGCAAGGACAAGCTTCAAGAGGAGATTGATGCATTTGAAGAAGCTCCTAAGGCTTTGGTCAAGTGGGTTCCCAAGACTACATCAAGTTCTACTTCATCAAGTACGACTACAACTCCAAGGATTCCCATCAAGATGATGTGGATCCCGAAGAAGAAGAACTAGAGAGTTCTTAAGGGTGACTCCGCCAACATATTTCACTCATATCATTTTGGCAAGAACAAGTGTAATCAACTTCCACATCTTGCACTAGTTCCAGGAGTCACAAACCCTCTTGTTGGTAAGACAAGGGACAAGGTAACCTAATGCCTTCATAGACATCATCTTGTGTGAGCATCATTCTATGTCTATGGATATCCTTGTTTGTTCCTTGTGGGACTAACCCGTATAGGTATTGAAAGTGCAACTCACTCCAAAGGATTGCTCCAAATGATCTACATCAACATTGAGCACCCACATCTTCAACACCTACATGAAGTCATCGCCGACAAAACCCAAGGTTAGTTCATCCCTCTAAGGGGGGATCTCACATCTAGGGTGAGCTTTACTCTAAGAATTGAGCTAAAGCAACTCTAATGGTGTGAACACAACAATGCTTTATGTAAAAGTGGTAACCCCGCGTGTGCTTAAACGATGAGTATGAACTATGATCAAATGTTCTCATTTGACTCCTAAGTCAATATACTCATATATAGATGACCTAGTCATCGCCAATTGCTTGATAGATGCTATAATTGGTTGTGCATGCTTTGCCACATATTTCATTTGCCATTTTATTGTGTGAGCATGTTGGTTGCATAATTTACTCATTAGAGGACATCCACTTGTTGTTTTGATTGTTTGGATTCCTTTTCTTTTGCCAAGTGGATGGACAAGAATGCCTAAGAACCTTCTCTAGCTATCTATGCTTTTCTCGTCTCAAACTCTATTCATGCTACATCACAAAATTTGATCAAGTCAGATTCGAACCACTCTGTGTGAGGAGCACTCGGAGTCCCCGATTAAGTCATAGACTTAAACTTCCAAAACTTCTTTGTGCGTTTTGGTCCGACCGATTCTTCCATTTCAGTCATACCGAGATCACTAAGTCGATCTAGGTTTTCAATCTCAGTGCAACCGATTTGAACTTTCGGTCACGCTTGAGTTCTTTAGCTGCTTGCGATTATGCATCTCGGTGCCATCGAGTTGTTCCACTCGGTCACACCGACAGGGTCAGGCTATATATATCCACGGGTCAAATTTTGGAAATTTCTCCGAACTCTTTCGCCCGCGCTCAGCCTGCTCTGCCTCCCTGGGTCTCCGGATCGTCCTCCTCGTTGCTAGCTGCCTCCTGCCGCTGGTCTCCGCTGCCGTCAACGGGAATCATCTCCGTCGTTGCTGCCGTAGCAAGTCCATCGCTGAACTAGGGTATGGACTTGATCTTTGTGCTATTCCTAACTCCGAATCCCAAGCACATTGTTTTGCCAATAATCTTGCCACGATTGCGATCATCTTATCCACCGAAAACACTTCGTAGATTAGATGTGAATTGAAAATTTAGGATTAGCAGTTTCCGCCGAAACCATCTCGGACCAACCGAGTTGTAGAACTCGGTACCACCGATTCGGCTAAGGCCATTGCACATGTCATTCTCGGCCTGACCCAGAATTGAAAATCGGTGTGACCGAGTGCAGGACTTTGTGAAACCCTAGCAGTCTTGGTGCCACCGAACTGTAACTCGGTCTGACCGAGTTCACCAGTTTAGATTCCAAAAGTTGCTTTGGTATCACCGAGTTTACAAATCGGTAGATCCGAAATGCTTTCTTTGGAAAACTAAAACTACGTTTTTGATTCATTCTTTTGCAAAAACCTCTGCACTTTGTCATGCTCATCCACTCTACCTCATCTATAAACTATTCACAGGGTCAGCTTTCAGTGTTTGCATCATGTCAGATCAGAGTGACAGCCAGAACAAGTTAGAGGAGCATGTTCAAGTGAGTGAAGGCACTAGTCCCTCTAGCAGCTATGATGAGGGTAGCAGAAGCACACCCAGCAACTTACCCAAGGCAGCCACCAGGGCCAGAAAGAAGAAAACTTCAGATTCTGAGGATGAAGACTATGTGGCTGTTGAGGATGAGGCCACTTCCAAGAAGAAGGTGCTCAAGAAGGAGTATGGCGCAGCTGCTGCCACTAAGCCTGGTATGAAGACCAAAGCACCTGCCAAAAGAATTCCCATGTCTAAAGCCAGAGCCTCCACTCAAGCATCTTTGTAATCTGAACCCAAAGAGGCTGCTGCAGAAGGGAAGAAGAGGAAGGAAAGGGTCAAGAAGACCATGGCTAGGGTTGTTGGAAGGCCTTCCATGATGGAAGAAGAAGAAGAGGAAGATGTTGCTGCACCAGCACCCAAAGCTCAAAATCTTATGGGTGATGCCATCAGGTCAGGGGCTGCTTCATCAAAGCCCAAAGAAGCTCCTAAGGCAGCTGCTCCAAAGCCCAAATTTGTACCCAAGAGGAACACCAGGAGTATTTCAGCAGCTGAGAAGAATAAGGCCCCAGTGCCTGAAGCTGTTGTTGAAGAACAAGATGATGAGGAACATGTCTTGAGAAAGTTGAAGCCCAAAATTCCATATCACAATGATGTTCATCCTGTAGCTGAGGATATGAAGATAAGGAAGGTTTCAGGATTGAGGCTATGGAGAGAGTCAGATCCATATGCCACCAGAAGAAGAACTGATGTGGATTACAGGTACCATACCAAGGAACAACAGGACTTCTATGAGACAATTCTGCTTGACAAGAAGCCAATTGTCTGTGATATGAGATGGGTAGACTGGGAGTACATCAGGAAGAATGAAGAGCATTATCAACGGGTGTATGACAGTTTCAAGGCTTGTGGAGTTGATGACTTTGTTGGGCAGAAGCTCACAAAGTCGAATGATGAGCTTATTATGCAGTTCTACTCCACAGCTCACTTCTACCCAGATGGAAGGATTATGCGGATGTCCAAGGAACTAGGTACCAATCATCAGTTGAAGAATGGGCAAAGTTGATCAATGCTCCTAAGGAGAATGAGGATGACTTGGATGTCTATGCCAAGAAGAAGAAGGATCACAACTCCATGGCACACATGTACAGAGAGATCCCAGATGCTGTTATTGAGACACACAAGTTTGGCTAAGTACATTATCTTCTGTCAGGACTGCCAACAATCAACTGGATCCTCAGGCACACTCTTTTGCCTAAATTTGGAGATCACAAGATGATCAGAGGCCATGCCATCAACCTACTTCACATATTTGATGTGCCTCAAAAGTTCAAGGTCATGAGCCTCATAGTGGAAACTATCAAAAGGACTGCTGCAGATCAGAAGAGAAGTTGTGGGTATGCCCCACAGATCCAGGAGCTCATCAACTCCAAGATGGGCACAGGCACATACCTCTTGGACAAGGAACACATGCCCATCTATCCAGATTTTGAGGACAACACAGTGGTGATGGATGAAGATGAACCATCTTCTGTGCAAGCACAAGCAAAGAGGGAGAAGGCAAGGACTGAAAAGGCTACAAACATGCCAACCATTTATGAGGCATCTCAATACTTCTTGAAGAGCAAGCAGGATCAGCTTGGCTATTTGATTGCCTCCACTCTGAGGATTGAGAAGGGACTGGCCACCCTAACTCAAAACCAGGAGAGCTTGGAGAGGATCATGGAGCAGAAGTTCTATGACTTGGATGTGAAGTCACTGTGATACAGTCAGTTGTTGAGCAACTTCAGGATGATATGCAGGAGAGGAAGGGCAAGACTACTACTGATGCTTTTGCCAGAGTGCCCAGGAGCCAGAGATCAGCTGCAGTGCCTGTTACAGACACCAGAGCCACTACATCTGCACCAGCTACAGCTTCTGTGCAACCAGCTCCAGCACCTACTCCTCCAGCACCATCTACATCGACTGATGCCTTCATTCTTGGATTTCTGTCTACACCACCACCTGAAGACCAAGCCTGAGAGTCGATTTAGTGCTATGCATTTTCTATGAACTTTTTGGTAACTTGTTGCCAAAGGGGGAGAAAAATGTATAGATCATAGGCTTTGAGAGAGAGCGTTGCTTTTGTTCTCTCTTGTTTTGGTGGTTGAACTTTATTTTCTTGTTTGAGATACTTTATGCGTTTGTGAGATACTTGGATGATCATGTGTTTGATCATATGCTACCTTAATGCTTGTTGGATGAATTTATTCTTTTATCTCCCATATGATCATTCACTTTGCTTGGTCAAGAGTGCATCTATTTATTTATTATCATTTTGAGCGCTCCACCAAGATGTATGTGACATGGAAGAGTAACCCATGATCCTAACTCTTTGTGCATTTGCAGTCCAAAGCAAATCTTAAACTATGCACACATTTAGGGGGAGCTCTTGCTTTTCACATACTTCTCAAAGCGACAATGTTTTTCACTCTTATTATCATTTGTCGAAGCTTTGATCTATATGTTGTCATCAATTACCAAAAAGGGGGAGATTGAAAGTGCAACTATCCCTAGGTGGTTTTGGTAATTCCTAACAACATATAGCTCATTGAGCTAACACTATTTCAAGACTAATATTTCAAGTATGCTCAATGATTGGCATGGCATGGATGAGAAAAGTGGACCCCTCAAAATGCTAAGGACAAAGGGATTGGCTCAAGCTCAAGACTCTACATTTTATATTTTAGTGATCCAAGATCACATTGAGTCTATAGGAAAAGCCAATACTATCAAGGAGGGATTAGGTGTTGCTTAATGGCTTACTTACTCAAAATGCTTAGTGATATGCTCCAAATCCCTCAACTACTTTCTCACATCCACATATGACCTAAACCAAAAGTCTAACTCGGCCCCACCGATTCTTTCTATCCGGCGCCACCGAGTTCAGATGTCATAGCCACTGCCACAAACCCTAGGCAAATCGGTCTCACCGATAGGGATCTCGGTCTCACCGAGATGGGATTGTAATCTCTCTGTTTCCCTTCGTAACGTTTCGGTCCTACCGAGATGAGTGATCAGCCCCACCGAGATTGCAATGTAAACTCTCTGTTTCCCTTTTGTAACATTTCGGTCTCACCGAAATGAGCGAATCGGTCCCACCAAGTTTAACTGACCAACTCTCTGGTTAGCTTATTACCAAAATCGGTCTCACCGAGATTATGTTATGCCCTAACCCTAACCATATCGGTCCTACCGAGTTGCATGTCGGACCCACCGAAAATCCTAACGGTCACTAGATTTGCTGAATCGGTCCGACCGAGTATTTCAATTCGGTCCCACCGAGATTGGTAAGTTGTGTGTAACGGTTAGATTTTGTGTGGATGCTATATATACCCCTCCACCTCCTCTTCATTCGTGGAGAGAGCCATCAGAACGAACCTACACTTCCAATACACATTTTCTGAGAGAGAACCACCTACACTTGTGTTGAGGCTAAGATATTCCACTCCTACCATATGAATATTGATCTCTAGCCTTCCCCAAGTTGCTTTCCACTCAAATCTTCTTTCCACCAAATCCCAATCCTGTGAGAGAGAGTTGAGAGTTGGGGAGACTATCATTTGAAGCACAAGAGCAAGGAGTTCATGATCAACACACCATTTGTTACTTCTTGGAGAGTGGTGTCTCATAGATTGTCTAGGTGTCACTTGGGAGCCTCCGACAAGATTGTGGAGTTGAACCAAGGATTTTGTAAGGGCAAGAAGATCGCCTACTTCATGAAGATCTACAGCTAGTGAGGCAAGTCCTTCGTGGGCGACGACCATGGTGGGATAGACAAGGTTGCTTCTTTGTGGACCCTTCATGGGTGGAGCCCTCCGTGGACTCACGCAACCGTTACCCTTCGTGGGTTGAAGTCTCCATCAACGTGGATGTACGATAGCACCACCTATCGGAACCACGACAAAACATCCGTGTCTCCAATTGCATTTGAATCTTCCAAACCCTTCCCTTTACATTCTTGCAAGTTGCATGCTTTACTTTCCGCTGCTCATATACTCTTTGCATGCTTGCTTGAATTGTTTTAAGATTGCTTGACTTGTTCTAAAGTTGCTAAAATCTGCCAAGAACTAAAATTGGGAAAAGGCTATATTTTTATTTGGTCAAGTAGTCTAATCACCCCCCTCTAGACATACTTTCGATCCTACAGGGAGGCTCACATGGCGGAGCGCAAGGCACTTCTGGATGCCAGAGAGCGCAAGGTACTACAGGGAGGAGAAGCTTGAGGCCACCCTCCGCGCCAAGGATGATGGTCTTGAAGCCCTCGTGCAGTAGGGCACCAAGGAGCTAGAGGACAAGCACAAGGCCACCCTAGATGCCCTCGTTGCTAATTCCGCTACCCAGCTGAAGAAACTCGCTGATGACCTTGCCGTCGCATCTTCTGCCAAGGCTGACCACAACCCACAGGTGACCAAGCAGACAGAAGAGCTTGCCGGGAAAGCCAAGGAGGTCTCGACCCTCAAGGAGGAGGCACAGAAAGCAGAGACCCTTCTGAAGAATATACAATGGCAACTCTCCTCCAAGAGTCAAGGCCTCGAGACTGCCAACGGCACCATCGAAGATCTGAAGGCCAGGACCGGCACCATGGAGAGATTGGTAGAATCCAGTGGGGCCCGTGAGAAGCAACTGATGAAAGACCTGGATACTGTTGGAAATATGCCCTAGAGGCAATAATAAAATGGTTATTATTATATTTCCGTGTTCATGATAATTGTCTATTGTTCATGCTATAATTGTATTAACCGGAAACCGTAATACATGTGTGAATACATAGACCACAACATGTCCCTAGTGAGCCTCTAGTTGACTAGCTCGTTGATCAATAGATGGTTGTGGTTTCCTGACCATGGACATTGGATGTCGTTGATAATGGGATCACATCATTAGGAGAATGATGTGATGGACAAGACCCAATCCTAAGCACAACACAAGATCGAGTAGTTGGTTTGCTAGAGTTTTTCTAATGTCAAGTATCTTTTCCTTAGACCATGAGATTGTGCAACTCCCGGATGCCATAGGAATACTTTGGGTGTATCAAACGTCACAACGTAACAGGGTGACTATAAAGGTACACTACAGGTATCTCTGAAAGTGTTTGTTGGGTTGGCACAAATCGAGACTGGGATTTGTCACTCCGTATGACAAAGAGGTATCTCTGGGCCCACTCGATAATGCATCATCATAATGAGCTTAATGTGACTAAGGAGTTAGCCACGAGATCATGCGTTACGGAACGAGTAAAGAGACTTGCCGGTAACGAGATCGAACAAGGTATAGGGATACCGACGATAGAATCTCGGGCAAGTAATATACTGATGGACATAGAGAATGATATACGGGGTTGATTGAATCCCCGACATCGTGGTTCATCTGATGAGATCATTGTGGAACATGTGAACCCGTAGGGTCTACACACTTAATGTTCGGTGACGCTAGAGTTGTAATGGGAATAGTATGTGGTTACCGAAGGTTTTTCAGAGTCTCGGATGAGTCCCGGACGTGACGAGGAACTCCGAAATGGTCCGGAGGTAAAGATCGATATATTGGATAAAGGGTACTAGAGTCCAGAATTGTTCCGGGGTTACCTAGCTATGGCCAGCATGACCGAAAGGTGTCTCGGGGGCCTCGGCAAGTGTTTCGAGGGCCCCGACAAGGGTTGCAGGGCCTCATGGGCCAAGGGGAAGGGGCAAACCAGCCCACTAAGGGGTTGTGTGCCCCCACACCCTTTCCCACGTTGCTTGGAGAGGTGGGGCTCCTCCACATGACTTGGGAGGCAAGCCTCCACCTGACTTGGCTTGGGGGGCAAGTCTCCCTAGGGTTTCCCTAGGGAGATCCAATCTGCCTTGGCCGCCACCCCCTAGGGGAAACCCTAGGGCGCCTCCTCCTTCCCCCCTTCCCCCTATATATAGTGAGGGAGAGGGAGGGTAGCCGCACCTCAGCCCCTGGCGCAGCCCTCCCCCTCCTACACCTCCTCCTCCTCTGTTGAGCTTGGCAAAGCTCTGCCGAAGAACCACGAGCTCCACCACCACGCCGTCGTGCTGCCGGAGTTCTCCCTCAACTTCTCCTCCCCCCTTGCTGGATCGAAGGAGGAGATGTCCCCGGGTTGTACGTGTATTGAACGCGGAGGTGTCGTCCGTTCGGCGCTTGGATCGGATCTTCCGCAATTTGAATTGCCGCGAG
This sequence comes from Aegilops bicornis, assembly GCA_021605145.1. Taxonomy (NCBI): domain Eukaryota; kingdom Viridiplantae; phylum Streptophyta; class Magnoliopsida; order Poales; family Poaceae; genus Aegilops; species Aegilops bicornis. The sequence goes on from CM038669.1 coordinate 121,761,760, forward strand.
TACGACTCCATCAACCACGTTCTTGTAACGCTTCTTCTTAGCGATCTTCAGGGGTATGAAGATGCACTCCCTCCCTCTCATTGCTAGCATCTCCTAGAATGATCTTGGTGACATGTAGGAATTTTTTTAAATTGTTACTACGTTCCCCAATAGTGGCATCATGAGCTAGGTCTATGCGTAGATTCTATGCACGAGTAGAACACAAGTAGTTTTGGGCGCTGATTTGTTCAATTTTCTTACCGGTACTAGTCCTATGTTGATTCGGCGGCATTGTGGGATGAAGCGGCTCGGACCGACCTTACACGTACGCTTACGTGAGACAGGTTCCACCGACTGACATGCACTTGTTGCATAAGGTGGCTAGCGGGTGTCTGTCTCTCCCACTTTAGTCGGGTCGGATTTGATGAAGAGGGTCCTTATGAAGGGTAAATAGAATTGGCATATCACCGTTGTGGCTTTTGCGTAGGTAAGAAACGTTCTTGCTAGAAACCCATAGCAGCCACGTAAAACATGCAACAACGATTAGAGGACGTCTAACTCGTTTTTGCAGGGTATTCTATGTGATGTGATATGGCCAAAAGGATGTGATGAATTATATATGTGATGTATGAGATTGATCATGTTCTTGTAATAGGAATCACGACTTGCATGTCGATGAGTATGACAACCGACAGGAGCCATAGGAGTTGTCTTAATTTATTGTATGACCTTCGAGTCCATATAAATGCCATGTAATTACTTTACTTTATTGCTAATCGTTAGCCATAGTAGTAGAAGTAATAGTTGGTGAGACAACATCATGAAGACACGATGATGGAGATCATGGTGTCATGCCGGTGACGATGGTGACCATGCCGCGCCTCGAAGATGGAGATCAAAAGCGCAAGATGATATTGGCCATATCATGTCACTTTATGATTTGCATGTGATGTTTATCATGTTTACATCTTATTTGCTTAGGACGACGGTAGCATAAATAAGATGATCCCTCACTAAAATATCAAGAAATGTGTTCCCCTAAAGTGTGCACCGTTGCGAAGGTTTGTTGTTTCGAAGCACCACGTGATGATCGGGTGTGATAGATTCTAACATTCGCATACAACGGGTGTAAGCCAGATTTACACATGCGAAACACTTAGGTTGACTTGACGAGCCTAGCATGTACAAACATGGCCTCAGAACATGAGAGACCGAAAGGTCGAACATGAGTCATATAGTAGATGCGATCAATATGGAGATGTTCACCATTGATGACTAGTCCATCTCACGTGATGATCAGACACGGCCTAGTCGATTCGGATCATGTATCACTTAGATGACTAGAGGGATGTCTATCTGAGTGGGAGTTCATTAAATAATTTGGTTAGATGAACTTAGTCTAAAATTGTCTTTACAATCTATCTTGTAGATCCAATGGCCCACGCTAATGTTGCCCTCAACTTCAACGTGTTCCTAGAGAAAACCAAGCTGAAAGACGATTGAAGCAACTATACGGACTGGGTCCGTAACTTGAGGATCATCCTCATAGCTTACAAGAAAGCATATGTCCTTGAAGAACTGCTAGGTGACGCACCCATTTTCCCCGCAACTCAAGACATTATGAATGTCTGGCAGTCATGTAGTGATGATTACTCCCTAGTTCAGTGCGGCATGCTTTACAGCTTAGAACCGGGGCTCCAAAAGCAACACGGAGCATATGAGATGTTCCAAGAGCTGAGAATGGTTTTCCAAGCTCATGCCCGGGTTGAGAGATATGAAGTATCCAACAATTTCTTCAGTTGTAATATGGAGGAAAACAGTTATGTCAGCGAGTATATACTCAAAATGTCTGGGTTGCACAACAGCTTGTCTTAGCTGGCAGTTAATCTTCCAGATGACTCAGTCATTGACAGAATCCTCCAGCCGCTCCCACCTATCTACAAGAGCTTTGTGATGAACTTCAATATGCAAGGGATGAAGAGGTCCATTCCTGAGTTATATTCGATGCTAAAATCAGCGGAGGTGGAGATCAAAAAGGAAAATCAAGTGTTGATGGTGAATAAGACCACTAAGTTCAAGAAAGGCAAGGGTAAGAAGAACTTCAAGAAGGATGGAATGGGAGTTGCCGTGCCTGCTAAGCCAGTTGTCGGGAAGAAGCCAAAGAATGGACCCAAGCCTGAGACTGGGTGCTTTTATTGCAAGGGAAATGGTCACTGGTAGCGGAACTGCCCCAAGTACTTAGCAGATAAGAAGGCCGGCAATGTCAATGGTATATATGATATACATGTTATTCATGTGTACCTTACCAACGCTCGTAGTAGCTCCTGGGTATTTGATACTAGCGCGGTTGCTCACATTTGTAACTCAAAACAGGAGTTGCGGAATAAGCGGAGACTGGCGAAGGATGAGGTGACGATTCGCGTCGGGAATGGTTCCAAGGTCAATGTGATTGCCGTCGGCACGTTACCTCTACATCTATCCTCGAGATTAGTTTTAAACCTCAATAATTGTTAAGTACCAGCTTTAAGCATGAACATTGTATCTGGATCTCGTTTAATGCGAGATGGCTACTCATTTAAATCCGAGAATAATGGTTGTTCTATTTATATGAGAGATATGTTTTATGGTCATGCCCCGTTGGTCAATGGTTTATTTTATATTGAATCTCGTACATGGTGTTACACATATTCATAGTGTGAATGCCAAAAGGTGTAAGGTTACTTGTGGCACTGCCGCCTTGGTCACATTGGTGTCAAACACATGAAGAAACTCCATGTAGATGGACTTTTGGAGTCTCTTGATTATGAATCATTTGACACGTTCAAACCATGCCTCATGGGCAAAATGACCAGGACTCCATTCTCCGGAACAATGGAGCGAGCAACCAACTTGTTGGAAATAATACATACTGATGTATGCGGTCCAATGAGCATTGAGGCTCGCAGTGGCTATCATTATGTTCTCACCCTCACTGATGACTTAAGTAGATATGGGTATGTCTACTTAATGAAACACAAGTCTGAGACCTTTGAAAAGTTCAAGCAATTTCAGAACGAGGTAGAGAATCAACGTGACAGGAAAATAAAGTTCTTACGATCAGATTGTGGAGGAGAATATTTGAGTCACGAGTTTGGCACACACTTAAGGAAATGTGGAATTGTTTCACAACTCATGACGCCTAGAACACCTCAGTGTAATGGTGTGTCCAAACGTCGTAATCGGACTCTATTGGATATGGGTGCGATCCGATGTCTCTTACCGATCTACCGCTATCATTTTGGGGTTATGCTTTAGAGACTACCGCATTCCCTTTCAATAGGGCACCTTCTAAATCCATTGAGACGACACCGTATGAATTATGGTTTGGGAAGAAACCTAAGCTGCCGTTTCTGAAAGTTTGGGGATGCGATGCTTATGTCAAGAAACTTCAACCTGAAAAGCTCGAACCAAAATCAGTAAAGTGTGTCTTCATAGGATACCCTGAGGAAACTATTGGGTATACCTTCTACCTCACATCCGAAGGCAAGATCTTTGTTGCCAAGAATGGATCCTTTCTGTAGAAAGAGTTTCTCTCAAAAGAAGTAAGTGGGAGGAAAGTAGAACTTGATGAGGTACCCCCTCTTGAACCGGAGAGCAGCGTGGCACAGGAAAATGTTTCTGTGGTGCCTGCACCGACTAGAGAGGAAGTTAATGATGATGATCATGAAACTTCGGATCAAGTTGCTAATGAACTTTGTAGGTCCACGAGGACACGTTCCGCACCAGAGTGGTACAGCAACCCTGTCCTGGAAATCATGTTGTTAGACAACGATGAACCCTCGAACAATGAAGAAGCGATGGCGGGCCCGGATTCCAACAAATGGCTTGAAGCCAAGAAATCCGAGATAGGATCCATGTATGACAACAAAGTATGGACTTTGGTGGACTTGCCCGATGATTGGCAAGCCATAGAGAATAAGTGGATCTTTAAGAAGAAGACTGACGCGGACGGCATTGTGACCATCTATAAGGCTCGGCTTGTCGCTAAGGGTTATCGACAAGTTCAAGGGGTTGACTACGATGAGACCTTCTCACCCTTAGCGAAGATGAAGTCCGTCCGAATCATGTTAGCAATTGCCGCATTCTATGATTATGAGATCTGGCAAACTGACGTCAAAACGGCATTCCTTAACGGTTTCCTTAAGGAAGAATTGTATATGATGCAGCCGGAAGGTTTGTCGATCCTAAGAATGTTGACAAGGTATTCAAGCTCCAGCGCTCCATCTATGGGCTGGTGCAAGCATCTCGGAGTTGGAACATTCGCTTTGATGAAATGATCAAAGAGTTTGGGTTTATACAAACTTATGGAGAAGCCTGTATTTTACAAGAAAGTGAGTGGGAGCTCTATAGCATTTCTCATATTATATGTGGATGACATAATGTCGATGGGAAATGATATAGAACTTTTGGAAAGCATAAAGGCCTACTTGAATAAGTGTTTTTCAATGAAGGACCTTGTAGAAGCTGCTTACATATTAGGCATCAAGATCTATAAAGATAGACCGAGATGCCTCATTGGTCTTTCACAAAGCACCTTGACAAGATATTGAACAAGTTCAATATGGATCAGTCCAAGAAGGGGTTCTTGCCTATACTGCAAGGTGTGAGATTGAGCATAGCTCAACACCCGACCTCGGCAGAAGAAAGAGAAAAGATGAGTGTCATCCCCTATGCCTCAGCCATAGGCTCTATTTTGTATGCCATGCTGTGTACCAAACCTGATGTGAACCTTGCCATAATTTTGGTAGGGAGGTACCAAAGTGATCCCGGAATGGAACATTGGACGGCGGTCAAGAATATCCTGAAGTACCTAAAAAGGACTAAGCATATGTTTCTCGTTTATGGAGGTGCCGAAGAGCTCGTCGTAAAGGGTTACATCGATGCTAGCTTTGACACAGATCTGGATGACTCCAAGTCACAAACCGGATACGTGTATATTTTGAATGGTGGGGTAGTCAGCTGGTGCAGTTGTAAAGTGCATCCGAATCTGAATGTCGCAGATCCATTGACTAAACCTCTTCCACGAGCAAAACATGATCAGCCCCAGAACTCTATGGGTATTCGATTCATCACAATGTAGGTAGATTATTGATTCTAGTGCAAGTGGGAGACTGTTTGAAATATGCCCTAGATGCAATAATAAATTAGTTATTATTATATTTTCTTGTTCATGGTAATTGTCTATTGTTCATGCTATAATTGTATTAACCGAAAACCGTAATACATGTGTGAATACATAGATCACAACATGTCCCTAGCGAGCCTCTAGTTGACTAGCTTGTTGATCAATAGATGGTTGTGGTTTCCTGACCATGGACATTGGATGTCGTTGATAACGGGATCACATCATTAGGAGAACGATGTGATGGACAAGACCCAATCCTAATTACAACACAAGATCGAGTAGTTCGTTTGCTAGAGCTTTTCTAATGTCAAGTATCTTTTCCTTAGACCATGAGATTGTGCAACTCCCGGATGCCATAGGAATGCTTTGGGTGTATCAAATGTCACAACATAACTAGGTGACTATAAAGGTAGACTACAGGTATCTCCGAAAGTGTCTGTTGGGTTGGCACGAATCGAGACTAGGATTTATCACTCCGTATGATGGAGACGTATCTCTGGGCCCACTCGGTAATGCATCATCATAATGAGCTCAATGTGATTAAGGAGTTAGCCACGGGATCATGCATTACGGAATGAGTAAAGGGACTTGCCGGTAACGAGATTGAACAAGGTATAGAGATACCGACGATCGAATCTCGGGCATGTAACATACTGATGGACAAAGGTAATTGTATACGGGATTGATTGAATCCCCAACATCGTGGTTCATCGAATGAGATCATCGTGGAACATGTGGGAGTCAATATGGATATACAGATCCCGCTATTGGTTATTGGCTAGAGAGGTGTCTCGGTCATGTCTGCATGGTTCCCGAACCCGTAGGGTCTACACACTTAAGGTTCGGTGATGCTAGAGTTGTAATGGGAATAGTATGTGGTTACCGAAGGTTGTTCGTGTTTGGAAATGTAGTAATTTCAAAAAAATTCCTACGCACACGCAAGATCATGGTGATGCGTAGCAACGAGAGGGGAGAGTGCGTCCGCATTACCCTCGTGAACCCGAAAGCGAAGCGTTAACTGCACAACGGTTGATGTAGTTGTACGTCTTCACTTCCGACCGATCAAGTACCGAACGTACAACACCTCCGAGTTCAGCACACGTTCAGCTCGATGACGGCCCTCGAACTCTGATCCAGCCGAGCTTTGAGGGAGAGTTCCGTCAGCACGACGGCGTAGTGACGATGATGATGTTCTACCGACGCAGGGCTTCGCCTAAGCACCGCTACGATATTATCGAGGTGGACTATGGTGGAGGGGGGCACCGCACACGGCTAAGAGATCAATGATCAATTGTTGTGTCTATGGGGTGCCCCCCTGCCCCCGTATATAAAGGAGCAAGGGGGGAGAGGCGGCCGGCCAGGAAGAGGCGCGCGAGGAGGTGTCCTACTCCCACCGGGAGTAGGACTCCCTCCCTTCCGAGTTGGAGTAGGAGAAGGGGGAAGGAGGAGGGAGAGAGGAAGGAAAGGGGGGCGCCGCCCCCCCCCCCCTCCTTGTCCAATTTGGTCTAGAGGGGAAGGGGCACGCGGCCTGCCCTGGCCACCCTCCTCTTCTCCACTAAGGTCCATCTTGGCCCTTTAAACCCCTGGGGGGTTCCGGTAACCCCCAGTACTCCGGTAAAATCCCGATTTCACCCAGAACACTTCCGATATCCAAATATAGGCTTCCAATATATCAATCTTTATGTCTCGACCATTTCGAGACTCCTCGTCATGTCCGCGATCACATCTGGGACTCTCAACTATCTTCGGTACATCATAACACATAAACTCATAAGATAACCGTCATTGAACTTTAAGCGTGCGGACCCTACGGGTTCGAGAACTATGTAGACATGACCGAGGCATGTCTCCGGTAAATAACCAATAGCGGAACCTGGATGGTCATATTGGCTCCTACATATTCTATGAATATCTTTATCGGTCAAACCGCATAACAACATATGTTGTTCCCTTTGTCATCGGTATGTTACTTGCCCGAGATTCGATCGTTGGTATCTTAATACCTAGTTCAATCTTGTTACCGGCAAGTCTCTTTACTCATTCCGTAATACATCATCCCGCAACTAACTAATTAGTTGCAATGCTTGCAAGGCTTATAGTGATGTGCATTACCGAGTGGGCCCAGAGATACCTCTCCAACAATCGGAGTGACAAATCCTAATATCGAATACGCCAACCCAACAAGTACCTTCGGAGACACCTGTAGTGCACCTTTATAATCACCTAGTTACGTTGTGACTTTGGTAGCACACAAAGTGTTCCTCCGGTAAATGGAAGTTTCATAATCGCATAGTCATAGGAACATGTATAAGTCATGAAGAAAGCAATAGCAAAATACCAAACGATCGAGTGCTAAGCTAACGGAATGGGTCAAGTCAATCACATCATTCTCCTAATGATATGATCCCGTTAATCAAATGACAACTCATGTCTATGGCTAGGAACATAACCATCTTTGATCAACGAGCTAGTCAAGTAGAGGCATACTAGTGACACTCTGTTTGTCTATGTATTCACACATATATCATGTTTCCGGTTAATATAATTCTAGCATGAATAATAAACATTTATCATGATATAAGGAAATAAATAATAACTTTATTATTTCCTCTAGGGCATATTTCCTTCAGTTCGGAGTCTCAGATGAGATCCCGGACTTGACGGGGAACTCCAGAATGGTCCGGAGGTGAAGACCGATATATTGGATGAATGGTATTGGAATCCAGAATTGTTCTGGGGGTACCGGGCTATGGCCAGCATGACCGAACGGTGTTTCGGGGCCCCCGCTAAGTGTTGCGGGGCCTCATGGGCCAAGGGGAGGGGGCAAACCAGCCCAGTAAGGGGTTGTGCGCCCCACACCCTTTCCCACGTTGCTTGGAGAGGTGGGGTGTCGGTGTCAAAACCGGCGGATCTCGGGTAGGGGGTCCCGAATTGTGCATCTAGGATCGATGGTAACAGGAGACGGGGGACACGATGTTTACCCAGGTGTAGCGACCCGACCTCAAGCGGTCAAGTCTCTGTGCTTCGGTGTCATCCCTGGATCGGTAATGCTGACACACACAGTACTCGAAGGATTTATAACAGAGTAGCAATCACACACTTATTTCATCGAATGTCTCAAAAGACTTGTTACAATAATATGGCTTAAAGGCCATCTAATACGATAACAGCGGAAGGCTTGGAAGATAAAGTGAGTCCATCAACTCCAACGGCATAGCTGAGCTCACGGCAACGACCTAACGAACCTTACTCCTCGTCTGAAAAGTCTGCAACATAATACGTTGCAGCCGAAACGGGTCAAGATATGGAATATCTTTGGCAATATAACACAGTAGAGCAAGAACAGAATAATGCTATCACTAGATGCATATTTGGCTGGTGGAAAGCTCTATGGTTATAGTTTTTGCTAAAAGCCAATTTGTCCCTACAACAAAGGAATATATTTTATTTTAACTATCATGGTAGTTGAAACATCATTGAGAAGGTTCCTCCAACTCAATCCCAATTAAAGTGATTATCAACCCAACAATATTAATTAAGAGTGATGAGATACTTAAGATACTCCAAGTACTAGATACTCAAGATTGTCCATAACCGGGGACACGGCTAACCATGATTAGATTGTACACTCTGCAGAGGTTTGCGCACTTGTCCCAACAAGACTCGATCACCCCCGTTGGATTTCTCGCACTACATGGTGTTTGAGAAACGGATGACCGAGACACAGTATTTCAAAAACATTAACTCTCTTCTCCGGGTAGACCATACCAAACCTACAACCCACTACCTGCTGATCTACCTCTTCAAGAGCTTCACGTAACTTATTCAACTATTCTAGAGCCCATAATAGCTTGTGGCTGCACACGGAAATTTCTAGCATGAATCTTCTCAGTTCCCTTTGAGCCTGGGTGGCGGTCCATAGGAAAATCGCACGGAACCCCGGGATTTCCAAAAAAATACAAACAACACTGGATTCTCCAGGTGCCTCAATCCACCCAGATGTTTGTTTAAGTTGCCACCTTAAGTTGAACCATTAATTAACAATCTCACATCTGTAATGGATTTCACTCACCCAAACCACGTCTACGAGCATAGCATAGCAATATAAGCAATACGTAGAAGTAACTCCCAAGGAGTTAAATATAACAGGGTAATAGGTTCTACCTCATCAACTACTTCCCAACCCACATGTTAATGACATCCTAATCATGCAATGTTTGAGGATTGAACTAATGCACAAAAACTGGTATGAAAAGAGTATGATCAATGTGTTACTTGCCTTGCTGACGATCCGCGAAACCTAGGGACTCGTAGTAGCACGCTTCGCACTCCGGGAATTCTATCGCAAAGAAACAATAGCATACATAAGCAATCATGCAAAGATGCACGGGCAAAACTCAGATAAGAGAGAATGACTAGAAAGTTCAACTTAAGAACTCCGGTTTGCAAAAAGAATCAAATCAAACGGAGCAAGGAAACTCAAACGGCGAGAGAAACAAGATCTGTTTACTAATCTAAACAAAGTCAAATTTTATAGTACCAAAATCTTGTTTAAGTTGATTAAACATAAAGAGGGTTTCGAGACGAAGATCTAGGCGCTTGAATCGCCTGATTCCGAAAAACGAGCGAAAAGATAAACTGAAACGAAAATCGGATCAGAAATCACGATCGAGAATAATCGCGGATAAATCCGGTAAAAAAGAAAACTGATGAACAGGCTAACGAACGGGCGTTCGTTATCTGTAACTAATGAGCGAAAACCGTTCGTCAAAACGAATGTACGGACGGGCATCCGCTAAAAAGAAGAACCGGGAAAAACCGGCGAACCGAAGAAAAAGAAAGAAACGAACTAGGTTTTTTTTAAAAAACCGAATCGGTTTTCTAAAAAAACTTGCGGCGGCGAAACGGCGCGGTACCTCTCCGTTGAGGCTCCGGCGGGGCGGGGCTCGGGCGGTGGGCGGCGGCTTGGGCGGGCGACGGCGGCGACGGGCGCGGCGCGGCGAAGCGGCAAGCGGCTTGGCGACGGCAGCGGCGGCGGGCGGCGGCTCGGCTCGGGAGGCGTGCTGCGGCGGCGGGGTTTGTGGTGGTGGCGGGGGCTCGGGCGGCGTATGTAAAGGGCGGGGGCGGGGTGGCTTGTAGGAGGGGGTAAGGCGGCGGCGGTGGAGGAGTCCGGCTCGGACTGTGTCCGAGTCGGCGACGGCAGCAAGGCTCATGTGAGACGGGCCGACAGCGGGAGATGGGCCGGCCCGGCTGGGTTTCGACCCGGTAACAGTAGTTTTTTAATAATTCCGCCGAACTGAAAAAAATCCTAGAAAATAAAATAAAAATCTAAAAATGCCAAAACAAAATTTTCACCGTCTAAATAAAATATTTAGAACGATATGAACATTTTCTTGGCCCTAAAATGCAATTTTGAAAAGTGCAATTTTTCTAACGCAAATAAAAATCCAAATAAAATCAAATATTTGATTTTAATATTTTCCTCCAATATTTCAATTATTTTGGAGAAGTCAATTATTTTAATATGAAATATTTTTCAGAGAGAAAATAATTAAAACCAAAATCCTCGTTTCAATATTTGATAAAAATCAAATATGAAGACCGGGAAATCCCCAACTCTCTCCGAGGGTCCTTGAGTTGCTTAGGATTTCGAGGATTGCGAAATGAAATTGCAATAAAATATGATATGCATGAATGACCTATGTATAACATTCCAAATTGAAAATTTGGGATGTTACAAACCTACCCCCCTTAAGATGAATCTCGCCCTCGAGATTCGGGTTGGCTAGAAAATAGTTGTGGGTGGTCTCTGTGAAGATCATCTTCTCGTTCCCAGGTGGCTTCATCCTCGGTATGGTGGCTCCACTAAACTTTGCAAAACTTGATAACCTTGCTGTGGGTAACTCGACTGGTAAATTCAAGAATCTTAACTGGTTTCTCCTCATAAGTCAAATCACTGTTCAACTGAATCGCCTCCAACGGTACCGTATCTCTTAATGGTATATCGGCCATCTCAGCATGACACTTCTTCAACTGTGAAACGTGAAACACATCGTGAACTCCTGACAGTCCTTCAGGTAACTCCAACTTGTAGGAAACTTCTCCCATCCGTTCCAAAACACGATATGGCCCTACAAATCTTGGAGCTAACTTTCCCTTAACTCCAAAAAGTTTCACTCCTCGCAAGGGTGATACTCGCAGATATGCTCTGTCTCCAATTTCATAGGTTACCTCCTTGCGTTTCGAATCTGCATAAGTCTTCTACCTGGACTGGGCTATCTTCAGTCTATCTTGAATCAGCTTAACTTTCTCTTCAGACTCCTTGATCAAGTCTGGTTCAAACAACTGTCGGTCTTCTACTTCATCCCACATCAACGGTGTTCTCCACCTTCGTCCATACAGTGCTTCGAACGGTGCCATCTTCAAACTGGCTTGGTAACTATTGTTGTATGAGAACTCTGCGTTAGGCAAATTGTCATCCCAACTAGATCCATAATCTAGTGCACGGGCTCTCAACATGTCTTCCAGAATCTGGTTAACACTCTCGGTCTGTCCATCCGTGTGCGGGTGAAATGCTGTACTGAACTCCAATTTCGTTCCCAAAGTCTGGTGTAGCTGATGCCAAAACTTTGAGGTAAACCGTTTTCCTCTATCTGATACGATGGTCCTCGGAACTCCATGCAGACATACGATCCTGGACATATATATCTTGGCCAACTTCGCACTTGTATAAGTGGTTTTCACTGGAATAAAGTGTGCCACTTTGGTCAAGCGATCAACTGCTACCCATATGGAATCATATCCTGATTTGGTCCTGGGTAATCCGGTGATAAAATCCATGCCAAGCTTATCCCACTTCCATTCGGGTATCGGCATAGGTTGTAACAATCCTGCTGGCTTTTGATGCTCTGCCTTCACTCTCTGGCATACATCACATACAGCTACATACTCGGCGATATCCTTCTTCATACCGGTCCACCAGAAACGTTCCTTCAAATCCAAATACATCTTGGTGTTTCCGGGATGTATCGAGTATGGTGAGTCATGAGCCTCCTGAAGTATTAACTTCCTGATCTTTGTGTTATTGGGCACATAAACTCGGTCCTAAAACCATAAGGTGTCGTGCTCATCCTCACGAAAACCTTTGGCCTTTCCATTGCTCATTCTCTCTTTTTATCTCGGCAATCTCTTTGTCATCCTTCTGAGCTTCTCGAATTTTTCCTAACAATGTAGACTGAACCTCCATTGATGCAACGAATCCTCTAGGAACAATCACCATCGAAGTTCCCTGAGATCCTCTGCTAACTCCTTCGGTAATCCCGTACTTGCTAGGATATTAGCATAACTCTTCCGGCTCAAAGTGTCTGCTACGACATTGGCCTTTCCTGGATGATAGTGCAGCTTCATGTCATAATCCTTTATAACCTCCAACCATCTCCTCTGCCTAAGGTTCAGTTCCTTCTGTGTGAAGATGTACTTCAAACTCTTATGATCCGTGTAAACATCACAACGGTTTCCAATAAGGTAATGTCTCCAAGTCTTCAATGCATGCACTACGGCTGCTAACTCCAAATCATGTGTGGCATAATTCAATTCGTGCGGTTTTAGTTGTCGTGAGGCATACGAAACAACTCTTCCGCCCTGCATGAGCACACCTCCAAGTCCTAGACGGGAGGCGTCGCAATACACTTGCAAATCCTTGCGTATATCTGGCAAAATCAGCACTGGGGCTGTAGTCAAACGTTTCTTCAACTCCTGGAAACTTGCCTCGCTATCTTCCGTCCATTTAAACTTTGTACCCTTCTTCAATAACTCCGTCATTGGCTTCGCAATCTTGGAAAAATTCTCAATGAAACTCCGGTAGTATCCTGCGACTCCAAGAAAACTGCGGATCTCGCTAACTAAAGTGGGTGCCAACCATTCAGTGACTGACTGGACCTTGGTGGGGTCTACTTCTATACCTTCTCTTGATATAACATGTCCAAGGAATCCGACTTCCTTCAACCAAAACTCGCATTTGCTGAACTTGGCATATAACTGATGTTCCCTGAGTTTCTCGAGAACTAAACGCAAATGCTCCTTGTGCTCCTCTTCATTCTTCGAGTATACCATTATATCATCAATAAACACCACAACAAACTTGTCCAAATATTCCATGAACACCTTGTTCATCATGCTCATGAAATAGGCAGGGGCGTTAGTCAGTCCAAACGACATGACCGTATATTCATATAACCCGTACCGTGTGGTGAATGCTATCTTTGGTAAATCCTTCTCTCGAATCTTCAACAGATGGTACCCCGATCGCAAATCGATCTTTGAGAACACATTAGCTCCTTGCAGCTGATCAAACAGATCATTGATCATCGGCAGCGGGTACTTGTTCTTGATTGTTACTTTGTTCAAAGCCCGATAATCAACAACCATTCTTAGGGACTTATCCTTCTTCTCAACCAAAAGCACCGGGGCTCCCCATGGCGATGAACTCCGTCGAATGTAACCTTTCTCCAATAACTCCTTGATCTGTTTCTTAATCTCCTCCAGATCATTCGCGGGCATCTGATAGGGTCTCTTAGATATTGGCCCTGTACCTGGAAATAGCTCTATCAAAAACTCGATGTCTCGATCCGGTGGCATGCCTGGTAACTCCTCTGGGAAAACATCCGGGTAATCCTTCACTACAGGCACTTCCTCCTGAACAACTCCCGTGAGGGTATTCACTTGGCTCCTCCTAGGTACATGCCTAGATACATACTTGATCCTTTTTCCCTCCGGGGTGGTGAGATAAATCGACTTACTAGCAGAGTCAATGCTTCCTCCATACCTTGACATCCAGTCCATGCCTAATATCACATCCAATCCTTGTGACTCCAAGATTATTAGGTCGGACGGAAAAACATGGGTGCGAATGGTTAGGGGTATCTGGTCGCACCATCGACTAGCCATATATTCTGCTCCAGGTGAACTCACTAAAAGAGGGGTCCTAAGGGTTTGGGTTGGTAGTTTAAACTTATCCACGAATCCCCTTGATATGTATGAATGCGATGCACCAGTATCAAAAAGAACAAGAGCGGTAAATGACTTAACCAAAAACTTACCTATAACCGTGTATGGCTGCTCTTCAACCTCCTCCACGTTAACGTGGTTCACTTGTCCTTTGTTGAATGGATTGGGCTTCTTCCCAGCGCTCCCATTTCCGTTTCCATTCTTCCCTTCAGAGCAATCCGTGGCGTAGTTTCCAGTCTTCCCGCACTTATAGAAAGTACTGTGACTTAGATCCCTTTTTGCGGGTGTGGCTGGATTGGGGCGGTTCTAATTGTTGTTAGCTCCGTTCCCATTTCCATTCTTAGAACCATTATGGTTATGCGAACCTCCTCCGATGTGGTTATGACCTCCATGGTTATGAACAAGTCCTCCCGAATTTGGGGTGAGGCGAGGCTTCTGCTGAGCTCCTGAGTTATACCTCCCTTGTCCATACTTCCTCTTACGGCTCTCGATCTGCTGCTGCTTCCCTTCAATCATAAGAGCCTTATCTACCAACTCATGGTAGTTGTTGAAGGTTGCTACCATCAACTGCATGCTCATCTCATCATTCAGCCCTTCCATAAACTTCTCCTGCTTCGCGGCATCTGTGGCCACATCGTTAGGGGCATTGCAAGATAACTTGCTAAACTCATCAACGTACTGAGCCACAGAACGGTTCCCTTGGCGTAAGTTGCGAAACTCCCGCTTCTTCATACTCATTGCTCCAGTTGAGACATGGGATGTACGAAAAGCTTGCTGAAACTGGTCCCAAGTGACATTGGCTATGGGGAAAGTGGCCGTGTAATTTTCCCACCATGAGGCTGCTGGTCCATCCAATTGATGTGCGGCAAAGCGCACCTTCTCAGCATCTGTGCAACCTGCGGTGGTCAACTCACTTCCAATAGGCGTAGCCAATCATCAGCAACTATAGGCTCAGTGCTACTGGAAAACACCGGTGGCTGTAACCTTAGAAAACGAGCTAGGTTGTCAACTGGAGGCGGGTTGTTGTTGTTGTTGTTATTGTTGTTGTTGTTGTTGTTGTTGTTGTTGTTGTTGTTGTTGTTGTTGTTGTTGTTGTTGTTGTTGTTGTTGTTGTTGTTGTTGTTGTTGTTGTTGTTGTTGTTGTTGTTGTTGTTGTTGTTGTTGTTGTTGTTGTTGTTGTTGTTGTTGTTGTTGTTGTTGTTGTTGTTGTTGTTGTTGTTGTTGTTGTTGTTGTTGTTGTTGTTGTTGTTGTTGTTGTTGTTGTTGTTGTTGTTGTTGTTGTTGTTGTTGTTGTTGTTGTTGTTGTTGTTGTTGTTGTTGTTGTTGTTGTTGTTGTTGTTGTTGTTGTTGTTGTTGTTGTTGTTGTTGTTGTTGTTGTTGTTGTTGTTGTTGTTGTTGTTGTTGTTGTTGTTGTTGTTGTTGTTGTTGTTGTTGTTGTTGTTGTTGTTGTTGTTGTTGTTGTTGTTGTTGTTGTTGTTGTTGTTGTTCCAATCATCAGCAACTATAGGCTCAGTGCTACTGGAAAACACCGGTGGCTGTAACCTCAGAAAACGAGCAGGCTCAGTGCTACTGGAAAACACCGGTGGCTGTAACCTCAGAAAACGAGCTAGGTTGTCAACTGGAGGCGGGTTGTTGTTGTTGTTGTTGTTGTTGTTGTTGTTGTCGTTGTTGTTGTTGTTGTTGTTGTTGTTGTTGTTGTTGTTGTTGTTGTTGTTGTTGTTGTTGTTGTTGTTGTTGTTGTTGTTGTTGTTGTTGTTGTTGTTGTTGTTGTTGTTGTTGTTGTTGTTGTTGTTGTTGTTGTTGCTGTTGTTGTTGTTGTTGTTGTTGTTGTTGTTGTTGTTGTTGTTGTTGTTGTTGTTGTTGTTGTTGTTGTTGTTGTTGCCTTGGTTCTGGACTAACAATTGCATCAAGGCATTCTGCTGCTGGATCAACTGAGTGAGCTCTGGCGGGAAGGCAAATCCGGTGTCACGTCTCGGAGGCATCTGGTGGGTTTAGATGGAAGAGATCAGAATAGAAAAGGGGTCTAATGAGAAAGCACTACCCATATGCACATGAGACAAACACAATCATTTCACTCAATCAATCAAGCAAGGGCATACAAGCGGTCTAGAACTATCGCAAAAGTGCTCAACTACCACTAAATACATGGCGGAATACTACTAATATTTGGTGGTCATATAGAAATTTTGAACGGTGGAAGACTCCATGATATCTGCTCCAGCTTCGTCTTCAAAGTCATCATCACTCGGGTCGGAGTCGGTGTTGTCGATGATGATGTAGTTGTCCGGGCTAGTGGAATCGTCGTCTTCTCCTCCCTGTACTGGATCTCCCATGAATATTCCGATCTTCTTTACCAGGTCATCATTCTTCTCCAGTAATATCTTGATTTCCTCCTCATATCCATCGCGTGTAAACTTGAGTTCTTCCTCTAGTTCGATGATCCTGGTCTTTGCCTTCTTCAATTCATCATGTCTGCGCACATCTGGTTCTCCTGACGTCGAATGTGCTGGTTTAACTCCTGGATGAAAGCTGCAATGGATCTATCCTTCTTGGTGCTGATCACCTCCCATTGCTCGTCTCGGCGCCCACATATCTGGTAGATAGTGTCCTTAAGATCCTTGTTGTAGACTTCTCCAATGCGTCCCATGGTAATGTGGGCTGCAATACTCTTGCCTAGGCTCCAAGTGGGTGCTTTAAAAGAAAATTCTATGGGCTTAGAGGTCGTGAGAACGTCCTTCACAGGCTGGTACTTGAATCATCCATCGCTCCTCTTCTGGTAAGGTGGCGTTGTACGTCCCGGAGAAGCTAGGTATTCCAATGTTCAAGTACCTAGTGACTTCCTTCAAGTGGCGTCCAAAAGGTGTGTCTTCATCCGGCTATGCAAACTTGTTCTTCATCTCCGCCATCGTAAGAGTAGAAAATGGAGAGGAGTCAGAAATGAGTAGAGAGGAGTGACCTATGGTTTATCTTAGTGGTCGTGTCCTACACTCAACGTGTGCTCTGATACCATCTTGTAGCGACCCGACCTCAAACGGTCAAGTCTCTGTGCTTCAGTTTCATCCCTGGATCGGTAATCTTTGACACACACGATTACTCGAAGGATTTATAACAGAGTAGCAATCACACACTTATTACATCGAATGTATCAAAAGAGAACTTGTTACAATAATATGGCTTAAGGCCATCTAATACGATAACAGCGGAAGGCTTGGAAGATAAAGTGAGTCCGTCAACTCCAACGGCATAGCTGAGCTGCACGGCAACAACCTAACAAACCTTACTCCTCGTCTGAAAAGTCTGCAACATAATACGTTGCAGCCCGAAAACGGGCCAGCACATGGAATATCTTTGGCAATATAACACTGATGAGAGCAAGAACAGAATAATGCTATCACTACATGCATATTTGGCTGGTGGAAAGCTACTGTGGTAATAGTTTTTCTTGAAAAGCCAATTTTTCCCTACAACAAAGGAATATATTTTATTTTAACTATCATGGTAGTTGAAACATCATTGAGAAGGTTCCTCCAACTCAATCCCAATTAAAGTGATTATCAACCCAATAATATTAATTAAGAGTGATGAGATACTTAAGATACTCCAAGCACTAGATACTCAAGATTGTCCATAACCGGGGACACGACTAACCATGATTAGATTGTACACTCTGCAGAGGTTTGCGCACTTTTCCCCACAAGACTCGATCACCTCCGTTGGATTTCTCGCACTACATGGTGTTTGAGAAACGGATGACCGAGACACAGTCTTTCAGAAACATTAACTCTCTACTCCGGGTAGACCATACCAAACCTACAACCCACTACCTGCTGATCTACCTCTTCAAGAGCTTCATGTAACTTACTCAACTATTCTAGAGCCCATAATAGCTTGTGGCTGCACACGGAAGTTTCTAGCATGAATCTTCTCAGTTCCCTTTGAGCCTGGGTGGCGATCCATAGGAAAATCACACGGAACCCGGGGATTTCCAAAAAAATATAGACAACACTGGATTCTCCAGGTGCCTCAATCCACCCAGATGTTTTTTTAAGTTGCCACCTTAAGTTGAACCATTAATTAACAATCTCACATCTGTCATGGATTTCACTCACCCAAACCATGTCTACGAGCATAGCATAGCAATATAAGCAATACGTAGAAGTAACTCCCAAGGGGTTAAATATAACAGGGCAATAGATTCTACCTCATCAACTACTTCCCAACCCACATGTTAATGACACCCTAATCATGCAATGTTTGAGGATTGAACTAATGCACAAAAACTGGTATGAAAAGAGTATGATCAATGTGTTACTAGCATTACTGATGATCCGCGAAACCTAGGGACTCGTAGTAGCACGCTTCGCACTCCGGGAATTCTACCGCAAACAAACAATAGCATACATAAGCAATCAGGCAAAGATGCACGGGCAAAACTCAAATAAGAGAGATTGACTAGAAAGTTCAACTTAAGAACTCCGGTTTGCAAAAAGAATCAAATCAAACGGAGCAAGGAAACTCAAACGGCGAGAGAAACAAGATTAAACAGAAAACTGACAGACAAGCTAACAGACAAACTGACAGACACTACCAAAATCTTGTTTAAGTTGATTAAATAGAAAACTGACAGACAAGCTAACGAACGGGCGTTCGTTATCTGTAACTAACGAGCGAAAACCGTTTGTTAAAACGAACGTACAGACGGGCGTCCGCTAAAAAGAAGAACCGGGAAAAACCGGCGAACCGAAGAAAAAGAAAAAACGAACTAGGTTTTTTTAAACCGAATTGGTTTCCTAAAAGAAACGGCGGCGGCGAAACGGCGCGGTACCTCTCCGGCGAGGCTCCGGCAGGGCGGGGCTCGGGCGGCGGCTTGCGGAGTGACGGCGGTGTGGCGCGGGAGGCGGCGGCTCAGCTCAGGAGCGGGCTGCGGCCGCGGCGGGGTTTGTGGTGGTGGCGTGTAACACCCCAAAATTTTTAGCCTTGTTTTATTAATTAAAATTTTGCCAGGAACTTAAACTTTGGTTTTCTGGATTTTCTATTGATTTCAGAACCTTTCTTCCCTTGATCTTTATGGAGTTTTACCCCTAGTGAAAAAAAACTTCCCAATTTTTATTGGACTCTTTTACCTCTCAAATAAAACAATTCCTTTTTCAGTAGGAATTATTTATATAATTATTTTTTCCTGAGCTTTATCTCTCTAATTTGGTTTTCAATAGTTTAGGGTCCCATTTGCACTGCAACCCTTTTATAGTCATTCAAAAATTCCACCAAAATTTGGAGATGGCATGTGATGTCACCAAACCACTTTTATGCAAAAAGGTATTTCATTCCTTGGATATTTTGAGCTCTACATCATATTTTCAAATCTGGTCCAGTGAGCAGTTTTACACTACAACCCATGTAAATATTTCTTTAAAGCTTCCACCAAAATTGTGGGATGTCAGTAGGAGCATAATATTCAACTTTATGCAAAAACCCAGCTTTGTTCTTTGAAAAATTTGAGTGGATCAACCTCTTTTCCATTCTGGTCCAACTTGAGGATTTGTACAGCAACCACCATTTTAGTTGCTCCTCTATCCATGATTCCTTTTCCTACTTGTAGTCCTCCCTGCTAAACCCCTAAGTCCAGGAGCATGCACCCATTGGATCATTTTTGGTCCATGTAATAATGCCATTTACCTCCTGTCCAGAATTGAAATTTTGCAAAACTTGCACTAGCATGTTTGTGCTTTGGACAAACTAATCTCGCCACCCTCTCTTTCATCTAAAGAGACCCCACCCTGGGAGATTTGACCACTCCAAGAAATGCCTAGGTGCATGTGGCATTCTATCGAACACTTTATGGGCATGACCAGTTTTGACATGAGTTTTAGTTTGCACTATGAACTTGCTTCCCTTGCATAACCACCTTGTCCAATAGACTTCTAGCTACTCCTAACCTAGGTCTGTTAAACCCCAACCTCACCTGAGACCTCTAGCACGCCCTGGCATTTCGTCGAGCATGTCCGTCGTGCTCTTCTGGCAGCGAAACCAGCGTTTTGCACGTCTTGCGCCCGAGTAAATCGTCACGTCGCGCCCGCTAAAGCATACGCACAATCCCTCTCACCGCGCATCGCGCTTACAGCCACAGTGCCTGCGCAGCACCGCCGACAGAGCCCCTTGGCGGCACGCCGGCGTCCGTAGCGCATCTCTGCCAGGTCGGTGCCGCCCAAGCCTCAACTGCTCGCCACCTGCCCCTGGAACAGCTCAGCCTCATCCTCTTGCGCGTCCTCTAGCTCTCGTAAATGCGCCACGGCATCTGCCCGCTTCTAAGGAGGCGGTTCGCCGGCGAACTTATCCACGGCCGCCGCAAACCGACCTCGTTGCGCTATAAAAAGAGGCCCCCGAGCACGTTCCGTTCCCTAGGCAGCCTCAGCATGCTCCCCTAGTTCTTCCGTGGCAGCTCCGTCCACTGCGAAGCTCGCCGCCGGCCACCGTCCGCTGCGAAGCTCGCCGCCGGCAGCTCCGTCCACCCCAGAGACTGTAGCAACTACCGGAGTGACCGCCTCGATCCCCTGAGCCCGTGGGTGACCTCCGTTTTCCGAACGGTGCCGCCGTTCGCCGGCAAGCATCGCCGGAGTCCCGCCTCCGCTGGGGGCAGAGGAGGAGGAGGGAGGTCGACTAGTCAAACCTGACCAGTGGGTCCTCCGGGCCCCTTTGTCCCGATGACTCCTGCGCGTCGTCCACGCTGGAGTAAGTGGAAGCGTAGATTCAAAAGTACGTCTTCGACGTGTACCGTTTCTTTTTTTCTTTTTGTTTTATTTAAAAACCAGATTTGACCACAACTTTGACTGCCTTTAACTTTTTAATGATAACTCCAAATGAATTCATTCCTTTTCATACCTCTCTCAAATTTGATCTAGTTTATTTTAAGATTTATTTGAAAATTTCTGAAGACAAGTTTTTGTGCTGTTTTAAATTTGTGTGTTAATTCAAATTTATTTAAAATAGGACTTTGGAGAGAGAGGAGCAAACTTTCAAAAGTTTTGGAGTGCACCCTGCCTTTCCACATATTAAAGGCAAGCATTCTGAACCCTGGAATAATATTTTGCATGCATTGTTTGACACGATTATGGCAAACCTCAATACGTGGAACTTGTTATTTTATGTGGTGATGTGATCATTTGCATAAATACTTATTTGAAATTTCCTTGCTGTTGAAATGGACATGCTTGTGATAATGATCATCCTCGTATGCCTTTCGTGCCTACCGGAAGGAAAACGGGAAAGTCTCTGTCTTGGGTAGGCCCAAGCTTGTCCCTAGTTCCTCGTCGAGACGAGTGTGTCCGGCATGGCATGAGGGGTATCATGAGTGGTGATTCTGTTTGTTGGATGAAATATATTCGTTATGCTAATTATGCAGGGAATACCTAAACCTCCTGAGTCGACCATAGATCGAGTCTTGATCCGATAACCCCCATACTTGTTTCGTACTACCACTTGTCCCTGCTATACGTAGGGTACGGTTCGATAAGTTGTCAACCCCTTTCCTAGCACACACCATACGGAGAGGCCATGGTGGAAGATACCGGAGGCATCCGGTGAGCATGCCATCGACCCGAGGGCATGGGTGTGTTTTGGTTGTAGCCGAAGGGGTAGCTCCCCTAGTTTGTGCGCGGTATAAATTTTGTGATCCCATGCTACGTCGAGGTTGTAGCCTCCCCACTTAGAGTTTTGCTTAACGGGTGTCGTGGGTGATTTCCACACACCGGTAAGTTAGGCTGGTGTGTGCGGATAGGTGTGTTTTCAATCAAAAGATCGTAGACGGGATTAGTCCCGGTGGACTAAAGGAATCCGTTACTCGTGGGTAAAGAGTACACCCTCTGCAGAGATTAAACCTATTCGAATAGCCGTGTCCATGGTTAAGGATTACAATCTGGGATGGGTCAAGTGTTGGTCTTAGTGTCGGTCTTCGGAGGAGAAACTATTAAACCAGAATTAGGATCACGACTTTAGACTTGTGATGATTACGATTATTATTTTTGTTGTGGACCAACCCGTTATATTATTGATATTATCGAGTATCCCTGGGATGGTTCTACCTCCTGGGTATTCACTGTGATTATTTATAAGCCCTTTATGTGGTGTCGCTGAGACACCCGACTGTGGCATGCTTGTTATTCATTTACTTTCTAAGCCCTTTATGTGGTGTCACTGAGACGCCCGACTGTGGCATGCTTGTTATTCATTTACTTTATAATCCCTTTATGTGGTGTCATTTGAGGCCTTAGTGGCTTGCTTGTTATTCATTTACCTTATAAGCCCTTTATGTGGTGTCGCTGAGACACCCGACTATGGCATGCTTATTATTTATTTTAATTTATAAGCCCTTTATGTGGTGTCGCTGAGACACCCGACTGTGGCATGCTTGTTATTTATTTTACTTTATAAGCCCTTTATGTGGTGTCGATGAGACACCCGACTGTGGCATGCTTGTTATTTATTTTACTTTATAAGCCCTTTATGTGGTGTCGCTGAGACACCCGACTGTGGCATGCTTGTTATTTATTTTACTTTATAAGCCCTTTATGTGGTGTCGCTCAGACGCCCGACTGAGGCATGCTTGTTATTTACCATCAATTCGAGACGTCGCTTCAGACATCCGAATGGTGCATTTTATTCCTACTCTGTCATTACATATTCGTTGTTACTATTTAATAACCTGCCTGCATGCATCAAGGATTTTATTTTTATGACTGACGTTGTGACCATAGAATATTTTTAGAGCATGATTATCGGTTGTTATATTATACCTGTGTTCATAATGTCTGCGAGTACATTCAAAGTACTCACTGGCTTGTCCCTGACTATTGTCTTGGCCAGATTTCTTGCGTGGAGAGGAGCGTTGCGATGACAGCCCGGAAACCTACGCAATGGTGATAGCAGCCTCGCGAAGATAGGAGTTAACCTGGTCAGCTGTTCACAGGAAATGGAGTCCCATAGACGCTGATGATCCACAAAACCGCGTCCGCCATCAACCACTAGAAACCATTTGTTGTACTCACAGACCAGAATGGTCTTGTACCACATATTTTGTATTTTGCTTGGAATTTCTGTATCAAGTTGGTGCCTCATCAGCTAACAGTAATCCTGGGGCTAGTGAGCACAACGGCCATTTTCTGAAATTTATTACCCGGAAAACCGGCCGTCACAAACTTGGTATCAGAGCCAGGCTGACCAATGGCTAATCCTATCTTAGCCGGGTCAATAAACCTAGGTAAGCCAAACCACCAGACCTTAACCTAAACCCAGCCAAGCTTCTCGTGCAAGATAGCCACACAGTGACCCCGACACTTTTGGCGATCGGTGCCCAACCTATCAACCTAGATCGCCGATCACGCCGCCGTTGATCGACGCCTATTATGTCTCATTCGCAAGCGTACGAAGGAAGACTTCGTCCCTTTTTTCTATAAAAAGGGCACGCTCGCCTCAACCCAACACAGCACAACCTCTACCACAAACCGAGCCATAATGCCTGGCCCCATTGTGCACAACGAGACCACAGCAACCAACCTTGGAGGTTTTGTGACCATACTCGCAAACCTCACCCGTCGTGCCTATGCGTTAGAAGAGCCTCCCGAATATGTTGTGTACCAAGGGTCCATGAGCGGTGAGAGCCGTCAATTCTGGTCCCATTGTGCACATCTACGGTAGGGGTCTGCCGCCGAAACGCCTCTGAGTTCACCGGAAGGACAACTTCCTTCGAGCCACAAGCCATCCAGCTAGCTGCTCGAGAGGCTATAGTTCAACTCCGGCGGTT
This sequence comes from Aegilops bicornis, assembly GCA_021605145.1. Classification (NCBI taxonomy): domain Eukaryota; kingdom Viridiplantae; phylum Streptophyta; class Magnoliopsida; order Poales; family Poaceae; genus Aegilops; species Aegilops bicornis. The sequence continues at coordinate 121,785,705 of CM038669.1, forward strand.
GTCGCCCGAGTTAAGCGTCGCTCGTTCTACTACTACCCAGACGTGAAGGGTATGGTAGACCACCCAGGTTGCCAACAGAGATCACGAGGCGGATCCTGCACTATTGCATCTAGTGCGCTATGTAGGTGCCTTTGGAGGAACTGACCGATCAAATCACCATTGATCTGATCGCGGCTCGTGGAGAGCTGGTTCGTCGAGCCCGGCAAGAGAAGAGAAACGAGCCCGACGCCGACAACCCGGTCGTCTGTTCGGACACCCGATCGAGTCCACGAGGTCTGCCCAGCCATCAGCCAAAGGCGCTTTGATGACCCCAGAAGCGCTTTGTCGCCTCTTGGGAGCACACTCCAACGGGGTTGTGGCCAACAATCCCCGAGATGGTCATCATCGCTACCCCGAGCCTGCAGCCCCTCAACCCTCTCCAGCTAATTCCGACATTGAGACCCATGGAGAAGCCTCGACATCCACAAGGCACGCCCGCTTGGATGTAAACGAGGTAGACTAAGTCACTCGAGTAGTGCCGAGTCTCAGTGTATCCTCGCTTTGTAATCATGTGACCTTGTGAATTAGCGCAGCCTACCGTTGTGCCACTATTTTAATGGTAACCTTGCATATTTATGTCAGCACGCAGTTGCGTATATTTACGGGCATAGCTACCAAAACCACCCCGACAACACCCACAGTGATACGTCAGTTTGGTGAGATATGTATCTGTGGCTTTGACCCCGACCCTTGGAGCTGAGCTGGCAAATTAATTACCTTTCACCACGGTAAAATGACCCAGTTCCAATGCTATAAAAAGGCCACCGCGTGACCTTGCCAAGCACCCCTCACTTGTGCACCCTCCTCACAACCATTTCTTGCCATGCCGAGCCCTAGTATTTATCTAAGAACTCCAGATGCAACCCCGGGTAGTTTTGTCAAGATATTGTGGGGTTTTACCTGCAGTACCATGGGCGCTACCCAGCCACCCCGACGAGCTGTTCAAATCGAGAATCACCCTTCCACCTCGAGATACTCGGCAGCAGTGCACATCCCTCCCGTAAGCCCAAACCAAGACCCAACGGAGGTCTCCTTCGTGGGGAAATCTATGCCGACCCCACCTATGGCCGTAGAAGCTGCTGCTTACGAAGCGCTTGCTCGCCTTCAATTCACGGTACCCTATGCCAGCGAACGAGGGTATTATTACTTTCCGAGCCGTGCAACACCCGGAGGGGTAACATCTTTTCCCGGTGAACGAATTGAGAGAGACCCAGTCCTGGCCAACCTTGTCCAGTACGTCATCGCTCAAGAGCGTTTAACCCAACATGTGATGGGTTATCTCCAGAGCCTCGCGGATTTAAATCCTCAGATCGCCATCGGCAGATCACTGAGGCCCGACCAAGAGAGACACATTCATTGGCTGAGCAATCCGCTTTCCCCTATAGAAGAGGAGTGCATCCCAGTACCAGACACGTTTTCTCGAGACCCCGTCCAGTTACTGTTTGCATTATAGACATCGCTGCTGTGTTTATTATCGCAACTTTTATTTATGTGTTGTAACTTATGCGTGGTACCCCGAGTTTGTGCGGCGAGTAAATCTTTTAGTTTCTATTAATGTGAGTAGTTCTGTTGCGGTTTGACTCTAATATATTACTATTTTTCTCTTGCGAAAAATCCTGGAGTGATATTTCTTTCCCCTGAGTTGCTGCATCGTATATCTTCCCACGACATGGATTATTTTTTTATTCACGCAACACCACCATCACTCGAACACATACACTGCTCGCAAAATCTCGTAACCGTGGAGTAATGTGTTTTCAAAACAGCTCTTAACAAATCTCGAGGACGAGATTTTTTTTCTTAAGGGGGGTAGTGTTGTAACACCCCAAAATTTTTAGCCTTGTTTTATTAATTAAAATTTTGCCAGGAACTTAAACTTTGGTTTTCGGGATTTTCTATTGATTTCAGAACCTTTCTTCCCTTGATCTTTATGGAGTTTTACCCCTAGTGAAAAAAAACTTCCCAATTTTTATTAGACTCTTTTACCCTCTCAAATAAAACAATTCCTTTTTCAGTAGGAATTATTTATATAATTATTTTTCCCTGAGCTTTATCTCTCTAATTTGGTTTTTCATAGTTTAGGGTCCCATTTGCACTGCAACCCTTTTAATAAAGTCATTCAAAAATTCCACCAAAATTTGGAGATGTCATGTGATGTCACCAAACCACTTTTATGCAAAACGAAATTTATTCCTTGGATATTTTGAGCTCTACATCATATTTTCAAATTTGGTCCAGTGAGCAGTTTTACACTACAACCCATGTAAATATTTCTTTAAAGCTTCCACCAAAATTGTGGGATGTCAGTAGGAGCATAATATTCAACTTTATGCAAAAACACAGCTTTGTTCTTTGAAAAATTGAGTGGATCAACCTCTTTTCCATTCTGGTCCAACTTGAGGATTTGTACAGCAACCACCATTTTAGTTGCTCCTCTGTCCATGATTCCTTTTCCTACTTGTAGTACTCCCTGCAAAACCCCTAAGTCCAGGGGCATGCACCCATTGGATCATTTTTGGTCCATGTAATGATGTCATTTACCTCCTGTCCAGAATTGAAATTTTGCAAAACTTGCACTAGCAAGTTTGTGCTTTGGACAAACTAACCTCACCACCCTCTCTTTCATCTAAAGAGACCCCACCCTGGGAGATTTGACCACTCCAAGAAATGCATAGATGCATGTGGCATTCTATCGAACACTTTATGGGCATGACCAGTTTTGACATGAGTTTTAGTTTGCACTATGAACTTGCTTCCCTTGCATAACCATCTTGTCCAATAGACTTCTAGCTACTCCTAACCTAGGTCTGTTAAACCCCAACCTCACCCGAGACCTCTAGCACGCCCTGGCATTTCGTTGAGCACGTCCCGTGCGTGCTCGGGCCTTGGCGGCAGAGCACGCAGCGTTTTGCACGCGTCTTTGCGCCCAGTCGCCACGTCGCGCCCCTGGTTTTGCCGGCACCGCAGAGCCGCGCCACGCACTCTCCCTCTCACCTCATCGTGCCAAACAGCCCTGGTGCCCTGCAGCACCGCCGACAGAGCCCCTTGGCGGCATGCCGGCGTCCGCAGCGCATCTCTGCCAGTTCGGTGCCGCCCAAGCCTCCGCTGCTGGCCACCTGCCCCAGGAACAGCTTAGCCTCATCCTCTAGCGCGTCCTCTAGCTCTGTTCGTCGCCACGGCGCCCTGCCGCTACAGGGAGGCGGTTCGCCGGCGAACTTATCCACGGCCGCCGCAAACTGACCTCGTTGAGCTATAAAAAGAGGCCCCCGAGCATGTTCGGTTCCCTAGGCAGCCTCAGCATGCTCCCCTAGTTCTTCTGTGGCAGCCAATCGACCCGGAGAGGTCTTCTTCCCCACCTCCGGCAACTGCAGCTGCCGCCACTGCCCCGGCACTTCCGGCGCCACCAGAGCCTCCCCCTCTCCACTCTCTTCACCAGGAACTCCCTCTCCATCTAGTGAATCCATCCCCCTGCTCGATTTTGATCGGGACTCGCCGCGGGAGAAAATTCACTTTGCCCGACGGCCACCGTCCGCTGCGAAGCTCGCCGCCGACAGCTCCGTCCACCCCAGAGACCGTAGCAACTACCGGAGTGACCGCCTCGATCCCCTGAGCCCGCGGCTGACGTCCGTTTCCCGAACGGTGCCGCCGTTCGCCGGCAAGCATCGCCGGAGTCCCGCCTCCGCTCGGGGCAGAGGAGGAGGAGGGAGGTCGACTAGTCAAACCTGACCAGTGGGTCCTCTGGGCCCACTGTGAGTGACTCACGCAACGTCCACGCTGGAGTAAGTGGAAGCGTCGATTCCAAAGTACGTCTTCGACGTGTACCATTTCTTTTTTCTTTTAGTTTTATTTAAAAACCAGATTTGACCACAGCTTTGACTGCCTATAACTTTTTAATGATAACTCCAAATGAATTGATTCCTTTTCCTACCTCTCTTAAATTTGAACTAGTTTATTTTAAGATTTATTTGAAAATTTCTCAAGACAACTTTTTGTGCTGTTTTAAATTTGTGTGTTAATTCAAATTTAATTAAAATAGGACTTTGGAGAGAGAGGAGCAAACTTTCAAAAGTTTTGGAGTGCACCCTACCTTTCCACATATTAAAGGCAAGCATTCTGAACCCTGGCATAATATTTTGCATGCATTGTTTGACACGATTATGGCACCACCTCAATACGTGGAACTTCGTTATTTTATGTGGTGATGTGATCGTTTGCATAAATGCTTATTTGAAATTTCCTTGCTGTTGGAAATGGACATGCTTGTGATAATGATCATCCTCGTATGCCTTTCGTGCCTATAGGAAGGAAAACGGGAAAGTATCTGTCTTGGGTAGACCCGAGCTTGTCCCTAGTTCCTCGTCGAGACGAGTGTGTCCGGCGTGGCATGAGGGGTATGATGAGTGGTGATTATGTGCATTGGATGAAATATATTAGTTATGCTAATTATGGAGGAATACCTAAACCTCCTGAGTCGACCATAGATCGAGTCTTGTTCGGTAACCCCCATACTTGTTTCAGAATACCACTTGTCCCTGCCATACGTGAGGGTACGGTTCGATAAGTTGTCAACCCCTTTCCTAGCACACATCGTCTGTAGAGGCCATGGTGGAAGATATCGAGGCATCCGGTAGGCATGCCATCGACCCGAGGGCATGGGTGTTTTGGTTGTAGCAGAAGGGTAGCTCCCCTAGTTTGCGCGCGGTATAAATTTTGTGATCCCATGCTACATCGAGGTTGTAGCCTCCCCACTTAGAGTTTTGCTTAACAGGTGTCGTGAGTGATTTCCAGACACCGGTAAGTTAGGTTGGTGTGTGCGGATAGGTGTGTTTTCAATCAAAAGACCGTAGACGGGATTAGTCCCGATGGACTAAAGGAATCCGTTACTCGTGGGTAAAGAGTACACCCTCTGCAGAGATTAAACCTATTCGAATAGCCGTGTCCATGGTTAAGGATTACAGTCTGGGATGGGTCAAGTGTTGGTCTTAGTGTCGGTCTTCGTAGGAGAAACTGTTAAACCAGAATTTGGATCACGACTTTAGACTTGTGATGATTATGATTATTATTTTTGTTGTGGACTAACCCGTTATATTATTGATATTATCGAGTATCCCTGGGATGGTTCTACCTCATGGGTATTCAGTGTGATTATTTATAAGCCCTTTATGTGGTGTCGAGAGGCCTTGGTATAACATGCTTGTTATTCATTTACTTTATAAGCCCTTTATGTGGTGTCGCAGAGGCCTAGACGGTGGCATGCTTGTTATTCATTTACTTTATAAGTTTACGTGGTGTCATTTGAGACGCCTGATCGTGGCATGCTTGTTATTCATTTACCTTATAAGCCCTTCATGTGGTGTCATTTGAGACACCCGACTGTGGCATGCTTGTTATTTATTTTACTTTATAAGCCCTTTATGTGGTGTCATTTGAGACACCGATCGTGGCATGCTTGTTATTTATTTTACTTTATAAGGCCTTTATGTGGTGTCATTGAGACACCGACTCTGCATGCTTGTTATTTATTTTACTTTATAAGCCCTTTATGTGCTGTCATTTGAGACACCGATCGTGGCATGCTTGTTATTTATTTTACTTTATAAGCCCTTTATGTGGTGTCGTTCGGGGCCTTGGTCGAGGCATGATTGTTATTTACCATCAATTCGAGACGCCGCTTGCACATCCGAATGGTGCATTTTATTCCTACTCTGTCATTACATATTCGTTGTTACTATTTAATAACCTGCCTGCATGCATCAAGGATTTTATTTTTATGACTGACGTTGTGACCATAGAATATTTTTAGAGCATGATTATCGGTTGTTATATTATACTTGTGTTCATAATGTCTGCGAGTACATTCAAAGTACTCACTGGCTTGTCCCTGACTATTGTCTTGGCCAGATTTCTTGCGTGGAGAGGAGCGTTGCGATGACAGCCCGGAAACCTACGCAATGGTGATAGCAGCCTCGCGAAGATAGGAGTTAACCTGGTCAGCTGTTCCTGTGGGAAATGGAGTCCCATAGACACTGATGATCCACAAAACCGCGTCCGCCATCAACCACTAGAAACCATTTGTTGTACTCACAGACCAGAATGGTCTTGTACCACATATTTTGTATTTTGCTTGGAATTTCTGTATCAAGTTGGTGCCTCATCAGCTAACAGTAATCCTGGGGCTAGTGAGCACAACGGCCATTTTCTAGAATTTATTACCCGGAAAATCGGCCGTCACAAACTTGGTATCAGAGTCAGGCTGACCAATGGCTAATCCTATCTTAGCCGGGTCAATAAACCTAGGTAAGCCAAACCACCGGACCTTAACCTAAACCCAGCCAAGCTTCTCGTGCAAGATAGCCACACAGTGACCCCGACACTTTTGGCAGTCGGTGCCCAACCTATCAACCTAGACTGTCGATCACGCGCCAGTGATCGACGCCTATTATGTCTCATTCGCAAGCGTACGAAGGAAGACTTCGTCCCTTTTTTCTATAAAAAGGGCACGCTCGCCTCAACCCAACACAGCACAACCTCTACCACAAACCGAGCCATAATGCCTGGCCCCATTGTGCACAACGAGACCACAGCAACCAACCTTGGAGGTTTTGTGACCATACTCGCAAACCTCACCCGTCGTGCCTATGCGTTAGAAGAGCCTCCCGAATATGTTGTGTACCAAGGGTCCATGAGCGGTGAGAGCCGTCAATTCTGGGCCACTGTGCACATCTACGGTAGGGGTCTGTCGCCAGAACGCCCCTACAGGTTCACCGGAAGGACAACTTCCTTCGAGCCACAAGCCATCCAGCTAGCTGCTCGAGAGGCTATTGTCTTAATGTCTACGGGTTCATATTTTTAGAGCATGATTATCGGTTGTTATATTATACCTGTGTTCATAATGTCTACGGGTACATTCAAAGTACTCACTGGCTTGTCCCTGGCTATTGTCTTGGCCAGATTTCTTGCGCGGAGAGGAGCGTTGCGATGACAACCCGGAAACCTACGCAATGGTGATAGCAGCCTCGCAAAGATAGGAGTTGACCTGGTGTTGACGCCTGATTTTGGCAAGATACAGAGTGAAAGGGTTTTCAGCATGAAAAGTTTCATATCACCGAATGGAACAACTTTAATGTTTGGACCATAATTATTCGGCATCATATCAAAGACCAAAACTACACTCAGATTGTCATGTTTAGGTGTTCTGAGTGCTTTTTGGTCAATTAAGCCTCCAGGACAACCTCGGATGAAGGAATGCTCTACATGAATTGTCTTCGTCTCGTCAAATCGATCGATTTCTATATAAAAATCATCTCAATCCGAGTTCATATGCAAAAGTTAGAGCTATCTGAATGCAGCCCTGTCAAGAGGCGAAATATGACGCGGGAGACCAAACATGTCTTGGCAAGTGTCTGACGTAATGCGTGAGTGTTTTGCCCCAGAAGATGACCTCGAATCGGAAAACTTTCAACGCGAAAGATTTTCGCCTCGTCAAAACGGTTAACTTTGCTTTTGGGCACATTTTCATCCGAGGTCGTTTACTGCCTCAAAGACCTTGCCGGGGAAAGTTTGCCGCCGTGAACAGTAACCTTGCCGGGAGAGCTTGCCGCCGTGAACAGTAACCTTGCCGGGGGAGAGCTTGCCGCTGTGAATAGTAACCTTGCCGGGAGAGTTTGCCGCCGTGAACAGTAACCTTGCCGGGGGAGAGCTTGCCGCCATGAACAGTAACCTTGCCGGGGAAAGTTTGCCGCCATGAACAGTAACCTTGCCAGGATATCTTGCCGTCGTGAACAGTAGAAACTGTCGAGGCCAATCCGACCAGATGCTGAAGATGGGCTCAAATACTTATCTAGATGGCTTTGGATGAAAAAGTGTTCAACACGGGAGTTGTTCATAACATCGAAACGGTCAACTTTACTTTTGGAGTCATCATCATCCGACGTAGTATATGACCTGCAGAGACGCTGCAAGAGTCGGACGGTCCGGTCAGCTACATGAACGAGTCCGACTCGAAATTAGAGATGACCCCGTGGAGTATCCAATATGGCCTTATTTGGAAAAGTGATAAACATACGGATTGTTGGCCTCGTCAAAGCACACAAAATTGATATTTGAACCGTCTCCATCGGAAGTCATATGCAGATTCCACGGCCCACGCAAGGAGCTAGACAGAAGATTGGACCAGATTCAGGCTGAATCCGAGTGGAACCAGAACTAGGACTCTAGGACGTGAATTGATGTAATTTTCTTATAAGGAAAGCCTAGATAAATCCTTTGCTTGTACGGGAAGTCCAGCCGCCTCTTATATATGTTGGGGGTGACGGCCGATTAAACAACACACAATCGAACAAATCAATATACTACTTTTTCCTGTCTACGTTTTATCTCTCCACCGTTTTTCTCTCTCGTTCTTCGCTGTTCTTCATGTTTGAGAGCTGCGAATCCCGAGGCTCTAGGGGCGAGAGAATCGACCTAGGGCAGCCCATAGCCGCCGCAATCCTGACGGGTCCCTCCCGGGTCTTGTGAGTTTGGTCTGCAAAAGCACCCGCCGACTGTCTTATGTATCGCGCTGTCGGTCAGGTCTCCTTCGACGTGAGCTGCGGTGCATCACCCCCAGCGTCGAGGGTACACGTAACGTGTTCGTGTGTCAACACAATTTTTGGCGACTCCGCTGGGGATATCGAAGATCAATCATCATCATCCACCATGTCTGATCTTCCCAAGCCATCCGAGGTAGACGCCGATAACATCATTAAGCCCAGTCTTGATGAGATATCGGCCGATCATCGCCAAGTCTATGAGGAGTACAAGAAGGCGCGCGAGGAGAAGGACTTGCAGGAGTTCCTTGCAAAGTTCAAGAAGGATCGCCAAGGCAACATCACTCCGATTGGAGAAATCAAGTTTCCTCCTCTTCAAGCCGAGCAGGTTAAACCCTCTGTAAGTACTACCTTTTCTCCTGAGCAGTGGGCTGAGATTGAAAGTCATATTGCTGATGGTAACAATCTAGTCTATCAAACTTTCATAGAAAATACTAATGCTCAGAAGAATACATCTCAATCGACTAGTGGTAATGATGGTGTAGCCGCTAGTGTGCAAAACCCTTATCTGGCTTTACCTATTGCATCGGCGCCTCCTGTGCCGATGGCTTATTATCCTACCCAAACAAATCAGATTGTGGCTGCACCCATTAATCCTATTATGAGCATGCCAGGTTCGGTAGCAACGCCAACCCAACCTTACCTACAGCTACAACCACTCGACCACTAGCAAGTTATGGGTCGACATACCTGCCACAATTCTTACCTACAGCTAGTAACCCTACTCCTCCTATGCCACTGCCACAAGCTTCATCGTCCACTATGGATGATGGTCTAAGATGGCTAAGATGCTTCGAGAGAATTTTGGGGTTGAGTTACCTCGGAATCGAATTTACCAAAAGCCGTACCCCGAGTACTTTGATGCCATCCAGTGTCCTCCAGGATATAAAATTCCAGATTTTGTTAAGTTCAATGGAGAGGGCACAAAAACCACATGGGAGCATGTTAGTCAATACTTGGCACAATTAGGTGAAGCAGGTTCACTAAATGAGTTGAAAGTGCGTTTATTTCCTTTATCATTAACTGGTACCGCATTTTCATGGTTTTCTTCTTTACCACATGGTTCCATTCGAGTTTGGTCGCAGCTAGAGCAGAAATTTCATGATCACTTTTACAGGGCGACAATGAACTCAAGTTGTCACATCTAACATCGGTTAAGCAGAAGCATGATGAATCGGTCTCCGATTACGTCAAGAGATTCAGAGAAACAAAAACCGATGTTTTAGTTTGGTGATAACTGAGAGAGACTTGGCAGACCTAGTCTTTGAGTGGTTTGAGAACCCCATTAGAGAAAAGTTAGAGGGCTATGAGTTCTTAAATATTAACCAAGTCTTACAAAGGGCTTTGGCTCGGAAAGCGAAGCAAAGATCTCAAAGAAGTGCATAGATACAAAGCCGATCGTCCAAAGATGAATATGGTGGAATATGATAGTGATCACTTTCGGACGATGAGGGTGATGTTTTTACTCTTGAATTTGTTTGGCCATCTAAGGCCAAACCCTTTACTTGCAATGATCTGAAACCGATTCATAAGAATGCGTGATGAAGATATTAAGTTTACTTTAACATTGCTAAGTGTGATAGAATATTTGATGCTTTCTTTGCAGGCTAAGATTATTAGAATATCTCATACTTTACCGCCGTTTGAAGAGCTGAAATGGCGTGCTTATTGCAAGTATCATAATTCTTTTCTCATGCTACTAACGATTGCAATGTTTTTCGACGATAGATACAATCGGCCATTAATGACGGACGATTGAACTTTTCTGAGATGCAAGTTGATAAACAGCCCTATCCAATGAACACCATGGATTTAGAAGGGAAGAAGCTGCTCATTCGGCCGGAGGTAGCCGAATCTGCTAATAAAGCTAATGTCATTGTTGGTGAGCCCAGGAAAGACAAGGAGGGTGACAAGGTCTTGGGGAGACATGTTGTGCTTGATAAGCAACCTAATGGCAAGGAAGTGATCAAGATCACCATCAAGAATCCTACACTCGGGGGGCAAACACAGGTGCAGCAGGACACTCGAGTTAAATTTGTCAAGCCCAAGAGGCCAGAAGTTGGCAAATGGAAGAGGAATGAAGCTAAAGTGCAACACAAGCGGATCAAGACAACTTTTGATATGTTGCTGTCCAAATATGCTAATCAGTCGGCTGGTTCCAGCTCTAACCGGCCATCATACTTGAAAGCGACCAAGGTCACCATCGGATGATATATTCAGTCAATATGTGAAACCGAGTGGACCAAGGGCACAGTTTTCAAGAGCAGAGGCAATCTGTATGGAATCGACTTGATTACTCATATAATGGCCGATCAACATTGGTGACTATCGATTAATTTGGTCAACATATGCTTGACCAGTGGAAACTATCCTAGTGTAAGAATGCACCCAGGTGGAAGCTATCCAAATGAAAAAATATGGATGGGTAGATTTCATCCGAGTGAAACCCATCCAAGTGAGTTCCATCCGAGTGGATTCCATCAGAGTGACGCCCATCCGAGTGGATTACATCTGAGTAAAAAGGTGCTTAGAATGGAAATTTCATGCATCTGGAAAGTCGAAAAGAATGGCGTATTAAGTCACCAAGTGTTGCAGCAGTTGAGTCGGGAAAAGGCAAGGAGAAAATGGATGTCGACTCACTTATCTTGGGCACCAAAACATTCCCCATACAGCAGCCGACTTTGCATAATCACTCGACTGAGCCGATACTTGCTATCGCGCCAAAGCACTCGGCTAATGACCAAGAAGCAAGCACCAGCCAAGTAAAGGTGAGAGATGCTAAATACACTCGACCAAAGTGGTGTCCTCCAGGGCTAACAAAGACACAGAAGAGGAAACTACAGAGGTTAAGGAGTCAAGAGATGGCGGAGCAGGAGGCCGAGAAGCAAAGGGATAAGTTGTTCAATGACACTCGGCCCATGGTTCCAGCAAAACAAGTGTGGAGACCTAAACAAATACAAGATACATCAGTTTCTACATCTATCACAGAAGTGCCTACACCACCCAAGGAGGACGATGCGACAGCTATTACATCGCCTGCAACACTTCTTACTTCTCCTTCACTCGACCAGATTTCAGAATTGGTCGATCCACTTGAAGAAGAGGCTGATATGTTAGACTATGAGTCTACACCGGTCCATGAAGGTATGGATATCAATATGGTATATTACTTACCTGCTGAGTTTCGTGCTATAGATGAGGAAGGGGAAGTGGCTCAACTGGATTTTGGCCCTAAAAACGCAATATCGGAGAAGCCAAAAGAACCAGTAACACATTTGAAACCGTTGTATCTTAGAGGTCATATCAATGGATCGCCACTCAGTCGAATGCTTGTTGATGGTGGTGTTGTGGTAAATCTTATGCCCTATTCGGTCTTCAGGAAATTGGGTTTGCCTGATGAAGAATTGATCAAGACCAATATGGTGCTCAACGGGTTTGAAGGCAAAGAGAAGCTGAAGCCAAAGTTGTGATGTATGTGGAGCTTACAGTCGGAAGCAAAACTTTGGCTACTGCATTCTTTGTCGCTTAGGTGCAAGGTAACTACAACGTTATACTAGGCCGTGATTGGGTTCATGCAAACCAGTGCGTGCCATCCACTATGCACCGGTTTTTAATTCAGTGGGTTGATGATGAAGTGGAAGCCATTCATGCGGATAACTCGGCCTGTGTTGCTTTGGCCGATTCATCGGTGGATTGGCAACATCCCAATGCTACTTGCTTGACGGGACGTGATTTATCGGAGTTTGATTTTCTCAGCGCGACCAAGAATGGTTTTGTGCCCGTGTCTTTAAAGCCGACTGAATGCAATCCGCTCCAAGGTATGATATGTTTAAATGGATTCTAGTTCCGAGTGGTTACAAAAACGTCTTGTAAAATATCGGTCCGGCGAGAACGATATGTATGAGTCTATTGAGGAGTTGGATGACATGGATAAACTTGGACAAGGTTTTACATCGGCGATCCGTTAGAAGAGGTAGATATCGGAGACGGATCGAGTCGATCGACCGACATTTATAAACAAAAATTTGAAAGCCGATTGTAAAGCTAAATTAATCGAGCTATTGAAAGAATATGTTTGTTGCTGCGGGGAATATCATGAGATGCCAGGGTTGAGCCGGGAGCTAGTGGAGCATCGGTTGCCTATAAAGGCCGGTTTTAGACCTTATAAACAGTCGACCAGAAAGTTTAATCCGAAAACATATGACCGGATCAAGGAAGAGATCGGTTGACTGCTTGAAGCTAATTTCATTCGACCTTGCAGGTATGCCGAGTGGATTTCTAACATTGTCCCAGTGGAGAAGAAGGGATCCGGCAAGTTGAGGGTGTGCATTGACTTCAGAGATTTGAATAGGGCTACACCCAAAGATGAGTATCCCATGCCAATAGCCGATATTCTTATTAATGATGCTTCTGGACATAAGGTTATTAGCTTTCTAGATGGTAATACCGGATACAATCAAATTTTTATGGCTGAAGAGGACATGTACAAAACAACTTTCCAATGTCCTGGTTTCCTTGGTATTTGAGTGGACAATGATGACATTCGGATTAAAAAATGCTGGAGCCACATATCAAAGAGCTATGAATTTGATTTTTCATGATTTACTCGGTATCATACTTGAAGTTTATATTGATGATATTGTTGTCAAATCGGATGCTTTTGAATCTCACTTGGCCGATTTGCGTTTAGCTTTTGAGAGAATGAAAAGGTATGGACTAAAGATGAATCCTTTGTAATGTGCATTCGGCGTGTCAGCTGGCAAATTTTCAGGTTTCATTATTTATGAAGATGGCATCGAAATTGATCCCAAAAAGATAGAGGCCATACAAAAAGTGGAGGCTCCAACATGCAAGAGAGATATGCAAAAGTTCCTTGGCAAGGTCAATTATTTGAGAAGGTTCATAGCCAATCTGTCAGGGAAAGTTGATGCATTTACTCCTATCCTTCGGTTAAAGAATGATGTTGATTTCACTTGGGGGGCAAAACAGCAAGAAGCCTTTGATATGATCAAGAATTATTTGTGCACTCCTCCGTAATGAAAGCACCCAAGCATAGAGAGCCTTTTAAGCTTTATATCGCAGCAGAGGGAGGTGTTATTGGTGCTGTTTTGACTCAAGATACCGAAGGAAAAGAGCATGCCATTACGTATTTGAGCAGACGCTTATTGGATGCCGAGACAAGGTGATAATTCCGACTGGAGAAAGCCCACTGTTAATTACTTGTGCAATCCGAGTGAAAGGGTGGACAGGGCTGTTCGGCGTATGGCTTTCAAGTATACGATGAGAGATGATAATCTTTATCGCCGAACAGTTGATGATGTTCTTCTAAAATGTTTGGACGAGGACCAGGCAAGAGTTGCTATGGGAGAAGTACATGAAGGTATTTGTGGCACTCACCAGTCGGCTCCCAAGATGAAATGGTTATTGCGACGTCTTTGGGTTTTATTGGCCGACTATGATTAATGATTGTTTGAGATATTATAAAGGATGTGAAGCTTGTCAAAAGTTTGGTGATATTCAATTGGCTCCTGCTGCTATGTTACATCCTATTATCAAACCGTGGCCTTTCGGAGGTTGGGGTTTAGATTTCATTGGACAAATCCACCCGTCTTCTTCAAAAGGGCATCGGTTCGTATTGGTGGCAACTGATTATTTCACTAAATGGTGCAAGCGGTACCTCTCAAGAACATGACACATACGGAGGTAATTCAATTCATAACCGAGCACATTATTCATAGATTCGGTATTCCTCAAACGTTAACTACGGATCAAGGTTCATCTTTCATGTCACACCAAGTCGGAGAGTTTGCGAATCTTATAACATAAAGTTGCTCAATTCCTCTCCGTATTATGCCCAAGCTAATGGACAAGCTGAGTCTAGCAATAAAATTTTAATCAAGCTCATCAAGAAGAGGATTGAGGATAATCCGAGGAGATGGCATGAGTTGTTGTCTGAAGCTTTGTGGGCACATAGAATTTCAAGGCATGGTGCTACCAAGGTGACTCCATATGAGCTTGTATATGGCCAAGAGGTTGTTTTACCAGTGGAAGTAAATTTGAATGCTTTGAGAATAGCCAAACAAAATGATTTATCGGCAGTAGACTTTTATAACTTGATGATGGACAATATTGATGAAGTTGCCGATAAACGTTTGGTTGCTTTGAAGTACATAGAGAGAGACAAGTTGAGGGTTGCAAGAGCTTACAATAAGAAAGTTAAGTTGAAGAATTTTCAAGTTGGTGATCCCGTCTGGAAGGTGATTCTGCCGATTGGTTCAAGAGATAGGAAATTTGGGAAGTGGTCTCCGAGTTGGGAAGGTCCTTTTAGAATTACAAGGGTTGTTCCCGGAAATTCATATTCGGTGGAATCAATACAAGGGGCATTGTTACCCCGAGCTCTCAACGGAAAATATTTGAAGAAGTACCACCCGAGTGTGTGGCAGGAAGCCTGAGTAGGCAATGGCCGATATATGACTATCGCACTTAGCACAAACATGGCCGATACATAATTATCGCCCTGAGGAAAATAAATAGCCGATGAAGTGTTGACATCGTCCTTAGAACGAACACTATGCATATTATTTTTCGGCGTGCAAGCTTTGCCGAAAAACAACGGGGCATGTGTTGACGCCTGATTTTGGCAAGATACAGAGTGAAAGGGTTTTCAGCATGAAAAATTTCACATGACCGAATGGAACAACTTTAATGTTTGGACCATAATTATTCGGCATCATATCAAAGACCAAAACTACACTCAGATTGTCATGTTTAGGTGTTCTGAGTGCTTTTTAGTCAATTAAGCCTCCAGGACAACCTCGGATGAAGGAATGCTCTACATGAATTGTCTTCGTCTCGTCAAATCGATCGATTTCTATATAAAAATCATCTCAATCCGAGTTTGTACGCAAAAGTTAGAGCTATCTGAATGCAGCCCTGTCAAGAGGCGAAATATGACGCGGGAGACCAAACATGTCTTGGCAAGTGTATGACGTAATGCGTGAGTGTTTCGCCCCAGAAGATGGCCTCGAATCGGAAAACGTTCAACACAAAAGTTTTTCGTCTCGTCAAAACGGTAAACTTTGCTTTTGGGCACATTTTCATCCGAGGTCGTTTACTGCCTCAAAGACCTTGTCGGGGAAAGCTTGCCGCCGTGAACAGTAACCTTGCCGGGAGAGCTTGCCGCCGTGAACAGTAACCTTGTCGGGGGAGAGCTTGCCGCTGTGAACTGTAACCTTGCCGGGAGAGCTTGCCACCGTGAACAGTAACCTTGCCGGGGGAGAGCTTGCCGCCATGAACAGTAACCTTGCCGGGGAAAGTTTGCCGCCATGAACAGTAACCTTGCCGGGAAATCTTGCCGCCGTGAACAGTAGAAACTGTCGAGGCCAATCCGACCAGATGCTGAAGATGGGCTCAAATACTTACCAAGATGGCTTCGGATGAAAAAGTGTTCAACACGGGAGTTGTTCGTAACATCGAAACGGTCAACTTTGCTTTTGGAGTCATCATCATCCGACGTAGTATATGACCTGCAGAGACGCTGCAAGAGTCGGACGGTCCGTCAGCTACATGAACGAGTCCGACTCGAAATTAGAGATGACCCGTGGAGTATTCAAGATGGCCTTATTTGGAAAAGTGATCAACATACGAATTGTTGGCCTCGTCAAAGCACACAAAATTGATATTTGAACCGTCTCCATCGGAAGTCATATGCAGATTCCACGGCCCACGCAAGGAGCTAGACAGAAAATTGGACCAGATTCGGGCTGAATCCGAGTGGAACCAGAACTAGGACTCTAGGACGTGAATTGATGTAATTTTCTTATAAGGAAAGCCTAGATAAATCCTTTGCTTGTATGGGAAGTCCAGCCGCCTCTTATATATGTTGGGGGTGATGGCCGATTAAACAACACACAATCGAACAAATCAATATACTACTTTTTCCTGTCTACGTTTTATCTCTCCACCGTTTTTCTCTCTCGTTCTTTGCTGTTCTTCGTGTTTGAGAGCTGCGAATCCCGAGGCTCTAGGGGCGAGCGAATCGACCTAGGGCAGCCCATAGCCGCCGCAATCCTGACGGGTCCCTCCCAGTCTTGCTGAGGTTTCGGGTCTGCAAAAGCACCCGCCGACTGTCTTGCGTATCGCGCTGTCGATCGGGTCTCCTTCGACGTGAACTGTGGTGCATCACCCCCGACGTCGAGGGTAAACGTAACGTGTTCGTGTGTCAACACCTGGTCAGTTTTTCCTGTGGGAAATGGAGTCCCACAGACGCTGATGATCCAAAAAACCGCTTCCGCCATCAACCACTAGAAACCATTTGTTGTACTCACAGACCAGAATGGTCTTGTACCACATATTTTGTATTTTGCTTGGAATTTCTATATCAAGTTGGTGCCTCATCATTCTTGATAATCACAGGGCTGGTGAGCACTGTGGCCATTTTCTGGAATTTATTACCCGGAAAACCGTTCGTCACATGGCGGGGGCTCGGGCGGCGTATATAAACGGCGGGGGCGGGGTGGCTTGGAGGAGGGGGCAAGGCGGCGGCGGTGGAGGAGTCCGGCTCAGACTCTATCCGAGTCGGCGGCGGCGCGCGCGGCTCCACGCGGGAGACGGCGGCGGCGGGGAGATGGGCCAGCACGGCTGGGTTTCGGCCTAGTCGGCGCTTGGAAGTTTTTTTAAAACAATTCCGCCGAACAGAAAAAAAATCCTAAAAAATAAAATAAAATAACTAAAAATGCCAAAATAAATTTTTCACCGTCTAAATAAAATATTTAGAACGATATGAACATTTTCTTGGCCCTAAAATGCAATTTTGAAAACATTCAATTTTTCTAACGCAAATAAAAATCCAAATAAAATCAAATATTTGATTTTAATATTTTTCCTCCAATATTTCAATTATTTTGGAGAAGTCATATTATCTCCTCTCATATATTTCAATATGAAATATTTTTCGGAGAGAAAATAATTAAAACCAAAATCCTCATTTCAATATTTGACAAAAATCAAATATGAATACCTGGATATCCCCAACTCTCTCCGAGGGTCCTTGAGTTGCTTAGGATTTCGAGGATTGCAAAACGAAAATGCAATAAAATATGATATGCATGAATGACCTATGTATAACATTCCAAATTGAAAATTTGGGATGTTACACCAGGTTCGGGTCCTCTCTATGGAGGTAATACCCTACTTCCTGCTTGATTGATCTTGATGAATATGAGTATTACAAGAGTTGATCTACCACGAGATAGTAATGGCTAAACCCTAGAATCCTAGCCTGTATGACTATGGTAATGTGTGTCTGTCCTTTCCGGACTATCCCCTCCGGTTTATATAGACACCGGGGGGATCTAGGGTTTACATAGAGTCGGTTACATAAGAAGGAATCTTCATAATTGGTCACCAAGCTTGCCTTCCACGCCAAGGAGAGTCCAATTCGGACACGAATATGGTCTTCGGTCTTCATGTCTTCACAACCCATCAGTCCGGCCCATGGATAACAGGCCGGACGCCCGAAGACCCCTTAGTCCAGGACTCCCTCGGTATCCCCCGAACCAGTCTTCAATAGCGAGGTGTTCGGCACATATTGTCTTCGACATTGCAAGGCGGGTTCCTCCTTCAGTGATCTCCAAGTAATGTATTCAGCCTTTGATCCAATGTCGCCTCCTTGGCTTCTGCGCGTTAAATAATATTCATCTTCCACGTGTCGAGCAAATGTGGAAGGTCAGGGTATTTTTGCAAATAACACCCCGTCCATGCAAGGAAGAGCACCTATTTAAAGAGATTGGATCCTAGATCCATTCGGCGCCACGCAGAAGAAATCCCCGAAGACTGCTTAGGAGAAACCATTCCAGCATGGCTAGCGTTCCCAGCTCCTCCGCTCGTCCCAGCCTAGAGAAAGGCGAGTGGGAGAGGTGTTCTGTGTCTCATAGCCAATTGACGAAGTTGCAAACGCAGGGATTTCTTCCCCCTGCAGATCAAGTCCCTGTTCGAACGGGGCTAGCTTCCTTCAATGGTGGGACTCAGGCAGAGGACTTCCCCAATCAGTCCGAGGGAGAGCGAGTGTGTTTTGTCCCGTACACTACAAAAAAGACACATCCGTGACATTTTGGGCCGAACGAAATTTTTTTCTGTCATACATATGACACTTCTATGACGATAATTGTGACAAAACCCGGTATCATCATAGATGTGGTGAGATCCTACTTCTATGACAAAAAATCATGACAGAAAATGGGCTTTTTGTCCTGGGCGGGCCGGAGACGCAGCTGCATGACATTCTTTGGGCCGTCCATGACGAAAAAAACCGTGGTAGAAGCAAGGGGGAGGAAAATTTCGGGGAGTTGCCCGTTACGGTGGGAGGTCGGGGGACGAGTGATGTGTGTTTCTCTCATACACGTACGCTCGTGTGTGCAAAGCATTGGCTCTAACTAAACCCGAGCGAGGCATTGGGCTCTAACTGAACCCGAGCCATTGCACTGCAGGCTACGCGTTACTGAACCCGAGCGATCGATCGATGGTACATTGGCGAACCCGATCAAGCGACTCGCCGCTCTGCTGCGCTAAGCGAAAGTCGATCGATCTGCCTCTGCAGGATGAGCAGATGGCGTTGCGGGGGTTTGGATGAGCGATGGCGGTGGCGTTTGCCTCTGGATGAACAGGATCCCGTGGTGCGGAGGGCTGGATGAACAGTAGACGGTGGAGGGGTGCCCGTGGAGGGGTCGTTGAACAGGACCCCGTGGTGTGGAGGGTTGGATGAACAGTAGATGAGGGGTGGTTGAATAGTAGCCGGTGGAGTAGCGCGTGGTGGAGGCTGGATGAACAGGAGCACGTGGAGGCTGGAGGTCGACGGTAGCCCGTGGAGGCTAGAGGAGGTCGACGGTGGAGATGAACAGTATCCCGTGGAGTCCCGTTTTGCGGTACGCCACACCCCTCCCGATGAATAGGACCCCCGTTTCAACCGTAGGAGGTCCGTTTAAATCCGCTTTTGCGATGCGCCACACCCTCCCGATCAACGGGACCCCGTTTGACCGTAGGATGTCCGCTTCCTCCATTTTGCGGATGCGCCACACCCTCCGGATCAACAGGACCCCATTTCGATCGTGGGAGGTCCGCTTCCTCCGTTTTCTTGATGCAGCAGACCCTCCCGATCGGTAGGACCCCGTTTGAATGTGGCGGTCGAACACAAGGCCGCTTCCTCCGTTCTGCGATGCGCCAGCCTCGTTTCCATCGCATGTTCCGTCCAAGCCGGTTGGCTCCCACGCGTTCCGTTGCCTCCCGATGAACACGACGCATTCCGTTGCCTCCCCATGAACACGACGCATTCTGTTGCCTCCCCATGAACACAACGACAACGTTGTTTCTCCGTTCCGACCCAGCCATGTACACGAGCCCTCGCCAGACGTGAGCGCGCCGAGTAGACGCTCGAGACCCTGCCCGTATGTAATGTGACGCGGGTCAGATTTTCTTTCTTGCACCCTGGCCGTTGTACGTACATGTACATGCTACGTGTGCGCCTCTACTACGACATGTGCACGCCTCTACTACGACCACTATGTACGTACACGTACGCGACCAGAATGACAACGCTACGTACGCTTCGACCAGGTGGGTCCCGACTATCAGGCACTTCCTTGCGTGCGAAAATGTAGCTGGTGGGTCCCAGCAGTCAGAGGGGCGAATCGTATTTTTTTTCCCGGACGCACTTCCTTTGCGTGCGAAGATGTAGCTGGTGGGTCCCAGCAGTTAGGGGGGCGAATCGTGTTTTTTTGCCGGGAAGCACTTCCTTGCGTGCGAAGATGTAGCTGGTGGGTCCCAGCGATCGAGGGCAGGTCGTTTTTTACCGGACGCACTTCCTTGCGTGCGAAGATGTAGCTGGTGGGTCCCCAGCGATGCAGAAACATTTTTTTCGCGAAATACGGTGGCCCGTCCGGTGGGTCCCCGCTGTCAGGTGGAGGAATCATTATTTTGCATGTAAAAAGGAGGCACTTAATTGTTGCGGCCGTGGACCCAGGTATCGACCTCTCCACGTCTGATCCACGTCCGATGGAAGTCATTCCTTGACCACGTTAACAACGCCACGCCGAGAGCACCATGGTGGTGGATGACGGCGAGGCCTAGGAAGGGGACGACTCGGAGCCGGGGAAGACGCGGCAGTGGATGCCCACGCAAAGAGGAGTACGAGGGTTCACTGGTGTCGGATTTTGGGTTCCGGCAGACCCTTGAGGTTCGAACACTGGGGTGCCCGCGGAGATCTTTCCCCTACCAGCTCACGCGTTGATGGTTTGCGAGGGATCTAAACTACGAAAAAGAACACACAAGGGACACGAGGTTTATACTAGTTCGGGCCACCATCGTGGTGTAATACCCTACTCTAGTTTGTGGTGTGGTGGATTGCCTCAGGGGCTGATGATAAACATTACAAAGGGAGAACAGCCTCGCGAGGGGCTATTCTTGAGCTGGTGCGATGAACTGCTTGGGTGAGTTCAGTCGCCTCTCTCTCTCTCTCTCTCTCTGCGTGATCTCGATTGATCGATCCCCCTGCCTTTGTGGTGGCTAGTCCTATTTATAGAGGGAGGCCCTGGGCCTCTTCCCAAATAATGAGCGGGAAGGGCGCCAACAATTGGCCATTTTGAAGGGGAACATCTAGTACACTTATCCTGACTAAAGTTGTTCTTCGACTGCCAAAGGCTCTGACGGTGAGGCCGTCTTGGGCTCCACGATGACCTCCATCCTGCCGTTCTGCTGGTCTTGGTCTTGTTGCACCGAAGCGGTAACCTTTGCCTGATGCGTTGGCCCGTGCTTGCCTCCTTTGCACCAAAGGGGAAACAAGGACACTGCGCGGGCTGGTGCCCGCCTGGCGCCCGCCTGGCCTCGATCGTCATGGCTTGCGTCACGGGGCACCCTCGTGAGGTACCCTGCCTTGATCTCTCCGCCTCCTCGCGAGCGTGCCTGACGAGGCTGCTCCTGAGGAAGGTTCCTATTGTCCGCCCCACGAGGCTTGGCCCCTCGCGAGGGTCTTGAGCTTGAGCTGATGAAGCTGGGCCGTGCTGGGCCCCCACTTGAGCCACGCCGCAGCGCGGGCGAGCAAGTCTGGGGACCCCTGCCCTGTAACGCCGACAGTAGCCCCCGGGCCGAAGGCGCGCCCGGACTTGGCTTAGCAGAGAAGCGAAGGGGCAAGTGCGAAGCGCCGCGGGCCCCAACAGCCTGCGGCCATGGGCGCCGCGTGGCGATTGGTTGGCCGTGGGCGCCTCCACTTCCCCATGATACCTCGGCAACCGCACGACTTGACAAGTCCCTGCATGCAGAAATGGGTCATGATTACCTGTGATCGTGGAGGCCGACGGTTGGCCTCCTCCAGCTATAAGTACAGAGCGGCGCTAGCCCTTCCAGTCTATCCCTTCTTGTTACTCCTTTCTCTCCATGGCTCCGTCGAAGAGGTTCTCGGCCGCGGAGAAGGGAAAGGCCCGCTAGGTAGGGCCTGACTCTCCCCCAGCCAAGCGCGGTCGAGGCCGTCCTCGCTAGCATCCCGTGGCTCCTGCAGCGACTTCCCGCGGCCGTGGTGGCGATCTCTTGCACGACGACGGGCGCCAGGTTGTCGATGGGGGGCGCGCTGCGACCATGCGGCCCCTTAGGTCGCGCTTCCACTCGGCGGAGGTGCTGCCGGAGTTTGTCGTGTGGTCGGTGGAGCCGACCAGCACCTGGCTCTAGCTTCCCCGCTTCCTTTTAGGTGAACTTCCGGCCGGCGCCCCGGGCGGCCTCTGGCTTCAGGCGGACGGTTGTTGCAGCTGAGCCTCCTGGGCTTCGCTGGAGGTCTCCACCGCCGGGAGCGTGGCCCTGACCCGCGGCTGGCAAACGTTTGCCCGCGCGCGTGGCCTAAGCCGGCGGTGCACCCTGCACTTCAAGTTCGACGGTGATGCCACCCTCTACGTGAGGGTGTTCGGAGAAGACGGTCGCCGCACCGGGTGCTGCCCCGAAGACGATGACCGCGGCCATGGACCCAGCCCCGGCGATGATCGGGATGAAGATGACAGCGCGCGCGTGGTCGGCGGCGCTCGGGGCTCGTCGAGCTTCGGCGGCTCTCCTTTGGACAGCAGCTCCACCAGCGGTGGCCGCGACCAGCCCCCGTGCCGTCGCGCCCGTCTGGAGGGAGGTAGCGGGCCAGCCCGCCGCCGCGCCCCGGTGAAGCGCGAGGAGGAGTCTGGCTGAGCTCCGGAGGCAGTGCGGGTCTTCGCCGCGAGTTGGTGCCGAGCAAGTCGTGCCTATTTTGTTGTTCTTCCTTCCCTGCGCAAAGAGAAAGAAGTGTAGGGCCTCATGGGGGCGTGCTGAACTGTTGCTATTAATTACCATGCTATTTCCGCCATTTCTGTGCTATGCTTTTGTGCCGCATGCCCGCGCGTAGAAATTACTTAGCTCGGGGGGGCCTGTCGCGGTCTTTGCTTCCCGAGGCCGAGGCCTCATCGAACGCTTCATGTCCTGCATGGATTAGTCAGGAGGGGTAGCTTCCGGCCTCGGTTGTGGACGCGACCAACCCTGGTCCTGTGTTCGCGTCGCGATGCCCGTGGGGCACGGACTGGGAGGGGTGCTCCCGTAGTGGACCCGGATAGGAAAGCCTCAAACGATAAGGGCAGAAAACACTCGCGAGGGTGCCCGCGCTGCTCCCTCGCGAGACTTGCACTAGAGAAATCGAGGCAGGAGAGCGAAAAATACAAAGAGTCACAAGCCAAAGACGGCAACAACTTCAATAAAACTTCAAATAGGAATGAACAAGCCAACTGCAGAAAGCAAATGAAAAAGCCGCGTCCGGCAACTAATCTAGTCTTCGACGTCTTCTCACCAGCGCAAAGCTAAGTGCTGCCACTAGGCATGGGAGGGAGCCCCAGGGCCTGAGGCCGACGCTCCTAAGGCTCCGGGGCGTGTACAGCCCCAACTCATTATTACATGAGAGTGTCATGGGCGGCGAGCTTCACATGCATTGGCCTTCTTCACAGGCTTCGGGCCTTTCTCGGGGAAATGAACTTCACATGCGTTGGCCTTCTTCACAGGCTCCGGGCCTTTCTCAGGAAAACGAGCTTCACAGGCGTTTGCCTTCTTCACAGGCTCCAGGCCTTTCTCGGGAAAACGGGCTTCACAGGCGTTTGCCTTCTTCACAGGCTCTGGGCCTTTCTCGGGAAAACGAGCTTCATAGGCGTTTGCCTTCTTCACATGCTCCGGGCCTTTCTTCAAGGGTAGAACTTCCGGAGATGCTGGATGTTCCACGTGTTCGGGATGGGCACCCCTTCCTGAGTCTCCAAGCGTGCGGAGCCGGGCCTGGAAACATGAACAACTTTGAACGGGCCCTCCCACATGGGAGAGAGCTTATGCAACCCTTCCCTGGAGAGGACCCGTCTGAGCACGAGGTCCCCTACCTCCAGAGTCCTGGGGCGGATGTTGCGACAGTGGTATCGCTGCAGCGCCTGTTGATAACTTGTTGCTCACAGCGCGGCCTCTCGACAATGTTCCTCCCCCAGCAAGAGATCCGTCCCCCGCATGGCGTCCTGCTGCGCCTCGTCGAACGCCAGGACCCGTGCGGAGCGACGCCTGACCTCGTGAGGGAGGACGGCTTCTGCTCTGTAGACGAGGAAGAATGGGGTCTCGCCAGTCGGCTTGGCCGCGGTCGTGCGGATGGACCACAGCACGGACTGGAGCTCGTCGTGCCAGCCCCTGCCGCAGGCCTCCAGCTTCTTCTTGAAGGTCCTGGTTTTGAGGCCCTTCAGGACCTCCGTGTTGGCTCGCTCGGCCTGGCCGTTGCTCCGAGGGTGCGCCACCGAGGCGTAGCATATCTGCATTCCAAGGTTAGCACAGTACGCTTTGAAGAGATTACTGGTGAACTATGAACCGTTGTCGATGATGATGCGGTTAGTCACCCCAAACCGGCTCACGAGGCCCCTGATGAACTTGACCGCAGAGCCTACTGGGATGGTGCGGACAGCTTCCACCTCAGTCCACTTGGTGAATTTGTCCACGGCGACGTAGAGGTAGCGATGGCCCCTTGGCGCCCGAGGGAACGGGCCCAGAACAGCCCCCAAACTGCGAATGGCCATGAGAGGGGTATAGTTTGCAGACCTGCTGTCGGCTGATGGATCTGCTTGGCATGAAATTGGCAGGCCTCACAAGCCTTTACCAGCTCAACTGTGTCGCTGAGCGCTGTGGGCCAGTAGAACCAGCTGCGGAACGCCTTGCCAACGAGGGTTCGCGACGATGAGTGGTGCCCACAGTCTCCGTCGTGTATGTCCTCCAGCAATTCGTTCCCTCGCTCTTTGGGAATGCAGCGTAGGGACACGTCATTCGGCCGCCTCCGGTAAAGCTCTCCATCCCTGATACAGTAGGCCGTGGCTTGCCGCGCCACACGTGCCGCCTCCTCCCCCTTCTTCGACAGGGTCCCCTGTATAAAGTAGCTCTTGAGCTCTGTGATCCAGCACCCCTCCTGAGGTTCCAACGCTAGGAGCAGGTGTGCCCCTGAGGCCGGGCCGTAGGCCGGGGCTCCCGAGGCAGGCGGCTGGGGGAGCTCCTCCCGAGGTTGCGCCGCGCTTGATAGTGATGGTGCCGCTGAGGGCCTGAAGAGTCACTCCTCGAAGACGCCAGGCTCCTGAGGCAGCCGCCTGGACGCTCTCTTGGCGATGTCGTCCGCCTCTTGATAGGTGCCGCGTGGCACATGCTGCAGCTCCAGTCCCCAGAACTGTTTCTCCATCTTGCGAACCTCCGCGAGGTAGGCTTCCATGTGCTCGTCCTTCGGCTCATATATCTTGTTGGAGAAGTAGACGAGGAGCTGTGAATCGCCCTTGATGATGAGGCGCTTTACCCCCAAAGCGATTGCGGCTCTCAGGACGGCTATCAGGCCTTCATATTCTGCTATGTTGTTGGAGACCTTTTCCCCATGCTGGAAACAAAGCTGCACGGCGTAGTAGAGCTTGTCCTGAGTAGGGGATACGAGCACTGCGCCGACCCCCGCGCCATGTCGGGAAAATGCCCCGTCGAAGTACATGACCCAGCTGTCCGGTGCCTCGCTCCCCAGAGAAAGCGATCGGTCTTCGCCTGCCTCGAGGCCAGGTGCCTCCGTCCATTCTGCCATGAAATCTGCCAATGCGGCCCCCTTGATGACTCTGGTTGTGCTGAACTCTAGCTGAAACGCTTGCAGTTCGATGTTCCACTCGGCGACTCTTCCAGCTGAGTTGGGGCTTTGATACGTCTCCAACGTATCTATAATTTTTGATTGCTCCATGCTACTTTATCTACTGTTTTAGGCAATATTGGGCTTTATTATCCACTTTTATATTATTTTTGGGACTAACCTATTAACCGGAGGCCCAGCCCAGATTTGTTGTTTTATGCCTATTTCAAAGGTTTCGAGGAAAAGGAATATCGAGCCGAGTCAAAAGCAGGCGAAATCAACTGGAGAAGTTATTTTTGGAAGGAAACCCGCCTGATGGACTTACACCCCACGTCAGAAGATACGGGAGGTGCTCACGAGGGTGGGGGGCACGCCCTCCCCCCTGGGTGCGCCCCCCTGCCTCGTGGGGCCCCCGTAGCTCCACCGACGTACTCCTTTCACCCATATATACCTACGTACCCTAAAACTTCCAGAATAGAAGATAGATCGGGAGTTCCGCCGCCGCAAGCCTCCAGAACCACCAAAAACCAATCGAGACCCCTTTTCGGTACCCTGCCAGAGGGGGGATCCATCTCCGGTGGCCATCTTCATCATCCCGGCGCTATCCATAACGAGGAGGGAGTAGTTCACCCTCGGGGCTTAGGGTATGTACCAGTAGCTATGTGTTTGATCTCTCTCTCGTGTTCTCTCTCGTGTTCTTCTATGACACGATCTTGATGCATCCCGAGCTTTGCTATTGTAGTTGGATCTTATGATGTTTCTCCCCCTCTACTCTCTTGTGAAGAATTGAGTTTCCCCTTTGAAGTTATCTTATCAGATTGAGTCTTTATTAGAACACTTGATGTATGTATTGCCGTGATTATCTGTGGTGACAATGGGATATCATGTGCCACTTGATGTATGTTTTGGTGATCAACTTGCGGGTTTCGTGACACTTGGGAACCTATGCATAGGGGTTGGCACACGTTCTTGACTCTCCGGTAGTAGCTTTGGGGCACTCTTTGAAGTACTTTTATGTTGGTTGGATGAATCTGAGATTGTGTGATGCATATCGTATAATCATGCCCACGGATACTTGAGGTGACAATGGAGTATCTAGGTGACATTAGGGTTTTTGTTGATTTGTGTCTTAAGGTGTTATTCTAGTACGAACTCTTTTATAGATCGATCCAAAAGAATAGCTATGTGGTGGTTTCGTACCCGACCATAATCTCTACATTTGTTCTCCGCTATTAGTGTCTTTGGAGTGACTCTTTGTTGCATGTTGAGGGCTTGTTATATGATCTATCTATGTTATTTTTGTTGAGAGAACTTGCACTAGTGAAAGTATGAACCCTAGGCCTTGTTTCCTATCATTGCAATACCGTTCACGCTCACTTTTACCGCTTGCTACCTTGCTGTTTTTATATTTTTCAGTTTACAAAAACCTATATCTACCATCCACATTGCACTTGTATCTTCATCTCTTCGCCGAACTAGTGCACCTATACAATTTACCATTGTATTGGGTGTGTTGGGGACACAAGAGACTCTTTGTTATTTGGTTGCAGGGTTGCTTGAGAGAGACCATCTTCATCCTATGCCTCCCACGGATTGATAAACCTTAGGTCATCCACTTGAGGGAAATTTGTTACTGTCCTACAAACCTGTGCACTTGCAGGCCCAACAACGTCTACAAGAAGAAGGTTGTGTAGTAGACATCAAGCTCTTTTCTGGCACAGTCGCCGGGGAGGATAGGTAAGTGAAGGTATATCTTTAGATCTTGCAATCAAATCTTTTTGTTTCTTGTTTTAGCACTAGTTAGTTTATAAAAGAAAATTACAAAAAAAATGGAATTGAGTTTGTCTCATACGCTTCTTCTTTTTCATATCTTCCGTGAGTATGATGGGAAGGAAAATTGTGCCAAAATGTTAGAAGAAGAAATCTATAAAATGTTTGGCACTAAATCTTTGAATGATGAGCATGATTGCAATGTTGTTAGTATGAATTCCTTGAATATCCATGATGCTAATGATATGAAAAGCCACAAGCTTGGGGAAGCTATGTTTGATGAATATGATATTTTTTGTCCCCAAGCTTTGATGAGCAAATTTATTATGATGAAAGCATGCCTCCTATCTATGATGATTATTGTGATGACACGTATGATTTAAAGAATAATGATAACCATAAAACTTGTCATCTTGATCTTAATTTTCAATCATAAGATATTTATTTTGTTGAGTTTGCTCCCACTATTATTCATGAGAAGAATTTTGCTTATGTGGAGAGTAGTAAAATTTCTATGCTAGTAGATCATGAAAATAATGCTTTAGGTGCTGGTTATATTGTTGAATTCATTCATGATTCTACTGAAAATTATTATGAGGGAGGAATATATGATTGTAGGAATTGCAATAATATCAAGTTTCCTCTCTATGTGCTTAAAATTTTAAAGTTATGCTTGTTTTACCTTCCTATGCAAGTTGATTATTGTTCACATAAGTTGTTTGTTAACAAAATCCATATTCATAGGAAGTGGGTTAGACTTAAATGTGCTAGTCATATTCTTCATGATGCTCTCTTTATGTTTCAATTCTTATCTTTATGTGAGCATCATTGTAATCATCATGCCTAGCTAGGGGCGTTAAACGATAGCGCTTGTTGGGAGGCAACCCAATTTTATTTTAGTTTCTTGCTTTTTGGTTCTGCTTAGGAATAAATAATATATCTAGCTTCTGTTTAGATGTGCTTTCATGTTTTAATTAGTGTTTGTGCCAAGTAGAACCTTTGGGAAGACTTGGGTGAAGTCTTTATGATCATGCTGTAAAAAACAGAAACTTTAGCGCTCACGAGATTAGCTAGAAATTTTTACTGGAGAGTGCTATTTAGTTGATTCTTTTTGCAGATGATTACTAGACAAATTCCTCAGGTCCACCAATATATTTTAGAATTTTTGTAGTTCCATAAGTTTGCGTTAGTTACAGATTACTACAGACTGTTCTGTTTTTGGCAGATTCTGTTTAGCGTGTGTTGTTTGCTTATTTTGATGACTCTATGGCTAGTAAAATAGTTTATAAACCATAGAGAAGTTGGAATAAAGTAGGTTTAACACCAATAAAAATAAAGAATGAGTTCATTACAGTACCTTGAAGTGGTGTTTTGTTTTCTTTCGCTAACGGAGCTCACGAGTTTTCTGTTAAGTTTTGTGTTGTGAAATTTTCACGTTTTGGGTAAAGATTCGATGGACTACGGAATAAGGAGTGGCAAGAGCCTAAGCTTGGGGATGCCCAAGGCACCCCAAGGTAATATTCAAGGACAACCAAGAGCCTAAGCTTGGGGATGCCCCGGAAGGCATCCCCTCTTTCGTCTTCGTTCATCGGTAATTTTACTTGGAGCTATATTTTTATTCACCACATGATATGTGTTTTGCTTGGAGCGTCATGTCATTTTGTTTTGTTTTGCTTGCTGTTTGAATAAAGTATCAAAATCTGAAATTATTAAATGGGAGATTCTTCACATAGTTGCATAATTATTCGACTACTCATTGATCTTCACTTATATCTTTCGGAGTAGTTTGTCATTTGCTCTAGTACTTCACTTATATCTTTTAGAGCAAGATGGTAGTTTTATTTTGGAGAAATAGTTGAACTCGCATGCTTCACTTATATTATTTTGAGAGTCGTTAATAGCATGGTAATTTGCTTAATGTTAATATACTTGGTGTTCAAGATATGTGAAACTTTCTTTTGAGTGCGTTGAATACTAAGATAAGTTTGATGCTTGATAATTGTTTTGAGATATGGAGGTGATAATATCAAAGTCGTGCTAGTTGAGTAGTTGTGAATTTGAGAAATTCTTGTGTTGAAGTTAGCAAATACCGTAGCATGCACGTATGGTTAAAGTTGTGTAACAAATTTGAAACATGAAGTGTACCTGGCTTGTGCATCCTTATGAGTGGCAGTCGGGGACGAGCGATGGTCTTTTCCTACCAATCTGTCCCCCTAGGAGCATCTTGGCGTAGTACTTGGTTTTTGATGACTTCTAATTTTTGCAATAAGTATATGAGTTCTTTTTACTAATGTTGAGTCCATGGATTATACGCACTTTTACCTTTCCGCCATTGCTAGCCTCTTGATGCCGTGCATTGCCCTTTCTCACATTGAGAGTTGGCGCAAACTTCGCCGGTGCATCCAAACCCCGTGATACGATACGCTCTATCACACATAAACCTCCCTATATCTTCCTCAAAACAGCCACCATACCTACCTATTATGGCATTTCCATAGCCATTCCGAGATATATTGCCATGCAACTTTCCACCGTTCCGTTCATCATCATCATGACATACTTTACTTTTGTCATATTGCCATTGCATGATCATGTAGTTGACATCGTATTTGTGGCAAAGCCACCATGCATTATTTTCCATACATGTCACTCTTGATTCCTTGCACCATCCCGGTACATCGCCGGAGGCATTCATATAGAGTCATACCTTGTTCTAGTTTCGAGTTGTAATCCTTATGTTGTAATCAATAGAAGTGTGATGATCATCATTATTAGAGCATTCCCAAAAAAAAAGAGAAAGGCCAAAAAAAGGAAAGGCCCAAAAAAAGAGAAAGGCAAAAAAAAGGAAAGGCCCAAAAAAAGGGCAATGCTACTATCTGTTTTTCAACACTTGTGCTTCAAAGTAGCACCTTGTTCTTCATGTAGTGAGTCTCATATTTTGTGCTTCAAAGTAGCACCATGTTTTTCATATATTGAGTCTCATAAGTTGTCTTTTTCATACTAGTGGGAATTTTTCATTATAGAACTTGGCTTGTATATTCCTACGATGGGCTTCCTCAAATTGCCCTAGGTCTTCGTGAGCAAGCAAGTTGGATGCACACCCACTAGTTTTCTTTTGTTGAGCATTCATAGCTCTAGTGCATCCGTTGCATGGCAATCCCTACTCCTCATGTTGACATCAATTGATGGGAATCTCCATAGCCCGTTGATTATCCTCGTCAATGTGAGACTTTCTCCTTTTTTGTCTTCTCCACACAATCCCCATCATCATATTCTATTCCACCTATAGTGCTATATCCATGTCTCACGCTCATGTATTGCGTGAAGGTTGAAAAAGGTTGAGATTATTTAAGTATGAAACAATTGCTTGGCTTGTCATCGGGGGTATAGAAGTTGGGAACATCTTTGTGTGACGAAAATGAAGCATAGCCTAACTATATGATTTTGTAGGGATGAACTTTCTTTTGCCATGTTATTTTGAGAAGACATGATTGCTTTGATTAGTATGCTTGAAGTATTATTATTCTTTATGTCAATATGAACTTTTGTCTTGAATCTTTCGGATCTGAATATTCATATCACAAGTAAGAAGATTTACATTGAAATTATGCCAAAGTATCACTCCGCATCAAATCTTTTTTATCATTTACCTACTCGAGGACGAGCAGGAATTAAGCTTGGGGATGCTTGACACGTCTCCAACGTATCTATAATTTTTGATTGCTCCATGCTACTTTATCTACTGTTTCAAACAATATTGGGCTTTATTATCCACTTTTATATTATTTTTGGGACTAACCTATTAACCAGAGGCCCAGCCCAGATTTGCTGTTTTATGCCTATTTCAGTGTTTCGAGGAAAAGGAATATCAGACGGAGTCCAAACGGAACGAAATCAACTGGAGAAGTTATTTTTGGAAGGAAACCCACCTGATGGACTTGGACCCCACGTCAGAAGATACGGGAGGTGCTCACGAGGGTGGGGGCGCGCCCCTCGGGCGCCCCCGCCTCGTGGGGCCCCGTAGCTCCACCGACGCATTCTTTCACCCATATATACCTCGTGCCCTAAAACTTCCGTAACAGAAGATAGATCGGAAGTACCGCCGCAAGCCTCCGTAACCACCAAAACCAATCGGGACCCCTTTCCGGTACCACTGGCGGAGGGATCCATCTCCGGTGGCCATCTTCATCATCCCGGCGCTCTCCATGACGAGGAGGGAGTAGTTCACCCTCGGGGCTGAGGGTAT
The DNA here is from genome assembly GCA_021605145.1 of Aegilops bicornis. Taxonomy (NCBI): domain Eukaryota; kingdom Viridiplantae; phylum Streptophyta; class Magnoliopsida; order Poales; family Poaceae; genus Aegilops; species Aegilops bicornis. The sequence continues at coordinate 121,817,500 of CM038669.1, forward strand.
GTACCAATAGCTATGTGTTTGATCTCTCTCTCTCTCTCGTGTTCTCTCTCGTGTTCTTCTATGGCACGATCTTGATGTATCCCGAGCTTTGCTATTGTAGTTGGATCTTACGATGTTTCTGCCCCTCTACTCTCTTGTGATGAATTGAGTTTCCCCTTTGAAGTTATCTTATTGGATTGAGTCTTTATGAGAACACTTGATCTATGTCTTGCCGTGATTACCTGTGGTGACAATGGGATATCATGTGCCACTTGATGTATGTTTTGGTGATCAACTTGCGGGTTTCGTGACACTTGGGAACCTATGCATAGGGGTTGGCACACGTTCTTGACTCTCCAGTAGTAGCTTTGGGGCACTCTTTGAAGTACTTTTATGTTGGTTGGATGAATCTAAGATTGTGTGATGCATATCGTATAATCATGCCCACGGATACTTGAGGGGACAATGGAGTATCTAGGTGACATTAGGGTTTTGCTTGATTTGTGTCTTAAGGTGTTATTCTAGTACAAACTCTTTTATAGATCGATCCAAAAGAATAGCTTTGTGGTGGTTTCGTACCCGACCATAATCTCTATGTTTGTTCTCCGCTATTAGTGTCTTTGGAGTGACTCTTTGTTGCATGTTGAGGGCTTGTTATATGATCTATCTATGTTATTATTGTTGAGAGAACTTGCACTAGTGAAAGTATGAACCCTAGGCCTTGTTTCCTATCATTGCAATACCGTTCACGCTCACTTTTACCGCTTGCTACCTTGCTGTTTTTATATTTTCAGTTTACAAAAACCTATATCTACCATCCATATTGCACTTGTATCTTCATCTCTTCGCCGGACTAGTGCACCTATACAATTTACCATTGTATTGGGTGTGTTGGGGACACAAGAGACTCTTTGTTATTTGGTTGCAGGGTTGCTTGAGAGAGACCATCTTCATCCTACGCCTCCCACGGATTGATAAACCTTAGGTCATCCACTTGAGGGAAATTTGCTACTGTCCTACAAACATGTGCACTTGCAGGCCCAACAACGTCTACAAGGAGAAGGTTGCGTAGTAGACATCAGGCTCCTGAGCACCCTCTCCGGAGGGTATGCTGAGACGACCTTGATGGGATGACCTTGGAAGTAGTGTCGTAGTTTGCGTGAGGCTACCAATAGCGCGAGGAGGAGTTTTTGGGGCATGGGGTACCGCGCCCTCGCATCCCGCAGCACCGTGCTGACGAAGTACACCGGGTGCTCGACGAGAGTAGGAGTGCTGACGAGGCCCGTGCCCTTCGGAGGGTCTGACGCCTCCTGAGTCGACGGAGCCCCCAGCGCCTGGCTGCCTGGCGCGGCCTCTTTGGCTCTAGGGGCATCTTCCTGCTGAGGCTGGTTTCCGTCTGCCGAGGTCGTGACCTTCGTGAGGCCTTCTTGGTCTTGTGCCGCCATGGCCGGGGCCGTGACCGGGCGTGACGCAGCCTTGACCTGGCGCTCTTCCCGAACCGCCACTAGGGCTGCGCTGGCGGAGTAGGGTGTGGCGGCGAGGTAGGGCACCAGGGGCTCAAGTGGGCGTGGCGCGACCTTCACAGGAGGGCTGGTAAGGTACCTCTTGAGTTCTTGGAATGCATTGTCGGCCTCTTCAGTCCATTCGAAGGGGCCCTTCTTCTTCATCAGCTTGAAGAATGGCAGTGCTCATTCCCCCAGCTTGGAGATGAAACGTCCTAGCAGCAGTCCGCAGCGCCCGGTGAGTTTCTGCATTTCTTTGAGGGTCTTTTGCGGGCTCATGTCTTCGACTGCTTTGACCTTTTCCGGGTTGGCCTCGATGCCCCTATGGGAAACGAGGAATCCCAGGAGCTTGCCCGAGGGGACTCCAAATACGCACTTCTCCGGGTTGAGCCGTAGATCCACTTTATCTAGGCTCGCGAAAGTTTCTTCCAAATCCTGTATCAGGGTTTTCGCCTCGCGAGACTTCACCACAATGTCATCGACGTACGCCTCAGCATTCCTCCCGAGCTGTTGGCCTGTAGCGATGTGCATCAGTCACCGAAAGGTCGGCGCTGCGTTGCATAACCCAAACGGCATGCAGGTATAGCAGTACACTCCGCACGGGTCAGGAAAGCCGTTTTTTCCACGTCTTCTACCGCCGTCTTGATCTGGTGATAGCCTGAGAAGGCATCCAGGAAGCACAGCAGGTCGCACTCAGCGGTGGAATCGACGATCTGGTGAATGCGAGGAAGCGGAAATGGATCCTGTGGGCAGGCCTTGTTGAGGTTAGTGAAGTGGACACACATACGCTCCTTTCCCCCTTTCTTTGGCACGACAATTGGGTTGGCCAGCCAATCCGGGTAGCGGACCTCGTGAATAACCCCTGCTGCCTCTAGCTTGCGGGTCTCCTGGACGATGAAAGCTTGTTTCTCTGTGGACTGTCGCCGCACCTTCTGCTTTACGGGGCGCACGTTGGGGCACACGTTGAGGTGATGCTCAATCACGCCCCTCGGGACCCCCGTCAACTGATCAGGTCCCCATGCGAACACCTTCTTGTTTGCTCGCAGGAACTTTACCAAGGCCTCCTCCAGCTCGGGTTCGAGGTTTGCACCTATGGTGAAGGTGGCGTCGGTGGACCCGTCCTCGCTGACTGGTACCTGCTTGGTTTCCGCCTTGTATTGAGTGAATAGCTGCTTCTTCTTGGACGGCGCAGCCCCCTTGGGCTCAGGAGCGTCAACGCTGGTGGGCCGTGTCGCCGCAGCCGCCTTGAAAACATGCTTGAGCGCCTGAAGTGCCTCTCAAGTGTTTCCCGACACGGTAAGGACGCCGCTGCTCCCGGGCATCTTCATGAGGTTGTACGCCGGGTGGGTTGCTGCCATGAACCGGGCCAAGGACGGGTAGCCGAGGATGGCATTGTAGGGAAGGCCGATGGGGGCGATGTCGAAGTCGATCAGCTCCGTGCGAAAGTTGTCGCGGGTGCCGAAGGTCACCGGGAGGCGAATTTGTCCCAAGGAGGCGGTGGAGCCGGCTCCGACTCTGGAAAAAGGCCTGCTGGGCTGGAGCCGCCCTGGTGGCACATGGAGAAGGCTGAAGGCCTCCATATATAGCACGTTGAGGCCGGCTCCGCCATCGATGAGGGTCCTGGTGACTGCCACTTCGCAGATGGTGGGGGTGCACAGCATCGGGAGCGCACCTGATCCGGCGGGGTTGGAGGGGTGATTGTCCGAGTTGAAGAGCAGATCGGCCTCAGGCGCCACACAGCCCCGCAGGGCTCCCTGGCGCTTGGAGGCGGTGGCGATCTGGCGGATGAACAGCTTGACGTGGCGGCTCGAAGGTGGCGCCAGTGAGCCGACCAGGAGAGTTGCGACGACCGGGGGCGCTGGCCCAGCGCGAGGGGCGAGGTAGAGGTCGCGCAGCTCCCCCAAACAGGTCTGCTGCTTGTTCCCCATCGGGCCGTTGGCAGCGTTGGCGGCAGGCGACAGGGAACGGCGGGGGCGTCCGCCGATGGGAGTTGTCGGTGTCAAAACCGGCAGATCTCGGGTAGGGGGTCCCGAACTGTGCATCTAGGCGGATGGTAACAGGAGACAAGGGACACGATGTTTTTACCCATGGAGGTAATACCCTACTCCTGCTTGATTAATATTGATGATATGGGTAGTACAAGAGTAGATCTACCACGAGATCAAGGAGGCTAAACCCTAGAAGCTAGCCTATGGTATGATTGTTGTTAGATCCCTGGGACTAAAACCCTCCGGTTTATATAGACACCGGATAGGTTAGGGTTACACAGTCGGTTACAATGGTAGTATATCTACATATCCGTATCGCCAAGATTGCCTTCCACGCCAAGGAAAGTCCCATACGGACACGGGACGAAGTCTTCAATCTTGTATCTTCATAGTCTTGGAGTCCGGCCGTGACGATAGTCCGGCTATCCGGACACCCCCTAGTCCGGGACTCCCTCAGTAGCCCCTGAACCAGGCTTCAATGACGAGGAGTCCGGCGCGCATATTGTCTTCGGCATTGCAAGGCGGGTTCCTCCTCCGAATACTTCATAGAAAGTTTTCAACACCAGGATAGTGTCCGGCTCTGCAAAACAAGTTCCACATACCACCGTAGAGAGAATAACTTTTGCACAGATCTGCTGACGTATTCCGCGGAGTGACATCACACCACGGCCAGGCCTTTATATGAATCGTTTTTTACCGTTCCACCTTAGCGCGTTTAGCGAGGCGGTTTCCCTGGCACGTCTTATCAAAACATAGATCGTGCCCTCTTATTCCGGGATTCTCATCAATACGGACGTGGGTAACCCATCTGCGCCATTGATTACGGCGCTTGGGAGATAAGCGAGTTTTACCAGGCTGGCGGGGGACGCATAGCTTCGTCTGTCCATATAAGGGGATAAGGATCCAGCTTTTCACCTACGCCTTCTTCCTCCTTTGCTTATCCATTTCACAAGACTTTTCGAGCTCCAGCGCCCAAGTCCGCACATCCCACCTCAACCTTCTCCAACCATGTCAGGAGCGGGAGGCAGGTGGATGGCCTCCTCCGTCAAGGAGGGGCACATCACAAGACTGCGGGAGGCCGGCTACTTGTCCGGCAACATCGCGCACAGGCTTCCTGACGAGGGGAAGCTTATTCCGACCCCTGGGCCCCATGAGAGGGTGGTGTTTCTTCCCCACTTCCTCCGCGGACTAGGTTTTCCACTTCACCCATTCGTCCGGGGGCTCATGTTCTACTACGGCCTGGACTTCCATGACCTGGCCCCGAATTTCATCCTCAACATCTCGTGTTTATCGTCGTGTGTGAGTCCTTCCTCTACATCTAGCCCCACTTCAGCTTATGGCTAAAGATCTTCAACGTCCGGCCGAAGGTAGTGGGCGGCCGTCAAGCGGAGTGCGGAGGCGCCATGGTCGGCAAGATGGCCAAAGTCCCATGGCTCGAAGGCGCCTTTGTGGAGACAATAAAGGTGGCAATCGGGGTGGTTCTACATCACCGAGCCATGACACCGAATAAATGGGCGGCGGCCCCGAATTCAGATTTGGCTTCCCCACACGGCTCTCGTCATGGAAAGAGACGGGCCTGACGTGGGGGAATTCGGACGAGACATCCGGACTCCAAACATGCGTCCGAAACCTGGTGGCCAAGAATCTTAGGCTTGTTGACGTAATCCAGGTGATGCTCATCCACCGGATTCTCCCATGCCAACAACGGGCCTTTAATTTGTGGGAGTTCGATCCGGCACAGCACCGAACCTTGAGCCGGCTCTTCGACACTACGTACGAAGACGCCTGGAAGGTGCTGTTCAAGGGCGCCGAAGCCCCAGCATCCGCTATCAAAGATCGCGGATACAGCTCGCTGCGTCAAGCCGGCGAGGTAAGTTATTTTACCCTTTACGGGACTCTTCGCTCATAGATTGACTCTATGTGGGATTAACTGTCCGGACTCTGACAGGACTGGCTGAAGACGTCCGGACAGATTAACTGTCTGGCTCCTTTGCCAGAAGACCCAGCGGATGCCCGATTGACGGGGCTGCTGGCTCCGGCACCCTATGTGGTGCCGGAGAAGAAGGCCAAGAAGGAGGCCACGGGAACTCGAAGGATCTCCCGATGCCAGGTGCTGTCAGATTCCGGAGCGGAATCTTCTCCTGAGGACGAGGAGGAGGAAATAGAAGCTTCTCCCCCAGCGGGGGAGGAGAGGAAAAGGAAGGCCGCCACAACTAGGGAGGCCGGAGGGTCCAAGAAGGGAAGAACCCTTCCTCCGGACTTCTCCACCAACGTCGATAGCGACGAGGAGGATTGGCCAACAAGGGCCAAGCCCCTGGCGAGATCGTAAGTGTCCGGATACCCATGGCTTTTCATTAGTGCGTTGTGTTTGCTAATGTCGAACAATCATGCAGCTCGCCCAAGGGCGAGCTCGCCGCTTCAACGAGCGGGTCCCTGGGTTCGTCGGAAATGGAGAGTACTTCACTTCCGACCGCCTCCTCACCTCACGCAGCTGGACGGCCGCTGGCGGGAGCCAAGAGGGCTTGGTCAAGAGGAAGTGGCGCAGGAGGCGCCACAAGGCGACCTTCCGGACTCCAGGCGCGTGGGGGGGAGGGCAAGACCCCCAGGGGCTCTAAGCACGAGACTTGTCCGGACCCATGCCGGAACCTTCAACGGTTCCGGAGTCCGGCAAGCGGTCCCTTCGTAAGAAGGGTAAGACGTCGGTGTCCTTCGTCCAACCGGAGGCACCGGTCAGCTTACTGGAGGCGCTTAACAGCGCCTCCATCGAAGGAAACACCGCCTTTGTTATGAGTGCGGTGATCCGGACAGTTCGATCCGCCAAGAGCGGGCTGGTCAAGCTATACCCAGACCTTCTAACAAGCTTTGAGGTAAGTTTAGAATATGTAAAAATATTACCGCATAGACAGAGTAGCCCTGATGCTTAGTTCGGTGTTCGGAAGGAAAAGCGGACTAAGGATCTAAAAGATATACGCAGGATTCTAACATAAGTATGTCAATATGGGAATGCAGGCTGCCTTCTTGACCTCTGCCGCCTTGGCGGAGGTCAATGCATTGAAGCGAGAACCTCGAGCGGTCCGAGAACGAGCTCGGACAAGCCAAGAAGCAGCTCGAGGACAAGGAAGGTAAGTAATACCTTATTAAAGAAATACCATATAGAAAAGGTTTTGGTTGCAAAAAATAACAGGAATAACATAGTTCTTTGCGGGGCCACGAGCGAGGTGGCGACCACGAAGGAAGCGGTGTCCGTGGGTCGAAACAAAGCGGCTGGAACGCACCGAGCGAGAGAAAGGGAGGCGCAGCTGGCGGAGGTGCGGCAAGAGCTCCAGATTCTCGTGAAAAACACGAGGGTTTGGAGCGTGACTCAAAGACCCGAGAGTCCGAGCTTGCCTCGGCTCTTGAGAGTGCCAAAGCTGCTAAGGCCGAGGCCCAAAAAACCCTCCAAGAAATTGAAGCATTAAAGAAGATAGCGGCGGGTAAGGCATTCTTTATGCAAAGCAAGAATGTGAAAGTGAATTACCTATTAGTTACCCGGATTCGGAGCTCTCCAGGAGCATTCGCAGATTTGCCTCGTAGTGCGTCTAATGCTGCCGCATTCTACCGCGCCAAGGAGGGGAGCTCGACGGAGAAGGTGTTACGGTCTCGATATCTTTGAGGCGGACATCCAGTGCCACTGAGCGACCAGTGAAGCAGCTGGTCGAGCTCCTAAGGTCGCCGAACAGGCCATGAAGGGCCTTATAGTTCGGTGTGGCCATTAGAAGCCATGCACAGGAGCTACTTCGGCTTGGTGCAGCGGTGGTGGGCCTTTGTCCATGAATTGAAGTCGACAAGCGCTCCGTCTGCATCGAAGGTGTCCGTTGGGCCCTTGCACATGCTAAAGTGCTGCTGGGGCAAGCTGGATGCGGAGAAGCTTGTGACGGACGGGCCACCGAAGGGCAAGGAGCATCGCATGCCCGAAATGTATTATGAGGGCCTCCTGGAGGGTGCCCGCCGAATAGCGGACGAGTGCTCCAGATATGTAATTTTTTAATAGACTCGCATTTGTTATCCTGTACGCTGAAAACTTGTTCATATGCGCTTAAGCAACGCTTGTTAATTTAAAATATTACCTTCGTCAGGCGGCCGTTTATCAAATTTGAGAGATGGCAAGTCGTTGGCTTCAGCCCCATGCCACAGTCTTTGGGGTGTTCGGGATAAACTTGAGCACTCTTGTTCCCATTCTTGGGTCCATCTAGGAGGCGCTCAATGCAACGAACAAGGCAACCGGACTTATAATGCTTGAACACTCTCACTTAGCCATAGAATTCTATAATTTTAAATTTCGTGAAGCCCCTAGTATTCGGAAGACCGAGTTCGGGCGCTATCCATACCTTGGCAGACAGTTCGGTTCCTCGCTCTAAGTGGCATAAGTCTTTAGGGACCGAAAAAACCTCTCGAACAGCGACGGCTCTCGCCCTATCATGACGGGTCAGTTTTAGCTTTCTCCTTGAGGTGCTCGACCCAGCTCAAGCTGGGCACAATCGCGATGGTTCTCCCGGTGCTACCTTAGCCGATATAAGCGGGCGTAAGGTACCAAAACACGGAGCCGGGCAAACCCAATTATTGACCCAAGACATGATTCGGAGCCGATTCATATAATGCTATAAGTTCGGGGTGCCGCACTTGTGAAAGTGTTCGGACTTATTACACCATAATTTTGGGGTACTTAAGCCCCTGGTGTATTGGCCATACCAAAGTGTACGGGTGCAACATGTCATGAAATGAACATATATATAGAAAAAGAAAGGAGTGCAATAATAGACAAAATCTATGTATTGTTTATTCAAAAAGGTACTGCAATGAAAGCAGAACAATAAAAATAGTGCGATAAGCAAGGGATGGGACTATCTAACATGTCCCCCTCCAGGGGTAAGCTGCGGGATGGTATGTAAAACAGGTATAATTCTCGTAATAGAGACCACTGAACACTCGTGAAGCTTTACTACTTCCTGGCTGTTGCATCGTGAGTTCGGCGATTCTAGTGCGGACGGGACTTCAAAACGAAGTCCTCTGAAAAGGAAGAAAAGAAAAAAGAAAAAGAATGACACAATCGGAGCCCACAGTGCGGTTGAGCCGCATTCTTGGCGTGTCGTGGTCGTGCCCCTCCCCATATGCCCATGGTATCTCCAGAGCGTAGTTATGTACGCGTAGTACTGGCTTCGCAATTTCGCGAGGGCTGGGGTTGGGGCCGGATTGCTACTCGTGCTTGAATCATGCCAGGTGGTCTTGTTGTAGGTTACTCCGGGCGCGCTTGGCGGTGTCCGGACGCTTAGTGGCCGGACTCGAGAGTTGCCGTGAGAGGCTGCTTTGCACCTCCGCCGCGAGGGCCGCAATGTGCTCCTCCGTTCGGAGAGAGCGTTCGGTGTTTCCATTGACCGTGATTACTCCTCGAGGGCCTGGCATCTTGAGCTTGAGGTATGCGTAGTGCGGCACCGCATTGAACTTTGCAAATGCGGTTCGTCCGGCGATGCATGATAGCCGCTGCGAACGGGACTATGTCGAAGATTAACTCTTCGCTTCGAAGTTATCCGGTGATCCGAAGACCACTTGAGTGTAACTGAACCTGTACAATTGGCCTCTACACCCGGTATGACGCCTTTAAAGGTCGTCTTTGTAGGTTTAATCCTTGAGGGGTCTATGCCCATTTTGCGCACTGTATCCTGATAAAGCAGGTTCAGGCTGCCGCCGCCGTCCATCAGGACTCTGGTTAGGTGAAATCCGTCAATAATTGGGTCAAGAACCAATGCGGCGAAACCGCCGTGACGGATGCTAGTGGGGTGGTCCCTTCGATCGAAGGTGATCGCGAGGAAGACCATGGGTTGAACTTTGGGGCGTGGCTCCATCGCATATACGTCCCTTTGTGCACGCTTCCGCTCCCTTTTGGGTATGTGGGTTGCGTATATCATGTTCATCGTCCGCACTTGTGTGGGAAAACCCTTCATCCTCTATTGTTCAGCGGTAGGGCTCTTCCTCGTCATCGCTATGCAGCCCCTTGTCATTGAGTTCGGCACCTAACTTGCTGCTTGCTTGAACACCCAACAATCCTGTTGGTGTGATTGGTACAGTATTCGGGGTGCCATGTAATCGCACAAGGGATCGAGTATGCGGTCCAAGTTGGACGGGCCCTGGGTATTTCTTTTGAATGGCTTCTTCCGTAGACCGGGTTTAGAGCCTCTGATTCCGGCATTGACGGCCGTATCTTCAGTATTATCGCCGTTGATGCGGCGCTTGTTCTTGTTGCGACGCGACCTGCCATTGCTGTCCTTGGTATCCTAACTATCAGGGTGTTTGGCCAAGTTGTTGCTTCGAGCTAGCCGCTTGTCCTCTCCAGCATAAGCGAGTCATGAGGGTTGTGGCGCTGCCATAGATTTCGCTTTTCTTGTCCTAGGTGTCGGGCAAGCCACTCGTCGCGGATGTTATGTTTGAAGGCTGCAAGGGCGTCTCGCATCCGGACAGTCAACGATTTGATTTTTCTTTGTGAGGAACCGTGTCCGTAATTGTCCGCCGATTCTTACCGCTGCTGAATTATGTGGCTAAGGTCATCGGTGTCTGGTGGTCGCACATATGTGCCCTGGAAGTTATCAAGAAATGCGGCTTCCAGGTCCTCCCAACAACCAATTGATTCGGCTGGCAAGTTGTTGAGCCAATGCCGATGACGGTGTCCTGGACTAGGGGGTACTCACCACGTCGTCCCCCGATCAGTTAGATTGGGCCGAGGACCCCCAGGGCCGCGTACTCATGGGCCAGTCCGGACAGCTGCCGCATACAAGGAAGATTCCACAAGACTTGGCGATCAAGACAAGGACTCCTCCCCCCACCGGCATATTCGGCTAGGACTCTTGTTATCCTAGGCCTCTGGTGCATTATATAAATCGAGGTCAGGCTAGTCGATAGACAATCTCATATACAACAATCATACCATAGGCTAGCTTCTAGGGTTTAGCCTCTTTGATCTCGTGGTAGATCCACTCTTGTAACACACATCATCAATATTAAGCAAGCAGGACGTAGGGTTTTACCTCCATCAAGAGGGCCCAACACAGGTAAAACATCGTGTCCCTTGTCTCCTGTTACCATCCGCCTAGACGCACAGTTCGGGACCCCCTACCCGAGCTCCGCCGGTTTTGACACCGACATTGGTGCTTTCATTGAGAGTTCCGCTGTGTGTTCGGCAAAAGGTTGATGGCTCGCCTGCAGATCAACTGCGACTTCGGCATCTTCGTCACCAGCTCGACTGGTCACCTTGGTTCGACCAAGGACTGCGCCCTATCTCTGATCATCGTGTTCGGATGAGGGCCTTCATCAACATCAACTCCGATCTCTATCAAGATCATGGAGAAATCATCCAGGGAGACCGGGGGCTCAACGTCAACATTGCCCTAGGGCGACCGTATTGTTTTTCTAGACAGCGGACTTGTGTCCGCCGCCACCGCCTCTTCAAGCGTCGTTTTAACGATTGCTTCGGTGGAATAGTGCGGAATTGAGTCCACAACAACCCTGGAAAATTTCATCGAGTTCCGATGGAGGAATCTCCGGCAATCTCCGATATACCGGAGCCGCATTGAATCTGGACGAGAATCCGGACGAGTTTAGGGCGTGGCGTCCAGCTTCTAGCTCGGACTTCCTTTGGAAGATCCAACCGTTGATCGGCTGCGGAATTACTATATCTACCACTCTTCAAATTTTCAGCTCGATCCGACCGTCCAAACTCCGGGAACCTTCCGATTAGTGCATCACTTTTCAGATCTGTTTTCTACGCGAAGACGAATCCGACCCGAGTTCGTCTTTTTTATGTACGGGATTTCGGACATCCTTTTTGAAGGAAGTTTTGTATGGGGTATTGTGTTCGGTTTCCGAACACATCCCACTAACTTTAAGATCTTCTGAACATGGTCTTCAACATCATGCTGGTGTCAAACCAGTCCGGCAATATTACTCCACGGCTGCCGACCTGCGCTAGACACGTCGTCACTTTGTTGAGCCGAGCTCAACTTCTTCGGATCATCATCTTGGCAAGCCGAACAAGAGTCTGGCATCGCGAAGGGTAAATCATCACCAACATCGCCGCCCCACGGATTACACGGAGCGGGCATACCGCATCACCGCGCGGTCGCTTCATCAAGCGGCATCGACCACCTCCACGACTGCATCGGCGAGCCGCACTATTGCTTCTTCAAGCTGGTGTCCATCACGCCGACCTACTTCGACATCTCGGCTGGACCGGGGGCTTCGCCATCTCTTCATCAACCTACTCCGGACACTTCGGCGTCACTAGCCGACCAGGCAATGGGTGCGCGGATCGAGTCCCAATTTTGGGAATCACCTCCCTTCAGATTGCCACAACAAATAAACCAGGTGCTATTAATCCCAGTATTTTTTGCTTATTTGGGTTCATTTTTCCCAAGGAATTATTACTCTGGTTTGTCCATCACATGTACACAGGTCTATCAAGTGGGGGCCGCATAATCGGCGGTCGCATGATGGTTCGGTCAGTTTCAGACATAGTCCGTGACGCCGCATCCGGAACTCGAACCGACCTGTAAATTCAGGCCTTCCCATGCCTTTACCGCATCACGCCGCCACCCTGCATTGACATTGACTTCGGCGCCAGGCCATATTTCTTTTATTATTCACTTTGCATAAATTATTTATTATGCAACATTTTTTTCTTCTTATTATTACTATTACCTCCGGTTTGCACCATTTTTTGTGCACAGGAAAATGATCCAGCCGGACTATATCCTTTGGCATCACCTCGGCTGGACAGGGGGCTTCGTCAACACTTCATTACCCCATGCAGGGGACTTCGGCATCACTCTGCCGTCCTGCATTGACCGTGCTATGTCACCACTTCGGCGTGTCGAGCTCTCCGCTCCGCCACCTCAGGACCGGCTTGGGGATGGAACCTTGTCCCGCATCAAGCTCGGACCGCATCGTCAATACCGAACACATTAACCAGCTAAGTTGCCTTCATGCTCAAAGTTTTAAATTTCTAACTTGTGTTCGGTTCGACCAAGCATTATACTTTTTTGGAAAAAGTTGCTTGTAAAAGTTTTCCTTGTCGAAACTTTGTTCGCACATACTTGACGCGCTACCCGCGCTCATTATACCTGGGGGCTTCTTTAACAGAAGCTTATTAATACGGGCTTTATGCCCAACACATGTGTCACACTTCCGCATGTACCTTTTATTCACCATTATATGCATCGATATGACTTAAGTTTTGGCCAAGTTGGGTTGCACGGCTCCTGTGCTTACCCCTCGTTCCCGATTGTTCGGCTAGGTGGTAAAGGGAGCACCTCTGTGATTATTCTTTGCCGGTCACCCGGATGTGTACCTCAGACTAGGTGAAGCCGAAAGCTAAGCGTTCTTAAGGAATACTGGTCGGTGAACTAAAAGATGATTTCTTACCTATTTATTTACCTGCCCCGGATGTTTTTCTGCTCTTTTCGCGGTCCGGACATGCACTTTAGGGCATGCCTCCCGAGAAAGGAACCCCTAACGGAACTATTCTCCTGGAAGATGTTTCTTTCTAACCATGTAATATAACATAACTAGTCGGGCACTTGTGCGATAAAGCACTAATGACCCCTCGCCTGGTCACCACGCATGCCCCGGTTTTTATAACAGCGAGGGTATTCGGACACACTCCGGACTATTGGGTCCAAAGGTTGAAGCGGAAAGGTCCGCTACGACAAACGATCTACAATCCGGCTAGAAGGCATTATACATGTCACCTTACATTATATAGTCAACTTTTACCCAAGTCACTTGGGGGCTCTTATGTTTATTTGAGCCGTTTTATACTAAGTGTTTTTCTTCTTAGTCGTTGCAAAGTTAAAGCACGCAATGAAGCACTTTTTTCTAAAGTCCAATTTTCGGATTGGCAATCGAACACTTGATCTTGTTCGGACGTCATGTTTTTACCGACGTTTTTGGTTTTCCAAGCTTTTGGCACTTTTACCTATTTGTGTGTTTTCAGCACAAGTCTCATGATGCAACCCGGACACCTTTAGAGATTCGCAAAAACATTCTCGGATATTGCTATATATGCATCAGTTTGAATTGTGTCTTGATCAATAGTTGGGTTGCCCGGCTCGCGCTTGCCTCCTACGTTCCGCTTTGTTCGGCTAGGTGTGCAAAGGGAGAACCACTGCGATTGTGCTTCCAGCTCGCATGGTCAAGCACCTCAGTGGAGCAAGCCGAAAACTGACTGTCACAATAGGTGTAAACTGGTCAGAGATCCAATGGCTGTATTAAATGACGGTCCATTCATAAAATTGGCCGAAGTGTTTCCGGCTTGACCTCAACTGTCGCCGAACACTACAGGGGGCTATTAACTGGCCTCCCAAACTAAATCCTCGATATTTTGCTCTTACATTGGAGCTGAGGTTTCATGATCGTGCTTAGCATGACAACCAAAGAAAGGAACCGATAGCGGGACTATTTTCTTTGAAAGACATTTCTTCTATTAAACAGTAATATAACATGTCTCTCCGCGTACCTTTGTTTATAAAACCGTCTGGCCAGATTGCCTTGTTTGTTGTAAATCTTTGCCCTCATAAAGGCTTTATAAAGTAGGACAAACACTCGGCTATTGGCCGAGGAGGTGGAAGCTGATGGTCGGTCAACAAAGTTGTGTACAATGCGGATCCGAGCATTAATGACATGAAGTACTTGGATACATTGAGTCATTACACATAATTTGTGATTTTACTATGGATATCAATCCTTAATTGACCACCGTGCCGCATTAAGGCTCGGGGCTACCGGGCTTCGGGCTTATTATTTACAAATATTAAAGGGCACATCAATCCCTGATCTGGTGTTGCCACCCGAGCAGTGTCTCGGGGCTACTTGCATTGCCTGTTCTATGCAGAAAATTTTACGTGCCATACAGTTTCCGAGGAGATTTTGATCCTCAGGTTGGTCGGCCGCACCCAACCTGAGTCTTGAGGACTGAGCACGCCGCTTTTTGTGTCCCGAAGTATTCTGCCGAGCTAGGACTTGATCCTCAGACCGATTTTGCAAATCAACCTGGGTCTCAGCAGCTACGGGGATCAACGGTCTTATGTCATCCTTCATGGGCATCTCGGGTTTTAGACCGATACACACCTTGAGGGCTACTGGCTATATATCTCTCAGAGAATAAATTGCATCAATAAAAAATATTGACCAAAATCAGCCCACATTCGGGGTGGTGCACCACCTCGGAAGCAATTCGGCATATAGTTCGGATGCAAGTGGGTGGCTCCTTAGAGGGCATTTCCGGCATTAAGCTCGGCTAAACTCCTTCAAACTTCTTTGAACCAAGGTGATTTACAACAGCTCGGATACAATCCGGCGTTGGAGCTCGGATACATAGTCCGGCGTTGGAGCTCGGATACCGTCCGGCGTTGGAGCTCGGACACATAGTCCGGCGTTGGAGCTCGGATACCGTCCGGCGTTGGAGCTCGGACACATAGTCCGGCGTTGGAGCTCGGATACATAGTCCGGCGATAGAGCTGGGAAGCAGTCCGGCGTTGGAGCTCGGCTGCAAAAGATACCTCGAATGTAGTCCCGCGTTAGAGCTCGGACGCAAGAGGACACTTCCTCCCGGGACTAACTTCAAACCCGAGGTGTGGCATAAAAATAACAAGGCATTGATAAAGGCCGGAAACTTAAAGGGGCTCCTCGGATACCCGACGCATAAACTCGCCGAATGCATTTCCGCGATCCTCAAGATCGAAGATGAGAAGATTTGTTGAACCAGTTTTCAAGACCGGCAACCGAAGATGAAGAACAGTTCAGAAGAATCGAGGAGCGTCCCTAACTTGAAGACCGGTTCGAGGGGCTCTTGACGGTGTCCTAGACTAGGGGTACTCACCACGTCGTCCCCGATCAGTTAGATTGGGCCGAGGACCCCTGTGGCAGCGTACTCATGGGCCGGTCCGGACAGCTGCCGCATACAAGGAAGATTCCACAAGACTTGGCGATCAAGACAAGGACTCCTCCCCACTGGCGTATTCGGCTAGGACTCTTGTTATCCTAGGCCTCTGGTGCATTATATAAACCGAGGCCAAGCTAGTCGATAGACAATCTCATATACAACAATCATACCATAGGCTAGCTTCTAGGGTTTAGCCTCTTTGATCTCGTGGTAGATCCACTCTTGTAACACACATCATCAATATTAATCAAGCAGGACGTAGGGTTTTACCTCCATCAAGAGGGCCCGAACCTGGGTAAAACATCGTGTCCCTTGTCTCCTGTTACCATCCGCCTAGACGCACAGTTCGGGACCCCCTACCCGAGATCCGCCGGTTTTGACACCGACAGCCGAGCTGGTCCTTTAAGCTTGAGTGGGAGGTATTTGATGGCATGTAGATCATCACCGCGGGCCATGTGGATATGGAGGAGATAGCCCTCGATCCAGACCGCGGGATCTGTGGTACCATCGTATGATTCGATGTTTACGGGTTTGAAGCCCTCGGGATTTGATGATCCATTACTTCATCCGTGAAGCATAGTGGGTGTCTTGGCGCCTCTGTATTGGGCTATATCACGACGCAGCTCAAATGAGCTTTGTCTATTGTGTTCAGCCCTGCCGGAGTTTCTGTATCCGGCGTGACGGTTATCATCACGTGTCGTGGGGCGCCCACGCGATCTGTAGATCGATCTTGTATGTTTTGCCTTATCCTCCAATATATCTCGCAAGTCCGGCGTGTTTTCCCATGCCCTGGTACTTTTTGAACGGCGTCGGGGTACGGCTTGAATGGAGGTTCTAGAGGCCTCCCTATCATGGCCACGAGGTGGCCGGTCTGCCATGTCGTACGCTGGTGACTTGGGTGCTTCCTCTGATCGAGGCAACGGCCTTCGTTTGGGGTAGCTTTTGGAGGGGCATTCGAGTTCATACTCTTCGGCTGCGAGGACTTCAGTCCATCTGTCAGCTAGCAGATCTTGGTCAGCTCTAAGCTGTTGCTGCTTTTTCTTGAGGCTGTTTGCCGTGGCTATAAGCCTGCGTTTGAAACGCTCCTGTTCGGCGGGATCCTCAGGCACGACAAACTCGTCGTCGTCGAGGCTTGCCTCATCTTCGGAGGGAGGCGCATAATTATCGTCCTCAACCTCTCTTTCTGCGCCTTCGTGCGGACTTGCTTCTCCTTCCTCCTGCGCTGAGTCCTGCTGGAGGAGGTTGTCTTCGGCACTGTTCGGGGTGTTATTATATCCCGTGCCGGAATCACCGTTTTTGCTGTGGCGGGATTTAGAGCGGCGCCGCTGACGTCGGCGCTTCGGTTGCTTCTTGGAGGGGTCATCCTCCGTTGTTCCATCGCCGTTCCCATCTTTTGGGATGTCCACCATGTATATGTCATATGACGAGGTGGCCTTCTAGTGCCCTGTAGGCGCTGGGTCTTGGGCGTCTCCGGCATCGTCGTCCATACCGTCGATGTCTTCGGAGTCGAAGTCGAGCATGTCGGTTAAATCATCGACAGTGGCTACAAAGTGGGTGGTGGGTGGGCGTTGAATTTCTTCGTCGTCCGCATCCGAACCTTCCTGTCCATAGTCCAGCCAGGGCTCTCCGGATAAAGAGAGAGACTTTAGTGAATTCAGAATATCGCCAAAGGGCGAGTGTTGAAGGATGTCTGCGGCAGTGAACTCCATAACGGGCGCCCAATCGGATTCGATTAAGGGCGCTGGGGTTCGGAGTCCGGAGAGGAGTCCGCACCTTGGAGTCGAGGTCTTCGCAAAGCGACAGATGGAGTTCGGCTCAATCGCCGTAGAGATCGTAGCACCCGAGGCAGTGTCCAACCACTCGTCCTCGATCGGGGAATCCAGCTCCGGATCAAGGGCCGGAGCGGAGTGCGGCCTCCGTGACCTTTGTTCGCTGCAGAGCTAGATCATGCCCATCGAGACAAGGTCTTGGCGCGCGCTGCTGCTCGAATCCGTCGAAGATCAAGTCCCGCGGATATCGGTCGTATAGTTCAAACTTCCAAATCGACCTGATGGCCGTGGGCGTAGCTTCGATCTGCTCCAGATGGCTGTAATTGGCCCGCAGTGCAAAGCCGCCGAACACGAAGATCTGTCCGGGGAGAAAAGTCTCACCCTGGACCACATCGTTGTTGATGATTGAAGGAGCCATCGGGCCTATCGGTGACGACACAGACGAACTCTCAATGAAAGCACCAATGTCGGTGTCAAAACCGGTGGATCTCGGGTAGGGGGTCCCGAACTGTGCGTCTAGGCGGATGGTAACAGGAGACAAGGGACACGATGTTTTTACCCAGGTTCGGGCCCTCTCGATGGAGGTAATACCCTACTCTGTTTGATTAATATTGATGATATGGGTAGTACAAGAGTAGATCTACCACGAGATCAAGGAGGCTAAACCCTAGAAGCTAGCCTATGGTATGATTGTTGTTCGTCCTACCGACTAAAACCCTCCGGTTTATATAGACACCGGATAGGTTAGGGTTACACAGAGTCGGTTACAATGGTAGGAGATCTACATATCCGTATCGCCAAGCTTGCCTTCCACGCCAAGGAAAGTCCCATCCGGACACGGGACGAAGTCTTCAATCTTGTATCTTCATAGTCTTAGAGTTCGGCCGTGACGACAGTCCGGCTATCCTGACACCCCCTAGTCCGGGACTCCCTCAGGAGCCGACTGGGCGGCTCGAGCGGCGCGAGCAGCCCGGCGCTCGGCGCGAGCTCGGTGAGCGTCAGCCATGGACACGACGGAAGATCACATGCGACCAGCGGAGGAAAGATTATGGCGCACCCCTACCTGGCGCGCCAAATGTCGGATTTTGGGTTCCGGCAGACCGTTGAGGTTCGAACACTGGGGTGCGCGCGGAGATCTTTCCCCTACCAGCTCACGCGTTGATGGTTTGCGAGGGATCTAAACTACGAAGAAGAACACACAAGGGACACGAGGTTTATACTAGTTCGGGCACCATCGTGGTGTAATACCCTACTCTAGTTTGTGGTGTGGTGGATTGCCTCAGGTGCTGATGATGAACAATACAAAGGGAGAACAGCCTCGCGAGGGGCTGTTCTTGAGCTGGTGCGATGAACTGCTTGGGTGAGTTCAGTCGCCTCTCTCTCTCTCTCTCTCTCTCTCTCTCTCTCTCTCTCTGCATGATCTCGATTGATCGATCCCCCTACCTTTGTGGTGGCTAGTCCTATTTATAGAGGGAGGCCCTGGGCCTCTTCCCAAATAATGAGCGGGAAGGGCCCCAACAATTGGCCATTTTGAAGGGGAACATCTAGTACACTTATCCTGACTAAAGTTGGTCTTCGACTGCCAAAGGCTCTGACGGTGTCGCCGTCCTGGGCTCCACGATGACCTCCATCCTGCCATTCTGCTGGTCTTGGTCTTGTTGCACCGAAGCGGTAACCTTTGCCTGATGCCTTAGCTCATGCTTGCCTCCTTTGCACCAAAGGGGAACGAGGACAACTGCAGGCTGGTGCCACTTTGGCGCCCGCTTTGGTCTCGATCGTCATGGCTTGCGTCACGGGCACCCTCGTGAGGTACCTGCCTTGATCTCCCGCCTCGCGAGCCTGCCTGACGAGGCTACTTCTGAGGAAGGTTCATCTCGTCCGCCCCGCGAGGCTTGTCCACTCACGAGGGTCGTGAGCTTGAGCTGATGAAGCTGGGACGTCTTTGGGCCCCCACTTGAGCCACGCCAGCAGCCGCAGTGTGCAAGTCTGGGGACCCCTGCTCCTTAACACCGACAACTGGTTCGGCTGCGGTGTGAGGCTGCTGTCGCCGTAGAATAAAAGGGGGTGTGGGTGAGTAGAGGGATGGCCTGGCCAACGGTGGGAGTAGTAGGGGGGCGGTGAGGCCTCCGCGGCATCACAGCCGGCCACGGGAGGCAGGAGCACGCGGCACGACCGGCGTTGGTTTGGGTGGCTGGAGCAAGAAGACCGGAGGTTGAAGAAGCACTACGGTCGTTGGATGAACATCGTACGGTAACGGAAGCTAGAATCGTTCATATTGACTAAGTTGACAAAGCCCTGCGTCCCGGTCAACTTGGTAGGCCCACAAGTCAGCCTCCCACTATGTTGGGTTCCAGCTGGCAGGGGGAGTATTCATTTTTTTGTGTGTAATAAGGTGGCACTTCCTTGCGTGCGAAGATAGCTGGTGGGTCCGACATGTCGTGAGGCCACGTTTTTAAATGAAATACAGAGGCCCTTCCGGTGGGTCCCAGATGTCAGGTGGAGGAATAATTATTTTGCGCGTAATAAGGAGGCACTTCCTTGCTGCGGCCGTGGACCCAGTTGTTAGCCTCTCCACGTACAGTCCATGTCCGCTGGAAGTCGTTCCTTGACCACATTCACCACGCCGCGCCGAGAGCACCAGGGCGGTGGACGACGACGAGGCCTAGGAAGGGAACGACACGGAGGCAGGGAAGACTCGGCAGTTGTTTCCCACGCGGAGGAGAGTACGACTGTACGAGGGTTTACTTGGTCTGCCCCGCCTCACCGGAGAATAACAGCAGTGTGGGTGAGTAGAGGATGGCTAGGCCGGGCGATGGGAGTACGGTGGGCGGTGAGGCTCACGCTGGCTGACAGCCGGCCGGGAGGAGGGAGCAGGCAGTCCCGTCGGCGCTTGTTTGAGCGGCTGGAGCAGGAAGAGCAGAGATTGAAGAAGCACGACGGCCGTTGGATGGACATCGTACGGTCACTGGAGCTAGAATCATTCATATTGACTAAGTTGACAAAGCCCTCTGTCCCCGTCAACTTAGTAGGCCCACAAGTCAGCCTCCCACCATGGTGGGTCCCAGCTAGCAGGGGGTATTCATTTTTCTGTGCCTAATAAGGAGGCACTTCCGGTGGGTCCGAGCTGACAGCGGGGGGACGTTTTTCCGCGAAATATGGTGGTCCGTCCGGTGGGTCCCAGCAGTCAGGGGCAAACGTTTTTTTCACGAAATACGGTAGCCCGTCCAGTGGGTCACACCAGTCAGGGGGGAAACGTTTTTTCCGCGAAATACTGGTGGCCCTTCGAGTGGGTCCATGCTGTCAGGTGGAGGAATAATTATTTTGCGCGTAATAAGGAGGCACTTCCTTGCGGCGGCCGTGGACCCAGCTGTCAGCCTCTCCACGTACAGTACTCTTCCGATGGAAGTCGGTCATTGACCACATTGACCACGCCGCGCCGAGAGCACCAGGGTGGTGGACGACGGCGAGGCTTAGGAAGGGGACAACGCGGTGCCGGGGAAGACGCGGCAGTGGATGCCCATGCGGAGAGGAGTACGAGGGTTCACCGTTCGGTTGTGTGAGGTCGCTGCCGCCACGTAATAACAAGGGGAGTGGGTGAGTGGAGGGATGGCCTAGCCAGCGGTGGGAGTAGTATGGGGACGGTGAGGCCTCCGCGGTAGCATAGCCGGCCACGGGAGGCAGGAGCATGCGGCATGACCGGCGCTGCTTTGGGCGGCTGGGGCAAGAAGACCAGAGGTTGAAGAAACACTACGGCCGTTGGATGGACATCATTGACCACGCCGCGCCGAGAGCACCGGGGCGGTGGACGACGGCGAGGCCTACGAAGGGAACGACACGGAGCCGGGGAAGACACGACAGTGGCTGCCCACGCGGTGGAGAGTACGAGGGTTGACTGGTTCAGCTGCCGTCGCCGGAAAATAACAGGAGGTGTGGGTGAGTAGAGGGATAGACAGGCCAGGGATGCGAGTATGATGGGGCCATGAGGCCTGCCCGGCAGCACCGCCACCACGGGAGGCGGAGCAAAGCGGTTCCGACGGCGCTGGTTTGGGCGGTCAAAGGTGAAGATCAAAGGCGAAGAAGCACGATTGCCGTTAGATTGACATCTAACGGTCTGACGCTGGTAGAGTCGATTGTTGTCTAAGTTTATTTTTTAAGAAACCATGTGTAGGCCCACAAGTCAGCCTCCAAATATGTGGCAGACAACAAAAAGCCCCGTTGCTATTTTTTATAATTTTCAGCCCATTTTCTATTTTTTATAATTTGCAGCCCATTTTCTAATTCTTAAGTAATTTATTATAGCCCATTTTCTGCCCCGGACCACGGTCAAAAAGTTCAACCTTATTTTGCATATTTCGGTGGAGTCCAAACTGTTGTAATCCCGAAATGATAAACATTTTTTAAGAACTTATTGATTTGCCAAAAAATCGTTTTGTTTTTGTAAGCAAATAAGACGTGGGACAATTGAGTTGGTTTAAGGGAAAACCAGTGGTAAAAAAATCAGCGCTGGGTTGGAAAAACAACAAAAATAAGGATGTACATATGAAAAGGGAATTTTATGTGTTTTCAACATAATGATATGTGTATATGAACTAGTAAAACTATAGGTAGAGATTAGAAAACGGATGTAGGACATGCGTTTCAAGAGGAAAATAGAACTGGGCTGTGTGTTTGATTCTGTAAAAAAACTGCTTGTGGATGTTGTAAGACAAAATATAACTAACTTATTTGGCGGGCGAGGCCGATAGATACCTGTTGGATCTTTGTGCCCCGTTGTCGCCATGGGCTGGGCCTGTTAAAAACAAAACCAACCTCGGGCAGACTACAGCCCAGCTTGAAACTTGTTTCGACCTGAAAAACAATATACGTGCTCAATAAACGAGAGAATTCTGCAAGCACGCATCGATAACTGGGATGCAGCACATATATTGTTTTTATCGTGATAATAAGTGCATGCACTTGTTTTGAAAAAACTACAGGCGGGAATTGAGCGGCGGGTGATTATGCTACCCATCAAATAAAAAACAGGTGCACGAGAATACCTTTCAAAACAAAAGATTCAGCTTAATATCCACGTCGACCCTCGGCATGATGGTTGGAAGCAAATGAAAGTTCATACCAAAAGATCGTTAAGAACAATACCAACTTGTAGACGACAAGGTAGTACAACTACCAATACCAAACTAACTTATAATCTTTTTACTCCTGGCCCTAGTGTTCGTCTGGTAGAAAATCTTGCAGAGGACCAGCTCCCGCTCCTTCTCTTGCTCCAGGTCCCCGAGGTGGTACGGTGCATCACCCGATTGGTCCTCTCGCTGGTCGAAGTTCTTGTTGGTGTGCAGCACCAGAACCTTTTTTGCTGCCCGTCTGCCAGCCGTTGACCATCACCGGCAAGGTATTGCCGGTCTTGTGGCACATCGCGTGCATGCCGCACTCCGACTATATCTTGCGATGCGTCCACGTGCCCCTTTTGAACGCCCTGGAATCACGCTGGAAGAAATGCTTCCTTAGGCCACTCAGTGTGATACCTGCAGTATTGTGGAATACAGGTTTTAGTGTACCTAGTTGGCATTTTCATAACATCTTTGGCATGTTGCAGTCACTTGTTTCACTTTTTTATTAACTGTCAAATTGTAATTGCTTCACCAGGTCTGCGTCTAAAAATAAAAAAAAGAGCTATAAAGAAAGGAATATGTTTGTGCAAGCAGAGGGCCGATCGGTGTCTTACCTGGAAGTTTCTCAGGTTGGGTGTAGCATATGTCGTGGTCGCTGTCGATGGTTGGTATGAACAAATCGATGAGAGACTGAAATCTCACGCTGGCAGCACTCACTTTGGCCTCAAGGTGCTCGATCAGCTCCTGATCCGTGGGATCGAACTTGACGCCAGCCGGCAGCACCGGCCAATCCTTCTTCGACTTGCATCGGTAATTCCAGTTATAAGGTACTCAATGTATGATCAACCGATCGCTTTAAGTGAATGATGAAAGATTTCGACGGATAAGTGGTACTCCAAATCTGAAGTCCAGAATATCCGAACACGCTGCAGGGATTCTTGTGTCACCTCACGCGCAGCGTGTTGTCACGTCAATTCAATGCGAGGACATGATGAATAATTTGACCGACGTATACTAGTACTGCTACTGTACTACTTACTAGTCGTATTTAGTGTCATAATTTATACACAGGTTTAACTAACAAGTACGCACTTGAAGCCTAACTGATATATATATGGCTTCTGCACATCATCTCCATCATCATTATCAGTACATCCTACGCAGGTGAGTTAGGATGCACTTGATCCCAGGAAGGTATCTATCCTTCAAACAAGAGGAGTGCTTCAAACTAACAACAGTACATAATATCCAACAAAGAGAGTCGTACTCTGCAGCGTAATACATGGCTCGATCTAGATATCGGCACGAATCAAGTTGTGCATATTTGCTGTTGGCATGAACCGCATCGCCGCATGTCGGGTTTGCAAAAGCCATCCATCGCATGGAAGCTTGATGCCTTTCACACATCGAAGATTATCCGCAACAAGTTGTGTTGACGAATCTCCGGATATGGTGATTCATGAAACCCATGGTATGATGTGTAAACACAGCCCCCTCGCGAATGGAAGTTGCATAGCACAGTAATCATCGCCGGTGATATGATCGATGATTGGTTGGATGATCGGATAATTGAGCCCGAGGAACAAGAAGTGGTTGCCGAGGCTATAAACCCGCCTCCAGTTGAATACGCCTGGCCCAACAGAACTGGGATCTTTCTCGAGCACGAAGCAGCCATAGCCATCAATGTCACGAACGCCCCACGCATTATACTGCATGTGGTTTGATGTAATAATTTGGTCAATTTGGTACGTGCGAACGAGCATCAAATGACCGCCATCAGCTGAACGAGCGATAAACCAGCACCCATGGGCTGGTATGATTCCAGGTCCTGGAATCATGAAGGCCAGCGCATTTGCGTCTGCAACAATTCAAATTGGAGACCAAAAGGACAAAAATAAACAATCATGTTCAGAGTATGTGTGGAATTAAGATTATTATAATAGGGACACATATCATAGACAGAGAATTGCAATGCCGTGGTCATAATCATACCCCAAGTTAAAAAAATAAGCCAATGGCTTTCATATTCTAGCAACATCTCATGGTTCAAACATCATGTAACAATGAGAGGAAAACAGCTATGACAACGCCTACTCATATTCTACCATAGCACATACTACTACTATTCTCGTATCAACTCTAAGAAATAACATGCGTTGTTATAAAAATCTTGTAAACGAGAGTAACATATAGCAATCATGATGTTATGCTCATAATATGTATTCTAACAATCATTAGATGCCAATTTTTCTCATATCAACTCTAACAATAACATGTGTGGTCATAAAAATCTAGGAAATGAGAGGAACATATAGCAATGATGTGGTTATAGACATGCTATGCATTCTAAATTTGGAACAAATGAACAGGCAGTCATATTCATAAGGTAAAGATGAGATGATATAGAACAATTACACGACGATAGATTCCACCAGTATAGGCAGCCAATTTGTGCATCGACCGCGTAAACGATGCCATCGTGCACTATAGCATCAGACAGAAATGTTGCCTCAACAGGATTGATGATGAGCCATAACCATGTATGGCGACCGGATTCTAGATACACTAATCCCATGTTGAACAAGGCAATGAGCTTGTAATCCACGTAGTCTTCTGATGGTGTGGGCACTTCGCAGGTTACAACTTTACGCAAATGCAGGTCGAGCCAAAAGCTTGACGCGTCTCGTGCGTAGTAGGCAGGAGTGTCCGGCGGGCCGCGAGGCTCGATGGCGGCGGTATCCAACGATGGAAGGGTGATATCTCACTGGGTGTAGATATCCACGAGACTCCACGGACTACCGGTGTGGTGGATGAGGACGATCCAGTTGGCCTTCATGCCCGCCCAGTAGTGGCCGCGCATGAAGGACATGTGGACGGGTAGTGGTAGCATGTCGAGGGGCACCACGGCAACCTCTCAGGGATCGTCAAGTCGGTGTCTGGGCCACCTGCGAGGATCGGGCATCAGCAAGCAGGGTGTCTTGAAAAGAGCCGGCCGGTTGCAGATGAGTAGATGGTACAAAGACACCGAGCATGCGGCCAGACGGACGGTGCTGAGTAGGTCCATACGACTACAGATCTGCTCCAAGAGAACATCGGGGAGGGAATTCCAATCGCGGCTCTGCGTGTCAGTCGGTTCTACCATTGGGGTTTTCGGTGCCTGCGAGCGAAGAAGCTTCTCCTCGTGCGGCCGAGCAGTGAGCGGGGGGATATGGTATGCGCGAGCTACCAAGGAAGATGGCGCGCGGGCGAAAGCAAAGTGAGCGGGGTAAACGGTGTGCGGCCGACGATGGGGAAGAGAGGAGGAAGAAGAAGAGAAGAGGAAGAAGAGTGGAAGACGGGGAAGAAAGTGAATTAAATCTCAATTCTAATAGTACTACTACCGGGATACAGCACCGCCCTTTGGAGTGTAAATAGTTACACCGATGACATGTGGGTCTACCACAAGAGGGCCCATATGTCGCTTAATGGAGGACAGAGGTGCGTGGGCGTATTTATGAAGCATGCTCTCTTGGCAAACATGATGGCGATCTTGGGTAAGGCTGATTTAGTAACACCAACACGTTGGTTCAGCTTATTAATTACGTGTCCCATCTGGCCATGGCGTGTATTGTCACTTCACCGCGAAGACTAGTTGAATAGTTCTCTCGACCGAGATGGGGAATAATGGATCGCGAGGACTTCCTTTCTACAGTATCCCTATGCCTCTACGCTCACTTCACTCATTTTGCTCCGTACCTAGTCACTTGTTGAAATCTGTAGAAAGACAAATACTTCGTATTTGGGAACAGAGGGAGGCTTTTACAAAGTACTATTATGGAATAGAGGGAGTATCACCATATGGAGGGAACAGAGGAAGCTTGAAATATGAACATGTCAATGGGAGGGAGTAAGCCCCATGCATGCATGCATGCATGCATGCAACATGCAACACTCACACGTACTCCATATGGACGCACGCAACACTCACGCACCCATGCGGCACACAGCACACGACACAACACACATGCTCATGCTCAAGTGCTCAACCTACTCCCTACGTTCGTGAAAGACTGTATATTTAGAGATTTACACATTGACCAGGGTATAATTAACGCCCAAAAGTAGCAGACTTATGTGTGCATGCGACCATTGAGATAAGAAGATTAAATGAAGGCCGTTGCATGCTGTAATTAAGGATAGACATGTAGCCTATACCTACAGCACAAGTTGGTGCATTAGTCAATCAATATCGATTTAGATTAAAGGCTAAATGCATTGGAAGTGTAGATGTACATCATGTACTACTACACTCTTTGTTTTATAGCCGATGTACACTCTTTGTTGGAAGACAGAGGGAGGACACGTGCATGCACTCACATACACAGCCAGGGCGGTTCGGACGCAACGGTTGGACTCGTGTCGCGCCTGTGTAAAGTTTTGTTTAACTGATTTCTTTGCTCTGCCAACTGATAGGTGGGACCCAGAAACCAGGTGACAATTTAACCAGTCAACAAAGTGCCACGTCGGCTATGTGGCCGGTCAGTAGGGTGCAATACGGTGCTCTACGATGAGCTAGGGATTGTATAATCGACGCAAAACTATATATAGTGACCGTAAAGAGCGTATTGTTACATACGTTGACCGCCAGTGTATTTTTCTCATTTCAAATTAAGCCATATTAATCGGAAAGGACGCAATATGGACTACTACTAGTACTAGTACTGCTTCGATGTGTCCCGTCAACTCGCCGAACGAGGAGAAGCTTGCTTACTACGCCTCTCCCACCTTGCAGCGTGCAGTGGTTCAGAGGACGAGGAGAGGGTTTTGACTACAGCGCCTCTCCCTCTCCCTCTCCTCGCCCTCGCCCTCGCCTCACGGTGGACGTGCAGCAGTTCAATCGGTGTCAGATTGCCAGAAGCATATTGTACTGTAGTATCATCATTGTTGGACCTTCCGAAGAGGCGAAGAGCCAAGTGCAAGGTTCACACGAGTACGAACTGTTGAACCTCCCGAAGAGGCAAAGAGCCATGCGCAAGGTTTTATAGGAGTTGTCGTCCTAGTAGGAGTGTACTACAACTATAGCGAACGATGCTACTCGTATGATGCCGCCATCACGTCACGTATATCCAAAGCTGTGCCACCTTTTTTCTCAAAGAGCGTGTTGGATCCCGTGCAACAACCACACAAGTTGCACGCGTACACATAACACATTTACTAGTAATAAATTCTAAAGGACAAACGCCAGTATGCCACACAAGTTCATCTCCAATTCATGTGATAAATTTGTGCACGACTAGTCTACATATATTCACAGCGCTATCGTTCACAATTACTGTACTCCACTTACACGTTATAGATGGGCTAGATGTCCTCCTCCAGGTTCCAGTCCCAGGTGTTCTTCATGGATGGCACGATCCATAGCGGTGGGCAACGGGAATCATTGTCGCAGCTTTCTAGTTCGGTTCCACACGACGGAAACTCATCCAAGCTGAAGCGACATAAATCAGGGATAGCGTGTCCCAGCATGTCGTTCATCCGGTGGTGCACACTGAAGACACAACCATGCTTCGTGAACGGCAGGCCTTCCGTGTCGTGCACGGAAGGTGGCATCCGCTTCATAATGGGGTAGCTGTCCCCGATGACAAGCGAGTACTCTCCAAGAGTGTTCCTCGGCACCCACGTAGCATCACAGGGGTCAAACTCGGCGCCGTTCATCTGGTACACGCGGCATCCCAGATCTGGATACATGGTGACGTACATAGTCAAGGTCCATGCATAATAATGTTGTGCTCAAATTTGGCGGTCAGTAATATTGTGCAGCAAATAGTACTAATCCGGTATAGAGGAAGTAAAATAACCGGCTTATTATATATAGCCACTCTTGGCTACATGGATGAGATAGTAAGACATGGAAAAACAAAAATGGTGGCAGCTAGTGGGTTCAAGTCTTCAAGGGCCTAGCTAGCTATACGCTGCCCTCCAAGGTAAAAAGTACTCCTACTAGTACTACTAAGTATACTACTAGTACAACAATGAAAGAGAAGGCGAGAGGGTTAAAAAAATGGAATACCTGGGTAGATGGGGACGGTCCGATCGTGGTAGATTGTGTGACCACGTTGCATATCAGTGGTACCATGGGTAACGACTGGTAAGATAGTTGATCCCAATATGCCAAAGTCAGCTACAAGGTTCCGGGTTAGACTGAATCGCGGATGCAAATGCACATCCAGGATCGGCGATCTTATTTTGATCGGGGGATGACTGGTCCCTGCAAAATAATGGAGTACCATTAGGGATGCAAATGATGGTTTGTGCATTCCGTTTGTAATCTCCCGTACCGTAGGATGGCAACCAGATGAAACAAGTCCCCTGGCTTGTCACCGTGAAGATGCGGCCTAGATGGCGCACGGCGTCTTCGAACATGTAGGGGTACAAATCTGCCGCCGCCAACATGCGCCAGCCTCTGTCGTTACTGCCTCTTGCATTGATGGCAATCCTTATGTCGAACACCGCGATGAGATAGTAATCGTCATAGCCGCGTCGCTTTGTCGGTGGGTCCGCAATTGCTATCTTCTTCAATCTCATGTAGGCATCATCATACTTATTCAAGCCCAGCCAGTCCGGAAGGCCGATCCCAATGGTGGAGAAGAGGTCTACCGGAACGGCCGCACTGCTGTGGATGTTGTGCAAAATGATGGTGGTATCCGGCCGGAGGTATGCAAGCCAATATTCGTTGGCACCGACCCAGACCTATATATAAGACGGTGGGCAGCGGAGAAATTACGGGATGGAAATGGAATAACTAAGTACTACATGATCAAACTCCATTCTTGACCTGCTCATCGGACAAAATCCGACTACCTCTCAACGTCGGCAACTCTAGCGGAGTCAACATGCAACCATGGCTGTGGAGCGGTGGACTGTTCAAGGATTGTCCCATAGAAGAACCTTCTCCTCGAGGATGCATGGAAGACCAACAAGCATGGCCTTTTCCCAAGCCTGTTTAAGCAGCGTCTTGAAAAAGTTGGTGTAGGAAGCACCGAGTCTTGCGGCGGTGCGGACGTCTGAGCGGCGTGCGATTTCTCCTAGAGGATCATCGTCCAAGGTCTCCCTGCCCCGACGAGGAGGAGAACCTCCTGGTGAATCCATGGGAGCAGCGACGAACTGCCTTCTCTTCGGGGGAGGGGAACTGGTGAGGAGGAGATAAGAGTGTAGTAACCGCAGGGCCTCGTCCCTTCCAACTGTAGATCGTTCCTCGTGAAGGGGTGAGGCTATTATTTACTACTAAGTACTAGCATTATGGAACGTTATGGGATTGCATTATACTGTAAATAATAGCACTAGTAAGAAATTTTTGGCACTAGGTAGAGTTTTTGGCGTGGATTAAGAAATTTTGGGTATGTTTTTG
Organism: Aegilops bicornis; assembly: GCA_021605145.1. NCBI lineage: Eukaryota > Viridiplantae > Streptophyta > Magnoliopsida > Poales > Poaceae > Aegilops > Aegilops bicornis. The sequence continues at coordinate 121,847,201 of CM038669.1, forward strand.
CCATTTTTTGTACACGCCAACTAGTGTCAAAAAACGTCTTATATTATGTGATGGAGGAGTATGTACTCGTACTGTAGCAGTACTAGTACTACTTTTCTCAACTAGTAGTGCGATGTACTGTACTTCTAGTCTAGTCTAGTACAGTGCACCAGTTTTGAACTCTTGAATCTTAGGGCCAAGGAGCTACAGTTGGAAGTGGAGGGTACTAATGTTCTCTAGAACCATCTCTGTACTATCAATGCAGGGGAAGTACACCTGCGTAGTGGCCTAGTGCGTACTCTCGGTGCTCTATTCAGCCGCTCCTCTCACGTAGCTGGCCTACTCAGCCACTCCTCTCACGCACACACTAGCAGCCTGTTTATCAGCGACGGCCATCGCAGGGCGTAACATTTGAGTTATTTGATACAATGAGACTAGGCTTTTCGCTTCCATTTGTGGAGGTGTAATGGATCTCGTCGAACTTTGTTAGTAGTTCCTTCTTTATGAATGAGATGAAGCAAAGCTTTTGCCTCCGTTTCAAAAAAACCACGTCAAGAGGAATTTCTTTTATAGTAGAGCCGATAATGGAGTGAAGTCCATGCGTGCAACGCCACAAGCTACAGAGTAGTAGTAGAGATCTTTACATACATAGCCATATTGCACAGTTCCCAATGCCCCGCCAGGCTTTTCCGGCTCCTCGGGCTTAATTGGGAGGCGCTAGTTTAAATATGCTACTAGCTGATGAGGAAGCTGCAAGCGAGGTGCGGCTAGGGCGAGCACGCGAGCCACGGGATGCCGGGAAGGAAAACCCGTTCACGTGGCTAGGCTGTCCAAAGGCACCCAGATTGTGGGGCTGCACGTCCGCTTGACTTCAAAACTCAAACTACCCGTGTAAAATATTGGCTCAGCGAAGTGTAGTAGTACTATTTTTTTAAAGGCATTGTGCGTTCGGCCGGGATCGAACCCACAAAACAAGGTATACACTCCCGCGACCACTAGTAGTACTCGTTGGAGTACAACGCAACCTAGAATCGCCTTTTGTCGCTAGTAGTACATACATTGTTCCTTACAAGAAACCGCTAATAATGCAAGAAACCACTAAAATGCCAAGAAACTACTACCACTTGCATACGTGATACCTGGCAGACTTGAGATAAGACTACCTTATCAACCATTGTACATGCTCTTACCAACAAAAATCCTCGAGTGACCTCCTACCTCCGGCCCGTCCACCTAGTCATCATCGGCCATGGGACGCAGCTACCGCCGCCGGCAGAAGGCAAGGTCAAAACCGCCGGCGGTGCAGAGCCCATGTTGCGGCAGCCCGGATGCCAGCTCCGTCTGGCGCTTGCGGCCGCTAGCTAGCCAAGATAGCTCTGTCCAGCTGCTTTTCTGCAAGGTTTGCTAAGCTAGATTGGCACGACAGTGCGACGGCTTGCTCGTGCGCGCCGCGCTAAGGCCAGCCATCTGGCTCGAGCGAAGGCCAGCGCGGCGGCTTTCTCGCTCGTGAGTCACGCTCGGGCCAGCCTGCCAATCCATGCAGAGGCCAGCGCAGCGTCCGGCCTGTCCGGCGGAGCGGCGGCCAACTCGCTCATCACCCGCGCCACCGACGAACACGCATCAGTATTGTTTGAAGTAATGTTCAGGAAAAATAATGATTTGAGGGGGAATAAAAGATAGAAGGTCAAATGTGGGTCCCTCGTGTCAACGGTCAAACAAAATGTGTTGGTTTAAGCTGCCTCACAAGACGGCCGCAGACGTGTTGGCCAACCCAGTCATAAATGGGTTTAAACGAACCTAATCGGTAGGAGTACTAGGTAGTAGTTTTTGGAGTGGATTAAGAAATTTTGGGTATGTTTTTGCTATTTTTTGTACAATAGATTCTTCCTAGGGCTGGTTGGAAGTGGTAGTATTTTGTTAAATACTCTACATATTGTAAGTAGGAGTGAAATTTAAGCTTTGGAAGCCAATAAGCAAGGCTAGCTACATAGTGCATATGCGTACATGATTGAAAGTAAATATCAACCATGAGTGACTAATATCTTGATGGAAAACTCGAAAATATGGAATACTAGGAAAAAATGCATGGTTGGAAATACTAGCAATGTTCATGTCCGCTGTAACGAATCATAATTAGAATAATACTTATTCACAAACTTGGTACAAAACACCCTAATTTTGATATACATATGTCACTAGAGATATATTATGTTTCAATTAGAATATATTCCTTGGACTGTTTTGGTGAGGTTAGGGAGGGATGTGGTTGGTTTTAAGATACTAATTATGGGTTTTTCTGCAAATTGGTAGACAAGTGGGATGTTGGTGAGAAAAGGCAACAACTTACCTCACAATCGTTAGATTTAGATCTAATGGTCAGAAGCTTGACGGATGGCGCATACACCAGGATCGCCAACTTAGTCTTGTGTAGGAGTACTAGCAAGATCCGTGCGATTACGGAACATCAAGATGCTTTTTTATAAAACACTTGTTGTGATTGACCCTTGGGAGTAATCCCATGTGTAAAACTAATGATATCTCGAGAAATATGAGATAAGGTGAAGAGGAGTGGGGTGTGGTGGTGGTTCGTGGTCGGACCGAGTGGAGGCATGGGGATTGATGACGCCAAGGCGGCCACCGTGCCAGCTTTGTTCCAGAGGCTTCCTTTCTTAATTGCTTAACAATGAGGTTTGTTGGAGATAAGGATGAACGAGGGAAGGCCTTGTTTGCAAATGTGGAGAGGGGTGCAGGTATCTTTTAGTTTAATTTCCATCCGTCAGATATAGATCGGACGATCTATATTGCAAGATGGCACACGTACCATCATCACCAACTCGGTTTTTTATAAGAGAAGAAATATAAGTATGGAGATACAAACGTATTATCGATACTTGCTTCCGTAAACTAGCATCTACATTCTATTCAACGCCTCGGCATGTGGGGCCTTAGCACAATGACTTCTCGATTGTGTAAAACAAAGATTTTCCGTCAGCCGACAAGGAGGGGGTGACGGCGACGCGCTTTTTGGCTTGCTCTAGTCCTAGTAGTCATACTAGGTGGTCTAAGCACGTGTAGATTTATTCTTTTTCACATCTCGTGTTCGCCGTACTGCCACGACTGTTGATGAATAGACGGTAAGTTATTCACAGGGAAACCCTTGTTGAGCGTGTTTGCGAGAGAGAGAGAGAGAGAGAGAGAGAGAGAGAGTGTGTGTGCGTGTGTGATATGTTAGAGACTTGAGGCAATGATAACAGATTCTTTGTGCCTATGGTTGTGGAGGATAGAGAGAGACATGTACATGGGGCTTTGTGTTGTGTAACGTGGAGACACATATACATAATTAGAGAGTCAGTGTGTGAGATACACATGCGGACATGGGGAGAGATGAGGATCCAGATAAATGGGTGTTTGTGCGTGTCTGTGTGTGTTTGTGCACGCGTTTGTGTGTGACAAGGAGAGAGTGTATGTGGAGTAGAGAGACCACTGATGATGTAAACCTAGTATAAGGGAAGGGGGAATGGTGTGACATGTGTAGTAGCGAGATAGCACGGGTGCGGGCGGGGGAGCAGACTATTTGGTAGAGACATCGAGTGTGTGCGTGGGAGAGGGGTGTGAGAGCGAGAGAAAGAGAGAGCTAGCGACGGAGAGAGAGAGAGAGAGAGAGATAGAGAGGAAGAGAGGGGGCGAGAGGGGTCGTTTGTGTCCATAAATGGTGTATAGATAGGGAGACAATGTTGATGTTGTCCGAAATTGGCCTATGAACGGAGATGCAAGGGAAGCGAGTCATCGTGTGTGTGATAGGGACTTCATGAGAGATCTAGAATAGATGGTGTAGAGAACAATGTGCAAAATCGAGAACGATTATACATTAGGGAGCTATGCAAAGAGTCACGACATATATGTATACAGGGAAGGAGCTGGGGCGGGTCCGCATGTGGGAGAGATAGAAATAGGAGAATGGTGCACAAGGAGACAAAGTGTGCTTGTTTGCAGTGGGGGTGGTGTGTGAGGTGAGTGCGCGAGAACCACATAACTAGGGAGATAGACGTATTGGGGCTACGTTTTGTGTGTATGTGAAATATACACTCTACATAGTGTGTGTGCTTGGGTATGAGAGATAGCGGGAGACCTAGAGAGTGACGGAAGAGATGTGTGCATGCCCGAGAGACAAAGTGATAGAGACCTATGTTGGGGTCCGGACTTTACAAGAGAGAGGGGTGTTAATGTGCTCGTGTGTTGGTGTTTGGGGGAGAGAACGACTTCTCTATGTGTGTGGGTGTGGGTGTGGTGGTGGTGGTGGGGGGGTTGACTTCAGATAAACAGTGAGGTGCCTATATTTGAGGGACTTTAGCGTAATTGAGATATTGTGCACTCATGGTTGATCAATTTGTTTCACAGTTTGTACTATGAGATAACGATACTTTTGAACATGCGTGATATACCTTGATGTACCAGAATTACAAACCTAAGATTGTAATTTTGGAATTCGACTCCATCATTACCTTTTGTAATTCAATTAAACGGAGGTACATTTTTTAAGCCGGGATTTCGTGATTTCAAATTCATATATCAAACCTAGATATATACACATACGGGCATGTTCAAACTTTATAATCTTTCACTTTATTCACACACATACACATTTTTGCTTTTGTCATCATATTTAGGATAAACACATTTGGAATTTTCATTTGAATTGGATCGTATGATGGTATTTGCTTGTAGTAGCTCAATGATCCATATTTGAATTGAATGGACAATGTCAAAACCCTAGTTTAGCCTTTGCTTGTCCTTGCATGATTATCATGTCTAAATTCTGAAATTTGAATTGAGGGAATTTTCAAAGCCTCAGAAACCTTTTAAAAATAATCAACATTTAATTCTCATCAAATGAGTCCAAAGAAATGTTCATGTTACTCTGTGAAAATATTGGTAAGGGGTAAAATTCAAACCAATATTTTTGGAATCACAGAAATATTTATTTTGGGCCTTTGACTTAAATCAATGACATATTTGAGTTGAAATTATCTCTGTTATATAAGAAATAAAGTTCAAATATTTTTGTAAGTTGCCTGTGACCTTGGACTAGTTCCTGAGCTCACATAACAATTTACAGAAAGTTCAAAAAATGATTTGATGTTTTAAATCAAATCAAAACCAATTGCAGAAAATAGAAAACGTTAATAAATTAGAGAAGAGAAGAAGAGAGTTACCTGGGCCACTTACCTGGCCAGCCCAGCCCACTGGCCTGGTGCCAGGCATCCCTAACCTCTGCCAGTAGGCAGAGGCGGGACAGCGCACGCGCGCGCAGCGCCACGCCTCCTCCTGCTTGCCGCCGAGCCTCTGGACGCGTGGGGAACGCCCCGTTGCCGTTCCGATCCGCCCGACCTCTCTTACTCTCCCCCTGCTCTCTCCCTCGCTGATCCCCACCTAACCGAGCGCCACCGTCGCCGCCGACAAGCACCACCGCGGCCACCGCCTCCCCCTCGCCTCTCCGACATGCCCAGGAGCTCCGCCACCGTCGCCTATGCCTCTCTGTTGACTCACGCGACGCCAAACGCCGCCGAACACCGTCTTCGCCTTCGTCTTCAACTTCGGGCACTCGAGCCCGTCTCCAGTCGATTCGGCGCCGCCAGGACCTCCCCGAGCTCGCTAACCCCCTCTTCGGCATCGCTGTGAGCTCCTGCTCCCAACCCTTCTCTCCCTGCCGTCGAATCCCTCCTCCAGCCCCCTGCCCACCGCGGCCGCAGCCCGTCGCCGTCGTGGCTAGAGCCACTGTCGCTCGAAGCCGAGCACACTTTTGTGCTCAGCGCAACTCCAGGAGTCTGTAGCCACTAGTAGCTCCCCCTCCCGTGCTTCCTAGTGCTAACCCGCACCAACCCCGAACTCCGGCCGCCGCATTCGTGCTCGCCGTCGTCGACTCAGACCACCCCAGCTCCTCCCGCTTGGCCTACCAGATGTTCGTGAGCCCCAGCTACGCGTAGGACCAAACCGCGGTCGATTTGGTCAACCGTGGGCAAATTCCGACCCCCTCCGCCGTCTCGGGCTTCACCGGCGACGAGCCGCGGACCAAGTCCGGCGGGTTTTACCCTTCTTGACCGGGGTTTGACTTCCCCCCTGACCCACTGACGTGTGGGCCACCCTTGTTAACTATTAGTTAGGTTAGTTTAGCACTAATTAACCTAGATTAGTGCTTAACCTAACACTAACTAACTCTGTTAAGTTAGTTATGACACTGACACGCGGGACCCACAGGTCAGGTTTGACATGGACCGCCCCCGTTGACCTGCTGACGTCATAGTGATGTAGTGCTGACGCAGTAACTCTTTTTCTGGATTTATTATTATACAGGAAATTCCAGAAATTAGCCAAAACTTCTAAAAATCATAGAAAAACAACCATACTCCAAATGAAATAATTTTTATATGAAAAATTATCAGAAAAATGCAATATATCCATCTGTACCATTTTCATGCATGTTGGAACAACTTAAAGTTGTTGTTTAGGACATTTCAATTAAATGGCATTTAAGAAAGCACATATGGAGTTTGAATTTGAACCTAGTGTTCAAACTAACTCCATTTAACTTGTTGCTAGTTGCATTAGGCCAATCAACAGCATATTGCCATGTCACATTCATGCATCATTTTGTTGCATTGGCATTGATTGTGTTTTTTCTTGTTTGTCGGTGGTTGTTCCCTTTCGATAGACGTGATTCGACGATGAGTTTGATGACACCAATGAAGAACTATATTATCTTCAGAAGTGCCAGGCAAGCAAAAACCCCTTGTTCATTCCGATACAATCCCACTCTCTCGCTCATGCTCTCTTTTACTGCATTAGGACAACAATGATTCATTTGTTACTTGTTGCGGTAGCTGAACCCCTTTATCCTCTGCATGACCTGTCATTGCCACAGTAAATAGATGAAACCCACTAGCATGAGTAGGAGTTGTTTGAGATCTGTTGTGCCTACTCATTCATGCTTGTTTGTCATGCCTGCTCTTGCTTAGAGTTGAGTCAGTCCGATTCATCGTGGATGAATCGGAGTTGTGTGAACATGTCCTACTATGTGTGAGCTAAGTGTGTGAACACGATTTGGTAAAGGTAGCGGTGAGAGTCCATGTAGGAGTACATGGTGGGTTGTCTCATTGAAGCCGTCCTCAGGAACTGAGTTCTGTGTTTGTGATCCATGAAACAGCTACTACCACGCATTGGGCCCGAAACCAATGGACCCTCTCGGCTTCTTAATCACCCTTGTCCTCTTTCCAGGAGTTGAAGTAGTTTCTGGTGTTTGTAGTATGCTGGAGGCCGTGGGAAGCGCTGACCCGAGGGGTGGGCTCTGATGCGGTAGGCACGTGGCCGGGTATGCCGGGCGCCCGTTCGGTGTCGCGGAACCCTGTACACATCGTTCGGGGCCGTATGTGGAAACCTCGGCGGACTCCTCATGGATGGAACCTGAATAGGCGATAAACCTGGACTAGAGACTTGAGTGTTTAGGTAGGCTGTGGCCGACACCCACGTTGGAATTCCGCTTGAAGGTTGCCGAGTACATGTCGTGTAAACGGCGGTAAGTGGTGAGATCGTGTGTGAAGAAGTACACCCCTGCAGGGTTAACATCATCTATTCGAATAGCCGTGTCCGCGGTAAAGGACTTATGGGTTACCTATATCAGTTCATAGACAAGTGAAAGTGGATACTCTAAAATGCGCAAGATAAGCGTGAGTGCTATGGATGGCGTTCTCGTAGGAAGACGGGAGCAGGTCCATAGTGGTGTATTGATATGGTGAATATGTGGACTCGTGTGCGCCACCTCAAAGAGTTACTTGCAGTCGTAGTTTAGGATAGCCACCGAGTCAAAGCTGGCTTGCTGCAGTTAAACTCCACCACCCCTTTATTGATACCGATGCATATGTAGCTAGTTACGATGTAAGTCTTCTTTGGGTACATTTGTACTCACGTTTGCTTAATTTATGTTTTTTGCAGAGAGACTTCAGTCTCGCTAGTAGTTCCGTGTGGGCTTCGACGTTTAGCTTGATACCTCAGCTACGATCTTGTGCCCTCGGCAGGATCTGGTAGATAGTCGCTTCTAAGCCTTTTTCATTTGTAGATGTCTGTACTTTCGGACATGTTAAGCTTCCGCATGTGCTTTGATTTTTATGCTCAATGTTGGGTCATGAGACCCATGTTTGTAATATCTCTCTCCTCGGAGCCTAATGAATAAATACTTGAGTCAGAGAGTTATGTTGTGATGCCATGTTGTATTTACACATATCGAGCATATTGTGTGTATGATTGAAATGCTTGGTATGTGTGGGATCCGACAACCTAGTTGTTTATCCTTGGTAGCCTCTCTTATGGGGAAATGTAGTCTTGTGCTTCCATGAGCCATAGTAGTCCGCTACAGCCCGGTTCACGAGAGTCCCGCTAGCCCAAAGACTACCGCTCCTAACACTTGACTAGCCGGGCATGTGATTCACTTCGTTCATGTGTCTGTCCTTCGTGGAAATGTCACGCTGTGACATCCGGAGTCATGCCTATCTCTGCTACAGCCCGGGTTCCCTGAGTCCTCATAGCCAGTGCTACAGCCCGGATTCAAGACGTTGACCGACATGCTCGATGTTGATTCATGTATGCATGTCCCTATAAGTTAGTGCCACTTTGGGTTCACGACTAGTCATGTCGGCCCGGGTTCTTCATCATATGGATGCTAGCGACACTATCATATACGTGAGCCAAAAGGCGAAACGGTCCGGGCCATGGTAAGGAGACACTGTGGGAATACCGCGTGAGGCCGCAAAGTGATATGAGGTGTTACCGGCTGGATCGATGTGGCTTGGAATCGGGGTCTGACGACTTTGGTATCGAGCACGGCTGCTCAGAGATTACCAAGCCAAACTGGTCGAAGTTGTGTCTAGAAATGCTTTAGTTATGTAAGGGAATTGATTGTGGAAGGGAACGTAAGGCTCTTTTTACTCCTTTATCGTATGCCCTTTGATCTGAGTCATCCACTTCTCTTCTACGGGGTTTAAGAACTAGGCTTCTCATCTATCTATCAGGATGATGTGTTACTAATCCATAGACCTTTAAGATTGTTGGTTTTAAGCCCCAGTTCAGTTTCTACTACTTCCGTGTGTTCATAGTTGGTCTCGGAACCTTGATTTTGTGCTTCTGAGTGGTTATGCCACCATTTTTGCAGGATGTCTCATATGATTTTGAGCATTTACAGCCGTTATCTTTGTCAAGTCATCTCGTGTCTCTAAATAGTCCGATGCATTTGTAAATCCTTTCTTTCCGCTCCCGATGTCCTTTTGGTCAGAATAAGCACACTAACCGGTGCGTTGAGGTACTCTATTGCCTCGGTATATATGTTGGAGCTACTATTATGACCCTAGGTGTCTTAGAGAACCTCCTAGTAATATAGCCATGTTTTGTGTTCTCGGTGTGATAATTCTGGCCACCATTCTCAAAAGCATCCCGTGATGCCATTTAGTAGTAGGTATTCTATTCCTGGGTTCTTGAACTCGAGATTCACCCTACTTACCTAATGTTGATAGTGTTGCTAGTTCCTTTAGGATATTAGTAACCTTTGTGATAGTCCTCGAGGTTCGTGGTATATCTTTCTTCCAATTACCATGAACCATTCTTGGCAGGAGTTCTTTTAAACCAAAAGATCAGAACCAGAGTGCTCTTGATGAGTCCTCCATTCTATATTGTGATTCTGCCAATTCTACCCCTTTCCGCATGGGTTATCCGGAAGAAATGTTGAGCTTCGCTCGACATACTAATCTATGCATCCACAACTCAGAAAAAACATATGTTCCTTTGAGTTGTCCCTCTTTACTTGTATCCTGATCTCCGTCTATCAATTTGTAGTCAGGAGTAGTCGTGCACTCGTTCTCATTGATGCCCATTATTCTTGTGGTCCGTCAAGCCATTCTGTTCTGGAATGACTAGGAGAAACAAACTACAGCACCTCATCCATTTCTTGGAGTGGTCAAAGTAGTTGTATTCCGCAGATCAAAATGCCAATCCAGCTTTTGTTCTGTTCTACCCTGAAGTATTACCCACTTTATGTCAGGAATGTCATGAGAATTGCACCTTCCCTTATGAATTCTTGATGTAGTGATACTTCTCGCCATCATCATTCGCTCCTTGATTCCGTGTTGTTGCAACCGGAATACCGACAAGTGAATTGTGATGTGTGAAATTAATACTTCTAGCAACCATGTTGCTTAGTAGTAAATGGACAATAGTTTCACTCTTAGCGTGTTGGTTATTGAATCATCATTCTAAGATAGACTGTGCTACCTAGTCCTTATTTCTGGTGCACTCTTCGATCAATGAGTCAGGATTATTCAATCCCTTGCTTATTTGTTCATATTGTCTTGCCCTGAAAAGCAAGATTGTTCCCAAGCTTAGTAACATATCGATGGTTCGAGATTTTCCGAATATCTTCTCGGAAGTATCACCAGGTCGTCGCCTGACCGCTATGTTGAGTTCGTGATCAAGTTGGTTTCCTTGTAAACCACCCCTTCTCCAAGAATATGTATTGGATACCCCTGAGCTAGTTGGTTAAGCCAAACAACAACTTGGAGAGTTGGAAGATAAAAGCTTATCCGACTTAGTTGCTCTGGGTTACCTATATCAGTTCATATATCAGTTCTGGGTTACCTATATCAGTTCATAGAAAAGTGAAAGTGGATACTCTGAAATGCGCAAGATAAGTGTGAGTGCTATGGATGGCGTTCTCGTAGGAAGATGGGAGCGGATCCATAGTGGTGTATTGATATGGTGAATATGTGGACTCATGTGCGCCACCTCAAAGAGTTACTTGCAGTCGTAGTTTAGGATAGCCACCGAGTCAAAGCTGGCTTGTTGTAGTTAAACTCCACCACCCCTTTATTGATACCGATGCATATGTAGCTAGTTCCGATGTAAGTCTTGCTGGGTACATTTGTACTCATGTTTGCTGACTCCCTCGTCCGCCCCTTCGCTGGCCCTTCATACAAGCCCTCGTCCGCGGCAACAGATCCGCCTCACCGAAAGCAGCAGCCTGCTTGGCGCCAAGCCTTAAATCCCTTTGCAGGACCCGCTCCATGGACACCATATTCAACTCCACCGCCCCTGCTTTACCGACGCCGCAACCTCATCAAAGTTATTTTGATTTGTACTCCTTCGGTTTTCTCTTTATCATGCAACTGTTCACTTACCACAGATGAGCTTTCTTGTATGTCGACAGCGCCAGAACCGTAGCACCGTAGCTACTTCAGCGACGGTGATACCGCCCAAACTCAACCGCAACACGAGCACCATCGACGATCCTTAGCTATCAAGTATGACAACGATACCCATACGCCACCGAGAATCGTGTACTATTATCCAACGCCGGGCGCCTCGTTCACTTTCCTAGCATAAGCACCGCACCTTTGAATTTCTTTAGGCATCGCTCAGTTTTTCATGAGACGCGTTATTCGCTTGCACCGTAGGACCATACTTACAGCGTTGAACATGTTACATGTGCTAAATTACATACCAAAGGCACATATAGTTAATATGCTTTAGTTTTGTTACGATGCCACTGTTGGTTCCATCGCATCGCTTAATGTTCTCTATGCTTAATTACACATCGACAAACTAGCATGTGGTTCCGCCGCTTTTTCTTCGTTTTACCCTACATTTTCTTATGCTAGCTATTACACCACTGCTCCGAGCCTCTGTTCATTACTTGTTTGTGTGTTGTTGATCTTCCCAAGTTGCATGACTAATTTGATGCTTCTATTAATTATGGAGCTGCCAGCCCCATCAAGCAAAATATTTGTTCTTTTGGGGCCAGCACCTCTAACAAGCATAAAAATAGAGGGAAGCAGATATATTGTCGTGTATGCACACACCCTTCTTTCATTAGTTTAGATGAACCATTGATGATCAATTTGGACCAGTGCATGCGATTAAAATTAATTTTACCTAAATAGATGGTGCGATTAAAATTAATGCAACAACTAGATTTGCAACCACGAGGATCTTGTGATATCTTCAAAGAACATTGCAACAAAGCAATGACTAGGCTTCACAGCAACATATGGTAAGCCAGTGTGTTTTAGTACATGTGAAATGTAATGCGAGTGGGCTGCTTTCTTGGCTTGTGCCCTCAACGTGTAATCCTACCGAATTACGAATAGTTCAATTGTCTGCTTTGCTATATTCCTTGATTCGAATGCTTGTTTGTTGTTATGCTATACCTGAGTTGGCCAATATGTCAGTAGTGCCTGTTGTACTATCGTAAAGAAATGCATGCCTATTTCATTTGAGTCCTTAACTTTTCCTCTCAACTTCATCACAAGACTGTCTTCGTAGTTTATATGAGGCCACACTGTTAAGTGTTTACTCAGATTATTTCAACTGCTTAGATGCCTTGGCAACTTAAATATAACGGTTGTACACTCCCTTTCAACTAGGGATGTCAACTGGGTCCCGTTTAATCCCGATTAAAGTCCACTAGTGGTATGATAGTTCAAAAGAGTTTTAGTTTTTTGAGGAAAATGAACTAGGAGGTAGCAAAACTAACTAGATGGGAATTTGGCGATGTCGCTTATTTGCCACTTACATCCCTAGTTTCATCTTACCATTTTAATTTCTTTTCGGTGATCTTTGCTTGAACCATTTAAATATAGTTTGCCATGCTCGCAATAATTCGTCCGTCATTTACCATGTAAGCTTCGCCTGGATCATACGATAACTATCTCTTACTTATGTCCAAATAAAACCTTCGAGGATGTCGTTCACACTAGGACACAATGTACAACCCTAATCTATTTGTGGAAGCAAAGGCGCCATCCATGTTACCAGATGGTAGCAGTTCAGAGGCAACACCGCCGGAGAGCGATGCGAAACACGTATATTATAGTGCTTGTGGCTCTACTAGAGGCAGAAAGAGATGGTGTGGCTGCCATGAATGAGGTAATCTTTATCTTGAGGCTGGAAATTACGGAATTAGCGGCACGCATTATGCAAGCAACCCAATAATTGGAGGAAGTAAGAATGTTGCATTCTAAGACGGAGGAGGTCCTGATGTTTCTGCTATCTGAAGCCCAAGGTAATCCCGGTTCTTCTTTAGATACCAGTTGAAATTGTCATTAGATTATTGTACTTGCATGTTGTGTCATGTCTCTGAATGGATTATGTTGCAAGACCCCCTATGTTGTCCATGTGTTGTAATGATCTAAATTATTTATGAGAGGTAATCCTCAGTACTTGTATGATTGACATAAGGTGAACTGTTTTTCGTGTGAGCATATTGTATTGGATGAAATAACTGTTTGAATCAGAGTGTATCCAACCCTCAATTCAAGATCACGGCATTTCTAAATAATAATCATAAATAAAAGAGGAATAAATCTTTGTTGATGTTTTGAAGAAATAAATAACAAAATGTATAATTAACTCTGGATATACGTAAACGGATAAAAATTGATTTGAATTTAGTTTGCCGTGTCCCGTGGCAAACGTGAATGCTAATTCTCCCAAGTTTTGAACGAAGCGGCTAAACACCCACTATAATTTGTGGGCTGCCCGAACCAAGTGTTTGCGAGATGGAAATTATTGTCTACCCCTGACACTTGACATCCTTATCGACCGGATTTACACTGATGTCGATAGGGGTAGACTAGTAACTTCAATTAGACGTGACACGACGGCCTCTGAGCCCATTCAGACACGGTGGGCGCCAAATGTGGGCGGCAAAACACATTTGATTCAAGCTCGTCCGAAAGACATGTGTCTCTTCCTCCATTTCCCCGTTCATACACGGTGGGCGGCAAAACAAACTCTCCTCGTCCGAAATCGATGTAGGCTAATATTTTAAATAGGGCAGATGTGTGACTTCCATCGGATGTGACACAACCGCCCTACCTGTCGACCCGTTCATACACCGTAGGCGCCAACCGTGGCGACAAAACACCCTCTCCTACCTCAAATAGTTACCGGCAAATATTTGGGAGATGCGAGATTACCGTCCTATCCCCAACCGACGCGATGTCCGAATTTTAAACGGGGATAAGTTCGTAACTTTCCCCATTTCGTAGAAGCGGCGTCCCAAAGTTTGAGATCCCCCTCCTCCATTTCCCCATTCATACACCGTCGGCGGCATGACAACCTCCGCACTGCAGCCAGCCTCCTCCGTTCGCCACCCCATCCTCCACCTTGCCGGAGCCGCTACCCCTACCCCGTCGTCCACTGCAAGAGATGAACGTCTCTCATCCACGGCGCTGGACCAAGATCCTTACATCGCCTCCTCTCGCTTCATCGGCGTCGTCGTCCACCTTGCTGTTGCCGCTCCTACGACCGCCTCGTCCACGACAACAGGATATATCCCCCGACCTGGCCGTCTGCCGTCTAAAGTCTTCTTCCCCGCCGCCGACAGCCATCACACCCGCAGCACCCTCAATGTATCAGCATAGGCCTACACGGCATCGCAAGAGAGGTGGTAATCTTCCATATGTGCTTAAGTTATTGATCTCACCCGGAAAATAGATCGTAATTTGTTTACTGTACTTTTCTTGTCCGTACCAAATTGTAGCGGCTAGTTGAAAGCAAACATTGGTTGCGAAGTAGCTTTGTCCGGTTTGCACCTTCAGATCCGCCATTGCACGGGCACTATACTCGTAAAGCTTATGGTTTCCCCCCTTTATATTCACTACCATCATCGTAGGTGCTTCGTGTCGTGCTAGCACTGCTCCTCAAGACCTCAACCCAAAGCTTACGTGTTGAAATCTGAATCTGATATGATGCTCATATTACTAAAATAGAAAAGCGTTTAATTGGTCACCTAATGTTCCTATATTCGCTTTCGAAAAGCATGTGCGCCATCCATTGGTCCAGCTAGTTCCACTTTCCTGATTTTTCTCTTGATGCTTAGGGTTTTCCCCTTTTATCTACTCTACTATGATCTGCGTAGGTGCTTTCTGTCGTACTAGCATTACTCCACCCTTCAAGCTAAACAACACAACACTCAGAATTCGAAAGCTTAGTTGTTCAAATATGATTGTGATATGATATTGATATTAGTTAACCGACACATTTAATTGGTTAGCTAAAGGTCCCACTTGAGTTTCCAAATGCATGTCGCGACATATAGAGAGACAAGATAATTGCATTTCTTTGTCACTTGTTGACCGTACTTTCTTGTCCATACCAAATCTTAGTTGTTATTTCAAAGCAAACATCGGTTGCTAACTACCCTTTGCACGGTTTGCAGCTTCAGATCTGCCATCCCACTGCCACGGTCAACATTGTACTCATCATGCTTATGTTTTCCCCATTTTATGATGACCACAATCAGCTACGGGGTTCGTGTCGTAATAGCACTGCTCCACCCATCGAGCCAAACAATCTTAGTTGTACAAATTCATATCTGATATTATTGCTGATATTAGTAAAACTGAGAGATGTTTAATTGGTGAGCTAAATGTTCCTACTTTAGTTTCGAAATGCATGTGAGCCACATATGGAGAGACCGGAAAGAATAGTATTTCTCATGCATACTGGTTCATCATGGGTGGCCAACCGACATTGTATTGAAAGACTTGTAATATCTTCAATCTGCTTGCTCTTCCGCACTTTTTTAAGATGATACTCTTCTCTTGCGGTCGATTGGTCGTGTCAAGTTGTTCTCCTTAGTATATTTTGAATCTGTCAGTCGGTCGACTTGTTCTTCTTTACTATATGTTGAAGCTATCATCTGCGAAGTGTCATCACTTCGGAGCTCTCATATTTTGAGTAGTAGGCCACATTATATTAATGCACACAACAAATTACAAAGCATGCATGGCATCTTTTAAAAGAATTGCGAGAGATATCACAAAAGGGTTTACAGGAGGCAGATTGGATTAGAATCACTTCGCATTACAAAGAAAATCTCACTTGTTTTTATGTTTTCATGCATGTCGGATCTTGAACATTATCAAAATGAATATGAGAATGGGTGCACGAGAGGAATATTGCGGAACGATCCAATCGCTAACAAACTTGGCATGGTGGAGGATGGCCTATCTTATTCACCCATCAAGGTGCTTGCTCTAACTTTGCAAAGTTGTACCGGTCGCATATTTTGCATCCGACCTCTTGCATTACTTCTACTTTGTTAAACCATCTGCTTAGTTTAAGCATCATATATGATTATATGCCATACCTATCCATTTTACGTACCTATTCCATGTGTCGTCACACTATGTTTTTCGATCAAATGTTGTTCTTTCGTAATAGATGTCCAAAAGGAAGAGGGTGAGTGCAGATCCTCAAGGAGTACAAACTAGGTATTTGGAAAAGGTAGTGATACCTGTTAAATCAGATAGATCATGCCACGAGAAAACACAGGCCCAACTGTACCACACTTTACCCCTACTCCAGTGGCCAAACCCCTATTAGAACTGCTGGGAGCCCAGCGTCAGGTACTGTCTATGATATCAATTCAAAATTTGAACTCCTAAATTTTTGCTTGTGCCTTACCTTCTCTCTTGTATGAAAACTAATTTCAGATGAATCTCCTTGCTCAAAGGATCATACGATCTCAAAACAATAATGGGCTATGCATTGCTCTTGTCAGTACCTCTCTCCCTTTTGCCTTGTAATGTTGTACTTAATTAATTGCCATTTGATTATGTATCATCAGTCTGCACCTGAGCTTCATTATCCTCTGTTTCTTCCAATATTATTTGATCTATATTTACTCTTTGCCAAATGTAGAATAATGGCAACGCTTATAAAGAATTTTCTTTGGGGAATTTATTGAATTATCCTTCCATCAACATGGAGAAGGGCTTTGTCCAGCCCGTGTTAACATGTAATGTAAGTTCATCCTTCTCAAGCCTTCAAACTTTGTTCTAGTATAGATTTGGATAGGCATCATTTCCTCCGATGTTGTTTGCTTTGCTGTTTACATCTGATTGGATGTTTGCAACAACTACCAGTTTCAAATTGTAGTTGTAAAAACATGTTCCTTATATAGAACAGATCCATTTATTTGATTATATAATTGTGAAACCTGTTCGTGTCTCCTTGTTTCTCTTTCAGAGTCATATCTCTTACGCCAGGCAGAACGTTAGGGAAGATAGTGAGCCAAACCATCTTGAGGATAGCGAGATGACCCCAAAGTCCTGTCTTGATGAAGACAGTGAGTTGAAGCTACTCACCAGTAGGTGTGAGACAACCTTCTGCGATCATTGCCTCAATCAGTTCGACTTCTTCAGTCTCAACTTAAAGCGGAAAGGCTTGCTTCAAATTTCAGCTCGACTTGAAGTCAAAGATGCAATGAAGATGTCGAGGACTGCCGTGCGCACCATCATGCCTTAAATCTAGTGTTGATGCATCTATCGTTGACACAACTGAGGTCTACTCAGCTTCTTCAGCTATTTGGGGGGCCCGACCTTGCCAGGCCTAGTGCCTTCTGAAGTGCTCTCTGTTTTGTATATTCTTTTGTCGGCGCGTTTATTTGCACTGGTGGCGAACTTTGATGCCTAGTGGGTGTAATATGTGATAGCGGTGATAGCCTAGCGTAAGTTGCTTGCTTATTTATTTCCTTGTTGTCTTGTTTATTTGTTTGCTTGTAGTCATTGCAGTTCTTTTTCCTCGGTTTTCTATTTTCTGCAATAACCTATTTTTTAAAACTAGGCTACAATAACCATGGGCTAATATTTACTGTAGTGACACTGGGCCTCCTACGGGCCGTAGAAATAGTGGGCCTTCTACGGGCCGTAGAAACAATGGGCCTTCTATGGACGGTAGAAACAATGGGCCTTCTACGGGCCGTAGAAACAATGGGCCTTCTACGGGCCGTATCATCAATGGGCCTTATAAGGGCAGTATGATAACATGGGCCAATAACAGGCCACATTATGGATGTAAACGGGCTAGAGTTGGAATCGTCCGTTCATGGGCCGACCATAACGGACCATCATTAATAGGCCGTATTTCATGACGCTATGAAGACGGCCCAACGTATTAACAGACCACAAATGGGCCGACTGTAACCACGGGCTGAATTTGGCCCACAAGCAGAAAATGACAGTAACGGGCCGTAAGTAAACGAATCGGAAATGAGCCCAAGAATAAATGGGCTCCAAGAAGGCCGAAGATAACATGGGCTAGAAAGCCCAACGGAATAACGGGCCGTTAATGGGTATAAAGTGATACACTGTTCATTACGGGCCGCTTCACCACGGGTCGTTAATGGGTGTAAAGTGATACCTTTGTTCATTACGAGCCGGTTCACCACGGGCCGTTAATAGGCCAAGAGTTACATAGGGCCTCATATGGGCTGAAAAACGTCATGGGCCATATATGGGCCAGAAGTGAAAACTGGCTAGAATCATATTGGGTGGCCCAGATGACGCTACTGGGCCTAATTCGGATAGGGCGTAACAGGCCTTGGGTTAGCGGGCTGTAAATGGGCTATATGCGAACAGGCCGTTAACAGGCTTTCCATGGGCCGTCCCGCCACCTTTTGACCAAGTAAAGCGGGCCGCCTTTTCACGAATGGGCCTCTGTTGGGTCGTGCCACGTGTAGACGTATCATAGGCGCCTTCTGTCCAATGAGTGGATGACATCTGTCCCAACGATGAGCTGACACATGTTTCCTCCAGCCAATGATGATTTTACACGTGGAAAATCCCCATTGGTCGGGGCTATTAACGGGTTATCGGATCCAAAACCCGACCCGATAGCTTAACGGTGTTCTGTTACGGTGGATGCCATGTGTCGGTCACCCTTGACGAAAGAACTTCTGTGACGCGGGATTTGTCGTCATGGAAGTGGACACTTCTGTGATGATAATTTTGGTAATGTCATGGAACACTTCTATGACAGCACAGGTATGACTATCTTGATTCTGTCATGGATGTACATGCATGACAAAAAACGCAAACTACTGTGACAAACACGTATCATCACGAAAGTGCATTTTTTTTTGTAGTGCTACCTGCTAAGAGGCGTTGGATTTCCAATCCATCCGTTCCTCCGAGGGCTTCTGGAGTACTACGGCCTCCAGCTACACAACTTCGCTCTGGCCTCCATTCTGCACATTGCGGGTTCTGTCGCTTTATGCGAACTATTCCTGGGCGTCAAGGCTCATTTTGAGTTGTGGAGGAAGTTGTTTTGTCTCGTCCCGCATAATCACGAAGGGTCAATATTTGAAGTGGGTGGAGACGAAGTATGGTGCGTCGCCGATACCGGATATCCATCCGGCACACCAAGGAAGGCACCTGATGAATGGCCCTCCGAATGGTTCTATATTGTGGATGTTGTGCTTCCCGACCCGGTTCGAAAGGGTCTTCCTGAATTTGCGAGCGTCCCGCTGAATAAACGCCACAGTTGGCATCCCCAGAGCCTTGAAGAGGAAGATGGTGCGGAGGTTCGTCAGCTGATGAGCAAGATAAAAGAGCTCGCTCAGTCCGGACTCACAATAATCGAGGTTATGACGATCTCCATAGCACGAGGGGTTCAGCCGCTCCAATACAGAGGGCTTCCAATGTGGCACTACAGTGGGGAGGATGACGCCTCCCGCTGCGGCTGGAAAGGTCCGGATACCCCTGCCGCTTTGGCTAAGATATTAGCCGAGCTGTTCAAAGGGGAGGAAGAGGAATTTCTTCGCATCAAACTCAGAGGCGGGTACTCTATGTATAACCCTCCCAGCTGGGTAAGCCCCAACCCCTCTGTTTTTACTCCTTCCATATCCGGCTTGCCTTTGATAAATTTCAGGTCAGTTTGCCTATGACAGCACTGGCGAAAGGTCACCGAGGGACTTCATAGTCCCGCCCCACAGTCGGTGAACCACAACCGGGAGCTTGATCCCGGGTTTGAAGAGGATCCAGATATATTCGCGGTGCTCGTGGAGGGGTGGTTTACTACACGAGCTACGATGGCACAGAAGTGGCCATCACCGCCGACTACCCTGGCCTCCTTCCTGCTTCACAGGTAAGTAATCAAGAAACACCTTATCTGAAAGGGTGCTCTTACTCTGCTTCACCCACCGCATTGTCGCGTGTTCACAGGGGAGGCATTCGACGATTCCAAGGAGATCGGTTCCTGCGCCGGGCAGGCCTTCGAAGAGGAGGGCCGGTGAAGGCACCGCCGTGCCTTCATCGAGGAGGTACGAATAAATATGTTTTTCAGTGGCCGCGTCCAACTATAACCTGTGCGTCTGTTTGATTACAGGAAAAAAGTTCGTCGAACAATGTCCGGGGGTCCGGTCGGTCGTGTTCCCGACAACCTGGATTTAGGTCCAGTCGGGGAGACGGGGGCCGATGTAGGAACAAAGCCGGACTGCCCTTCGGCCGAGGGTTCAGACAATATGTCTGTCACCAACTCGGAGGTAGAGAGAGCCATGAATCATCGGCGCTGCAGGGCTGTTTTACGAGACCCGAAGTTCTCGGACGAGGCATTCAATGCCTTTAGCTCGGGCGATGCATATATCCGAGCTGCTCAAGACGGGCTTAGAAAAGCCACAAGGCAATATCTGACAGATGTGCAGGTAAGCTTTCCTTGTCGAAAAAGGATAGCCATATGCATGTAGCCCCCAAGACTGAAAGCAGTTGGCACAACTGATTTAAGGATCGTTGAACAAACAGGTCCTCGCAGAGAAGAATGGCCTGGTAGCCCAAGAGCTGGAGCGGTGTCGGGCGCAGCTAAAAGCTACCACCGCCGAACTGAAAAACGTCAAGAAGTTGTCTTCTGGTAATGTTCCCCTCCACCGAGGAACAATGATTGTGTACCAACTGTGCTAACACTGCTGCTGATCGCATAATAGGGTCGTCTGATCAACTTGAAGTGAAGTTGAAGATCGCCCAAGAGGGAGAAAAAGAAGCGAAAAGGCAACATGCCACAGGCGAGCGTATGCTGACCCGCATTAGAGACGATAAAAACAAGCTACGGGATTCCAACACTGCATTGTGTGATGAGTTGAAAGATGTTCGAGCCCAGCTAGCCGATTCTATGAAGGAGAACAAAAAGTTGTTGTGCGGCATCTTCAGTATGTGTCTGAACTATTTGTGAAGTAGCTCAGAGATAAATGGAAATGATATAGTCATGTTTGCAGGTGTACTGACGGGCCGTCTTGAAGAGAAGGTGTCCGGATCATCAAGTGATCTGCTGCAGAGGCTGTCACAAGTGCACGAGCATGCTCGGCTAGCCATGCGGAGCGTGGCCAAGGCCTTATGGCCGTCCGACTCCCCTCCAGGAAGTATGGAGGAGCTTGTAGAGCTGTTCAAGGGAGCGCGGCGGCGTATCCGACTATGGAAGATATCGTCCTGCCGAGAGGGTGCGTGAGAAGCCTGGGCCATGGTGAAAACACGTTATACCAAGCTGGACCCGAATCGCATGGCCCGGGTTGGACCGCTAGGGTCAAATGGGGAAGAAATCCCCGTTAGTTTAGTAAATGACCAAGTAGAGGTGGCCGCCAAATATTCCCAACAGGATTGTAAGTTAGACCGCCTGTTGGACGGTGTAGAGGGGGAAGTGTTTGAGTCGAAGTGACTATGTACTTTCCTTGCCCTGTGTAATTCTAGCTGAATTGTGTAGCATTTTTCATGGAAGACCTTTTCGCTTCAACCTCTGGACTCAAGGGTGCGGAGTGTTTCCGGATACCCTCACGGCCGAATAGGCCGGGGCATGCCTGGAAAACTAGGCGTAGGGGTCATAGTTGCTTGAACAGACAAGTTGTATTCTGCTAGTTATGTTACATTACATTTAAGTCGTAAGAAACATCTTCCAGAGAGAATAGTTTCGTTAAGGGTTCCTTTCACTAGGTGTGCATGTATTAATGTACATGTCCGAGTTGTGATGGAAAAATCACCGTTTATGTAACTTCTGGGGGTTACCAATGGAGTAATTGCAAAAACGTCTTTAATTCACCGACCGAATATTCCCTTAAGAATGCTAGCTTTCGGCTTCACCCAGTCTGAGGTACACATCTGGATGACCCGGCAGTAACAATCGCAGAGGTGCTCCCTCTATGCCCTAGCCGAACTAACGGGGGCGTAGGGCATAAGCACAGGAGCCAGGCAACCCAGCTTGGCCAAAACTTAAGTCATATCGATGCATATAGTGGCAAAAAAAAGGTACATATGGAAGAACTCATATGTCAAGAGCTTAATGCTCGGAGAATAATGATAAAAAGCTTCTGTCCAAGAAGCCCCCAGGTATAATGGACATACATATTTGAAATATGTATCTGTTAGCGATGTGCGGTCTAGCCGTACGAAAACTTTAAAGTGAAGAGTAAAAAGGTAATTGGAAAAGAGAGAAAAATAATGGAAACTACAGGGGAGAAGGAGACGAACAAGGAGTTCGACGCTAGGCATAGAATCTTCTGAGTCTGGCTGCATTCCAGGGGTTCGGCTCGAGGCAATTGTCTGACGCATCACGAAGACGGTACGCTCCTCCGGTGAGAACTTCGTCAACTATGAAGGGACCCTCCCATTTGGGCTTGAGCTTGTCCTTTTTCTTCTCCGGCAGGCGTAGAACGAGTTCGCCAACATTGTAAGTCTTGGCCCGTACTTCTCTTCTTTGGTATCTTCGAGCCTGCTGTTGATAGAATGCTGAACGGGCTTTTGCGAGATCGCGTTCCTCCTCCAGGGCATCTAGGTTGTCCTGCCGGTCAAGCTCGGCTTCTCTCTCTTCGTACATACGCACTCGAGGTGAGTCATGAATAATATCACAGGGCAATACGGCCTCTCCGCCATACACCATGAAGAAAGTGTGTATCCTGTAGTACTGTTGGGCGTGGTCCGCAGCCCCAGTCTGGTCGAGCTCCTCAACCCAGTGCTTGTCTGATTCTTTCAAAGACCGCACTAGTCTGGGCTTGATGCCGCTCATAATAAGACCATTGGCTCGTTCGACTTGACCGTTGGTTTGTGGGTGGTAGACGGAGGCGTAATCGAGTTTAATACCCAGATTAGCACACCAAGTTTCTACCTCGTCAGCTGTGAAATTGGAGCCGTTGTCGATGATGGTGCTGTGTGGGACACCATAACGGTGCACAACACCGGATATGAAGTCAATCACCGGGCCGGACTCAGCCGTTTTGACCGGTTTAGCCTCTATCCACTTAGTAAATTTGTCCACCATAACCAGCAGATATTTTTTTCTTATGGCTTCCCCCTTTAAGGGGTCCAACCATATCCAAGCCCCAGACCGCAAAAGGCCAAGTAATGGGGATAGTTTGCAAGGCAGTTGGGGGCATGTGGCTTTGGTTGGCGAAGAGCTGGCATCTGATGCAGCGTTGGACAAGGTCATGCGCATCTGCTCGAGCTGTCGGCCAATAAAACCCAATGCAGAAGGCTTTGCTAACGAGGGCCCGAGATCCGGCATGGTGTCCGCCGAGGCCAACGTGAATTTCCGCTAACAGCTGTCGCCCCTCTTCTTCGGAGATACATCTTTGAAGTAATCCAGTAGTGCTTTTCTTGTAGAGTTCTTCGTCGTGGACCTTGTAGGCCTTCGAACGCCTGAAAATGCGGCGAGCCTCATTCTGTTCGTCGGGAAGCTCCTTCCTATTAATGTAGGCCAAGAAGGGTTCAGTCCATGGGGCAATGACTGCCATAGTGAGATGGGCCGATGGTGTTGTTTCGGTGGTTGAGCCCCGATGATATCGGTCTGTTCGGAATCTGGGGTTGTGTTCGGATCCGAACTGTGGTCGCCGCCCTCCCCTTGCCACACCACGGATGGCTTGAAAATCCTTTCCAGCAAGATGTTAGGTGGGACGGGGTCGCGCTTAGCGCCGATGCAAGCCAGGACGTCCGATGCTTGATTGCTTTCTCGAGCAACGTGATGAAATTCAAGTCCTTCAAACCGAGCCGACATTTTTAATACGGCATTGCGATAAGCTACCATCTTTGGATCTTTGGCATCAAAGTCGCCGTTGATCTAAGATATCGCGAGGTTCGAGTCCCCGCTCACCTCCAGGCATTGTATGCCCATGGATGTGGCCATCCGAAAACCATGTAGTAGGGCCTCGTATTTGGCTACGTTGTTGGAGTCTGTATATACTATTTGGAGTACATACTGGACGACGTCTCCAGTGGGGGATGTTAATACAACTCCCGCTCCTAGTCCTGCCAACATTTTGGAGTCGTCAAAATTCATGACCCATTTGGAGTATGCGCCGTACTCTTTAGGGAGTTCGGCCTCTGTCCATTCGGCGATGAAGTCGGCCAGTACTTGAGATTTGATGGCTCGACGTGGCTTGTATGTTATGTCGAATGGAAGTAGCTCTATGGCCCATTTGGCGATACGTCCCGTGGCATCGCGGTTGTTTATTATGTCATTGAGTGGGACCTCAGAAGCCACCGTGATTGAGCACTCCTGGAAGTAGTGTCGTAGCTTGCGGGATGCCATGAAAACCGCGTATGCTATCTTTTGGTAGTGGGGTACCAAGATTTTCATGGTGTGAGGACAGTAGATACATAGTATACTGGTTTTTGAAGTGGGAATTTGTGTCTGTCCTGTTCTCGTTCGAGGACGAGCACAGCACTCACCACTTGATGTGTTGCCGATATGTATAGCAACATGGGTTCACCCGCGTTTGGTGCGGCCAGGACTGGATTGCTTTCTAGGAGGGTCATTATTTCCTCTAGTCCGGTAGTCGCCGCGTCTGTCCATTCAAAGTTATCAGTGCGCCGTAAGAGGCGATAGAGTGGTAGTGCCTTTTCTCCTAGTCTGGAGATAAAGCGGCTTAGTGCTGCCATGCATCCCGCCAGCTTTTGGACATGTTTAAGGTCTGTTGGTGTAGCCAACTGTGACAGAGCTCAGATTTTAGCCGGATTTGCTTCGATTCCTCTATTGGAAATGATGAAGCCCAGCAGTTTTCCAGCGGGGACGCCGAAGGCACACTTTTCTGGGTTAAGCTTAATGTCGTATGCCCGGAGGTTGTCAAACGTAAGACATAAATTGTCTATTAGTGTTTCGACATGCCTAGTTTTGATGACGACATCATCGACATAAGCTTCTACCGTTTTGCCGATCTGTTTCTCCAGGCATGTTTTGAATCATGTGTTGGTATGTCACGCCGGCGTTCTTGAGCCTGAAGGGCATAGTGTTGAAGCAGAATGGCCCGTATGGGGTAATAAATGTTGTTGCAGCTTGATCGGATTCCTTCATTTTGATTTGATGGTATCCGGAATATGCATCTAGGAAACACAATGAGTCGTGTCCTGCGGTGGCGTCAATGATTTGATCAATGCGGGGAAGGGGAAAAGGATCCTTAGGGCAAGCCTTGTTGAGATCCTTGAAATTGACACATAGGCGCCAGGATTTATCCTTATTTGGTACCATCACCAGGTTTGCCAGCCAGTCCGGATGCTTGATTTCTCCAATGAATCCGGCCTCGATGAGCTTGGCAAACTCCTCCCCCATGGCTTGTCGCTTTGGTTCGAAAAAGCGCCGCAGTGTTTGCTTGACTGGTTTAAATCCCTTTAATATGTTGAGGCTGTGTTCGGCCAACTTGCGTGGGATCCCTGGCATATCTGAAGGGTGCTAGGCAAATATGTCCCAGTTTTCGCGCACGAATTCTCGTAGTGCGGCATCCACTGTTGGGTTTAGTTGAGCTCCGATAGATGCTGTCTTCTGGGAGTCCATTGGGTGTACTTGAAATTTGAATATTTCTTCTGCTGGTTTAAATGAGGTGGATTTGGGGCGTTTGTCGAGGATCACATCGTCCCTGTCCACTGTGGAGCGTAGTGCGGTTAATTCTTCGGCTGCGAGGGCTTCGGATAGCGCTTCCATGGCCAGGGATGTGGTTTTGTTTTCAGCGCGGAGTGCTATGTCCGGATCACTTACGAGAGTGATTATACCGTTTGGTCCAGGCATTTTTAGCTTCATATACCCATAGTGAGGTATAGCTTGGAAGCGTGTAAAACCATCCTGCCCCAACAGGGTGTGATATCCGCTGCTGAAAGGGGCCACTTGGAAGGTTATTTCTTCGGACCGATAGTTCTCCGGCATGCCAAATACCACATCAAGTGTGATTTTTCCCGCACACCGCGCCTCCCGACTAGGAATAATTCCCCGGAAGGTTGTTTTACTTTGCTTGATGCGGCTCTTGTCTATTTCCATTTTATGGAGTGTATCCTCATAAATGAGATTTAGTCCGCTGCCGCCGTCCATGAGGACCTTGGTGAGTCGAAACCCATCCACGATGGGGCTAAGGACTAACGCGGCTGGCCCTCGTACTATTCTGTACTTTGGTTCGTCATCGGCGTTGAATGTTATAGCCGTGTCGTTCCATGGGTTTATTACAGCAATTTGGCAGACTTCGTCGAGCCCGTGGAGTGCCCTTTTGCGCTTGTTGTTTCAAGCGAATGTCTGAAATACCGTCAATACTCTTGGGTCGTCGTCTTCTGAGGGTGCTGTTCCGGGGCGTCCTTGATAAGGATGTCCTCGCCGCTCTTGGCTACCTGTCGTAGTATCCAACATGCTCTAAGGCTGTGGGTTGCCACGGTATCTGTTGTTGTATATATTTTGCATTGGCCATCAAGCCACCCCTCCAGAACGGTGTCGTGCCGTATAGTGGCTTAGTGTTTTTTGACTATTGGATTCGGCGTGCCATGAGGGTGCGCCCTTTTCGCCTGTAGGGGGAGTTGGGTTGGGACTGACGGTTCCCAGCGAGCTGCTCAAGTTTCCCAGGCATTCTCCATCGTGCAGTACTTTTGTACGATGATTGCTAAGTCAGCGAATTTCAGTATGCGGCGGTGATTGATGGCGTTGAGGATTCCGTCGTCCGTGCAATTTTTGCAGAACGCTGATATTGCGTCCTCGTCACGGCAATCTTTTACCTTGTCCTTGACAAGGAGGAATCTGGCCCAGAAGTGGTGGACCTTTTCCTGAGACTGTTGTTTTATGCTCATGAGAGCGTCTATGTCCGGGTGGGTGTCGGTGTCAAAACCGGCGGATCTAGGGTAGGAGGTCCTGAACTGTGTGTCTAAGGTGGATGGTAACAGGTGGTGGGGGACACAATGTTTACCCAGGTTCGGGCCCTCTCGATGGAGGTAATACCCTACTTCCTGCTTGATTGATCTTGATGATATGAGTATTACAAGAGTTGATCTACCACGAGATCATAGAGGCTAAACCCTAGAAGCTAGCCTATGATTATGATTGTTGTTGTTGTCCTACGGACTAAACCCTCCGATTTATACAGACACCGGAGGGGGATAGGGTTACACAGAGTCGGTTACAAGGGAGGAGATCTACATATCCGAATTGCCAAGCTTGCCTTCCACGCAAAGGAGAGTCCCACCCGGACATGGGACGAAGTCTTCAATCTTGTATCTTCATAGTCCAATAGTCCGGCCAGAGTATATAGTACGGCTGTCCGAGGAACCCCTAATCTAGGACTCCCTCAGTAGCCCTGAACCAGGCTTCAATGATGATGAGTCCGGCGCGCAGATTGTCTTCGGCATTGCAAGGCGGGTTCCTCCTCTGAATACTCCATATAAGATTTTGAACACAAGGATCGTGTCCGGCTCTGCAAAACAAATTCCACATACCACCGTAGAGAGTACAATTTCCCACAAATATAATCTGCTGACAAATTTCATAGCGTGACATCACGCCATGGCCCGGTCATTATTCAAACCGTTTTTCTCAACCAGCTACTGCACATATTGCGAGGCGGTTTCCCTGGCATGTCTTGTCAAAGTAGAGATCGTGTCCCCTTATCACGGGATTCTCATCAATACGGACGTGGGTAACCCAACCGCGCCATCAATCACGGCGCTTGGGGAATAAGCGGGTTTGCCAGGCAAGTGGGGAGGCGCAGAATCCCTGCTGCCTTTATAAGGGGATAAGGACTCCCTTTCGCACCCACACTTTCTTCTTACCGATCCATTCCCCTTCGCTCGAGCTCCAGCGCCCGAGCGTTCGTCTTCTCCGCCCACAAAGGCCTTCCGAAAATGTCCAGATCTGGAGCAGGAGGCAAGTGGATGGCCTCTACCGTCCGGGAGAAGGATATCAAAAAGCTTCGGGAGGCCGGGTACCTGGCCAAGAAAATCAGCCACCGTCTCCCGACGGTAGGACAGATCGTCCCTACTCCGGAACCCCGCGAGAGGGTTATATTCCTCCCACATTTTGTCCGCGGTCTAGGGTTTCCACTCCACCCGTTCGTTCGCGGCATCATGTATTATTACGGGATCGATTTTCATGATCTATCCCCCAATTCCTTCCTCAACATCTCGACATTCATCGTCGTGTGCGAGGCTTTTCTCCGCATCTCGCCACACTTCAGCTTATGGCTGAAGATCTTTAATGTGAAGCCCAAGGTAGTGAGTGGCGAGCACGCCGAGTGCGAGGGCGCTATGGTGAGCAAGATGCCCAACGTCACATGGCCAACAGGTACTTTTAATGATTCCGTCAAAGAGTGGCAACAGCAGTGGTTTTACATCACTGAGCCGCGCGGCACGGAATGGGCCGCTGCTCCCGAGTTCCGATCCGGAGCCCCTCTGCGGCTTACGTCCTGGCCCAAGAAGGGCCTGAACTGGTCTTCGTCCGACGAACTGTCGGTGCTCCAGACGCGCGTTAAAGATATGGAAGACAAGAACATCGAACTTGTCAATGTAGTCCAGGTGATGTTAGTTCGCCGGATCCTGCCTTGTCAACACCGAACTTGCAATCTATGGGAATTCGATCCAGCCAAGCACCAGACCCTGCGAGAGCTCTTTGGCTCCTCGCACAAAGACATCTGGAAGGTGCTTTTCAAGTCCGGCAAATCATGGCCGGACTCAGCCGAGGACCACGGGTACCAACTGTCCCGCCCTGGAAGCTCGGTAAGTCATCATACGTTTTATCCGCATAACCCAAGGGAAATGCTTAATGTGCTTTCCACAACTCTCCTAGGGTTGGACGAAGAAGGCGGAGCAGATCCACTGTCCGGCCCCGCTACCCGAAGAACCGGCCAGCCCACTTCTGAGGAAGATGCTGGTCCTGGTGCCTTACAAGGCGACGAAGAAGAAGGCCGAGAAGGAGGCCAAAAAGACCCGGGGCGGCCTTCATCGCCGCGGCACTTGGGACACAATATACGAAGGCTCCAATGCCAGTTCTGCCTCCGAAGAGGACGAGGAGGAGGAGGAAGAAGACGAATCCCCAGCGGGGGGAAGAAAGAAGAGGACGGCCTCCATACACTTGGAGGCCGAGTCGCCTAAAAGGGGAAAAACTCCTCTTCCGGAGGAGTCCACTACCGCCACGACAATGATCCGGAGTGGGATCCCAGGCCCAGCCTGGTGAACTCGTGAGTATCCGAACACGATTATGCGTCCAGACTCATCATGGCATAATATTTTAACCTGAGCCATACTTTTTGTAATCCGGCGAGGTCCCACACCGAACAATCCTCGTCAGAGGATTTGCTGAGTCCGGATGCTATGGAGAGCGGGACGCCCCCGAAGGCCCCTTCCCCCAAATATGTGAATAACACCGAGGTTTCGTCCTAGAAGGACCAAAGCCAAGGAGGGGGGAAAAGATCGTGAAGGCGGCGCATAGAGGTCAAACTTTAGGGGCCGGAGACATGGGGGAGAAGATTCCCATAGGAGTCGACGGCGGGGGCCATCTTGAATTCGGCCCCTGGCCGGACGCAATTCCGGAGACCCATACGGCTCCAGAATCAAGCAGGTGGCCTCCCTCGGCTGGAGCGAGTGTGCCTGTTCCACCGGCAACCGCTCTCCAACCAGAGGTGCCGGACGCTTTGTTGGCGGCGCTGAAGAACGCCTCCATCATCGATGAACACCGTGCCCTTATGGGTGCGGTGATTGAGAAGATTCAGTCTGCTGAGAGTGGACTGAATGAAGCCTGTATGAGCCTTATAAGAGGCTTTGAGGTATGTTCTATGAGGTTTGGAAGAGTGTCATAGTATGGATAGTAGCCCCTGATACACTGCCCGTGAAAGAAAGAACCGGACAGAGGATCAAATTTATGTTCGCAGGAAGACTCTGTTGATGACATCTATCTCTCTTCTTTTATAAGTAGGCGTCTGTAGCGACTGCTACCTCTCATACTGCGGAGGTCTCCGACTGAATCAAAGTCTGGAGCAGGCCAAAGTAGAACTTGTCCAGTTGAAAAGGAAGTTAGAAGATAAACAAGGTATGCACAAGCCCTGTTCGCGTTCATCGCGAACGAATTTCCAGTATGATAAAATATGTTTCATTATTTGCGCTAGGGATGACGACCGAAGTCGAGGCTCTTAAGAAGGCTGTGGCCGAGGCCGAGAAAAAGGCAGTCGCGGAGCAGGCTCTTCGTGAGAAGCACGAGGCCAGGGTTATTGAAGCTGAGCAGGAGCTTCAAGAGGCCGTGAAGAAATGCGAGACCTTGGAGCAGAGTTTAACGGAGAAAGAATCTGAACTCACCAGGGCTCATCAGGCCGCGCGCGATGCCCGGGGGGAAGCCCAAAGAACCCTGCAGGAGATCCAAGAAGCCAGGAAGATCGCGGCGGGTAAGGCTTTTTTCCATGTAAAGCAAGTATTTTGAGGAGAAAATCATGTTTCTAATTTTGAATTCAGATTTCTCCAGGGGTATTTGCAGAGCTGCCCCACAGCATATCGGATGCCGCCCAATTCTACCGAGCCGAAGAAAGGGAAACTGCGGATAAGCTCTTCTGGTTGCAGTATCTGGCACCAAATTATCCGGTGCCTTTTGCCGATCAACTGAAACAGCTAATCAAACTGCATAGGGCGGCCGAACTAGCCATGAAGGATTTGATTATCCGGCTATGGCCCGCCGAGCCGATTCCAAGCAGCTACTTCGGGCTCGTGAAGCGTCTTGTAAGTGCCTGCCCTCGACTTGACATCATCAAGCGGTCGTTCTGTATAGAGGGTGCACGAATGGCCTTCGGCCGTGCAAAGGTGCACTGGGGGAAGATGGATGCTAAAAAGCTGATGACCGAGGGACCGCCAGAGGGGAAGGAGCACCGCAAGCCCGAATTATATTATGAAAGTGTCACGAAGGATCCTCGCCTTCTTGGCAGAGCAATGCACCAAGGACATTATATTTCCATGAATACAATCATGTTGTCCTTTGTAATGTTGAACAAGGTCATTTCTATTATTTATTGCCTGTTATATGAAAGTTTATCCTCCTGCGCGGCCGTTTTATATATTAATCCTGAGAGTTGGCCAGTCGTCGGCTTCTGCCCCCATGTAGGAAGTACGGGGGTGTTCGGGATAAACCTGATCACTCTTTATCCCAGTTTTGGGTCCTTCGAAGGAGGTGTTCAGCACAACGAACCAGGCAATCAGACTATAGGGCTTTATCACTCTCACTTAGCCATAGGAGCTTTAGAAAAAGGAAGGTAGGCACAGCCCCTGGTGTTCGGAAGACCGCACGAAGGGCTCTATAAGCACCTGATCGGAAGAAAAACCGATCAATCGCACGCTGCATTGGTTATGGCATTATGCAGGAGAAATCCTTAAAGATTTTACAACCTCTCGAACAGCTGACCAGCTCTCGCCGTATCATGACAGTCAGTTTTTGGCTTTCTCTACTGAGGTGCTTTCGTCCAGGAAGAAGCTGGGACACAATCATAGCGATTCTCCACTGTCGCCTTAGCCGATATAAGCGGAACGTAAGGCAGCAAAACATGGGAGTCGGGCAAACCCAACATTTGACCCAAGACATGATTCGGAGCTGATGCATATAATGCTATAAGTTCGGGGTGCCGAACTTCCATGAAGGTGTTCGGACTTTATTGTCGTATTATGGGTGAAACGAAGCCCCTGGCAAATTTAAGGCATATCGCGGCGTACGGATGCCACTTGACAAAAGAATTTCAATAAGAAATAACAGCAGATAAGCGTCATATAAATCCACAGGTTGTATTTGAATGGTACGTCGATGCGTATGAGTACAGGTAATGTGATAAAAAAGAGATATGACTGTGGAACCTGCTGGGACCAGGGGGAAGAAGCTGTGTGCGGATCCGGAGTATAGTCGGATGGTCATTGCGGGGAATATCTAAGGATTCTCTTGCGCGTTCGAGCTGGTTCACAAAACGCCAGTCCTGGTCGGCGCAAGGGTGAACCTGCAAAGGGAATGTAAGAAATGTTTGTGTGTCGGAGAGCGGTTGAGCCGCGGTATGCGGCCTGTCCTGGCCTTCGCCGGAGTGTTTAATTGAGCTCTGGACGACCCGGGCTATCCTGCCGCGAAGTAGTTCGGAGTCCTTTGGCGGTGTCCGGGAGCCTGGTCATCGACTCGAGGTTCAATTGGAAGGTGCCACTCGTTGCTTCTGCTGTTAAAGCAGCGGTATACTCCTTGGTGCCGAGGGAAAGTTTGGCCTTGCCATTAACCGTGATGACGCCGCGCAGACCAGGCATCTTGAGCTTACGGTAGGCGTAATGTGGCACCGCGTTGAATCGAGCGAACGCGGTTCGTCCGAGCAGTGCCTGATAATCACTGCGGAAGGGGACGATGTCGAAGATTAATTCTTCGGCACGGTAATTGTCTGGTGATCCGAAGACTACCTCAAAGGCGATGGAGCCTGTACAACTGGCCTCCACACCTGGTATATTACCTTTAAAGGTGGCTTTAGTGGGCTTGATCACCGAATGATCGATGCCCATCTTGCGCACTGTGTCCTGGTAAAGCAGGTTTAGACTGCTGCCTCCGTTCAAAAGGACTCGTGTGAGGTGGAACCCGCCAATCATTGGGTCGAGGACTAGTGCGGCTGGATTGCCCTTATTGGTGTTAACCGGACGATCTGTGCGGTTGAAGGTGATCGGCCCTAGTTTATATTGTGGGATGACTGGTTCTGTTAAGTCGACATCCCTAGGGGTGCGAATCCGGTCCGGGTTGGGAGTGTGGTTGCCGTTTACCACGCTCACCGTTTGGAATTGCGGGGGAAATTTCTTTTGCCCTCCTGTATTCGGTGATCTAGGCTCCTCGTTGCCATCATCGCTTTGAGACCCCTTATCTTTGTTTTGGCGCCTGACCTGCCGGCTTGTTTGAAGACCCAGCATTCTCTGTTGGTATGATTGGCTGGTGTTCCTGCGGTGCCATGAATTTGGCATGGGCGATCGAGTATGCGGTCCAGACTGGACGGACCCGAATTGTCATTTTTGAGTGGCCCATTCCGCTGACCGGACTTAGAGCCACTAAATCCTGCATTGACTGCCGTATCTTCGGTGTTTTCACCGTTTTTGCGGCGCTTGTGTTTGTTGCGTCGGTATTTGCCGTTGCTATCTCTGGCCTCTGATGTGCCAGGGTTGCTTGCTGTGTTGTTGCTACGGACCAACCAGCTATCTTCGCCCGCGCAAAAGCGGGTCATGAGTGTCGTGAGGGCTGCCATGGGTTTTGGCTTCTCTTGGCCGAGATGTCGGGCGAGCCACTCGTCATGGATGTTATGTTTAAAGGCCGCTAGGGCTTCGGCATCCGGACAGTCGACAATTTGGTTCTTTTTAGTTAGGAACCGAGTCCAGAATTTCCTAGCTGACTCTCCGGTCTGTTGTGTTATGTGACTTAAATTGTCAGCATCCGGTGGTCGCGCATAAGTGCCCTAGAAGTTGTCCAGGAATGCGTCTACCAGGTTCTCCCAACTTCCGATGGAGTTTTAACGGGAGATACTTGATGGCGTGTAGATCATCCCCGCGGCCCATGTGAATGTGGAGGAAGAAATCCCCTATCCATACCGCGGGGTCTATAGTGCCATAAAATGATTCAATGTTCACGGGTTTGAACCCTTCTAGGAATTCATGATCCATTACTTCATCAATGAATCATAGGGGGTGTGCGGCACACCATGGTCCACAAGGTCTGCGGTACAACTCCAGATACGTCCTTCCTCTTCCTCTTTCATCCTTTCTTTGGTAGCCTGATTCAAATTCAATCTCGCTTGCTTCGGGGCTAAACAAGTAGCAGATTATCTCACACTGTAAGGTTTCAATCTGAAAACCTCATCCTGCACTGCTTGAGTACCATGTCCGTGCTTGTGGATTAACAACCTCAGGTAGTTTATACATGGCATGCTTTATGTTGTCTCTATTCCACAATGCAGTGCATATTAGTTTTTCAAAGGTCAAAAGGTGTCCATGTTTGACCGAGTTTCTAGAATAAACTATCAGTATTGATGTACTAGATAAATAAACTAGTAAAAGTTCATGTGGATGTTGATTTTTTTAACTTGGTCAAACATTGATAGGCTTGATTTTTCAAAACAAAGTATGTACTATATTTTAGAACGGAGGGAGTATTAATTAGCATATGGTTCCACGCCTAAGGAGCACAATCTCTAACTGAACTTAATTGGCACTAAAACAATAAAACAAGATGATAACTAGGTTATTTTGTGAAGATAATTTGGTTAATTATCATCGGGTCGCTTATGTACACAGCTGATCAGGCCTTATTAATGCATCAATAATGTTGCATTCAAATGAAAGCTGAGATCAATCACTTGTACTATTATCTCTTGATCCTCCCATTTCCGTCTCTTCCTCTTAGAGGCCGCTATAAACATGCTTCATTCCCTTTCCTATCGTTAGTCAGTGCAAAGCATTGCTTTTATTTCAAATATGTTCTTTCTATTTTGATTCTAACTACGCATCTAAATGATCAATATTGAAAACCAAAAGCCATATAATTTGGTGCATTGTTGCAACTTCCAAGTATTTCTCACTCCCACTACCCTTTTACTGTTACTGCAGACCGTTATTGTTGGTGTTTTGTATTATTTGTATCTGACCAAGGTAAGTTATGAAATACCGGTTGGTCAGATCTTAGAGCCGTATGATTGTTGTAGATGTATACTACAATCAGAAGCCTCAGTTACACATATCATAATTTTGAATTAGTTTTGCAGATGAATATTATCATGTCCATCCAGTACTATGTTTTAACCATGCATGTCCAGGACATACGTGGCACAACCACTTCTTTGGATATGTTTTTGGCGGTGCTGCTAACACATCAATAACAAACAAATAAATGGTAGAAAAGTAGAACAACGCGGCAAGGCGTGTGTATGCTTCTAGTACATATAGAAAGTAGCAGCAAAGTAAGATTTCTATCCTATGTTGCTACCAAAGTTCCATCCTGATATATTTAAGTAAAATATATTTTGTATATTAACCGAAGTCTTTATTTAAGACTTCGTTGAATATTTCTAAATTATAAGAAGACGTTTAAAAACTGAAATATATAATATGGCTGTCAGGTTGGAGCAACTCTAGCAGAGTTGCCATATCGGGTCGATCAGCATAATAACCGTCAATGATTTTGACCAAAAAAATGCACTCTAGCAGAGAGTTGTTCTAAGACTCTGAGTCACCATAATTTATAGAGGATGCTCCATATTCGGGAGACTCCATATTTGGAGGTTGTGGCCATTGGTTTGAAGCGCATGTCATCTGCCAACCACTCACACGGGAGGGAAGT
Organism: Aegilops bicornis; assembly: GCA_021605145.1. Classification (NCBI taxonomy): domain Eukaryota; kingdom Viridiplantae; phylum Streptophyta; class Magnoliopsida; order Poales; family Poaceae; genus Aegilops; species Aegilops bicornis. The sequence continues at coordinate 121,882,577 of CM038669.1, forward strand.
TTCAGTCCGACCTTGTCCTCTCGCATGCAGCCCGGTTAATGGCGCGGTCATCCGTACAGCTACCCTAACGTCACAACCAATGTTGATAACACTTTTCCGCTGGGAAGAGCACCAATTAATGGACGCCGCCATGTTTCACACCCGGTTCTTGCCCGCACAAGTTAAATTAGTCCCCATTTTTTACTAGAGTGCGCCCCTTCGCGGATATATAAACCCCATTATCGTCGCCGCCACACACACACACTAAGCAGGCCGCCACCCCCACCCCCTCCCTTCGCCCTTCCCCATCGCCGCCACAATCGCTCCCATCGAGTATGTTGGTGCGGCCGCATCCTCCCTGCAGACCTTTTGTTGGCAAGACCAAAGAGGACCGCGCCGAGAGAAAGTTCTGGTAGAGGGTGTGGCATCACTTCAACTGGGTCAATGGCAACTCATATCGTAAGGATGAATCAGCCGTCGGCCACACCCGCCTACCCGTCACTCTCGATTACTTTGACCGGATGTGGACGGCCGCCATGACTAAAATGAACGGTACGTTCACGCTGGCCATCAAGGATGTGACCTTATCCCGCATCCAGGACGAACATGTACTCGACGACCACGTGGCCACAAAAGTCACGGCAACCGAAGCCTCATGCCTGCAAGGTCACTTCAAAGAGGAGGGAGAGTCGTAGTTCAATTAGTAGAGAATCTTGGTATTAGGTTGTTCAAATAGCTATTGTAATCCTTCTTGAAATCGATGTTGAAAATCTGGTACGGAAATATTTCGTTATTGAGGTGGGGAAGGAAGATGTCTTCTAATCAATGACAAGCGGGTCCTATATAGCAGAAATTTTGGAGGCTGATACTACTCTAACTATACACGGCTGCAACCTTCATATGCGTATGCGTATGAAACTCATTTTGATATGTATTCCCTCCGTTTCAAAATAGATGACCCAACTTTATACTAAAATTAATATAAAATTGAGTCATCTATTTTGGAACGGAAGAAGTACGTATTATGGAGCATGTTGACATGATGACTCTGCTGGAGCGAAAAGTTCATTCTGCACCGAGCTCATATGCTCCCGCATGAACAATAAAATCGAAAAAAATCAAAAAATTTCAAAAAATTCCAAAACAAATTTGAGAGAAATTCAGTGCTTCAAAATGCGTTTGAAAGTAGCTTTTTCAGAGTACTATTTTTGTTTTTTCTTTTTGCCACGCCTTTTAGGAATGTGATTTCATGACGAATTTTTGCAGGCACTTAGAACTTTTGTCAATGTTTCTCCCAAAAAAAATTGGAATTTTTTAAATTTTTTTCAATTTTTTTTTGATTTTGCTGTTCACGCGGGAGCATATGAGCTCGGGTGCAGATTAGCCGCGTTCCTGCTAGTGTTGCTATTACAATTCCTCTTAGATTTTGCTTTTCTCTCATGTTTTAAGTTTGTACAAAAGACGCGATGTTCCATTAGAGGAGGGTATGAAGAAAAAAATTAGATTCAAAGAACAAGCAGAAGCGACAGGAAGAAAAATCCATAAACCGAGCACGCACATTTTTGATCGGCTATTCCAATACTGTACAGTATAGGCGTATAGCGGCATAGCACTTTCTTTCGCGAGACCAACCATCTCACGACACACCTCCCGCCTTGGCTAGAAGCATAGTGGGGGGCGAGAGCGGCCATACGGTGGACGAGCTCGCATGCTCCTGGTTTGTGGACCAATGGTACAAGGTCACGTGGAGGAGGCAATTATGGACGGAGGGAAATACGGCTTCGTATACGGATGTGGGCCAGGAGGGCCGTCGCGACGGAGCTGGCTGTTGCAGTGACGGACGCATGGACGGTTGTGCTAGCGAGGAGCAGCACGCAGCGGTCAAAGTGAGTAGCTTCGGTCTCCCGTATAACTAATTTGTTTGCATGCAAACTAATGAAATGCTGTTTCCTGAATATGGTTCATATTGAGTGATTGACAGCTAGCGAGGAGCAGTACGCAGATCCATCCCTGCCAAAAAGAGGCTCACAATTTGTTAGGCACAAATATGACATGCCCAGTCGCTTGCCTTGGGTGAGCCAAGAATACCATTTTTCTGTTATCAGGACAACTTCATTGCGGATCATCAAATCTCTCTCAAATGTTTCGATCAAACGATTTGCACATTTTCTGTTATTATATCACATAGGTTTTTGAAAATGGTTCTTGCCATGGGAACTTTCATCACAATACACATCTTTTGAAAATGAGTTTTGCCATGGCAACTATATGTTACAACATGTTTAGATCTTGAAACAAATTTTTTCATGCCAACTTTTATTAGAGGGCATATGTTAAAAAAAACAAATATTTCCGTGTCAGTTGTTTATTACTTTGGATATGTTTTCAAAATGAAATTTTGCCATGGAAACTTCACATATGTTTTATAAATGATTTTTTGCCAAGACGTCGATTTTGTGAACATGGTTCCATGCGTACCCCTTATGACTAGTAAATTTTAAAAATACTAGAAAAAACAAAAAATCCTTTTGTAATATGCATAGTCAACCGATATGAAGTTTCACAAAGAAATCACAACCGTGGCAATCTCGGCGAAAATGAGAAAATCGAAGCTATATTAAAAACTTGTTGATGAATAGTATGGTCCCAACGAAAATCCATCTCTGCACCCGTGCTGACGAAAAAAATCAAAACAAATACTAGATTTTTTTTGTGCGGTAGACAATTTGATGCGTGAGGTCGCTCCAATTTTTAAATAAATTTGGACATTTGATGAGCTCTCAGCAAAAAAGATAAATTGGGGGTCTGCAAAAATGTTTACTGTTCATGTACTGTTTTGGCCCTTTTTTCCTTTTTGCTGGGAGCTGCTCAGATGTCCAAATGACTTGAAATTTGGAGCGGGCCTCATGCATCAAATTGTCTACCGGACAAAAAAAATTGGAATTTTTTGAATTTTGTACAAAAAAAAATTCTAACCGGGTGCAAATGAGTCTGCGCACTAAAACGCCCTACTCATGGTCCTAATTGTATTCTGTTCACGAAGAATACGATGGGATTCAATACTTTACAAAACTTCACATATGAGTAAAATAGTCGACTAGGTTTGATACATCACAATTTCAGAAAAAAATTGTTTTTTGTCAAAATTACTATTCACGTGGGTGCGCGTGTAACCATGTTCACCTATGTATTGTACTCCCTTCGTTTCTAAATATAGATATTTTAGATATTTTAATATGAACTACATACGGATGTATATATCGTAGTTTAGAGTGTAGATTCACTCGTTTTGCTTCGTATGTAGTCCATATTGGAATCTCTTAGTTTAGGAATGGAGGGAGTACCATGGTAATTTTTCGTGTGTAGTAATTCTTTTGGGATTTTAATCATGACAAATTTATTGCATACACCATGGCAAACTTAAAATTTGGTGCCATGGCAGCTTAAATTATGTCGTCATGGCAAAATAATACAAATGTTTTTTGTGAATCCATACGTATGAAGTGTTTTAAGTGAAAAGTAAAGAACGAAAGAGTTTGAATGAAAGATGATCCATTAGTCTTTATTGATGATAGAAGTGGGGTATTTATACCCAGGCGGAAGTACACATGGTGCTTGGCGGTCAAGTGAACACATAGTTACTTGAGAGCCAAGGAATTACATAGTTGCCTTGAGAGCCAAGGAAGTACATGGTTGCTTGAGGACTAAGCAACCTATCTAACAATTAACTTAATCCTAATTAGCTTAATCAATAAGCAACTATTCTATTCTTAACACTCCCCCTTGTACAACGCCTCTTCTTTGGTACATCCATCATCTTGACAAATTCTTTGAATAATCTTGAATGTCTCCTCCAAAAACCCTGTGGGAAAAATATGAGGAGAATAGTGCAGATATGTTGCTAAAACTCCTTTAAACCCAGTGGAAAAAATAATTAGGAGAAAATGATGCAACATATAATGATTATTGTCTCTTGATAACTCATATGAGAAAAACCTTTGAAGAAGGAGAAAAATCATCGATGAGTTTAGAGAACAATTAATATGTCTTGAGTACTTTCTTTAAAAACCCCGATAGAGAAAATAGAAAGTATGACGTATAATATTTGATAAGATATTGCCTCATTAAAACCCATTATGAGAAACTTTGATAGAAAACTCATAAGGGAAAAGAGTGTGATATGATATGCCATTGAAAACTCCTTTAAAACCATTGAGAAAAATACAAGGAGAAAATGTATGACATATACAGGCACTTGTGTTATATTGTCTCATTAAAAACCTTTTGCAAGAAACCATTAGGGAAAAACTCATATAAGGAAAAAAGAGTACAATATATGCAATCTGGGGATTGTTAACAAGTTATAGTTTGGGAGATTACTCCCCCTGAAGTTTGCAAATCTAGAGGATGTGTCATACCAATTCCATTGACATGACCATGGCATTGTGAATAATCTGTAGGATTTTCACAATATTTTGTTTGCAACTTGTTTCCTCACTTTCTGTAATTCGTAAGGATAAGTGATTTCAAGCAATGTGCTTTATGATATTGCTCTTCATATAACCTGTAGGTATTGAGTAACACAAGGGGTAGAATCTTGATAAAATCAAGTTATGTGATTCTGATGAATTTCAACCACATGATTTCGAGTGTGGTTAATCATTCTACTGAGCCATGCATATTTTGCAATGCTTTTAAAGAATGATAAGTGGAAATAGTCGTTAAAGTATATTTAGATGACTTTCATGAGAAGACTATTATAGTGAATTTAGTCATTGGTATGGCATTGTTGGGATCAAATAAGGAGCCAATATCATTACATCATATTACGGTCATATTTTTTATTTTCCGATAGAATTGTCCAAGATTTATTGTGAGCTTGAGATATAAGCTAATATTTCTTATATCAATCATATACCTTTTGTTAGGGGTTGCACTCTGAACAAAGATAGCAAATATAGTGTCGTGCCCGATTTAAGTTTGCAATGATATGAGTGCATTGACATTAGTGAGATATAGAACTTCGTGTCATGATATCACTTCATTATCACCCCTAGGTATGAATGGATTTGTACCCTATCGTGGGTACTATGACCATATTACATGTCTTTTATTGGTATGATATATCCACATTGAACTTCTCGTACATGTCTTGGATATATGTAGACCGGTATGTATTCTTGAGAGAATGCTCAAGTTGTAAGCTAAATTTGGTTAAATCCAAATTTCCCGTCTAGAGATGATTATGTGTATGTTTAGGTCTTGTATAGACATTGATGATGAGGTCATCAATATACACTAAGGTGATGAAAGGATATCAAATTTGGGATTCCTTTATTAAACACGTAAACAATCATCATTATTCGAGTAATCCTTTTGAAGAAGGAACTCATTTAGTCAGCAGTACCATATGATTTTCGTCTATTTCAAGTCATAGAGTGACTTATGAAGTTTTACACAAAACTTGTTGCGATTTGCTTTTGGATTTGGAAGTATAAGCCCTTCAGAGACTTCAATAGAGACTTCCAAAATAAGTGACTCATATGAGTATGTAGCCACTTCATCCATCAACTGCATGGATAATATTATTATTTTTATTGCCAATGATATTTAGTATCGAAACATAATTCCACTCATACCAATAGGGTATGTTACATCGTAATCGATGTCGGGTCTCTGCGTGAACCCTTTTGCTACAAGCCTCGCTTTCTCACCACCTCATTGACTTTGTCTATGAATGAGAATTTTTTTGTATTCCATGTGGAAGATACTTATTAGGAGTAGGTATTATCATGCGGTAAATACCACTCGTTTGCCACAATGAAAGTGCTATTCTTCATTACTTGCTTCCTTTTATGTGAACCAATATGAGTGCAAGAGGCACTCTACCATGGATTTTGGTTCAGGGCCCAAAAGGTTTTAGCAATTTGAGAAGAAATATATGTCGACAAATGTAGTCTTTAGTTTATATGATTCTGATGGAGTCATTGAAATTTGTGGATAAAATATTTATTCCTTTTTAACTCCTTGTGATTTCCTATAACAAATGGATTCAAGGTGTTTCGATGTCCCGACACCAAAACATTTGTGCACATTTATGTCGGGCTTTGGATGATGAGCATCCAGTGAGGTGTCCTTCAACTTGATGTTGAACTACATTTACTGGTTGAGGATTTGATTTCCTCTGCTTTCAGGAAGCATATGAGAAATTGTATCTCGCCTTGTCAGATTTTCTCCCCTTTTGCTCTCATTTGGGGAGAAGAGTGGTTTATCGTGTACCTCCACTCTTTCTAACACTTTGCTGCAGGAATATAGAATTTAGTAACACCTTGTTATCAGTAAATGTATGTGGCAGATTTGCAATGTGTTGCAAATATATGATTCTCTAAACTTCTAGTTTAGATTCTTTGAGTACGTGGATATAAGGATTGAATGTCAATAACATTTCTAAATATATTTTTTTCGACATTCCTTGTGGTACTTATCTCCCCCTAATGCCGAAAAATATCCTTATTGCTGATGCAATCAACATACGGTCTATGAATAATTTTGATTGACGGATAAATTGTTATTCCTCACATAGATCCCTAATTTTCTGTGAGGGCCCATTGATGTATGCCGGAGTGGTGATATCGATATGTAACCGAATTATCGCAGATGGGAAATACTTTGTAGATTTCCACGAGATTACTACAAGGGGAAAGTAGTATGATATGCAGTTGGTATGATTTAGATCATACTTACGGTGTGTAAGGCCGTATGTATCCAGCAAGAGGCTAGTAAATTTACAATTCTTTAAAAGTGGTCATGTAATTCATTTAACTCTCTTTGATAAGAAATTTAGCTAAACCATTCTGAGCATGTATATAAAGTACTTAATGCAAAAAAATGCTCATTGAATGAGTTCAACAACATTGTTCATTTGAATGGGTTTATAGATCCTGTTTTCAGGAGAATTTGCTCTTACTTTGATAAGTTGAGCAAAAAAAATTAGTAAGATCATGCATGGTTGTGTGTGATAAGAGACACACTTAAAACATTTTATGAATGTGTATATGAGTACAATGAAGTATCTAAATTACCCCAGATAATGGTTAAGCAATCCAGACATATCTTTTGAATGTGTTCAAGGAAGAATAAGTGTCCTGCTTAGAATTTTAAGGTGAGAGTGCCTTAAAACTTATTTCCCCTATGGCACATGCGGTGCACATAAAAACTGATGATTTGGGAAAATATGTAACTTGATAAGTTGTGACCAACAGAATTGTCAAATAATTTTCTAATCATCCCCAAACCAGGATGGCTAAGGCTATCAAGCCTAATATTTAATTCATTAATACTTAGAAAATCATTGTGTACGCAACAATATTGAGTACGAATTGAAACATACATACAAAATTATCGAATATTGTATCCAATGGATATGATATTGGACATTTTACTACATGTAGTAGTACAAGTATATGCTAATAATATGTTGGGATAATTAGGAGATCACCCGAGGTCACTGATATGTGCAAATGAGTTTATCCTCCATTTTCTGCATTAGATTGTGGTCCTCCTTCTGATGAAGATTCTGAGAACAATCCTTTACCAGAATCTGGTTGTTATTTGCAAATTTTCAAGTTTATCCCATTGAACTTATTGGCCTTTTAATAACTTTGCGATGTGGTTCGACCATATGTTTGGGGGTTTGGTAATCATAGGTACAATAGTTATATAACCACACATTTGACAAACTTGAGAGTTGTCTTTTGATCATTTGAAAACGACAGATTCCTATTAAGAGATAATTCTATCTTTGGTTGTCTATGAGCCTTCACTTTACTTCCAATTCCTCATGGTTCTCTTTTGTAACCACAAATTTGCATAGTATTCTCGGTACTAGTAAGAATTTCAAATCATGGTATAGCACCCGTTGGGTGAATATGATGATTTTAAGAAATTTCATTTTTCTTCATCATAAAAATGGTAGTACCATCTTAAGAGGATGTAAAGTGCATGAAGGGCTTTTCAACTGGATCTATATATAGGAAAATATTTGATCACGAGAACTCAACTTGAAGTTGATTAAGTAATAAAATTGTGAGCTGCGATAGACTTGAGGTCTTGAAAACTGAATGGTGGTCATCCGCGATGTGCTCATTAGCTATTAAGAGAATAACCATGACATATTATCCCGTCGGTGGAGTTATAGTGGCAACAATGCCACGGGTGGATACAATGACTGATGTCATGAATCATCTTAAAATAAATTCTCCCACCTAATTATGAATTTCGTGCATTTGAAAATGTAAGCAATGAAAATGATTTGTTTGAGAACAATCATGGCCGAGGTGATCCTTGGTGAAATCATTGTTAATATTTTGGACTTCATTCTTGAGGAAGTGTGTGACATTAGAGTCACTGCCAAATCGTATAGAATTTGCATGTTCGACATTGGTTAGTCACTATGAAAGTATAACCACAATGTGACGTGGACATTGCAACAGTGTTTGAGACACTTGCTATAAATTGTGGTATCCATCTTGATGGATGGACGACACTGTAATTAAAAATAATGACATAGGCTCTTCTGCCATGTATTTTACCAATGTAATAGAAGGTAATCGCTGGTATATGCAAATATTTGCATAGTTTTCCATCACATATTCAAGCAAGCTGAGGCTTGAATAGTTTGTGTTAGCACAAAAATACCATCTCGGCATATAACAAGTATGCAAGATAATCACCGGATGAGCAACAACAATAGTGAACAAGATAATATACTATGAGAGTAAAAAAAATTAGTGAACAACAACAATAAATGCTTCGGATGAGCAAGTTTTAATTTGGCTGATGCCTTATAGCCATATGTGTAGACCTCAATTTATATAGGATAACACTTTGAAGATAATCACCGGATGCGGTGTAGATCTTGCAGTAATAGAAAACATAGTCTGACTTTTGTCAGTAGATGTTCATATCTCTATTACCTTATGTTATGCTATATTTAAGAAAATCACTTTGAAGGTAATCATCTGTCAAAGTGACATGATGTAGACCTTGCAGTAATAGTGTATAGTCTGTAAAATTTATAGTAGATGCCACTATTACCTTATGATATCTCGAGGTAGTCACATATAATATTAATATTTAGAAAAGTACTTCGAAGGTAGTCATCTTGTTCAAATGGCAAGATGTAGTCCTCACAGTAGTGATGGATAATCTGCAAATGATACAGTAGATGCCACCAATACCTTGTGATTCACAAATAAAATTTGGGCTAGTCATATTAAGTATGACATAATAATTCTTATGATTTGCAAGAAAAGGTATTTTTGTGCAAACAGTTGTTGTCCTAAGATGATGCTTTAAATATACGCAAAACATTCTTTTGCATTATTATTACTGTGGTAAGACATATACATGCAAGACTTAATAATTTACATATTTATGTAATATATGAACATGAGGCTTCAAATGATATTTACTTGATGTAAATGATGCATAATTATATTTTTATGCCATTTGGAAAGAACTTATGGTATAGTCCAAACGTGTGTATAAAAACCGAGACTTAAAAAGTGAATAATAGTAACCTGAAGGTTAAAATCCGGAAAATAGTAAGCCTGATGGCTGTACAATAATTTACAGGGATTTATACGTCGTTGGGAGAAAGGACTAAATTGAAAACGGAGCCAAAAGGGATAAGATTCCCCAATTTCTTCTCCCGTGCGTTTAGGGATTTGCCGTCGCTGTAGCGTCGCTTTGAGAAGGATGTCATGGCGTGCTGGATGCCGGGTGGTGCGAACCGCCGCCGGGCCGAAGGCCATGGACATCGCGCCACTGAAGGGCATCGCGGCCGTGTCGTTTCCGCGCCGCGCCGAGGCCGAAGGCCATTGCTGCGCCGTGGGCTGCTTCGCCAGATGGCGCCGCCGCTGTCGGAGTCTGAGACCGCGCCTCCACGTACGCCCGTTGGCAGCAGTCAGCCGGAGGCTACAGCCGCGTGAGGAGGATTAGTGCGCTGTAGGGCGATTCCGGCCGCTAGCGTCCGCGCTCGTGCCGCCGGGCTGCGAGCCGCGCCGTGGTGATTCTCCTGTGTACGGCGAGGACAAAGCTGCCATGCTCCAAGCCAACTACTCCCAGTAGAATCGATTGTGTGCAGGAATCAGTGAAAAGAAAATTAGATAATAGCACCTGATTGCGTGGCAATTAGATGAAGACTTTGAATCTGCTTCCGTGTCTTTCCATGTGCTAATAAAATTCTTCAATGCTCTATTTTCTGCTTCTGCCGAATCTGTTTCTTCGGCTGATTGCTTTTTCTTCCCCTGATCAAGGCATTTAATCCTTGGATCGTTGGGGATCAACAAGATCTGTTCTTCATTCTCTGCAATGATGTTCTGCTCTTCTCTTGTCCGGCCAAATCGCTCGATAGGAGAGCAAAGTGCATGATAACGTGTTTTAAGTGAAAAGTAAAGAACGAAAGAGTTTGAATGAAAGATGATTCATTAGTCTTTATTGATGATAGAAGTGGGGTATTTATACCCAGGCGGAAGTATACATGGTGCTTGACGGTCAAATAAATACATAGTTACTTGAGAGCCAAGGAATTACATAGTTGCTTTGAGAGCTCTGTTTTTGAGTCGCTCGACTAGTCGCGACTAATCGTCGACTAGTCGACGTGTCGCAGTTGCAGGAGCGACTCGGGCTCTCGACTCGACTCCTGGCATGAGTCGAGCGACTCGAGCGACTAGTCTCGACTAGTCACGACTAGTCGCTGTGTCTGAGTCGAACGACTCACGTATTTTGGGGCCCCACGCTTTCTTACAGATTTGCACCGCACATCGGCCCATCCCACCCCGGAAACCTATAAATCGATCCATTCTCCTCACCCCGACCTAACCCTCTCCCCTGGCGGCTGCCTTCCCTCCTCCCCAGTTGTCAGCTGTTGGTGTGCTCCTCCTCCTCCGGTTCTTCTTCTTCTTTGTGCTCCTCCCTCCTCCTCCGGGTTCTTTCTTCTGCTGCTCCTCCCTCCTCCTCCGGGTTGTTGCTTCTTTGTTGTGCTCCTCCACCTCCCCAGTTCTTCTTCTTCTTTGTTGTGCTCCTCCACTTCTCCCCGGGTCCCGCCGCGTGTGCTCGCCTCCTGCTACCTACAGCTTAATTCACGCCGACTCGTCGCCATGTCGACTCGTCGACCGTGAGTCTAGACTAGTCACGACTAGTCTAGAGTCGCCCCCCACGAGCGACCCGTCGACTCATCGACTCGAAAACCTTGCTTGAGAGCCAAGAAAGTACATGGTTGCTTGAGGACTAAGCAACCTATCTAACAATTAACTTAATCCTAATTAGCTTAATCAATAAGCAACTATTCTGTTCTTAACATGAAGCTCCTATACATGTGCTACAGGACGAAAGCAACATCACCGTCACACTGGCGTCGGACGCCACAATCCGCTGCAACGGCGTCTCTAGCCGTCACGTATATGCATTAAATATGTTCACGTCCATGTCCAGGAATACGTCGTGCGTTACAAACTTACACATCTCGAACCGGACGGACGCATCGCGATACAGTGTGCAGGCGAGCTCGTCCGCGCCAGCGAGTTTTCGGGGGCCTCTAGCTCGTCAACTCACTGCACGCTCCCACCCACCTTGGCTAGTACGTCTAGCTCGGCACGCACGGGATGCACGAACACCTAGGAAACATGATTAGCCAGCAGATCGAGCGAGCAAAAGGTGATGGGATTTGTCTGCGGTGTCAAGTGGATATTGGTTGATTCTTGTACCGCCACTCCGCCAGGAATCACGGTCACGGCACATGAGGGACCCAAACCAAGCCAAACCCACGATTTGCTCTAGCAGTCCAGTGCCATGTGCAACAAGATCAAACTGCACGATCGAGGTCCTAAAATAATTTCGTTTTACTCCAGATGGCGTGCTCACATGGCCAAAAGAGTTTGATAAGTTTTCCTCCAATGAGATCGACCGGGTTCAAACCAAAATCAACGCTGGCGCGGGTCCAAGATTCGGGGCCTACTATATGTCAGACCGCCTCAGAAAATAATCAGGGGCATTTAATTTTTCCGGCCATGGAATTTGAACTCAACGATTGACCTTCGTCGCCTTCCTCTTGCCTCTATCTTCCTCCTCTGTAACATCCCAAATTTTCAGATTTGGAATGTTAGTAGGATCATTCTTTGTCATCATGATTTCTATGCATATTTGAATTATTATTATTATTGTTTATTCAAAGTGTTTTCCAACTCAAGGCAAAAATATTTGGAGTGGAGATAATATGACTTATCACTTATTAATTATTTATGGAAAATGCTAAGAATATATTCTGGTGTCTACCTAAATTATTTTTTTCTTTATAGAAACTCAAAATTGTTTTATAGTGGTAATTATAATGCTCATTATATGCTTATATCACATAAAATAATTTTCCAAAAAGTGCATATGTGTTTTAAAAATGTTCACAGTATTCTATATTGGTATTAGTATTTTACCGTGTGTTTCTGTTATTTATATTTTCAGTTTAGTTTTGTTTTGAGCTTTATTTATCTCTGTAGCTAGGTTTATAAAAAAAAACCAGTCACACTGCGCAGACGGCCTGCACAGTGGCCCAACCGGGGCTTCGCCCGCGCGCGCAGCTCAGCAAGCAGGCGGCAGCCTTTATTTTTTTTCCTCATCCCCTACCTCCAGCGTGTTCTTCCTGGAGACCAATCCCGATCCAAATCCTCCGTGGATTCGGCTCGGATCTTGCAGATCTCGCCTCCCACCCTCCGTATAAATATTCCCCGAGTCCTCCTCTTCCGAGTTTTGCCAAAATCACCGCCTCCCGTGCCCTAGGTTGATTTCGTGATCTCGCCGGAGTTCCACCGCTGCTGACCTCCACCGTCGTCGTTTCCGTCGCCTACAGTGGGTCCCAGCACCTCCTATTGCTCCTGCTATTTTCGTCATGATCTCCTCTATCTCCTTGACCCTCTGCATCGCACAGGAGAGTACCGAACCGAGCGCAAGGACCTCGATCCGAAGCTCTCGCCGCCAGCGTGACTCCAGCCACCTTCTTCCGTCGTCCCCGCTCGCCACTGACGCTGTTCTGGACGTCTTCGATACCGCCGCAGAGCTACGCGTCTCATACGCTACCCGCCGGAGTCTGGAGACCACCAGAGCAGGCGCCACCATCGCCGCCCGAGCCGCCCCGCGCCGTTCTTCCTCAAGTCCGTGGCCATCCTCTCGTTCTTCTCCGGTGAGCAACGACAACCGCCGATCTTACGTAAACGGCCAAGATTAGATCTGTGTTTATTTTTATTTTAGCCGAACCGTTATCTCGTTAAGCTGCGTCGTCCGCTCTTTATCCATCGCAGCAAACAAACTCCGCCAATCAGCATCCGCCACGTGGCACATCCACAAGGTTGCCGGCAGTTCTTTCCAGAACAATTTTATGGCATAATTTTTCTTTGCAGATTCCATACCAAATTTTCATTTAGGTATATCTTGAGATCTGTAACTCCAAATTCATCGATTCTTTTTCCTGTGTACTCGTAGAGACCAGGAGAATATTGTAGAACCAAAATTTAAAACTTTTGCACTGCTAAAAATTGAATTTGCTCAAATTTGAATTCAAACTTCCGGAGGCCATATCTTTCAAACCGTTTATCCAATTTAGTTGATTCTTTTTTTGCATTGTGATCCTACTAGCATGTAGATATTATATAACTACTGATATATTCTGTTATTTAAGTTTTTATTTGAATTCTTTGCTGTTGACTTTATTGTGGTGTTATGTGAGTACGGTTTATTTATCGGTGCCTTCGTTATCGTATAGATTGTCCGGAGTGTGAAGCGGATCGGAATTAATCGTTAGAGTACTTCAGCACCGTTCAAGGCAAGTTTGCACTTTTGATTTTGCTCATCCTATATTCTGCTATGCATGTGTGGTTTCATTGCTATGATAAATGTTTGGCTTGATATGTGTATCTCGTGTTGCCATGTTTTGTTATCGATTGTGTTATGTGATGGTGTGATCAACTTGATATGGTAGACGCGGGCATGTGTCGAGTGATCCATGAAAGTGGTGAGTGTTTACAGCCGTAGGCTCGGGATTATTAACCAGGTGAATGCGTCACTGGCAGAGCGCTCTATTGTCCCTAGAGAATGCGCCATTGACAGAGCGCACTTGAGGTGAGGTATAGTTTTTCGGAACATAAATCAGGTGAATGCGTCCTTGGCATAGCGCTCTATTGTTCCTAGAGAATGCGCCAACGACAGAGCGCACTTGAGACATACTTCAAGTTCTTGTCATGTTTATTTAGAATCTTTGGGTTATCTTGGGCAGTAAATTAGAGACGGTTGTGAGTTCAGGTAGTGGAGGTAGGTGAAGACATTCTTCTCCAAACTAGTGTGTTTTATTTGTCATACATTGCTTTGTGGATGTAGGTTTGCTATATCATATTGTGTGATTTGCCAATACATTCAATGTATTGACCCTTGTGGCTGCAACTTATCATGTTGCAGGATTTTCTATGATCGGTGAGATACAAGAGGGTTGCGAGTCTTCACTCGACATGTTCTCCAAAGGCATTGATGGACCTGCTGCTGATTATGCTACCTTTCCGCTGTTATTATTGAATAAGTTAGCCATGTGCTATTCGGTTTGTAATACTTTATAAATTCTAGATCATACGTTGTAGTAAATGATGCACTTGTTATTTGATATTCATATGTACTGTGTGTGCTAGAGAGTCATCAGGGACTAGCACAGTGAGCACAGAGACATCGAATCTTATCAGATTCGGGTCGTTACATCCACCGACCCTCCCCACTCACAAACCGTCGGTCGAACATCTGCTGCTGCCACCATGGTCGGTGATGCTCCTACGCACCTCCCTGTCTCCTGCCACCGCTCAAGGCCACTCCTCTAAACCGCTCACCACCTCTTCTTTTCCGGTGCCGGCAGCCATACCCAGCACCTGAACCGTCAAACCATTGACTCGCCTTCACCGGTGACACTGTTGGCCTATTGTCCCCGGCTTTGGGCCGTTCCCATCCAAGGCCTCCCATGCAGCCCCGAGCCTCAACGACGCTCACTGCGGCGCTTCCCTCACCGTCTCAAGGCATCCCCCTCTTATCTCTGGAATCCATTGACTTTAAATTAAAATTCAGGCAACTCACACCATTTTTTTCCGGGAGTACGTCTAGGCGTGTCTTAGCTTTATATAAGGAAGAATTGCAATTATAAGAAACTACCATTTGCTGCGAACAACGAGCGT
Organism: Aegilops bicornis; assembly: GCA_021605145.1. Lineage (NCBI taxonomy): Eukaryota > Viridiplantae > Streptophyta > Magnoliopsida > Poales > Poaceae > Aegilops > Aegilops bicornis. Next base: position 121,897,813 of record CM038669.1, read on the forward strand.
AGCACTAACACTAGACCCGAGCAAGGCCAAAGACGTTCAACGCCGCAAAACAAGCTACAACGCAAAAGAGCCTATCCTAAGCTGAAGCAACACCGCATCTCGACCGACGCCGAACGCCTCCGAAGACCACGAACTTCTGCAAAACTGCGCTTGTCGATGCATCATCCACTTTGACCGTCTAAGAGGAAGTGGCAAGTGGATGGCAGGACTCGATCCGATCTAAGGAAGACGCCGTCTTGGATACACCGTCAATGGGTGTACTGTTGGAAATATGCCCTAGAGGCAATAATAAATTAGTTATTATTATATTTCCTTGTTCACGATAATCGTTTATTATCCATGCTATAATTGTATTGATAGGAAACTCAGATACATGTGTGGGTACATAGACAACACCATGTCCCCAAAGAAGCCTCTAGTTGACTAGCTCGTTGATCAATAGATGGTTACGGTTTCACGACCATGGACATTGGATGTCATTGATAACGGGATCACATCATTAGGAGAATGATGTGATGGACAAGACCCAATCCTAAGCCTAGCACAAAGATCGTAGTTCGTATGCTAAAGCTTTTCTAATGTCAAGTATCATTTCCTTAGACCATGAGATTGTGCAACTCCGGATATCGTAGGAATGCTTTGGGTGTACCAAACGTCACAACGTAATCGGGTGACTATAAAGGTGCACTACGGTATCTCTGAAAGTGTCTGCTGGGTTGGCACGAATCGAGATCGATTTGTCACTCCGTGTAAACGGAGAGGTATCTCCGCCCACTCGGTAGGACGTCATCCTAATGTGCACAATGTGACCAAGGGGTTGATCACGAGATGCTGTGTTACGGAACGAGTAAAGAGACTTGCCGGTAACGAGATTGAACAAGGTATCGGGATACCGACGATCGAATCTCGGGCAAGTACAATACCGCTAGACAAAGGGAATTGAATACGGGATTGATTGAATCCTCGACATCGTGGTTCATCCGATGAGATCATCGTGGAACATGTGGGAGCCAACATGGGTATCCAGATCCCGTTGTTGGTTATTGACCGGAGAACGCCCTGGTCATGTCTACATGTCTCCCGAACCCGTAGGGTCTACACACTTAAGGTTCGATGGCGCTAGGGTTATAAAGGAAGTTTGTATGTGGTTACCGAATGTTGTTGAGTCCGGATGAGATCCCGGACGTCACGAGGAGTTCCGGATGGTCCGGAGGTAAAGATTTATATATGGAAGTCCTATTTTGGTCACCGAAAAGTTTCGGGTTTTTCCCAGCGCATCGGGACCACCGGAGGGTCCTGGGTCCACCAAGTGGGGCCACTAACCCCGGAGGGCTGCATGGGCCAAGTGTGGGAGGAACCAGCCCCTGTGGGCTGGTGCGCGCCCCACAAGGGGCCCATAAGGCGCTTAAGGAGAGGAGAGGGGCAAACCCTAAGGGCGGATGGGCCTTAGGGCCCATACCGTGTGCCTCCTCTCCCTCCACCGGCCGCCACCCAGATGGGATTGGGGCTGGCCGCCGCCCCTAGGGTGGAACCCTAGAGGGGGCGCAGCCCCCTCCCTCTCGCCTATAAATACTTGAGGCTTGGGGGCTGCCCAACACATGAGTTTTCTCCCTCTATTGGCGCAACCCTGCCTCTCCTCTTCCTCCTCTCCCGCGGTGCTTGGCGAAGCCCTGCTGAACTACCACTCTCCTCCATCACCACCACGCCGTTGTGCTGCTACTGGATGGAGTCTTCCTCAACCTCTCCCTCTCTCCTTGCTGGATCAAGGCATGGGAGACGTCACCGGCTGCATGTGTGTTGAACGCGAGGTGCCGTCCGTGCTCGGCACTAGGATCTCCGGTGATTTGGATCACGACGAGTACGACTCCTTCAACCCCGTTCTCTTGAACGCTTCCGCTTAGCGATCTACAAGGGTATGTAGATGCACTCTCCTTTCCCTCGTTGCTAGTTTCTCCATAGATAGATCTTGGTGACACGTAGGAAATTTTTGAATTTCTCGCCACGCTCCCCAACAAAGTGGCATCATGAGCTAGGTCTATTAGTAGATTCTTTGCACGAGTAGAACACAAAGTAGTTGTGGGCGTTGATGATGTTCAATATGCTTACCGTTACTAGTCCAATCTTGTTTCGCGGTATTGTGGGATGAAGCGGCCCGGACCGACCTTACACGCATTTTACGTGAGACAAAGTTCCACCGATCGACATGCACTTGGTGCATAAGGTGGCTAGCGGGTGCCGCCTCTCCCACTTTAGTCGGAACGGATTCGATGAAAAGGGTCCTTATGAAGGGTAAATAGCAATTGGCATATCACGTTGTGGTTTTGCGTAGGTAAGAAACGTTCTTGCTAGAAACCCATAGCAGCCACGTAAAACATGCAAACAACAATTAGAGGACGGCTAGCTTGTTTTTGCGGTGGTATGCTATGTGATGTGATATGGCCAAGAAGAATGTGATGAATGATATGTGATGTATGAGATTGATCATGTTCTTGTAATAGGATTCACGACTTGCATGTCGATGAGTATGACAACCGGCAGGAGCCATAGGGGTTGTCTTTATTTATTGTATGACCTGCGTGTCATTAAACAACGCCATGTAATTACTTTACTTTATTGCTAACCGGTAGCCATAGTAGTAGAAGTAATAGTTGGCGAGACAACTTCATGAAGACACGATGATGGAGATCATGATGATGGAGATCATGGTGTCATGCCGGTGACGATGATGATCATGGAGCCCGAAGATGGAGATCAATGGAGCTATATGATATTGGCCATATCATGTCACTACTATATATAATTGCATGTGATGTTTATTATGTTTATGCATCTTGTTTACTTAGAACGACGGTAGTAAATAAGATGATCCCTTACAAAAATTTCAAGAAGTGTTCTCCCCTAACTGTGCACCGTTGCTAAAGTTCGTCGCTTCTAAGAACTACGTGATGATCGGGTGTGATGGATTCTTACGTTCACATACAACGGGTGTAAGACAGATTTACACACGCGAAACACTTAGGGTTAACTTGATGAGCCTAGCATGTACAGACATGGCCTCGGAACACAGAGACCGAAAGGTCGAGCATGAGTCGTATAGTAGATACGATCAGCATGAAGATGTTCACCGAAGATGACTAGTCCATCTCACGTGATGATCGGACACGGTCTAGTTGACTCGGATCATGTAATCACTTAGATGACTAGAGGGATGTCTATCTGAGTGGGAGTTCATAAGATGAACTTAATTATCCTGAACATAGTCAAAAGACCTTTTGCAAATTATGTCGTAAGCTCGCGCTTTAGTTCCACTATTTAGATATGTTCCAAGAGAAAATATAGTTGAAAGATGACAGTAGCGATTATGCGGACAGTAGAAAGCTTATGTCCCTAATGCACCGCTTAGTGAGCTGAATCCCAATCGTCGTCTGCGGATGTTGCGAACATCGGACATACACGTTTTGATAACTACGTGATAGTTCAGTTAAACGGTTTAGAGTTGAGGCACCAAAGACGTTTTTCGAAACGTCATGAACATATGAGATGTTTCGAGGGCTGAAATTGGGATTTCGTGCTCGTGCTCACGCCAAGAGGTATAAGACCTCCGATGATTTTCTTAGCTCGCAAACCAAGGGAGAAAAGCTCAATCGTTGAGCTTGTGCTCGATTGTCTCGAAAAGTGCAACGATCACTTGAATCGAGTGGGAGTTGATCTTCCGTAGATAGTGATGTTTCTCCAAAGTCATTGCCACCAAGCTGCTAGAGCTTCGTGATGAACTATAACAAATCAGGGATAAATATGATGATCCTTGAGATATTCGCAGTGTTTGACACCGCGAAAGTAGGAATCAAGAAGGAGCATCAATTGTTGATGGTTGGTGAAACACTAGTTTCAAGAAGGGCACGGGCAAGAAGGGATACTTCATGAAACGGCAAATCAGTTGCTGCTCTAGTGAAGAAACCCAAGGTTGAACCCAAACCCGAGACTAAGTGCTTCGTAATAAGAGAACAGCCATCAAGCGACATTACCCTAGATACTTGGTAGATGAGAAGGTCGGCAAGGTCGATAGAAGTATATTGGATATACATTATGTTAATGTGTACTTTAATAGTACTCCTAGTAGCACCAGGGTATTAAGATACCGGTTCGGTTGCTAAGTGTTAGTAACTCGAAATAAAAGAGCTACGGAATAAACGGAGACTAGCTAAAGGTGAGTCGACGATATGTGTTGGAAGTGTTTCCAAGTTTGATGTGATCAAACATCGCACGCTCCCTCTACCATCAAGATTAGTATTAAACCTGAATAATTGTCATTTGGTGTTTGCGTTGAGCATAGACATGATTGGATTATGTCTATCGCAATACCGTTATTCATTTAAGGAGAATAATGGTTACTCTATTTATTTGAATAACACCTTCAATGGTCTTGCACCTAAAGGAATGGTTTATTGAATCTCGATCGTAGTGATACACATTTTCATGCCAAAAGATATAAGATAGTAATGATAGTACCACTTACTTGTGGCAATCGCCATGTAAGTCATATTGGTATAAAACGCATGAAGAAGCTCCATGTTGATGGATCTTTGGACTCACTCGTTTTGAAAAGTTTGAGACATGCGAACCATGTCTATTGGTGCATACGCATGAAGAAACTCCATGCAGATGGATCGTTTAGACTCACTTGATTTTGAATCACTTGAGATATGCAAATCATACCACATGGACAAGATGACCTAAAAGCCTCGGTTTCAAAGAAGATGGAACTAGATAGCAACTTGTTGGAAGTAACACATTTTGATGTGTGCAGTCCAATGAGTGCTTTGAGGCATGCAAAGGAATATCGTTATGTTCTTACTTCACAGATGATTCGAGTAGATGTTGAGTATATTTACTTGATGAAACACAAGTCTGAATTATTGAATGGTTCAAGTAATTTCAGAGTGAAGTTTAAGGTCTTCGTGACAAGAGGATAGAATGTCTATGATATGATCATAGAGATGAGTATCTGAGTTACGAGCTTTGGCACGCTATTAAGACATTGTGGAAATTATTTCACAATTAATACCGCCTGAAACACCATAGTGTGATGGTGTGTCCGAACATCAGAGTTGCACCCTATTGGATATGGTGCGCACTGTGATGTCTCTTATCAAATTACCACTATCGCTCATGGGTTAGGCATTAGAGACAACCACATTCACTTTAAATAGGGCACCACGTAATTCCGTTGAGATGACACCGTATGAACTATGGTTTAGAGAAACCTAAGCTGTCATTTCTTAAAAGTTTGGGGCTGCGACGCTTATGTGAGAAAGTTTCAGGTTGATAAGCTCGAACCAAAGCGGATAAAATGCATCTTCATAGGACACCCAAAATAGTTGGGTATACCTCCTAATTCAGATCCGAAAGCAATAGGGATTGTTTCTTGAATCGGGTCCTTTCTCGAGAAAAGTTTGTCTCGAAAAGTTGAGTGGGAGGATGGTGGAGACTTGATGAGGTTATTGAACCATCACTTCAACTAGTGTGTAGCAGGGCACATGAAGTTGTTCCCGTGGCACCTACACCAATTGAAGTAGAAGCTTATGATAGTGATCATGAAGTTTCGGATCAAGTCACTAACGTACCTCGTAGGGTGACAAGGATGCGTACTACTTCAGAATGGTACACAATCCTGTCTTGAAGGTCATGTTGCTAGACAACAATGAACCTACGAGCTATGGAGAAACAATGATGGGCCCAAATTCCGACAAATGGTTAGAAGCCATGAAATCCGAGAGAGGATCCATGTATCAGAACAAAGCATGGACTTTGGTGGAATTGCCCGATGATCGGCAAGCCATTGAAATAAATGGATCTTTAAGAAGAAGACGGACGTGGACGGTAATGTCACCGTCTATGAAGCTCGACTTGTGGCGAAGAGTTTTTCACAAGTTCAAGGAGTTGACTACGATGAGATTTTCTCATCCGTAGCGATGCTTAAGTCCGTCGGAATAGTGTTAGCATTAGCTGCATTTATGAAATCTGGCAGATGGATGTCAAGACGAGTTTCCTTACCAGTTTACGTAAGGAAAGGTCGTATGTGATACAATCGTAAAAGTTTTGTCGATCCTAAGGATGCTAAAGGTATGCTAGCTCCAATGATCCTTCTAAGGACCGGAGTAAGCATCTCGGAGTTGGAATATGCACTTTGATAGGATGATCAAAGATTTTGGGTTTATACAAAGTTTATGAGAAACTTGTATTTCTAAAGAAGTGAGTGGGAGCACTATAGAATTTCTGATGAGTATATGTTGTTGACATATTGATTGATCAGAAATGATGTGGAATTTCTGGAAAGCATATAGGGTTATTTGAAAGATGATTTTCAATAGAAAACCTGGATTAGGCTACTTGAACAATAAGCATCAAGATCTATAAGATAGATCAAAATGCTTAATAATACTTTCAAATGAGCACATACCTTGACATGATCTTGAAGGTGTTCAAGATGGATCAGTCAAAGAGGAGTTCTTGCCTGAGTTGTAAGGTATGAAGTTAAGAGTTAAAAGCTCGACCACGGCAGAAGAGAGACAAAGGACGAAGGTCGTCCCCTACGCTTCAGACGTAGGCTCTATAGTATGCTATGATGTGTACCACACCGGAAGTGTGCCTTGCCATGAGTCAGTCAAGGGGTACAAGAATGATCCAGGAACGGATCATTGGACAATGATCAAAATTATCCTTAGAAGAATAAGGAAATATTTCTCGATTATGGAGGTGATAAAGAGTTCGCGTAAAGGGTTACGCCGATGCAAGCTTTAACACCTATCCGAATGACTCGAGTAGCAAACCGGATACGTATAGTGGAGAAACCATTTGGAATAGCTTCAAGTGGAACGTGGAAGCAGCATTTACAATATGACATAGAGAATTAAAAAGTACATACGGATCTGAATACTGCAGACCCGTTGACTAAAACTTCTCTTACAAGCAAAACATGATCAAACCCTAGAACTCATTGAGACTTAATCACATGGTGATGTGAACTAGTTTAAGACACTAGTAGACTGTTTGGATGTTGGTCACATGGCGATGTGACCTATCAGTGTTGATCACATGGCGATGTGAACTAGATTATTGACTCTAGTGCAAGTGGGAGACTGTTGGAAATATGCCCTAGAGGCAATAATAAATTAGTTATTATTATATTTCCTTGTTCACGATAATCGTTTATTATCCATGCTATAATTGTATTGATAGGAAACTCGGATACATGTGTGGGTACATAGACAACACCATGTCCCTAGTAAGCCTCTAGTTGACTAGCTCGTTGATCAATAGATGGTTACGGTTTCGACCATGGACATTGGATGTCATTGATAACGGGATCACATCATTAGGAGAATGATGTGATGGACAAGACCCAATCCTAAGCCTAGCACAAAGATCGTAGTTCGTATGCTAAAGCTTTTCTAATGTCAAGTATCATTTCCTTAGACCATGAGATTGTGCAACTCCCGGATACCGTAGGAATGCTTTGGTTGTACCAAACGTCACAACGTAACCGGGTGACTATAAAGGTGCACTACAGGTATCTCTGAAAGTGTCTGTTGGGTTGGCACGAATCGAGACTGGGATTTGTCACTCCGTGTAAACGGAGAGGTATCTCTCGGCCCACTCAGTAGGACGTCATCATAATGTGCACAATGTGACCAAGGGGTTGATCACGGGATGATGTGTTACGGAACGAGTAAAGAGATTTGCCGGTAACGAGATTGAACAAGGTATCGGGATACCGACGATCGAATCTCGGGCAAGTACAATACCGCTAGACAAAGGGAATTGAATACGGGGTTGATTGAATCCTCGACATCGTGGTTCATCCGATGAGATCATCGTGGAACATGTGGGAGCAAACATGGGTATCCAGATCCGCTGTTGGTTATTGACCGAGAACGCCTCGGTCATGTCTGCATGTCTCCCGAACACGTAGGGTCTACACACTTAAGGTTCGATGAAGCTAGTGTTATAAAGTAAGTTTGTATGTGTTTTCAGAATGTTGTTCGGAGTCCCGTATGAGATCCCGGACGTCACGAGGAGTTCCGGAATGGTCCGGAGGTAAAGATTTATATATGGGAAGTCTGTTTTGGTCACCGGAAAAATTTCGGGTTTTTCCCAGAACGCATCTGACCACCGGGAGGGTCCCGAGGTCCACCAAGTGGGGCCACTAACCCCGGAGGGCTGCATGGGCCAAGTGTGGGAGGAACCAGCCCTGTGGGCTGGTGCGCCCCACAAGGGTCCCAAGGCGCCTAAGGAGAGGAGAGGGGCAAACCCTAAGGGCAGATGGGCCTTAGGGCCCATACCTGTGCGCCTCCTCTCCCCTCCACTGGCCGCCACCAGATGGGATTGGGGCTGGCCGCCCCTAGGGTGGAACCCTAGAGGGCGCAGCCCCTCCCTCTCCCTATAAATACTTGAGGCTTGGGGCTGCCCAACACATGAGTTTTCTCCTCTATTGGCGCAGCCCTGCCTCCTCTTCATCCTCTCCATGGTGCTTGGCGAAGCCTGCTGAACTACCACTCTCCTCCATCACCACCACGCCAGTTGTGCTGGTACGATGGAGTCTTCCTCAACCTCTCCTCTCTCCTTGCTGGATCAAGGCATGGGAGACGCCACCGGCTGCATGTGTGTTGAACGCGGAGGTGCCGTCCGTTCAGCACTAGGATCTTCGGTGATTTGGATCACGACGAGTACGACTCCTTCAACCCCGTTCTCTTGAACGCTTCCGCTTAGCGATCTACAAGGGTATGTAGATGCACTCTCCTTCCCCTCATTGCTAGTTTCTCCATAGATAGATCTTGGTGACACGTAGGAAATTTTTGAATTTCTGCTACGTTCCCCAACATGTACATAGCGCCGCCAAGGATCAAAAGAGGACAGTGTCCCCAAACACAATTCTCCCAACAGAGGTACGCAGTTGAGGCCGCCGCCATTGTGCCGAATTGAGGCTTTCGCCCGGAGACGGCCACCAACTCGAAGCGAGCGAGGGATATGACAAACACACTCGGCGACGTCTCCAGGGAGGGGATGATATCCATGGGTGACCGTCGGCTTGATGAAAGTCATGCAAAATTTTCATCCGCTCGTCACACATCAGCACACCTCATAGAATTGGGCAACACCATCCAATTAGCCTCGCACCTCCGCCACGGCAACACTAAGCCGACATAGCCGCAAAGTCGATCGAGGACCGGCAACCGACTGCAGGGCAAAGAGAAACCCGGCCACACCACCAACTCCAAGCCAGGACAAGGAACCACAGCCACCCCGCACCTTTGACAAGGTCCAGGACCGCCCATGACGGCAGTCACCCACTCCAAGGGATAGCCTTACGGCGGCCGGACCCGCTTCTCCACGAAGAACCATGCTCAACATGCCGCACCACCAGGAGAGCCCCGACACTCACCACACCACACAGCATTGACCGACCACTCGTTGCTCGCCAAGACTCCATCTTGGCCGAGGCATCACACCGTCGCCGCCACCAGCCTGTCTGTGGGCTCGCTCCGCTGCCTCCAGACGGCGCCACCGCCACCCGAACTCGCCACTGCACCGCTGCCAGCTCCCGCCAGACCCGCCGCTCCACCAGGCCTTCTGACATGCTCCACCGCTCCACCAGGCCTTCTGACATGCTCCACCGCCACCCCCCACATCCGGCTGGCACAAATCTGACCGAGCCGAGACCCGCCACGAAGAAAAGTGTCGCGCCGCCACCGGTAAGCAAGCTGCTCCGCCACACACCGCCACCTGCTTGCGTGCACCACCCGACGCGCTGGCCTCCGAGTTCCCCATCGTGGCCGAAGAAGAATCCCCCCCACCCCACCCCACCCCACACACATACCCCCACTCCAGGAGAGGGCAAGGGAGATCCCGCCGTCGCCACGCTGGCTTGCAACCTAGGCTGCTTATATATGCCACGTCACTCTCATCAGAAGACCAACCCGTAAATTTCTTCTCCAACTTTTGAACTAACTTGTGCTTAATTTCCACTAGCAAATAAGTGCTGCATTAACCGCTCCCTTAACACGCGTACAAACATCATTCCAGCATTCCTCCATCCCACTCCAGCATTGTGATCTCCCACAAAGCCAACCACGGAATCAAGCAGAGCATCTCGCCATGGCGGCCGCGGCCAGGGCCTTCGCCGCGCACGTGCTGCGCGGGAGATGGTTCATGGCGTACGGCTCCTTCCTCATCATGTCCGCGGCGGGGGCGACCTACATCTTCGCCGTCTACTCCAAGGACATCAAGGCCACCCTCGGTTACACCCAGGAGCAGCTCAACACCGTCGGTTTCTTCAAGGACGTCGGCGCCAACGTCGGCATCCACGCCGGCCTCATCGCCGAGGTCGCCCCGCCATGGCTCGTCCTCGCCGTCGGCGCCGCAATGAACCTTGGGGGATACCTCATGCTCTACCTCTCGGTCGCGGGCGTCGTCCGCGCCAGGCCCCCGCTCTGGCTCGTCTGTCTCTACATCGCCGTCGGCGCCAACTCGCAGGCCTTCGCCAACACCGGCGCGCTCGTCACCTGCGTCAAGAACTTCCCGGAGAGCCGCGGCGTCATACTCGGCTTGCTCAAGGGCTTCGTCGGACTCAGCGGAGCCATCTTCACCCAGCTCTACCTCGCCTTCTACGGCGGTGGTGGCGGCGACACCAGGCCGCTCATACTGCTCGTTGGCTGGCTCCCCGCCGCCGTCTCCGTGGCGTTCCTCGGCACGATACGGATCATTCGCTCGCCGCGCTCCCCGGTCGCGGCGCGCCGCGAGTACCGCGCGTTCTGCGGCTTCCTGTACGTGTCGCTCGCTCTCGCCGCTTACCTCATGGTCGTCATCATCTTGCAGAAGAGGTTCTTGTTCACCCGAGCCGAGTTTGGCGTCAGCGCCGCCGTCGTGCTCGCAATGCTCCTCGTCCCATTCACCGTGTTCCTGCGCGAGGAGGCCGCACTGTTCAAGAACACGCGGGAAGCGCAGTCCGTGGTGACCGTGCCCACCAAACCGCGGACGCCGGCACAAGAGCCAGCGGCCGTTGCGGAGAGGCCAGCGGCTACATTGACGTCGAGGGTGGTGCGGGCTCTGAGGCCGCCACCGCTTGGCGACGACTACACGATCCTGCAGGCGCTGGTGAGTGTGGACATGCTGCTGCTGTTCACGGCGACAGTGTTCGGCATGGGCGGCACCCTGACGGCCATCGACAACATGGGCCAGATCGGCGAGTCGCTGGGCTACCCGCAGCGCAGCATCGCCACCTTCGTCTCCCTCATCAGCATCTGGAACTACCTCGGCCGCGTGGCCGCCGGCTTCGCGTCGGAGGCGCTCCTCGCGCGGTACCGCCTCCCGCGCCCGCTCGTCCTCGCCGTCGTCCTGGTCCTCACCGTCCCGGGCCATCTTCTCATATCGTTCGGCGTGCCGGGCTCCCTGTACGTGGCGTCGGTGATCATCGGGTTCTGCTTCGGCGCGGCGCAGCCGCTGATCCTGGCGAGCGTGTCGGAGCTGTTCGGGCTCAGGTACTACTCCACGCTCTACAACCTGTGCGGCACGGCGAGCCCCGTGGGGTCGTACGTCCTCAACGTGCGCGTCGCCGGGCGCATGTACGACCGCGAGGCCGCGCGGCAGGGTGGCGGACACGCCGTGGCCTCAGCGGCCGGGAAGAGGCTCGTGACCTGCATCGGCGTCCGGTGCTACAAGGAGTCGTTCTTGGTCATAACGGCGGTGACTGTGGCCGCCGCGGCGGTGACGCTGGTGCTGGCGTGGAGGACTCGGGGATTCTACGCGGGGGACGTGTACGCGCGGTTTAAGGAGGAGGAGGAGGCGGTGGTGGCTGGGCAAAGCAGAAATGGCGTCGCCGCGTCGGAGATGTCCAGTTAGAAGTGAAAGGGAGTTGCGCTGAACATGGACCTAAGATCTAACAACACGCGCGATCACAGTGGTGAGGTGGACGAACACAATGTTGGAACATGATTAATTCATACACTCATCCCTATTAACGTGCACACGCGCGCCCTATCTTTGTGAGTACCTTCGAGAGACTGAGCCGGCATATCATCTTGATATTTACAAAGTCACCGTAGGCGCCTCGTCGCCGAAAATACTGAAATAAATTCAGGAAGTCATCGTAGGCGCATCCTCCCACTAAAAACGCATCGCCGAAAATCCTGAAATAAATTCAGGAATAATGCGAGCATCAGGACTTGAACCCTGATGGGTCGGGGATACCACTGTCCCTAGAATATACTAAATCATGATAAAATCAACCACTAGCATGCTTATGTCGAACGTATTGGAAACACTAAACAACATGAACAACAACATCAGTTGCCTAACCCTAAGCGACACGAGCGGCGTCCACCTCCGCGCCACCTCCGGTTTCTCCCCCTTGTCGCCGCTGGCAGCCACCTCCTAGCGAAGCCCGTGGTTTGGGGGTGGCGGGGGGTCTCCCTCCTTCGCACGCGCGTCCTTGCAACACCCAAACCAACGTTGTGGTGCCCCTGGGGGTGGCGGCGAGGTCTCTCTCCTTCGCACGCGCGTCCTTGCAACACCCAAAACAACGTTGTGGTGCCCCTGCGGTTGGCGGCGAGGGGCGGCACGACCCCTGGTCCAGCGGGCGGCAACCTCGCGTGATGGGGCACGTCCCCTTGTAGCGCAGATCCGCGACAGTGGCGTCCCGGTGTCTCTCTGGCCGTGTCCTACGGCGGATCCCGTGGCGGCCTTCTCCGGCCTCATGGCGGCTCCGCTGGCTACGTCCTCCTCTTCCTTGTCGTCCTCTCCAGCCTGCCGGTGCAGCGCCTCCCCTCCCCCGTGCGCCACCTACTCGAGCCCCTCCAGACCTGCACCTTCTTCGGCGACCCTATTGACTGCTCGTCCTAGTGGCCCGGTCTAGCAATACCTCTCTCCTCTCGACTGGTTGTAGTGCTGCTGGGGGTGGCGGATCTGGGCCTGATACGTCCATTTTGCATCATGTTTTCTTACTGTTATTTACAATGTTTTTATCCATAATAATGCTTTTTGGAGTAATTCTAATGCATTTTCTCTCATAATTTGCAAGGTACACACCAAGAGGGAGAATTCCGGCAGCTGGAAATCTGGACCTGAAAAAGCTACGTCAGGCCACCTATTCTGCACAACTCCAAATGAGCTGAAACTTCACGGAGATTTTTTATGGATTATTTAAGAAATACTGGAGCCAATAAACACCAGAGGGGTGCTAGGGGTGACTAGTAGTGTTGATTACATCTTGTAGTTGATTACTATATGGTTTATTTGGTGGAAGATTATATGTTCAGGTCCATTATGCATATTAATATCCCTCTGATCATGAGCATGTTGATTATTTGTGAGTAGTTACTTTTGTTCTTGAGGTCACGGGAGAAATCATGTTGCAAGTAATCATGTGAACTTGATATGCATTCGATATTTTGATAGTATGTATGTTGTGATTCCCTTAGTGGTGTCATGTGAACGTCGACTACATGACACTTCACCATATTTGGGCCTAAGGGAATGCATTGTGGAGTAGTAAATAGATGGTGGGTTGCGAGAGTGACAGAAACTTAAACCCCAGTTTATGAACTATTCCGTAAGGAACCGATTGGATCCTAGAGTTTAATGCTATGGTTAGGATTTATCCTTAATACTTTTCTCATAGTTGCTGATGCTTGCGGGAGGGTTAATCATAAGTAGGAGGTTTATTCAAGTAAGAACATCACCTAAGCACCGGTCCACCCACACATCAAATTATCAAAGTAGCGAAAACAAATCAAACCAACATGATAAAAGTGACTAGATGAAATTCCCGTGTATCCTCAAGAACGCTTTGCTTATCATAAGAGACCGTTTTGGCCTGTCCTTTGCCACAAAAGGATTGGGATACCTTGCTGCATACTTATTGCTACTATTGTTACTTGTTCGTTACAAATTATCTTGCTATCAAACTACTCGCTACTTACAGTTTCAAAGACTTGCGCACATTACCTTACAGAAAACTACTTGTCATTTCCTTCTGCTCCTCGTTGGGTTCGACACTCTTACTTATCGAAAAGAGCTAAAATTGATCCCCTATACTTGTGGGTAAGGCTATTTTCTGGCACCGTTGCCGGGGAGTGAAGCGTCTTTGGTAAGTGGAATTAGGTAAGGAAACATTTATATAGTGTGCTGAAATTTATTGTCACTTGCTACTATGGAAAACAATCCTTTGAGGGGTTTGTTCGGGGTATCTTCACCTCGTCCGAAACCACAATTAATTGCCCCTCAACCTACTGCACCTACTGAAAATATTGAATATGGAATTCCTTCGGGTTTGATAGAACAACTGCTAGGTAATCCTTATGCAGGAGATGGAACCGAACATCCTGATATGCACTTGATATATGTGGAACAAATTTGTGGATTGTTTAAGCTTGCAGGTTTACCCGGAGATGAGGTGATTGAGGGAGTCCTGGATTAGGGGGTATCCGGACAGCCGGACTTTATACAACGTCCGGACTATTGAAGCGTGAAGATACAAGACTCAAGACTTCGGCCCGTGTCCGGATGGGATTTTCCTTGGCGTGGAAGGCAAGCTTGGCGATCCGGATATTATATTTCCTTCCTTGTGACCGACTCCATGTAAACCCTAGCCCTCTCCAGTGTCTATATAAACCGGAGATGTTGGTCCTTAGAAGGCCGATCACAATTACAATCATACCATCATAGGCTAGCTCTTGGGGTTTAGCCTCCACGATCTCGTGGTAGATCTACTCTTATACTACCCATATCATCAATATTAATCAAGCAGGAAGTAGGGTTTTACCTCCATCGAGAGGGCCCAACACAGGTAAACATCTGTGTCCCTTGCTTCCTGTTACCATCGGCCTTGACGCACAGATCGGGACCCCCTACCCGAGATCCGCTCGTTTTGACACCGACATTGGTGCTTTCATTGAGAGTACCTCTGTGTCGTCGCCGTCAGGCTCGATGGATCCTTCAATTATCATCAACGATGCTGTCCAGGGCGAGACTTTCCTCCCCGGACAGATCTTCGTGTTCGGCGGCTTTGCACTGCGCGCCAACTCGCTTGGCCACCTGGAGCAGATCGACAACTACGCCCCTGGCCACCAGATCAGGCTCGGAAACCTGAACTACACGGCGGACATCCGTGGAGACTTGATCTTCGATGGATTGGGGCCTATGCCAGGAGCACCGGACAGTCACGACGAGCACGACTTAGACCTGCCGTCGGACGAAGCTTGGGGTGTCACCCCCGTAGTATCCCCGGACCTAGATCCGGAGCAGTCTGCGCTGCCTAAGGGCGGAGGGATGGACCCCACCCCGCAGGTCGCGCACTCGTCGGCGGTGGAGCCGAACACGGGCCTTACCTCTGTGGTGGCCTGTGAATCCGGACCACCGGATCTGTATCCGGATGTTGGTTCCGGTCCGCGCACTCCCGATCCAGTCGAGCCAGGTTGGGCTCCGGTGATGGAGTTCACCGCTGCGGATATCTTCCAGCACTCGCCCTTCAGCGACATGCTAGACTCCTTAAAGTCTCTCTCTTTGTCAGGAGGCTCTTGGCCGAACTATGTCCAGCTCGAGTGGGGAGCAGGCGATGAAGGAATTCGTTGCCCACCCACCACCCACTTCATTGCCACAGTCGATGATTTAACCGGCGTACTGGACTTCAACTCTGAAGACATTGACGGAATAGACGACGATGCGGGAGAAGAACATGAAGCACTACTCACTGGGCGGTGGACAGCCGCCTATCCCTATGATACATATATGGCGGACACTCCGAAGGAAACCAATGGCGATGAGGCAGCGGAGGATAATCCCTCAGGGAGAAAAGCACAGCATGGGCGTCGTCGGCGCCGCTCCAAGCCCCGCCACAGGAATACCAAATTTTAAGACGAAAACAATCCGGATGGCGCCGAACATGAATATAACCCTAGTCGGCTTGCCTTTCAGAAGGGCGGACTGGCCACTGCGGGATACTTGGAGAGGGACAACTATACGCCCCCCTCCGAGGACGAGTCAAGCCTCGGCAATGGCGTGTTGGGGAACGTAGCAGAAATAAAAAAAATTCTACGCATCACCAAGATCAATCTATGGAGTTATCTAGAAACGAGGGGAAAAGGAGTGCATCTACATACCCTTGTAGATCGCGAGCGGAAGCGTTCAAGAGAACGGGGTTGATGGAGTCGTACTCGTCGTGATCCAAATCACCGACGATCGAGCGCCGAACGGATGGCACCTCCGCGTTCAACACACGTACGGTTGGGGAAGACGTCTCCTCCTCCTTGATCCAGCAAGGGGAAAGGAGAGGTTGATGGAGATCCAGCAGCACGACGGCGTGGTGGTGGATGCAGCGGGGATCTCGGCAGGGCTTCGCCAAGCTCTACGGAGAGGAGGAGGTGTTGGAGAGGGAGAGGGAGGCGCCAGGGGCTAAGGTGCGGCTGCCCTCCCTCCCCCCACTATATATAGGGCCCCCTGGGGGGGTGCCGGCCCTAGGAGATGGGATCTCCAAGGGGGGCGGCGGCCAAGGGGGTGGCTTGCCCCCCAAGCCAAGGGGGGCGCCCCCCACCCTTAGGGTTTCCTGCCTTAGGCGCAGGGCGAGGCCCAAGGGGGGCGCACCAGCCCACCAGGGGCTGGTTCCCCTCCCCACTTCAGCCCATGGGGCCCTCCGGGATAGGTGGCCCCACCCGGTGGACCCCCGGGACCCTTCCGGTGGTCCCGGTACAATACCGGTGACCCCCGAAACTTTCCCGTTGGCCCAAACTTGACTTCCTATATATAAATCTTTACCTCCGGACCATTCCGGAACTCCTCGTGACGTCCGGGATCTCATCCGGACTCAACAAATTTCGGGTTACTGCATACTAATATCTCTACAACCCTAGCATCACCGAACCTTAAGTGTGTAGACCCTACGGGTTCGGGAGACATGCAGGCATGACCGAGACGACTCTCCGATCAATAACCAACAGCAGGATCTGGATACCCATGTTGGCTCCCACATACTCCTCGATGATCTCATCGGATGAACCACGATGTCGGGGATTCAATCAATCCCGTATTCAATTCCCTTTGTCAATCGGTATGTTACTTTCCCGAGACTCGATCGTCGGTATCCCAATACCTCGTTCAATCTCGTTACCGGCAAGTCACTTTACTCGCATCAGTAATGCATGATCCCGTGACCGGACACTTGGTCACATTGAGCTCATTATGATGATGCATTACCGAGTGGGCCCTAAGATACCTCTCCGTCATGCGAGTGACAAATCCCATCTTGATTCGTACAACCCAATGTACACTTTCGAAGATACCCGTGGTGCACCTTTATAGCCACCCGATTCACGTTGTGATGTTTGGCACACCCAAAGCACTCCTACGGTATCCGGAGTTGCACAATCTCATGGTCTAAGAAAATGATACTTGACATTTGGAAAAGCTCTAGCAAAACGAACTACACGATCTTGTGCTATGCTTAGGATTGGGTCTTGTCCATCACATCATTCTCCTAATGATGTGATCTCTTTATCAATGACATCCAATGTCCATAGTCAGGAAACCATGACTATCTGTTGATCAACGAGCTAGTCAACTAGAGGCTCACTAGGGACATGTTATGGTCTATGTATTCACACATGTATTACGATTTCCGGATAACACAATTATAGCATGAATAATAGACAATTATCATGAACAAAGAAATATAATAATAACCATTTTATTATTGCCTCTAGGGCATATTTCCAATAGTCTCCCACTTGCACTAGAGTTAATAATGTAGTTACATTGTGATGAATCGAACACCCATAGAGTTCTGGTGTTGATAATGTTTTTCTCTAGGGAGAGGTTTAGTCAACGGATCTGC
The DNA here is from genome assembly GCA_021605145.1 of Aegilops bicornis. Lineage (NCBI taxonomy): Eukaryota > Viridiplantae > Streptophyta > Magnoliopsida > Poales > Poaceae > Aegilops > Aegilops bicornis. Next base: position 121,915,694 of record CM038669.1, read on the forward strand.
CACATTCAGATCTGTGTGCACTTTACAAATATATATGTCTCCATCTTGAACACTTTCACGAATGGAGTTGAAGCGACGCTTGATATGCCTGGTCTTCCTGTGAAACCTGGGCTCCTTGGCAAGGGCAATAGCTCGGTGTTGTCACGTAAGAGAGTCATCGGTCCCGACGCATTGGGTATGACTCCTAGGTCGGTGATGAACTCCTTCATCCAGATTGCTTCATGCGCTGCCTCCGAGGCTGCCATGTACTCCGCTTCACATGTAGATCCCGCCACGACGCTTTGCTTGCAATCGCACTACCATCGCCCCACCATTCAAAATATACACGTATCCGGTTTGTGACTTAGAGTCATCCAGATCTGTGTCGAAGCTAGCGTCGACGTAACTCTTTACGACAAGCTCTTCGTCACCTCCATATACGAGAAACATGTCCTTAGTCCTTTTCAGGTACTTCAGGATGTTCTTGACCGCTGTCCAGTGTTCCATGCCGGGATTGCTTTGGTACCTTCCTACCAAACTTACGGCAAGGTTTACATCAGGTCCGGTACATAGCATGGCATACATAATAGACCCTATGGCTGAGGCATAGGGGACGACACTCATCTTTTCTCTATCTTCTGCCGTGGTCGGGCATTGAGCCGTGCTCAATGGCACACCTTGCAATACAGGCAAGAACCCCTTCTTGGACTAATCCATATTGAACTTCTTCAATATCTTGTCAAGGTACGTACTTTGTGAAAGACAAATGAGGCATCTCGATCTATCTCTATAGATCTTGATGCCTAATATATAAGCAGCTTCTCCAAGGTCCTTCATTGAAAAACACTTGTTCAAGTAGGCCTTTATGCTTTCCAAGAATTCTATATCATTTCCCATCAACAAGTATGTCATCCACATATAATATGAGAAATGCTACAGAGCTTCCACTCACTTTCTTGTAAACACAAAGCTTCTCCGTAAGTCTGTGTAAACCCAAACGCTTTGATCATCTCATCAAATCGAATGTTCCAACTCCGAGATGCTTGCACCAGCCCATAGATTGAGCGTTGGAGCTTACACACCTTGTTAGCATTCTTAGGATCGACAAAACCTTCCGGATGCATCATATACAATTCTTCCTTAAGAAAGCCGTTAAGGAATGCCGTTTTGACGTCCATTTGCCATATCTCATAATCATAGAATGCGGCAGTTGCTAACATGATTCGGACGGACTTCAGCTTCACTACAGGTGAGAAAGTCTCATCATAGTCAACGCCTTGAACTTGTCGATAACCCTTAGCGACAAGTCGAGCCTTATAGATGGTCACATTACCATCCGCGTCTGTCTTCTTCTTAAAGATCCATTTATGGCTCGCCGATCATCGGGCAAGTCAGTCAAAGTCCACACGTCTTTTTCATACATGGATCCTATCTCAGATTTCATGGCTTCTAGCCATTTGTCGGAATCTGGGCCCGTCACCGCTTCTTCATAGTTCGAAGGTTCACCGTTGTCTAACAACATGATTTCCAAGACAGGGTTGCCGTACCACTGCAGTGCGGAACGTGTCCTCGTGGACCCACGGTTCAAGAGGAGCTTGATCCGAAGCACCTTGATCATCATCATTATCTTCCTCTCTAGTCGGGGCAGGCACCACAGGAACCTCTTCCTGAGCTGCGCTACTTCCCGTTTCAAGAGGTAGTACTTCATCAAGTTCTACTTTCCTCCCACTTACTTCTTTCGAGAGAAACTCTTTCTCCAGAAAGGACCCGTTCTTGGCAACAAAGATCTTGCCTTCGGATCTGAGGTAGAAGGTATACCCAATGGTTTCCTTAGGGTATCCTATGAAGACACATTTTTCCGATCTGGGTTCGAGCTTTTCAGGTTGAAGTTTCTTGACATAAGCATCGCATCCCCAAAGTTTTTAGAAACGACAGCTTAGGTTTCTTCCCAAACCATAATTCATACGGTGTCATCTCAACGGATTTCGACGGAGCCCTATTTAAAGTGAATGCGGCTGTCTCTAGAGCGTATCCCCAAAATGATAGCGGTAGATCGGTAAGAGACATCATAGATCGCACCATATCTAATAGAGTGCGATTACGACGTTCGGACACACTGTTACGCTGAGGTGTTCCAGGCGGCGTGAGTTGTGAAATGATTCCACATTTCCTTAAGTGCGTACCAAATTTGTGGCTTAAATATTCTCCCCCACGATCTGATCGTAAGACCTTTATTTTCCTGCCACGTTGATTCTCAACCTCACTCTGAAATTCCTTGAACTTTTCAAAGGTCTCAGACTTGTGTTTCATTAAGTAGACATATCCATATCTACTCAAGTCATCAGTGAGAGTGAGAACATAACGATATCCTCCACGAGCCTCAAGGCAAATTTGACCGCACACATCGGTATGTATGATTTCCAACAAGTTGGTTGCTCGCTCCATTGTTCCGGAGAACGAAGTCTTGGTCATTTTGCCCATAAGGCATGGTTCGCATGTGTCAAATGATTCATAATCGAGAGACTCTAAAAGTCCATCAGCATGGAGCTTCTTCATGCGCTTGACACCAATGTGACCAAGGCGGCAGTGCCACAAGTATGTGGGACTATCGTTATCAACTTTACATCTTTTGATATTCACACTATTAATATGTGTAACATTACGCTTGAGATTCATTAAGAATAAACCATTCACCAGTGGGGCATGACCATAAAACATATCTCTCATATAAATAGAACAACCATTATTCTCAGATTTAAATGAGTAGCCATCTCGAATTAAACGAGATCCTGATACAATGTTCATGCTCAAAGCTGGCACCAAATAACAATTATTGAGGTTTAAAACTAATCTCGTAGGTAAATGTAGAGGCAGCGTGCCGACGGCGATCACATCGACCTTGGAACCATTCCCGACACGCATCATCACCTCGTCCTTCGCCAGCCTCTGCTTATTCCGCAGCTCCTGCTTTGAGTTACAAATATGAGCAACCGCACCGGTATCAAATACCTGTGAGCTACTACAGTACTAGTAAGGTACACATCAATTACATGTATATCACATATACCTTTAGTGTTGCCGGCCTTCTTGTCCGCTTAAGTATTTGGGGTAGTTCCGCTTCCAAAGGACCACGTCCCTTTCAATAAAAGCACTCAGTCTCAGGCTTGGGTCCATTCTTTGGCTTCTTCCCAGCAACTGGCTTACCGGGCGCGACAACTCCCTTGCCGTCCTTCTTGAAGTTCTTCTTACCCTTACCTTTCTTAAACTTAGTGGTTTTATTCACCATCAACACTTGATGTTCCTTTTTGATCTCCACCTCCGCTGATTTCAGCATTGAATATACCTCGGGAATGGTCTTTTCCATCCCCTGCATATTGAAGTTCATCATAAAGCTCTTGTAGCTCGATGGAAGCGACTGAAGGATCTTGTCAATGATCACGTCATCCGGGAGATTAACTCCCAAATTGAGTCAAGCAGTTGTGCAACCCGGACATTTTGAGTATGTGCTCACCGACAACTATTTTCCTCCATCTTACAGCTGAAGAACTTGTCGAGACTTCATATCTCTCGACCCGGGCATGAGCTTGGAAAACCATTTTCAGCTCTTCGAACATCTCATATGCCCCGTGTTGCTCAAAATGCTTTTGGAGCCCCGGTTCTAAGCTGTAAAGCATGCCACATTGAACGAGGGAGTAATCATCAAGACAAGACCGCCAAGCGTTCATAACGCCTTGGTTCTCTCGATGGGTGCTTCACCTAGCGGTGCTTCTAGGACATAATCTTTCTTGGCAGCTATGAGGATGATCCTCGGGTTCCGACCCAGTCAGATAGTTGTTGCCATCATCTTTCAGCTTGGTTTTCTCTAGGAACGCGTTGAAGTTGAGGGCAACATTAGCGTGGGCCATTTGATCTAAAAGACATATTGTAAATATTTTATACTAAGTTCATGATAATTAAGTTCACCTAATCAAATTATTCAATGAACTCCCACTCAGATAGACATCCCTCTAGTCATCTAAGTGAAACATGATCCGAGTTAACTAGGCCGTGTCCGATCATCACGTGAGACAGACTAGTCAACATCGGTGAACATCTTCATGTTGATCGTATATTCTATATGACTCATGGTCGACCTTTCGGTCTTCTGTGTTTCGAGGCCATGTCTGTACATGCTAGGCTCGTCAAGTCAACCTAAGTGTATTGCGTGTGTAAATCTGGCTTACACCCGTTGTATTCGAACATTAGAATCTATCACACCCGATCATCACGTGGTGCTTCGAAACAACGAACCTTCGCAACGGTGCAAAGTTAGGGGGAACACTTTCTTGAAATTATTATAAGGGATCATCTTATTTACTACTGTCGTTCTAAGCAAATAAGAAGCAAAACATGATAAACATCACATGAAATCAAATAGTGACATGATATGGCCAATATCATATTGCTCCTTTGATCTCCATCTTCGGGGCGCCATGATCATCTTCGTCACCGGCATGACACCATGATCTCCATCATCATGATCTCCATCATCATGTAGTCATGAAGTTGTCACGCCAACGATTACTTCTACTTCTATGGCTAACGCGTTTAGCAATAAAGTAAAATAATTTACATGGCGTTACTCAATGACACGCAGGTCATACAAAAATAAAGACAACTCCTATGGCTCCTGCCGGTTGTCATACTCATCGACATGCAAGTCGTGATTCCTATTACAAGAACATGATCATCTCATACATCACATATATCATTCATCACATCCTTTAGCCATATCACATCATAGAGCACTTGGTGCAAAAACAAGTTAGACGTCCTCTAATTGTTGTTGCATGTTTTTACGTGGCTGTTATAGGTTTCTAGCAAGAACGATTCTTACCTACGTAAAACCACAACGTGATATGCCAATTTCTATTTACCCTTCATAAGGACCCTTTTCATCGTATCCGCTCCAACTAAAGTGGGAGAGACAGACACCCGCTAGCCACCTTATGCAACTAGTGCATGTCAGTCGGTGGAACTTGTCTCATGTAAGCGTACGTGTAAGGTAGGTCTGGGCCGCTTCATCCCACGATGCCGCCGAAGCAAGATAAGACTAGTAGTGGCAAGAAAATTGACAACATCTACGCCCACAACTGCTTTGTGTTCTACTCGTGCATAGTAACTACGCATAGACCTAGCTCATGATGCCACCGTTGGGGAACGTGGCGTAAATCAAAAATTTCTACGCATCACAAGATCAATCTATGGAGTTATCTAGCAACGAGGGGAAAAGGAGTGCATCTACATACCCTTGTAGATCATGAGCGGAAGCGTTCAAGAGAACGGGGTTGATGGAGTCGCACTGCCGTGATCCAAATCACCGATGACCGAGCGCCGAACGGACGGCACCTCCGCGTTCAACACACGCAGACGGTTGGGGAAGATGTCTCCTCCTTCTTGATCCAGCAAGGGAAAGGAGAGGTTGATGGAGATCCAACAAAGACGACGGCGTGGTGGTGGATGCAAGCAGGATCTCGGCAGGCTTCGCCAAGCTCTACGGAGAGAGGAGGAGGTGTTGGAGAGGGAGAGGAGGCGCCAGGCCAGGTGCGGCTGCCCTCCCTTCCCCCCACTATATATAGGCCCCCTGGGGGGCGCCGGCCCTAGGAGATGGGATCTCCAAGGGGGGGCGGCGGTCAAGGGGGTGGCTTGCCCCCCAAGCCAAGGGGGGCACCCCCCACACCTAGGGTTTCCTGCCCTAGGCGCAGGGGGAGGCCCAAGGGGGGCGCACCAGCCCACCAGGGGCTGGTTCCCCTCCCCACTTCAGCCCATGGGGCCCTCCGGGATAGGTGGACCCACCCGCTGGACCCCCGGGACCCTTCCGGTGGTCCCGACATACAACACCGTGACCCCGAAACTTTCCCGTTGGCGAAACTTGACTTCCTATATATAAATCTTTACCTCCCACCATTCCGGAACTCCTCGTGATGTCCGGATCTCATCCAGACTCGAACAACTTTCGGGTTACTGCATACTAATATCTCTACAACCCTAAGCGCCACCGAACCTTAAGTGTGTAGACCCTACGGGTTCGGGAGACATGCAAACATGACCGAGACGACTCTCCAGTCAATAACCAACAGCGGGATCTGGATACCCATGTTGGCTCCCACATACTCCTTGATGATCTCACCGGATGAACCACGATGTCGAGGATTCAATCAATCCCGTATTCAATTCCCTTTATCAATCGGTACGTTACTTGCCCGAGACTCGATCGTCGGTATCCCAATACCTCGTTCAATCTCGTTACCGGCAAGTCACTTTACTCGTACCGTAATGCATGATCCCGTGACCAGACACTTGGTCACATTGAGCTCATTATGATGATGCATTACCGAGTGGGCCTGAGATACCTCTCCGTCATACGGAGTGACAAATCCCGCCTTGATTCGTACAACCCAATGCAGACACTTTCGGAGATACCCGTAGTGCACCTTTATAGCCACCTAGTTACGTTGTGACGTTTGGCACACCCAAAGTACTCCTACGGTATCCGGGAGTTGCACAATCTCATGGTCTAAGGAAATGATATTTGACATTTGGAAAAGCTCTAGCAAAACGAACTACACGATCTTGTGCTATGCTTAGGATTGGGTCTTGTCCATCACATCATTCTCCTGATGATGTGATCCCGTTATCAATGACATCCAGTGCCCATAGTCAGGAAACCATGACTATCTGTTGATCAACGAGCTAGTCAACTAGAGGCTCACTAGGGACATGTTGTGGTCTATGTATTCACACATGTATTACGATATCCGGATAACACAATTATAGGATGAATAATATACAATTATCATGAACAGAGAAATATAATAATAACCATTTTATTATTGCCTCTAGGGCATATTTCCAACATGGCGAATTCGTTGTGCCTGAAGATCCAGTGCAACAAGCTTGCTTCGAGCGACGGCTCATGGCCACAGCGAAGAGCCTGCAAAGGAAGCAACATCAGCTTAAAGCTGACAGATTTGTTGGTGGACAGATGGACCAAGGTCCTGGCCACTGAAAGACATGGACCCAACCGCCCCGACGAAGGGCACACAGGGCACAACCTGCCACCCCAACCTAAGCAGGAGAACCCAAGGCACATGCCCAGACGTGAACACGCCACTACGGTCCAAAATAATACGAAGGACACAAGAAGAAGCATCCTCAAGCCTCGGCGCAATGGTCATAAGCGTCAAGTCAGGAATGCTGGTGCTAATTCCAGCAACTCCCAGTCTGGTCAACTGACAAAGAACAGCTCACACCTATCCGGCCCAAGCCACACACTCGATCAACCATGCGAAATTCATGGTACTCCTAGAAGGACGGCAAAGCATACCAATAGAGAATGTCGGATCCTCAAAACAAAACGGCTGGCCGCGTGCCAGAAACAATGAAGGGAGGCGTCTGGTCAAGAGCCCTCCCCCATAGCATAAAAGTACGGCCGATCGCCCCCGACCGCACTAACCACAAGAACTCGGTTCGCAGTACCTCCGGACATAGCAAACCAGGGGCTCCATAACACATAAAACCCCCGCAGGTGTGAAATCACAAACTACATCTCCTAAAAGATGCTAGGGGCAAAGGCCAAGTTTCTCTGGCCCATCACTCTAAACGATTGTCTTCGGATCACCAAAAAATACTACGCCAAAGAATAAATCTTGGGCACCTTCCCACCATGCGGTAATTTACCGTATGCTAACGGGATGAACCACGTTGACTCGATTCCACGTGGCAAACCACTCAGGCCAACGCCATATGGTGCAATCACACCTAAGGGCAAGGCCGAACCCCGCCCTCAGGGCGGAAATCATACAGCTGCCAGAGTAGCGAGTCGCATGCCTATCAAAATTTTGATACGACAGCCAACTATCCGGACACCAACTGAGGAGTCCGCGCTACCCAACGGTATAACGGCTGGGTTTACCAGGGTCCGATTAGGAACCTTCGGACCAACCACAAGAGGACGCTTGGCTACCTCCGAGTATTTGCCTTACAAACTAACTTTGACGCAGAACAGGATTGGTGACGTGGAATCGGCCAGGACACACAAGGAGCCCCCCCCCCCCTAAAAGAAGGCAGTCCGGATTCACTCTTGATCCACTCACAACTCCCTCCAGTCCGGCCATCACAGGTTCCGCCGAAAAACACCTCTTTTCATACTCATACATCATACTCATATGCATAGACATATCATCTTACGACAATGCGTAGACTTAAAAAACACTTACCGGCCATCGCTTTTCATCGACACCTCGTGTTACGCCCGATTATGCCAGGGGCTTCACAGTACGACAATAAAGTCCGACCACCTTCTCGGTCGCTCGGCACCCCAAACTTATAGCACTATATGCATCAGCTCCGAATCATGTCTCGGGTCATTGGTTGGGTTTGCCCGGCTCCCTTGTTTTGGTACCTTACGCCCGTTATATCGCTAAGGTAGCACAGGGAGAACTACTGCGATTGTGTCCCGGATCTGCCGGACGAGCACCTCAGTAGAGAAAGCCGAAAACCGACTGTCATGATACAGCGAGAGCTGGTCAGCTATTCGAGTGGTTGTAAAATGCTTAAAGATTTATTCTGCACAACGCCATTATAAATGCAGAGTGCGATGGATCAGTCTTCCGATCAGGCGCCAATAGAGCCCCTAGTTCGGCCTTCCGAACACCAGGGGCTGCGCCGACCATACTCGAATTCCTATGGCTAAGTGAGAGTAATAAAGCCTTATAGTCCGATTGCCTGGTTCGTGGTGAGAAACACCTCCTTAAAAGGACCCAACTATGGAATAAAGAGCGTTCAGATATATCCCGAACACCCCCGTATTCTTTTTTACGTGGGGGCAGAAGCCGACGACTGGCCAACTCTCAGGATTTACATATAATAAACAGCCGTACAGGAAGAACATATGTTCAAACAAAACAGGCAATATATAATAAAATGCCATTGTCCCATATTACGAAAAGTGGCATGAATGCCCTCAGGGAAATATAATGTCTTCGGTACATTTATCCGCCGCAAGGCGGGCTCCTTCAGTACACCTTCATAGTACAGTTCGGGCTTGCGATGCTCTTTACCCTCTGGCGGCCCCTCAGTCATCAGCTTCTCCGCGTCAAGCTTCCCCCAATGCACTTTTGCATGGGCAAACGCCATACGCGCACCCTCTATGCAGACCGATCGCTTAACAGCATCAAGCCGAGGACAGGCACCCACAATACGCTTCACGAGCCCGAAGTAACTGCTCGGAATTGGCTCCGCCGGCCACAACCGGACAATCAAGTCCTTCATGGCTAGTTCGATTACTTTGATGCGATTCGACCAGCTGCTTCAGCTGATCGATAAAGGGCACCGGATAGTTCGGTGCCAAATACTGCGACCAGAAATCCCTCTCCGCAGACTTCTTCTCCTCGGTTCGGTAGAATAGGGCGGCATCTGATATGCTGCGTGGAAGATCCGCAAACCCCCTGGAAAAATAAGAATTCAGCTTACTGCCTAGAATTCCTCCCATTATCATGAACAAATGGCTAAGAATACAGAAGGCCTTACTAGCCGCAACTTTCCGGGCCTCTTGAATGTCCCGTACAGCACCTCGGGCTTCTTTCCGGGCGTCTTCCGCGGCTTGGAGCGCTTGGGCGAGTTTGGCTTCTTTCCCTATTAGACTCTGCTCCAAGCCCTCGCTTTTCTTCACAGCCTCCTGGAGCTCCCGCTCATCTGCGACAACCCTGGCCTCGTGTTTTTCACGAAGTGCCTGTTCGGCGGCAGCCTTCTTGTTGGCATCATCCACAGCCTTCTTCAGTGCCTCATATTCGGCACTCTCTCCTAGGGCATACAACACAAATACTTTTCAATAAGCACAATTACTTATTTGTGCCTAATGCAAGACAATGCTTCAACATACCTTGTTTATCTTCTAATTGCTTCCTCACGCGGCCAAGTTCTTCCTCGGCCCGTTCCAGGCTCCGCTTCAGTTCGAACACTTCCGCATTATGAGCGGCCGTCTTCTCCACAGACGTCTGTATTCAAACAAAGAGGTACACGACATTAACATAAGTTCCCACGACAAGAGAGGACTTGATCCCCTGCCCGGCTCCCTCTCCTTCGCCGGACAGTATATCAGGGGCTACTACTCATATTATGACGATTCCTCAAAGGTTTCTTGGGAAACATACCTCAAAGGCCTTTATAAGGCCAAGGCAGGACTAGTTCAGCCCGCTCTGGGCGGACTGAATCTTTTCAACCACTGCACCCATAAGGGTCCGATGTTCATCGACGATAGGCACGTTCTTTAACGTTGTCGATAGACCGTCTGGCAGCTCTGCCCGAACAGAGGTTGCCGGCGGAGTAGGCAGGCCTCCCACCATTGAAGGTGGCTGCTCGCCCGATCCGGGAGCCTTAGAGGTCTCCCGGACCTTGTCCGGCTGTGGGCCGAACCCAAGATCGCCCCCGCTGACGGCACACTCCGGGGCCATCGCTCCCGTGTGTCCGGCTCCAGTGATATGCCCCCCCTGGTCCGAGCCCCATTGAGACGACACCTCAGTGTCGCGCCGGGACTTTGGGGAAGGGGCCTCTGGAGGCGTCTTACTTGCCAAGGCGTCAGAGCTCAGTGAATCCTCGGATGAGGACTGGCCGGCGCGAGACATTGCCGGACTGTGCAAAATATAGCAACAGTTAAAACTACTATACCCAAAAACAATCCCGGACGCGTATGCGTGTTCGGATTTTGTACACTTACGACTTCTCCAGGGGCTGGGCCCTGGGATCCCACTCCGGGCTGCTATCGGCAGCCATGGTGGATGCCTCTGGGAGGGAACCTTTTCTCCTCTTAGGCGATTCGGCCCCTAGGGACGAGGAAGCTACACGCTTCTTCCCACCTTCAGAGTGAGGCTCGTCCTCCTCTGCTTCTTCCTCTTCGTCTTCCGAAGAAGGAGCGTCGCTTGAGTCTTCGAAATTTGCGTCCGCCTCAAGGTGACGGAGGCCACTCCGGGTCTTCTTGACCTTCTTGGAGGCCTCCTTCTTTGGCGCCTCGTAAGGCGCGGGGACCGAGATCTTTCGAGAAGAGGTCCGGCCGGTTCCTCCGACAGCAGGGGCGGACAATGTATCCGCTCCACTTTCTTTATCCATCCACGAGGTCACGATGAAACATGATTAGGATGTCTCCCTCATGACATGCCACCAAGCATGAATAGACAGAGCTTGGCTGTGACTTACCGAGCTTGGAGAATGGGATAACTGATACCCACGGTCCTCGGTGGGGCTCGGCCATGATTTGCCGGACTTAAAGAGCACCTTCCAGATATCCTTGTGGGAGGAATCATAAAGCTCCCGAAGGGTTTGGTGCTCGGCTGGGTCGAACTCCCACAGAGTACAAGCTCGGCGCTGACAGGGGAGAACCAGGCGAACTAGCATCACCTGGAATACATCCACAAGTTTGACGTCCCTATCGACCACACCCCGAAGGCGCGTGCGGAAGCGATGTGACTCATCGGACAAGGACCAGTTCGGGCCCTTCTCGGGCCAGGATGTGAGCCACAGCGGAGCTCCGGATCTGAACTCTGGAGCGGCCGCCCACTTTTTGCCGCATGGTTCGGTGATATCGAACCAGTGATGCTGCCACTTCTTGACGGAGTCGTTGAAAGTGCCTTTCGGCCAAACAGCCTTTGGCATCTTGCTCACCATGGCGCCGCCGCACTCGGCGTGTTCGCCACTCACCACCTTGGGCTTCACATTAAAAATCTTTAGCCACAGGCCGAAGTGAGGTGAGATCCGAAGAAAAGCCTCGCAGACGATGATGAATGTTGAGATATTGAGGAAGGAGTTGGGGGAAAGATCAAGAAAATCAATCCCGTAGTAATACATGACTCCCCGAACAAATGTGTGCAGGGGAAACCCAAGCCCGCGGACAAAATGGGGAAGGAACACGACTCTCTCGTGAGGTTCCGGAATGGGGACGACCTGTCCCACCAGAGGGAGATGGTGGCCGATCTTCTGGGCTAGATACCCGGCGTCCCGGAGCTTCTTGATATCCTTCTCCCGGACAGTAGAGGCCATCCATCTGCCTCCTGCTCCGGATCCGGACATCTTTGGAAAGCCACTCTTTGGTGGAAAAGAAGAAGTGCTTGGGTGTTAGGGCTCGGAAAGAGGGGAATGAGCTAGCAAAAGGAGAAAGGCGTGGGTAAAGAGAAAGAGGCCTTGTCTCTTTATAGGGGCGGTAAGTGCTTTTTGCGCCTCCCCACTTGCCTGGAGGAACCCGTTTGCCTCCCGCTCGCCGCGATTAGCGGTGCGGTTGGATTACCCATACCCGTATTAATGAGAATCCCGTGATAAGGGGACACGATCTCTGCTTTGACAAGACGTGTCAAGGAAAACGCCTCGCAATATGCGCTGTGGCTGGCTACGGGAAAATGGTTCGAATAACGACCCGACCGTAATGACACGTCGCATTGTCTAAAAAGTTGTCAGCAGATTGCATTTGTGAAATACCATTCTCTCTACGGTGGCATGTGAATATCATTGTGTGGATCCGGACACGGTTCAAATGTTCGATAATTATCTTGGAGTATTCGGAGGAGGAACCCGCCCTGCAATGCCGAAGACAAGACTGCGTGCCGGACTCATCGTCATTGAGGCCTGGTTCGAGGCTACCGAGGAGTCCTGGATTAGGGGTATCCGGACAGCGGACTGTGTACAACGTCCGAACTATTGAAGCGTGAAGATACAAGACTCAAGACTTCGGCCCGTTTCCGGATGGGATTTTCCTTGGCGTGGAAGGCAAGCTTGGCGATCCGGATATTATATTTCCTTCTTTGTGACCGACTCCATGTAAACCCTAGCCCTCTCCAGTGTCTATATAAACCGGAGATGTTGGTCCTTAGAAGGCCGATCACAATTACAATCATACCATCATAGGCTAGCTCTTGGGGTTTAGCCTCCACGATCTCGTGGTAGATCTACTCTTGTACTACCCATATCATCAATATTAATCAAGCATGAAGTAGGGTTTTACCTCCATCGATAGGTCCCGAACTTGGGTAAACATCTGTGTCCCTTGCTTCCTGTTACCATCGGCCTTGATGCACAGATCGGGACCCCCTACCCGAGATCCGCCGGTTTTGACACCGACAGTGATGAAAAAGGGTTTCCCTTTATCTTTGAAGGTAAAAGCATTGGCATAGTATAGGCTATGCGATGATATTGGATCATGGAATTGGAATCATTTGAAATTGGAGTTCCACCATAAATTTTATCCTATGCATCTAGTTCATCGTGATCGGAATTATATATATAATTTTTGGCCTCGTGAAGGAGAAAGTATCGCTCTAGCTTGGGGGAGGCTTAAGTCAATGTTATATTCATGCCCCAATCATGATCTCTCAAGAGAAATTATTATTCAGAACTTTTATGCTCGGCTTTCTCGTAATGATCAAACCATGCTGGATACTTCTTGTGCTAGTTCTCTTATGAAGAAAACTATTGAATTCCGGTGGGATCTTTTGGAAAGAATTAAATGCAACTATGAAGGTTGGGAACTCGACGAAGGTAAAGAGTCAGGTATAAAGCTTAAGTATTATTGTGTTAAATCTTTTATGGATACCGATGCTTTTCACAAGTTTAGCACTAAATATGGACTTGACTCTGAGATAGTAGCCTCCTTTTGTGAATCATTTGCTACTCATGTTGAACTCCCTAAAGAGAAGTGGTTTAAATATCACCCACATATTAAAGATGAAACTAAAGAACCAGTACCAGTTAAAGAAGAAACTTTACTTTATAATGTTGATCCAGTTGTTCCTACTGCTTATATTGAGAAACCCCCTTTTCCTGTAAGGATAAAGGAACATGCTAAAGTTCAATTTTGGTTAACAAAAGCTATGTTAGAACACCTAAACCTGATGAACAAATTAGAGTTGAACCTAATATTGCTATGGTTAAAGATCTCTTAGAAAAAGATGTGGATGGGCATGTTATCTACTTCTGTGCAGAAGCTGCTAGAATTGCTAAACCCGTAAAAGGATAAAAACAGACCAGTTGTTGGCCTGCCTGTCATTTCAGTTAAATAGGAGATCACTGTTATCATGGTTTATGTGACATGGGTGCTAGTGTGAGTGCTATTCCTTACAAGTTATATCAAGAAATTAGAGAAGACATAGCACCTACAGAGTTAGAAGACATAGATGTTACTATTAAACTTGCAAATAGAGACACCATATCACCTTGTGGGATTATTAGAGATGTTGAAGTCTTGTGTCGGAAAGTAAAATACCCTACCGATTTTCTTGTTCTTGGTTCCCCACAAGATGACTTCTGTCCCATTATCTTTGGTCGACCTTTCTTGAACACAGTTAATGCTAAGATAGATTGCCAGAAACAAACTGTGGGTGTTAGCTTTGGTGATGAGTCTCATGAGTTTAATTTTTCCAAGTTTAGTAGAAATCATCATGAAAAAGAATTGCCTAGTAAGGATGAATTAATTGGTCTTGCTTCTATTGCGGTGCCACCTACTGATCCTTTAGAACAATACTTGCTAGACCATGAAAATGATTTACATATGCATGAAAGAAATGAAATAGATAATATTTTCTTTGAACAACGTCCTCTACTTAAACACAATTTGCCTATTGAAACTCTAGGAGGTCCTCCTCCACCTAATGGTGACCCTGTGTTTGAATTAAAACAATTGCCAGACACTTTGAAATATGCTTATCTTGATGAAAAGGAAATATATCATGTTATTACCAGTGCTAACCTTTCAAAACATGAAGAAGAAAGATTATTGAAAGTTCTAAGGAAGCACCGAGCTGCTATTGGATATACTCTTGACGATTTAAAGGGCATTAGTCCCACTCTATGTCAGCACAAAATTAATATGGAACCTGATGCTAAACCCGTTGTTGATCACCAACGTCGGTTAAATCCGAAGATGAAAGAGGTGGTAAGAACAGAAATATTAAAACTTCTGGAAGCAGGTATAATCTATCCTGTAGCTGATAGTAGATGGGTAAGTCTTGTTCATTGTGTCCCTAAGAAAGGAGGTGTAATTGTTGTTCCTAATGATAAGAATGAGCTTATTCCACAAAGAATTGTTACATGATATAGAATGGTAATTGACTTCAGGAAATTAAATAAAACTACAAGAAAAGATCACCTTTTATTGATCAAATGCTTGAAAGATTATCTAAGCACACACACTTTTGCTTCCTTGATGGATATTCTGGCTTTTCACAAATACATGTCTCTCAAACTGATCAAGAAAAGACTACTTTTACTTGTCCTTTTGGAACCTATGCTTATAGATGTATGCCTTTTGGTTTATGTAATGCACCTGCTACCTTTCAAAGATGCATGATGGCTATATTCTCTAACTTCTGTGAAAAAATTGTTGAGGTTTTCATGGATGCCTTTTCTGTTTATGGGAAGTCTTTTAATGATTGTTTAAGCAATCTTGATCGAGTTTTGCAGAGATGTGAACAAACTAATCTCGTCCTGAATTGGGAGAAGTGCCACTTTATGGTTAATGAAGGCATTGTCTTGGGTCATAAAATTTTTGAAAAAGGTATTGAAGTGGATCAAGCTAAGGTTGAAGCAATTGAGAAAATGCCATGTCCCAAGGACATAAAAGGTATTCGTAGTTTCCTAGGTCACACTGGTTTCTATAGGAGGTTTATCAAAGACTTTTCTCAAATTTCTAGGCCTCTCACTAATATTTTGCAAAAGGATATCTGTCGGTGTCAAAACCGGCGGATCTCGGGTAGGGGGTCCCGAACTGTGCGTCTAGGCGGATGGTAACAGGAGACAAGGGACATGATGTTTTTACCCAGGTTCGGGCCCTCTCGATGGAGGTAAAACCCTACTCTGCTTGATTAATATTGATGATATGGGTAGTACAAGAGTAGATCTACCACGAGATCGTAGAGGCTAAACCCTAGAAGCTAGCCTATGGTATGATTGTTTTTTTAGATCCCTCACGGACTAAAACCCTCCGGTTTATATAGACACCAAAGAGGGCTAGGGTTACACAGAGTTGGTTACAATGGGAGGAGATCTACATATCCGTATCGCCAAACTTTCCTTCCACGCCAAGGAAAGTCCCATCCGGACATGGGACGAAATGTTCAATCTTGTATCTTCGTAGTCCAGGAATCTGGCCAAAGGTTATAGTCCGGCCATCCGGACACCCCCTAATCCAGGACTCCCTCAGTAGCCCCTGAACCAGGCTTCAATGACGACGAGTCCGGTGCGCAAATTGTCTTCGGCATTGCAAGGCGGGTTCCTCCTCCGAATACTTCATAGAAGATTTTGAACACAAGGATAGTGTCCGGCTCTGCAAAATAAGTTCCACATACCACCGTAGAGAGAATAATATTTACACAAATCCGATCTGCTGACGTATTCCGCAGCGTGACATCACACCATGGCCAAGCCTTTATTCAAATCGTTTTTACTATCCCACCTCAGCGCACTTAGCGAGGCAGTTTCCTTGGCATGTCTTGTCGAAGCAGAGATCGTGTCCCCCTTATTCCGGGATTCTCATCTATATGGGCGTAGGTAACCCAACCGTGCCATTAATTACGGCGCTTGGGAGATAAGCGAGTTTTACCAGGCGGGTGGGGACGTGCAGTCTCGTCCACCCATATAAGGGGATAAGGATCCACCTTTTTCATCTACGCCTTCTTCCTCCTCTGCTTATCCATTTTCACAAGACTTTCGAGCTCCAAATGCCCAAGTCCGCACATCACACCTCAACCTTCTCCGGAATGTCCGGAGCGGGAGGCAAGTGGATGGTCTCCTCCGTCACGGAGGGACACATCAAGAAGCTGAGGAAGGCCGGATACTTGTCCAATGACATCGCGCACCAGCTCCCAGACAAGGGGCAGCTCATCCCCACCCCCAGGCCCCATGAGAGGGTGTTGTTCCTCACCCATTTCCTCCATGAACTAGGCTTCCCGCTTCACCCATTTGTCCGGGGGCTCATGTTCTACTACGGCCTGGATTTCCACGATCTGGCCCCGAACTTCATCCTCAACATCTCGGCGTTCATCCTCGTGTGCGAGGCCTTCCTCTGCATCCAGCCCCACTTCGGCTTATGGCTGAAGACCTTCAATGTCAAGCCGAAGGTAGTGGGCGGCCGCCAAGCGGAGTGCGGAGGTGCCATGGTGGGCAAGATGCCCAACGTCCTATGGCTCGAGGGTTCCTTCGTAGAGACCATAAAGGGGTGGCAATCGGGGTGGTTCTACATCACCGAGCCGCGTGACCCTAAATGGGTAGCGGCCCCCGAATTCCGATCTGGCATCCCTACACGGCTCACCTCCTGGAAAGAGATGGGCCTGTCATGGGGTAATTCAGAAGAGCTGATCGGACTCCAAACCTGCGTCCAAAACCTGGTGAACAAGAAGCTCAAACTTGTCAACATAGTCCAGGTCATGCTCATCCGCCGGATCCTCCCGTGCCAACAACGGGCTTTCAGCTTGTGGGAGTTTGATCCGGCACAGCACCGAACCCTGAGCAGGCTCTTCGACACTACGTACGAAGACGCCTGGAAGGTGCTGTTCAAGGGCGCCGAGGCTCCCGCATCCGCTACCGAGGATCACGGATTCAAGGCAAAGATCAAGCCAACGCGGTAAGCTATTTTACCCTTCACGGGATACTTGTTTTTCATAGTTTGACTCTATGCGGGATCTAAACTCCCTTTCCTTTGACAGGATTGGCAGAAGACGTCCGGGCAGATCGACTGTCCGGTTCCCTTGCTAGAAGACCCAGCGGACGCCCACTTGACGGGGCTGCTGGTTCTGGCACCTTATGTGGTGCCGGAGAAAAAGGCCAAGAAGAAGGCCACGGGAACTTGAAAGAGTTCCCGACGCCTGGTGGTGTCGGACTCATCGTCCGATGACTCAGAGGCGGACTCCTCCCGCGAAAACGAGGAGGAGGAAAAAGAGGTCTCTCCTCCAGCGGGGGGAGAGAAGAAAAGGAAGGCCGCTCCAACTGGGGGGCCGGAGGGTCCAAGAAGGGAAGGACCCTTCCTCCAGACTACTCCACCAACGCCGACGACGGCGAAGAGGAGTGGCCATCCAGGGCCAAGCCCCTGGCAAAATCGTAAGTATCCGGATACCAGAATAACTCATGGCGTTCCTTTGTTGCACAGTATTTTCTGACACCGAATATAATTATGCAGTCCGCCCCGAGCCCAGGTCAGCGTGTCGTCGAGCGGCTCCTTAAGCTCGTCGGATGTGAATAGCACTTCACTTCCGGCCGCCTCCTCCCCTCGCGCTGTGGATGATGCCGAGGTGGAGTCCCAAAATGGTCCAAGCCAGGAGGAGGTGGTCCTGGAGGCGCCGCAAGGCGACCTCCTGGACTGCAGGCACAAAGGGGACAAAACCCCCAAGGGCTCCAAGTCCGGCCCTGGGCCGGACACCGCCCCGGAACCTTTAGTGGTTCCGGAGTCCGCCAGGTGCCCCCCTAGTAAGAAGGGCAAGCCTACGACGCCGGTGACCTCCGTCCAACTGGAGGAACCGGATAATCTGCTGGAGGTGCTTAACGGCACCTCCATCGACGAGGAGCACCGCACTATTATGAGTGTGGTGATCCAGAAGGTTCAGTCCGCCAAGAGCGGGCTGACTGAAGCCTGTGCCAGCCTTCTAAGAGGCTTTGAGGTATGTATTTAAGATATGTAAAAATATTACCGCATAGACAGGAGTCTAACATAAGTATGTCAATATGGGAATGCAGGCTGCACTGCTGACCTCTGCTATACTGACTGTGGAGGTCGATGCATTGAAGCAGAGCCTCGAGCTGTCCGAGAACGAGCTCGGCCTTGCCAAGAAGCAGCTCGAGGATAAGGAAGGTAAGTAATACCTTATGTAAGTATATAAAAAAGATGTGGTTGAAAAAAATGACAGTACCAACATGAGTATTACAGGGGCCACAACCGAGGTGGCGACCCTGATGAAAGCGTTGTCCAAGGCCGAAGACAATGCGGCCGTGGAACGCGCCGAGCGAGAAAAGCAGGAGGCGCGGGTGGCGGAGGTGCAGCAAGAGCTCCAGGATCTCGTGAAAAAACATGAGAGCTTGGAGCTTGACTCAAAGAATCGAGAGTCTGAGCTTGCCTCGGCTCTTGAGAGCGCCAAATCTGCTAAGGCCGAAGCCCAAAAGGCCCTCCAGTAAATTGAAGCGATGAAGAAGATAGCGGCGGGTAAGGCATTCTTTATGCAAAGCAAGCATGTGAAAGTGAATTACTTGTTACTTACCCGAGTCCGGAGCTCTCCAGAAGCATTCGTAGATCTACCCTGCAGTGTGTCTGACGCTGCCGCCTACTACCGGGCCGAGGAGGGGAGCTCGACGGAGAAGGTGTTCTGTCTCGGATGTCGAGGCGGACACCTGATGCCCTTGAGCGACCAGCTGGAGCAACTGGTCGAGCTCCACAAGGTGGCCGAACAGGCCATGAAGGGACTTATAGTCCTGCTGCCTGGGGAGGTCATGCCTGGGAGCTATTTTGGGCTGGTGAGGCGGCTGGCGGATGCCTGTCCACGGCTTGAAGTCATCAAGCGCTCCGTATGCATCGAAGGCGCCCGTAGGGCCCTTGCCCGTGCTAAAGTGCACTGGGGCAAGATGGATTCTGAGAAGCTGGTGATGGGTGGGCCACCGCAGGGCAAGGAGCATCGTAAGCCCGAGATGTATTATGAGGGCGTCCTGAAGGGTGCCCGCCTTGTGGCTGATGAATGTTCCAAAGATGTTTTTTTTTAGTAAACTCACATTTGTGATCCTGTATGCTGAAAATTTGTTCATATGCGCTAAGCAACGCTTTTGAATTTAAAATATTACCTTCTGTGCGGCCGTTTATTAAATTTGAGAGATGGCGAGTCATCAGCTTCTGCTCCCGTGCCACGAGTGCTGGGGTGATCGGGATAATCTTGAGCGCTCTTTTTCCCATTCTTGGGTCCTTCGAGGGAGGCGCTCAACACAACGAACAAGGCAATCGGACTATAATGCTTGAACACTCTCACTTAGCCATAGAATTCTATAATTTTAAATTTAGGCGAAGCCCCTTGTATTCGGAAGACCGAGTTCGGGGCACTATCCACTCCTAGGCCGGACAAAGCCGACTCCTCGCTCTAAGCGGCATAAGTCTTTAGGGACTCGAAAATCTCTCGAACAGCGACCAGCTCTCGCCCTATCATGACGGTCAGTTTTGGCTTTCTCCACTGAGGTGCTTAGCCCAGCTCTCATGGGCACAATCGCAGGTTCTCCCAAATACCTTAGCTGATATAACAGAACGTAAGGTACCAAAACATGGGAGCTGGGCAAACCCTGCTATTGACCCAAGACATGATTCGGAGCCGATGTATATAATGCTATAAGTTCGGGGTGCCGCACTCATGAGAGTGTTCGGACTTCTCACACCATATTCTGGGGTATGTAAGCCCCTGGTGTATTGGCCGTACCAAAGTGTACGGTTGCATAATGTCATAACTGAACATATTTTCATAAAAAAGGAATGCAATAATAGACAAAAGCTATGTATTATTTATTCGATAAGTCTGTGGTAAAAGCAGAACGATACAAATAGTGCGATAAGCAAGAGATGGGACTATTTGACATGTCCCCCTCCATGGGCGAGCTGCGGGATGATATGTGAAACAAGTATCTTTGCTCGTTATAGAGACCACTGGACACTCGGCGTAGCTTTACGCCTCCTGGCTGTTGCATGGTGTGTTCGGCGATTGTATTGCGGACGGGCCTTCGAAAGTGGAGTCCCGAAAGTAAGAAAAAAAAGAGTGACAAAATCGGGAGCCCCTGGTGCGGTTGAGCCGCATTTTGGGCATGCCATGGTCGTGCCCCCCCCCCCTATGCCCATGGTATTTCCAGAGCGTAGTTATGCACGCGTAGTACTGGTTTCGCAATTTCGTGAGGGTTGGGGGTGGGGCCGCATTACTCTGCGATGCTCGGAACGTGCCAGGCGGTCTTGTTGTAGGTTACTATGGGCGCGCTTGACGGTGTCCGGACGTTTAATAGCCGGACTCGAGAATTGCCTTGGGAGGCTGCTTTGTACCTCCGCCGCGAGGGCCGCCATATGCTCCTCTGTTTGGAGAGAGCGTTCGGTGTTTCCATTGACCGTAATGACTCCTCGAGGGCCTGGCATCTTGATCTTGAGGTATGCGTAGTGCAGCACCGTATTGAACTTTGCAAATGCGGTTCGTCCGAGCAGTGCGTGATAGCCATCATGCGAACGGGACTATGTCGAAGATTAACTCCTCGCTTCGAAATTATCCGGGATCCAAGACCACCTCAAGTGTAATCGAGCACATGCAGTTGGCCTCTACACCTGGTATGATGCCTTTAAAGGTCGCCTTTGTGGGTTTAATCCTTGAGGGATCTATGCCCATTTTTCGACCGTATCTTGATAAAGCAGGTTCGAGTTGCCGCCATTCCATAAGGACTCTCTTGAGGTGAAATCCGTCAATGATTGGGTCTAGAACCAATGCGGCGAATCCGCTCATGGCGGATGCTAGTGGGTGGTCCTTCGATCAAAAGTGATCGGGAAGGAGGACCATGGGTTGAACTTTGGGGCGATGGCTCCAACGCATATCGCCCTCGACCGCACGCTTCCGCTCCCTTTTGGGTATGTGGGTTGCGTATATCATGTTCACCGTCTGCACTTGTGGGGGAACCCTTACATCCCCTATTGTTCGGCGGGGCTCCTCCTCGTCATCGCTATGCAGCCCCTTGTCATTGTTTTCGCATTTAACTTGCTCGTGAACACCCAACAATCCCTGTTGGTGTGGTTGGCTGGTTTTTCGAAGTGCCGTGTATCCGCACGAGCGATCGAGTATTCGGTCCAAACTGGGCGGGCCGGAGTATTTCTTTTGAATGGCTTTTTCTGCTGACCGGGTTTAGAGCCTCTGAATCCGGCATTAACTGCCATATCCTCAGCATTATCGCCGTTAATGCGGCGCTTGTGCTTGTTGCGACGTGACCTGCCATTGATGTCCTTGGTATCCGAATTACCAGGACTCTTGGTCAGGTTATCACTCTGAAGCTAGCCAATTTGTCTTCTCCAGCATAAGCGGGTCATTAGTGTTGTGAGGGCTGCCATGGATTTGGCTTTTCTTGTCCTAAGTGCGGGCAAGCCATTCGTCACCGGATGTTATGTTTGAAGGCTGCGAGGGCCTCTGCATCCGAGACGGTCGACTATTTGATTTTTCTTAGTTAGGAACCGTGTCCGAATTGTCGGCCGATTCCTCTGGCTGCTGAATTATGTGGCTTAGGTCATTGGCGTCTGGTGATCGCATTATAGGTGCCACTGAAATTGTCGAGGAATGCGGCTTCCAGGTCCTCCCAACAACCAATTGACTCTGTGGCAAGCTGTTAAGCCAATGCCGAGCTGGTCCTTTAAGCTTGAGTGGGAGGTATTTGATGGCGTGTAGATCGTCCTTTGCGGGCCATGTGGATATGAAGGAGATAATCCTCGATCCATACCGCAGATCTGTTGTGCCATCGTATGATTCGATGTTTACGGGTTTGAAACCCTCGAGATTTGATGATCCATTACTTCATCATGAAGCATAGTGGGTGTCTTGGCGCCTCTGATCTTGGGCTATATCACGGCGTAGCTCAAATGAGCTTTGTCTCTTTGTGTTCGCCCGGCCGGAATTGCCATATCCGCCATGGCCGGTTGTAAATCACGCGTAATGGCGCCCATGCGATCCGTAGATCGATCTTGTTTGCCTTGCCTTGTCCTCCAATATATCTCGCAGGTCTGGCGCATTTCCTCATGCCTTGGTATTCTTTGAGCGACGCCGGGGTGCGGCTTGAGTGGAGGGCCAAGAGGCCTCTCTGTCGCGGCCACGAGGTGGCCGGTCGGCCGCGTCGTGCGCTGGTGATGTTGGTTTATGTGCTTCCTCCTCTAATTGGGGTAGCAGCCTGCGCTTTGGGCAGCTCTTGGAGGGGCGTTCGAGTTCGTACTCTTCGGCCGCAAAGACTTCAGTCCATCTGTCGGCTAGCAAGTCTTGGTCAGCTCTAAGTTGTTGCTGTTTTTTCTTGAGGCTGCTCGCCGTGGCCATAAGCCTGCGTTTGAAACGCTCTTGTTCGACGGGATCCTCAGGCACGACAAATCATCGTCGTCGAGGCTTGCCTCGTCTTCGGAGGGAGGCATGTAATTATCGTCCTCTACCTCTCTGTCTGCCGCTCTCTCATGAGGGCTGGCTTCTCCATCCTCTTGTGCTGAATCCTGCTGGAGGGGGTTGTCTTCGACACTGTCCGGGGTGTTATTATCTCCCGTGCCGGAATCGCTGTTTTTGGTGTGGCGGGATTTAGAGCGGCGCCGCTGACGCCGGCGCTTAGGCTGCTTCTTGGAGGGGTCATCCTCCGTTGTTCCATTGCCATTCCCTTCTTTTGGGGTGTCCACCATGTATATGTCGTATGACGAAGTGGCCTTCCGATTGCCTCAGAGGTGCTGGTTCTTGGTAAATCTCTGCATCGGCGTCCATACCGTCGATGTCTTCAGAGTCGAAGTCGAGCATGTCGGTTAAGTCATCGATAGTGGCTACGAAGTGGGTGGTGGGTGGGCTTTGAATTTCTTCATCGTCCGCATCTCAACCTTGCTGACCATAGTCCGGCCAGGGCTCTCCTGATAAAGAGAGTGACTTTAGCGAATTCAGGATGTCACCGAAGGGCGAGTGTTGAAAGATGTCCGTGGTGGCAAACTCCATGATCGGCGCCCAATCGGATTCGATTGGCAGGGGCGCGGAAGGTTCGGAGTCCGGAGAGGAGTCCGACACCTTGGAGTCACGAAGCTCGCATAAGGACAAGGCTGGTGTTGGCTCGATCGCCGTAGAGATTGCAGCCCCGAGGCGGTGTCCGACCACCCGTCCTCGATCGGCGCGGTCGACTCTGAGCTAAGGGTCGGAGCGGACATCGGTGCGGCTGCAGGGCCTTTGTTTGGCGGCGAGCTAGATCATGCCCATCGTGATGGCGGCGGTAGCGCTTGGCGTAGCTCGAACCGTCGAAGATCAAGTCTCCGCGGACGTCGGCCGTGTAGTTCAAACTTCCAAATCTGACCTGATGGCGGGCGTAGCTTTTCGATCGGCTCCGGATGGCCAAGCGGGTTGTCCGCGGTGCAAAGCCGCCGAATACGAAGATCCTGCGGGAGAAAAGTCTCACCACCTGGACCGCGTCGTTGTTGATGATCGGAGGAGCCATCGGGCCTAAAGATGACGACGTAGGAACTCTCAATGAAAGCACCAATGTCGGTGTCAAAACCGGCGGATCTCGGGTAGGGGTCCCGAACTGTGCGTCTAGGCGGATGGTAACGGGAGACAAGGGACACGATGTTTTTACCCAGATTCGGGCCCTCTCGATGGAGGTAAAACCCTACTCACCGCTTGATTAATATTGATGATATGGGTAGTACAAGAGTAGATCTACCACGAGATCGAGAGAGGCTAAACCCTAGAAGCTAGCCTATGGTATGATTGTTGTTAGTCTCTGGGACTAAAACCCTCCGGTTTATATAGACACCGGAGGGCTAGGGTTACACAGAGTTGGTTACAATGGGAGGAGATCTACATATCCGTATCGCCAAGCTTGCCTTCCACGCCAAGGAAAGTCCCATCCGGACACGGGACAAAGTCTTCAATCTTGTATCTTCATAGTCCAGGAATCCGGCCAAAGGTTATAGTCCGGCCATCCGGACACCCCCTAATCCAGGACTCCCTCAATATCCCTTTTGTTTTTGATGATGATTGTTTAGAAGCCTTTGAAACACTCAAGAAAGCTTTAATCTCTGCACCTATTGTTCAACCACCTGATTGGAACTTGCCTTTTGAAATTATGTGTGATGCTAGTGATTATGTTGTAGGTGTTGTTCTAGAACAAAGAGTTGATAAGAAATTGAATTTTATTCATTATGCTAGTAAAACTCTAGACAGTGCTCAAAGAAATTATGCCACTACTGAAAAAGAATTCTTAGCAGTGGTGTTTGCTTGTGATAAATTTAGATCTTATATTGTTGATTCCAAAATAACTATTCACACAGACCATGCTGCTATTAAATATCTTATGGACAAGAAAGATGCTAAACCTAGACTTATTCGTTGGGTTCTCTTGTTACAAGAATTTGATTTGCATATTATTGATAGAAAAGGAGCTGAGAACCCAGTAGCTGATAACCTGTCTAGGCTAGAAAATGTGCTTGATGACCCACTTCCTATTGATGATAGTTTTCCTGATGAGCAGCTGGCTGCAATAAATGTTGATAGTAGTACTCCTTGGTATGCTGACTATGCTAATTACATTGTTGCTAAATATTTACCACCTACCTTTACTTACCAACAAAAGAAAAAATTCTTCTATGATTTAAGACATTACTTTTGGGATGACCCACATCTTTATAAAGAAGGAGTAGATGGTATTATTAGACGTTGTGTACCTGAGCATGAACAGGGACAAATCCTACGGAAATATCACTCCAAACCATATGGAGGGCATCATGCTGGAGATAGAACTGCTCAAAGGTATTGCAATCTGGATTTTATTGGCCTACTCTCTTCAAGGATGCTCGTAAGTATGTCTTGATACGTCTTCAATGTATCTATAATTTATGAAGTATTCATGCTATTATATTATCTGTTTTGGATGTTTATGGGCTTTACTAAACACTTATATATTATTTTTGGGACTAACCTATTAACCGGAGGCCCAACCCAAACTGATGTTTTCTTGCCTATTTTAGTGTTTCGAAGAAAAGGAATATCAAACTGAGTCCAAACGGAATGAAACCTTCGGGAGAGTTATTTTTGGAACGGAAGCAATCCAGGAGACTTGGAGTAGACGTCAGGGAAGCTTCGAGGAAGCCACGAGGCAGGGAGGCGCACCCTACCCCCCTGGGCGCGCCCCCCACCCTCATGGGCCCCTCATGGCTCCCCTGGCCGAGTTCTTTCGCCTATATATGTCCATATACCCTAAAAACATCGGGGAGCACAATAGATCGGGAGTTCCGCTGCCGCAAGCCTCTGTAGCCACCAAAAACCAATCGGGACCTGTTAAGCACCACGGAGGGGGGATCCCTCACCGGTGGCCATGTTCATCATCCTGGCGTTCTCCATGACGAGGAGGGAGTAGTTCACCCTCGGGGCTGAGGGTATGTACCAGTAGCTATGTGTTTGATCTCTCTCTCTCTCTCTCTCTCTCTCTCGTATACTTGAGGTGGTACGATCTTGATGTATCGCGAGCTTTGCTATTATAGTTGGATCTTATGATGTTTCTCCCCCTCTACTCTCTTGTAATGGATTGAGTTTTCCCTTTGAAGTTATCTTATAGGATTGAGTCTTTAAGGATTTGAGAACACTTGATGTATGTCTTGCATGTGCTTATCTGTGGTGACAATGGTATATTCACGTGATCTACTTGATGTATGTTTTGGTGATCAACTTGTGAGTTCCATAACATTGTGAACTTATGCATAGGGGTTGGCACACGTTTTCGTCTTGACTCTCTGGTAGAAACTTTGGGGCACTCTTTGAAGTACTTTGTGTTGGTTTGAATAGATGAATCTGAGATTGTGTGATGCACATCGTATAATCATACCCACGGATACTTGAGGTGACATTGGAGTATCTAGGTGACATTAGGGTTTTGGTTGATATGTGTCTTAAGGTGTTATTCTAGTACGAACTCTTGAATAGATCGATCCGAAAGAATAACTTTGAGGTGGTCTCATACCCTACAATAATCTCTTTGTTTGTTCTCCGCTATTAGTGACTTTGGAGTGACTCTTTGTTGCATGTTGAGGGATAGTTATATGATCCAATTATGTTATTATTGTTGAGAGAACTTGCATTAGTGAAAGTATGAACCCTAGGCCTTGTTTCCTAGCATTGCAGTTACCTTGTTGTTTTTATATTTTCAGATTACAAAACCTATATCTACCATCCATATTGCACTTGTATCACCATCTCTTCGCCGAACTAGTGCACCTATACAATTTACCATTGTATTGGGTGTGTTGGGGACACGAGAGTCTCTTTGTTATTTGGTTGCAGGGTTGTTTGAGAGAGACCATCTTCATCCTATGCCTCCCACGGATTGATAAACCTTAGGTCATCCACTTGAGGGAAATTTGCTACTGTCCTACAAACCTTTGCACTTGGAGGCCCAACAACTTCTACAAGTAGAAGGTTGCATAGTAGACATCAAGCTCTTTTCTGGCGCCGTTGCCGGGGAGGTGAGTGCTTGAAGCTATATCTTTAGATCTTGCAATCGAATCTTTTAGTTTCTTGTTTTATCACTAGTTTAGTTTACAAAAGAAAACTACAAAAAATGGAATTAAGGTTGCCTCATATGCTTCATCTTTTTAATATCTTTCGTGAAAATGATGGGAAGGAAAATTGTGCTCAAGTACTAGAAAAAGAATTACATAGAATTCTTGGCATAAAATATGTGAATGATGAGCATGATTTCAATGTTGTTAGTATGAATTCTTTGAATACCCATGATGCTAATGATATGCAAAGCCACAAGCTTGGGGATGCTATGTTTGATGAAGATGATATGTTTAGTCCCCAAGTTTTGATGAGCAAATTTATTATGATGAAAGCATGCCTCCTATTTATGATTATTATTGTGATGACACGTATGCTATAAAGAATAAAGATAACCATGAAACTTGTCATCATGATTTTAATTTTCAATTGGATTATGCTTCACATGATAGTTATTTTGTTGAGTTTGCTCCCACTACTATTCATGAGAACAAATTTGCTTTTGTGGAGAGTAATAAAATTTCCATGCTTGTAGAACATGAAAAGAATGCTTTATGTGATAGTTATATTGTTGAATTCATTCATGATGCTACTGAAAATTATTATGAGGGAGGAACATATGCTTGTAGGAATTGCAACAATATCAAGTTTCCTCTCTATGTGTTTAAAGTCTTAAAGTTATGCTTGTTTTGCCTTCCTATGCTAGTTGATTATTGTTCCCATAAGTTGTTTGCTCACAAAATCCCTATGCATATTAAGTGGGTTAGACTTAAATGTGCTAGTCATATTCTTCATGATGCTCCCGTTATGTTTCAATTCTTATCTTTTATGTGAGCATCATTGAAATCATCATGCCTAGCTAGGGGCATTAAACATTAGCGCTTGTTGGGAGGCAACCCAATTTTATTTTTGTTTTTTTCTTTTTGCTCTATCTATCCTATGGTTAGATGTGGTTTTATGTTTTAATTAGTGTTTGTGCCAAGTAGAACCTTTGGGAAGACTTGGGTGAAAGTTAATGTGATCTTGCTGTAAAAAACAGAAACTTTGCGCTCACGAGTTTAGCTGTCATTTTTTTTACAGAAGAGTGCTTTTAAGTTTATTATTTTTGCAGAAGATTAATAGACAAATTACTCAGGTCCATCAATTTATTTCAGAATTTTTGGAGCTCCAGAAGTATATGTTTGATACAGATTACTACAGACTATTCTGTTTTTGACATATCTGTTTTCTATGCGTTGTTTGCTTATTTTGATGAATCTATGAGTAGTATCGGAGGGTATGAACCATAGAGAAGTTGGAATACAGTAGATATTACACCAATATGAATTTAGATTGAGTTCACAACAGTACCTAAGTGGTGATTTATTTTCTTATACTAACAGAGCTTACGAGTTTTCTGTTGAGTTTTGTGTTGTGAAGTTTTCAAGTTTTGGGTAAAGACTCAATGGACTATGGAATAAGGTGTGGCAAAATCCTAAGCTTGGGTATGACCAAGGCACCCCAAGGTAATATTCAAGGACAACCAAGAGCCTAATATTGGGGATGCCCCGGATGGCATCCCCTCTTTCGTCTTCGTTCATCGGTAACTTTACTTGGAGCTATATTTTTATTCACCACATGATATGTGTTTTGCTTGGAGCGTCATTTTATTTTGTTAGTATTTTATTGTTATTATTTAGAATAATGTTTTGCATCTCTATTTTCAATAAAAATATCAAGGATAGCCTTTACCATGCTTATTTTGCAAGTCTACATGTTGCTGTTTGAAAACAGAAAGTTTACCGCTGTTGAAAAAATTCCCTAGAAAAGTCAGAATGTGATAAAATGATGAAACCTTTTGCATAGTAAGCTCTGATAAATTTACTACAGTGGGAATTTTCTTTCAAAATTTTTGGAGCTAGGGAAGTATGTATCTTGCTGCATTCTTTACAGACTGTCCTGTTTAGGCCGATTGCTGTTATTTTTGCATTGTTTGCATATGTTTGCTTGTTTAATGATTCTATTTGAGGATAGGACTATTAAATATGCAGAGGCATTTAGTATTCAATGTTGAATAATAATTTTAGTGATTTGCTACAGTACAGTATGATAAGGTTTTTGCATTGGTTTATACTAACTTATCTCACGAGTCCTTGTTGAGTTTTGTGTGGATGAAGCTTTTGAGATTTAGGGAGACCGTGATATGAGAGGAATTAAGGAGACACAAAAGCTCAAGCTTGGGGATGCCCAAGGCATGCCAAGATAATATTTCAAGAAGTCTCAAGCGTCTAAGCTTGGGGACGCCCCGGTTGGCATCCCACCTCTCTTCTTCAACAACTATCGGTTAGTTTCGGTTGATCCTAAGTTTTTGCTTCTTCACGTGATGTTTGATATTCTTAGAATGTCATTTTATTTTGTTTTGCTTGCTGTTTGAATAAAATATCAAGATCTGAAATTATTAAATGAGAGAGAGTCTTCACAAAGCTACATAATTATTTAACTACTCATTGATCTTCACTTATATCTTTTTGGAGTAGTTTGTCATTTACTCGTATGCTTCACTTATATCCTATGAGTAAATAGTTGAATGATTTGAATATCATAAATCTGAAATTATATATGTTTCATATACTTATCCCATGGGGAGTAATGACTTCACATATAATAAGTAGAGGTGGTAAATTTATTGAAGGTTAGCAAACATTGTATTATTCACTTGAACAATTCATGAAAGAATATTGATGGAAGAGAGAACTCACATATAAATATACTATCTTGGACATCTTTTGTAATTGTGAGTGAGGGAGTCCTGGATTAGGGGGTCCTTGGATGGCCGGACTATATACTTTGGCCGGACTGTTAGACTATGAAGATATACAAGATTGAAGACTTCGTCCCGTGTCCGGGTGGGACTCTCCTTTGCGTGGAAGGCAAGCTTGGCGATTCGGATATGTAGACCTCCTTCTCTGTAACCGACTCTGTGTAACCCTAGCCCCTCCGGTGTCTATATAAACCGGAGGGTTTAGTCCATAGGACAACAATCACAATCATAATCATAGGCTAGCTTCTAGGGTTTAGCCTATACGATCTCGTGGTAGATCAACTCTTGTAGTACTCATATCATCAAGATCAATCAAGCAGGAAGTAGGGTATTACCTCCATCGAGAGGGCCCGAACACAGGTAAACATTGTGTCCCCCGTCTCCTGTTACCATTAGCCTTAGACGCACAGTTCGGGACCCCCTACCCAAGATCCGCCGGTTTTGACACCGACATTGGTGCTTTCATTGAGAGTTACACTGTGGCGTCATGGTAAGGCTTGATGGCTCCTTCGATCATCAGCAACGAGGCGATCCAGGGTGAGGTTTTTCTCCCCGGACAGATCTTCGTATTCGGCGGCTTCGTACTGCGGGCCAACTCGCTTGGCCATCTGGAGCAGATCCATAGCTATCCCCCTGACCATCAGGTCGGGTTTGGAAGCTGAACTATACGGCCGACATCACGGAGACTTGATCTTTGACGGATTCGAGCCCATGTCAGGCACGCCGCACAGTCACGACGAGCATGACTTAGCTCTGTCGTCGGATGGTGTTTGGGAGATCACACCCGCGGTTACTCCGGCCCTCAATCCGAAGCAGATCGCGCCATCCGAGGACGGGTGGATGGACCCCGCCACAGAGGCCACACACTCAGCAGCGATAGAGCCGAATACTGACTTCACCTCCTATGAGACCTGTGTCGCCGGACCCTTGGATTCGTCCCCGGCCACAGGCTCCGAACCGCTTGCATCCGTGCCTATCGAATCTGATTGGGCACCGATCATGGAGTTTACCTCCCCGGATATGTTTCAGCACTCGCCCTTGGGCGACGTGCTAAATTCATTGAGGTCGCTCTCTCTGTCAGGAGACCCTTGGCCGAACTATGTCCGGCTTGAATGGGAAGCGGACGGCGAAGAAATTCGTTCCCCACCCACCACCCACTTAATAGCCACTGTCGACGACTTAACCGACATGCTCAATTTCGTTCAAGACATCGACAGTATGGACGATGATGCAGGAGAAGAACAGGAACCACCGCCCACAGGGCGCTGGACAACCACCTCGTCATATGAAATATATATGGTGGACACCCCCAAAGAAAGCGATGGCAATAAGGCAACGGAGGATAATCCCCTTGAGAAGCAATCTAAGCACCGGCGTCATCGGCGCCGCTCTAAGCCCCGCCATAGCAAAAGCAGCGATACCGGCACAAGAGACAATAACGCTGCGGATAGTGCCGAAGACGAAGACAATCCCCCCCCCCCCCGGCTAGGCTTCGAGCGGGAGGATGGGCAAGGTAGCCCTAAGGAACAGGCGACAGACGGAGAATCAGAGGATGCCAATTACATACCCCTCTCCGAAGATGAGGTGAGCCTCGGCGACGAATAATACATCGTGCCTGAGGATCCCGTCGAGCAGGAGTGCTTCAAGCGCCGGTTTATAGCCACAACAAAAATCCTGAAGAAAAAGCAGCGGCAGCTTCAAGCTGATCAAGATCTGCTAGCGGATAGATGGATCGAGGTCCTGGCAATCGAGGAATACGAACTCAAGCGCCCAACCAAAAGTTACCCAAAGCGCAAGTTGCTACCCCAACTCGAAGAGGAAGCATTAAAGCCTACACTACCAGCGTATGATGAGGCTGACCGGCCACCTCGTGGCCGAGACAAAGAGGCATATCATCCCGAAGTCCAGCCCGCACCCCATCGCCAGTCAAACAAAAACACTAATGCCCGGGGCTACACGCAGGATCTGTGAGATGTATTGGAAAACAAAGCAGGACATACAAGATCAATCTACGGATCACGGGGGCGCGCCCCAACGCGTAATGACGACCATCACGCCGGATATACTAAAAGCAAATCTAGCCGGGCCGAATACAGCAGACCAGACTCGTATGAACTGCGTCGTGATATAGCACGGCACAGAGGCGCCACACACCCCCTATGCTTC
Source organism: Aegilops bicornis (assembly GCA_021605145.1). NCBI lineage: Eukaryota > Viridiplantae > Streptophyta > Magnoliopsida > Poales > Poaceae > Aegilops > Aegilops bicornis. The sequence continues at coordinate 121,947,911 of CM038669.1, forward strand.
ACCGACGAAGTAATGGATCACGAATTCCCATAGGGGTTTAAACCCGTGAACATTGAATCATATGATGGTACAACAGATCCCGCGGTATGGATTGAAGATTTCCTTCTCCACATTCATATGGCCCGCGGTGATGATCTACACGCCATCCAGTACCTCCCACTAAAACTATAAGGGCCGGCCCGGCATTGGCTGAATAGCCTACCGGCAAACTCCATTGGTAGTTGGGAGAACTTGGAAGACGCATTCCTTGACAATTTCCAGGGCACTTATGTGCGACCACCAGATGCTGACGACTTGAGTCACATAACCCAATAGCCCGAGGAGTCAGCCAGGAAATTCTGGACTCGGTTCCTAACTAAAAAGAACCAAATTGTCGACTGTCCGGATGTCGAGGCCTTAGCGGCATTTAAGCATAACATCCACGACGAGTGGCTCGCCCGACACCTCGGCCAAGAGAAGCCGAAGTCCATGGCAGCCCTCACGACACTCATGACCCGCTTTTGTGCGGGCGAGGACAGCTGGCTGGCTCGCACCAACAACACATCAAGAAATCCTGGCAATTCAGATGCCAGAGATAGCAACGACAAGCCACGTTGCAACAGACATAAGCGTCGCAACAACAGCGGCAACGCCGAGGACACGGCAGTCAATGCCGGATTCAGTGGCTCTAAATCTGGTCAGCGGAAAAAGCCGTTCAAAAGAAGCAATCCGGGCCCGTCCAGTTTGGACTGCATACTCGATCGCTCGTGTCAAATTCACGGCACCCCCGATAAACCAGCCAACCACACCAACAGAGAATGCTGGGTGTTCAAACAGGCCGGCAAGTTGAATGCCGAAAACAAGGAAAAGGGGCTACATAGCGACGACGAGGAGGAGCCCTGGCCGCCGAACACAGGAGGACAGAAGAAATTTCCTCCCCAAGTGAAAACGGTAAACATGATATATGCAACCCATATTCCCAAGCGGGAACGGAAGCGTGCGCTAAGGGACATCTACGCGATGGAGCCAGTCTCCCCAAAGTTGAACCCATGGTCTTCTTGTCCGATCACTTTCGATTGCAGGGACCACCCTACCAGCATCCGTCATGGCGGTTCTGCCGCATTGGTCCTTGACCCCATCATTGACGGATTTCACCTCGCTCGAGTCCTTATGGACGGTGGCAGCAGCCTGAACCTGCTCTATTAGGATACAGTGCGCAAAATGGGTATCGACACCTTGAGGATCAAGCCCACGAAAACCACCTTTAAAGGCGTCATACCAGGTGTAGAGGCCTGCTGCACGGGCTCAATCACACTAGAAGTGGTCTTCGGATCTCTGGACAACTTCTGAAGCGAGGAGTTAATCTTTGATATCGTCCCTTTCCGCAGTGGCTATCACGCACTGCTCGGACGAACCGCATTTGCCAGCTTCAATGCGGTACCGCATTATGCATACCTCAAGCTCAAAATGCCAGGGCCTCGCGGGGTTATAACAGTTAATGGAAACACAGAGCGCTCGCTCCGTACGGAGGAGCACACTGCGACCCTCGCAGCAGAAGTACAAAGCAGCCTTCTGAGGCAACCCACCAATTCGGCGATAAAGCCCCCGGACACCTTCAAGCGAGTCCGGAGTACCCTGCAACAGGATCACCTGACACGTCCAGAGCTCGCCTAGCAATTAGGCCTCCGTCCTAGTCCTAGTCCCAGTCAAGCGACGAAATTTGTGCCGCGCGTACATAATTATGCACTCAAAATACCATGGGCATAGGCGGAGGCACGGCTATGTCACGGCCCAGAATGCGGCTCAACCGCCTCAGGGCCCGTATATCTTTACCATTTTCTCTCTTTCAGGACCCTATTCTCTGGAAGCACTTTCCGATAGCCTGATTATCGGACCCATCACGGGAAGGAAACACCAAGGAAGCAAGAAGCTCTGACGTACAAGGGAATCCCCAGGTGGTCTCTCATAACGATCGCTATACCTATTTTACATACCCACACGCAGCTTGCCCTTGGATAGGACATGTCAAATAGTCCTATTTTTTTCTTATTACACTACTTGTATACATACGCTTTGACGTATCATTTAAATAACAATGTACAACGTTAGCTTATTATTACATTTCTTAATCTTTTTCCTTGTCTGCTTATTCACGACAAATTGCACCCGTACATTCTGGTACGCCCAAAGGCGCCAGGCTTCGCAAATTCCATAACACGGCAAGAAAAGTCCGAACACTTTCGACAGTGCGGCACCCCGAACTTGTAGCATTATATGCATCAGCTACGAATCATGTCTTGGGTCAATAGTTGGGTTTGCCCGGCTCCCATGTTTTGGTGCCTTACATTCCGTTATATCGGCTAAGGTAGCATTGGGAGAACTACTGCAATTGTGTCCCGGTTCTTCCGGACGAGCACCTCAGTAGAGAAAGCCGAAAACTGACTGTCATGATGCGGCGAGAGCTGGTCGTTGTTCGAGAGGTCTCAAATCCTTAAAGATTTTTTCCGCTCCGGGCGAGGAATCGGCCTTGTCCGATTTCGGGGTATATAGCGCCCCAAGTTCGGCCTTCCGAATACTAGGGGCTTCGCCAAAATTTAAAATTGTAGACTTCTATGGCTAAGTGAGAGTGATAAAGTTGTATAGTTCGATTGCCTTGTTTGATGCGCTAAATACCTCCTTAAAGGACCAAAACATTTTGGATAAAGAGTGTTTAAGATTTATCCCGAACACCTCAGTACTAGTTACATGGGGGCAGAAGCCGACGACTGGCCAACTCTCAGATTTTATAAACAGCCGCACAGAAGGTAATATTTTAAATCGACAAGCGTTATATAGCGCACATGAACTCGTTTTCATATTACAGGATCACATGAGTACATTCATTCAAATATTACATCCTTAGTACATTCCTCCGCCACAAGGCGGGCACCCTTCAGGACACTGTCATAATACTTTTTGGGGTGGCGATGTGCTACCTCTTCAGCAAAGTAAGCAAACAACACACGCAAAACAGAATCTGTCAAAAACAGAATAGTCTGTAGTAATCTGTAACTAACGCAAACTTCTGGAACCCAAAAAAATCTACCAAAATTAGACGACCTGGACAATTTGTTTATTGATCAGCAGCAATTGGAATCAGTATTTTATCACGTTCTGGTGATTTTTAACAATTCGGGCACTGAGCACAAAGATTCTGGAAATTACAGCAAGATCAAATAACTATCATCCAAGAAGATCCAATAGGTTCAACTTGGCACAAACACTAATTAAAGAACAAAACCACATCTAAACAGAGGCTAGATGGATTATTTATTCCTAACAGAACAAAAAAACTCAAAAATAAAATTGGGTTGCCTCCCAACAAGCGCTATCGTTTAACGCCCCCAGCTAGGCATAAAAAATAATGATAGATCTAGGTATTCCCATCTTTGGTAGGCAATTCTTTAATGAGGAACCTTCCTCCATTAGAATTTTCTTTCTTTATAGTAATTATAAAAAAATTAGGCACAAGATCGAAAAATTCATTCGTAGCAAATGGTTCCTTAATGATAGTAAAAAGATCGGGATGGATACTTATAGATTTAAGATCCGCATTTTCCTTACTAGAAGATTCACCCTTATTTTTAGGAACATACATAAGCTTGGCAATTTTAGTGGGAGGACTAGGAGTATTCTTTCTACGGAAGAAAAGCGGTTCCCAAGTTGGTAATGATACCCTCAAGTTTATCGATTCGAGTAGAGTCTAGATTTATTTTCTCATTAACCATGGGTTCCTTCTCCTTAATATTTTTCAAAGTCATTCCTACCTTAGATCCATATTGAGTAATTTGATTATGGATCTTTCTATCTAGATTTTCAATGGATTAAATGGTAGCAACTTTGTTTTCAATAATTTGAAGCCTTTGCATAACATGCTCCAAAGTTAACATAGTTCCATTAACCAAAAGAGGAGGTGAGCCAAATAAATCTATTAAAGCATAATAAGAATCAAAAGTATGGCTACCCAAAAAATTCCCTCCGGTAATGGTATCAAGGATATATCTATACCAAGGATTAGCACCTACGTAAAAATTATGAAGAAGAACTGAAGTAGATTGCTTCCTGGTAGATCAATTTGATCATTGCAAATTCTATACCAAGCATCTTTTAGATTTACTCCCTCCCTTTGCTTAAAATTTAGAACTTCATTATCGGGAGATAACGAAGAAGATATGAGACTAGTCATGATGACAAGCAAGCAAACTAACACACGAGCGAACAAAAGGCAAAGGGAAAAAGAGGAGGAGATTGGGAAAGAGAGGGCGAATAAAACGGCAAAGGTGAAGTGGGGGAGAGGAAAACGAGAGGCAAATGGCAAATAATGTAATGCGAGAGATAGGTATTGTGATGGGTACTTGGTATGTTGACTTTTGCGTAAGCCTCCCCGGCATCGGCGCCAGAAATTCTTCTTGCTACCTCTCGAGCACTGTGTTGGATTTCCCCGAAGAGGAGAGGATGATGCAGCAAAGTAGCATAAGTATTTCCCTCAGTTTTTGAGAACCAAGGTATCAATCCAAGAGGAGGCTACAGCATGAAGTCCCTCGTACCTGCACAAAATGATAGCTAGTCGCAACCAACGCGATTAGGGGTTGTCAATCCCTTCACGGTCACTTACTAGAGTGAGATCTGATAGAGATAATATTTTTGGTATTTTTGGTATAAAGATGCAAAGTGAAAAGTAAAAGCAAAGCAAGTAAATAAAGTGATGGCGATTAATATGATGAGAATAGACCCGGGGGCCATAGGTTTCACTAGTGGCTTCTCTCAAGAGCATAGATATTCTACGGTGGGTGAACAAATTACTGTTGAGCAATTGACAGAATTGAGAATAGTTATGAGGTTATCCAGGCAATGATTATGTATATAGGCATCACGTCCGTGACAAGTAGACCAAAACGATTCCGCATCTACTACTATTACTCCACTCATCGACCGCTATCCATCATGCATCTAGAGTATTAAGTTAAAACAGAGTAACGCCTTAAGCAAGACGACATGATGTAGAGGAATAAATTCATGCAATATGATAAATACCCCATCTTGTTATCCTCGATGGCAACAATACAATACGTGCCTTGCAACCCCTTACATCACTAGGTAAGGACACCGCAAGATTGAACCCAAAGCTAAGCACTTCTCCCATTGCAAGAACTACCAATCTAGTTGGCCAAACCAAACGGATATTTCGAAGAGACTTGCAAAGATAACTTAATCATACATAAAAGAATTAAGAGAAGAATCAAATATTTTCCATAGATAAGCTGGATCATACACCCACAATTCATCGGTCTCAACAAACACACCGCAAAAAGAAGATTACGTCGAATAGATCTCCATGAGAGAGGGGGAGAACATTGTATTGAGATCCAAAAAGAGAGAAGAAGCCATCTAGCTACTAGCTATGGACCCGAAGGTCTGAAGTAAACTACTCACACTTCATCGGAGGGGCTATGGTGTTGATGTAGAAGCCCTCCGTGGTGGATGCCCCCTCGTGAACTCGGAACAGGCCCCAAGATGGGATCTCGTGGATCTGAGGAAGGTGCACGGCGGTGGAATTAGGTTTTGGCTCCGTCCCGATTTGTTGGGGAATGCGTGAGGTATATATAGGAGGAAGGAGTACGTCGGTGGAGCATCGGGGCCCACGAGGCGAGGCGCGCCCGAGGGAGGCGCCCCACCCTCGTGACCACCTCTGGCACTCCTTGGAGTAGGTTCCAAGTCTCCTGGATCATGTTCGGTGAGAAAATCACGTTCCCGAAGGTTTCATTCTGTTTGGACTCCGTTTGATATTCCGTTTCATCGAAACACTGAAATAGGCAAAAAGAAAAACAGCAATTCTGGGCTGGGCCTCCGGTTAATAGGTTAGTCCCAAAAATAATATAAAAGTGGAAAATAAAGCCCATTATAGTCCAAAACAATAGATAAAGTAGCATGGAGCAATCAAAAATTATAGATACGTTGGAGACGTATCGAGGCATCCCCAAGCTTAATTCACCTTTCGTCCTCGAGTAGGTAAATGATAAAAAGAGAATTTTTGTTGCGGAGTGATACTTTGGCATAATTTCAATGTAAATCTTCTTAATTGTGATATGAATATTCAGATCCAAAATATTCAAGACAAAAGTTCATATTGACATAAAAATAATAATACTTGAAGCATACTAACAAAGAAATTATGTCTTCTCAAAATGACATGGCCAAAGAAAGTTATCCCTACAAAATCATATGGTCTGGCTATGTTCCATCTTCCCCACACAAAGTATTTAAATCATGCACAACCCCGATGACACGCCAAGCAATTGTTTCATACTTTAGCATTTTCAAAACTTTTTCAATCTTCACGCAATGCATGAGCGTGAACCATGGATATAGCACTATATGTGGAATAGAATGGTGGTTGTGGAGAAGACAAAAAGAGGGAAGATAGTCTCACATCAACTAGGCGTATTAACGGGCTATGGAGATGCCCATCAATAGATATCAATGTGAGTGAGTAGGGATTGCCATGCAACAGATGCACTAGAGCTATAAGTATATGAAAGCTCAACAAAAGAAACTAAGTGGGTGTGCATCCAACTTGCTTGCTCACGAAGACCTAGGGCATATTGAGGAAGCCCATCATTGGAATATACAAGCCAAGTTCTATAATGAAAAATTCCCACTAGTATCTGAAAGTGACAAAATGAGAGACTCTCTATCATGAAGATCTTGGTGCTACTTTGAAGCACAAGTGTGGTAAAAGGATAGTAACATTGTCCCTTCTCTCTTTTTCTCTCATTTTTTTTATTTGGGCCTTTTCTCTTTCATGGCCTCTTTTTTTATTTTTTTTATTTTTCGTCCGGAGTCTCATCCCGACTTGTGGGGGAATCATAGTCTCCATCATCCTTTCCTCACTTGGGACAATGCTCAATGATGATCATCACACTTTTATTTTTTTACAACTCAACAATTACAACTCGATGCTTAGAACAAAATATGACTCTATATGAATGCCTCCGTGATGTACGGGATATGCAATGAAACATGAGTGACATTTATGAAAAAATCTTATGAAAGGTGGCTTTTCCACAAATACTATGTCAACTAGATGATCATGCTAGCAATATGACAATGATGGAGCGTGTCATAATAAACGGAACGGTGGAAAGTTGCATGGCAATTTATCTTGGAATGGCTTTGGAAATGCCATGATAGGTAGGTATGGTGGCTGTTTTGAGGAAGGTTTATGGTGGGTGTATGATACCGGCGAAAAGTGAGCGGTATTAGAGAGGCTTGCAATGGTGGAAGGATGGGAAAAAGTGTGTATAATCCATGGACTCAACATTAGTCATAAAGAACTCATATACTTATTGCAAAAATCTAGAAGTTATCAAAGAAAAGTATTACGTGCATGCTCCTAGGGGGATAGATTGGTAGGAAAAGACCATCGCTCGTCCCCGACCGCCACTCATAAGGAAGACAATCAATAAATAAATCATGCTCCGAGTTCATCACATAACGGTTCACCATACGTGCATGCTACGAGAATCACAAACTTCAACACAAGTATTCTTTAAATTCACAACTACCCAACTAGCATGATTCTAATATTATCACCTTCATATCTCAAAACAATTATCAGGCATCAAACTTATCTTAGTATTCAACGCACTCAAAAGAAAGTTTCACATATCTTGGATACCAAGTATATTAACATTAAGCAAATTACCATGCTATTAACGACTCTCAAAATAATCTAAGTGAAGCATGAGAGATCAAGTTTCTTTAAAACAAATCCACCACCGTTCTCTAAAAGATCTAAGTGAAGCACTAGAGCAAAAAATTTCACGCTCAAAAAGATACAAGTGAAGCACTATGAGCAGAACTATCAAGCTCAAAAGATATAAGTGAAGCAATATGAGCAAAACTATCAAGCTCAAAAGATATAAGTGAAGCACATAGAGTATTCTATCAAATTCCAAATCATGTATGGCTCTCTCAAAAGGTGTGTACAGCAAGGATGATTGTGGTAGACTAACAAGCAAAGACTCAAATAATACAAGACGCTCCAAGCAAAACACATATCATGTTGGTGAATAAAAATATAGCTCCAAGTAAATTACCGATGGAAGTGGACGAAAGAGGGGATGCCTTACGGGGCATCCCCAAGCTTAGGCTCTTGCGACTCCTTGTTCCATAATCCATCAAAAGAATTCACCCAAAACTTGAAAACTTCACAACACAAAACTCAATTGAAATCTCGTGAGCTCCGTTAAAGAAAGAAAACAAAAGACTACTTTAAGGTACTGTAATGAACTCATTCTTTATTTATATTGGTGTTAAACCTACTGTATTCCAACTTCTCTATGGACCATAAACTATTTTACTAGCCATAGATTCATCAGAATAAGCAAACAACACACGCAAAACAGAATCTGTCAAAAACAGAACAGTCTGTAGTAAGCTGTAACTAACGCAAACTTCTGGAACCCAAAAAAATCTACCAAAATTAGACGACCTGGACAATTTTTTTATTGATCAGCAGCAATTGGAATCAGTATTTGATCACGTTCTGGTGATTTTTAACAATTCGGGCACTGAGCACAAGGATTCTGGAAATTACAGAAAGATCAAATAACTATCATCCAAGAAGATCCAATAGGTTCAACTTGGCACAAACACTAAACCACATCTAAACAGAGGCTAGATGGATTATTTATTCCTAAACAGAACAAAAAAAACTCAAAAATAAAATTGGGTTGCCTCCCAACAAGCGCTATCGTTTAACGCCCCTAGCTAGGCATAAAAAATAAGGATAGATCTAGGTATTGCCATCTTTGGTAGGCAATTCTTTAATGAGGAACCTTACTCCTTTAGAATTTTCTTTCTTTATAGTAATTATAAAACTTTTAGGCACAAGATCGAAAAATTCATACGTAGCAAATGGTTCCTTAATGATAGTAAAAAGATCGGGATGAATATTTATAGATTTAAGATCCGCATTTTCCTTACTAGAAGATTCACCCTTATTTTTGGGAACATACATAAGCTTGGCAATTTTAGTGGGAGGACTAGGAGTATTCTTTACGGAAGAAAAAGCGGTTCCCAAGTTGGTAATGATACCCTCAAGTTTATCGATTCGAGTAGAGTCTAGATTTATTTTCTCATTAACCATGGGTTCCTTCTCCTTAGTATTTTTCAAAGTCACTCCTACCTTAGATCCATATTGAGTAATTTGATTATGGATCTTTTTATCGAGATTTTCAATGGATTCAGTGATAGCAAATTTTTTTTCAATAATTTCAAGCCTTTGCATAACATGCTCCAAAGTTAACATAGTTCCATTAACCAAAAGAGGAGGTGAGCCAAATAAATCTATTAAAGCATAATAAGAATCAAAAGTATGGCCACCCAAAAAATCCCCTCCGGTAATGGTATCAAGGATATATCTATACCAAGGATTAGCACCTACGTAAAAATTACGAAGAAGAACTGAAGTAGATTGCTTCCTGGAAGATCTATTTTGAGCATTGCAAATTCTATACCAAGCATCTTTTAGATTTACTCCCTCCCTTTGCTTAAAATTTAGAACTTCATTATCGGGAGATAACGAAGAAGATATGAGACTAGTCATGATGACAAGCAAGCAAACTAACACACGAGCGAACAAAAGGCAAAGGGAAAAAGAGGAGGAGATTGGGAAAGAGAGGCGAATAAAAGCGGCAAAGGTGAAGTGGGGAGAGGAAAAGCGAGAGGCAAATGGCAAATAATGTAATGCGAGAGATAGGGATTGTGATGGGTACTTGGTATGTTGACTTTTGCGTAAGCCTCCCCGGCATCGGCGCCAGAAATTCTTCTTGCTACCTCTCGAGCACTGTGTTGGATTTCCCCGAAGAGGAGAGGATGATGCAGCAAAGTAGCATAAGTATTTCCCTCAGTTTTTGAGAACAAGGTATCAATCCAGTAGGAGGCTACGCGCAAGTCCCTCGTACCTGCACAAAACGATAGCTAGTCGCAACCAACGCGATTAGGGGTTGTCAATCCCTTCACGGTCACTTACGAGAGTGAGATCTGATAGAGATAATATTTTTGGTATTTTTGGTATAAAGATGCAAAGTGAAAAGTAAAAGCAAAGCAAGTAAATAAAGTGATGGAGATTAATATGATGAGAATAGACCCGGGGGCCATAGGTTTCACTAGTGGCTTCTCTCAAGAGCATAGATATTCTACGGTGGGTGAACAAATTACTGTTGAGCAATTGATGAAATTGAGCATAGTTATGAGGTTATCCGAGCAATGATCATGTATATAGGCATCACGTCCGTGACAAGTAGACGGAACGATTACGCATCTACTACTATTACTCCACTCATCGACCGCTATCCAAAGCATGCATCTAGAGTATTAAGTTAAAAAGCAGAGTAACGCCTTAAGCAAGATGACATGATGTAGAGGAATAAATTCATGCAATATGATAAATACCCCATCTTGTTATCCTCGATGGCAACAATACAATCTGGCCTTGCAACCCCTTCTGTCACTAGGTAAGGACACCGCAAGATTGAACCCAAAGCTAAGCACTTCTCCCATTGCAAGAACTACCGATCTAGTTGGCCAAACCAAACAGATAATTTGAAGAGACTTGCAAAAATAACTTAATCATACATAAAAGAATTCAGAGAAGAATCAAATATTTTCCATAGATAAGCTGGATCATAAACCCACAATTCTTCGATCTCAACAAACACACATAAAAGAAGATTACATCGAATAGATCTCCACGAGAGAGGGGAGAACATTGCATTGAGATCCAAAAAGAGAGAAGAAGCCATCTAGATACTAGCTATGGACCCGAAGGTCTGAAGTAAACTACTCACACTTCATCGGAGGGGCTATGGTGTTGATGTAGAAGCCCTCCGTGGTGGATGCCCCCTCCGGAGGAGCTCCGGAACAGGCTCCAAGATGAGATCTCGTGGATACAGGAAGGTACGGCGGTGGAATTAGGTTTTTGGCTCCGTCCCCGATCTGTTGAAGTGCGTGAGGTATATATAGGAGGAAGGAGTACGTTGGTGGAGCGTCAGGGGGCCCATGAGGCAGGGGGGCGCCCCCCACCCTCGTGACCGCCTCTGGCACTCCTTGGAGTAGGGTCCAAGTCTCCTGGATCACGTTCGGTGAGAAAATCACGTTCCCGAAGGTTTCATTCCGTTTGGACTCCGTTTGATATTCCGTTTCTTCGAAACACTGAAATAGGCAAAAAACAACAATTACAGGCTGGGCCTCCGTTAATAGGTTAGTCCCAAAAATAATATAAAAGTGGAAAATAAAGCCCATTATAGTCCAAAACAATAGATAAAGTAGCATGGAGCAATCAAAAATTATAGATACGTTGGAGGCGTATCATGATGCTCCTTGCCCTCGATTAACCCCTCCTTCACCAGCTTTTCGGCATCCATCTTACTTGATGCACTTTCGCGCGGGCAAAGGCCCTGTCTTGCATCTTCAATGCAGACGGACCGCTTTATGACTTCAAGCCGGGGGCGGGCATTCACAAGCCGCTTTACCAGGCCGAAGTAGCTGCCGGGCAGGGGCTCGCCAGGCCACATCCGGACTATGAGACCCTTCATGGCCAGTTCGGCCACCTTGTGAAGCTCGACCAGTTGCTTCAGCTGGTCGCTCAAGGGCATCGGATGTTCGGTCCCAACATATTGAGACCAGAACAACTTTTCCGTCGAGCTCCCTTCCTCGGTCTGGTAGAACTCCGCGGCATCTAATACGCTGCGTGATAAATCTGTGAACGCTCCTGGAGAGCTCCGAATTCGGGTAAGTAAAAGGAAAGTCTCCTTCACATGCTTGCTTTGCATAATGAATGCCTTACCCGCCGCTATCTTCTTGACCGCCTGCATCTCTTGAAGGGCCTTTTAGGCTTCGGCCTTAGCATTTTGTGCGTTCTCGAGGGCCTTCGCAAGCTCGGACCCTTGCGTCTTAGAGTCACGCTCCAAGGACTCGTATTTCTTGATGAAATCCCGGAGCTCTTGCTGGACCTCGCCAACTCGGGCCTCTTGCTTCTCGCGCTCGATGCGCTCCTTGGCCGCTTTGTCTTCGGCCTCGGACAACGCCTTCTTCAGGGCCGCCACTTCGGTCATGGTCCCTGTCAAAATTCATGACGATCCTATGATCTAAAACCACTTTTTCTTTATCAATGCACAGACGGGTGATGACCCACAAGTATAGGGGATCAATCGTAGTCCTTTCGATAAGTAAGAGTGTCGAACCCAACGAGGAGCAGAAGGAAATGATAAGCGGTTTTCAGCAAGGTATTCTCTGCAAATCGAAATAAGTGGTAACAGATAGTTTTGTGATGAGGTAAATTGTAACGAGCAACAAGTAACAAAAGTAAATAAAGTGCAGCAAGGTGGCCCAATCCTTTTTGTAGCAAAGGACAAGCCTGGACAAAATCTTATAATAGGAAAAGCGCTCCCGAGGGCACATGTGAATATCGTCATGCTAGTTTTCATCACGCTCATATGATTCGCGTTCGGTACTTTGATAATTTGATATGTGGGTAGACCGGTGCTTGGGTGCTGTTCTTACTTGAACAAGCATCCCACTTATGATTAACCTCTATTGCAAGCATCCGCAACTACAACAAAAGTATTAGGTAAACCTAACCATAGCATGAAACATATGGATCCAAATCAGCCCCTTACGAAGCAACGCATAAACTAGGGTTCAAGCTTACATCACTCTAGCAACCCATCATCTACTTATTACTTCCCAATGCCTTCCTCTAGGCCCAAATAATGGTGAAGTGTTATGTAGTCGACATTCACATAACACCACTATAGGTTAGACAACATACATCTCATCAAAATATCAAACGAATACCAAATTCACATGACTACTAATAGCAAGACTTCTCCCGTGTCCTCAGGAACAAACGTAACTACTCACAAAGCATATTCATGTTCATAATCAGAGGGGCAATAATATGCATAAAGGATCTGAACATACGATCTTCCACCAAGTAAACCAACTAGCATCAACTACAAGGAGTAATCAACACTACCAGCAACCTACTAGCACCAATCCCGGACTTGGAGACAAGAATTGGGTACAAGAGATGAACTAGGGTTTGGAGATGAGATGGTGCTGGTGAAGATGTTGATGGAGATTGCCCTCTCCCGATGAGAGGAGGCGTTGGTGATGACAATGGCGATGATTTCCCCCTCCGGAGGGAAGTGTCCCCGGCTGACAGCTCACGGGAGCCCTAGATTGGTTCCGCCAAGGTTCCGCCTCGTGGCGTGAGTCTCGTCGAAAGGTTGCTTATTATTTTTCCCATCGAAAGACTTCATATAGGAGAAGATGGACGTCGGAGAGCCACCGGGGGCCCATGAGGTAGGGGGCGCGCCCGGGGAGGCGCGCCCACCCTCGTGAGCGGTGTGGGCCCCTGGCCTTCATCTTCGGCGACGATTTTTCTTTATTTATTTTAAGGTATTCCGTGGAGTTTCAGGACTTTTGGAGTTGCGCAGAATAGGCCTTCAATATTTGCTCCTTTTCCAGCCCAGAATTCCAGCTGCCGGCATTCTCCCTCTTCATATATACCTTGTAAAATAAGAGAGAATAGCCATAAGTATTGTGACATAACGTGAAATAACAGCCCATAATGCAATAAATATCGATGTAAAAGCATGATGCAAAATGGACGTATCAACGGGGTATCACTTACCTTTGTTCTCTTCGAGCTGCCTCTTGGTAAGGCCGAGCTCTTCCTCGGACCGCTCAAGGTCCCGCTTCAGTCCGGAGACCTCCAGCGATCTGACGACAGCGGCCAGCGAAGCCTGCTTATTCACATAGACATAATCTGATTAGACTCCTGTGGTTGTTAATTGATCCTCTGTTCGGCCTTCATTTCTGAACACCAAACAGAGCATCAGGGGCTACTGTCTATGCTGTGATATTTTCTCATAATTACTTACCTCAAGGCCTGTTAGGAGGCTGACACAGGCTTCGGTCAATCCGCTTTTGGCGGACCGAACTTTCTCGACCACCGCACTCATGATGGCGTGGTGCTCTTCGTCAATGGAAGCGCCGTGAAGCGCTTCCAGCAAGTTGTCCAATGCCTCTGGATGGACAGAGGCCATAGGCACAGACGACTCGCGCCCCGTAGTGAGGGGTCGCCTTTCAGAATCCGGAACCACTGGAGGTTCCGGCGCAGTATCCGGCTGGGGGCCAAGCTCGCTGCGGCCCCCGTCATCAGAACCCGTGGGAGTCTTACCCCCCACGCGCCCGGCGTCTGGGATATCGCCTTGGGGCGCCTCCAGAATTATCTCCCCTTGGTCCGGTATCCTCTGAGACAGCACCTCGGTGTCGTCCGTGGGCCGGGGGGAGGTGGCTGTCGGGAGCGAATCGCTGTTCATCGCCGACTGGCCCAAAGACCCATCCGAAGAGGATACGTCGATGTGGACTTTGGTCCGACTGCACGATCATGTTTGACATGATATAAGAAGCAATAAAACAAAACATACCAGAACTATTATAGTATCCGGATACTTACGACTTCGCAAGGGGCTTGTCCCTGGGCAACCACTCCTCGTTGCTATAAGCAGCTGTTGTGGAGTGGTCCGGAGGAAGGTCCTTCCTTCTTGGACCCTTGGCCTCCCGAGATGGGCGGCCTTCCTCCCCGGTTGGGGGGAACTTTCCTCTTCCTCCTCCTCGTTTTCGTGGGAGGAGTGCGCCTCGGTGTTTTCGGATGATGAGTCCGATACAACCTTGCACCGGAGACCTTTCCTGGTCCCGCGGCCTTCTTCTTGGCATTCTTCTCCGGCACCTCATAGGGCGCCGGAACCAGCATCTCTGTTAAGAGAGCCATTGCTGGATCTTCGGGCAGTGGAGCCGGACAATCGATCCGCTCCGCTGTCGCTACCCATCCCTGTTAAAATGGCGTGGAGGTTCAAATCCCTCACACGATCATACTGGGAAAGGAACGTCTTCTGAGATATAAAGATCTTACCGGATTGGTAGGGCGCTTTGCGCTGAGTCCGCGATCTTCGGTAAGGGGAGGAGGTACCTCGGCAGCCTTGAACAACACCTTCCAGACGTCTTTGTGCATCGTGTCGAAAAGCTCTCGCAGCGTCTGGTGCTTGGCCGGGTCAAACTCCCACATATTGAATGCCTGTCTTTGACACGGAAGGATCCGGTGGAAGAGCGTGACCTGGACCACGTTGACAAGCTTGATTTTCTTGCTTATCATATTTTTGACACAGTTCTAGAGTCTGGTCAGCTCCACCGATGAACCCCAGGATAGGCCCTTCTCTTTCCAGGAGGTGAGCCGCATGCGGATGCCGGATCAAAATTCGGGGGTCGCCACCCAGTTGGTGTCGCATGACTCGGTGATCTAGAACCACCTCGATTTCCACCCCTTCACGGTCTATACATAGGAGCCTTCGAGCCAGGTGACGTTGGGCATTCTGCCCACCATGGCGCCTCCGCACTCCGCTTGCTGGCCGACCACCACCTTCGGTTTCACGTTGAAGGTCTTCAGCCATAGGCTGAAGTGGGGCTTGATGCGGAGGAAGGCCTCGCACACGATGATAAACGCCGAGATGTTGAGGATGAAATTGGGGGCCAGATCATGGAAGTCCAGCCCGTAGTAGAACATGAGCCCGCAGACAAATGGGTGGAGAGGAAATCCCAGTCCGCGAACGAAGTGGGTGAGGAATACAACCCTCTCATGCGGTTCTAAAGTAGGGACGATCTGCCCCGCGTCTGTGAGCCGGTGCGCGATATCTACGGCCAGGTATGCGGCTTCCCGGAGCTTCGTAATGTCCTCCTCCGTAATAGAGGAGACCATCCACTTGCCTCTCGCTCCGGACATGTTTGGAATGGCTTTGCGGAGAAGATGAGAACTTGGGCGCTGGAGCTCGAGTGCGTGAGAATGGATGGGCAGGGGAAGGAGAAGGCGTGGGTGAAAAAGAGGAATCCTTATCCCTTTATAAAGGCGGTAGAAACTGTGCGCCTCCCCACTTGCCCTGTAAAATCGCTTATTCCCCAAGCGCCGCGATTGATGGCACGGTTGGGTTACCCATACCCGTATTGATGAGAATCCCGTGATAAGGGGACACAATCTCTGCTTCGACAAGACGTGCCAAGAAAATCGCCTCGCAACATGTGCAACAACTGGTTGAGGGAAACGGTTCGAATAAAGACCGGGTCATGGCGTGATGTCCCGTTATGAAAAATTGTCAGCGGATTAGATGTGTGAAATATTTTACTCTCTACGGTGGAATGTGGAATTTGTTTTGCAGAGCCGGACTTGATCCTTGTGTTCAAAATCTTCTATGGAGTATTCGGAGAGGGAACCCGCCTTGCAATATCGAAGACAATCTGCGTGCCGGACTCATCGTCATTGAAGCCTGGTTCAGGGGCTACTGAGGGAGTCCTGGATTAGGGGGTCCTCGGATGGCCGGACTATATACTTTGGCCGTGCTGTTGGACTATGAAGATACAAGATTGAAGACTTCGTCCCGTGTCCGGGTGGGACTCTCCTTTGCGTGGAAGGCAAGCTTGGCGATTCAGATATGTAGAACTCCTTCTCTGTAACTGACTCTGTGTAACCCTAGCCCCCTCCGGTGTCTATATAAACCGGAGGGTTTAGTCCGTAGGACAACAATCATAATCATAATCATAGGCTAGCTTCTAGGGTTTAGCCTCTACGATCTCGTGGTAGATCAAGTCTTGTAATACTCATATCATGAAGATCAATCAAGCAGTAAGTAGGGTATTACCTCCATCGAGAGGGCCCGAACCTGGGTAAACATTGTGTCCCCCGCCTCCTGTTACCATTAGCCTTAGACGCATAGTTCGGGACACCCTACCCGAGATCCGCCGGTTTTGACACCGACAGTGAGCACTCATTAAAATATGACATGCTAAAAGGTTGATGTTGGACAAGGAAGACAACGTAATGGGTTATGTTTTCTTATATCCGAAATAAAGTATATTGTCATGGATCATTCAACATGATGAGCTTGCCTTTCCCCCTCCTGCTAGCCAAATTCTTTGCACCAAGTAGAGATGCTACTTGTGCTTCCAAACATCCCTTAAACCAGTATTGCCATGAGAGTCCACCATACCTACCTATGGATTGAGTAAGATCCTTCAAGTAAGTTGTCATCGGTGCATGCAATAAAAATTGCTCTCTAAATATGTATGATCTATTAGTTTGGAGAAAATAAGCTTTATACGATCTTGTGATGTGGTAAGTATGTGAAGTTTGCTGAATCAAAGCCCTGACATAGACCCTTCCTAAAAATAAGATGAATTGTAATTGTTTGATGACTAATAACACGGTTTGTTAGTTTTCAAGAAAGTTTATGATCTATACTTTAACATGTGAATAGTTTGTTACTTGATCATGAGAAGTTTTATGAATTGAGCTACTGTTATGATATATAATCATGCTAGAAAAGGTGATTGAAATTATCACTGATCAAACTTGTGCACCTGCTAGCATTCACACTTCATAAATTATTTCTTTTATCATTTACCTACTCGAGGACGAGCAGGAATTAAGCTTGGGGATGCTTGATCGTCTCCAACGTATCTATAATTTATGAAGTATTCATGCTATTATATTATCTATTTTGGATGTTTATGGGCTTTACTAAACACTTTTATATTATTTTTGGGACTAACCTATTAACCGGAGGCCCGACCCAAATTGTTGTTTTCTTGCCTATTTCAGTGTTTCGAAGAAAAGGAATATCAAACGGAGTCCAAACGGAATGAAACCTTCGGGAGAGTTATTTTTGGAACGGAAGCAATCCAGGAGACTTAGAGTGCATGTCAGGGAAGCTTCGAGGAAGCCACGAGGTAGGAAGGCGCGCCCTACCCCCCTGGGCGCCCCCCACCCTCGTGGGCCCCTCGTGGCTCCCCTGACCGACTTCTTTCGCCTATATATGTTCATATACCCTAAAAACATCGGGGAGCACAATAGATCGGGAGTTCCGCCGCTGCAAGCCTCTGTAGCCACTAAAAACCAATCGGGACCCTGTTCCGGCACCCTGCCGGAGGGGGGGATCCCACACCGGTGGCCATCTTCATCATCCCGACACTCTCCATGACGAGGAGGGAGTAGTTCACCCTCGGGGCTGAGGGTATGCACCAGTAGCTATGTGTTTGATCTCTCTCTCTCTCTCTCATGTTCTTGAGGTGGTATGATCTTGATGTATCGCGAGCTTTGCTATTATAGTTGGATCTTATGATGTTTCTCCCCCTCTACTCTCTTGTAATGGACTGAGTTTTCCCTTTGAAGTTATCTTATCGGATTGAGTCTTTAAGGATTTGAGAACACTTGATGTTTGTCTTGCATGTGCTTATCTGTGGTGACAATGGGATATTCACGTGATCTACTTGATGTATGTTTTGGTGATCAACTTGCGAGTTCCGTAACATTGTGAACTTATGCATAGGGGTTGGCACACGTTTTCGTCTTGACTCTCCGGTAGAAACTTTGGGGCACTCTTTGAAGTACTTTGTGTTGGTTTGAATAGATGAATATGAGATTGTGTGATGCATATCGTATAATCATACCCACGGATACTTGAGGTGACATTGGAGTATCTAGGTGACATTAGGGTTTTGGTTGATATGTGTCTTAAGGTGTTATTCTAGTACGAACTCTTGAATAGATCGATCCGAAAGAATAATCATACCCTACAATAATCTCTTCGTTTGTTCTCCGCTATTAGTGACTTTGGAGTGACTCTTTGTTGCATGTTGAGGAATAATTATATGATCCAATTATGTTATTGTTGTTGAGAGAACTTGCACTAGGGAAAGTATGAACCCTAGGCCTTATTTCCTAGCATTGCAATACCGTTTACGCTCAATTTTATCCTTAGTTACCTTGCTGTTTTTATATTTTCTGATTACAAAAACCTACATCTACCATACATATTGCACTTGTATCACCATCTCTTCACCGACTAGTGCACCTATATAATTTACCATTGTATTGGGTGTGTTGGGGACACAAGAGACTCTTTGTTATTTGGTTGCAGGGTTGTTTGAGAGAGACCATCTTCATCCTACGCCTCCCACGGATTGATAAACTTTAGGTCATCCACTTGAGGGAAATTTTCTACTGTACTACAAACCTCTGCACTTGGAGGCCCAACAACGTCTACAAGAAGAAGGTTGCATAGTAGACATCATGTCTCATCTTGTGATGAATGCCAAAGAATAGGTAATATTGGTAAGCGTCAAGAAATGCCTATGAATTATTTACTTGCTGTTGAATCATTTGATGTTTGGGAATTTGATTACATGGGACCTTTTCCTTCCTCTAATGGGTATACACATATTTTGGTTGCTGTTGTTATGTTACTAAATGGGTAGAAGCTATTCCAACCAGTAGTGTTGATCACAACACCTCTATTAAAATGCTTAAGGAAGTTATTTTCCCAAGGTTTGGAGCCCCTAGATATTTAATGACTGATGGTGGTTCACACTTTATTCATGGTGCTTTTAGTAAGATGCTTGCTAAGTATGATGTTAACCATAGAATTGCATCACCTTATCATCCTCAATCTAGTGGTCAAGTTGAGCTTAGCAATAGAGAAATAAAATTAATTTTGCAAAAGACTGTTAATAGGTCCAGGAAGAATTGGTCTAAGAAATTAGATGATGCACTTTGGGCTTATAGAACAACATATAAAAATCCTATGGGTATGTCTCCTTATAAAATGGTTAATGGAAAAGCTTTTCATTTGCCTCTTGAGTTAGAACATAAAGCTTATTGGGTAATTAAAGAACTCAACTATGATTTCAAACTTGCTGGTGAAAAGCAGTTATTTGATATAAGCTCATTAGATGAATGGAGAACCCAAGCTTATGAAAATGCAAAGTTATTCAAAGAAAAAGTTAAAAGGTGGCATGACAAAAGAATTCAAAAACGTGAGTTTAAAGTCGGAGAGTATGTTCTGTTGTACAATTCTCATTTCAGATTCTTTGCAGGAAAACTCCTCTCCAAATGGGAAGGCCCCTATGTCATCGAGGAGGCTTACCGATCTGGAGCCATCAAAATAAATAATTTCGAAGGCACTAACCCGAAGGTTGTCAACAGGCAACGAATACAACATTATATCTCAGGTACGCCTATTAATGTTGAAAGCAATATTATCCAAACTTTGACACTGGAAGAACACATAAAAGAGTCCTTCCGGAACACTCCAGAATCGTCAAAATAAGGAGGTACATGATACGGTAAGTAAATGGGCTCTGAAAAATCCGCAAAAATATTTTTTGTCAGTTTTGGAATATTTTAGAATTTTGGAAATAAAGAAACTCCCAGGAAACATCCCCCGGTGGGCATAAGACACCAGGGCGTGCCAGGCGCCAGGTATGCCTGGCGCGCCCAGGTGGGTTGTGCCCACCTGGGGCACCTTCCGGACTCTTTTTTCTTCTGTATACTTGTCCTACAAGATAAAAATTCCATATATACTTCCCGAACCTGTTAACCACCGTATCGCGGAGAAATCCTCTGTTCTCTTTTCTTGCTGTTTCCGGTCAAATTTATCAAGCCAGGCATCATGTCTTTCTTGCTCCTCCAACAACATGGAAGGAGATGCTTGGCTGATGAAGATCAAGATGTTTGGAGAACCTCTTGATCCTTAAGGATAGTATCACTCCTTCACCACCAAAGGAGAACTGAGTATCGGGTATGGGCACTCCCCTTGGCTTCCGCCAAGCTTGGGGGAGGTGCCCTGGTATCGTATCATCCCACTATCTTTTTGCTTTTACTTATCTTAGTTCAATATTTGGCTTTGATGAATAAAGTTTAGTTTGATCTTTTCTTCTTTAAGAGTTTGCTTAGTGATCTACCATTGTTATCGTGTGCAAGTTATAAAATAAAGTTAGTTCAAGTTTTTACTTTCTTCACTTTCATGTTGCAAATAAATAAAAGAAAAAGAGAAAGAAAGCAAACAAAAGAAAAGAAATAAATCAATAAGATCATATACTAATCCTATGGTAGGTGATAGCACCACATATGGAAAAGTATAAGTAATAAAATTTTATTAGAGATTAACAAACATAGCATTGGTCAGTGATGCAACTCATGAAAGAATTAATAAGGGAAGGGAAGATTCACATATAAATATAGTATCCTAGAAACCTTTTGTGATTGTGAGCCCTCATCAAAATATTATATGCCAAAATTGTTGACGTTGGACAAGGAAGACAACGTAATGGTTTATGTATGTTTATATTCACATAGAAGTCATATTGTCATAGATCCTTCAACATGTGGTGCTTGCCCCCTATCTTTGCTAGCCAAAAATTCCACACGAAGTAGAGATACTACTATTGTGCATCCAAAAACCCTTAAACCCAAATCTTTTTCAAGAGTCCACCATACCTACCTAGGGATTGAGCAAGATCCTTCAAGTAAGTTGTCATCGGTGCAAAAAGGCAATAAAAATTGCTTCTAAAAATGTGAGATCATTTAGTGTAAGAGAAAATTGAGCGTTGTACGAACTTGGATGGCAAAGAATAAAAGCGACATACTGCATAAGAAAGCTTGTCATCTTAAGGGGCAATACAACGTGACGTTCTTTTGCACTAAGGGATTGAGCATACAAACAATTAAGCACATGGCAACCTCTGCTTCCCTCTACAAAGGGGCTATCTTTTACTTTTATGCAAGAGTCAAAGTTTTTCTCTCTATTCCTTTTTATTTTTCTCCTTTGGCAAGCATCATGTGGTGAGGAAATATCTAGGCACATATGTCCACTTGAATATAGATAGCATAAGTTATTGTTTTTGACATCACCCTTGAGGTGAGTATGCTGGGAGGCGAAACTATAAGCCCCTATCTTTCTATGTGTCCGGTTGAAACGTTTTGCTCATGTGTCCAAGGTGAGTGTTAGCAATCATAGAGGACTATATGATGGTTGAGTATGTGGACTTGCCTAAAGGCTCCGACATGTGACCCTTCCTGAAAAGATGATGAATTGTAGTTGCAAAGTTGACTGAGAACATAGTTTGTTGGTTTCTAATAGAGTTCTGGCTTTATACTTCGATTGTGTGATGAACTATTACTTATTCATGGGAAGTGTATGATAATAGTTCTATGATAAAAGTTTTAAGTTTAAATTTGTTGTTGTTACAATAATCAACATGATGCTTCCATGTCTGTATTTTGTTTTTATCGACACCTCTCTCTCAAAGCATGTGGACATGTTTTCGATTTTGGTTTTCCCTTGAGGACAAGCGAGGTCTAAGCTTGGGGGAGTTGATACGTCCATTTTGCATCATGTTTTCTTACTGTTATTTATAATGTTTTTATCCATAATAATGCTTTTTGGAGTAATTCTAATGCCTTTTCTCTCATAATTTGCAAGGTACACACCAAGAGGGAGAATACCGGCAACTGGAAATCTGGACCTGAAAAAGCTACGTCAGGCCACCTATTCTGCACAACTCTAAATGAGCAGAAACTTCACCAAGATTTTTTATGGATTATTTGAGAAATATTGGAGCCAATAAACACCAGAGGGGGCCACCAGGTGGGCACAACCCACCTGGGCGCGCCAGGCCCCCCAGGCGCGCCCTGGTGGGTTGTGGCCTCCTCGGCCCACCTCCGATGCCCATCTTCTGCTATATAAGTCATTTTGACCTAGAAAAAATAAGGAGAAGACTTTCGAGACGGAGCGCCGCCGTCTCGAGGCGGAACTTGGGCAGGAGCACTTTTGCCCTCTGGCGGAGCGATTCTGCCAGGGGAACTTCCCTCTTGGAGGGGGAAATCTGAAGGAAATATGCCCTAGAGGCAATAATAAAGTTATTATTTATTTCCTTATTTCATGATAAATGTATATTATTCATGCTAGAATTGTATTAACCGGAAACATAATACTTGTGTGAATACATAGACAAACAGAGTGTCACTAATATGCCTCTACTTGACTAGCTCGTTGATCAAAGATGGTTATGTTTCCTAGACATAGACATGAGTTGTGATTTGATTAACGGGATCACATCATTAGGAGAATTATGTGATTGACTTGACCCATTCCGTTAGCTTAGCACTTGATCGTTTAGTATTCTGCTATTGCTTTCTTCATGACTTATACATGTTCCTATGACTATGAGATTATGCAACCCCCGTTTACCGGAGGAACACTTTGTGTGCTACCAAACGTCACAACGTAACTGGGTGATTATAAAGGTGCTCTATAGGTGTTTCCGAAGGTACTTGTTGTGTTGGCGTATGTCGAGATTAGGATTTGTCACTCCAATTGTCGGAGAGGTATCTCTGGGCCCACTCGGTAATGCACATCACTATAAGACTTGCAAGCATTGTAACTAATGGGTTAGTTGCGGGATGATGTATTACGGAACGAGTAAAGAGACTTGCCGGTAATGATATTGAACTAGGTATTTAGATACCGACGATCGAATCTTAGGCAAGTAACATACCGATGATAAAGGGAACAACGTATGCTGTTATGCGGTTTGACCGATAAAGTTCTTCGTAGAGTATGTAGGAGCCAATATGAGCATCCAGATTCCGCTATTGGTTATTAACCGAAGATGTGTCTCGGTCATGTCTACATAGTTCTCGAACCCGTAGGGTCCGCACGCTTAAAGTTCGGCGACGATTTGTATTATGAGTTATGTGATTTGATGTACTGAAGGTAGTTTGGAGTCCCGGTTGAGATTGGGGACATGACGAGGAGTCTCAAAATGGTCGAGACGTAAAGATCGATATATTGGACGACTATATTCGGACATCGGAAAGGTTCCGAGTGATTCAGATATTTTCGGAGTACCGGGGAGTTACGGGTATTCACCGAGAGAAGTATTGGGCCTTATTGGGCCATACAGGAATAGAGGAGAGAGGCCAAAAGGGAGGAGGCGCCCCCCTGGTCCGAATTGGACCAGGGGTGCAGCCCCCTTTTCCTTCGACCTTTCCCCCTCTTTCCTTCTCTCCTACTCCGGAAAGGAAAAGGGAATCCTACTAGGACTTGGGAGTCATAGTAGGACTCCCCACACTTGGCGCGCCCCCTCTAGGGCCGGCCTCTCCCTTGCTCCTTTATATACAGGGGCAGGGGGCACCCCATAGACACACAAGTTGATCTGTTGATCTCTCCCAGCCGTGTGCGGTGCCCCCTTCACCATATTCCACCTCAGTCATATCGTAGCGGTGCTTAGGTGAAGCCCTGCGTCGGTAGCAATATCATCACCGTCATCACGCTGTTGTGCTGACGGAACTCTCCCGTGAAGCTCTGCTGGATCAGAGTTCACGGGACGTCATCGAGCTAAACGTGTGCTGAACTCGAAGGTGCCGTACGTTCGGTACTTGGGTCGGTCGGATTGTGAAAACGTACGACTATATCAACCGCGTTGTGCTAATGCTTCCGCTTTCGGTCTACGAGGGTACGTGGACACACTCTTCCCTCTCGTTGCTATGCATCACCATGATCCTGTGTGTGCGTAGGAAAATTTTGAAATTACTGCGTTCCCCAACAGTGGCATCCGAGCCAGGTTTATGCGTAGATGTTATATGCACGAGTAGAACACAAGTGAGTTGTGGGCGATACAAGTCATACTGCTTACCAGCATGTCTTACTTTGGTTTAGCGGTATTGTTGGATGAAGCGGCCCGGACCGACATTACGCGTACGCTTACGCGAGACTGGTTCTACCGACGTGCTTCGCACACAGGTGGCTGGTGGGTGTCAGTTTCTCCAACTTTAGTTGAACCGAGTGTGATTACGCCCGGTCCTTGAGAAGGTTAAACAACACTAACTTGACGAACTATCGTTGTGGTTTTGATGCGTAGGTAAGAACGGTTCTTGCTCAGCCCGTAGCAGCCACGTAAAACTTGCAACAACAAAGTAGAGGACGTCTAACTTGTTTTTGTAGGGCATGTTGTGATGTGATATGGTCAAGGCATGATGCTATATTTTATTGTATGAGATGATCATGTTTTGTAACCGAGTTATCGGCAACTGGCAGGAGCCATATGGTTGTCGCTTTATTGTATGCAATGCAATCACCATATAATTGTTTTACTTTCTCACTAAGCGGTAGCGATAGTCATAGAAGCAACAGTTGGCAAGACAGCAACGATGCAACGATGGAGATCAAGGTGTCGCGCCGGTGACGATGGTGATCATGACGGTGCTTCGTAGATGGAGATCACAAGCACAAGATGATGATGGCCATATCATATCACTTATATTGATTGCATGTGATGTTTATCCTTTATGCATCTTATTTTGCTTTGATTGACGGTAGCATTATAAGATGATCTCTCACTAAATTTCAAGATAAAAGTGTTCTCCCTGAGTATGCACCGTTGCCAAAGTTCGTCATGCCGAGACACCACATGATGATCGGGTGTGATAAGCTCTACGTTCAACTACAACGGGTGCAAGCCAGTTTTGCACACGCACAATACTCGGGTTAAACTTGACGAGCCTAGCATATGAAGATATGGCCTCGGAACACTGGAAACCGAAAGGTTGAGCGTGAATCATATAGTAGATATGATCAACATAATGATGTTCACCATTGAAAACAACTCCATCTCACGTGATGATCGGACATGGTTTAGTTGATATGGATCACGTGATCATTTAGATGACTAGAGGGATGTCTATCTAAGTGGGAGTTCTTAAGTAATATGATTAATTGAACTTTAATTTATCATGAACTTAGTCCTAGTAGTATTAGCATATCTATGTTGTAGATCAATAGCTCGCGTTTAGCTCCCCTGTTTTATTTTGATATGTTCCTAGATAAAATTAAGTTGAAAGATGTTAGTAGCAATGATGCGGATTGGATCCGTGATCTGAGGATTATCCTCATTGCTGCACAGAAGAATTATGTCCTTGATGCACCGCTAGGTGACAGACCGATTGCAGGAGCAAATGCAGACGTTATGAACGTTTGGCAAGCTCGATATGATGACTACTTTATAGTTTAGTGCACCATGCTTAACAGCATAGAATCGGGACTTCAAAGACGTTTTGAACGTCATGGACCATATGAGATGTTCCAGGAGTTGAAGTTAATATTTCAATCAAATACCCGAGTTGAGAGATATGAAATCTCCAACAAGTTATATAGCTAAAAGATGGAGGAGAATAGCTCAACTAGTGAGCATGTGCTCAGATTGTCTGGGTACTACAATTGCTTGAATCAAGTGGGAGTTAATCTTCCAGATAAGATAGTGATTGACAAAGTTCTCTAGTCACTATCACCAAGTTACTATAACTTCGTGATGAACTGTAATATGCAAGGGATAACGGAAACGATTCCCAAGCACTTCGTGATGCTGAAATCGACGAAGGTAGAAATCAAGAAAGAGCATCAAGTGTTGATGGTTAACAAGACCACTAGTTTCAAGAAAAGGGAAAAGGGATAGAAGGGGAACTTCAAGAAAAACGGCAAGCAAGTTGATGCTCAAGTGAAGAAACCCAAGTCTGAACCTAAGCCTGAGACTGAGTGCTTCTATTGCAATGGAAATGGTCATTGGAAGTGGAACTGCCTTAGATACTTGGCGGGTAAGAAGGATGGCAAAGTGAACAAAAGAATATTTGATATACATGTTATTTATGTGTACTTTACTAGTGTTTATAGCAAACCCTCAGTATTTGATACTGGTTCAGTTGCTAAGAGTAGCAACTCAAAACGGGAGTTGCAGAATGAATAGAGAGTAGTAAAGGGTGAAGTGACGATGTGTGTTGGAAATGGTTCCAAGATTGATATGATCATCATCGCACACTCCCTATACTTTCGGGATTAGTGTTGAACCTAAATAAGTGTTATTTGGTGTTTTGCGTTGAGCATGAATATGATTTGATCATGTTTATTGCAATACGATTATTCATTTAAGTTAGAGAATAATTGTTGTTTTGTTTACAAGAATAAAACCTTCTATGGTCATACACCCAATGAAAATGGTTTGTTGGATCTCGATCGTAGTGATACACATATTCATAATATTGAATCCAAAAGATGCAAAGTTAATAATGATAGTGCAACTTATTTGTGGCACTGCCGTTTAGGTCATATTGGTGTAAAGCACATGAAGAAACTCCATACTGATGGGCTTTTGGAATCACTTGATGCTTGCGAACCATGCCTTATGGGCAAGATGACTAAGACTCCGTTCTCCGGAACAATGGAGCGAGCAACTGACTTAATGGAAATAATACATACTGATGTATGCGATCCGATGAGTGTTGAGGCTCGCGGCGGGTATCGTTATTTTCTGACCTTCATAGATGATTTGAGCAGATATGGGTATATCTAATTAATGAAACATAAGTCTGAAACATTTGAAAAGTTCAAAAAAATTCAGAGTGAAGTGGAAAATCATCGAAACAAGAAAATAAAGTTTCTACGATCTGATCGTGGAGGAGAATATTTGAGTTACAAGTTTGGCCTTCAGTTAAAACAACGTGAAATAGTTTCACTACTCACGCCACCTGGAACACCACAGTGTAATGGTGTGTCCGAATATCGTAACGGTAATTTATTAGATATGGTGCAATCTATGATGTCTCTTACTGATTTACCACTATCGTTTTGGGGTTATGCATTAGAGACAGCTGCATTCACGTTAAATAGGGCACCATCTAAATCCGTTGAGACGACAACATATGAACTGTGGTTTGGCAAGAAACCAAAGTTGTCGTTACTTAAAGTTTGGGGTAGCGATGCTTATGTGAAAAAGTTTCATCCTGATAAGCTCAAACCTAAATTGGAGAAATGTGTCTTCATAGGATACCCAAAGGAGACAGTTGGGTACACCTTCTATCACAGATCCGAACTCAAGACATTCGTTGCTAAGAATGGATCCTTTCTAGAGAAGGAGTTTCTCTTGAAAGAAGTGAGTGGGAGGAAAGTAGAACCTGATGAGGTAACTGTACCTGCTCCCTTATTGGAAAGTAGTTCATCACAGAAATCTGTTCCTGTGACTCCTACACCAATTAGTGTGGAAGCTAATGATGATGATCATGTAACTTCAGATCAAGTTACTACCGAACCTCATAGGTCAACCAGAGTGAGATGCGCACCTGAGTGGTACGGCAATCCTGTTCTGGAGGTCATGTTATGCTACGTCTTGAGCTTGGTTGGTTTTCCCCAAAGAGGAGAGGATGATGCAGCAGAGTAGCGTAAGTATTTCCCTCAGTTTTTGAGAACCAAGGTATCAATCCAGAGGAGGCCGCGCAAGTCCCTCGTACCTACACAAAACAAATAGCTCCTCGCAACCAACGCGAATAGGGGTTGTCAATCCCTTCACGGTCACTTACGAGAGTGAGATCTGATAGAGATGATAGATAATATTTTTGGTACTTTTTGGTATAAATATGCAAAGTAAAATAAAAAGGAAAAGTAAAGAACAAAGCAATAATAAAGCGTAGGAAGATTAATATGATGAAAATAGACCCGAGGGCCATAGATTTCAGTAGTGGCTTCTCTCAAGAGCATAGGTATTTTACGGCGGGTGAACGAATTACTATCCGATGGGGCGCGCCCTAGGGGGGGGGCGCCCTCCACCCTCATGGCCGCCTCGGATCTTTCTTGACGGAGGTTCCAAGTCTCCTGGGTCTTATCCGATGAGAAAATCACGTTCCCGAAGATTTCATTCCGTTTGGACTCCGTTTCTTCGAAACACTGAAATAGGCAAAAAACAGCAATTCTGGGCTGGGCCTCCGGTTAATAGGTTAGTCCCAAAAGTAATATAAAAGTGGAAAATAAAGCCCAATATAGTCCAAAACAATAGATAATATAGCATGGAGCAATAAAAAATTATACATACGTTGGAGACGTATCAGGCATCCCCAAGCTTAATTCACCTTTCGTCCTCGAGTAGGTAAATGATAAAAGAGAATTTTCATGCGAGTGCTACTTGGCATAATTTCAATGTAATTCTTCTTAATTGTGGTATGAATATTCAGATCCGAAAGATTCAAGACAAAAGTTCATATTGACATAAAAATAATAATACTTCAAGCATACTAACAAAGCAATCATGTCTTCTCAAAATAACATGGCCAAAGAAAGTTATCCCTACAAAATCATATAGTCTGGCTATGCTCTATCTTCACCACACAAAGTATTTAAATCATGCACAACCCCGATGACAAGCCAAGCAATTATTTCATACTTTTGACATTTTCAAAACTTTTTCAATCTTCACACAATACATGAGTGTGAGCCATGGATATAACACTATATGTGGAATAGAATGGTGGTTGTGGAGAAGACAAAAGGAGGGGAGATAGTCTCACATCAACTAGGCGTATCAACGGGCTTTGGACATGCCCATCAATAGATATCAATGTGAGTGAGTAGGGATTGCCATGCAACGGATGCACTAGAGCTATAAGTATATGAAAGCTCAACAAAAGAAACTAAGTGGGTGTGCATCCAACTTGCTTGCTCATGAATACCTAGGGAAATTTGAGGAAGCCCATCATTGGAATATACAAGCCAAGTTCTATAATGAAAAATTCCCACTAGTATATGAAAGTGACAAAACGAGAGACTCTCTATTATAAAGATCATGGTGCTACTTTGAAGCACAAGTGTGGTAAAAGGATAGTAACATTGTCCCTTCTCTCTTTTTCTCTTTTTTTTATTGGGCCTTTTCTCTTTTTTATGGCCTCTTTTCTTCTTCTTTTTTTCGTCTGGAGTCTCATCCCGACTTATGGGGGAATCATAGTCTCCATCATCCTTTCCTCACTTGGGACAATGCTCTAAAAATGATGATCATCACACTTTTATTTTTCTTACAACTCAACAATTACAACTCGATACTTAGAACAAAATATGACTCTATATGTGTGCCTCCAGTGGTGTACCGGGATATGCAATGATTCATAAGTGACATGTATGAAAGAAATGTGAACGGTGGCTTTGCCACAAATACGATGTCAACTAAATGATCATGCTAAGCAATATGACAATGATGGAGCGTGTCATAATAAACGGAACGGTGGAAAGTTGCATGGCAATATATCTCAGAATGGCTATGGAAATGCCATGATAGGTAGGTACGGTGGCTGTTTTGAGGAAGGTATAAGGTGGGTGTATGATACCGGCGAAAAGTGCGCGGTATTAGAGAGGCTAGCAATGGTGGAAGGGTGAGAAAAGTGCGTATAATCCATGGACTCAACATTAGTCATAAAGAACTCATATACTTATTGCAAAAATCTACAAGTTATCAAACCAAAGTATTACGTGCATGCTCCTATCGGGATAGATTGGTAGGAAAAGACCATCGCTCGTCCCCGACCGCCACTCATAAGGAAGACAATCAATAAATAAATCATGCTCCGACTTCATCACATAACGGTTCACCATACGTGCATGCTACAGGAATCACAAACTTTAACACAAGTATTCCTCAAATTCACAACTACTCAACTAGCATGACTATAATATTATCACCTCCATATCTCAAAACAATTATCAAGCAACTTTTCTTAGTATTCAACACACTCAAAAGAAAGTTTTTCAAATCTTGAATACCAAGCATATTATTATTAAGCAAATTACCATGCTATTTAAGACTCTCAAAATAATCTAAGTGAAGCATGAGAGATCAATAGTTTCTTTAAAACAAATCCACCACCGTGCTCTAAAATATATAAGTGAAGTACTAGAGCAAAACTATAGAGCTCAAAAGATATAAGTGAAGCACATAGAGCAAAACTATCAAGCTCAAAAGATATAAGTGAAGCACATAGAGTATTCTAACAAATTCCAATTCATGTATGGCTCTCTCAAAAGGTGTGTATTTATTGTGGTAAACTAACAAACAAATATGCAAATAATACAAGACGCTCCAAGCAAAACACATATCATGTGGTGAATAAAAATATAGCTCCAAGTAAAGTTACCGATGGAAGTGGACGAAAGAGGGGATGCCTTCCGGGGCATCCCCAAGCTTTGACTTTTTGGTGTCCTTGGATTATCTTGGGGGTGCCATGGGCATCCCCAAGCTTAGGCTTTTGCCACCCCTTGTTCCATAATCCATCAAAAAATTCACCCAAAACTTGAAAACTTCACAACACAAAACTCAACAGAATTCTCGTGAGCTCCGTTAGCGAAAGAAAACAAAAGATCACTTCAAGGTACTGTAAAGAACTAATTATTTATTTATATTGGTGTTAAACCTACTGTATTCCAACTTCCCTATGGATCATAAACTATTTTACTAGCCATAGATTCATCAAAATAAGCAAACAACACACGAAAAACAGAATCTGTCAAAAACAGAACAGTCTGTAGTAATCTGTAACTAACGCAAACTTCTGGAACTCCAAAACTTCAGAAAAAATAGGAAGACCTAGACAATTTGTTTATTGATCAGCATCAATTGGAATCACTATTTTATCACGTTCTAGTGATTTTTAACAATTGTTTTGGTGAACCGAAAGTTTCTGGAAATTACAGCAAGATCAAATAACTATTATCCAAGAAGATCATATAGGTTTAACTTGGCACAAACACTAATTAAACATAAAACCACATCTAAACAGAAGGTATATGGATTATTTATTCCTAAACATAAAAAAACAAAAAACTAAAAATAAAATTGGGTTGCCTCCCAACAAGCGCTATCGTTTAACGCCCCTAGCTAGGCATAAAAGCAAGGATAGATCTAGGTATTGCCATCTTTGGTAGGCAATCCATAAATGGCTCTCATGATAGATTCATATGGTAATTTTATTTTCTTCCTAGGGAAGTGTTCCATGCCTTTCTTTAATGGAAATGGAATCTAATATTCCCTTCCTTCACATCAATAATTGCACCAATCGTTCTAAGGAAAGGTCTACCAAGAATAATAGGACATGAAGGATTGCAATCTATATCAAGAACGATAAAGTCTACGGGCACATAATTCCTATTTGCAAAAATAAGAACATCATTAATTCTTCCCATAGGTTTCTTAATAGTGGAGTCCGCAAGGTGCAAATTTAGAGAGCATTCATCAAAATCACGGAATCTAGCAAATCACACAAAGTTTTGGGAATAGTGGAAACACTAGCACCCAAATCACATAAAGCATAGAATTCATGATAATTAATCTTAATTTTAATAGTTGGTTCCCACTCATCATAAAGTTTTCTAGGGATAGAAACTTCCAACTCAAGTTTTTCCTCATAAGATTGCATCAAGGCATCAACGATATGTTTAGTAAACGCTTTGTTTTGACTATAGGCATGCGGAGAATTTAGCACGGATTGCAACAAGGAAATACAATAAATTAAAGAGCAACTTTCATAATTAAATTCCTTGAAATCCAAAATATGGGTTTAGCAACATCTAAGGTTTTACTTTCTTCAATCCCACTTTTATCAATTTTAGCATCATACTCTAAAAGCTCCGAATTTTTAGAACGCCTTCTAGGTAAAGGTGACTCATATCAATCTCATCATTATCAAGATTCATATTGCAAAACAAAGATTTAATGGCAGACACATCAATAATTTTTAGATCTTCATCTTGATTTTCATGGAAATCAGGTTTAGCAGCCATCTTATTGACCAAGGTAGCTTGCTTATCAGATATTCCAATAGTCAATTTCTCAAGACGAGAAATTCGGGATCTTAAACCTTCAAATTCATTAGACATATCATCGAGCTCTTTATTCAAATAATTCATAAAACCTTTTTGTTCCTTAAGCTCGTTTCTGAAGAAATTATTATGCTCAAATTGCAAAACCATAAAACTCTTGACGTTGCTTTCGATCTCTTCCAACCTTTTAAGGTGGAGATCACCAAATCTAGGTAGAGCCATAGTGACAAGCAAGCAATCCAACACACGAGCAAACGGAAAAAGGGCAAGCGAAAAGAGAGGAGGAGATTGGGAAAGAGAGGGTGAATAAAACGGCAAGGGTGAAGTGGGGGAGAGGAAAACGAGAGGCAAATGGCAAATAATGTAATGCGAGAGATAAGGGATTGTGATGGGTACTTGGTATGTTGACTTGTGCGTAGACTCCCCGGCAATGGCGCCAGAAATCCTTCTTGCTACGTCTTGAGCTTGCGTTGGTTTTCCCCGAAGAGGAGAGGATGATGCAGCAGAGTAGTGTAAGTATTTTCCTCAGTTTTTGAGAACCAAGGTATCAATCCAGTAGGAGGCCACGCGCAAGTCCCTCGTACCTACACAAAACAAATAGCTCCTCACAACCAACGCGAATAGGGGTTGTCAATCCCTTCACGGTCACTTACGAGAGTGAGATCTGATAGAGATGATATAAAATATTTTTGGTATTTTTTGGTATAAAGATGCAAAGTAAAATAAAAAGGCAAAGTAAAGAGCAAAGCAATAATAAAGCGTAGGAAGATTAATATGATGAAAATAGACCCGAGGGCCATAGATTTCACTAGTGGATTCTCTCAAGAGCATAGGTATTTTACAACGAGTGAACGAATTACTGTTGAGCAATTGGCAGAATTGAGCATAGTTATGAGAGTATCTAGGATGATCATGTATATAGGCATCACGTCCGAAACAAGTAGACTGACTCTTGCCTGCATCTACTACTATTACTCCACTCATCGACCGCTATCCAGCATGCATCTAGAGTATTAAGTTAATGAAAAGCAGTAACGCCTTAAGCAAGATGACATGATGTAGAGGAATAAATTCATGCAATATGATAAATACCCCAACTTGTTATCCTCGATGGCAACAATACAATACGTGCCTTGCTGCCCCTCATCCTTTGGGAAAGGACACCGCAAGATTGAACCCAAAGCTAAACACTTCTCCCATTGCAAGAACTACCAATCTAGTTGGCCAAACCAATCGGATAATTCGAAGAGACTTGTAAAGATAACTCAATCATACATAAAAGAATTCAGAAAAGATTCAAATATTGCTCATAGATAATCTTGATCATAAAACCACAATTCATCGGTCTCAACAAACACACCGCAAAAAGAAGATTACATCGAATAGATCTGCACGAGAGAGGGGGAGAACATTGTATTGAGATCCAAAAAGAGAGAAGAAGTCATCTAGCTACTAACTATGGACCTGAAGGTCTGAAGTAAACTACTCACACTTCATCGGAGAGGCTATGATGATGATGTAGAAGCCCTCCATGGTGGAATCCCCTTCCCATGTGAGCTCGAACAGGCCCCAAGATGGGATCTCATGGATACAGAAAGTTGCGGCGGTGGAATTAGGTTTTTGGCTCCGTATCTAATCTGATGGGGGTACGTAGGTATATATAGGAGGAAGAAGTATGTCGGTGGAGCCTCGAGGGGCCCACGAGGTAGGGGGCGCGCCCTAGGGGGGCGCCCTCCACCCTCGTGGCCGCCTCGGAGCTTTCTTGACGGAGGGTCCAAGTCTCCTGGGTCTTATCCGATGAGAAAATCACGTTCCCGAAGATTTCATTCCGTTTGGATTCCGTTTGATATTCTGTTTCTTCGAAACACTGAAATAGGCAAAAAGCAACAATTCTGGGCTGGGCCTCCGATTAATAGGTTAGTCCCAAAAGTAATATAAAAGTGGAAAATAAAGGCCAATATAGTCCAAAACAATAGATAATATAGCATGGAGTAATAAAAAATTATAGATACGTTGGAGACATATCATGTTACTTGACCATGACGAACCTATGAACTATGAGGAAGCGATGATGAGCCCAGATTCCGCGAAATGGTTTGAGGCCATGAAATCTGAGATAGGATCCATGTATGAGAACAAAGTATGGACTTTGGTTGACTTTCCCGATGATAGGCAAGCTATAGAAAATAAATGGATCTTCAAGAGGAAGATGGACGCTGATAGTAGTGTTACTATCTACAAAGCTAGACTTGTCGAAAAAGGTTTTTGACAAAAGTTCAAGGTGTTGACTACGATGAGATTTTATCACTCGTAGTGATGCTTAAGTCTGTCCGAATCATGTTAGCAATTGCCGCATTTTATGAAATCGGCAAATGGATAACAAAACTGCAATCCTTAATGGATTTATTAAAGAAGAGTTGTATATGATGCAACCAGAAGGTTTTGTCAATCCTAAAGGTGCTAACAAAATGTGTAAGCTCCAATGATCCATCGTGGACTGGTGCAAGCATCTCGGAGTTGGAATATACGCTTTGATGAGTTGATTAAAGCATATAGTTTTATAAAGACTTGCGGTGAAGCCTGTATTTACAAGAAAGTGAGTGGGAGCACTACAGCCATTCTGATATGTATATGTAAATGACATATTGTTGATCAGAAATGATGTAGAATTTTCTGGAAAGCATAAATGAGTATTTGAAAGGAGTTTTTCAAATAAAGACCTCGGTGAAGCTGCTTACATATTGAGCATCAAGATCTATAGAGATAGATCAAAACGCTTGAGAAGTTTTTCAATGATTACATACCTTGACAAGATTTTGAAGTAGTTCAAAATGGAACAGTCAAAGAACGAGTTATTGTCTGTATTACAAGGTGTGAAATTGAGTAAGACTCAAAACCCGACCACGGCAGAAGATAGAAAGAGAATGAAAATCATTCCCTATGCCTCAGCATAGGTTCTATAAAGTATGTCATGCTGTATACCAGATCTATTGTATACCCTACACTATTTTCTTAAAGGGAGTACAATAGTGATCTAGGAGTAGATCACTGGACATTGGTCAAAATTATCCTTAGAATACTAAGGAAATATTTCTTGATTATGGAGGTGATAAAGAGTTTGTCATAAAAAGTTACGTCGATGCAAGCTTTGACACCAATCTGGATGACTCTGAGTCTCGATCTGGATACATATTGAAAGTGGGAGCAATTAGCTAGAGTAGCTCCGCATAGAGTATTGTAGACATAGAATATTTGCAAAATACATACGGCTCTGAATGTGGCAGACCCGTTGACTAAACTTCTCTCACAAGCAAAACATGATCACACCTTAGTACTCTTTGGGTGTTAATCACATAGCGATGTGAACTAGATTATTGACTCTAGTAAACCCTTTGGGTGTTGATCACATGACGATGTGAACTATGGGTGTTAATCACATGATGATGTGAACTATTGATGTTAAATCACATGGCGATGTGATCTAGATTATTGACTCTAGTGCAAGTGGGAGATTGAAGGAAATATGCCCTAGAGGCAATAATAAAGTTATTATTTATTTCCTTATTTCATGATAAATGTTTATTATTCATGCTAGAATTGTATTAACCGGAAACATAATACTTGTGTGAATACATAGACAAAGAGAGTGTCACTAGTATGTCTTCTACTTGACTAGCTCGTTGATCAAAGATGGTTATGTTTCCTAGCCATAGACATGAGTTGTCATTTGATTAACGGGATCACATCATTAGGAGAATGATGTGATTGACTCGACCCATTTCGTTAGCTTAGCACTTGATCGTTTAGTATTCTGTTATTGCTTTCTTCATGACTTATACATGTTCCTATGACTATGAGATTATGCAACTCCTGTTTACCGGAGGAACACTTTGTGTGCTACCAAACGTCACAACGTAATCGGGTGATTATAAAGGTGCTCTCTGGTGTCTCCGAAGGTACTTGTTGGGTTGGCGTATTTCGAGATTAGGATTTGTCACTCCGATTGTCGGAGAGGTATCTCTGGGCCCACTCGGTAATGCACATCACTATAAGACTTGCAAGCATTGTAACTAATGAGTTAGTTGCGGGATGATGTATTACAGAACGAGTAAAGAGACTTGCCGGTAACGATTTCAACACTTGCAGACATTACCTTACTGAAAACTACTTGTCATTTCCTTCTGCTCCTTGTTGGGTTCGACACTCTTACTTATCGAAAAGAGCTACAATTGATCCCCTATACTTGTGGGTCATCAGCCTCCTCTTCTCAAATTTGGACCGTCGCGGTTGGTGGGAGATGGATGCCCGCGACAAGGTTTCGTTGGTGGTGGTGGCTGTAGCTGGTGGTGCGTCCAACAACTCCCATGCCACCTTCTTGTCTAGTGATCGGTACACTCTCCTTCCTTCAGCGGAGATTCCGTCCAGCGATGTGGTTATCTCCGATTCCTGGTCCAACAATGTAACGCCCCAGATTCGATGCGCCAGGTGTCTGCCAGTTATTCGCCGTCTTTTCCATGTCATCATCTGCATTTCATATCATGTCATCATGTGCATTTCATTTTGCATACGTGTTCGTCTCATGCATCCGAGCCTTTTCCCCGTTGTCCGCTTTGCAATCCGGCGCTCCTATGTTCCCCGGCGTTCCCCTTTCGTCTCTCGTTGTGAGCGGGTGTTAAACTTTCTCGGAATGGCCCGAGGCTTGCCAAGCGGCCTTGGAATAGCACCGGTAGACCGCCTGTCAAGTTTCGTGCCATTTGGAGGTCGTTCGATACTCCAACGGTTAACCAGGTAGCCGCAATAGCCTCTTTTGTGTGCAGCCCAACACCCCTTTAAAGTGGCCCCATAACCCATCCTAACCCCCTCCATCTTCTCGGTCGTTCGATCACGATCGTGTGGGCGAAAACCGCACTCCATTTGGAGCCTCCTAGCTCCTTCTACCTATAAATACACCTCCCTCCGAAATTGGCGGTGCAAACCCTAGCCTCTTCCACCTCCGCGCCGGACATGTCCGCTCACCACGGACAAATCCGCCCAGCTTGGGACGAATCACGGCACGACACGTGTCCCCGCGCCTCTCTCTCTCCTCCCGGCCTTGCGGCCCGCCCGGGCCAGGCAGCCCTCCTCGGGCACTTTGCCGGGCCGCCTCGCCCGCCGCCCGCCTCGCCGCCTCTCCGCCCGCCCTCGCCTCGCGGCGCCGCCGAGCCGCCCGCCGCCCGCGCCGCCCCCTCCGCCCAGCGCCACCCCACCTCGACGGATCCGGCCAGCGCCCCCATCTCTCCCTCCTCTCCGGCTGCCTCTCTAGCGAAACTCCGGCGACCTCGGATCTGAGATCCAACTAAGGTTGACTTTCCCCCTCTGAAATTCCACCGTCCTGAAGGTTTTTTCATTATCATGCCATTTTCATCGCATCATAACTTGTTGCACACCGCTCCATTTTGTGCGTACAATATGTCACAATGTTCGCTGCGAGATGCTCTACATTGCGTTCCATTGGATCATGTTCATTTGAGTCTATCTTGATTCCCTAATCATCGTTGCAAAAGTGCTATATGATGTTAATCTGCTGGAACTGTTATAACTTGGTGATTTGTCATTTTTGTTGCATTTGATGTGTGCATCCTATGAGCATGATCTCTACATGTTTTTTGTTATATGTCATGCCATCTTTATAGGTGTGCTATCCATGTATTTTTGTGGGTCTTGTAGTGAGTGCATCGAGCTTGTTAAGTAGGGTACTTGCTGTTGCTGTTTTGCTAGGCTGATTCTGTTATATTATGATGCTATGTAAACCTGCTTCTACAAGTCATTCTATGCATAATCTGGAGATGTTCACTAAGGATGTTTTGTTATAAATGTCTTTATCTATCCATTAATGCTCCTTGTTGTATTTATAGCCTGCTGTAGCTTGTTGTAATCTTGCTCTCAAATTGCTAAATAATGTTACTGTCAGCCTGTTAACATTAAGTTCAATGTTGCCATGATTGTTGTTACTGATCCATGCACCCTAGGAACTTTATCTTGCCATGCTTAGCTTCATAAACTTGTATTATTACTGTTGGTTTCCTTGCCATGCCATGTATTGCTCTGTGATGAGTGGTTCAAGCTCACCAACATGCCTACTTATTGTTGTTCCTGCCATGTATGAATCTGTCATATAACTTGCCATGTTTACATGGGTGCCATCATATCTTCTGATCCTTTTTGGCTCATGGTCAGTAAAGGACTTTTGATCTATTCATTTATTAGTATCATGCCAGCCTTTGTTTGCCATGATAAGTTCCTGTAGCATGTTGTTTGATAGCTCTAAACATTGCAACCTGATGTTATTTTCTGCAAAGTCTGAAACTGTTAATATTTGCAATCTTGCCATGTCATTTTGAGCATGTTCTAATGATTTATGGAGATAGCTCAGTGTTCATGTTTTGTCATGCTTTACCTGTACATCATGCCCATGCCTTTTGTTATCATGTTAAAGTGCTGTAGCATGTTGTTTTGATGCTTTCAATATCCCTAGTTGCTGTTTTGGACAGCTTGTCCTTTAAACTTGTAGAGTGTATGCGTTGAACCGTTGCTCCGTTTTGAGTGTGCTCTATATGAAACTTGCGTGATTTTGCATGTAGTTTCATATTATAATGTTGCATCCTTGTTTTGAGGTGTTTGTTTGATGCTTGAATGCATTTTGCATCAATGCCATGTGTAACTTGTTTTGCTCATATCTTCTAGGACGTAGCTCCGAATCGAATGAACTTTATATGTAACTTGACTAGAAAATTTCGTGTAGATCATCGTGGTGCATCTTAACTTGCTGTTTAACAACTTGAACATAAGGTTTATTCAGATCTGGACCAATTTCGAAATTTGCATATGAGGACTTACCGGAGTTGTTCTATGTTGTTTCCTGCCTCATTTATACTTGCTTTGAGGTGGTGTTCTTGTTTGCATCATTTTTTGCCATGAGTAGCTCCATGTAGCCTTGTCATGCATCATGCTTGTTGTGCATCATGCCTTGTTCATGTGTGGTGTGTTTACCATGTTGTGTGTTTCTTCTCGATAGTTCCCGTTTCGTTGCGATCGTGAGGATTCGCTTAAATCACGCTTGGTTCGTCTTCGTGGCTTCATCTTCTTCATGGACTTGTTCTTCTTCCTAGCGGGATTTCAGGCAAGATGACCGTCACCTTGGATCTCATTACTATCATTGCTATGCTAGTTGCTTCGTTCTATCGCTTTGCTGCGCTACCTATCATTTGCTCTTCAAGCCTTCCCAATTTGCCATGTCAGCCTCTAACCTTTTTCCCCTTCCTAGCAAACCGTTGTTTGGCTATGTTACCGCTTTGCTCAGCCCCTCTTATAGCGTTGTTAGTTGCAGGTGAAGATGAAGTTTGCTCCATGTTGGATTATGTTTATGTTGGGATATCACAATATCTCTTATATTATTAATGCATCTATATACTTGGTAAAGGGTGGAAGGCTCGGCCTTATGCCTGGTGTTTTGTTCCACTCTTGCCGCCCTAGTTTCCGTCATATCGGTATTATGTTCCCGGATTTTGCGTCCCTAACGCGGTTGGGTGATTTACGGGACCCCCTTGACAGTTCGCTTTGAATAAGACTCCTCCAGCAAGGCCCAACATTGGTTTTACCATTTGCCTCACCTATGCCCTTTTTTTCCCTTGGGTTTCCGGAGCCCGAGGGTCATCTTCATTTTAGCCCCCCGGGCCAGTTCTCCTTTGAGTGCTGGTCCAAACCGAGCGATGTCCGACGCCCCCTGGGCAATTAGGGTCTATGCCAACCCGACGTCTGGCTCATCCGGTGTGCCCTGAGAACGAGATATGTGCAGCTCCTATCGGGATTTGTCGGCACATCCGGGCGGCTTTGCTGGTCTTGTTTTATTACTGTCGAAATGTCTTGTAGCCGGGATTCCGAGACTGATCGGGTCTTCGAAGGAATATCCTTCGTTGATCGCGAGAGCTTATCATGGGCTAAGTTGGGACACCCCTGCAGGGTATAAACTTTCGAGAGCCGTGCCCGCGGTTATGTGGCAGATGGGAATTTATTAATATCCGGTTGTAGTAAACTTGAAGCAAACTCTTATAAAATACACCAACCATGAGTGTTTCTTTTCGGGGTTGATCGAGAGGAGAACACGGTTTCTGGGTTATGTCTGACGTAAGTAGGAGTTCAGGATCACTTCTTGATCATTACTAGTTGACGACCGTTCCTTTGTTTCTCTTCCCGCTCTCATTTGCGTATGTTAGCCACCATATATGCTTAGTCGTTGCTGCAACCTCACCACTTTACTCCTTCCTCACCCATTAAGCTTTGCTAGTCTTGATACCCATGGTAATGGGATTGCTGAGTCCTCGTGGCTCACAGATTACTACAACAACAGATTGCAGGTACAGGTTATGCGATGATTATGACGCGAGAGCGATGTGTGCTTGTTTTGGAGTTCTTCTTCTGCTTCTTCGATCAGGGGATAGGTTCCAGGTCGGCAGCCTGGGCTAGCAGGGTGGATGTCGTTTGAGTTTCTGTTTATGTTTCATCCGTAGTCGGATGTTGTTCTTGTATGTTGTACTGTTGTATCCTTGTGGCTTTGTATGTATTGGATGTATCCCCAGCTATTTATGTAATGTTGATGTAATGATATCCACCTTGCAAAAGCGTCTTCAAGATGCGCTTCTATCCTTGGTGGGACCTTGGAGTTCCTTTTGGATAGGGTCGCATCTCGGGCGTGACAAACAACATTCGGGGTTGTTCGGTCGAAGGCTGAAGTGAAATCCCTACTTGGCTTGCCGATGCTAG
Source organism: Aegilops bicornis (assembly GCA_021605145.1). NCBI lineage: Eukaryota > Viridiplantae > Streptophyta > Magnoliopsida > Poales > Poaceae > Aegilops > Aegilops bicornis. Next base: position 121,989,307 of record CM038669.1, read on the forward strand.
TAGTGACGACAGCGGGTGTCATCCCCTTCTTGAAGGCGTCGCTGTTGAAAATATGAGCAATTTACCATATGATTTAATTAATAAAAAATAGTAGGTAAAACATGACTACAATAAAAAGATAAGACAAGTCATGCAATCTAACAGAGAATATGCAAATAGCTTCCGAAGATGTGAATTTGAATAAAACATATGTAGTGCAACCGCTCAAACAAGAAACTCTAGCATGATCTTGAACAGAAACGACATGAACACATACTGAGCAGCAGAGGAAGCATTGTCATTGGGGTTTGTGTTGTCGCCCATGTTGTCGAAGAGAGTGTTGACATCGGGGAAGAAGTCGTCGTTGGGGAAGTGATCGTCAACATTAGTGGTGGCGCTGATTACTTGTATCTACGTTGGTATTTTCCCAAGTGGAGGGTAAGTATTTCCCTCAGTTATGAAACCAAGGTTATCAATCCAGTAGAGAACCAAGCAACACTATGTAAACAGTACCTGCAAACATATAATAAATACTTGCAACCCAACGCGTAAGAGGGGTTGTCAATCCCTCCTCTGTATTGAGATAGATTAAATTGTATGAGATTTGATAAATAAATCTGACAAAAACACAAAATAAAATAATAATAAATGCAAAAATGTATTTTTGGGTGTTTGGAATAGTAGATATGAAAACAATATGATAGAAAATAGCATACGATGGGTAAACAAATTACTGTTGGGAAATTGATAGAAGAGCAAATAATTATGACGATATCCAAGACAATGATCATGTATATAGGCATCACGTCCAAGATTAGTAGACCGACTCCTGCTTGCATCTACTACTATTACTCCACACATCGACCGCTATTCATCATGCATCTAGTGTATTAAGTTCATGGAGAAACGGCGTAATGCAATAAGAACGATGACATGATGTATACGAGATATATTCATGTAGGAATAGACCCCATATTTATCCTTAATGGCAACGATACATGTGTGTCACTTCTCCTTCTGTCACTGAGATTGATCACCGCAAGATTGAACCCATCACAAAGCCCATCTTCCCATTGCAAGAAAAATCAATCTAGTTGGCCAAACCAAACCAAAGTTTCAGAGAAGAAATATGAGGCTATAACAATCATGCATATAAGAGATCAAAGAACACTCAAGTAATATTCATAGATAGAACTGATCATAAACTCGCAATTCATCGGATCCCAACAAACACACCGCAAAAAGTCATTACATCAAATAAATCTCCAAGAACATCGAGGAGAACATTGTATTGAGAATCAAAAAGAGAGAAGAAGCCATCTAGCTGCTGCCTACGGACCCGTAGGTCTGTGGTAACTACTCACGCATCATCGGAGGAGCACCAATGAGGATGACGAATGCCTCCATGATCGTGTTCCCCTCCGGCCAAGTGCCGGAATAGGGCTCTAGATTGGATCTCGTGGTTCTGGAATTTGCAGCGGCTAGAATTGTTTTTCGTCGACTCTCCTAGGGTTTCTAGAATATTTGGGTATTTTATAGAGCTGAGAGGTGGTGGAAAGGACTCCCGTGGGCCCCACTATCCACCAGGGCGCGCCCTGGTGCCTTGTGGGCCCCAAGGGCCTCCCCTATTGCACTTCCTTGGCTCCCAAGTTGTCTTCTGGGCAGAAAAATCTCCAAAAAGTTTTCTTGTGTTTGGACTCTATTTGATATAGATATTTTGTGAAGTAAAAAACAAGCAAAAACAGCAATTGGCACTGGGCACTATGTCAATAGGTTAGTCCCAAAAAGGATATAAAATTGCTATAAAATGAATATAAAACATACAAGAATGATAATATAACAACATGGAATAATAAAAAATTATACATACGTTGGAGACGTATCAGGCGTCTATGACGAAGAATCCAATAGTCATGCAGAGAGCTCCCCAAAATACCTTATCAGCCTTCTCCCTTACATGACTCAAAGTGGTGGGGTTTCAAAGGCCTACTATACCGACCTCCTGTGCACGCCGCAAGACGGCATGGGAAAGAACCTTGCAGTAGTAGCTCAGTGCTTAGGAACTCGGTGGTGTGAGGCAGGTGTTGTCTGGCGTGTCTCTCTTATAGGTAGAGGAGGATGAGGACAACTAGCAGCGGTTGCAGCGTTCTTATTAATCTCCACTATGTAAAAAAATTGCAACTCCCGTGCCATCTTTCATATGCCAGTCATGCAGGGCAAAAGGATAGGCAATGGCTCAGCTCATTCCCGCAACTCGCGGCGCGCGCATCGTGACAAGGCATGGCGATGAAGAGTGCGCGTGTATGTCTCTCTTCTTCTCATGCTCATACATGTGGGGAAACAACCTTGCTTATAAGGAGATCCAACTCCTACTCAACTAGCAATGTGGGACTAAATGATGAGTGTTATTTTTACACTCCTCTAACCTGAGCTCAAACTGATATATTTCATTAAAACCGAGATATTTGCTCTGATATTGCCACTAATGACTAATGAAATGCATAGCATTCGAAAATCCTTTCTTTTATTTTTTTCCATTGGAATGGGCTATTTATGGACGAAATCATGTCAGAACAAGGAAAATGAGTAAAGGAGGATATAGAAGAAATCAGTGGGAGGCGTAGCAGAAGCTCGAGAGCAAAAGACGATGTTCCATGCGCCTGCTCCCGCTCGCATGAGCGGTCGTATGGCATGGAAACCGATGTTTCTCATCCACCTGAACATACTTTATAAAGGGATCGAGGCCGAAATGTCGACAGAGGAGCCGCAGAACCGCAAAACAGAGAGTTGCTTTCATCCCATCTTCATCAACCCTAGCCGCCGCCACTCCCCATCTCCATAAACACCATCTCCATCTCCACCATAGTTCTTCCTCCTCTAGTCATACTTGTAATCATGTATCACACGCGGCATCCATTGAAAGACCTATTATTAATCAATCTACCTTCATTATGTGTTCTATGATGTGTTCTTTGTGTGATCCGATTTCTTTTGTGAGTAGTCCCGTAAGGTATGTGATTAGCCAAGAGCCTTGCAACCCAATGTATTTGTTGGAAGGACCAATGGAAGAGCTTTGATTTAGCGTTTGTATGTGTGAAATAAAAAATTTATGTAGTTGTCTCTTGTCTAAGACGCGTTCTTAATCCCTACAGGTACACATGATCATGGAGAACGAGCCATGAAGTGGCCAAGGGCAGGAAGACTTTGAAGTGTTATTCTGGATACCAGCGACATAAAGGTTTTGTACGGTAACATGGATCCTATCTCTAGGGATTCAAGAGGTGTAGTCATTAAATGTCCAATACTTTTGTTTGATTATTGCAATCTTAATTATCGAGGCAACCCCGTGAGACGGATAGGGCCTTTGCTTGGACAACTGACTTTAGGATTTATTTGGAATTTAAAAAATGGTTATTAGGCTGGCCTTATTCGAACATTTGTTAAATCCACACTGATGTTTTTAAAATACATGGTAAACATATTTTAAATGCATGTCGAAGATTTTTTAAATACATGGTGAACATTTTTACATGTCAACATTTCTAAGCACAGGGCAAACATTATTTAAATGCACGGTGAACACTTTTTTAAATATATGATAAACGATTTTATGTCATGAATAATTTTTAAAACTTGCAAGAATAAATTTTTTATTTTTTATGAACATTTTTCAAAATGTTATTAACATGTGAACATTTTTAAATGTCATAAACACTATTTTGAAAGGTACATTTAAAAACAATGATGGACAATTTTTTGAACGTGTAACATTTTATGAATGTTATGAATATTTTTTGGAAAGGTAAGACTATTATTCATAAAATATCATGAATGCTGAAAAAAAAATAACGTTGAAAAACTAGCAATAAAACTAAACAACCCAACAATAGATACTACTGTATATAAACGCCCCAACAACAAGTAAAATCGGTGCTACGTTTTACTGGACCTGAACATTTCTGGTTGTCTTGAGACACCGCGTTCTTCTGTCTCACTAGAAGACCTACTATTTGATGCTCAGAGCGTCAAATAGGTGGCTTGACGCACAAGGCGCTCCTCCGACTGGGCCGACCCATTGCGATTGTACTTTAGCAATTTGATAGTATAGCGAATCACTATACCTGCTCATGCTCGCACACTGTATGATCTCTTTTTCCGCTAACAAAATCCGTATGATTTATTTTTCTAGCCGTTTTTCTGTTTTCATTGAATTTTGTTATTGTTTCATTTTTTTTTTCATTTTTTAGAAATTTTCAGAACAGCTTTAAAAAAATATGCGAACATTTTTTGAAATAATATTTTTTAAAAAAGTTTGTTAACATCTGTAAACTTGCAAACATTTTTTTTAACATTTGTAAACTTGTAAAAAAATTTCTGACAAAATGCGAACATTTTTTTGAAAATTTTAGTTATTTTTGGAAAATATGACTTTTAAAATGTTTATGAACAAATTTTGAAAACAGTTGCTTTTTGAAAGAATGTTCGTGAATAAATTTTAAATAAACACTTTTTTGGACAAATACAAGGACATTTTTTGACAAGGCGAACATATATGAACATTTTGTCATTTGAAATGCAACCATTTTGCCAGAGCATAATCATTTTTAAATTCTGAGTTTTTTTTTTCCAAAATTTGGACATTTTTAGTAATTATGAAAATGTTTTGAAATTTCTAAACGTTTTTAAAATGTGAAAAGCTACTGCAATTTTAAACATTTGCATTGTAAACGACGAAACATTTTTGGAATCTGTGAAGATTTCAATAACAAAAACATTTCTGAAAGTTTAGGAACATTTCGAGGAAATGTGAACATTTGCAGAAATTGGAGGAAAAGTTTGTCAAACATGGAATAGAAACTAAAAAAGAAAAATAATATTGAAGAAGAAATAACCTAAAACCCGTGAAAAAACAAAACATAAAATAGAAATATAAAAAAAGAAACTGACCCCCCACGAGCACGGGGCGGATTGAGGACATGTGGAGCTTCAGCTGAGTGGCATGAATAGTTAGCCAGGCTGAATTTTGGTTATCAAAGAGATTAACAGAACAGATAAACTCTAAGATTATAGCCAGCTTGGAGAGCTTGTTTTGTCAGAAACATCATAATGCAAGTGCCTCGGTAGCACACGACATGATGTCTGCCACCCCTTGACCGGTACTTATTGTGCATGTAGGGCGGTTCAGACAGGGCGTGCAACGCATCTCTGTCGATCATCTGGCTGCTCGACATTGTCCGATCTCTACCACACGTGCCGTTCATGGAAAGATCAACACTAGAGCCGGCCGGAAGTTGCAACCGCTTTGCTGTCGAGGCGGGATTTGCTGGAATTACCGTTTGCTGCTGCTCTACCAGCTTCAGGTAGCAGCTGATGTACTTAGCACTTTGACGGCGACCATTCCCTAACAGAAAAGCATGGACCTATCTTCGTACTGAAACGTTTTCGCTGGCTGATATATGTGGAATTTTCACGTGGTCTGAGCAAGCACTTGTCACTAGTTATTTTGTGGCGCGAATCATCAATCACAACTGCGTCAACACGGGCCTCATTAATTCCGGGAGAGTAGCACCCGCATGTAACACTGTGTGTTGTAAAACGATTTCTACTCTCTTCATAATTAATACTTCCTCCGGTTTTTTTTACTCTGCATATAAGAATTGTCTGAAGTCAAACTTCGTAAAGTTTGATCATATTTATATGAAAAAAAATTAACATCTACAATGCTCAGTGTGTACAATATGAAAACTAATGTCATGACGCATCTAATGTTGTTGATTTCACATTTTGAATGTTGGTATTTTTTTCTATAAACTTGATCGAAGTTTACGAGGTTTGACTTCAGAAAAATCTTATATGCAAACTAAAAAAGACCGGAGGGAGTACATAAGGCAAATCTGTTGCTTCCTTTTCAAAATGGTAAACACGGGCCACGCACATGCCCACGGGGTTCTGAAATTATGGTTTATAGCACACGGCCCATTAGCAGGTGCAAAGCTAGAGACAAATAAACAAAAAAAATGACCAAGGTATTTATGTCTGCGTGACATTCTTTTTTCAACCAACTCAGTCTGACGGGTGGGCCTGACCGATTAGTGACGTCATCCAAACGCTTAGCATCTATCATCAATTTTTACCATTGTCAATTTTTTAGTGCGGTGCATTCTGTAATATTTTGTAAATTTTTAGTTTTTTTACATTGTGTGACACGAATGTGGAGATTATGTATAGTTTACTCCCTAATGCAAGCACCCAGAGCAAACGCTTCAGGTAGCAGCAAATGTGCTTTGCAAGTAACTTCTAGTATCTTCTCAACCTGGTGTTGGTTAGTACTGCGAAATAACATTGTGAAAATAATTTTATGAAATAATTTTATTACGAGTCGAATGGCACCATTTTCCTGTTACAAATCTAGATTATTTTTTAACAAATTTAAAGTCAAAGTTGGAAAATGTGTCAAAGCGCTTCTAAGAACTCATCTATTTATGAACTGGGTATACTATTAAATACTCCCTCCATTTTTATTTACTCTGCATATTAGATTTGACTGAAGTCATAAAGTTTGACCAAGTTTATGAAAAAAATGAACATTTACAATAGCAAATCTATATGATGTGAAAGTGCATTCAATAATGAATCTAATGGTATTGATTTGTTATTGTATATGTTAATATTTTTGTCTATAAACATTGTCAAAGTTTATAAAGTTTGACTTTGATCAAAGCTAATATGCAGAGTAAATAAATACGGAGGGAGTAACAACAAATGGAGATGGTGCATCCCAATATTATCTCGTGTGTGATATGGTATGCTACTCCCTCTGTCCCATAAGGTGTAAGGTACTCCCTCCGATCCAAAATATGTGCCGCAGCTTTAAAGTGTTAGTTCAATCTTAGTTCAAAGATGCGACACTTTTTTAAATTCAGAGGGAGTAATACTTATGAATTTTCACAAAAGTCAAACTTCCTATAATTTGACCAAATTTATAGAGAAAGTATATATCATTTGTAAATATATTTCATGAGGATTCTAAAAGTAGTTTTGTTGTTCTGGTCATGGGCAAGTCAAAGTCTACAGGTTGTCTTGAAAAAAAAATGTAATACATGCTACGTTTCAGGACGGAGGAGTGAAATAATTTTCAATACAAAGACCAGTGTGTATTGCGCGGTACAAAAAAAGGTAAAAGAGCCCAACTGGTCATCACAGAAGAACTTTGAACACTGACTGATTTGTGATGCTGCATCCCTAGAGTGACAAAGGTGACAAACAGAAGGAGAATCGATTGCACATCGCCACGACGTTCCCTTGGTCAACGTCTTCTTGGTAGCCCCGTCAAACAACGTTTTGCTCGTAGTTTCCCTTGTATAGCTAGCAAAAGCTATGGACGAACTAATGTTCAGGAGCAAGCACAGGATGTCAAAGATACGCCGGAACAATCTGATCTTCTGAACATTGTTTTTCGTCGACGGTGCGAGGCTACGGCAGGCCAACTGAAAAAGAAAGGAAACAGTGCCCCGAAACGTCAACTGATCAACACGACAGGTAGGCTGTGTTGTGGTTAGCAAACAGGAGATCTAAACTCTAAGATCATAACCAGCTTGCTTATTTATTTTCTTGGTATGCAAAGCTGTCACGGACAAACATCATAATGCAGGTGCATCCGGAGCACGGGACAAGATGTTTGCTGCTCCTAGACCTGTAAATTCTACAGTACTCTAGAAAAACAGTACTGTGCACGTAGGGCGGTTCAGTTCAGACAGGGCGTGCAATGCATAATCTCTGCATCCAATCTGTCGATCTGCCCACTCAACGTTATCTCATCTCCATGGTAGGATCAACCTGTGTAGCACACTAGCACGTGTCGTTCATGGTAGGGTCAACAGAAATAAACTCCAGAACCGGTCGGCCGTAGCAATCGCTTTGATGTGGGATCGGATTCCTTTTTGCCGTTTGCTGCTATTCTACCAGCTTTCAGATACCAGTTCGAGCCAACGGCTTTACCAGCTTTGCAAGCAGCTTCCACTGTCACCCAGCCTTACTCCATTTAATTGGCTTCAGCACTTTGACGGCGACAATTACTGAAACGTTTAACTGGCTGGTATACGTGGAGTTCTCATGTGGCCTCAGCGAGCACTTGTCAGTTGTCACTAGTTAATTTGAAGCGCCAATCACAGCTCACTAACGTCAACACGGGAAGGCATACGCCCCCGCTTCAAGCAACCTCACGTTTACCACCCGCTTCGTTGCGCGCCGGGTCAGCGTCACCTATATGAGAAAGGGAAAATGAAATTGTGACTCACTCAACACCAGCTTCCTGTTTCCAGGTCCAATAGTATTTTACCATTCTCTTGTGGCATTTCGCTCCAGGAAGTATTATGCATGTGTGGATGCTCTCGTATGCTCTTCACAGCCGCATTCTTCTTCTCAGCTGCGTATGTTTCTTCTTCTTTTTCTGTGATTTTGTGCACGAACAGATTACATGATGCGGGTTCATAGAGTGACATGACGGTTTCGACGACGCCATGTCTGCGTGAATTGTTCAGACATGTTCGGGATAAAGTATGGAGGCTGGAGGCAGGAGGCTGAGGCTGCTACACATTCAAGTGATTTGAGAGAGGAGACAAAGAAGAAGAATACAGAAATTGCATGATATGTTAGATGAAAGAGATGATGTTGCTGTATGCCATGATTATCTTTCTGCCAGGTTTAGTTGCAGGGATGATGTTATCCTAGTTGGTGTCCTACTGTTGCAATGTAATGAGTTTGAATCATGTTGTAGTGTAATTCCATTTTCAAAGTTGCCCACGGAATATTGTGTATGCTTTCGTGTATGCTGACTGTCTTCTTTGAGTTGTCTATTTTTTTTAGACGGAGGCATACCATTTTTCATATCGATTGATAAAGAAGAAGAGAGTTGTCCAATTGATTAATAGAAAACCGGGCAAAAACCGAGAGTTGTCCATTTTGACAGCAAGTATGGAATGTCATTTCTGACAACAACAATATCAACTTGAGGATGCCCGACCCATGCCTCGCTCTCACAGGCTGCACAGGGGAAACCTAGCTACCACAGGCTATTACCCTCCCTCCCCTCCACGACCCCTCACCGCCGCTGAAGGAAGCTTATCCTGTGGTTGGGCTAAGCCCTAGCCGCAGAACGACAATGACTTGCAGCAGGTAGTCTAGCTCGGTGATCCTTCACGGCACCAACATTGCATATTTCTTCGTCGTAGCTCGCCTTTGGACTTGGAGCTGCCTTGTGACCGGTGCTAGTCACCGACTATTTGGCATAGGCTAACAAGTCTTGTGTGCTCATCATAGTGAAACATTATTGTTGGTCGAATGCACGGAAAAGTTGCTTGCTCGGAAAATATGACGATGATAATTTGAGAACAAATTGGCATTATTCTTTTCTTCGATGGCATGTGTGGTATTGTGGGTAGCCAGATAAGATACTGGTGTCCTGTATGGACATGTTGTACCAGTTTGTGGCCGACTTTCCGTAATTAATCAGAAAATCCTTTTCTTAACCAAATACTAGATTGAGTCCATTGGACTCCACTTTCCGAAAATACCAACGAGACGCAGTATAACATGAAATTCGAAAATCAGTGTGACAACAAGTATGCAGTAAGAAAAAAAAAAGAACAAGTATGCATTAAGAGAAAAGGGAAATATTTGTAGGTTGAATTCAGGTTAGCAAACAGAGCATCTAAACTCTTAGATTATACTATACTCCATCCGTTCCTAATTAATTGAAGTTCGAGATTTATCCTGACTCTAATTTGTTTAACTCTGACTAAGTCTATGAAAGAAATATTTCAGCATCTACAACATTATATATATATATATATATATATATATATATATATATATATATATATATATATATATATATGACAAATATTTTCTACAAGCAGTGGTAGTTACCACCACTTACGTTTTTTATGTTGTATGTAGTATCGTCTAAACCGAGAGTATGTTCGTGTAGTATGTAGTATATATCAATGATTAGGTAGTATGTACCATGTTTTGAGTATGCTTTTTTTTACGTACAAAAATGTACGTATTTCATAAATATAACAAAAACTATGGACTCATATGCAATTTTTTCATGTAACTTGCTTTGAAAAATATTTTAAATATAGTCTACGAACATATTTAAAATAATAAAATAGTATATATAGTACCACATGGTAGTATATGAGATATGTGGGTAACTATCATATATATATATATATATATATATATATATATATATATATATATATATATATATATATATATATATATATATATATATAGCTCCTTGCCTGTCAACCTTCGGATTGCTTTAGGATGTGTGCCGACGTGGTAAGTATAGACACTAACGGGTATAACCGTTTGCAATACTTAATTGGAAAGTTATTGCGATGTACTAATTAATTTCCTATAACTGTGTGTGAATCAGCTACCACTTGCTCTCATTTGGATGGAGGCATTAATTAGAATGCATGCACCAAAACATTCCCTAGAAAACAAGAATCTACCTAATTATAGCTATGCATGTGCGTGTGAAAAACTGGTACTAATTAATGCATAAAAGGAAATAATTAAAAGCTGCCTAATTTTTTGCTGTACACACTACACAAGTATTGATAACGTGCCCTTTTAAAAAGATAAAGGTATGTGTAGTGGTGTCTACGTAACTAAAATTATTTCTCTTTGTACGATACCTAGCTGTGTTTAGGGTATATACCCACAAATTCTTTGAGGATAAGAGATATTTTTTTTGGGTATGTAGCCACAATATTATAGCATGATTCGTCGAGTATCACACCTCTGCTACATCTCTATCGGGTATCTTGTATAGATGCTCATAGAACGTAAAAAATCATTTGTCAAGGTAGTTGGTTTACGTACATGTATCCACTTATATTTATGGGTATATACCAATATATTTTTTACATCAAGGTACATACATACAAAGAAATACTTTGAGTATGCACTGATTTTTTTGTTGCGAAAACTTAAGTATTACAAATATATCGGATTACGTGTGTAGGTATCTAAAATCTAGAATAAATCATAGGGTATATTCCATTCAAGGTATGTACATACAGAGAAACACCATGAGTTGCACCGTATTTTGTGAAAACTTGAGTATGGACTTACAAATATATCGGAAACGTTTGAAGGTATCTAAAACCTAGAATAATCATAGGGTATATAGCTACCCAAGTACAAGTGTACGAGTATTTAGACTATTTTAACATGATTATAGTAGAATTGTTTAAGAAAAGAATTCATTTACGAGGGAATCAATACCATCCAGTTTTTGGAAACCAGTCAACAATCAATGCCGTGAAGCTTATTAATGCATGAAAATAGAAAATGGAAAGAAAATTATATAGAAAGTACTACTGATTATTTATATTTAGTAGCAGAAAATGCATTAGCGGTTCGGGTCCAAACTAGGTGCCTGGGCACCTAGGTGCCCTAGATATATATATAGTGTGAAATATATTTCATATTGAAACTAATTTGGCGTTATAGATTTCAATATACTTGGTCGAATATAAACAAGTTTGACTTAAACAACGATAGAACTTTGAATATAACATAGAATGGAGGGAGCAGCCAGTTGCTTATTTATTTTTCTCACAAACACCATAATTGCAAATGCCTCTGCAGCACAAGACAAGTTGACAAGTTGTTTGACACTAATTTAGCTGTAAATTCTAGAAAAAAGTATTGTGCACGTAGGGCGGTTAGAGAGAGAGCGTGCAATGCATGTGTGCATCCAACCGATGAATCTGGCCGCTCGACGTTATCCGATCGCTAGCACGTGTCGTAAATGGAATGATTAAGCGAATCAACCTGTGGTTGAGTTGGTTAGGTGGACAGTGGTATCCCCAATCCATCAGGGTTCAAATCCTGGTGCTTGCATTATTCCTGGATTTATTTCAGGATTTCCGGCGATCTTGCTTTCGATTGGGAGGAGACGTTCCGTCGACGACGATCTTCTGGTGACTTCAGTAAATCTCAAGATGATATCTTGCCGATCTACCGGAGATGCTCATAGGGGTAGGGTATGCGTGTGTGCGCTCATAGGAATGAGTGTATGCGCGTGTATATGAGCGCTTATGTCTGTACTGATGTTCAAAAAAAAATAGAATGATTAACAGAGCAGCCGGTGCATAAACACGGGAACCGGCCGGAGGTTTGCAACCGCTTTGCCACGAGGCGAGATTTGCCGCAATCAGATCCTTTTCCTTTTCAGATATTGACGCTGGAGCCAACGGCTTTTCCATTATCACATAGCTATGCTGGCCATCACTTCACTTGATATTAAAAAAAACGAAGCTTGGCTGGCCAGGACTGCCGAAGCAACATTTACTGATTGGCTCTCGCACTTTGACGGCGACCAGTCACTAACAGAAAAACACAGACCTAGCGAGAAGAGGCAAACATAAAAATGTCTTTATCGAAAAAGAAATATATTTGTGCTAAAACGTTTAAATAGCTGATACTTGTGGAATTTTTCACGTGGGCCTGAGCGGACGATTGTCACTAGTTAATTTCACAGTTAACATCAAGACGAAGAACGTTTCGAAAGAAATAATATTACAGCTAACATCAACACGGCGCACGATATGCCCCCGTTTCAAGCAACCTCGTGAGCAAGGGAGAGAAACTGTGATGCACTCACGCACCCGACTCCAAATCCAAAACCGGCGGCAAGATTTTGCAGCTCAACAACCCATCTGCTGGACACAGAAGGGGCTTGAAAGCTCCAGACGTTTTATTAATTGTCAAGCAATGGCTAGCATCGGACAACAAGACCCCAGAAAAGTAAAATTACAAACAAGCCCCTCAATTATGCAAGGTGAAAGCAAATTTCAATCGGGTCCGAAACAGACCCCCTACAGAGCTAAGACTGTCTACACCGAGGACAAGACCACTTGCTACGACAAGCTCTCCATAGCTGGATGCCGTGGACTCCGCCCAGAGGTTGTACTTGCTCCCTTTCGGTAGCTTGGTCGTGAGGAATGAAAGGCCGCCATTCCGCCTTAGAATGCAATAGAACGCCGGAGAAGACCGGCAAGCCATTCCGGGCACCGTAGTCTCTCCAAGTCCACCGATGGTGACAACAATGGAGCGATCGAATGTGGGCTTGCCCACCGCAGCGACAAGCAGAGAATTGGAGGAGCACCCCAGCGGCATCTCCTGGTGCCACCACCGCGAGCTTTTGTCTAAAAGGTAAAGTTACTAAAATACCATTTACGCGTCATAAAGAATGAGCAACTCACTTATTGATAATTATACATACCCACGTGTGCAGTCCAAAGTAGTTCTCCTCGATGTTGAAAAAGGTTCAAAATGATTAAGCTTGGGGTTATGTAGTAGAGAAAAATGTGTGAAGCAAGCCTAGTTTCAATTAGTAAAATTAGTAGCATAACTTGTGACCCGGCCAAGGGAATCATGTCCAAGCACTTAAGCCCTTTACAATGCAAGGTCCTTAGAGAAATAAATCATTTTTTTTCTTAAGCGTCGGTACTACTCTCTAGAAAAAAGCACCTATGCTCACGGAAAATTTAATTTAATTTATTAAACACCATGCATTGTAGAAGGCCTAATGCAAGCACCCGGAGCAAACGCTGCAGGTAGAAGCTGATGTGCTTTGCAAGTAACTTCTAGTATCACCAGCCTTGTTGGCTAGGCCTGCAGAAACAACATTGTGAAAATAATATTATAAATACTTTTATTACAAGTCCAATGAAACCATTTTCCTATTCCGTGCCAATCTAGATTATTTTTAACATATTTAAGTCAAAGTTGGAAAACATGTCAAAGCGCTTCTAGGAATTCATCTATTTAAGAACCAGGTATATTATTAAATAACGCCAAATGCAGATGGTACATTCCGATATTATTTTGTTTTGATCTGCTATATTACTCCCTCTACCCCATAAGATGTAAGGTAGAACTTATTAGTTTTCACAAAAGTCAAAATTCACAAAATTTGATCAATTTATAGAAAAGTGCATATCATTCGGAAATATATTTCATGAGGACTTTTTTTGCGGCGTATATTTCATGAGGATTCTAATAGTATTGATTTGGTGTTCTAGGTATTGATAAGATAAAGTCTACAAGTTTGTCTTGAAAAGAAAAAAAATCTAACACAGACAATATTTTAGGCCAGAGGAGTGAAATTATTTTCAATACAAAGATCAATATGTATTGCACGGTAAAAAGAATGTAGAAGAGCTCAACTGCTCAGAACATCAAGAATGAAGCTAAACTTTGGGTAGCCGCGTGGGCAAAAAAAGAAATAGGTGCAATTACACCGGGAGAGTAATAACTTTATGTAATTGGGGACTATGGTCCATGAAACACACTCTAATTCTCTCTGAATTAATGGATGAGGCAAAAAGTTTGCCTCCTTATTAAATAAAAAAGGATGTATTGTACTCCCTCCGTCCCATAATGTAAGACGTTTTTTGACACTACACTAGAGTCAAAAAACATCTTACATTATGGGACGGAGGGAGTAGTTCTTATTAGTTTTCCAATAAGTCAAACTTCACAAAATTTGGCAAAATTTATAGAAAAAATATATTTCATGATGATTCTAATAGTATTGATTTGATATTCTAGGCGTTGATAAAGTTTTGTATAAACTTGGTGAAAGGTTACAAAGTTTGTCTTGAAAAAAAAAATCTTGTACACCCTATATTTTTAGGACGGAGGAGTGAAATAATATTCAACGCAAAGACCATTCTATTTGGGCGATACAAAAAAATGGCAAAAGAGCTCAACTGCTCATCACAGAAGAAGTTTCAACACTGATAAGGTGACAAACAGAAGCAGAATCGATTGCACGTCGCCACGACGTTTCTTGACCCGTAAAGCACAATCTCCATGCCCTTGGTCAACGGTTCTCCTGTTAGCCCCGCCAAATAACGTTTTCCTCGTAGTTTCCCTTGAATAGCTAGCAAAAGCTATGGACGAACTAATATTCCGGAGCAAGGACGGGATGTCAAAGATACGCCGGAATAATCTAATCTTCTCAACATCCTTTGCTCCGAAACGTCAGCTGATCAACACGACAGGTAGGCTGTCTTATGGTTAGCAAACAAGAGATCTAAACTCTAAGATCATAACCAGCTTGGCTATTTATTTTCTTGATTGATAAGCAAAGCTGTCATAGACAAACATCACGCGAGAAGAAACCACAGTCATCATGCGATTCACATATTCTACATAATATCAGTTTCCGGGTTCTAGCAGAGACCCCCGCTCCTAGCCCGCCGGTGGCCACTCCGGCCCCAGCGTCCACGCATCACTCCGGTGGCCACTCCGGCCCCGGTGTCCTCAATCCCTCAGCCTCTCAGCAACCGCAGCCGTTAGCCTCATGGCATTGGTTGATCTCAATTTTGATGTCGGTCAGGATTTTGCGTCTGAGGTATGGAAGAAATGGGGTTTCCCGATCAATTTTGAAGCTGGAAAAGATCTCGAGGAGTTCCTCCTGGTTGCGGAATTTAAAAGATCTTAGCTCCGATTAACAGAGGAATCTGTTAGCACCATCCTTCTTGCTTTCTTTGGAGGCCGTGCTTCACTCTTCAAGGTTCAACGCTTACAAAACTGTTCCTTCAATTTTTTTTGTCTCGTCCAAAGAAGTTGGATTCTCAATCATCAAGGGAGGTAACATATCCATATCACTTCTCCATATCAATTTCCTACTCTGGGGTAATGGTGGGCCTAATTCTTGCTGGAAACTGGATCAATATTTGCAAGAAAAAGAGGATGAATGGACCCATGTTTTCCGTAAGCATCTGAGAAAATCCTATCTTCAAGCTCTTAGATCGCCTATGATCTTTGAAGATCAACCTCATGCTGCAACCAGATCTTCCCCTCTTCGCATTTCAAATTTGGCGTCATCACCAGCACTCCCGCGTTCATCGGGTTTGAATTCTATCAATGCTACAGTTACTACTCAGAGGGCAGGATCACCGCACATTCAAACCCAGGAGCAATCGGCGTTCTGTGTCCGGTGTTTACTCACGGGCCATTCGCGGCCCAATTGCACTAATCGTATTAAATGCCATTCTTGCAAGCGATGGGGCCATATAAAAAAAGACTGTGTCGGCTCGGCCCAGCCCAATCCACATACCTCCATTAGCCTAACGGTTCCCTCGGAGATTCAGTTTCCAAGGCAGGCGGCCACTGTTCCCACGATTGTGATGACTCTGGCTGTCAATCAACCGACCAACCGGAGTATCCCAGTTAATGCTATCCCACACACTTCCCCGGAGAGCAGCCATCATCGCGGCCCTCCCAAATCTCCATCTCCCAAAAACTCCAAGCCGTTGTGGTTCTTCCATCCTCCCCGCAGATCAACCCCACCCCATCTGCTCCAGAGTCGGCTGCAATGGGCACATTCCCTTTCGACCCGACGCCATTCATCCCACCAAACCACCAGAGCATCCAGGTTGAAGGTCGACCTGCACGGATTCAGATCCCCACCGGAGCGGCTCAAACCACGCATGAAGAATGGGTGATTGCTACGATTGTGCCCATGCCCAACCTGCCTGTTGCCTTCAACACCATTAGAGAGGTACTCACAGATTTTCTCATTGATAAAAGATTGGGGTTTTCTGAGATCGAGCCTTGCCCGTTTGGTCAAGCGTATATCAAGATGAACAGTGTCTTCGATAGGGATGCTCTTGTTTCCAACAGCCCGCATCAATTCACTGATGCGCATATCATTTTCCAAAAGCACAACCAGGGCCTGAATTGGAGGAACCTCGTTCAGAATAGAGATGTTTGGGTTCTGCTTTGTGGGTATCCTTTTGACAGAAGGAATATTCAAGAGATCAGTAGTGAGGTGAATAAATTTGGCAAACTGCTCATGTGGGACAGGGTCATAAGTACTAGGGAAAATCTTATGGTTCATGTCAGGGTGGAGGAACTTTCAGACATCCCCAATAGTATTGTTTTTGGGGAAGGAGACAAATTTCTATCAGGTTCTCTCACTGTGCCTGTAGTAATCCTGCAGCATCAGATCCTGGGGGCCGCTCCTCCTGACGAGGACTCCATCCCTCCTCATGGCAACCCCCATCCTATCCCTCCCCAAGATGTGTTTCATCCCAATCAACAGAATCACTTTCTTGGGCCCTTACAACAACATGAGCATGATGACATACATCTTCCTGAAGCCAATGTTAATATTCAGCTTGCTCTGAATAATGAGGGTAATAACCCTGACATGATGGAAGTGGAGGATGCAGAGGCTGAAGAAGTTGAGGCTGAACTGCCAGGGTGGGGCCACTGGGCCATGCCACAAAACCTCATCGACCAGGAATTGCACCAGGGAGAATTTTTGGCCCTCAATGATATTATGGAACCATTTGATGCTGAGAACTTGGTTGAGGGAGAAAATGCCAACATCAGCATTACTATTTCTGATGGCCCTTCTGATAACTCTGTTGGAACTGATGCTTCTGCTAATGGTCCTATGGTGCCAATGCAACCCGTGTTGCCAGATTTAAATGTGGCTGTTGGGCCTATTGGGCCAGGCCCAGTACCCCTTCCACTTGGGCCTCGTGCTCTTGCAAACCAGGCTGCCAACAACCCTCCACCTGTACAAGACATGGTTCTGCACC
This sequence comes from Aegilops bicornis, assembly GCA_021605145.1. Taxonomy (NCBI): domain Eukaryota; kingdom Viridiplantae; phylum Streptophyta; class Magnoliopsida; order Poales; family Poaceae; genus Aegilops; species Aegilops bicornis. Next base: position 122,006,934 of record CM038669.1, read on the forward strand.
CACATGCTTTTCAGATTATGCCCATTTTGGACCAAAGTATTGAGATCATCATGGACAAGAATGAAGTACTAAAGGATAACAGAGAATTGGATCCCATGCAACTGAAATTTCAGTCACACTGCACAACATTCACCCTACGTGCTCAAGACCTTCATACCGCTGTCAACATTGTCAATACTACTCTATCTGAACCTCATCATTTGGCAGAACCAGAAATATAGGTTAATCAAATGCAGATCATGCACATGGAGGAGGTAACCAGTGAGATTGAGGGGAGGACCTCTGACCTCACTTGTGACGCCCCAGATTCGACCGTACACTAATCATACACGCGAACATGTACGATCAAGATCAGGGACTCACGGGAAGATATCACAACACAACTCTAAAAATAAAATAAGTCATACAAACATCATAATACAAGCCAGGGGCCTCGAGGGCTCGAATACAAGTGCTCGATCATAGACGAGTCGTGGAAGCAACAATATCTGAGTACGTACATAAGTTAAACAAGTTTGCCTTAAGAAGGCTAGCACAAACTAGGATACATATCGAAGAGGCGCAGCCTCCTGCTGGGATCCTCCTAAACTACTCCTGGTCATCGTCAGCGGCCTGCACGTAGTTGTACGCACCTCCGGTGTAGTAGGAGTCGTCGTCGACGGTGGCGTCTGGCTCCTGGGCTCCAGCATCTGGTTGCGACAACTAGGTAGAAGGGAAAGGGGGGAAAGAGGGAGAAAAGCAATAGTGAGTACTCATCCAAAGTACTCGCAAGCAAGGAGCTACACTACATATGCATGGGTATATGTGTAAAGGGCCATATCGGTGGACTGAACTGCAGAATGCCGTAATAAGAGGGGATAGCTAATCCTGTCAAAGACTACGCTTCAGGCCACCTCCATCTTGCAGCATGTAGAAGAGACTAGATGGTAAGTTCACCAAGTAGCATCGCGTAGCATAATCCTACCCGGCGATCCACCCCTCGTCGCCCTGTGTGAGAGCGATCACCGGGTTATATCTGGCACTTGGAAGTGTGTGTTTTATTAAGTATCCGGTTCTAGTTGTCATAAGGTCAAGGTACAACTCCGGTTCGTCCTGTTACCGAAGATCACAGCTATTCAAATAGATAAACTTCCCTGCAGGGGTGCACCACATAACCCAACACGCTCGATCCCATTTGGCCGGACACACTTTCCTGGGTCATGCCCGGCCTAGGAAGATCAACACGTCGCAGCCCCACCTAGGCACAACAGAGAGGTCAGCACGCCGGTCTAAATCCTATGGTGCAGGGGTTTGGGTCCATCGCCCATTGCACACCTGCATGTTGCGAACGCGGCCAGAAGCAGACCTAGCCTAGCAGGCGTTCCAGTCCAATCCAGCGCGCGCCGCTTAGTCGCTGACATCACGAAGGCTTCGGCTGATACCACGACACCGAGTGCCCATAACTGTTCCCGCGTAGTTGGTTAGTGCGTATAGGCCAGTGGCCAAACTCAGATCAAATACCAAGATCTCGTTAAGCGTGTTAAGTATCTGCGAATGCCGACCAGGGCCAGGCCCACCTCTCTCCTAGGTGGTCTCAACCTGCCCTGTCGCTCCGCCACAAAGTAACAGTCGGGGGCCGTCGGGAACCTAGGCCCACGTCTACTGGGATGGAGCCACCTGCCCCTTCAGCCCCCATCTCCGAACAGTATCATAAGTAATGTAACAGTATAAAGTATATAACATATGCCCGTGATCACCTCCCGAAGTGATCACGGCCCAGTTGTATAGCATGCCAGACGGACAAGAATGTAGGGCCACTGATGGAATACTAGCATCCTGTACTAATCATTTAGGATTGCAGGTAAGGGTAACAACTGCAGCAACAATGACAGGCTATGCAGCAGAATAGGATTAACGGAAAGCAGTAACATGCTACTCTACTCTAATGCAAGTAGTATAGAGAAGAGTAGGCGATATCTGGTGATCAAGGGGGGGCTTGCCTGGTTGCTCTGGCAAGAAGTAAGGGTCGTCAAAACCGTAGTCGAACTGGGGGTCGCCGGCAGTCTCGGGGTCTACCGGAAAGAAGTAACGGGGGAACACAACAAATAATAGAGCAATCAAAGCAACACAAAGCAACACAATGCATAACATGGCAATACGCGGTGCTAGGGGTGACCTAACGCAGTACTAGGCAATACTGGCGAAGGGGGGAAACATCCGGGAATTATCCCCGGTGTTTCGCGTTTTCGGACAGATGAACCGGAGGGGGAAAGTTGCGTGTTTGCTATGCTAGGGATGTGTGGCGGACGAACGGGTTACGTATCCAGATTTGTCTCATCGTTCTGAGCAACTTTCATGTACAAAGTTTTCCCATCCGAGCTACGATTTATTTTATATTAATTTTAAAAGATTTAATTTAATTTTAGCATTTATTTAATTATTTTAATTCAACATTATTCAGAACAGTACATGCTGACATCAGCAGTCAATAGGGGAGTTGACTGGTCAACTAACGTGTGGGTCCCGTTCGTCATTGACAGAGTTTAACTAGTCAGAGTTAAGTAGCTTAACTACGTGATTAGGTTAGTTAATCAAAGTTAATTAAGTAAATTAATTTAGTTAGTTAATTAATTAATTAACATTATTATTATTATTTTAATCCCCATTTTTTTATAAAAAACGTTCTCTGGGCACGGGGCCCTCATGTCATTGGCCCATGGCCTTAGCGGGTGCGGGCGAACGGGCTATGGGCGGGCGCCCGAACGGGCACGTGCCCGAGGGGCGCGCGCCGGTGGAGCAAGCAGCGAAAGCGAGGGGCGGCGCTGGCGGCGGTCGGGCGATCACGGTAGTGGCAGAACAACAAAGAACAATGATAGCATGCGACGGCGGCATGACGGAGCGGAGCGGGCGGGGCTGCAGCAGAGAAGTGGGCAGAGGCGCTGGGCTCCGGTGGTGGCGGGCTAGCAGGGCGCCAAGGTCGAGCTGGCGAGGCCATGGTTCGCTGCGTGGCCAGCGCCACGGTCGGGCTCCGGTGCGGCGGAGGCGCACGGGGCCGCAGCAAGGGGAGCAACACTCGGGCGGGAGCAGCGTGGCACGACGAGTTGACTGCGGGGTTGGCGACGAGCGGGCGCGGCAGAGGTGGCCAGCGCGACGGCGGCGGGCACGGCAACAAGGGGCAGAGAGGAAGAGAGGTTGGGGGCCTCACCGCGGATCCGTAGGGTCAAGGCAGCGGGGCTCGGGGAGGAGTTGGGGATGCGGGATCCGACGACGAGGCGGCAACTCGACGGCGAGGTAGCTCCCGGCGGCGTCGAGCGATGGCGGTAGGCGACGGTTCCTCGGCGCGGGCACGCCGGCGAGGTGGGGCTCCGGCTGCAAGGGTCGGGCGCGGGGCGGCTCCGGGATGGCGTGGCGCGGCGACGGGTGGTTCCGTGCCATGGCGCCTGGGACGCGGCTGGGCGGGAGGCTGCCCGATCCAGACGAGCGAGAGGGGGGTGGGGATCGTGGGGTTCGGGTTAGGTTAGGGTTTGACTGGGAGGTTATAGGCCAGGGTGGGGAAGCTGGGCCGGCCTGGCAACTTCGGCCATTTGGGCCAAGTTGCCCACGGGGTTTCTACCTGCTATTTTATTTTACTTTATTTTTATTTATTTTTTCCTGTATTATTTTAGTTTCACATTGCTATAGTTTAGATAAAATACAAAACTAGTACCTAATTTAGTTTCACAAATATGTCAGTGCCCCATTAGGTCGCGCAATTAAATAAATTAGCTTAATATTTTATTAATTGAAAAAGGCAGTTTATTATCTATTTCTGCTACTGTTTTATTTATTTCAGAATACTTAAACATTTTGTAAAAGTGTGGTTACTTCACCAAAATAATGTATGGATTATTCTTCGCAAACCGAACATTTTAGTTTTAACGTTTGAAAACTTTTGATGTTTGCCATTAACTCAAATTTGAATTTGAATCGTTTTGAACTAACGCGAGATTAGCAACAGTAATCGTGGCGACGTGGCATCATTACTAGAAGGTTACTGTAGCATAATTATCCGGGTGTCACAATTCTCCTCCACTACAAGAAATCTCGTCCCGAGATTTAAGAGGTGGCGCAAGGGGGAAAGATCTGGTTACAGAATTCTAATGTGTCTTCTCGGTCTTGGTTACTCTTCTCGAAGAGGTCAATCCATTAAGTTGATGCCTTCATTCCTCTTCTCCAGGTCATCATGATGAAGTTGGCATCCTTGCTTCGGGAACTCCATCGTAGTTACGAAAGAATAAAGGGTGGTTATATCGGAAGAACGGACCTCTACAAGGTTGACTACCTGGTAGCTAACATCGAGGAAGGTGGCGGAAAGTAACTCTCGAGTTGAAACATAAGATATTATCGAGAGCAAAGTAAGAAAGTACCATGAGAAGTTTCAAGCGCACAGGCAATCGTTCGTTGCGTGAAACAAAATGTGAAAGGGGTTTAGAGCAATGGGAATAAGTATTGCGTCTGATACCAGAATAGATCACTAGGCAGGTGGCTCGCGAATTACCTACGAAACCAAGAGCAAGGGATAACTTTGTCAACAAGGTTTATAGGAGAGTCATGTTTTGATCCCGTGGAACTGTGGGTTATGGGCCCACCATGTGGGTTAAAAGTAGGAAGGGCGGTAACGTCTTGCACGATCATGTAAGCAAGGCATGTCAGAGGATAGCCTGTCAGTTATGTCGGCAACAACATCGGTACCAAGGGCGAGGGACGAAGAGAACCATTTTCCCGCTCATCGAAACGAGGCGGACCAATAGGCAAAGTTCTCGTCCATCGGTGGTTACCGGAATATCATCGACAATAGTAACAGGGTCTTACTGACCAAGTTGTACACCATGGTGTTTACATAAGCAGGGAGATATTACTGCCTATGTCATTTGATAACAGAAAGGTTAAACAAACAATGGAAAGGAAATTATGTTTATCAGATTAAACAAAACAATGGAAGGGAAAATGTGTTTAAACACATATTTGAGGGGTATATCCTTCCCAAGGACAAGCATGGCATGATATCCATGACAGGATATAACATAGAAAACCCTTTAGGTAAGAGGAGAAAGAAATTTCATGACATTACCCATACAAAGGTGTTTGGGTAATTGATAAGGAAAATTTAGCATTGTGCTTCAAATGTTCTTATCGATGATGGGAGTACCACAGACAAGCTTCGAGATAGCATGGACATGGTCTTCAAGCAAAAGTCGGACTTGGGATCCACAAAGGATTCATCAGGAACAACTTATACAATAAGTCTTACCATTTCCTCATGGAAGAATAGATAACTTTGCTAAAAGGAAACTATAACAATAGGTCCTCCAGCCAGGTGTGCTAGGCATGACATCACCTTACCGGGTCACATAAAGACCATTGTTATAACTCTTGGAAATATGTTCCAACCATCATATCTGACCGAGATTCAGATCTTATTGGTGTCAGGATAACTCAGACTCGGGATGCCTGAAAAGAAAGGTGCAACACAAATTGTCAAGATGACATTGTAAGATTCTCAGGAAATGAACTATGGAAGCAAATTCCGAATCATGCGTTCATCATTAAACCAAGGAGAGGATGAGGAGGTGGCTAATGATCTCAGCGACAATTCATTGGGATTTCCAAGAGATGGATTTCCACAATTATGTGAACAAGGAGATAACATTTGTCGGATCAAATGATATAATGAGGTATGCTCGAGGAAAACATACACAATCAAACATTGGTTGAAAAGTGCACCCGAAATATGGGCTTAGGTAGTACGATCAATGTTAGAATGGTGATTCGATAATCAATGGCCTAAGAATGAAATGTCGACCATTAACTTCAAAGCAATAGGGTTGCTAGAAGTTTCGAACTCACACATTATAGTTCAATTGTCGGTTTTCCGGTTAGAAACAACTCGGGGACCAAGGAACAAACAAAGATGGCAGGAAGTATCACTTGTACCAAGAATGCACTGGTGAAATTCTCACGACATTATTGACATAAAAGATGGTAATACTTCAAGGTAAAGAAGAACAATTGCTGGATAGCATGGATCTCAAGGGACAACACGAAACACGAACAAGTTTGTGTTGAACTGAAGGCAATAAAGTGGTCGATGATAACACAAATCATCGAGGGCAAGGATGATATTTCTCTTCATGAATTCAATTGATATCCTGGAAGAGCTCAAAATGTTGATCATCACACAATTGTCGAGAGATTTCACGAAGATGTAATCGATCGGTGATGACATCAAGTCAAAGGAATGATGAAGCGAAAGGTTATTGGAACCATGGGTAGGACACAAACTCGAAATAAAGTTTGTTGTTCCAGGAGAAATGATATGACGAGGAAGATGGACGTAAGCTTAGCTCATCGTCGAAAATTTGGCTACGGGGAGAAGGGCCAGATAGCACAGTTAAAATTTAGCACGATAACGATATAGCCGACCAGGCTAGGAGTGACGTGATGGAGTATTAAACTTCTCAACAACAAAGTACTGAGAGTACTGAATCTCAGTGTTGATTCAATTCACAAATCGGTGTTCTCGGTTGACGACAATCCAGAACCCGTGGAGTGACTATGACGGGGAAAGGTACTACTTCATTAGAAATTCATAAGATGAAGTGCAATGGGTTAATATCCTCAAGATACCATGGGGTAATACTCGAAGGTAGAACAAAATAGAGGTTGAGAAGGCGTACTGGTCTATAGAAGGCAAGTACTTTAACTTGTCCGAGAAATAGAGTCAAAGGAGAACAATCATGGTCGGAACCACGGTTGCAAAGGATCAATTCAAAGATAGAAGATGATATTTATCATGGAAATAGTTATTATTACAAGAAGTTTCCATGATAGGATCTACATCATGTCCATGGGCATGAACACAAAGTTCAAGGTCGACTCCCACTTCTCTAATGCATAACCTTTCATTCACTTCTCATTTTTTGAAGAAGTTGTAATGTTTAAATTTTATCTACCAAAACACCAGAAGAGTATGACTCGTGATAGTTTTCGGGTTTACCCGGATCTGGGAAGGCATAGGTTCAACCCTTAGGGGCTTCTTGGGAACTTATACCACAAGCTTCAATAGTAAATAACACAAGCTCGATAGTAGAGCATGGGTGACAAAACGAGAGGATACAATTTACCGAAGGCATTATGTATCAGGGCAAGGACTTCTCGAGGTTTTTGTATACGAAGGACATTGTCGGATGATATTTCAACAAAGGATCCGACGGTCCATAGCGAAGCTGATGTGAGTATCGACACACAACCAGAGGAAGAAACAATGCGAAGGCATTGGATTATAGAAGCAACTGGCTAATTCAAAGATCACATGTAAAGGAATTATGATTTCCAAATCAAAGGATCAGAATCAAACGCTCTGATTAAGGATGGATAAGTTGAGTAAGCTTAGGGGTAAAATCGACAACAATTTGATTGGTCGAGATTCAGCTCATGTTTAAAATGACGTCTGATCCGAAAGGATGAATTCTAGGATCTGATTGAGGATTGCAAGCATTCGCAACATTTTGAATCAACGGACTCAAAATGATAATGACAAGGGATGCCAATAAAATTAGGGACTTATGGGATTAACCATAATGTAAGCAAGCAAGAATTTCAAGAGCAATAGGCTGCTGAGGATTTTTGGAAGATCGAATGGCATTTCGAAAACTTTTGTGAGCACATGAACAACTGGGGAGAAACAAATGCTCGATAAGTGTGAGGAATAATTTGTAGGTGTATTCAGGCGACAAGAAACTACAAGGCAATAAGCACAAAGTTTTCTCGGAGCAATAGAGAGAAGTTCGGGGTATCTTGTAATAACAAGTCCAACTGGTAACAAAGGTAAGAACGACAGGTGTGTGCATTTATCCATAGTGATGTTTCGGTGGTAGGGAATTGCAAAAGCAACGGGGACAAAGTCTCGAGAGAACATCGGAGAGTATCTTTAGGATCTTCTGATGCAGCAGGCGATCATCTGTAATAAGGTGCTCTCCGGGTGAAAGTGATCACGAGATCCTAATGTTAGATTTAGCAAAATTCATTTAACCAAAATAGAAGAGAGATTAGAGTCCCAGAGTATAGACGAGGAATAAAAGATCCTAATACCACCAAATGGCGAGGTGGGCCCATGGGCCGCACAGCCATGTTAGTAAAACAATTTTCACCGACTAGACTCAACTTCGGCCAAGGAGTGTGGAAGGGGGATTCCTAGAGGCAGTCGGCTCTGATACCATGTGACGCCCCCGATTCGACCGTACACTAATCATACACGCAAACATGTACGATCAAGATCAGGGACTCACGGAAAGATATCAGAACACAACTCTAAAAATAAAATAAGTCATACAAACATCATAATACAAGCCAGGGGCCTCGAGGGCTCGAATACAAGTGCTCGATCATAGACGAAGTCGGAAGCAACAATATCTGAAAGTACGTACATAAGTTAAACAAGTTTGCCTTAAGAAGGCTAGCACAAACCGGGATACAGATCGAAGAGGCGCAGGCCTCCGCCTGGGATCCTCCTAAACTACTCCCCGTCGCCGCTCGGCCGCACTTGCGTAGTTATCGCACCTCCGGTGTAGTAGGAGTCGTCGTCGACGGTGGTGTCTGGCTCCTGGGCTCCAGCATCTGGTTGCGACAACCAGGTAGAAGGAAAAGGGGGGAAAGAGGGAGAAAAGCAATAGTGAGTACTCATCCAAAGTACTCGCAAGCAAGGAGCTACACTACATATGCATGGGTATATGTGTAAAGGGCCATATCGATGGACTGAACTACAGAATGCCAGAATAAGAGGGGGATAGCTAATCATGTCGAAGACTGCGCTTCAGGCCACCTCCATCTTGCAGCATGTAGAAGAGAGTAGATGGTAAGTTCACCAAGTAGCATTGCGTAGCATAATTCTACCCGGCGATTCTCCCCTCGTCGCCCTGTGTGAGAGCGATCACCGGGTTATATCTGGCACTTGGAAGGGTGTGTTTTATTAAGTATCTGGTTCTAGTTGTCATAAGGTCAAGGTACAACTCCGGTTCGTCCTTTTACCGAAGATCATGACTATTCGAATAGATAAACTTCCCTGCAGGGGTGCACCACATAACCCAACACGCTCGATCCCGTTTGGCCGGACACACTTTCCTGGGTCATGCCCGGCCTCGGAAGATCAACATGTCGCAGCCCCACCTAGGCACAACAGAGAGGTCACCACGCCGATCTAAATACTATGGTGCAGGGGTCTGGGCCCATCGCCCATTGCACACCTGCACGTCGCGAACGTGGCCGGAAGCAGACCTAGCCTAGCAGGCGTTCCAAATTCCAATCCGGCCGCCGCCGGCCGTCCGACGAAGGCTTCGGCTGATACCACGACGCCGAGTGCCCATAACTGTTCCCGCATAGTTGGTTAGTGCGTATAGGCCAGTGGCCAAACTCAGATCAAATACCAAGATCTCGTTAAGCGTGTTAAGTATCTGCGAATGCCGACCAGGGCCAGGCCCACCTCTCTCCTAGGTGGTCTCAACCTGTCCTGTCGCTCCGCCATAGTAAATGTGATCGGGGCCGTCGGGAACCTAGGCCCACCTCTCATCGGGATGGAGCCACCGCCTTCAGCCCCCATCTCCGAACAATATCATAAGTAATGTAACAGTATAAAGTATATATCATATGCCTGTGATCACCTCCCGAAGTGATCACGACCCAGTAGTATAGCATGCCAGATGGACAAGAATGTAGGGCCACTGATAGAATACTAGCATCCTGTACTAAGCATTTAGGATTGCAGGTAAGGGTAACAACTACAGCCACAATGATAGGCTATGCAACAGAATAGGATTAACGGAAAGCAGTAACATGCTACTCTACTCTAATGCAAGTAGTATAGAGAAGAGTAGGCGATATCTGGTGATCAAGGGGGGGGGGGGGTCTTGCCTGGTTGCTCTGGCAAGAAGTAAGGGTCGTCAAAACCGTAGTCGAACTGGGGGTCGCCGGCAGTCTCGGGGTCTACGGGAAAGAAGTAATGGGGAAACACAATAAATAATAGAGCAATCAAAGCAACACAAAGCATAACATGGCAATACGCGGTGCTAGGGTTGACCTAACGCAGTACTAGGCGATACTGGCGAAGGGGGGAAACATCCGGGAAAGTATCCCCGGTGTTTCGCGTTTTCGGACAGATGAACCAGAGGGGGAAAGTTGCGTGTTTGCTATGCTAGGGATGTGTGGTGGACGAACGGGTTACATATCCAGATTCGTCTCGTCGTTCTGTGCAACTTTCATGTACAAAGTTTTCCCATCTGAGCTACGCTTTATTTTATATTAATTTTAAAAGATTTAATTTAATTTTAGCATTTATTTAATTTTTTTAATTCAACATTATCCAGAACAGTACATGCTGACGTCAACATGACATCAGCAGTCAACAGGGGAGATGACTGGTCAACTAACATGTGGGTCCCGTTCGTCATTGACAGAGTTTAACTAATCAGAGTTAAGTAGCTTAACTACGTGATTAGGTTAGTTAATCAAAGTTAATTAAGTCAATTAAGTTAATTAATTTAGTTAATTAATTAAAATTATTATTATTATTTTTAATCCCCTTTTTTTATAAAAACGTTCTCTGGGCATGGGGCCCTCATGTCATTGGCCCATGGCCTTAGCGGGTGCGGGCGAACGGGCTATGGGCGGGCGCCCGAACGGGCGCGTGCCCGAGGGGCGTTGGGCGCCGGCGTGGAGCAGCGGCAGAAGTGAGGGCGGCGCCGGGCGGGTCGGGCGACGGCCGGTAGCAAAGAAGAATGCAATAAAGAGCAGAAGATAGCGGCGACGGCATGACGGAGCGGAGCGGGCGGGCCGCAGCAGGCGGGCGGAGGCGCTGGGCTACGGTGGTGGCGGGCTAGCAGGTGCGTGCGAAGGCAGAAGGCTGGCGCACAGGCTGCCGCCACGGCCGGGCTCCGGCGGCGGAGGCGCACGGGACCGCAACAAGGGGAGCAGCACTCGGGCGGGAGCACCGTGGCACGACGGGTTGATTGCGGGGCCCGCGACGAGCGGGCGTGGCGGAGGTGGCCAGCGCGACGACGGCGGGCACGACAACAAGGGGCAGACAGAAAGAGAGGCAGGGGGCCTCACCGCGGATCCGTAGGGTCAAGGCAGCAGGGCTTGGGGAGGAGTCGGGGATGCGTGATCCGGTGACGTTGCGGCAACTCGACGACGAGGTAGCTCCGGGCGGCGTTGGGCGATGGCGGTAGGCGATGGTTTCTCGGCGCGGGCACGCCGACTAGGTGGGGTTCCGGCGCGGCAAGGGATCGGGCACGGGGGCGGCTCCGGGATGGCGTGGCGGCGGCGGGGTGGTGCCGGTGCGATGGCGCCGGGGACGCGTCAGGGGCGGGCGTCGGGCTCGATCCAGATAGAGCGAGAGGGGGGCAGGGGGAGTGGGGATCGTGGGGTTCGGGTTAGGTTAGGGTTTGACTGGGGGATTATAGGCCAGGGAAGGGAAGCTGGGCCGGCCTGGCAACTTCGGCCATTTGGTCCAAGTGGCCCACGGGGTTTCTACCTGTTGTTTTATTTTATTTTTATTTATTCTTTCCTGTATTATTTTAGTTTCACATTGCTATAGTTTAGATGAAATACAAAACTAGTACCTAATTTAGTTTCACAAATATGTCACTGCCCCATTAGGTCGCGCAATTAAATAAATTAGCTAAATATTTTGTTAATTGAAAAAGGCATTTAATTATCTGTTTCTGCTACTGTTTTATTTATTTCAGAATACTTAAATATTTTGTAAAAGTGTGGTTACTTCACCAAATTAATTCATGAATTATTCTTCGCAAACCGAACATTTTAGTTTTAACGTTTGAAAACTTTTGATGTTTGCCATTAACTCGAATTTGAATTTGAATCGCTTTGAACTAACGCGAGATTAGCAACAGTAATCGTGGCGACATTACTAGAAGGTTACTGTAGCGTAATTATCCGGGTGTCACATCACTGCTCCACCAGGTTTCCCAATCCCAGCATTTCCTCATGAGGCTCATACTTTTTGCCCTAGTCACCAGCAGCCACATGATCAACATTTAAGTGCAGATGCAACCTCAAAGTCAACAGAAAATCTTCTGGGCAAGGAAGGGGCACACATCTGGAAGTCTCATTTTGCCCCTGCTATGGACAGTAAAGAGGTTATCCAGGTACCTAGTGACTGGGTAAACTTTCTTGCAGTTAATTTCTTGTCACCAGATAAGTTTGCATGGGCCAAGAGATTTATTAAATCTAATGTCTGGGATATTATCACTCAGAGCTCAACTTGTCCAGCTACTCTGCCATTCTCTATACCTAGCAAATGCCCAACTCATGATCTCCTTCTTTGCTCTGCTACTTGATACGTCTCCGTCATATCTATAATTTACTATTGTTCCATGCCAATATTCTACAACTTCCATATACTTTTTGGCAACTTATTATACTATTTTTGGGACTAACATATTGATCCAAAGGCTCAAAGGCCAGTTCTGTCTGCATTGCATGTTTTTGGTTTCTCGTAATATACATATCAAACGGAGTCCAAACGGGATAAAACAGACGGAGCTTATTTTTGGAATATTTGGAAAACCCGAGAAAGATCAACGCGAACGGTGTCCGAGGTGGCCACGAGGCAGGGGCCCATGCCTGCATCAGAGGGCGCCCCCCCACCCTCGTGGGCCACCTGTAAGGCGGTTGATGCCCTTCTTCGGCCGCAAGAAAGCTAATTTTTGGAAAAAAATCACGGCGAAGGTTTCAGTCCAATCGGAGTTACGGATCTCTGGATATAAAAGAAACAGTGAAAAAGCAATAGAAAGAACGCAGAAACAGAGAGAGACGGAGAGATAGATCCAATCTCGGAGGGGCTCTCGCCCCTCCCACGCCATGGAAGCCAAGGACCAGAGGGGAAACCCTTCTCCCATCTAGGTAGGAGGTCAAGGAAGAAGAAGAAGAAGGGGGGCCCTCTCCCCTTGCTTCCGTGGCGCCGAAGGCTGCCGGGCCATCATCATCACCGCCATCTTCACCAACAACTTCACCGCCATCATCACCAACTCTTCCCCCCTCTATGCAGCGGTGTAACCTCTCTCTTACCCGTTGTAATCTCTACTTAAACATGGTGCTCAATGCTATATATTATTTTCCAATGATGTATGGCTATCCTATGATGTTTGAGTAGATCCGTTTTGTCCTAATGGCTATTTGATGATCAAGATTGGTTTGAGTTGCATATTTTATTATTGGTGTTGTCCTATGGTGCTCTCCGTGTCGCATAGCGTGAGGGATTCCCGCTGTAGGGTTTGCAATATGTTCATGATTTGCTTATGGTGGGTGGCGTGAGTGATGTAATTACGCATCTTGAGTAAGTAGGTTGTTTGCGTATGGGATAAAGGGGACTTGATACTTTAATGATATGGTTGGGTTTTACCTTAATGATCTTTAGTAGTTGCGGATGCTTGCTAGAGTTCCAACCATAAGTGCATATGATCCAAGTAGAGAAAGTATGTCAGCTTATGCCTCTCCCTCAAATAAAATTGCAATAATGATTACCGGTCTAGTTATCGATTGCCTAGGGACAAATAACTTTCTCGTGACAACAAACTCTTTACTAAAACTAATTTAGTTGTGTCTTTATGTAGCGACCCGACCCAAATGGATCGAATCTCTGTGCTTAAGTGTCATCCCTGGATCGGTATGCTGACGCACACAGTACTCGAGGATTTATAACAGAGGTAAATCACATGTATAAAGTAACGTAAATACTATTACCTCAACCCAAATAGCGGAAGTAACAAGGTTGTGGATTCCCATCAACACCAACGGCAAAGTTGAGTGTAGAAATCGTAACCCTAACGTATCACTTACTGTCAGTTCTAAAAGTCCGCAACATGAAAAGTTGCAGCCGAAACGGGTCAAGACATGGAATATGTTGCACCGTAACACATAGAGAGTAATGAAAGAATAAGCTATACTACATGCATATATGGCTGGTGGAAAGCTCTATGGTTACAATTTTATGTAAAGCCAATTTTTCCTACCGCAAAGGAATAAATTTATTTAACTATCATGGTGGTTGTTGAACATTGAGAATGGTTGACAGCATCCTCAATCCCAATTAAAAGTAGTCATTAACAACCCAACAATATTAATTAGAGTAACATGATGAGATCAACAGGATAATCCAAGAACTAGATACTCAAGATGTCCATAACCGGGGACACGGCTAACCATGATTAGTTTATACACTCTGCAGAGGTTTGCGCACTTTTCCCCACAAGACTCGATCGCCTCCGTTTGATTTCTCGCACTACATGGTGTTTGAGAAACGGATGACCGAGACATAGTCTTTCAGAAGCGCTAGCCCCTTACATGTGGGTAGACCGTACCAACCTACAACCCCTACATCAGCTAGTCTACCCGTAAGAGTTCGCACAACTTAATCAACTATGCCAGAGCCCATAATGGCTTGTGGCTGCACACGTAAGTTTCTAGTTTGAATAATCTCATGATCCCTTTGAGCCTGGGTGGCGGTCCAAGAAATACAGTAAGTCCTCGATAGAAACCAGTGCCTCAATCCACCCGGATGTGTGTTTAAGTTGCCACCATAAATAAACCATTAAATAACAATCTGACATCTGTCATGGAATTCACTCACCCAATCCACGTCTACTAGCATAGCATGGCATAATAAGCAAACGTAGAAGTAACTCCCAAGGGTTGATAATAAAATAGGTAATAGGTACTACCTCAATCTACTTCCCATCCCACAATTTAATTAGATCCTAATCATGCAATGTTTGAGGATAGATCTAATGCATAAAACCGGGTAGTAGAAAAGGTATGATCAAAGTGTTACTTGCCCGCAAAGTTGATGAAGATGATTCGCACTCAAAACTCTTGATAGTTCTACTCGTCACACTCGGTCAATCTATCGTAAGCAAGCAATAGTAACCACACATAAGCAATCACCGAAGATCGGAAAGAACGAAGGAAACAAATTGGAAAACATCAAAACCGAGCAAATAACTCTTGC
This sequence comes from Aegilops bicornis, assembly GCA_021605145.1. Classification (NCBI taxonomy): domain Eukaryota; kingdom Viridiplantae; phylum Streptophyta; class Magnoliopsida; order Poales; family Poaceae; genus Aegilops; species Aegilops bicornis. The sequence goes on from CM038669.1 coordinate 122,021,971, forward strand.
AACATAAAACAATTTCTAACAGTACCAAAATTATGTGAATTTGGCCTTATCAGAAAGTTTAGGTCAAGAGCGTCGATTTGCAAAAAGAATCAACTAAATCGGAGTTACGAAACTCAAGTTATGATCAAACAAAGTTCAAATAGAAATCTGTTTGAAAACAAATTTTAAAATTTTCAAAAACATGTTTAAGTTGGATTACTGGATAGAGGGGATCGTAACGAAGAAGTGGTCGTTGGTTTCGTTGGATTTGGACAAACGAGTAAAAAGTTATAGTTGTTTGAAAATCAGGGGCTAATCTGTAAATAAAATATTTACAAACGGGTCCCTGGCCACAAAAACAGATCTAATATATGAACGTTCGCTGCTGAGGCTTATATAGCGACAACGTCCACTGCCAACGCTAAACGAACGAACGTTCGTTAGCTAAACATACCGGTTTGAAAATAAAAAAAACGAAACCTAGATCTAATCCACACCGTCTAATCTAGATCTAACGGATGAGGGAGGAGTTGGGAGGTACCGCGGCGGTTGACGGCGCCGGCGTCGGAGAAGAAGGCGGCGTGGCGTCTGGTGGTGGTCGGGGCGGCTTCTCCGGAGGTCCTCCGGCTCAGACGAACCCACGGGGAGGCGCGGCGCGATGAGGGGACTCCGGTGGTGGTGGCGGCGTCGGGCGTAGGCGGCGGTGGAGCGTGGGGCAACGGCGGCAGATCTCGGCGGAGCTCGGGAACTCCGGCGAGTTCGCGTGGGGCGTGGGGAGGCGAGGGCGGCTGCGTTTCGAGGCGAAAACGGGGCCGGGGTCGAGGGTTTATATAGGGGGTTCGCCTTGGGCGACGGGCAAGGCGAGGGAGGCGTCCGGGTTGAGCACGACGTCGGCCGATCGCAGGCTCGAGCGGGCGAGCGGAGCGGAGTGGCCATGGGCGCTCGCAGAAGGCCGCTGCTGGGCTGGCGGGCGCTGGCCGCTGCTGGGCTGGGCCGGGTGGCCTGGCCTGGCGCGGTCGGTGGGCTTCTTTTTTTTAAACAATTTTTTTACAGACAAGAAATAATATAAACTAAATAAAATAAAATAAAACTATAGGCATATAATATATCAAAATTTTCAGAAAAACATTTTCTACAACATGAATATTTTTCCAGCATTAAATAAAATCCACACAAATTCAGATAAATCAAACACTGCTGCTACTCTAATTTTCTGATGTAGGGAATCATGTTACCCTAATTTCCATATATTTTATTTTTGGAGAAAAATGAATAAAACCCAAATAACTCCAAATTGAAAATAAATTCAAAAGAACTTTGAATTTAATCCTTTGAAACTCCCAACTCATATTTCATATAATTTGAAGAATTCATTTTATCTTCGCTCGTGAAAATCATTGAGTTGCATAAAGTTCCTGGGTTGGAAATATTTTCCAAATGAAATTCAATTATTTTCAACACCCCTTGTCATTTAAATAAATGGAAGAAGTCATATCATCTTCACTCCAGGGTTTTGTGATGAAAATAATTTGAATTCACGGAGAGCATAAAAGCAAAAATGAAAGTTTGGGAAAGTCCTTTTATTCCCTCTCATTTAACTTTCAGAAAGTTTCGAATTCACCCACTTTCAGTCAATCAATCAAACAATCAATCAAAACTATCTATGTGTTTATAACATTCCAAAATTTAGAATTTTGGTATGTTACACTTTATCTAAACAACCCGTAGTCTTTATTTACGTGCTCTTTACTTTCTTGCAAGCCTATCCAAAAACACCTACAAAGTACTTCTTGTTTCATACTTGTTCTAGGTAAAGCGAACGCCAAGCGTGCGTAGAGTTGTATCGGTGGTCGATAGAACTTGAGGGAATATTTGTTCTACCTTTAGCTCCTCGTTGGGTTCGACACTCTTAGTTATCAAAAGAGGCTACAATTGATCCCCTATACTTGTGGGTTATCAAGACCTTTTTTTGGCGCCGTTGCCGGGGAGTTATAGCGTGGGGTGAATATTCTCGTGTGTGCTTGTTTGCTTTATCACTAAGTAATTTTTATTTGCTGTTCTTAGTTGTTCTCTATCTTTAGTAATGGATATGGAACATGAACTACCAAAAAAATTAGGTGTACTTGCTACTCATGGAGATGAGGAACCTCCTAAAACCCTCGATGCTCGTTATGTGACAGATATTATGTACTACTTTAATAATCCTGAGAAAACCCCATTCAATTATGTAATGGGAGTAACGTTGGATCAACGTGAATACTTTAGGGATTATCGCTTAACACAAAAGGGAAACTATTATGGGATCAAATTCATATATTGAAGTGGTATGCTTGGCAACTATGCGTGAGTTATGATTATACTTGTTGCTCTAGGATGAAGGCTCCACACCTTCCCTTTTCATGCAAATTTCATGATAATAAAACCTTAGCTTCTTATGCTAATGGAATATATGATTACTATGATGTGGAACAAATAGAAGAATTTGTTGCTTTTATGGGTGCTTATGAAATTGAATCTATGTGTAAAGAGTTTGAAGATTTTTTTTGACAGAAAGACTGTAAGGGAACCCCTTACAGTATAATTGGTGCAACAAACCCAAATTGCAAGTACCATGCCTTGAACCTGGGTGGGTGGGAAGGCATCAGCCCCTTCCCACCACTAGGCTATGCCTTAGTCTGCAAGAGTTTGAAGATTTTGATGATGCTGTTTATAGATCTGAAAATTTAGCTATCCTCAAATATTGCTATGATAATTATGAATACAATTCCGATATTAATGCACTTATTGAGAAAGTCTCCGCTGTCCAAGAAGAGACTAATATTTTGCAGGAATCTATGGAAGAAGAAATTGATGAAACTGTGAGCTCATTGGATGAAAAAGATGAGGAGGAGAGCGAAGAACAAAAGGAGGAAGAGCGGATTGATCACCCGTGCCCACCTTCTAATGAGAGTAACCCTTGAACTCGTACATTGTTTAATTCGCCTTCGTGCTTACCGAAGGATGATTGCTATGATGACTATTATGATCCCATTAATTCTGTTGAAATATCCCTTTTGGATGATGCTTGCTATGCTTATGGCCAAGATGCCAATATGAATTATGCTTATGGAGATGAACTTTCTATAGTTCCTTATGTTAAACATGAAATTGTTGCTATTGCACCAACGCATGATAGTCCGATTATCTTTTTGAATTCTCCCGACTACACTATATCGGAGAAGTTTGCTCTTATTAAGGATTATATTGATGAGTTGCCTTTTACCGTTGCACATGACGATTTTGATAGATATAATATGCATGTTCTTGCTGCTCCTACTTGCAATTATTATGAGAGAGGAACTATATCTCCACCTCTCTATGTTTCCAACACGATAAAATTGCAAGAAACTGTTTATACTATGCATTGGCCTTTACTTTGTGTGCATGAATTGTTCTTTTATGACATGCCGATGCATAGGAAGAGAGTTAGACTTCGTCATTACATGATATATGTTGCTTTGTGCTCACTACTAAATGCCAAATCATTGCTAATTAAAATTGGCTTTGATATACCTTGGGATCCGGGTGGATTCACTACTTGAGCACTATATGCCTAGCTTAATGGATTTAAAGAAAGCGCTGCCAGGGAGACAACCCGGAAGTTTTAGAGAGTCATTCATTTCTGTTGAGTGCTTTCATATAGTTTAAAAACAAAAAAAATATAGAGGGGAACTCAAAACTTTTTCAAAAAGAAAAGCGAAAGTGAGAAAGACAAGCATTGTTGAAGTGGGAGCTAGACTTGAACTTTGTTCATTCTCACTGCAACTTTGTGAATCTTGATTACATAAACTTTTCAACAAAAATAATTATCCCCTTGTAAAATTTCATTGTATTATAAAAATAATGTGCCAAGGTTTGCCTTTAGGATGTTTACAATGCTTGTTGGTTTGTGCGGTGCAGAACAGAAACTTTGGCTGTAGTGCGCGAATTTTTATTTTTCACTGGAACTTCAAATGGTTCTGATTCTTTTTGCACTGTCTTTCTATACAAATTTTTTATTTTTCCTAATTTTAGCAGAATTTTTAAAGTATCATAAGTATGGTGAATGTTCAGATTTCTACAGACTGTTCTGTTTTAGACAGATTCTGTTTTTGATGCATAGTTTGCTTGTTTTGATGAAACTATCGATTCATATCAGTGGATTAAGCCACGAAAAAGTTATATTACAGTATACATAATGAAAAAACAAAATATGAATTGGGTTGCAACAGTACTTAGAGTAGTGATTTGCTTTATTATACTAATGGATCTTACCGAGTTTTCTGTTGAAGTTTTGTGTGGATGAAGTGTTCGATGATCGAGAAGGTTTCGAAGTGAGAAGAAGGAAGAGAGGCAAGAGCTCAAGCTTGGGGATGCCCGAAGCACCCCAAGTAAATATTAAAGGAGACTCAAGTGTCTAAGCTTGGGGATGCCCCGGAAGGCATCCCCTCTTTCTTCAACAAATATCGGTATGTTTTCGGATTCGTTTCATTCATGTGATATGTGCAAATCTTGGAGCGTCTTTTGCATTTAGTTTTTATTTTTCTTTTATGCACCATGCTTTTATGAGATGGTCCTTGGTTGATTTATAGAATGCTCATTGCACTTCACTTAAATCTTTTGAGTATGGCTTTATAGAATGCTTCATGTGCTTCACTTATATCATTTGAAGTTTGGATTGCCTGTTTCTCTTTACATAAACAACCGCCATTTGTAGAATGCTATTTTGCTTCACTTATATTTGTCAGAGCGTGGACATATCTTTTGTAGAAAGAATTAAACTCTCTTGCTTCACTTATATCTATTTAGAGAGATGACAGGAACTGGTCATTCACATGGTTAGTCATAAAACCCTACATAAAACTTGTAGATCACTGAATATGATGTGTTTGATTCCTTGCAATAGTTTTTCGATATAAAGGTGGTGATCTTAGAGTCATGCTAGTAGAGTAATTGTGAAATTGAGAAAAACCTGTGTTGAGGTTTGCAAGTCCCGTAGCATGCACGTATGGTGAACCGTAATGTAACAAAGTCGGAGCATGAGGTGTTTATTGATTGTCTTCCTTATGAGTGGCGGTAGGGGACGAGCGATGGTCTTTTCCTACCAATCTATCACCCTAGGAGCATGCGCGTAGTACTTTGTTTTGATGACTAATAGATTTTTGCAATAAGTATGTGAGTTCTTTATGACTAATGTTGAGTCCATGGATTATACGCACTCTCACCCTTCCATCATTGCTAGCCTCTTGATGCACTGCATTGCCCTTTCTCACCTCGAGAGTTGGTGCAAACTTCACGGTGCATCCAAACCCCGTGATACGATACACTCTGTCACACATAAGCCTCATTATATCTTCCTCAAAACATCCACCATACCTACCTATCATGGCATTTCCATAGCCATTCCGAGATATATTGCCATGCAACTTCCATCATCATCATATACATGACTTGAGCATTCATTGTCATATTGCTTTGCATGATTGTAAGATAGCTAGCATGATGTTTTCATGGCTTGTCCGTTTTGATGTCATTGCTACGCTTAGATCATTGCACATCCCAGACACCGCAGGAGGCATTCAGATAGAGTCATATCTTTGTTCTAGATATCAAGTTGTAATATTGAGTTGTAAGTAAATAAAAGTGTGATGATCATCATTATTAGAGCATTGCCCCAGTGAGGAAAGGATGATGGAGACTATGATTCCCCCACAAGTCGGGATGAGACTCCGGACGAAAAAATAAAAAAAATAAAAAAAAATAGAAAGGCCAAAAAAAGAGAAGGCCCAAAATAAAAGAAAGAAAAAACAAAAAAATGAGAGAAAAAGAGAGAAGGGGCAATGTTACTATCCTTTTACCACACTTGTGCTTCAAAGTAGCACCGCGCTCTTCATATAGAGAGTCTCTTGAGTTATCACTTTCATATACTAGTGGGAATTTTCATTATAGAACTTGGCTTGTATATTCCAACGATGGGCTTCCTCAAATGCCCTAGGTCTTCATGAGCAAGCAAGTTGGATGCACACCCACTTAGTTTCAGTTTGAGCTTTCATATACTTATAGCTCTAGTGCATCCGTTGCATGGCAATCCCTACTCCTCACATTGATATCTATTAATGGGCATCTCCATAACCCGTTGATACGCCTAGTTGATGTGAGACTTTCTCCTTTTTTGTCTTCTCCACATAACCCCCATCATCATATTATATTCCACCTATAGTGCTATGTACATGGCTCACGCTCATGTATTGCGTGAAAGTTGAAAAGGTTTGAGAACGTCAAAAGTATGAAACAATTGCTTGGCTTGTCATCGGGTTGTGCATGATGTGAATATTTTGTGTGGTGAAGATGGAGCATAGCCAGACTATATGATTTTGTAGGGATGAGCTTTCTTTGGCTATGTTATTTCAATAGGACATAATTGCTTGGTTGGTATGCTTGAAGTATTATTGTTTATATGTCAAAGGATAGACTATTGCTTTGAATCACTCGTGTCTTAATATTCATGCCATGATTAGACATATGATCAAGATTATGCTAGGTATCATTCCACATCAAAAATTATTTTTTTATCATTTACCTACTCGAGGACGAGCATGAATTAAGCTTGGGGATGCTGATACATCTCCATCGTATCTATAATTTTTTATTGTTCCATGCCAATATTCTACAACTTCCATATACTTTTTGGCAACTTTTTATACTATTTTTGGGACTAACATATTGATCCGATTGCCCAAAGTGCCGCCTCACATGTTGCATGTTTTTGGTTTCGCAGAATATCCATATCAAACGGAGTCCAAACGGGATAAAAACGGACGGAGCTTATTTTTGGAATATTTGAAAATTTTGGGAGAAAGATCAACATGAAACGGTGTCCAAGGTGGCCACGAGGCAGGGGCCCATGCCCGTACCAGGAGGGCGCACCCCCGACCCTCGTGGGCCACCCGTAAGGCGGTTGATGCCCTTCTTCGGCCGCAAGAAAGCTAATTTTTGGAAAAAAATCACGGTGAAGGTTTCAGTCCAATCGGAGTTACGGATCTCCGGATATAAAAGAAACGGTGAAAAGGCAGCAGAACAGAACGCAGAAACAGAGAGAGACAGAGAGATAGATCCAATCTCGGAGGGGCTCTCGCCCCTCCCACGCCATGGGAGCCAAGGACCAGAGGGGAAACCCTTCTCCCATCTAGGGAGGAGGTCAAGGAAAAAGAAGAAGAAGGGGGCCCCTCTCCCCCTTGCTTTTGGTGGCGCCGGAGCGCTGCCGGGGCCATCATCATCACCTCCATCTTCACCAACAACTTCACCGCCATCATCACCAACTCTTCCCCCCTCTATGCAGCGGTGTAACCTCTCTCTTACCCGCTGTAATCTCTACTTAAACATGGTGCTCAACGCTATATATTATTTCCCAATGATGTATGGCTATCCTATGATGTTTGAGTAGATCCGTTTTGTCCTAATGGCTATTTGATGATCAAGATTGGTTTGAGTTGCATATTTTATTATTGGTGCTGTCCTATGGTGCTCTCCTTGTCGCGCAAGCGTGAGGGATTCCCGCTGTAGGGTTTGCAATATGTTCATGATTTGCTTATGGTGGGTGGCATGAGTGACAGAAGCAGAGACCCGAGTAAGTAGGTTGTTTGCGTATGAGATAAACTTGATACTTTAATGCTATGGTTGGGTTTTACCTTAAGATCTTTAGTAGTTGCAGATGCTTGCTAGAGTTCCAATCATAAGTGCATATGATCCAAGTAGAGAAAGTATGTTAGCTTATGCCTCTCCCTCAAATAAAGTTGCAATAATGATTACCGGTCTAGTTATCGATTGCCTAGGGAGAAATAACTTTCTCGTGACAACAAACTCTTTACTAAAACTAATTTAGTTGTGTCTTTATCTAAACAGCCCCTAGTCTTTATTTACGTGCTCTTTACTTTCTTGCAAGCCTATCCAAAAACACCTACAAAGTACTTCTAGTTTCATACTTGTTCTAGGTAAAGCAAACGTCAAGCGTGCGTAGAGTTGTATCGGTGGTCTATAGAACTTGAGGGAATATTTGTTCTACCTTTAGCTCCTCGTTGGGTTCGACACTCTTACTTATCAAAATAGGCTACAATTGATCCCCTATACTTGTGGGTTATCACTACTACTTCCCAGCAGGGCTCGAAGGACATCACCATGGGATCTCCAACAAAGGGCACTGACAGAGAAGGCACATCTGCCTCATCCTCCTCAGCTCCACAAAATCTCATGAAAAGAAAGGGCAAGATTCCTCTAGTGGAAACATAGGTAAGAAGAAGTTGTAGTGTTCAACAACTTTCTAAGGGATATAAACAATCAGTATGTGTTGACAAAGATTGTATGGCCTATTCGGTTAAGCCACCTACATTGAATGTCAAAGTAGTTAAGAGTTTGAATACTTCTTTTTGCAAGGTGAGTGAGAAAGATACCATTGAAGAGAACCTGTCTAAAAGGAATAAAAAGAGCAAGGGCAAAAGCTCCACCATGGAAGGAAACAAGGCCCCCAAGGAGCAGACCAAGAAATGGCATTAGTTCTATCTTTCTATTCTTATCCTAGAGAGATTTCTGTCATGTTAAAGAGCTGTAATGATTCAGTACTGGTAGATCCTTTTGGGGATGGCAGAGAGGCTGCTCTTTTGGTTTATTGTAAGTCTTGCAATGCTGTTAAGTTTTGGGCCTGGGCTGTACTTTATCAGGACAAATTCCTCATGTTTCTTTTCCTCTCAATCATGAGATCTGGTGACAATATAATTCCTACTTGCTCAACCCAGTGGTTGCATTATAGCCCAGTTTTCTTATATCATCATGAATAGAGAATGAAATATTCTTAACTGGAATATCAGAGGTATTAATGATAATAAAAAATGGACAGGTGTAGCCAATAAAATTGAAGAAACTCAATGTTCTGTCCTCTGTATACAAGAGACAAAGAGAGAAAGCTTTGACAGTGCATATTTAAAGAAATTCTGCCCAAAGAGACTTAGTAAGTTTGAATATCTCCCCTCCATTGGTGCATCAGGAGGAATTTTAGTGGCATGGAATGATCAGGTTTTTGAGGGTTAGCTTATCCACAGGAACAATTATGCCATCACATTACAATTCACATCCAGACACAACAATGATCAATGGGTCCTCACCGATGTGTATGGACCTTGTGACCTTCAGGAAAGACAACTCTTCATTGACTGGTTAAAGCATTTTCCAATGGAAGATGACACTAATTGGATTCTGCTGGGAGACTTTAACTATATCTGATACCCTCATAACAGAAGCAGAGCTGGAGGAAATTTAGATGATATGCTAAGCTTTAATGAAGCGATAAGCCAGCAAGCATTGATTGAGATTCCACTGAAAGGAAGAAAATATACTTGGAGCAATATGCAAGATGCACCACTTCTTGAAAAACTGGATTGGTGTTTCACATCAGAAGAATGAACCCTAAAATACCCAGCTACTTTTTCTTACCCTTTGGCCAAGACAACTTCTGATAATGTGCCCATCAATATAAAAATTGGTTCCTCCATTCCAAGATAAAAAAACTTCAGATTTGAGAATTTCTGGCTGCAACACCCCCAATTTAAAGAGGTTGTCAAAACTATTTGGAGCCAACCTGTGGATGAAAGTGACAGTGCCAAGATCATTGCTGCTAAATTCAAGAGGCTCAGGAAAGGATTAAAGAACTGGTCCAAGCAACTATCAAATCTTCAGAAAATTATTGCAGATACCAACTTTCTGATCCTATGTTATGCTGTTTTTGAAGAATACAGAACTCTGTCAATTGAGGAGACTAATGGCAGGCAGATACTTAAGAATCACTTGACAATGCTATTGGAACATCAAAGAATTTACTGGAGGCAAAGAGCAACTATAAGGCAGATTCAGATGGGTGAAGCTAATACAAAATATTTTCAAGCCAAAGCAACAATCAAGTTCAGAAACAACAGTATTGCCATGCTCAAAGATGAAACAGGGCATGAGCACTATGATCATAAAGCCAAGGCAGCTATCCTTTACAGAGCTTTTAAAGATAGAATGGGCACATGTTCTCCCTCTGAAAACCCTTTACTATTGGATGTTCTCCTTCACCCACTTGATGATCTCTCAGTCTTGGAGACACCTTTCACCAAGGAAGAAATTGACAAAGTCATTAGTCAAATGCCATCTGATAAATCTCCTGGGCCAGATGGATTTAATGCAGCTTTCCTCAAACATTGCTGGGATATCATTGCACCTGATTTCTATCGGCTCATCAATGACTTCCATTCTGGTACTGTCAATATTCAGAGCATCAATTATTCTTTCGTTACACTAATCCCCAAAGTAGATGCTGCCTCTTGCCCAGCTGAGTTCAGGCCTATCTCACTTCTCAATTGCACCCTTAAAATTATCACCAAGCTTCTGGCTAACAGGCTCCAAAAAGTGATCCTTAGGATGGTACACACCAATCAATATGGATTTCTCAACAACAGATGCATTCAAGACTGTCTTGCTTGGTCATATGAATACATACATCAATGTTTTCAAAGCAGAAAAGAACTGGTTTTACTGAAACTAGATTTTGAGAAGGCTTTTGACATGTTGAACCATGAGACCATCATTCAAATTATGCAAGCCAAGGGGTTTGGACCCAGATGGATACAATGGATTAAGATGATATATGGGACTGGATTTCTTCTGTTTTATTGAATGGGGTATCAGGCAAACAGTTCCTTTGTAAGAAAGGTGTCAGATAAGGGGATCCACTTTCACCACTCATTTTCGTGATTGCAGCTGATATGTTACAAACCATGATGAATGAGGCTATGCATAACAACATGAAAGTCACCACTAACACACCAGTCCTGTCCAGATTACCCTATCATTCAGTATGCTGATGATACCATCTTGGTGGCTCATGCAGAGAGTAGACAACTTGAGCATATTAAGAATTTGCTTCTTCATTATGCCACTTACACTGGACTCAAGGTTAATTACTCCAAATAAACTCTCATTGCCATCAACACCCCCTTGGATAGGATGTAGGAGTTATCTCACCTCTTAGGATGCAACATTGGTACTTTGCCCCACAAATATCTGGGTCTGCCTCTTTGCCACTACAAACCTAAAGTTGAGGACTATCTGCCCATGTTAAAGAGAATTGAAAATCGATTTCTAAGCTGTTCCACCCTCCTATCCACAGGAGACAAACTTGCACTCATTAATTCTTTCTTCTCAAGCATGCCTATTTTCTTCATGTGCACTCTCTGGATTCCAAAGATAGTGATCAAACAAATCAACACTTACCTCATGAACTGCTTCTGGCGCAAGTATGGTACACAAGAGAGGGGCATGGTTTTGATCTCCTGGGAACAAGTTTGCAAACCCAAAGCTCAAGGGGGTTTGGGAGTCTTAGATATTCAAATTCATAATCAAGTGCTCCTCAGGAAATATCTGCACAAATTCTTTAACAAGGATAATAATCCATGGGTCAATTCATTTGGGAGACCTATTACCAGGACTCCCTTCCTGGGGACAGAATGGTGGGATCCTTCTGGTGGAAGAGTATCTTGAAAACTCTGCACTCTTTCAAGCAACATGCCATCTGTAAACCTGGCCAAGGAGACACTACACTTTTCTGGCTTGACAACTGGCTGGGCCAACCATTGCAGCACCAATTTCCTGAGCTGTTCTCTTTTGTGATCAACACAAAGATGACTCTGAAAGATGTGATTGAACAACATGACCTCAGCCACATTTTCCATCGACCATTATCACTCCAAGCCTTCAACCAATTCAACTCCCTTCAGACTCACATACAAAGCCTCACACAATCGGTGGACCAAGATAAATGGTGTTACCCCTGGCCCAATCAGCAATACTCCTCGATGAAAATGTACAAGAGCATCTGTGATAAGAATGAGGCTCACCACATTTTCAAGCAGATTTGGAAAACTTCATGTCGGCTCAGACACAAAATCTTTTTTTGGCTCTTACTCCATGACAGAGTTAGCACAAGAAATCTGCTTAAACGCAGAAATATGTTTCTTTCAGATTATTCTTGTGCTATGTGTGCAGAAGGTACTGAGGAAACTCTCATTCACCTCTTTTGGAACTGCCCTTTCTCTTTGAGCTGTTGGCACAACTTATTGCCTACTAGGAACGGAGGGATCTCTGCTTATGATGAAGTTCGGTTGACCATGTTGAGATTACCCAAAGAAATTGCACTGGATATTGTTATTATGGGAAACTGGAGTACTTGGATGGTGAGGAATGATAAGGTTTTTAGACACGCACCACCACACATCAACACATGGAAGTTCTACCTCAAAGAAAGCCTAAAGGTGCTTTGCCTTCGCTCAAAGGCAAATCTAGCAGACCAGATTAGTAGTTGGATTGATCAGTTCTTATAGATTCTATCATGTTTCCTAGAGAGGGCATTGGATGATTACTTTTGTAATATTTTGTTGTATATATTTTTCTTATAAATGAAAATACCGTAGAACGATTGTTCTACGGTCCAAGTTTCAAAAAAAAGACAAACATCATAATGCAGGTGCCTCTGTAGCACAGGACAAGATGTTTGCCGCTCCTAGACCTGTAAATTCTACTCTAGAAAATAGCATTGTGCACGTAGGGAGGATTAACAACAGAAATAAATTCCAGAGCCGGCCAGGCGTAGTAATTGCTTTGATGTGGAATGGAATCCTGCTGTATGTATGGCAATTCTGATTCCTTTTTGCCGTATGCTGCTGCCCTACCAGCTTTCAGATAGCCGCTGGAGCCAACGGCTTTGCACCTTTGCAAGCGGCTTCCACTGTCACCCAGCATTGCCTGCCGAAACTACATTTAGTTGACTTTACTAATTTGACAGCGACTAACTGAAACGTTTAACTGGCTGATATACTACGTGGAGTTTTCATGTGGCCTGAGCGAGCACTTGTCACTAGTTAATTTGAATCGCCAATCACAGCTAACGAACGTCAACACGGGCGCACATACGCCCCCGCTTCAAGCAACCTCACGTTTTCCACCCGTTTCGCTGCGTGCCGGGTCAGCATCACTCATGTAGATGAACAGAGAAATATTTTTTTTGAAGCAATTTAGGGAAAGAAATTGTGACTCACTCAACACCGGCTTCCAGTTTCCAGGTCCAATAAGATTTTACCGTTCCTCCCGTGGCATTTCGCACGCATGCTCGGTTTGATACAAGATGAGAGGAACATGTGAATACTCAAAGCTCAGGAAGCTCAACAACTATGGAAGGAATTTTTTCTAAAGCCGAGGCAAAACACTTGCCTCATATATTAAATTAAGGAGAAGCAGAGAGTTTATTGGTGTTACAACACGACCTACGTTACAATTTCTTTTACTCTCCTGACATGATTGATCACAACGTTTTTTGCTCCCACAGTGACCCATAGGGCCGCCTCCCTTTTGATCTTGGACAACAAAACCGATGGCAGAGTAGACTTGTGACAGAAAATCCGTGCGTTGTGTTCATTCGAAATGGCCCAAGAAGTGAGCAGCACAAGAGAGGCCATTGCCTCCCTATTGGGGACGAAGTGATCAAAAAGACCGTCCCACCACTCGTTAGCAGATTGTAGCATGTTCCAACCACCAGTGTTGATGAAGTCAAGTTGAAGCCAGTCCTTTAGCATGCCCCAAATTCTAATCGTGAACCGGCATTTCAAGATTAGGTGATCACGTCTCTTGCTCGCGTTTTTGCAGAGAGGGCAAAGGCTACAATTGGATCAAACCCTTTTGGCCAGTCCGTCTGCAGTCCAGATCCTGTTCTCGGAGGCTAGCGAAGCAAAAAACTTAACCTTTGATGGGGCCAAAACTTTCCATATCGTGTGCTTGATGGATGACTGGAGAGTGCCGTGGAACTACGCCTGGTAGGCGGAATCCGCAGAGTATTGGCCATTGTCGGTGGGCTTCCAGATGATCTCGTCTTCCATGTCCCGTTGGAGCTGGAAGCCACGAAGGGAAGACCGAAGCCGTAAGAATTCACGGAAGTGGGCTATGGAGAAATTGGCGGTTATTTTGATCTTGGAAATCCACGCGTCATCGCTCAAAGCATCCCTGATCTTTCACTTCTTCCTTGTGGATGCCTCGTAAATGTGCAGAGCAATGTCCTTGGGCTTCTGATTTTCCACCCATGGAGCATCCTAAAAAGGTGCGCGTACCGTTGCTAGGGGTAATAGTGCTGAAGGTGTAGACAAAATTGTAGTCCTTCTCATCACAGGGGTTGCCCTATCAGTGGCAGAGCTAGCCTGAGATGACTGGGGAGGCGATGGAAAAATATTAACTCTTGGAGGGGTACAAGTTTGTATTTTCTTCAATCTATGCAGCTACAAAAAAACCCAAGGCGGCGGGGAGGAATTGGCCCTCCCTGCCTCAACATAGCTCCGCGAGTGTGCCCAGTACAACCCACATCTTGGATGATCTCACATGCTCGACTTCACAGCCGCATTATTCTTCTCAGATCTGTTTCTTGTTCTTTTTCTGTGATTTGTGCATGAATTGAACAAATTGGTACATGGCGCGGGTTCACAGAGTGGCATGACCGCTCGACGATGCTATGTATGCGTGAATTGTTCAGAGATGTTCGGGGTAAAGTATGGAGGCTAGAGGTTGAGGTTGCTACACAGTCAAGTGAAGGAGAAGTTGTTGCTCTGAGAGAGAGAAGGCAGAGAAGAAGAACGTAGAGATTGCATGAGATGAGAGATGAAAGAGATGATGTTGTTGTATGGCATGATGATATTTCCCTTTAGTGGCATAACGAATTTGAATCACGTTTTAGTGTAACTCGGTCTTCAAATTTGATCACGGAATATTGTGTATGTTGGCATTTTCTTTGAATTGCCCATTTTGACAGCATGTATGCAATGCCATTTCTGACAGCAACAATATCAACTTGAGGCAATATAACATGAAATTAGGAATCATTGTGACAACAATTATGCAGTAGAAAAAAAAGGAAATTCATAGTGACCCGAAACGTCTTTATTTTCGAAAAGAGGGGACATCCCTCGGCCTCTGCAGTGACCCGAAACGTCTGAACAAATAAACATGATTGGTAGGTTGAATTCAAGTTAGTGAACAGAACATCTAAACTCTAAGATCATACTCCATACGTTCCTAATTAATTGAAGTCCGGGATTAATCCTCAGTCAAACTTGTGTAACTTTTGCTAAGTCTATGATATTTTTTTACCGAAATACACTTGATAACGAACCTAATGAAACTAATTTGATGTTGTAAACGCTGATACACACTTTCATGTATGTGGCAGGATATAGACATGTTTGACTTAAACAACGATAGAGCTTTGAATAACATAGAATGGAGTTAGTAACCAGCTGCTTATTTATTTTACCCACAAACACCATAGCTGCAAGTGCCTCTGCACCAAAGGACAAGCTGTTTGCCTGTAAATATATTTTTTTGAAATGAAAGGGGTTGCCCCCCCTCCCCCCCCCCCACCCTAACTTTTATTAAAAAGCAAAGGCGCAACCAACACCAAACTGTTCCACAGCTCTCGGCTCCAGCCTAAACTAGCTGCAACAGACTTATTACAAGACTGATAGGAAGAAACAAATAGTTTTCCTTCCGTGATGAAATCTAGTTTTTGCTGGCTCAGAACAAAAGAAAAGAGGTGAAAGAGAGCAGAGCTACAACAGCTCGACTATGTAACAACTCCAGCATCATCAACACGCCAAGCAATCCTAAGCAGTTCCCCGCGATGATGGTCGAGCAGCTTCAAGCATCGGAGGAGTAGCGCAGCCTGGGAGTCCGTACACAGCACCTTCCATTGACGAATATGTTTCCCCACCAAATCCAGCACACACCTGATACTTCTCCATTTTCTTTCCTGAAAAACAAAATCATTTCGAAGCAGCCATAAGCTCCACAAGGTAGCAACAGAAATTAAATTTGCCTGTAAATTCTAGAAATATTGTGCACGTAGCGCTGTTCAGAGAGAGCGTGCAATGCATGTCTGCATCCAACCTATGGATACGGCCAGGCCACTCAACGCTTATCCGATCGCAAGCACGTGTCATAAATAGAACGATTAACAGAGCGGCCGGCGCACAAACACGATCGAGAACCGGCCGGACTTTGTAACCGCTTTGCCGCGGGCGAGGCGAGATTTGCTGCAATCAGATCAGATCCCTTTCTTTTGGTCGTTTGATGCTGCCTCATCAGCTTTAGATACAGACGCTTTTTTTAAACGAAGGCTGAAATCGAGCCCGGCTTTAAATTAACAAAGCCATCAACCTGCCAGGATTACAACATCAACCCACTTACAGAAACAGAAAAAAAAACAGCTAAGAGATACATAATGCTCTGCAACAGCTAGCTAGCTTCATACAACCTACAAGCAAAGATGAAGAAACTAAAGCCCAAGAAGAGCTTGAAGAGGATGAAGCCCTCCACCGATCGCAGTCCACCGCTCAGTGACACCAAGAAGGCCTTGAGGAGACACAGCTAGCAGATTGGAAGTAACACATTGTCAGCTCCATGGGCTGCGGCCAAAGCGAATACGACCTCCTCCATCTCCGAAAAGGGCTCCCTGCCCCCTCGCCTGGCACGAGGCGTCAATCCGCCGGAAGATACTCCCAAAAGCTAAGATGAGTAACCGCCACCGTTGCCACCGGAATACCAAACCAGAGCACCGCCAACATGCAGCTCCGAGCTCAACAAAGGGGAACCTGGGCACTGAGAGGAAATTGCACACGAGGAGAAGCAAATGCATGGTGAGACTGTTGATGACAAAGCTGCAATGGAGGAATCCCAAACACCGCAAACTCCGACCACACAGCCGCCAAACGCCTACCAACGGAGCGAGCTCGCCAACGCCCTAAAACTCACCAAAGGCGGCACCTTCAAGGAGGTGACGACGCCACGGGCGTCGCTGCCGCCCAACCCAGAAGGATTTTGGCTTTCGCCCGGTAACGAGCAGGGGAGTAAGGCAAAAGGGGGAGGGGAGTACCATAACGGCGCCTACAGGTAGGGGACGGCGCCCGCGGGCGTCGCAGCCGTCGTGGCCGGCTGAATCAGCCTGGATTTCTCTGAGCACTTCACTGCCCCCCGCCCCATCTTCAAACCCGGCGCCAGCATTCTGGGACGACCGATGACCGGATCTGAAAAGGGACCCGAGCGTTGGAGGCGAAGGCGTTAGATCTGGACGGGCGCCCCCACGGCCCGGCGTCCAGCAACCTCAACCCGCCGCCGCCTTGCCGTCCGCACGGCCAACGCAGCCGGCCAGCACCCGCGGCCGCCGTTGGCTGAGGATGGCGTCGCGCCACCGCCCAAGGCCGTCGCCTCGGCTCCGGAGCCCCCCCGCGCGACGGAGCAGGCAAATCCCCGCCGCAACCTTCCCTGGCGGCCGCGCGGCATGCCGGCGACCCCCTCCGATGGCGACGAGGTAGAGGAGAAGGGGGAGGGAGGCCGGCGGCGGGCTAGGGTTGGCGCCGCCCGAGTCGCCCTTGCGGGAGCTACATGGGGGCCAGGGGAGGGGAACCCTCTTAGATACAGACGCTGGAGCCAACGGCTTCACCAGCTTTGCAATTGCAAGCAGCTTCCACTATCACCCAGCCTTGCTGGCCATCACTCGATATATATATATATAAAAAACAACCAAGCCAGGACTGCCGAAGTAACATTTACTGATTGGCTTTAGCAGCACTTTGACGGCGACCATTCACTAACAGGAAAACATAGACCTGGCGAGAAGAGGCAAGCATGTGCATGTTCGTACTAAAACCTCCTTCAAAAAATGTCTTTATCGGAGTAGTACTAATAAAACGCTTAACTGGCTGATACTTGTGGAATTTTCACGTGGGTCTGAGCGAGCACTTGTCACTAGTTTCTTTCTCTTTTGAGGGAAAGCACTTGTCACAAGTTAATTTCACAGTTAACATCAACACGGAGAACATATGTATGCTCACGTTTGAAAATAATAATATAACAGTTAACATCAACACGGAGCACGCAGATGCCCCTGTTTCAAGTAACCTCGTGAGCAAGGATAGAAACTGTGACGCACTAACGCACCAGATTCCAAATCCAAAACTGGCGGTAAGATTTTACCGTTCTCTCGTGGAATTTCGCTCGCGAGCAAGGTGTGAATACTCAAGCTCAGGAAGCTCAACAACACATCTACTATCCTTTTCTTTTTTGAACAGGGAAGAGGCTAGAAGGCTCCAGATGCTTTATTAATTGTCAAGAAATTATATGGAGAACCATCTGATTGCAAGACCCAAGAAAAACAAAATTACAAACAGGCCCCTCATTAATGCAAGGAGGGCCCCAAAAAGGTGCAAGGAAATTTCAATCGGGTTCGAAACAGCTCCATGCCAGCACCGAGGACGAGACCACTTGGTACGGCAAGCCCTCCATGACTGGACTACGTGGACTCCGCATAGAAGTGCACTTCCCCCCATGCAGTAGCATGGCCATGAGGAATGTAAGGGGTTGCCATTCTGCCTTAGAATGCAACGGAACACCGAAGGAGACCGACAGGCCATTGTGGGCGCCCTACTCTCTCCAAGTCCACTGATGGTGATGTGTGTCATCCCCATCTGCATATTCTCAGTCGGACCTCTTTTCATGGAAGATCAGGTCAAGAAGAGAGAGGCCGGAGTACTTTCTCCTACGTAGGGATACACTCCAACCTCGTCGGAAGCTGGGATCCTACAAGGTAAGACAACAATGGAGTGATCCAATCTAGGCTTGCCCACCATAGTGACAAGCAGAGAACTGGAGGAGCACCCCAGCGGCGTCTCCTGGTGCCACCATTGCAAGCTTTTGTCTAAAAGGTAAAGTTACTAAAATACCATTTACGTGTCATAAGGAACGAGCAATTAACTTATTGATAATCATACATATCGATGTGTGCAGTCCAATAATGGTTCTCCTCGGTGGTGCCACGAGGCAATACAACCTATATAAGATAGGTTATGAGAAGAAAGGTTGCTTTTCTCTGCTCATGAGAAAGAAATCTAATAAAAGGGTTTTTTTGGCATGCAAGATGCTTGAGTGTGTGATGTCTGTGTTAAATTGATGGTGTTTCGATATTTGAGAAGCTATCAGAAAAGAAATCAGGACTGTGAGAAAGTTTGAAAAAAAAGCATCATTTTGCAATGAAAACAACATATAAAACTCTGGACAATTTCGAAATCAGGCCAAGCGTCTTAATACATATGCAAAAAAAATCATTATTCGCCCACCATTGATTAGAAGATCTAGCTTGTATGAATCGCTATTGCTTTGATACGAATAATGACAATCGTTTCAGTATGGTAAGGATACAGATGTATCCACAATTCATTTAGAGTTACTTAATAGTCTATTTCTTATACCATATCTCTATCCCGTGAAATTCTCGAGCCAAAAGATGTAGGGGTCTCTATTGGAAAGAATGATAATGATATTAATCTATCGGTGGGGGTACTTAAACATATGGAGATTGACTGTTTAAAGGTTTCTCCAAAGTGTAATACCACCATTCCTGACCCAGAAACCGAGGACGATGATGAAGCAGATGCCAAATATGATGGTCCGCTAATCTCCCACTTGGTTGGTGAGGTTACTGAGGTTGTATTGGATGGCACAAGACTTGGGTCCAAGTTATGTGACTTCACAGCGTCTTCGCGGAAATCTAAATCACACGCCTCTAAAAAGAAACAAAAACCGCCCAAGAAGGCGAAGAGTTCCACACCAATCTGAGTTTCCATATGAGAGGCATGTTTTGGAATAGCAGAGGTCTCTCAGACTTGGCTAAACATAAACACATTGGTGATTGTGTACGGGAACATGCTTTGGATTTTGTGGCAATTTCTGAGGCTGGTAAGTGTGACTTTCGCCCGCATGTCCTCGATCACCTATCAGGTGGTTTCGACTACACATGGCATAGTCTACCAGCTCGTGGAAGGTCTGGAGGAATCCTTCTTGGGATACTGACAACAGCAATGGACTTGTTAGCCTTTTCGATCGGTGAATTTCATATAAAATTTCACCAAAGAAACATAGCTGATAATTTTACATGGACTCTTGTTGCTGTCTATGGGGCTGCCCAAGATGAGCATAAGTCCGCTTTCCTTCGGGAATTGGTAAATCTGGCTAAGGATAACCCGCATCCAATGCTTATTGGAGGGGACTTTAATATCCTTAGGTATCAGGAAGAGAAAAATAATGACCGTTTTGACACTCATTGGCCTTTCCTATTCAATGCTGTGATAGACAGTTTGGATCTTCGGGAGGCCAGTATGTCGGGACGGCAGTTCACTTGGGCTAATAATCGACATGTGCCGACATACAAGAAGCTTGATAGGGTACTCATGGATACCGAATGGGAGCTAAAATTTCCTCTGGCAACCGTGCGAGCCCTAGAGCGTATTGAGGCTTTATTGGATCATGCACCCATCATTCTGGATTCTAATTCTACGAAACCAGCTGCCCGACGCCCTTTCAAATTTGAATTGGGATGGATGCATAGGGGGGATTTGTAGACATGATCAAGAATATTTGGGAGAGGCCCGCTGTTGGTCGTACACATTTTCCGAGATGGAACTTTAAAATAAGGGCCATGAGGCAACACCTCTCTGGATGGGCAAAACATACCAACATGATTTATAAAAAATAAAAACAACGACTCTCTACCATTATTGATGACCTCGACAAAATTGCAGAGACGCACATCTTATCTCAACAAGAGATTGAATTAAAAAATCAATCTAATGAGAAGATTGCCCGTCTTCTGCGAGAAGAGGAGATCAAATACTACCAGAGATCCAAAGCCGATTTCATTTTGATGGGTGATAGTAATACAAGATACTTCCAATTGGTCGCTAATGGGCGGCATAGGAAGAAATGTATTTATAGTCTCCAACAAGATGCATGAGGGGCGGATCGAAGGTCAAGAGGAGCTCAAAAAGTATATCACCGACTACTACAAATCTCTGTTCGGAGCGCCGGCTGAAGGGAATTTCACCCTTGATGAGACCCGAACAGATGACATTCCACAAGTCACGACAGAAGAAAACGATATCCTGACGGCACCATTCTCGGAAGAGGAGGTGAGAGCTGCAATGTTCCAAATGGAACATAACAAAGCTCCGAGCTCGGATGGTTTCCCGCAGAATTCATCGAGAATTTCTGGGATATCATCAAGGCTGACCTTATGGAGTTGTTCAATTGTCTTCATGCCAACCGACTTGAGCTGTTTAGGCTTAATTTTGGCGAGATTGTCTTGTTGCCAAAGATTAAGGAGGCTGAACGGATCCAGCAGTTTAGACCCATATGCCTCCTTAAATGTCAGTTTCAAGATTTTCATCGAAGTGGCTATGAATCGGCTGAACTCGGTAGTGGACCATGTTGTCCGACCATCTCAAACGGCTTTCATGCAAGGAAGGAATATACTTGATGGTGCAGTAATCCTGCATGAGACCGTCCACGAGATGCATCAGAAAAACCTAAGTGGAGTAGTATTCAAAATTGACTTTGAAAAAGCCTATGACAAGGTCAAATGGTCTTTCCTCCAACAGGCCCTAAGGATGAAAGGTTTCTCTGAAAAATGGTGCCATTGGATCCAAAATTTTGTAACTGGAGGTAGCGTGGCCATCAAAGTCAATGATGATGTAGGTCATTACTTCCAGACAAAAAAAGGACTATGGTAGGTGACCCCATGTCCCCAATGTTATTTAACATTGTGGGCGACATGTTGGCAATTCTAATTGAGCGCCGCCAGCGGGACGGGCAAATTGCTGCGGTAGTGCCACACCTTGTGGATGGTGGCCTCTCTATTTTGCAATATGCTGATGACACAATACTTTTTATGGAACATGACTTGGACAAGGCTCGAAACATGAAACTCCTGTTGTCAGCGTTTGAGCAAATGTCAGGTCTTAAAATTAACTTCTATAAAAGCGAAGTGTTCTGCTTTGGAGAAGCCATCGAGGTAGCGGCCGATTACGCGGACCTATTTGGTTGTGCACTTGGCCAATTCCCGATCAAATATCTAGGAATACCAATTCATTATCGACGTCCCACCATTGCAGAGTGGAAGCATGTAGAGGAGCGGCTAGAGAAAGCAGTTGAGCAATTTGGAAAGGCAAGTTGCTCTCAGTTGGAGGACGGCTGGTTTTGATAAACTCTGTCCTCACAAATATGGTTCTCTATATGCTTTATTTCTTCCAACTCCCAAAAAGGGTCTTGCAAAGATTGGACTATTTTAGGTCCAGATTCTTTTGGCAAGGAGATGGTGAAAAGAAAAAATACCGGCTGACCAAATGGAGCGTGGTTTGTAGGCCGAAAGACCAAGGTGGCCTTGGAATTCATGACCTGCAGGTTAAGAATGAGGCCCTACTTAGTAAATGGTTGTTCAAACTTCTTACTGAGGATGGTGTTTGGCAAATCATGCTGCGCAACAAGTATCTAGGCCAAAGGGCGGTGTCTCAGGCATATTGGAAACCTGGTGACTCACACTTTTGGGCTGGCCTAATGGCGGCAAAGAAACAACTCTTTCGCTTTGGGTCTTTCGCGATAAAGGACGGGTCGGAGATTCGTTTCTGGGAAGACATCTGGCTAGGCAATGCCGATCTTGAGAACAATATCCAGCCTTGTACAACATTGCTCGCGATAAGAACAATACTATTGCGCAGTGCTCAGCTCATCCCGCCGAATATTTCGTTCAAAGCGGATTTGGTTGGCGCCGACTTATGTCATGGCATAATCTCTTATCCCGTCTCGATCTGATTAACTTGACGCAAGGCCGTGATGTGTTTCACTGGAACCTTACTACATCGGGTCTTTCACGATAGACTCTATGTATCATGCGCTCACGCATTCTCGAGGTACCGAGAGCAATAACAAAAAATCTGGAAGGCAAAGATTCCACTAAAAGTTAAAATATTCATGTGGTATCTTCGTAGAGGTGTTGTGCTAACTAAAGACAACCTTGCACGACGTAACTGGCCAGGAAGTAAGAAGTGTTGTTTTTGTACTCATAACGAGACAATCAAACACCTCTTGTTTTAATGCAAGTTTGCGCGTTCTACGTGGTCAGTCATCCAAATAGCGTCAAATTTGTATCCGCCCACAAGTGTTGCCAATATTTTTGGTCATTGGTTGGACGGTATTTCAAATAGGTTTAAAACGGTAATAAGGGTGGGAGCGTACGCCTTACTATGGTCGCTTTGGCTACGTAGAAACGATTTGGTTTTTAATGACAAAAATGCTTCTCCTTTGCAGGTTATTTTCCGTTGTACGCACTCGCTTCGTATGTGGTCTATGCTACAACGTTCGGAGTACCAACCACTATTCAAGGCGGTGTCTACGCGATTGGAGCAGGTGGCTATGGAGTTTTTTACCCAACATGGGTGGCAGCATAATCTCCGCATCGGTCCACCATCCGTTTCGACATAGGTATAGTGTTAGTCTACAGGACTCTACTCTTGCCGAATTGTCTTTTTTTTCTTGTCAGATTTTTGATGTTTGACTGTGTGCATCCTAGTTATGCAGAGGCGGGTGATACTCTAAATGCTTTGTATCGCTTGATGCTACATTCTGAGATAATAAAAGCGCCATTTATTAAAAAATGGATGCATATTGTTTGGAGCTTATTTTGTCTTTTTTGCCACGCGCTCCTTGAATGTTGAAACACCACCAAATTTTGCACGAACATCACGCATTCAAGCATCTGCATTGAAAAAATATCTTTTTATTTTTTCTATATTTTTTAATTTTACTGTTTATTGAGAACAACGAGCCCAGGCTTGGATAGCAATTACCGTGTACTCAATTTGCTTTTTGTAAAAGTAATGTGTACACGTTTGTACACCTACATACCTATGTAATTCGGTCCATGCATAAGAAACAAGACCCGTTCCATTGGTCAGCGTTTTCATGGTATTTTCTCTTTAGCAAAAGCTAACGGAAGCAGGTAAACTAATCTTCCGGGGCAAGCATATGGTGTCAAAAGATATGCCAGAATGACATAATAGTCTGAACATTCTTCACGGTCAATGGTGCGAGGATAATGCTATGTCACTCCATACGTGACACACGCAGAGAATTACACTATAATACAGTTGTGAGAAAGGAAAAAACAAATAGTGTCCCACCCAAAACGTCAACTGATAAACACGACGGGTAAGCTGTATTCTGGTTAGCGGACAGACCAGCTAAACTCTAATGCTATGATAACCATGTTGCTAAGTTTCTTGGAAAGCGCGCATGGGCTGGGGCTGTCACAGACAAACATCATAATGCAATAATGCAAGTGCCTCCGAAGCACAGGCAACACAAGTTGCTCGCCACTCCTTGACCTGTAATAAAATTGTATTCATAGAGAAGAGTATTGTGCACGTACGGCCGATCAGCACAGAGCGTGCAACGCATCTCTGCATCCAACCTGTCGATCATCTGGCCGCGCAACATTCCCCGATCTCCACCACACGTGTCATTATTCATGCAAGGATCAACAGAAGGACCAGCGCATAAACATGAGAACCGGCCGGAAGTTGCACCCGCTCTGCTGTGGGAGGCGAGATTTGCTGGAACCAGATTCTGCTTGATGCTGCATGCTCTACCAGCTTCAGGTAGCAGCTCGCTGCTTTCTTACCAGCTTCCACTGTCACCCAGCGCTGCTGGCCTGCCGAGAAACCATTTGCTAACACAAAACATGGACCCAGCTAGAAGAGGCAAGTATCTTCTCTCGTACTAAAACATTCAGCTGTCTGCCTGATCGGCATATGTTGAGTTTTCACGTGGTCTGACATCTGTCACTAGTTAATTTGCATCCCCAAGCGGTCAATCACGGCCAGCATCGACACGGAGCGCGCATATGGCCCCCTGCTTCAAGGAACCTCACGTTTTCCACCCGTCCCGTCGCGCGCCGGGTCAGCGTCGCTCACGTAAAGCGGTGTGATGCGCCCTCGCACCAGATTCCAGATTACCGGTCTCCCGTGGCATCTCCCTCGCTCGCCCGTTCCGTACGAGGGGAAAGGCGAGGAAGGCGTGAATAGTCAAGCCCGGGAAGCTCAACGACTCGTCCGCTGCCTTTTGTTTTTGTTCGCTACTGGCCGCAGGCCCGCGCGCCGCGGCTTCGTGCCCCGCGACAGGGTCAAGGCAAGCCAACACCGCGCACGATTCCGTTCCCGTCCCTGCCCGCCATTATATACCCGCCGTCGCCCACCGATGCTTCGTCGTCAACCAGTCTCTCCTCCCCATCTCCTCTTCAACTCCTCAAACCCTCACACCGCAACTCACAGGCCCAACCAAGAAACCAACCAGTCTGCACCGAGAGGATCGTTGCCAGTTCTTCCGACTCTTGCTCTTGCATTGCGGAGTCCATCTTCGATTACCGCGGAGCTGGTGTCACCGATGGCTTCAGCACAGCCGTGGAAGTCTATGTTCTGCTGCGTCGGAGCGGGGGCGGCCGTGGACGAAGAAGGGCCGTCGCCGTCTTCCACGCCGAGGCGGAGGAGAGGTGAGCGGAGGACGCTGCTGCCGTCGTCGTCCGCGTCGACGGCGTCCCGGGTCTCGCTGTCCAGCCTGGGGTCGACGGGCACGCTGACGCCGGAGGACCTCTCGCTCACGCTGTCCGGCTCCAACCTGCACGCCTTCACCTACGCCGAGCTCAAGGCGGCCACCGCCGGCTTCTCCCGCTCCAGGTACCTCGGCTGCGGCGGCTTCGGGCCCGTGTATAAGGGCCAGCTCGCCGCCGAGCTCCGGCCCGGCCTAGAGGCGCAGACTGTCGCCGTCAAGTACCTCGACCTCGACTCCAGCTCGCAGGGCCATAACGAGTGGCTGGTAAGCCCACCCACCGACTCCACCATTGTTGCACTGCACGCACGGATGCATGAGCTGTCAAATAAAATACCTCCATTATTGCGCCAACTAACTTCTCCATGATTGGTTCTGCAGGCGGAGGTGTTCTTCCTTGGGCAACTGAGGCACAGGAACCTGGTGAAGCTGGTCGGGTACTGCTACGAGGAGGAGCACCGGATGCTGGCGTACGAGTACATGTGCACCGGCAGCCTGGAGAAGCACCTCTTCAGAAGCATCGACGGCCCCATGCCGTGGATGACCAGAATGAAGATCGCCGTCGGCGCCGCCAAGGGCCTCGCCTTCCTCCACGGCGCCGACACGCCGGTCATCTTCCGCGACCTCAAGGCGTCCAACATCTTGCTCGACTCGGTGAGTCAACTCAACTGCCCGATCGATCCAATCATCTCGCCATTTTGAGCCTTGACCACGGGTTGTCGATAGAGCTAGCCACTTGTGAACGGATGAATGTCAAAGTCTGATCACCCGTTTCAAACATGTTTGCTGGCTTCGCTGGAAAAGCCAGCGGCGCCATGATTAGGACTTGGAATTGGAAGGTTCCTGGATGCCCATTTCTCACATAAATCCTACTCCCTCCGTTCCAAATTACTCGTTGTGTTTTTAGTTCAAATTAATACTACTCACAATCAATAAATCTGTACCCACCCGTGCATAATGTATGATTATGTCAGTATCAAAGCAACAGCCTGACAGATACATCTTAGCACGATAGAAACGTTGTCATGTTACATGGATATATCTGTGTTTGTCACATGTTATCTTTGCCTAACCTAATTTGCTTCTTGCATTTCAGGACTATACCGCCAAGCTGTCCGACTTCGGCCTCGCCAAGGATGGCCCCAACGGCGACGCCACCCACGTCACGACACGTATCATGGGGACACATGGATACGCCGCACCAGAGTACATCATGACGGGGCACCTGACTGCTAAGAGCGACGTTTATAGCTTCGGGGTGGTACTCCTCGAGCTATTATCGGGTCGGCGGTCCATTGACCGTGCTCGGCGTTCCAGGGAGCAAAGCTTGGTTGACTATGCCAGACCATACCTCAAGAAGCAGGACAAGCTGCACCGGGTCATGGATCCGGCTTTGGAATGCCAGTACTCGTGTCAGGGGCCGAACTGGCCGCACGAGTAGCGTACAAATGCTTGAGCCAAAACTCAAAGTTGAGGCCCACCATGAAAGAGGTCGTTCAGGCCCTAGAGCCCATACTCAAGATGGACGACTACCTACAAGTGGGTCCATTCGTGTTCACAGTCGTAGTGGAAAATACCGATAAAAATGTTGAGAGCAAAGGAAAGCTTATTGATGACGAGTGGAAGGCTGACATGAAGGTTGAGAAGATTGTAGAGGACAAGCACCAGAGCCACCAAGATCGGCACCGGCAAAAGTTTCCAAACTCAACAATACACGCCGACATTTTGCTGCAACGGGATGGTGCCATCGGGCCGTATACCACTGCGCTACAACGTCACCGAAGAGCATCAAGTTACACCGAGGAAAGGGGTGCATAGTGTTGATCATCACAGAGCTTAGTTAGGACCGTTGTAAAGGAGTAAGAGTAGCAAAATGGAAGATTGTACATATTTGAACTAGATCCTGTAGGGGTGTAACACAAGTCACGGATCACCAAATTGGTTTGGTTGAGAGAGATTTTTTTAGAAAAAATATAGATGTATTAGTCTTTTATGAGAAATCTTGATAGTGAAGCTGGGTGTAAATGCCAAAAGTTTTGCAAGAAATCCGGTTAATGTATTGGATAAATCACATAAGTGTCAAAGTATATAAATAGCAAGCGACAATGATAAATGTTTTCTGAAATGGTGATCTCGTTACCTTCATGTTAGAAAAAGTTACTCCCATAATCCGGTTTCTGCGCTTCGTCCTCATGTCATTTTTTTTACGTAACCTGAATAAGTACAATTTGATTTAGTTGGATTTTCGGATCCTGATTATGCTGGTGACAAAGTGGATCGCAAGTCTACATCAGGCACATGTCATTTTCTGGGACGATGACTCGTCTGTTGGTCTTCAAAGAAGCAGAACTGTGTGTCACTCTCAACTACAGAATCTGAATACATTGCTGCTGGATCTTGTTGTGCTCAGCTTCTATGGATGAAGCAAACTCTCAAGGACTATGGCATCAATCTGACACAAGTACCTCTTTCTGCGACAACGAAAGCACCATCAAGATTGCCAACAATCCAGTCCAGCACTCGAAGACAAATCGCATTGAAATTCGTCATCATTTTCTCAGGGATCATGTCATGAAGAAAGATATTGACATCATTCACGCCAACACGAAGAGCAATGGCAGATATCTTCACAAAGCCCTTGGATGAGAAAAGGTTTTGCAAGTTACGGTGTGAGGTAAATATCTTGGAATCCTCGAATGTCCTGTGATCAAGCACACATCCTAACACTTATGCATGTTGATGACTTAGATGTGCAACACACGAAGTAACGTATATCTTCAATCAATGCAGACTTACATTCTGTGTGTGAATACATTAACGTGGAATTTGACTTCGGAGCGCCATGATAATTGTGCGCCGTGTCTGGGTCTAATGCTTCCTATACGGTGGGTAACGCCACCACCAAATTTCTTTGTTTGAAGTGTTTCACTCATGATGTTATTTCTTGCAGCTATTCGCATTTGATTTGACTTCAACTTCAACCTATTTTCATGATTTTCTTCACTACGATGATTTGGTTGCTGTCTGATATATATATATATATATATATATATATATATATATATATATATATATATATATATATATATCTGTCCTCTACAGCATTCACTTATAGCTATGTCTTCGAGTTGAATCTTTTGAACTAAGTGAATGTGATCGGACCCCAATCTCTCTATGCTTTCTATCTCAAACTCTATCTGTCCAAATCATATGCATTCTATTGAAACTGTTGAATGTCTTCTCTGCGTCCTTGTCAGCAGAAGACACAGAGACAAACTTTAAGTCTGTTTTTAAATGATTCATCATTACTGTTGAATTCTAGAGAAGCCGGAACGACCATCCGACAAACCGGGCGGGCGTGGGAACGTGGGATAACTTACAGCATGTTGCATGCGTGCCACGTGCCCCTCAGATGTGAACCGCCAGGGGCACCTGAGTAATTAAGCTGCGCCGCACACCTCGTTATAAATACCTGTCCCCTGCGGTAAAGAAAATCTTCTTCCACCTCTCCACCTTGTCAAAACCCTAGCGCCACCGCTAGCTCTCGACGACGCCGGCGACGAAGCGCTTAGCTGCCGCTACTTCTCCGACGCCGTCCTCACGCCCGACGCGAACATCTTCATCTCCGCCGCCAGAGGTGTCCTCCGTTGCCAAGTTAGGGCACGGTGGACTGAAACTTCGGCCTCCTTTCCTTCCGTCTAGCAGTTCTTGAGCGGTAAATATATCTCTATTTTACCATGTTTTTGATCTTCAAGATTCATCCTACTTGCCAAAAATGGTTTCTGCCCATACAAAGTTAGATCTGCTCATGCGCATCTCGTCTTTGCTTAGTATATTCACTTAAGCTTCACAACTAGTTAGATTCCTCACTTGTACTTATTCACGGATTCATACAAATCTGGAACCAACTCTCGGTATAAGTGAATGTCTTCGCATCATGAGGTCAATGTCTTCAAACCGATTTATCTTCAAAATCTTCCGAGAATGCATATGACCTCTTCCCTTCCCTCGCATCTCTAATCTTTATCACAGGTACATGTCCATGGGAGAATCCCTTGTTTCTCATAGTCTGCATTCATTTGCAGAATTCTTACAGCATCAAACCAACTCTCCCGAAGCCAGTTCCTGTCTGTCAACCAAACGCAAGCCTTTGAAGCCTTTGATTGTGAAGCCATTCAGTTTGAAGCTCATGGCTACAGATAAATCAGTCAGGAAGGGCGGCAGATAGCGTCGTGAGGGAACATCAGAAGATCTGCCTGATGACCTCGCAGAGCTGTACAAGACAGATCCTGAAGAGACTTATAATCAGCGCAAGACACGAATCTAATGGATTCGACGCTATTGGGCTGAATAGTGGTTCAAGTACAATTTCGTCACACAAGAATATGCCGAGAAGAATGCCATCAGAAGTCCTTGGGCTGATATTCTATTTCGAGGCCTCCCACCCAAGAACATGGCTGAAGCTATTGCACAAGGTTTCTATCCTTGCATGGTCCGTGGACCTCAGCCTGAAAATGCCGACCCGATGTCTTTGCTCTGGTGTCGCGATGACAATCTCTTCAAGCACAACTTCCAGCATGCAAAGGCTTCTGCAAAGGAAAACAAGAAGTCATTGGGATTAGACTTCAATCCTGGTCCCTCTGCTCCCCGTGCTGACGGCTCACGCGATGCTGAACCCAATGTCATCGGTCCCTTTTCGAACCTTGATGGCCTCATCACTTATATCTTGGTCCAAGGTGCCAAAGTGGATCACTCGATGACGAGGCTGATTCCGATGAAGCCGCAACTCCAGCTCCGCTTCGCTCCAAAGCCACGAAGCAAAAAGAAAGTCAAGGCTTCAAAGTCACTGCTCCTCCAAAAGCTTCACGTGTGAAGCCATCGCCATCGCACCTCCCGAAGCGATTACGCGATCGAGGATCAATCCCTCTTCTCCAAGAAGACGGAGAAGAGAAAGAAAAGTGTCAGGAATACTGAACTGACACTGACTCCTGCTGCTATTCTGCGTGAAGAGCACATTGATCTGTCAAGTGATGACGATCTTGCAGATGATGCTCTTGAGCAGCTTATCAAGAGCAAAGAAGAAGCAGAAATCTTCAACAACTTGCCTCTCTTTGATGTGGCAATCATCCATCACTTCCTTGATGAGTGGTTTGACACACCAAACATTAGCTTTGAAGATCTGCAACTTCCAATTGGCCTCAGCGTCTCTTTCAACGGCGCCATTGCTTCTGAGCTAGCTCTAGCTCAGCGGATTGTTGAACAGAAGCACAAAATTGACTATGAGAAGGCTCAGTTCAAGAAGCATATTGCTGCACTCAGCGTGCAAGACGTGAAAAACTTCAAGGTCATGCTGCACGACCTCACAGAAAACTTTCTCAAGAAGCGTGAAGAAGCGGAGGCTCTTGTGAGCGTATGAAGGCTTTGGGCGACAAGTGCGTGCTTGCCTACAATGAAATTTGAGAAGCGCCAAGGCTCTTGGCCGTCTGGCATTGATCCTGTGGATGGCTGCCAAGAAAAAGAAGTCTTCAACTGACCAAGCTGCACCTTCAAGGCAGGAAGAGCCCGCATTGTCTTCCCAAGCAGCATGGTGGCTCGAAGCCAAAGGTTCGGTCAACCGCTTCGAATGTAAGAAGACGAGGGCTGCCGAGGCTGAAGCTAGAAAGAGGAAAAATCCTGACGCCTCTGATGCTGCTCCCTCCAAGAAGAAGCTTAAGACCAAGAAGAATCGGGCTGCTCCCACAGAGCCCGTGATTGTTGAACCCATTTCTGTGGTTCGTCCCGCGTCTGCAACCCAAGAACTTCTCATGACTGTTCATGAGCCTGCTTCCACAGAGGCTCCTGAAGCTGAAGATATTCCAGCAGCTGATCCCCTCACTGCTGAAGACATTGGTCACCATGACAATGTTGAAGATGATTAAGTTCTTCCTCAAATCGAGTACAATGTGGTATCATCGCTTTGTTAAATACGAACATCGAACTCATCGGTTAATTGGTCGCCCTCGACGCCAATTGCACAGATGCTTCATGGGCTGATCGCCCGCAACAACAAGACTCCCCCAGTACTCCCCAACAACAAGTCACTCCCCAACAGCAACACCAAGAAGAAGAGGAAGACTTTGAGGCCCAGGCAACCCCATCTCCAAAGGCGTCGCAAGCATTTCGCAGGATTTGCAAAGGTCAAAGGCCTCAAGTGCCTCTTCCGAGCGTTCCAGAAGGAGAAGTGCACCACCAACCTGTGGCACGTCAAGTGTTTTCAGAAGCCACTCCAAATGTGAACGTCTCTGAGTCTGAAGCTAAAGCTGCTGAAGACAATCCGGCTGCATCAGCCGCTGACACCCAAGAAGAAGAAGAAGAACGTGTCCCTACACCCCTCAGAATCAAGAAGTCATACACGATATCAACGTGCGGTGCCCGACCCTCCAGCTCCTCAAGTGGAGGTTGAAAACAATGAGGCTGCCACCTCCAACACCAATGAAGCCAATGACGTGGTCATGGCGGAAGCCAATGTGGAGCCTATCCCAACTGCTCCTGAAGCCAATGAAGGAACTGTGCCTGAAGCCAATGAGGCAACTGCTCCCGAAGCATCTCTGGCCGAGCACAAGCCTCGATTCTTTGCCATCGCTCGATTCGCTACCAAGGCCCTACACAATCGAGCAAGCATACGACTATGGCGAGCTAGTCACAGTAAGATGGCCCGTTCTGGTCCCTCCGCCTCATGCCTCTGGTCCTCAATTCGACTATCATATTGCGCATAGGCCTCCGGTCCAGAAGCCGAAGCCAAGACTGCCAAGGTTTCCAGGCACTGCCACCTCAACTAGCTCTTTCAATGCAAATGGCTTCAAAGCCCACAATACTTTCTTTGACAATGCAATTAACCCATACTATAGGCCAAGGTTCTCATCCGACCGGTTCTGAGCTATCGATAAAGAAGCTATTACTCACGTGTTCAGCATGATCAAGGCGCATTTTCCCCATATGCGCCTAGACACCAAGCCATTGCCGGACTGCCGTGCTTAGAAGAAGCACTTGATTGCTTTCATGATGCAGGTCTGCTTGGCTTCGTAACAGACAAAGAGCACTGGAATGAAGAATTAGTGCTTCAATTCTATGCAACACTCCACATCCGCGGCTTCAATAGAGATACGAAGACATGGGTTCTCGAGTGGATGACTGGAAATGTCCATCATGAAGCCAAAGCTCTTGACATCATTGAGCTCACAGGCCTACCCACTCCCGGAGAGCTGTTTGAACCTGGATGTCAACTCCACCGTGATGCCTTGGAAAGCATATTTCATAAACCAGAACCCGACATGAGTCATATGCTGAGCATGATGAAGCCACTGCCACACGATGCTGAATACCCTCAGCACTTCTTTGTTGATGACCTTGAGTATCTGCCTCGTACCATATATCACATCATCAGGCGAACTCTATGGCCAATCAAAGGGCATTCATCGTATGCAAAGCTTGAAGGAGCAATGAAGACATTGGTATTCTACATTCTCAATGGCATCAGCTTCAACATGCAAGATTTCTTCATCAGGCAATTGGCTGCATCTGGATCTAATCTGTTTGGTCTGAAGTTCTATGCTCCATGGGTCATGCGCCTCATCAAGATGCACTCTGCTATCAACTATCAACCCTCTGCTCGCAATCATCTGATCTTCCTACCAGAGGTTGATATGTCTGTTGAAGCCATATACCCGAGCACCTTAAACGCCACTAAGTCTTTAGAACGCAGATCACCACAGCTTCTCTCAACCCATAGAAGGCGTCCAAGCATTATCTCGTGTCTATCCCCGGCTGGGAACACACGTCGCCTCATCATGCACGGACTGAAGCCACTGAGAGCACAATTGGCCAAAGGCCTCGGAAGCGCTCTCGAGTCCTCAATGATCGAGAACTTCTTGTGGCGCTGCATCAAAAGCAAGACAAGCATCACTCCTGGCTAAAGCGTCAAATGCAAAGCCTCTTGGTGGACGTCAATCGCATTCGCAACCTTGCCACCAAGAATGCTTTTGTCACTCACGAGACCTGTCGGCGATCATGGAAGAGTTTGACTCGCTCGATCTTTGAAGCCGATCTTCAAGACGATGGCTTCAATCGAACGCGTTTCAAGTTTGACTCCACTCCTCCACGGAATGCGGTTCTACGGTGAACTCCATCTCTTGAAGACTCGACTATTCTTCCTCCGCTGCAACGGTCAATGCCAGAGTGATCGATGATGAAGGCGATGCTACTTCACTGCCCCTACTTACGCATCGAATCGACCTTTGCGCCAAGCTCGTCTGCACCGCCAACCAACAACGACAACCCTGCTGCATCATCTTCTTGAAGAGGGCGAGTAGATGCTCTATGTCTTCAAACCTTTTTGGTCCTTCGACAAAAGGGGAGAAGCATATGAGTTTGATAGTCTTCAAGTGGGTTCATAAGGCGGTTGCACTATATTTGCCTAGTGTTTACAACTCTCGCTTTTGAAACATTTGGTTCTTATGAGTTGTAACACTTAAACTCGATGGTAAATCTGCTACTTATTTGCTTTACTCTGGTGCGATGATAAATTCCGCATGTGCGACAATAACTTATGCACTTAGATCATTCTGCAGACGTCCATTTTTCATTATGCATGTCATTCTCTTAGCTATATCATTTCATGCATGATGAATTATCTTCATAAGTTGAGGAGGATCTCCACAAGTACAACCTGCCATGTGTATTTGCATTCCAAAAGCAAACTACTTATATGCACATCTTCAGGGGGAGCCTTTGCCACTTATGAAGATAATTCCTATCCTTTACAATTTCACATATTTTAGCCCCGTTGAAAACTTCAACCAGTTTGTCATCAATCACCAAAAAGGGGGAGATTGTAAGTGCATCTAGTGCCACCCCTAGTTGGTTTTAGAGTATTGACGATAAATGTGGTTGAGGGACCAATGCGTTTGTGAGAATTGCAGGATAACGCAGGTAGTGTCCCTCATTGATTCGGTTTACCTACCGGAGACGACCCCTAAAAATGTATGAAGACATTGAAGACAATGGTGGTATGTGAAGATATTCACATTGAAGACTATGACATGAGAAGACATTGAGTGAAGACTATGGAGCGCGATGACTGTGTTGTTTCGTTGTTTCCTTTTCTTCTTTGTTGAGTCGTAGGAACCACCGTACTGTTAAGTGGGGTCCAAGCGATCATAGTCGAATGGTGAAGTGATGCTCAACCCAAATCCTATGTCTTCGAGCAAAGACAATGAGAGCAAAACTTATCCAGAGCTGGATGAGTCAGCTTTGCTTGTAGCCCAAGTAAAGTTGCCGTGAGTGTTTGAAATCTGACCGTTGGAACACGTGTCAGTTCCTTAGCGACCCAGGGTCATTTCGGACATAACAGGTCGGGTTGCCTAGTGGCTATAAATAGCCCGCCCCCTACACCATAAATTGGTGGCTGCTCAGAGTTAGTGCACGGCTTTTGTCGTTTGAGAGCAACCCACCTCGAAGCCTTTGAGAGAGAGAACTGTGCCTGAATTGGATGAGATACTGCTGATCCAAAAGTGGCGGGATGCTCGATACATGTTGTAGCCAATGAAGGAACTGTGCCTGAAGCCAATGAGGCAACTGCTCCCGAAGCATCTGCTGAGCAGCCTGAAGCCTCGATTCTTTGCCATCGCTCGATTCCGCCACCAAGGCCCTACACAATCGAGCAAGCATACGACTATGGTGAGCTAGTCACGATAAGATGGCCCGTTACGGTCCCTCCGCCTCATGCCTCTGGTCCTCAATTCGACTATCATATTGCGCATAGGCCTCCGGTCCGAAGCTTGAAGCCAAGACTGCCAAGGTTTCCAGGCACTGCCACCTCAACTAGCTCTTTCAATGCAAATGGCTTCAAAGCCCACAATACTTTCTTTGACAATGCAAAGAACCCCTACTCAAGGCCAAGGATCTCATCTGACTGGTTCTGGAGCTATCGGAAGAAGCTATTACTCACGTGTTCAGTATGATCAAGGCCGCATTTTTCCCCCATATGCGCCTAGACACCGAAGCCATTGCGGATCGCGTGCTTAGAAGAAGCACTTGATTGCTTTCATGATGCAGTGCAGCTTGGCTTCGTAATGCATAAAGAGCACTGGAATGAAGAATTAGTGCTTCAATTCTATGCAACACTCCACATCCGCGGCTTCAATAGAGATACGAATACATGGGTTCTCGAGTGGATGACTGGAAATGTCCATCATGAAGCCAAAGCTCTTGACATCATTGAGCTCACAGGCCTACCCACTCCGGAGAGCTGTTTGAACACGGATGTCAACTCCACCGTGATGCCTTGGAAAGCATATTTCATAAACCGTAACCCGACATGAGTCATATCTTTGAGCATGATGAAGCCATCGCCACACGATCTGAATACCCTCGGCACTTCTTTGTTGATGACCTTGAGTATCTGCCTCGTACCATATATCACATCATCAGGCGAACTCTATGGCCAATCAAAGGGCATTCATCGTATGCAAAGCTTGAAGGAGCAATGAAGACATTGGTATTCTACATTCTCAAT
This sequence comes from Aegilops bicornis, assembly GCA_021605145.1. NCBI lineage: Eukaryota > Viridiplantae > Streptophyta > Magnoliopsida > Poales > Poaceae > Aegilops > Aegilops bicornis. The sequence continues at coordinate 122,058,068 of CM038669.1, forward strand.
GGCATCAGCTTCAACATGCAAGATTTCTTCATCAGGCAATTGGCTGCATCTGGATCTGATCTGTTTGGTCTGAAGTTCTATGCTCCATGGGTCATGCGCCTCATCAAGATGCACTCTGCTATCAACTATCAACCCTCGCCGCAATCATCCGATCTTCCTACCGAGAGGTTGATATGTCTGTTGAAGCCATATACCCTGAGCCTGCCAAAACGCCACTAAGTCTTCAGAACGCAGATCATCACAGCTTCTCTCAACCCATAGAAGGCGTCCAAGCAGTATCTCGTGTCTATCCCCTGGCTGGGAACACACGTCTGCCTCATCGTGCACGGACTGAAGCCACTGAGAGCACAATTGGCCAAAGGCCTCGGAAGCGCTCTCGAGTCCTCAATGATCGAGAACTTCTTGTGGCGCTGCATCAAAAGCAAGACAAGCATCACTCCTGGCTAAAGCGTCAAATGCAAAGCCTCTTGGTGGACGTCAATCGCATTCGCAACCTTGCCACCAAGAATGCTTTTGTCACTCACGAGACCTGTCGGCGATCATGGAAGAGTTTGACTCTGCTCAGTGCTGAAGCTGATCTTCAAGACGATGGCTTCACTGAACGTTTCAAGTTTGACTCCACTCCTCCACGGAATGCAGTTCTACGGTGAACTCCATCTCTTGAAGACTCTGACTATTCTTCCTCCGCGGCAACGGTCAATGCCAGAGTGATCGATGATGAAGCTGATGCTACTTCACTGCCCCCTACTTCTGCACGAATCGACACTGCGCCAAGCTCGTCTGCACCGCCAACCAACAACGACAACCCTGCTGCATCATCTTCTTCAGAAGAGGACGAGTAGATGCTCTATGTCTTCAAACCTTTTTGGTCCTTACTGACAAAAGGGGGAGAAGCATATGAGTTTGATAGTCTTCAAGTGGGTTCATAAGGGCGGTTGCACTATATTTGCCTAGTGTTTACAACTCTCGTTTTTGAAACATTTGGTTCTTATGAGTTGTAACACTTAAACTCGATGGTCGTCTGCTACTTATTTGCTTTACTGCAGTGCGATGATAAATTCCGCGTAATGCGACAATAACTTATGCACTTAGATCATTCTGCAGACGTCCATTTTTCATTATGCATGTCATTCTCTTAGCTATATCATTTCATGCATGATGAATTATCTTCATAAGTTGAGGAGGATCTCCACAAGTACAACCTGCCATGTGTATTTGCATTCCAAAAGCAAACTACTTATATGCACATCTTCAGGGGGAGCCTTTGCCACTTATGAAGATAATTCCTATCCTTTACAATTTCACATATTTTAGCCCCGTTGAAAACTTCAACCAGTTTGTCATCAATCACCAAAAAGGGGGAGATTGTAAGTGCATCTAGTGCCACCCCTAGTTGGTTTTAGAGTATTGACGATAAATGTGGTTGAGGGACCAATGCGTTTGTGAGAATTGCAGGATAACGCAGGTAGTGTCCCTCATTGATTCGGTTTACCTACGGAGACGACCCTAAAAATGTATGAAGACATTGAAGACAATGGTGGTATGTGAAGATATTCACATTGAAGACTATGACATGAGAAGACATTGAGTGAAGACTATGGAGCGCGATGGTATGTTGTTTCGTTGTTTCCTTTTCTTCTTTGTTGAGTCGTAGGAACCACCGTCTTTGTTAAGTGGGGTCCAAGTGATCATAGTCGGAATGACTCAAGTGATGCTCAACCCAAATCCTATGTCTTCGAAAGCAAAGACAATGAGAGCAAAACTTATCCAGAGTCGGATGAGTCAGCTTTGCTTGTAGCCCAAGTAAAGTTGCCGTGAGTGTTTGAAATCGACCGTTGGAACACGTGTCGGTTCCTTAGCGACCAGGGTCATTTCGGACATAACAGGTCGGGTTGCCTAGTGGCTATAAATAGCCCGCCCCCTACACCATAAATTGGTGGCTGCTCAGAGTTAGTGCACGGCTTTTGTCGTTTGAGAGCAACCCACCTCGAAGCCTTTGAGAGAGAGAACTGTGCCTGAATTGGATGAGATACTGCTGATCCAAAAGTGGCGGGATGCTCGATACATGTTGTAGCCAATGAAGGAACTGTGCCTGAAGCCAATGAGGCAACTGCTCCCGAAGCATCTGCTGAGCAGCCTGAAGCCTCGATTCTTTGCCCATCGCTCGATTCCGCCACCAAGGCCCTACACAATCGAGCAAGCATCGACTATGGTGAGCTAGTCACGATAAGATGGCCCGTTACGGTCCCTCCGCCTCATGCCTCTGGTCCTCAATTCGACTATCATATTGCGCATAGGCCTCCGGTCCAGAAGCCGAAGCCAAGACTGCCAAGGTTTCCAGGCACTGCCACCTCAACTAGCTCTTTCAATGCAAATGGCTTCAAAGCCCACAATACTTTCTTTGACAATGCAAAGAACCCCTACAAAAGGCCAAGGATCTCATCTGACTGGTTCTGGAGCTATCAGTAAAGAAGCTATTACTCCTGTGTTCTGTATGATCAAGGCCGCATTTTCCCCCATATGCGCCTAGACACTGAAGCCATTGCCGGACTGCCGTGCTTAGAAGAAGCACTTGATTGCTTTCATGATGCAGGTCTGCTTGGCTTCGTAATGCATAAAGAGCACCTGGAATGAAGAATTAGTGCTTCAATTCTATGCAACACTCCACATCCGCGGCTTCAATAGAGATACGAAGACATGGGTTCTCGAGTGGATGACTGGAAATGTCCATCATGAAGCCAAAGCTCTTGACATCATTGAGCTCACAGGCCTACCCACTCCCGGAGAGCTGTTTGAACCTGGATGTCAACTCCACCGTGATGCCTTGGAAAGCATATTTCATAAACCAGAACCCGACATGAGTCATATGCTGAGCATGATGAAGCCACTGCCACACGATGCTGAATACCCTCAGCACTTCTTTGTTGATGACCTTGAGTATCTGCCTCGTACCATATATCACATCATCAGGCGAACTCTATGGCCAATCAAAGGGCATTCATCGTATGCAAAGCTTGAAGGAGCAATGAAGACATTGGTATTCTACATTCTCAATGGCATCAGCTTCAACATGCAAGATTTCTTCATCAGGCAATTGGCTGCATCTGGATCCGATCTGTTTGGTGCGAAGTTCTATGCTCCATGGGTCATGCGCCTCATCAAGATGCACTCTGCTATCAACTATCAACCCTCTGCTCGCAATCATCTGATCTTCCTACCAGAGGTTGATATGTCTGTTGAAGCCATATACCCTGAGCCTGCCAAAACGCCACTAAGTCTTCAGAACGCAGATCACCACAGCTTCTCTCAACCCATAGAAGGCGTCCAAGCAGTATCTCGTGTCTATCCCCTGGCTGGGAACACACGTCTGCCTCATCGTGCACGGACTGAAGCCACTGAGAGCACAATTGGCCAAAGGCCTCGGAAGCGCTCTCGAGTCCTCAATGATCGAGAACTTCTTGTGGCGCTGCATCAAAAGCAAGACAAGCATCACTCCTGGCTAAAGCGTCAAATGCAAAGCCTCTTGGTGGACGTCAATCGCATTCGCAACCTTGCCACCAAGAATGCTTTTGTCACTCACGAGACCTGTCGGCGATCATGGAAGAGTTTGACTCTGCTCAGTGCTGAAGCTGATCTTCAAGACGATGGCTTCACTGAACGTTTCAAGTTTGACTCCACTCCTCCACGGAATGCAGTTCTACGGTGAACTCCATCTCTTGAAGACTCTGACTATTCTTCCTCCGCGGCAACGGTCAATGCCAGAGTGATCGATGATGAAGCCAATGCTACTTCATCGCCCCTACTTACGCAGACGAATCGACATCGCGCCAAGCTCGTCTCGCACCGCCAACCAACAACGACAACCCTGCTGCATCATCTTCTTGAGAAGAGGGCGAGTAGATGCTCTATGTCTTCAAACCTTTTTGGTCCTTACTGACAAAAGGGGGAGAAGCATATGAGTTTGATAGTCTTCAAGTGGGTTCATAAGGGCGGTTGCACTATATTTGCCTAGTGTTTACAACTCTCGTTTTTGAAACATTTGGTTCTTATGAGTTGTAACACTTAAACTCGATGGTCGTCTGCTACTTATTTGCTTTACTCTGGTGCGATGATAAATTCCGCATGTGCGACAATAACTTATGCACTTAGATCATTCTGCAGACGTCCATTTTTCATTATGCATGTCATTCTCTTAGCTATATCATTTCATGCATGATGAATTATCTTCATAAGTTGAGGAGGATCTCCACAAGTACAACCTGCCATGTGTATTTGCATTCCAAAAGCAAACTACTTATATGCACATCTTCAGGGGGAGCCTTTGCCACTTATGAAGATAATTCCCTATCCTTTACAATTTCACATATTTTAGCCCCGTTGAAAACTTCAACCAGTTTGTCATCAATCACCAAAAAGGGGGAGATTGTAAGTGCATCTAGTGCCACCCCTAGTTGGTTTTAGAGTATTGACGATAAATGTGGTTGAGGGACCAATGCGTTTGTGAGAATTGCAGGATAACGCAGTAGTGTCCCTCATTGATTCGGTTTACCCTACCGGAGACGACCCCTAAAATGTATGAAGACATTGAAGACAATGGTGGTATGTGAAGATATTCACATTGAAGACTATGACATGAGAAGACATTGAGTGAAGACTATGGAGCGCGATGACTGTGTTGTTTCGTTGTTTCCTTTTCTTCTTTGTTGAGTCGTAGGAACCACCGTACTGTTAAGTGGGGTCCAAGTGATCATAGTCAGAATGACTGAAGTGATGCTCAACCCAAATCCTATGTCTTCGAGCAAAGACAATGAGAGCAAAACTTATCCAGAGCTGGATGAGTCAGCTTTGCTTGTAGCCCAAGTAAAGTTGCCGTGAGTGTTTGAAATCTGACCGTTGGAACACGTGTCGGTTCCTTAGCGACCGAGGTCATTTCGGACATAACAGGTCGGGTTGCCTAGTGGCTATAAATAGCCCGCCCCTACACCATAAATTGGTGGCTGCTCGGAGTTAGTGCACGGCTTTTGTCGTTTGAGAGCAACCCACCTCGAAGCCTTTGAGAGAGAAGCGTGCCTGAATTGGATGAGATCTGCTGATCCAAAAGTGGCGGGATGCTCGATACATGTTGTAGCCAATGAAGGAACTGCGTGCTCGAAGCCAATGAGGCAACTGCTCCCGAAGCATCTGGCCGAGCAGCACTGAAGCCTCGATTCGCCCTTTGCTCCAGTTCCGCCACCAAGGCCCTACACAATCGAGCAAGCATACGACTATGGTGAGCTAGTCACAGTAAGATGGCCCGTTCTGGTCCCTCCGCCTCATGCCTCTGGTCCTCAATTCGACTATCATATTGCGCATAGGCCTCCGGTCCAGAAGCCGAAGCCAAGATCGCCAAGGTTTCCGAGCACCGCCACCTCAACTAGCTCTTTCAATGCAAATGGCTTCAAAGCCCACAATACTTTCTTTGACAATGCAAAGAACCCCTACAAAAGGCCAAGGATCTCATCCGACCGGGTTCTGGAGCTATCGGTAAAGAAGCTATTACTCCTGTGTTCAGATGATCAAGGCCGCATTTTCCCCATATGCGCCCTAGACACCTAAGCCATTGCCGGATCGCCGTGCTTAGAAGAAGCACTTGATTGCTTTCATGATGCAGTGTCCGCTTGGCTTCGTAATGCATAAAGAGCACCGGAATGAAGAATTAGTGCTTCAATTCTATGCAACACTCCACATCCGCGGCTTCAATAGAGATACGAAGACATGGGTTCTCGAGTGGATGATCGAAATGTCCATCATGAAGCCAAAGCTCTTGACATCATTGAGCTCACAGGCCTACCCACTCCCGGAGAGCTGTTTGAACACGGATGTCAACTCCACCGTGATGCCTTGGAAAGCATATTTCATAAACCGTAACCCGACATGAGTCATATCTTTGAGCATGATGAAGCCATCGCCACACGATGCTGAATACCCTCAAGACTTCTTTGTTGATGACCTTGAGTATCTGCCTCGTACCATATATCACATCATCGGTGAACTCTATGGCCAATCAAAGGGCATTCATCGTATGCAAAGCTTGAAGGAGCAATGAAGACATTGGTCTTCTACATTCTCAATGGCATCAGCTTCAACACGCACGATTTCTTCATCAGGCAATTGGCTGCCTCTGGATCTGATCTGTTTGGTCTGAAGTTCTATGCTCCATGGGTCATGCACCTCATCAAGATGCACTCTGCTATCAACTATCAACCCTCTGCTCGCAATCATCTGATCTTTCTACCAGAGGTTGATATGTCTGTTGAAGCCATATACCCTGAGCCTGCCAAAATGCCACTAAGTCTTCAGAACGCAGATCACCACAGCTTCTCTCAACCCATAGAAGGCCTGTGTCTGTGTGACCTAAAGACTTATTACACTTGAGGACTGTGAATCCTCCAGCCGGTTAGGCGTCGCGTTCTGAGCATCCAAGAGTCATTGTGGATTGCCGGTGAACGTCAATGCATGAAGGTTCGGAAGTCTACCTTGAAGACTTACCAGAGTGATTGGGCAAGGACCGTGTGTCCTTAGCTCAAGGGAATAAAGGTGAAGACGCGGTCTTCCGAGTTGAATCTCAGCCTCCCTAACCCGGATGTACAGTTGTCACAGCAACTGGAACTGGTCCAACAAATCATGTGTCTTCAACAAGTGACTGGTTCTATCCCTTCCCTCCTTTACCTTGAGTTTGTCTTCGTGAAGTCATTGCTTGTATGCCCTATCTGTTTGACTTCATTGCTTGATTACTTTTGTTAATTGGCTTCATACTATCTTCCATCCTGATCCTTACTACATAGCTGCTATTAGTCTTGTCTGTTCACATTATTGCATACTTGACTATGGCTTGTTTATTGTAGTTATCTTCCGCTGCATATCAACTAGGTCATTTCTGTTGTTTGTCTTTGAAACATCCGTGTTTTGAAGAATTTCATAAAAATCGCCTATTCACCCCCCTCTAGTCGATAACTAGCACTTTCAATTGGTATCAGAGCAAGGTACTCCCTTGTTCTGTGTGATTCGGTTTAACCACCTGGAGTTTTAGCTATATGTCGATTGCAGGGATAATCAAGGTCTCCGCTGCTTGCCCGTGTTCGATGGGCCGACTATCCCTCTGGAAGAATAAGATGCGCATGCATCTTGAAGCCATTGATGTCGACCTCGGGAATGTCGTCAAGAACGGCGTTCCTAAATCTGGTGAAGGTGTCACCCCTACTGATGTCAAGAAGTTCATTCAACTGGACTCCACTGCAAAGAACATCATCTGTGGTCATCTGACCAAAGGACAGTATGGCCGTGTGAGTGCTCTGGAAACGTCGAAGCTAGTCTGGGACTGGCTATCCAAGGTCAACGGCGTCTCAACCCGGAGAGATCAAAGAATTAGTGTTCTTCGCAACCTCTTCAACTGCTTCAAGAGAAAGCGATAATGAAAATGTCCAGCTCACGTTTGATCGCCTCCGACATCACAAATGAGCTTCATGCTCTCGGCGCCTCGAGATCACCAAGCATGAAATCGTCAAGACACTACTAAGATCACTTGACAGCTCTTTTGACACCCTTGCCCTCATGATACAAGAACGTCCTGACTTCAAGACACTCAATCCGTCTGATATACTTGAGAGGCTCAACACACATGAGTTCCAACTATCTGAGAAAAGAGATATCTATGGTCCAAACTATGGTCGAACTCGCGCTTTGAAGGCGAAAGTTGTTTCCTCATCTAAAGAAGAATCTGACTGCGGTTCTGATGATCCTGAAGACATTGGAAAGGAACTTTCTATGCTTGTGAAGAAGTTCCAGAAGTTCACTAGGAAGAAAGGCTCGTAAAGTCTTCACGATCCAGCTCAAGAAATGATGAAGCTTCCACTCAAGACTACAAGAAGAGAACCTGTCACAAGTGCAAGAAAACATGACACTATATCTCTGAGTGTCCACAGTGGGACAATGAGAAGAAGAAGAAGAAGAAGAGCAAGGAATATGATTCTGATGACAAGAAAAAAGAAGAAATCTCCAAAGTCTTCTTCCAAGTCTTCATCAAAGTCTTCATCGCATAAGAAGAGCTCATCTGGCAACGCTCGTGCTTTTGTTGGCAAGGAAATGGATTCAGAGGAGGAGTCTGCTTCTGAGGAAGTGGAGGTGGAATCTGAAGAGGAGTCCGAACCGGGCGTTGCAAGTCTGGCTTTAGCCACAACCTATGTTGCCAAGTCCATCTTCAACATCAAGACAATGACTTCTACACCAACGTCAAGGCGATGACAAGGACGACCCTGCTCCCACCTACTGCTTCATGGCACGCGATGCCAAGGTAAAATCACGTGATGCCTACTTTCAAACATCAAGTGAAGATGACTCTGATTGTGAATCCAAACCTAGCTACAAAACACTTGCTAAAATTGCAACTGAACAACAAAGAGCTATGGAACATACTCAAAAACTGTTAGACAAACGCGATGACCTTTTGGACGCGGAAATGACACGTTCACAGTCCTTAGTTGAAGACATTAAAAATCTTCATGCTAAGTACCAAGAACTTGAAAGTCGTCATGAGACGCTATCAACTACTCATGAAAGGCTCTCCTATGATTATCTTCAAAGGAAGCAAGAGCTTGAGAAATTGAGAGCGGCTCATGAAGATCTTCAAAAAGAGAATGAGTCACTTCGCGCTCAACAGATCAGTTCCGCTCAGGATGAATTTGAACCACCATGTCTAAAATGCCTTGAGCGCGATATAGCTACCTCTATTGCTGAATGTTCAACTGCTGCTACTGTTGCATTGTCTTCAACTACCAATGTGGTAACTAACCCCTCTGCGGAGGATACCACTGCCATTGCTGATGAAAATGCTAGGTTGAAGACATTGCTTGAAACAGGGATGTATAAAAGTCTGAAAGGGCATCAGACACTCTGCGATGTCCTCAAAAGCAGATTCGAACCGAAACCCTAGGAAAGAGGGTGTTGGGTTTGAGAGGAAAATGAATGTTGATGGTTCCTCTTTGGAAGCAGAGCGGTATCCCAAAACCACATGGGTTGCTGCAAAGGGACCTTCAAGGATCCATCCACCTTATCTGGCTTTACCTGTGCTAACCCTATTATCATTGATGAATCCTTTGATGCAAACTATAAGCTGTTCAAGAATCGAGAATGGTGAAGTGTTTGCGGTATATTGGTACTAACTGCAGGAATGGACCGCCTATGAAGAAGATCCGGTTCCCAAAAGCTGTCTTGAGAATCTTCCGATGAATGTCATCATGACACCACACGGGAAGAAGACAAACCCTGCACCAAAGGCGTCATATGGTCCAAAGGCTTCATACAGACAGAGGACTCACTTGAGTCACCCTAACGCCAATGTTTTGCAGGGAAACAATACTCAAATTTATGAATATGAGTGTGTGTCTTCAAACCGCTATGTTCATAGAACTAAGAACTTTTCTGCTTATCCATATGAGTATCATTCATCTCCTACAAGGCTATTTGCTAGGGCTCCAAAGCGAAATTCTCGAGATGTCTGCACTTAGACTCATTGCTTCTAAGCCACCCCGAAGATGTGGGTGGTTAAGAAGAATTAACTCTCTTTTGCGGGAAAGGGTCTCCACCGAAAATCAAAGGCGTCCGATGCTATTGCTGGGGACCTAAAACATCTTGTAGGGCACAAGATCAAATGCCCAAATGGTCTCACTATGTATTTTGTTCCTGAATTGTTTGCCATTCATCCCATCAGTCCTAATCTTGATTTAAGCTTCAATAATCCACTTGCCCGTCAAATGTTTATGCTTCACAATGCTCTTGGTGAAGCCTATCCCCCTAACTGTATTGTAGGGTATGACACCTCATGCTTCAGAATGGATTATGGACAGTGGATGCACTAATCATATGACTGGCGATCGAAGTCTTCTCATGGACTCAACCTTACGTCCATCAGACAAGAGTCACATCACATTTGGTGACACTAGTAAAAGCAAGGTATTGGGTCTAGGTAGAGTTGCAATATCAAAGGATCCGCACGTGGATAAAGTGATGCTTGTTGAATCCCTTGGTTTCAACTTGATGTCTGTCTCAATGCTTTATGACTTGAACATGATTGTGATATTTGGAAAATATCGTTGCCTTGTACTAATGGAATCTGACAAGTCTCTAGTCTTTGAAGGGTATAGGAAAGATGATCTATACATGGTAGATTTCTCAGCAGGTCCACAGCTTGCCGTATGTCTTCTCGCAAAAGCTTAAGAATGCTGGATCTGGCATCGGAGGCTAGGGCATGCTGGAATGAGGAACTTACACACACTCGCCAAGAAGAAGCATGTCATAGGCATCGAAGGTGTCAAGTTCAAGAAGGATCATTTGTGTGGTGCCTGCGAAGCTGGAAAGATGACTAGGGCAAAGCACCCCTCGAAGACAATCATGACGACATCTCAACCTTTCGAGCTGCTTCACATGGATTTGTTTGGCCCTACTCATTACTCTACCCTCACAACAACTGCTTGTCTCTATGGCTTCGTCATTGTTGATGACTACTCAAGATACACATGGGTGCACATAATTCTCTACAAAACTGAAGTGCAAGATGTCTTCAGACGATTCACCAATCGAGCAATGAACAATTATGGCGTCAAGATCAAGCATATCAGAAGTGATAACGGCACTGAATTCAAGAACAACGGACTTGATCTTTATCTGGATACCATGGGAATCACTCATGAGTTCTCTGCTCCATACACACCCCAAAGAAATGGCATCGTCGAGCGCAAGAACAGAACCCTCATTGAGATGGCTCGAACAATGCTCGACGAGTACAAGACACCAAGAAAGTTCTGGCCTGAAGCCATTGATACAGCTTGTCACGTCATCAACCATGTTTATATCCATAAGCTTCTGAACAAAATATCCTATGAGCTCCTTACTGGCAAGAAGCCAAATGTTAGTTACTTCAGAGTATTTGGGGCTAAGTGCTGGATCAAGGATCCCCATCACAAGTCAAAATTTGAACCCAAAGCTCACGAAGGCTTCATGCTCGATTCTGGAAAGGACTCACACTCTTACGAGTCTTCAATCTCTATCTCTACAAAATCGTCAAATCGTAGATGTGCGATTTGATGAAACCAATGGTTCACAAAGAGAGTTCCTGCCAAGCACACTAGACGAAGCTCCACCCAGCGAATCTATCAAGCTAATGGGAACTGGTGAAATCATGCCTTCTGAAGCACAACCTGAAGAGGAACTTATCATTTTTGCACCTAACCAGCCTGAAGACAATGCTCAGCCTGAAGACAATCCTTCCAATGATGACAACGATCAGCATGAGCAAAGTCTTCGTCCAGTTCATCCTCGTGTTGCAAATGAAGTACAGATTGAGAAGATAATCGATAGTATCAATGCACCTGGTCCGCTTACTCACTCAAGAGCAACACAGCTAGCAAATTTCTGTGGGCACTTTTCCTTTGTATCAATATCAGAACCCAAGAAAGTTGCTGAAGCTTTTTTGGAACCAGAATGGATTGAAGCTATGCAAGAAGAACTTCAACAGTTCAAGCTGAATAATGTTTGGGAACTTGTCAAGCGTCCTGACCCTCGCAAGCATAACATTAGTGGCCCCACATGGATATATCGAAACAAGCAAGATGAGCATGGCCAAGTAAATGGGAAACAAAGCAAGGCTTGTGGCTCAAGGATATACTCAAGTTGAAGGAATTGACTTCGATGAAACATTTGCTCAGTAGCTAGGCTTGAAGCTATTCGCATACTACTAGCCTATGCTAACCACCACAACATCTTGCTCTATCAAATGGATGTGAAGAGTGCATTTCTCAACGGCAAGATTGAAGAAGAAGTATATGTCGCTCAACCACACGGCTTTGAAGATCCAAAACATCCCGATATGGTGTACAAGCTAAATAAAGCTCAGTATGGCCTCAAACAAGCTCCTCGCGCTTTGGTATGATACAATCAAAGACTTCACGAAGAGCAAAGGCTTCAAACCTGGATCCCTTGATCCCACACTCTTCACGAAGACATATGATGGTGAACTGTTGTATGCCAAATATATGTGGATGACATTATCTTCTACTGCACCAACCGTAAGTATAGTGATGAGTTTGGATACATGATGCAAGAGCAATATCGGATGCCCATTATGGGAGAGCTCAAGTTCTTCCTTGGTCTTCAAATTAAATCGACAAAGAAATGGCATCTTTATATCTCAAGAAAAATACCTCCAAGATTGTCTGAAGAAGATTGGAATGCAAGAATGCAAAGGATACACGACGCCAATGCCAGCCAAACACCACTTGGGTCCCGACGACAATGGTAAAGAGTTCGATCAAAAGGTATACCGCTCCATGATTGGTTCCTTACTTTACCTATGTGCATCTAGGCCAGATATTATGCTTAGTGTTTGCATGTGTGCTCGATTCCAAGCGGCACCAAAGGAATCGCATCACCTAGTTGTGAAGCGAATTCTTCGATATTTGGCTCACACCCCAACACTCGGATTGTGGTATCCAAAGGGCTCAAAATTTGATTTAGTTGGATTTTCGGATGCTGATTATGCTGGTGACAAAGTGGATCGCAAGTCTACATCAGGCACATGTCACTTTCTGGGACGATCACTCGTCTGTTGGTCTTCAAAGAAGCAGAGCTGTGTGTCAATCTCAACTGCAGAATCTGAATACATTGCTGATGGATCTTGTTGTGCTCAGCTTCTATGGATGAAGCAAACTCTCAAGGACTATGGTATCAATCTGACACAAGTACCTCTTTTCTGCGACAACGAAAGCGCCATCAAGATTGCCAACAATCCAGTCCAAAACTTGAAGACAAAGCACATTGAAATTCGTCATCATTTTCTCAGGGATCATGTCATGAAGAAAGATATTGACATCATTCACGTCAACACTGAAGAGCAACTGGCAGATATCTTCACAAAGCCCTTGGATGAGAAAAGGTTTTGCAAGTTACGGTGTGAGCTAAATATCTTGGAATCCTCGAATGTCCTGTGATCAGGCACACATCCTAACACTTATGCATGTTGATGACTTAGATGTGCAACACACGAAGTAACGTATATCTTCAATCAATGAAGACTTACATTATGTGTGTGAATACATTAACGTGGAATTTGACTTGAGCGCCACGATAATTGTGCGCCCGTGTCCGGGTCTAATACTTCCTATACGGTGGGTAACGCCACCACCAAATTTCTTTGTTTGAAGTGTTTCACTCATGGCGTTATTTCTTGAAGCTATTCGCATTTGATTTGACTTCAACTTCAACCTATTTTCATGATTTTCTTCACTATGATGATTTGGTTCTTTGTCTGATATATATATATATATATATATATATATATATATATATATATATATCTGTCCTCTCTGACATTCACTTATAGCTATGTCTTCGAGTTGAATCTTTTGAACTAAGTGAATGTGATCGGACCCCAATCTCTCTATGCTTTCTATCTCAAACTCTATCGGTCCAAATCATATGCATTCTATGGAAACTGTCGAATGTGTTCTCTGCGTCCTTGTCAGTAGAAGACACAGAGACAAACTTTAAGTCTGTTTTTAAATGATTCATCATTATTGTTGAATTCCGGAGAAGCCGGAACGACCATCCGACAAACCGAGCGGGCGTGGGAACGTGGGATAACTTACAGCATGTTGCATGCGTGCCACGTGCCCCTCAGATGTGAACCGCAGGGGCACCTGAGTAATTGCGCTGCGCCGCACACCTCGTTATAAATACCTGTCCCCTGCGGTAAAGAAAATCTTCTTCCACCTCTCCACCTCGTCAAAACCCTAGCGCCACCGCTAGCTCTCGGCAACGCCGGCGATGAAGCGCTTAGCTTCGCTACTTCTCGACGCCGTCCTCACGCCGGCCCCGAACATCTTCATCTCCGCCACCGCCGTAGGTGTCCTCCGTTGCCAAGTTAGGGCACGGTGGACTGAACTGCTCGGCCTCCTTTCCTTCCGTCTAGCAGTTCTTCGAAGCGGTAAATATATCTCTATTTTTACCATGTTTTTGATCTTCAAGATTCATCCTACTTGCCAAAAATGGTTTCTGCCCATACAAAGTTAGATCTGCTCTGTCTGCATCTCGTACTGCTTAGTATATTCACTTAAGCTTCACAACTAGTTAGATTCCTCACTTGTTCTTATTCACGGATTCGTACAAATCTGGAACCAACTCTCAGCGTATAAGTGAATGTCTTCGCATCATGAGGTCAATGTCTTCAAACCGATTTATCTTCAAAATCTTCTGAGAATGCATATGACCTCTTCCCCTTCCCTCGCATCTCTAATGCTGTCACAGGTACATGTCCATGGGAGAATACCTTGGTTCTCATAGTCTGCATTCATTTGCAGAATTCTTACAGCATCAAACCAACTCTCCTGAAGCCAGTTCCTGTCTGTCAACCAAACGCAAGCCTTTGAAGCCTTTGATTGTGAAGCCATTCAGTTTGAAGCTCATGGCTACGAGATAAATCAGTCAGGAAGGGCGGCAGACAGCGTCGTGAGGGAACCTCAGAAGATCTGCCTGATGACCTCGCAGAGCTGTACAAGACAGATCCTGAAGAGACTTATAATCAGCGCAAGACACGAATCCAATGGATTCGACGCTATTGGGCTGAATAGTGGTTCAAGTACAATTTCGTCACAAAAGAATATGCCGAGAAGAATGCCATCAGAAGCCCTTGGGGTGATATTCTATTTCGAGGCCTCCCACCCAAGAACATGGCTGAAGCTATTGCACAAGGTTTCTATCCTTGCATGGTCCGTGGACCTCAGCCTGAAAATGCCGACCAGCGTCTTTGCTGCGGTGTCGCGATGACAATCTCTTCAAGCGCAACTTCGAGCACGCAAAGGCTTCTGCAAAGGAAAACAAGAAGTCATTGGGATTAGACTTCAACCCTGGTCCCCGTGCTGACGGCTCACGCGATGCTGAACCCAATGTCATCGGTCCCTTTTCGAACCTTGATGGCCTCATCACTTATATCTTGGTCCAAGGTGCCAAAGTGGATCACTCTGATGACGAGGCTGATTCTGATGAAGCCCCAACTCCAGCTCCTGCTCCTGCTCGAAAGCCACAGAAGCAAAAGAAAGTCAAGGCTTCAAAGTCAGCTGCTCCTCCAAAAGCTTCACGTGTGAAGCCACTGGCCACTGCACCTCCTGAAGCCAGTGCACAGTCTGAGGATCAATCCGTATCTCCAAGAAGACGGAGAAGAGAAAGAAAAGTGTCAGGAATCTTTGAGCGACATCGACTCCTGCTGCTATTCTGCGTGAAGAGCACATTGATCATCCAAGTGATGACGATCTTGCAGATGATGCTCTTGAGCAGCTTATCAAGAGCAAAGAAGAAGCAGAAATCTTCAACAACTTTCCTCTCTTTGATGTGGCAATCATCCATCACTTCATTGATGAGTGGTTTGGCACACCAAACATTAGCTTTGAAGATCTGCAACTTCCAATTGGCCTCAGCGTCTCTAGCTCAGCGGATTGTTGAACTGAAGCACAAAATTGACTATGAGAAGGCTCAGTTCAAGAAGCATATGGCTGCACTCAGCGTGCAAGACGTGAAAAACTTCAAGGTCATGCTGCACGACCTCAAAGAAAACTTTCTCAAGAAGCGTGAAGAAGCCGGAGGCTCGTGAGCGTATGAAGGCTTTTGGGCGACAAGTGCGTGCTTGCCTACAATGAAATTTGAGAAGCGCCAAGGCTCTTGGCGATCCGGCATCGATCCTGGGATGGCTGCCAAGAAAAAGAAGTCTTCAACTGACCAAGCTGCACCTTCAAGGCAGGAAGAGCCCCGCATTGTCTTCCCAAGCAGCATGACTGGCTCGAAGCCAAAGGTTCAGTCAACCGCTTCTGAACAGAAGAAGACGAGGGCTGCCGAAGCTGAAGCCAGAAAGAGGAAAAATCCTGACGCCTCTAATGCTGCTCCCTCCAAGAAGAAGCTTAAGACCAAGAAGAATCGGGCTGCTCCCACAGAGCCCGTGATTGTTGAACCCATTTCTGTGGTTCGTCCCGCGTCTGCAACCCAAGAACTTCTCATGACTGTTCATGAGCACAGCTTCCTGAGAGGCTCCACGGTGAAGATATTCCAGCAGGTGATCCCCTCACTTTGAAGACATTGGTCACCATGACAATGTTGAAGATGATGAAGTTCTTCCTCAAATCGAGTACAATGTGGTATCATCGCCTGTTTGTACGAACAGCGAACTCATCAGCATTGGTTGTCCTCTGACGCCAAATTGCTCAGGATGCTTCATGGGCTGATCGCCCGCAACAACAAGACTCCCCCAGTACTCCCCAACAACAAGTCACTCCCCAACAACAAGTCACTCCCCAACAGCAACACCAAGAAGAAGAGGAAGACTTTGAGGCCCAGGCAACCCCATCTCCAAAGGCGTCGCCAGCATTTCGCAGGCTTTGCAAAGGTCAAAGGCCTCAAGTGCCTCTTCCGAGCGTTCCAGAAGGAGAAGTGCACCACCAACCTGTTGCACGTCAAGTGTTTTCAGAAGCCACTCCAACTGCGAACGTCTTCGAAGTAAAGCTAAAGCTGCGGAAGACAATCCGCTGCATCAGCCATCGACACTCAAGAAGAAGAAGAAGAACGTGTCCCTACACCCCAGAATCAAGAAGTCATACACGATATCAACGTGCGATTGCCCGACCCTCCGGCTCCTCAAGTGGAGGTTGAAAACAATGAGGCTGCCACCTCCAACACCAATGAAGCCAATGACGTGGTCATGGCGGAAGCCAATGTGGAGCCTATCCCAACCGCTCCTCAAGCCAATGAAGGAACTGCGTACTGAAGCCAATGAGGCAAGCTGCTCCCGAAGCATCTGCCGAGCATCCTGAAAGCCTCGATTCTTTGCCACTTTGCTCCGATTCCGCCACCAAGGCCCTACACAATCGAGTAAGCATACGACTATGGTGAGCTAGTCACAGTAAGATGGCCCGTTCTGGTCCCTCCGCCTCATGCCTCTGGTCCTCAATTCATTGTCATATTGCGCATAGGCCTCCGGTCCGAAGCGAAGCCAAGACTGCCAAGGTTTCCGAACCGCCACCTCAACTAGCTCTTTCAATGCAAATGGCTTCAAAGCCCACAATACTTTCTTTGACAATGCAAAGAACCCCTACAAAAGGCCAAGGATCTCATCGACTGGTTCGAGCTATCAAGAAGAAGCTATTACTCACGTGTTACGTATGATCAAGGCCGCATTTTCCCCATATGCGCCCTGAACACTGAAGCCATTGCGGACTGCCGTGCTTAGAAGAAGCACTTGATTGCTTTCATGATGCAGTCTGCTTGGCTTCAGAATGCATAAAGAGCACCTTTGGAATGAAGAATTAGTGCTTCAATTCTATGCAACACTCCACATCCGCGGCTTCAATAGAATCACGAAGACATGGGTTCTCGAGTGGATGACTGGAAATGTCCATCATGAAGCCAAAGCTCTTGACATCATTGAGCTCACAGGCCTACCCACTCCGGAGAGCTGTTTGAACACGGATGTCAACTCCACCGTGATGCCTTGGAAAGCATATTTCATAAACCGTAACCCGACATGAGTCATATCTTTGAGCATGATGAAGCCATCGCCACACGATGCTGAAGACCCTTAAGACTTCTTTGTTGATGACATTGAGTATCTGCATAGTACCCTATATCACATCATCCTGCGAACTCTATGGCCAATCAAAGGGCATTCATCGTATGCAAAGCTTGAAGGAGCAATGAAGACATTGGTATTCTACATTCTCAATGGCATCAGCTTCAACACGCAAGATTTCTTCATCAGGCAATTGGCTGCATCTGGATCTGATCTGTTTGGTCTGAAGTTCTATGCTCCATGGGTCATGTGCCTCATCAAGATGCACTCTGCTATCAACTATCAACCCTCTGCTCGCAATCATCTGATCTTCCTACCAGAGGTTGATATGTCTGTTGAAGCCATATACCCTGAGCCTGCCAAAACGCCACTAAGTCTTCAGAACACAGATCACCACAGCTTCTCTCAACCCATAGAAGGCGTCCAAGCAGTATCTCGTGTCTATCCCCTGGTTGGGAACACACGTCTGCCTCATCGTGCACGGACTGAAGCCATTGAGAGCACAATTGGCCAAAGGCCTCGGAAGCGCTCTTGAGTCCTCAATGATCGAGAACTTCTTGTGGCGCTGCATCAAAAGCAAGACAAGCATCACTCCTGGCTAAAGCGTCAAATGCAAAGCCTCTTGGTGGACGTCAATCGCATTCGCAACCTTGCCACCAAGAATGCTTTTTCACTCACGAGACACATCGGCGATCATGGAAGAGTTTGACTCTGCTTTCGATCTTTGAAGCTGATCTTCAAGACAATGGCTTCACTGAACGTTTCAAGTTTGACTCCACTCCTCCACGGAATGCAGTTCTACGGTGAACTCCATCTCTTGAAGACTCTGACTATTCTTCCTCCGCGGCAACGGTCAATGCCAGAGTGATCGATGATGAAGCCGATGCTACTTCACCGCCCCCTACTTCTGCACGAATCGACACTGCGCCCAGCTCGTCTGCACCGCCAACCAACAACGACAACCCTGCTGCATCAGCTTCTTCAGAAGAGGATGAGTAGATGCTCTATGTCTTCAAACCTTTTTGGTCCTTACTGACAAAAGGGGGAGAAGCATATGAGTTTGATAGTCTTCAAGCGGGTTCATAAGGGCAGTTGCACTATATTTGCCTAGTGTTTACAACTCTCGTTTTTGAAACATTTGGTTCTTATGAGTTGTAACACTTAAACTCGATGGTTAAATGCGCTACTTATTTGCTTTACTCTGGTGCGATGATAAATTCCGCATGTGCGACGATAACTTATGCACTTAGATCATTCTGCAGACGTCCATTTTTCATTATGCATGTCATTCTCTTAGTTATATCATTTCATGCATGATGAATTATCTTCATAAGTTGAAGAGGATCTCCACAAGTACAACCTGCCATGTGTATTTGCATTCCAAAAGCAAACTACTTATATGCACATCTTCAGGGGGAGCCTTTGCCACTTATGAAGATAATTCCCTATCCTTTACAATTTCACATATTTTATCCCCGTTGAAAACTTCAACCAGTTGGTCATCAATCACCAAAAAGGGGGAGATTGTAAGTGCATCTAGTGCCACCCCTAGTTGGTTTTGGAGTATTGACGACAAATGTGGTTGAGGACTAATGCGTTTGTGAGAATTGCAGGATAACGCAGTAGTGTCCCTCATTGATTCGGTTTACCTACCGGAGACGACCCCTAAAAATGTATGAAGACATTGAAGACAATGGTGGTATGTGAAGATATTCACATTGAAGACTATGAGATGAGAAGACATTGAGTGAAGACTATGGAGCGCGATGACTGTGTTGTTTTGTTGTTTCCTTTTCTTCTTTGTTGAGTCGTAGGAACCACCGTACTGTTAAGTGGGGTCCAAGTGATCATAGTCAGAATGGTAGTGATGCTCAACCCAAATCCTATGTCTTCGAGCGAAGACAATGAGAGCAAAACTTATCCAGAGCTGGATGAGTCAGCTTTGCTTGTAGCCCAAGTAAAGTTGCCATGAGTGTTTGAAATCTGACCGTTGGAACACATGTCAGTTCCTTAGTGACCCAGGTTTATCTCAGACATAACAGGTCGGGTTGCCTAGTGGCTATAAATAGGCCACCCCCTACACCATAAATTGGTGGCTGCTCAGAGTTAGTGCACGGCTTTTGTCGTTTGAGAGCAACCCACTTCGAAGCCTTTGAGAGAGAGAAATCCTTGCGAGGACAAAGCCCAAAACACCCAGAGCCAAAGAGTGTTAGGCATCACTTTGAAGTTTTCACATGCATGTGACCTGAAGACTTATTACACTTGAGGATTGTGAATCCTCCACCGGTTAGGCGTCGCGTTACGAGCATCCAAGAGTCATTGTGGATTGCCGGTGAACGTCATCTGTGAAGGTTCGGAAGTCTACCTTGAAGACTTACCAGAGTGATTAGGCGAGGACTGTGTGCCCTTAGCTCAAGGGAATAAGGTGAAGACGCTGGTCTTGAAAGTTGAATCTCAGCCTCCCTAACCCGGATGTACAGTTGTCACAAAGCTGGAACTGGTCCAACAAATCCTGTGTCTTCAACAAGTGACTGGTTCTACCCCTTCCCTCCTTTACCTTGAGTTTGTCTTCGTGAAGTCATTGCTTGTATGCCCTATCTGTTTGACTTCATTGCTTGACTACTTTTGTTGATTGGCTTCATACTATCTTCCATCCTGATCCTTACTACATAGCTGCTATCAGTCTTGTCTGTTCACATTATTGCATACTTGACTATGGCTTGCTTATTGTAGTTATCTTCCGCTGCATATCAACTAGGTAATTTCTGTTGTTTGTCTCTGTGTTTTGAAGACTTTCATAAAAATTGCCTATTCACCCCCCCTCTAGTCGATAACTAGCACTTTCAATAACGAATTGCCCGACAGTACATACGCAGCAAAGAAGGTCGTATGCCCTCTAGGATTGGAGGTGGAGAAGATACATGCATGCCCTAATGACTGCATCCTCTACCGCGGTGCATACAAGGATCTGAACGCATGCCCGGTATGCGGTGCATTGCGGTATAAGATTAGAGAAGATGACCCTGGTGATGTTGATGGTGAGCCTACCAGGAAGAGGGTTCCTGCGAAGGTGATGTGGTATGCTCCTATAATACCACGATTGAAACGTCTGTTCAGAAACGGAGAGCATGTCAAGTTGATGCGATGGCACGGTGAGGACCGTAAGAAAGGCGAGAAGTTGAGAGCACCCGCTGATGGGTCGCGATGGAGAAAAAATCGATAGAAAGTACTGGGATGAGTTTGCAAAGGACCCAAGGAACGTATGGTTTGCTTTAAGCGTGGATGGCATTAATCCTTTCGGGGAGCAGAGCAGCAATCACAGCACCTGGCCCGTGACTCTATGTATGTATAACCTTCCTCCTTGGATGTGCATGAAGCGGAAGTTCATTATGATGCCAGTTCTCATCCAAGGCCCTAAGCAACCCGGCAACGACATTGATGTGTACCTAAGGCCATTAGTTGAAGAACTTTTACAGCTGTGGAATGGAAGCGGTGTATGTACGTGGGATGAGCACAAAAAGGAGGAATTTAACCTAAAGGCGTTGCTGTTCGTCACGATCAACGATTGGCCCGCTCTCAGTAACCTTTCAGGATAGACAAACAAGGGATACCACGCATGCACGCACTGTTTACTTGACACCGATAGTATATACCTTGGAAGCTGCAGGAAGAATGTGTACAGGCCGCCGTCGATTTCTTCCGACCAACCATCAATGTCGAAAGAAAGGCAAGCATTTCAAAGGCGAGGCAGATCACGGAAGAAGCCCACCATGCGTGCGGTGATCACGTACTTGCTATGGTCAATGATTTACACGTAATCTTTGGAAAGGGTCGGCGGACTAGCTGTTCTAAATGACGCCGACAATCACGCACCCATGTGGAAGAAGAAATCTATATTTTGGGACCTACCCTCTTTGGAAAGACCTAGAGGTCCGCTCTTGATCGACGTGATGCACGTGACGAAGAACCTTTACTGAACCTGCTAGGCTTCTTGGGCGTGTATGGGAAGACAAAAGATACACACGAGGCACGGGAGGACACCTGCAACGCTTGCATGAAAAAGAGGGCATGCCTCCGAGCGGTATGAAGGTCCTGCCAGCTATGCTCTTCTGAAGAAGAGAAAGAAATCTTCTTTGAATGCACCTTTCAAGATGAAGGTCTGGTGGCTTCTCGTCGAATATAAAGGGAATAATAAAAATTCCAGAGAAAAAGTTCCAGAACCTAAAGTCTCATGACTGCCACGTGATTATGATGCAACTGCTTCCAGTTGCATTGAGGGGGTTCTACCGGAAAACGTCCGATTAACCATTGTGAAGCTATGTGCATTCCTCAATGCAATATCTCAGAAGGTGATCGATCCAGAAATCATACCAACGCTAAGGAGTGATCCAGAAACCAGTTCCTTCTTCAATATCATGACGCACGTCCTAGTTCATCTAGTCAACGAGATTGTCATTCTGGGGCCCGTATTTCTACATAGTATGCACCCCTTTGAGAGGTTCATGGGAGTCCTAAAGAAATATGTTCGTAACCGCGCTAGGCCAGAAGGAAGCATCTCCATGGTCCATCAAACAGAGGATGTCATCGGGTTTTGTGTTGACTTCATTCCTGGCCTTAAGAAGATAGGTCTCCCTAAATCACGGTATGAGGGGAGACTGACCGAAAAGGCACGCTTGGAAGGGACTCAATAATATGCAGGGACGGATATTCTTGGTCTCAAGCACACTACACAGTTCTACGTAACTCTACCTTGGTGACCCGTATGTCGATGAACACAAGAACGATCTGCGCTCCAAACACCCGTGAGCGGTCTGACGATCGGATTACATGTGAACACATCAGGACTTTCAGCAGTTGGTTGGAAACACGTCTCAAGGTGACATCACTGTTTGTGATGAGCTGTACTTGTTGTCCAGGGGACCATCTTTGACTGTAATGATTTGGAAAGGATACGAGATAAATGGGAATACATTTTACACGATTGACCAAGATCAAAAGAGCACCAACCAAAACAGCGGTGTCCGCTTTGATGCAAAGAACCGGCTGTGGAAATGACACATATTATGGTTACATAGTAGACATATGGGAACTTGACTACGGAGTAGATTTTAAGGTCCCTTTGTTTAAGTGCAAGTGGGTCAATCTGTCAGAGGAGGCGAGTGCAGGTAGACCCACAATGCGGAATGACACCGGTGGATCTGAAAAATCTTGGGTACACTGACGAACCGTTCGTCCTAGCCAATGATGTGGCACAGGTTATCTATGTGAAGGACATGTCTACCAGACCGAGGAAAAGAAAAGATAAAGAAGCGAATACATCATACGATGAGCCAAAGCGCCACATGGTTCTTTCAGGAAAAAGGGACAACCTGGGAGTGGAGGGCAAGACAGACATGTCTGAAGAGTATAAAAGTTTCATGAAATTCCTCCCTTCAAAGTCAAGGCTGACCCAAGCATCCTGATAAACGATGAGTATTATCCATGGTTACGGCGCAATAAGCAAATGACACAAGCGAAGAAAAAATGAAGACTTTCTCCCGCAACTATTATGATGATACCATGCCAACTTTGTAACAGACGAGTATGATACCATTGTCCGTTTTGTACATGCACATGCTATCCAACTTTTTCAGAGTTCATTTGAAAACTATGAATTTCAAAGAATTTAAATTTTAACTATTCAAATTTGAAAACTAATGGCACAAACAGAAAGTCTAAAACTAATGGCACTAACAGAAAGTTTATAATTTTGCTGACCTAAAAGCAAAAATAATTAAAAAATAAAGAAAAAAACCAAAAGAAAATAATTAATGCAGAAAACAAAACAAGAAAACTGGAAAAAAATAAAAATAGCAACAATAAGTATTTTATTGTAAGTAGAAACAAAATAAAATGAATAAAGCAACAAAGAAAACAAAAAAGTGTTTTCAAATCTGAAAACTAATGACACTAACAGAAAGTTTATAATTTTTCTAAAACTAAAATCAAAAAGAATTAAAAAGTAAAGCAAAAAACAAAAGAAAATAAATAATGCAGAAAACAAAACAAAAAAACTGGAAAAAATAAAAATAGCAACAATAAGTATTTTGTTGTAAGTAGAAACAAAATAAAATGAATAAAGCAACAAAGAAAACAAAAAAAGTGTTTTCAAATTTGAAAACTAATGGCACTAACAGAAAGTTTATAATTTTTCTAAAACTAAAAGCAAAAAGAATTAAAAATAAAGCAAAAACAAAAGAAAATAAATAATCCAGAAAACAAAACAAAAAACTGGAAAAAAATAAATATAGCAACAATAAGTATTTTGTTGTAAATAGAAACAAAATAAACTAAATAAAGCAACAAATAAAACAAAAAAACAAAAAAAAAGTGCCACCTACTCGGCCCCCACGGCTTGAATACGACTAGTAACCCTACCATGGGCCAGGATTCAGGCCCGCAGGAGGCCCAGTAAGCCCACATGCACAGATTGTAGTGTTAGGCCCGAAAGCCTGCTTAAGAGAGGAGCTCGAGAGGGAAGGCGCACCGCACCTTATAAACAGGTGCGCCTCCCTCTCAACTAGCAAGGTGGGACTAAACATTTGGGTTCGGGGCAGCACAGGCCTTTGGTCCCGGTTGGTGGCACCAACCGGGCTAAAGGTGCATTAGTCCCGGTTGGTGCTCTGACCGGGACTAATGCCCCCTTTAGTCCCGGTTGGTGCCACCAACCGACCAAAGCCGCTTCCCGCCCTTTGGGCTGCTGAAAAGAGGCCTTTGGTCCCGGTTGGTGGCACCAACCGGGACTAAAGGGGGGCATTAGTCCCGGTTTGTGCCACGAACCGGGACTAAAGCCTTTTCTATATAAGCCAGCACTTAGCGTTTTTTCAGATTTCATCGCCAGTTGCCGCCCGACGACGCCGCGGACCTCCTCGACGCCGCCAGGCTGCCCGCCCGCCGTCGCCGTCGCCCGTGCCCCGAGCCCACGCCGACGCCGTCCGCCGCCCTCGAGCCCACGTCGTCGCCCGGCCAGCGCCCTGCGCCCACGCCCGGCAACGTCCGCCCTGCCCGGCGCCCGTCGCCGCCCTCGGCCGCCATCTGCCCGATGCGGCGCCCGCTCCCAGCCCGCCGCTGCCGCCGTGCCCGCCGCCCCCATGTGAGCACCTGCCTGCTATGCCGCGCCCACTGCCTCGCCTTGTGGCGCCCGGCCGCGCCCTGCCTGCCCTGCCCTGTTTTTAGTTTATTTTATTTCATATATATATAATGTATGTGTATGTATGTGGCCATATGTTTTGTTCATATGTTGCAATATGTTTTTTATTTTTATTAGTTTATTTTTTTGTTCATATGTGATGTATATGTGTATGTGGCTATAACGTATATGTGTATGTGATGTATGTGGCTAGAATTTGCTAAATATATATGTTAAAAATGTTTTTTTGGTTCATAGAAAGTTTTTTGTTCATATATAGGAAGTTACAATTTTAGAAAAGTTTTATATATGCAAAAGTTACAGTTTTAGAAAAAGAAGGATAGGAAAGAAGAAAATAAGAAGAGGAAAGAAAGAAGAAGAGGGGAGGAAAAGAAGAGGAGAAATAAGTAAGAAGAAGAAAAAAGAAGAAAAAGAGAGGAGAAGAAGAAAGGAATAGTGGAGAGGAAGAGAAAATAGAATATTCTATTCTCCACTAGTCCTTTCTTCTTCTCCTCTTTTTTTTCTTCGATCTTCTCCTCTAGCTATTCCTTTCTTTTTCTCCTCTTTTTCTTCTTCTTCTTCTTCTTCTTCTTCTTCTTCTTCTTCTTCTTCTTCTTCTTCTTCTTCTTCTTCTTCTTCTTCTTCTTCTTCTTCTTCTTCTTCTTCTTCTTCTTCTTCTTCTTCTTCTTCTTCTTCTTCTTCTTCTTCTTCTTCTTCTTCTTCTTCTTCTTCTTCTTCTTCTTCTTCTTCTTCTTCTTCTTCTTCTTCTTCTTCTTCTTCTTCTTCTTCTTCTTCTTCTTCTTCTTCTTCTTCTTCTTCTTCTTCTTCTTCTTCTTCTTCTTCTTCTTCTTCTTCTTCTTCTTCTTCTTCTTCTTCTTCTTCTTCTTCTTCTTCTTCTTCTTCTTCTTCTTCTTCTTCTTCTTCTTCTTCTTCTTCTTCTTCTTCTTCTTCTTCTTCTTCTTCTTCTTCTTCTTCTTCTTCTTCTTCTTCTTCTTCTTCTTCTTCTTCTTCTTCTTCTTCTTCTTCTTAATTTTTATCGGGAACGAGGGTGTCGAGGATCGCCGAGGGTCGAGGGTCGGGAACTAGGGTAGAGGGTCGAGGGTCATTAAGGGGTCAAGGGTCGAGGGTTTGAGGTCGAGGGTTCGAGGGTTCTATAGGGTCGAGGGTTCGAGGTCGTCTAGGGGTCGAGGGTTCGAGGGTCGTCGAGGGTTCGAGGTCGAGAGAGGTTTCCTAGTGTCAAAGTATTGAAGAAATCCATGGCTTCATCATTAGCGGAGTAACGAGGCATGATGGTACGAAGTCCTCCAAAGTTATTTCGAATGGAGTCCGGATAGGATAATTTGCCTTTTTATGCAATTTCGTAAAAGGCCTTCCAAATAACGATATTCGGAAGGTTCTTGCTGAACTTTGTACCAAAAAGCGAATTATCCTATCTGGGACTCCGTTCCAAAATAACTTTGGAGAGCTTCGTACCATCATGCACCTGTTACTTTCGCCTAATGATGAAGACATGGTTTTGTTGAATCCTTTGACACTAGGCAACCTCCCGACTGCTCGGCGATCCTCGACCCCTTGATAAAAAAAAGAAGAGGAAGAGGAAAAAAAAGAGGAGAAGAAAGAATAGAGGAGTTCTTCTCCTCTATTCTTTCTTCTCCTCTTTTTTTTCTTCTTCTTCCTCTTTTTTTTATCGGGAACGAGAGGGTCATCGAGGGTCGCCGAGCGTAGAGGAAACCCTAATTAAATAGCAAGTATCGTCGGTGTGAGATACATGTGGCCGTCGGTGTCGGACACTACATCCACGTCCCACAAGTGACGCGGGCGTCGATGCCCACGTCACTTGTGGGACATAGATGTAGTGTCGTTGTTGTTGTTGTCGATATACCCCCTCCCGATAGCTTCGACACGTGGGGGGGGGGGGTCGATAGTACCCCCTCCTTGAAGCGTTCTTGAGGCCACCCCCTAACCCTTGAAGCGTTGTCGAGGCCACCCGAAACCCTAGAGAAGCAGCGTCGAGGCCACTAATTAATATGATTCCTTATTGTGATTAGCTAGCTAGTTCTACGTTTGCCACTAATATATCCATATCTGTCATGTTTGAATAATAATTGCCATGTTGTAAATATTTGTAGAAACTATGGACACCCCGCCTCGAGACGAAGCACAAGAAGCATTGTTGAGGCACATAATCGCAGAAGGAAGTGATGCCATCAACTCGATGATGTTTCTGAACGACACCGATGGTCTGGAAGGAGAGGGTGAAGAAGCAGCTGGCTATGCTTATGATGGCTCCGATGACCCAATGTCGGTGTAAGAAGGAGAGGGTGAAGAAATAGACCGTGAGGACTGCTGGTGATCACCGAACTGAGTCCGGCCGGTATATATATTAGTTAAGCTTTGTCGACTAGCTAATTGATGCATTCATTGTTTTGGTATGTACACATATTAATTAACTCTCGTCTTTCTTCCTTTTTCTAGCCCTCCGGATCGAGCACAACTTCAGTAAAGAGACGAGGCCCGAAGGAAAAGTTGAGCTCGGATGAAAGGTTTGAGATCATAGAAATCGCGCGCGACGGCCAACCGGTTGAACCCATCCGGACAAAGAAGGCATTTGTTGCTCAGTGCGGGGTTCTGGTTAGGGACAA
The DNA here is from genome assembly GCA_021605145.1 of Aegilops bicornis. Taxonomy (NCBI): domain Eukaryota; kingdom Viridiplantae; phylum Streptophyta; class Magnoliopsida; order Poales; family Poaceae; genus Aegilops; species Aegilops bicornis. The sequence continues at coordinate 122,085,516 of CM038669.1, forward strand.
GATCCCGATCAGCATCCAGCAATGGTTTAAGCCTAAGAACAAAGAGCCTGAGGTGTCTTATGTCAATGATCTGTAGAAAAATGATCTTTGGACTGAGCTGAAGTCAAATTTCACCCTACCGCCAGAGGATGATCCGGAGAAGCCAGTTATAGAGCCATTAATCAAGTCTTTTGCTCTTAAGAAGATGGCAGAGCTATTCGTGCATTGGAAGAAAGACCTGAATAAGTTTGTCGATAAAAAAGAGACACCAGAATTCAAGGGCAAATATGAGAAGATCAGAGATGACTGTGGCGCTCTGAAGACTCCATGCCTATGGCAGAAGGATCTCATCAACCTTCCGAACTGGACGCCTCCGCCTCCTCCTCCTCCTCTGGCGAGTCAGGGCACTCCGCCTCCTCCACCGCCTCCTCCTCCAGCGAGTGACGATCAGGGCACTCGGCCAGCTCCTTCTCCGGCGCTTGGCGGCACTCCGCCTCCTTCTCCGCCTGCACCGGCGCGGCCGAGCAGCCAGCCTCCTCCTTCTCCGCCTCGTCAGCAAGGGCGGAAGAGACCCGCCGCCGCTCCGGCTGCTCCGGCGCGTCGTAGTCCTTGTCCTCCGCCTCGTAAGCAAGGAAAGAAGACATCCGCTCCGTCTGCTCTGCCGGCGTCTAGCAGTACAGCCAAAGGCGGGAGGAGATACATATTCGGTCCTTCTCTGAAGAATCCAGAGAAGTTACCGTACGAGAGGACCGACGAGGAAAATGCGAAGATCGCGCAGACGGAAGTGCATGACTGGTTTGAAGGGTTGAAAGCAAAGAGACATCCACCTCCGGAGGAGAAGGTAGATCCGGTGAAAGCGAAGCGCACTCTGGCTGCCCTGACAAAACCACCCAAGTCTCTGCCGAAAGGCAACTATGAGCGCATTATTGGAAAGGCATTTGCCGAAGCGGAGAGGTCGGGAAGTACTAAAAGTGATCAAAGAATGAAAGAACAACGAGTTGGGAAACAAATTTCCCAGCTCGGCGAACAAGCGAAGCAATCGTGCCCCCCGCTCAAGGTGCCTGCTAGCGACATTGTCGATCCGAGGATGGTGCCCGGTTATGGCAATCCTGATTACCTGCCCGACGATGTACATTATGATTTCTTGGAGGTGCAGATACAAAGATACGATGTACGGAAGCCTCTCGTCAAAGATGAAAGCTCTCTATCAACGATGATGCGAAGATTGCATGATTGGTACATGAAAACCTGCGAGAGAGTGTGAGGAGGAGTACTTTGTATGTGAGAGTTAAAAGGAGCATGACCTCGTTGGAATTGAACTGTTGCCTATTCCATTTGAGGAGTTCTATCAGTTTTTTCAATCAATTGGCCCTCGATAAAGCAACGGTCACCTGCTCATGTCTGTAAGTAGTACTACTTACATCATTAAGTCTCACTATATAACTCAGCTCTTTCATTGCATGTATTTATAATTATCCTCACTATATTATGCAGATTGAAGATCGCCGAATTGAAGAAAAGACAAGTGGGTTCCAATGGGTTCATTAACACATATCTCATAGATGCAACTGAGGTTGAATTTCATGCCGAAAATACCGAGGCCAACTTGCTACAATCGTTGGTAATAAATGAACACAAGGATATAATACTCTTTCCTTACAACTTCAAGTGAGTGTTACTGTCTTGTGGCATATTCGATTTCCCTTATTAGTCCAGGTTATAGTAATGTAATATTGATGAGTTATGCATGCATGCGCATGTACCACTATATTCTCCTAGAGATTAAGCTTGAGCAGGGAGTAGTAACTGTCTTAGACTCGAGACGAAAAGATCCCAAGGAGTATGCAGACATGACTGAAATACTCGAGAAGTAAGTTAAATCGATCATTATCCACCATATCAGCAACTTTGTTCATTTCTGATATCAAGTAATTGTTTTCTTTGTATGGCAGGGTTTGGAGAAAATTCACCAAAAAAGTTCCGGGACTGCCAAGAAGCTGCAATTTAGACACCCGAAAGTAAGTACTATAGTAGCATATTCCACGCATCTCCTAGTGATTCAAGCGCTAGTTTCATCAATACCATTTAACATGCTTGCTAATTATCAATTTGATTGACCTCTATTTCTTGTAAAGTGGTTGTGGCAGGAACAAGGGAATGATTTACGTGGATACTACATTTGCGAGTCCATCCGCCATACGACACGTGAGCGGGCTACTCTGACAAACAATATGAAGTGTGTAAATAACAATATTCACAATTTTATTTTATTACCATCATTTGTGTTGAGTTTCATTCATTCATATATATATATATATATATATATATATATATATATGTATTGACCCCCTTCTTAAAATTAGATGTTTCGGATGCGGGATGAACTACTAGCACCAGATCGCATGCGAGCAATTCAAGAGGAATTGGCGGCATTCTTTCTTGACCACGTGATCGCTGAAGACGGAGAATACTATGTGGACCACGCGTCCGTATGTTAGGATATTATTTTTGTAAAAGATAATTATTGTATATATGTAGCCGGTAGTGTCGGATAAATATACGAGAACTTGTTGTTCGACCAATCTCTCGGAGAAGGAGAGGTGGTCGATATCACTTCCGTCTGTATACATATATGTTCATGACGATCTTACATTTCCTTCGTTTGCTTACTAGCTAGCTAAGCGTGTCTAGCTAGTCATCTCTATACATATGTATAGTATGTAGCGTCGACCAAGCACGGACAAAAGAGAGGACACTTCTCTCTATTAATTAGCTAGCTAACACAATATATGAAACACCTAAATTAACCCCCAAAACCCTCAAACCCCCCTTTCAAAAAAAAAAACAAAACCCAAGCCACGTAAATCTTGTGGCGTGGATGACTATTGGTCCCGGTTGGTGCTACCAACCGGGACCAAAAACCCTCCCTTTGGGCTCAGCCAGAGGCCACGTGGAGGCCCATCGGTCCAGTTACGGATTGAACCGGGACTAAAGGGCCAGGGTATTAGTACCGACCCTTTAGTCCCGGTTCATGAACCGGGGCTAAAGGCCCTCACCAACCGGATCAATAGGCCCCTTTTCTACTAGTGTTGGCGGCGGGCGGCGCCGGCGTGGATAGGTGGGCCACTTCCCTGGCCATGTGGATGGCGGGGAGGTGGTGGGCTTCGGCTGCGGCGATGGTTCCTCGCTGGATGTAGGTGGCCATGATGATGTTCGTCCTCGACCCCGATCTACTCCGATCTGTAGCGGATCCGGCCCTTGGTGGCTTCGGTCACTGTTCTTGGGTGCTGGCCTTGCAGATCCTGTGGCTGGAAGGGTTCCGGGGGAATCTCTTGGCCGGCGTGGCGGCCACTTCGATGGCAGTGCCTTTGGGTGTTGCTTCCCTCATTGGAGGCTTCGGAGAGGACCTCCTTCCTTCCACCCCTCCCAGGAGCTCAGGTGAAAACCTAAGACCCCCCTGTTCCAAGCGACGACGATACCACGGTGGCGTGCTCCTTCCTGAAGGCATTTCTCGGGGGCTGCTCAAGCGGCGGTGGAAGTGGCGGCGGTTCGGTGTCGACACATGCATTCTGGTCCGCTTCATCTTGGAGGCTGCGGCGACCTAGGCGAGGCTCGTCTGGTGGAGCTACTGCCGATGGTCGAGGCATCATCGGCAGTCTGCGCCATCAGACTCGGGGTGCTCAGGGGGAAACCCCAGATCTGGGTCTTTCGGATCGGATGATGATGGCCTTCTATCGCTTTCCCTTCTGGGGGCATCGTTTTGGAGCTGGCTGGAGGGGTGGTGGAGCGGTGCTTCATCTCACACATTGATGGCGGTGGAGAGCGATGGCATGGCGCTGTGGAGACTCGGCGTCCGATGCTCGGAGATGGGCTCGCGCAGGAGGAGGTTGCTGTCTGGCGTCATGGTGACGTTGATGCCGGAGTAGCCAGACAAGGTAGAAGCCTCAATATGATCTGAAGAACTGTGGAAGATGGCGGCGACAACACACGAGTGCGTCTGACCGGATTGTGCCCCAGACCTGGTATGTGGCTTGGCTGGGGCTTCCGAATGAGTTTCGGCTTCCGGCTTTTGATGTTAGGCTTAGGTGAGTGGTTTGGGTAGTGGCCCAGCTAGCACCCCTTCATCATATTGGATAGGAGTAGCGGCATATGTTGCCAAGATGGTGGATTCAAGCACATTGTTGTAATACTTTGTAAGGTCCTCGAGAATAATCAATAAAGTGGCCGTATGCATCTCCTAGCTGCAGAGGCCGGGGTCATCCTCCTTTTCTAAAAAAATGTCATGGACAGATTCATTAAGAATATATCTAGATGACTAGGTTAAAAATATGTCTTATAGGGGCAAACCCACCTTTCTTCGATCATGTATCACCAGTATACCTGCTTACTTGATATGTCTATGCTTAAATTTCCAAAATGGGTTATCAATTCCATTACTCCCAAATGTATCACTTCTTTTGGGGTAATATAGGTGACTCCCGTCAATACCATTTGGCTGGCTGGGATTTGATTTCTAGGAATAAATTGTTTGGTAGCTTACGGTTTCCTAATCTTAGACTTTAATAGCCTTCTTGTTTCTTGGGGCAAACTATATTTTTTCTAGCCAGGACAAACATAAACTAGAATCTTGAACTTTAAATAAATAGTTCCAACCCTAGTTTGCTCTGGTCCAGAAGTGGTTTGGGCTCTCCTTTTTGGAAAACTGTGACATGGGCAATATCTACTTCTAAGACCTTTTACAAATGGGTTCCGAGTAATCTTTTGGCATGATATATGGCTTGGAGTTTTTTCTCTAAAAACATGCTTTGAATTTTCTTTGTTATTTGCAATGAGCCTGATTGTACCTTGGGCCATGCTTGGGATTGCACTGACTTGAAGTTGACTTTTCAAAGGTATGTAACCCAAGCTAGGCTCTCTTTGTGGCATGAACTGTTCTCCCTTATTCAAACTATTTCCCATTTTGGTTCTAAAGATGGCCCTATTCGGATCCTGGAGTCCTCTTGCAAATATTCGATTCTCTGCCCTCCTAATATACACATTTTTCTATGGCGGTTATACAACAATTAAGTATTAACTAGGGATACATTGCTCAACACCGACAAGTGAATAAATCAAATTCACTACCGTAGGAATGCCTACTAGTGGTGGACGCAAAATGACTACCGATTCTTGAGGCAGGGCACCCATCATTAGCTTCACAGGCCAGAAAGTGTCGTTGTGCTAGGGGTTTACACATTACATCACATTAATATTGGTACACACATATGTATTACATAGATAAATTGATGTCTTACATTCATACATGCATCCATGTACTAAAATTGCAATACATCACATGACATTGATATCCATTATTAGATGCATGCATTTAAACTTCAAAACATTTAGCTAGACTTTGAGCATTATCAATGGTGACAAATCAACCATGGGGCGGCGGGGCAGAGGCAAAACTACGGAAGATAAAACCGACGAATCCAACAATGGGATGGCCTCTGAGAGGAAGGACCGCGCACCGTCCGCTCTAGAATCAGACATCCGCTTTACAAAATAGCTGAATGATCCACCTCACCCACATGGGGTGGAGGCTCCGGCCCCATCTGCCTCCTCTCCTCTTCTCCCGCCTCCACCATGATGCAGATCACTAGCTGATGAAATCGCCTCTCTGCCATCTTCTAAATTGCTTCAAAATGCACATCCGACAACACGCCTTAGCACTACTAGGGAAAAGCCCAGTAGTAGCGCGGGTACCTGCTCTACTGATAAGGCGCTACAGCTAACGTGTAGCAGTAGCGCGTGTTACCTAATTAGCAGCAGTGCTTTCCATACCAGCGCTACTGCTAAGTGCTTTAGCAGTAGTGTTTTCCTGTCCAGCGATAAAGAGCGCTACTACTATATTTTCTCTTATCTTTTTTTGCTGCGCATTTGCGATGTTCTTGTATACGTTTTATATAGTATTATAATCATATCACAAACATGCAATATGCTCATCATATCATACACATAATAGTCTCATCATATCATCCAACACAAATCATGTCGTCACATCATAATCACGATATCGCTATACAAGTTGCATGACATGCCTCATCGTACATAATGTAGTACTTCTTGAGGCGTCGGTTCGTATCCCTCTCTCGCACTAGCGTGAACCTAAACTAACTACTGGCTGTCGCTAGGAAACTGGAAACCGGTACACCTGGGCCTGACACTCCGGCCACTCGTCGTATACTCACGGTGTAGCACTTCTTAATCATCGATGATCTATGCACCTGCATCGTCACATGAGTTGATGATATGCAACATATATAGTTGAGCAACAGAAAGAGACAGACTTGGCAAAAACAGAAGCAACATATCATAAGCATAAATAACAATGTTCATAGTACCCAAAATACCGTAACTAGAGTGATCTTCGCTAGTTGAGGAAGACGGTTTAATTACATCACAAATAAAGTTTCGTCGTGCATAACTCAAAGTTTCGTCATTCAGAAAGTATGGACTAAACGGACACATTGTCATATATCGGTAATCACTCCAACATGTCGTGACGTCCATCCAAGTCAGGGGATGTAGTCCCCGATCTTAGTGATAGGCTTTTGCGACACGCTGAGCGGCTATGCGTGTTTGGACGTCTTCCCGCAACATTTGCCCTTCCTCGTAGAACATCCCTGTTTGTCGAGGACCTCCTTCATGATGACTTGGGCAAGTTCACGCTGGATGTGATAGAACTCAGCTCGAAGTCGATGATCCAGGATGTCTTCTATGTTCTTTTCCCATTGCAGAATATGGGCATCGCCGGATGTAGGTGACATGCGAAGGTTCTGTTGATCCTGTCTGTACTCCAGCATGTGGTGTAGGACATAGAATCCATCACTAAGAGTATCACTCGGTTGCTGGATGCAGCAGAAGTTGGTCTTATGGTCGAAGGCGAGCCTGTCTTTCCTTGCCTTCTTGGTCTTGATCTCTCCACCCTGCACGCTGTAGAAAAAGATAGCACTGTCGAGAACAGACTTGATGTGGGTGTAATCCTTTTTGTTCATGTTCTTCGACGAGTCCATGTAAAGAGCGTGGGAGTATCGGGGGTAAAGGATGATGAGGACGACGCGCCCGTGGCTGCATAAAATAAGTACACCTCAAATTAATTAGCCTCCACCATGCAAATGAATGATTAAAATTGAAGGAAGGATATCCGCGCGGATGACTTACATGGGATGATAAGGCACGTGAATCGTCTCCTTGTCCTTATTGGTGACCATGAAATCGACGATGTAGTCCCTCGCGTATTCATGGTGCTTTGCGCAGACTGCCAAGAAGCCCTTGTGCATGAGGTATGGGTCAGCGACACAGATATAAGGTATCTGCTCAATCCCGATGATATAGTTCACGTACAAGGAATAAAGGCGGACAAACGTAAAATCCAGCTTCTTCAAGTTAAACATGTCGAAGATGTAATCGAATCGAAGGAAGAACTTCTCCGCGGGGAATGTGTCAACGTACAACCTTTGCCGCGACACATTAACCACGTAGAGTGGGTATCCTGGATTTTTTGAGGCGATTAGGATTTTCTCTCTCCGCAGCACATCGTCATGAAGTCTCCTTAGATTGCCGTATATGGCCTCTACTATTGCCTTAGTTAGGATTGGTTCACCGGGGATATGGTATTTCGCTGCACCGGTGACAGGTATACGGTCTTGAACCCGAGGCTGCGGAGGCGGCTGGATCATAGCAGCAACTTTATTGTTGCCTTTCCTCGCTCTCTTCCTATGCTTCTTTGGTGGAAGGTCGTCTATAATACGTTCAACCCCCGGAGGCGGCAATTCAGGCACCGACTCATGACGCTCAAACCTTGAGTACTCATATTGCTGAGCCATCAATCCTCCGTCATCATAGGCGCCAGTATTGAGATACTGTTGAGTGTCATCATCATCGTCATCCTCATCTATGGCGATGTCATCAGCGACTAATGGAACTTCTTCCTCACCCCGTCCGCTATCACCCAACACGACAGGCAAAGCTAATTGGGTAGGTGGGCTGTTGATGTTCATACCTTGCTGAGGCTGCGTGGTCGTGGGTGTGCTCCCGGCTGCCTCCAGACGAAGCAGAATCTTTGGACACAACAGGACCCACCCATTGTGATCGCCAAGACGCCGCGGGGTCTCGTCGTCATCCCTCCTAGTACCGGAGGAGCCGAATTCTCGTGGCCCGGTTTGACACTGGCCACGGAAACCTTGAAGACGTTAGCGGGGATCGCCCGACTGTGGAGCAATTATTCCTTCGGCTTAATTATCGTCGCCTTCCCCACGTCCACCTTCTGGTTGCTGATGGTGTACAATATGGTGCACAGGGTTACGTCGGCCTGCAGAGACATGTCTGCGACGTGAGACATCCGAAAGGCAACGGAAACGGGAGATTATACATTTATTGAAGAGGGCCGTTGTGACAGGTACCATGAGGGCATCTAGCTCAGCCAAAGACGAAGCACCGCCGAACACGTCCGAGACGGAGGACGGGCTGCTATGAGCAGGTGCGGGAGCCGGTGCAGGAGCTAGTGCGGGAGCCGGTGCAGGAGCAGCTGCTGGTGCAACGCTAGTCGAGCTGCTCCCGAAGAAGTCGGCAAGGGGAAAGTCCGCTGCATCTTTATTTGGATTTTGCCTGCTCCAACTAACGATGGCCGGAACCAAGACACCATATGAATCTGCAATCACCTGTTTTGCGGCAGCTACCGCTGGTGCGACTGTCTCAGCTGATTTCTTCTCAACTGCAATCTCAACCTTCTTGTCGATGTTTTCTTCAATTAACCTCCGTCTTTCCTTTCACTCCTCCATGGTCTCTCGGTAGTACTTCTTCCACGTGGCGCCATCTCCGACACCGTGCACACGTCCATATGACGGCCGAGTTAAAGGAAATATGCCCTAGAGGCAATAATAAAGTTGTTATTTGTATTTCCTTATATCATGATAAATGTTTATTATTCATGCTAGAATTGTATTAACCGGAAACTTAGTACATGTGTGAATACATAGACAAATAGAGTGTCCCTAGTATGCCTCTACTTGACTAGTTCGTTAATCAAAGATGGTTAAGTTTCTAGCCATGGACATGTGTTGTCATTTGATGAATAGGATCACATCATTAGCTTAGCATAAGGATCGTTTAGTTTTATTGCTATTGCTTTCTTCATGACTTATACATGTTCCTCTGACTATGATATTATGCAACTCCCGAATACCGGAGGAACACCTTGTGTGCTATCAAATGTCACAACGTAACTGGGTGATTATAAAGATGCTCTATACAGGTGTCTCCGAAGGTGTTTGTTGGGTTGGCATAGATCAAGAATAGGATTTGTCACTCTGTGTATCGGAGAGGTATCTCTGGGCCCTCTCGGTAATGCACATCACTATAAGCCTTGAAAGCAATGTAACTAATGAGCTAGTTATGGGATGATGCATTATGGAACGAGTAAAGAGACATGTCGGTAAAGAGATTGAACTGGGTATGATGATACCGACGATCGAATCTCGACAAGTAACATATTGATGACAAAGGGAACAACGTACGTTGTTATGCGGTTTGACCGATAAAGATCTTCGTAGAATATGTAGGAGCCAATATGAGCGTCCAGGTTCCTCTATTGGTTATTGACCGGAGTGTGTCTCGGTCATGTCTACATAGTTCTCGAACCTAGGGTTCATATGAACAGCTTGGGTTCATATATATGAACATTATCAAGCAGCAACATATGAATTGCCCTACCAGAGAGACAGGATGGCAGGGGAGAGGAGAGGGAGAGCCTTCCGTCGGCGGCGAGGGCAGGCTCGGGCTCGGTCGGCGATGGTCCTGGGCAGGATCGGCCGGTGGTGGTGAGGTCGAGGGCGGCAGCAGTGAGGTTGAAGGCGGTGACGGTGAGGTCGAGGGTGGCCTCGGGTGGCGGCGGTGAGGTTGAGGGCGGCCTCGGGTGGCGGCGGTGAGGTTGAGGGCGGCCTCGTGCGGCGGCGGTGAGGTCGAGGGCGTGCATGATAGACGGCGGCGACAGAGGAGTTGGGGGAGCTAGGGGAATAGGGGGGAGAGGGGGGAAAGGACTTAGCAAAATTTTGAGCCCAGTCAAACTAGCAGTAGCGCTGGTCTGAAAAAACGCGCTACTGTTAAGTTAGCTATAGCGCTTTGAGCCAAAACACGCTACTGCTATAGGAAGTAGCTATTTATTTTCCTTTTTCTTTTCCTTTTATCTCAGAAACTTAGCTATAGTGCGGGAACACAAAACACGCTACTGCTAATGTAGCTATAGAGCTTTTTGAGAACAACCGCTACTGCTATGCCTTTCTTCACTATTTTTCTTTTTCTTTCCTTTTTCTTTTTTTCATTTCTCCTTTTTCTATTACTTTCATTTTCTATTACTTTTCTACTTATTTCTCTTCTTATTTTCTTTTTCTTAGTAGTAGCGCTCTACAACAGAAATGCGCTGCTACAAGGCACTTAGCAATATGATGTTTCCCTCAGGCTCACTACTACTATTCCTAGTCTACCGGCAATAGTGTGGGAATTATTGTAGTAGCGCTTTTCTGGGCAGGCGCGCTACTGCTATAACTATAGGTGTAGTGTGCTTTTGTGATAAACGCTACTACTAAGTAGCAGCAGCGCTTAGTTTTGACCAGCGCTACTGCTATACCGATGTGTATAAGGTTTACCCTAGTAGTGTAACGAGGAAAGAGCTCTCAAACCTTGTTGGCCACTTGAACACCGGCGATCCAAGCGAACATCGCCTCCCTAAGCCACAACTCCCATTCCTTGTCCGCCGCAGAGACTCCCTCCACAAAATTTCGCCATATCTCATTAGCAAAAGTATATATATCACATGCATACGTCTATATGCATGGATACACCAAATTACATTGATATTCATTACATGCACGCATTCCACTTACACACACACACACACACACACACACACACACACACACATATATATATATATATATATATATATATATATATATATATATATATATATATATATAGTCAATAAACGAGCACAAGGTAGGCATGCCGCCAGCTTGTTTATGATGACACAAGAGTTTTGACAAATTAAATTAGAAGGAGGCTAGGGACCTTCATCCATTAACGAGCACAAGGTAGGCATGCCGCCAAATTGTTTATGTAGGCGAACATCCTGTTCCTCTGTCATCCCTGATGTAGAAGATCCCACTAGACATGAGGAGTTCCTTTTGATGATATGCACCAGCAAATTCCAGAAGCGCCCAAACTCTCTATTCCAGACGCATGGAAAATTACATGCATACACATTGGAGAATGAATATGAAATCTATATAAAGTTAAGAATGGAAATAAAGTCCCTCCGTTACTACACACAATAGCATTGCTTTAAGTAGATCCTCACCTCTAGCAAACCCCTAACATACTACTATACCAAATTCCTAGCACATAATTATTAACTAGATTCTCACCATTGTTAGCTAATGGCACTAGATTCTCACATGACATATGACTACATCCCCATCACTATCAAATCCTAACATACATCAAAATTCTCACATATAGCACGTAACTAGTGTTGGGGAACGTAGTAATTTCAAAATTTTCCTACGCACACGCAAGATCATGGTGATGCATAGCAACGAGAGGGGAGAGTGTTGTCCACGTACCCTTGTAGACCGAAAGCGGAAGCGTTAGAACAAATCGGTTGATGTACTCGTACGTCTTCACGGCCCGACCGATCAAGCACCGAAACTACGGCACCTCCGAGTTCTTGCACACGTTCAACTCAATACGATCCCCGGACTCCGATCCAGCAAAGTATCGGGGATGAGTTCCGTCAGCACGACGGCGTGGTGACGATCTTGATGTTCTACCGTCGCAGGGCTTCGCCTAAGCACCGCTACAATATTATCGAGGAGAACTATGGTGGAGGGGGGCACCGCACACGGCTAAGAAATCTCAAGGATTAATTGTTGTGTATTTGGGGTGCCCCCCTGCCCCCGTATATAAAGGAGCAAGGGGGAGGCCGGCCGGCCCTCTATGGCGCGCCCCCAAGAGGGGAATCCTACCAGGACTCCAGCCCCTAGTAGGTTTCCACCTAAAGGGAGAGAGGGGGAAGGAAGGAGAGGGAGAGGGAGAAGGAAAGGGGGGCGCCGCCCCTCCTCCTAGTCCAATTCAGACCAGAGGGGGAGGGGGCGCGCGGCCTGCCCTGACCGCCCCTCTCTCTCTCTCCACTAAGGCCCATCGAGGCCCATTAGTTCCCCCGGGGTTTCCGATAACCCTCCGGCATTCTGGTTTTATCCGAAACTTCTCCGGAACACTTCCGGTGTCTGAATATAGTCGTCCAATATATCAATCTTCATGTCTCGACCATTTCGAGACTCCTCGTCATGTCCGTAATCACATCCGGGACTCCGAACAAACTTCGGTACATCAAAACTCATAAACTCATAATATAACTGTCATCGAAACCTTAAGCATGCGGACCCTACGGGTTCGAGAACTATGTAGACATGCCCTCGAACTGTTTCCAGTCAATAACCAATAGCGGAACCTGGATGCTCATATTGTTTCCTACATATTCTACAAAGATCTTTATCGGTCAAACCGCATAACAACATACGTTGTTCCCTTTGTCATCGGTATGTTACTTGCCCGAGATTCGATCGTCGGTATCTCAATACCTAGTTCAATCTCGTTACCGGCAAGTCTCTTTACTCGTTACGTAATGCATCATTCCGTAACTAACTCATTAACTACATTGCTTGCAAGGCTTATATTGATGTGCATTACCGAGAGGGCCCAGAGATACCTCTCCGACAATCGGAGTGACAAAACCTAATCTCGAAATACGCCAACTCAACATGTACCTTTGGAGACACATGTAGAGCTCCTTTATAAATGGGAGTTGCATAATCTCATAGTTATAGGAACTTGTATAAGTCATGAAGAAAGCAATAGCAACATACTAAACGGTCAAGTGCTAAGCTAACGGAATGGGTCAAGTCAATCACATCATTCTCCTAATGATGTGATCCCATTAATCAAATGACAACACATGTCTATGGTTAGGAAACATAACCATCTTTGATTAATGAGCTAGTCAAGTAGAGGCATACTAGTGACATTAATTTTGTCTATGTATTCACACATGTATCATGTTTCCGGTTAATACAATTCTAGCATGAATAATAAACATTTATCATGATATGAGGAAATAAATAATAACTTTATTATTGCCTCTAGGGCATATTTTCTTCAGTCTCCCACTTGCACTAGAGTCAATTATCTAGATTACACAGTAATGATTCTAACACCCATGGATTCTTGGTGTTGATCATGTTTTTCTCGTGGAAGAGGCTTAGTCAACGGGTCTACAACATTCAGATCTGTATGTATCTTGCAAATCTCTATGTCTCCCACCTGGACTTGGTCCCGGATGGAATTGAAGCGTCTTTTGATGTGCTTGGTTCTCTTGTGAAATCTGGATTCCTTTGCCAAGGCAATTGCACCAAGATTGTCACAGAAGATCTTCATTGGTTCCGATGCACTAGGTATGACACCTAGATCGGAAATGAACTCCTTCATCCGACTCCTTCATTTGCTTTGCTTCGAAGCAGCTATGTACTCCGCTTCACATGTAGATCCCGCCACGACGCTTTGTTTAGAACTGCACCAACTGACAACTCCACCGTTCAATATAAACACGTATCCGGTTTGCGATTTAGAATCGTCCGGATCAGTGTCAAAGCTTGCATCGACGTAACCATTTACGACTAGCTCTTTGTCACCTCCATAAACGAGAAACATATCCTTAGTCCTTTTCAGGTAATTCAGGATATTCTTGACCGTTGTCCAGTGATCTACTCCTGGATTACTTTGGTACCTCCCTGCTAAACTTATTGCTAAGCATACATCAGGTCTGGTACACATCATTGCATACATGATAGAGCCTATGGCTGAAGCATAGGGAACATCTTTCATTTTCTCTCTATCTTCTGCTGTGGTCGGGCATTGAGTCTGACTCAACTTCACACCTTGTAATACAGGCAAGAACCCTTTCTTTGCCTGATCCATTTTGAACCTTTTCAAAACTTTATCAAGGTATGTGCTTTGTGAAAGTCCAATTAAGCGTCTTGATCTATCTCTATAGATCTTGATGCCTAATATGTAAGCAGCTTCACCGAGGTCTTTCATTGAAAAACTTTTATTCAAGTATCCCTTTATGCTATCCAGAAATTCTATATCATTTCCAATTAATAATATGTCATCTACATATAATATCAGAAATGCTACAGAGCTCCCACTCACTTTCTTGTAAATACAGGCTTCTCCAAAAGTCTGGATAAAACCATATGCTTTGATCAAACTATCAACACGTTTATTCCAACTCCGAGAGGCTTGCACCAGTCCATAAATGGATCGCTGGAGCTTGCACACTTTGTTAGCACCTTTTGGATCGACAAAACCTTCCGGTTGCATCATATACAACTCTTCTTCCAGAAATCCATTCAGGAATGCAGTTTTGACATCCATTTGCCATATTTCATAATCATAAAATGCGGCAATTGCTAACATGATTCAGACAGACTTAAGCATCGCTACGGGTGAGAAAGTCTCATCGTAGTCAACCCCTTGAACTTGTCGAAAACCTTTCGCAACCAGTCGATCTTTGTAGACAGTTACATTACCATCAACGTCAGTCTTCTTCTTGAAGATCCATTTATTCTCGATGGCTTGCCGATCATCGGGCAAGTCAACCAAAGTCCATACTTTGTTCTCATACATGGATCCCATCTCAGTTTCATGGCCTCAAGCCATTTTGCGGAATCTGGGCTCATCATCGCTTCCTCATAGTTCGTAGGTTCGCCATGGTCAAGTAACATGACTTCCAGAATAGGATTACCGTACCACTCTGGTGCGGATCTTACTCTGGTAGACCTACGAGGTTCGGTAGTAACTTGATCTGAAGTTTCATGATCAATATCATTAGCTTCCTCACTGATTGGTGTAGTTGTCACAAGAAACGGTTCTTGTGATGAACTACTTTCCAATAAGGGAGCAGGTACAGTTACCTCATCAAGTTCTACTTTCCTCCCACTCACTTCTTTCGAGAGAAACTCCTTCTCTTGAAAGGATCCAAACTTAGCAACAAAAATCTTGCCCTCAGATCTGTGATAGAAGGTGTACCCAATAGTCTCTTTTGGGTATCCTATGAAGAAACATTTCTCTGATTTGGGTTTGAGCTTATCTGGTTGAAGTTTCTTCACATAAGCATCGCAGCCCCAAACTTTAAGAAACGACAACTTTGGTTTCTTCCCAAAGCACAGTTCATAAGGCGTCGTCTCAATGGATTTTGATGGTGCCCTATTTAATGTGAATGCGGCCGTCTCTAAAGCATAAACCCAAAACGATAGCGGTAAATCAGTAAGAGACATCATAGATCGCACCATATCTAGTAAAGTACGATTACGACGTTCGGACACACCATTACGTTGTGGTGTTCCGGTGGCGCGAGTTCTTGAAACTATTCAGCATTGTTTCAAATGTAGACCAAACTCAGAACTCAAATATTCTCCTCCACGATCAGATCGTAGAAACTTTATTTTCTTGTTACGATGATTTTCAACTTCACTCTGAAATTCTTTGAACTTTTCAAAAGTTTCAGACTTATGTTTCATCAAGTAGATATACCCATATCTGCTTAAATCATCTGTGAAGGTGAGAAAATAATGATATCCGCCACGAGCTTCGACATTCATCGGACCACATACATCTGTATGTATGATTTCTAACAAATCTGTTGCTCTCTCCATAGTTCCGGAGAACGGTGTTTTAGTCATCTTGCCCATGAGGCACGGTTTGCAAGTACCAAGTGATTCATAATCAAGTGATTCCAGAAGTCCATCAAGATGGAGTTTCTTCATGCGCTTTACACCAATATGACCCAAACGGCGATTACCACAAATAAGTTGCACTATCATTATCAACTCTACATCTTTTGGCTTCAACATTATGAATATGTGTATCACTACTATCGAGATTTAATAAAAATAGACCACTCTTCAAGGGTGCATGACCATAAAAGATATTACTCATATAAATAGAACAACCATTATTCTCGATTTAAATGAATAACCGTCTTGCATCAAACAAGATCCAGATATAATGTTCATGTTGCTGGCACCAAATAACAATTATTCAGGTCTAAAACTAATCCCGATGGTAGATGTAGAGGTAGCGTGCCGACCGCGATCACATCGACTTTGGAACCATTTCCCACGCGCATCGTCACCTCGTCCTTAGCCAATCTTCGCTTAATCCGTAGTCCCTGTTTCGAGTTGCAAATATTAGCAACAGAACCAGTATCAAATACCCAGTGCTATTGCGAGCATTAGTAAGGTACACATCAATAACATGTATATCACATATACCTTTGTTCACTTTGCCATCCTTCTTATCCGCCAAATACTTGGGGAAGTTCCGCTTCCAGTGTCGGTCACTGTTTTGCGGTAGAAGCACTCAGTCTCGTGCTTAGGTCCAGATTTGGGTTTCTTCTCTTGAGCAGCAACTTGCTTGCTGTTCTTCTTGCGATTCCTTCTTCTTCCCTTTACCCTTTTCTTGAAACTGGTGGTCTTATTGACCATCAACACTTGATGCTCCTTCTTGATTTCTACCTCTGCAGCCTTTAGCATTGCGAAGAGCTCGGGAATAGTCTTGTCCATCCCTTGCATATTATAGTTCATCACGAAGCTCTTGTAGCTTGGTGGCAGTGATTGAAGAATTCTGTCAATGACACTATCATCAGGAAGATTAACTCCCAGTTGAGTCAAGTGATTGTTATACCCAGACAATTTGAGTATATGTTCAATGACAGAACTATTCTCCTCCATCTTACAGCTATAGAACTTATTGGAGACTTCATATCTCTCAATCCGGGCATTTGCTTGAAATATTAACTTCAACTCCTGGAACATCTCACATGCTCCATGACGTTCAAAACGTCGTTGAAGACCCGGTTCTAAGCCATAAAGCATGGCACACTGAACTATCGAGTAGTCATCAGCTTTGCTCTGCGGGACGTTCTTAACGTCGTCAGTTGCATCTGCAGCAGGCCTGGCACCCAGCGGTGCTTCCAGGACATAATTCTTCTGTGCAGCAATGAGGATAATCCTCAAGTTATGACCCAGTCCGTGTAATTGCTACCATCATCTTTCAAGTTAGCTTTCTCAAGGAACGCATTAAAATTCAACGGAACAACAGCACGAGCCATCTATCTACAACAAACATAGACAAGCAAAATACTATTAGGTACTAAGTTCATGATAAATTTAAGTTAAATTAATCATATTACTTAAGAACTCCCACTTAGACAAACATCTCTCTAGTCATCTAAGTGATCACGTGATCCAAATCAACTAAACCATGTCCGATGATCACATGAGATGGAGTAGTTTCAATGGTGAACATCACTATGTTGATCATATCTACTATATGATTCGCGTTCGACCTTTCGGTCTCCGTGTTCCGAGGCCATATCTGTATATGCTAGGCTCGTCAAGTTTAACTGAGTATTCAGCGTGTGCAACTGTTTTGCACCCGTTGTATTTGAACGTGGGGCCTATGACACCCGATCATCACGTGGTGTCTCGACGAAGAACTTTCGCAACGGTGCATACTCGTGGAGAACACTTCTTGATAATTAGTGAGAGATCATCTTAAAATGCTACCGTCAATCAAAGCAAGATAAGATACATAAAGGATAAACATCACATGCAATCAATATAAGTGATATGATATGGCCATCATCATCTTGTGCTTGTGATCTCCATCTCCGGCACCGTCGTGATCACCATCGTCACCGCGCGACACCTTGATCTCCATCGTAGCATCGTTGTCGTCTCGCCAATCTTATGCTTCTCGACTATCGCTACCGCTTAGTGATAAAGTAAAGCATTACATGGCGATTGCATTGCATACAATAAAGCGACAACCATATGGCTCTCGCCGATGGCCGATAACTTCGGTTACAAAACATGACCATCTCATACAATAAAATATAGCATCACGTCTTGACCATATCACATCACAACATGCCCTGCAAAACCAAGTTAGACGTCCTCTACTTTGTTGTTGCAAGTTTTACGTGGCTGCTACGGGCTTAGCAAGAACCGTTCTTACCTACACATCAAAACCACAACGATAGTTTGTCAAGTTGGTGTTGTTTTAACCTTTGCAAGGATCGGGCGTAGCCACACTCGGTTCAACTAAAGTTGGAGAAACTGACACCCGCTAGCCACCTCTGTGCAAAGCACGTCGGGAGAACCGGTCTCGCATAAGCGTACGCGTAATGTCGGTCCGGGCCGCTTCATCCAACAATACCGCCGAACCAAAGTATGACATGCTGGTAAGCAGTATGACTTGTATCGCCCACAACTCACTTGTGTTCTACTCATGCATATAACATCTACGCATAAAACCAGGCTCTGATAACACTGTTGGGGAATGTAGTAATTTCAAAATTTTCCTACGCACACGCAAGATCATGGTGATGCATAGCAACGAGAGGGGAGAGTGTTATCCACGTACCCTTGTAGACCGAAAGCGGAAGCGTTAGAACAACGTGGTTGATGTAGTCGTACGTCTTCATGGCACGACCGATCAAGCACCGAAACTACGGCACCTCCGAGTTCTTGCACACGTTCAGCTCGATGACGATCCCCGGACTCCGATCTAGCAAAGTGTCGGGGATGAGTTCCGTCAGCAGGACGGCGTGGTGACGATCTTGATGTTCTACCGTCGCAGGGCTTCGCCTAAGCACCACTACAATATTATCGATGAGAACTATGGTGGAGGGGGCACCGACACTGCTAAGAGATCTCAAGGATCAATTGTTGTGTCTTTGGGGTGCCCCTGCCCCCAGATATAAAGGAGCAAGGGGGAGGCCGGCCGGCCCTCTATGGCGCGCCCCCAAGAGGGGAATCCTACTAGGACTCCAAGTCCTAGTAGGTTTCCACCTAAAGGGAGAGAGGGGGAAGGAAGGAGAGGGAGAGGGAGAGGGAAAGGGGGGCGCCGCCCCCCTCTCCTAGTCCAATTCGGACCAGAGGGGGAGGGGGCGCGCGGCTTGCCCTGGCTGCCCCTCTCTCTCTCCACTAAGGCCCATTGAGGCCCATTAGTTCCCCCGGGGTTTCCGATAACCCTCTGGCACTCCGGTTTTATCTGGAACACTTCCGGTGTCCGAATATAGTCGTCCAATATATCAATCTTCATGTCTCGACCATTTCGAGACTCCTCGTCATGTCCGTAATCACATCCGGGACTCCGAACAAACTTCGGTACATCAAAACTCATAAACTCATAATATAACTATCATCGAAACCTTAAGCGTGCGGACCCTACGGGTTCGAGAACTATGTAGACATGACCTAGAACTGTTTCCGGTCAATAACCAATAGCGGAACCTGGATGCTCATATTGGTTCCTACATATTTTACGAAGATCTTTATCGGTCAAACCGCATAACAACATACGTTGTTTCCTTTGTCATCGATATGTTACTTGCCCGAGATTCGATCGTCGGTATCTCAATACCTAGTTCAATATCGTTACCGGCAAGTCTCTTTACTCGTTACGTTATGCATCATTCCGTAACTAACTCATTAGCTACGTTGCTTGCAAGGCTTATATTGATGTGCATTACCGAGAGGGCCCAGAGATACCTCTCCGACAATCGGAGTGACAAAACCTAATCTCGAAATACGCCAACTCAACATGTACCTTTGGAGACACATGTAGAGCTCCTTTATAATCACCCGATTCGTTGTGACGTTTGGTAGCACACAAAGTGTTCCTCCGATAAACGGGAGTTGCATAATCTCATAGTTATAGGAACTTGTATAAGTCATGAAGAAAGCAATAGCAACATACTAAACGGTCAAGTGCTAAGCTAACGGAATGGGTCAAGTCAATCACATCATTCTCCTAATGATGTGATCCCGTTAATCAAATGACAACACATGTCTATGGTTAGGAAACATAACCATCTTTGATTAATGAACTAGTCAAGTAGAGGCATACTAGTGACATTAATTTTGTCTATGTATTCACACATGTATCATGTTTCCGGTTAATACAATTCTAGCATGAATAATAAACATTTATCATGATATGAGGAAATAAATAATAACTTTATTATTGCCTCTAGGGCATATTTCCTTCAACTAGATCATCACCACCTTGAATACGAAGGAAAAGGAGCTCACCATCGTGGCCATTGCAAAGGCCAAATATATTGGCGACAATGTTGGGACTAGGACCGCGCCCATGGGCTTAATTTGTCGACCCAATAGTAGATGATAACCACCACCATGGCCGCCACGGGTGGGGGGAGTGGTTAGGGGTGGCTCAGTTCAGCTTCGACATGCCACCAAGTTGAGGATGGAGCAGAGGCATTGAGACGGCCCGGTGCCTACCCATCATATGGAGAGGTGGAACTAGAGGGAGACTAGGGAGGGTCGTGGGAGGGAGAGGACCAGTGGCAGCTAACTAGGGACGGTTACGACAAATAGAAATCATGATTGATAAGGACGTTGATATGGGTTTGAGTGGGAGACGGAGGCGGTAGTTGGGAATTTTTTTGGGTATAAAGGGTGGCGTTTAAGTTATCACTAATCCACTGCTATAACTGGCAATCGTTTTTATACCATATGACAGAGACAAGAAAAAAGTAGTGATCCATCAATGATAAAAATCGATCTATTTTGGCATCATATTTTGGCACGAAAAAGTTATAAATGCACTATCAGTGATATCTACTGATGTCTACTACACAACTTACTCATGTAGACGCGTGTTGGGCCTCCAAGCACAGAGTTTTGTAGGAAAACAACAAATTTTTCTCAAGTGGATGACCTAAGGTTTATCAATCCGTGGGAGGTGTAGGATGTGGTCTCTCTTAAACAACCCTGCAATCAAATATAAGAAATCTCTTGTGTCCCCAACACACCAAATACAAGATAAATTGTATAGGTGCACTATTTCGGCGAAGAGATGGTGATACAAGTGTAGTATGGATAATAGATATATGTTTTTGTAATCTGAGAATATAAAAACAGCAAGGTAGCAAGTGATAAAATGGAGCACAAACAGTATTGCAAGGCTTAGGGTTCATACTTTCACTAGTGAAATCTCCCAACGGTGCTAAGATAACTGAATCATATAAAAATCCCTCAACATGCCAAAAACAATCACTCCATAGTTCTTATAAAACGGAGAACAAATGTCTACTACACAACTTATTCTTGTAGACTCGTGTTGGGCCTCCAAGCGCAGAGTTTTGTAGGAAAGTAGCAATTTTCCCTCAAGTGGAGGACCTAAGGTTTATCAATCCGTGGGAGGCGTAGGATGAAGATGGTCTCTCTCAAACAACCCTGCAATCAAATACAAGAAATCTCTTGTGTCCCAAACACACCAAATACAATGGAAAATTGTATAGGTGCACTAGTTCGACGAAGAGATGGTGATACAAGTGTAGTATGGATAGTAGATATACGTTTTTGTAATCAGAAAAATATAAAAACAGCAAGACAACAAGTGATCAAACGGAGCACAAACAGTATTGCAATGCTTGAAAAAAAGGCTTGGGGTTCATACTTTCACTAGTGCAATCTCTCAACAGTGCTAACATGATTGAATCATATAACAATCCCTCAACGCGCGACAATGAATCACTCCAAAGTTCTTATCAAGCGGAGAACATTAGATGAAATTGTTTGTAGGGTACGAAACCACCTCAAAGTTATCCTTTCCGATCAATCTATTGAGCTATTCCTATAAGTGTCACAAACAGCCCTAGAGTTCATACTAAAATAACACCATATGATACGCATCAACCAACTCTAATGCCACCTAGATACGCCAATGTCACCCAAGTATCCGTGAGTCAATTATACGATACACATCAAACAACTTCAAATTCATAATATTCAATCCAACACAAATAATTTCAGAGATTGCCCCAAGATTTCTAACAGAGAAAGAAGGTGAAAACGTGCATCTACCCCTATGCATAGATTACCCAAATGTCACCTCATGAATCCGCGAGTTGAGTGCCTAAACATACATAAAGTGAATCAATATAATACCCCATTGTCACCAGGGGTATTCATATACAAGACATACATCAAGTGTTCTCAAATCCAACAAGTATTCAATCCGATAATAGTGAAACCTCAAAGGTAAAAACTCAATTCATCACAACAAGATAGAGAGGGAAGAAAACACCATATGGTCCAACTATATTAACAAAGCTCGCGGTACATCAAGATCGTTCCAAATCAAGAACACGATAGAGAGATATCAAACACATAGCTACTGATACATACCCTCAGCCACGAGGGTGAACTACTCCCTCCTCGTCATGGAGACCACCGGGATGATGAAGATGGCCTCCGGTGATGATTTCCCCCTCCGACAGGGTGCCGGAACAGGGCTCCAGATGGGGTCTCTATGGTATAGAGGCTTGGGCCGTGGAGTCGAAGTTCTAGGTTTATTTCCCGGGGTTTCTCTCTATATAGGAATTTTTTGCATTGGTCTCACGTCAGGAGGTGCCACCAGGGGCCCACGAGGCACCAGGGTGTGACCACCCCCCTGGGCGCACCCTGGCGGCTTGTGGGGCCCCTGTGGGTCTTCTGGTACTCCCCTGAAGCTTCATGGGTCCCTTTCCGTCTAGAAAAAAATTGTTAAAAAGTTTCGCTGCATTTGGACTTTGTTTGATATGGATTTTTCGGAAAGCCAAAAACAAGTAGAAAACTACAACTCACACTGGGCACTAGGTCAATAGGTTAGTCCATGAAAGTCATATAAAAGCCAGGAAAAAGTGCACCAAAATCATACAAAACTATAATAAACATGGCATGAATACTTCATAAATTATAGATACATTGGAGACGTATCAGCATCCCCAAGCTTAATTACTCCTCGTCCTTGAGTAGGTGAATGATAAAATAAATAATTTATGAAGTGTGAATGCTAGCATAGTACATAAGTTTGATCAATGACAATTTCAATCACTTTTCCTACCATCATAAGAACAACTCTTTCTCATAAAACTCATCATGATAAAGTAGCAATTAAAAACAGAATTTTTGATGTGGAATGATATCTATCATATTCATCATGTATTCTTTCTTTTGTGGCATGAATATTGAGATTCGAATGATTCAAGGCAATAGTCTATAGTTTGGCATAAAGATATAAATACTCAAGCATACCAACAAATAATCATGCCTTTCAAAATATCAACGCTAAAGAAAGTTATCCCTAGCTCGTCATGCTCAATCATTGATCCATTCATGAAACTCACTCAATATTAGCTACACCCAATGCATAAGTATGATAATATATAGTGCTCTCCGATTGGTGCTTATAAGAGAAGGTGCAGACTCAAATTAAAAATAAAAATTGCATAAAAGTAAATAGATAGGTCCTTAGCTGAGGGAAGCAGCGATTGGCAGAAGTGTCAGAGATCAAGGTTTGAAACAGAGAGATAAAAAATTATTTTGAGCGGCATGCTTTTCCTGTCAACGAAACGACTAAGTGTTCCCAATATATTCCATGCTAAACACATTATAGGTGGTTTCCAAGCAAAAAATACAGTCCATTTCCTTTCCACCATTCTTTCACAATCCATTGCTAGGCGTATCCACGGGTGCCCTCCATACCAACAACTTTCCAAGGATTTTTTTCATTTTAAATCATTTCGGGACTAGGCATCACTATTACCTGCCACTCTCTCGTGCAATGACAACTGAATAAACATACATCATGAGAATAACCCACCTAACATGGAAGATATTGGCCACCTCCTGTCGCCTCATAAGCGGAACGAGCACACAAAATGAAAAATTATTTTGAATAATTAGAGTCGGCACATGCAAATTTACTTAGGGTGGCATATAAATACCACATATAGGTAGGTATAGTGGACTCATATGACACAATTTTAGGTTTAAGGAATTGGATGGACAAGCAACATTCCCGCTCAGTACAAATGGAGGCTAGCAAATAGATTGAGAAGCAACCAACCAGAAAACAAAAACGGTCATAAACATGCATTGAACATAACTAACACTAAATAATGCACCAGAAGTAGGATATAAGTTCGTTGCATAACTATTGACTTTACGTGCATGCATAGGGAATCACAAACCTTAACACTAATATTCTTACTAAACCACAATTACTCGCTAGCGGGACTCACATATTATCATCTTCATATCGCAAAACTATTGCAAGGAATCAAACTCATCATATTCAATGATCTATATGAAAGTTTCTATTATATCCTTCCTGAATATCCATCACATTGGAACCAAATTCATATCTTGTGCATATTACCATCACTATTATCGACTCCCAAAATAATGTAAATGAAGCATGAGAGTGTTCAACAAACTACTACAAAAATATATAAGTGAAGATCAAATGAATAGTTAAGTAAATAGGTAGCTATGTGAGGACTCTCTGTCATTTAAAAATTTCAGATCTTAAGTATTTTATTCAAATAGAAAAGAAAACAAAATAAAATGACATTCTAAGAATAACACATATCATGCAAAGAAGCAAAAACTTAGGCTCAACCGAGACTAACCGATAATTATTGATGAAAAAAGGTAGCTTAGATGCTTGAGACTTCTTGAAATATTAATTTGGGACGCCTTGGGAATCCCCAAGCTTGTCCTCCTTAATTATTCTCATATCATGGTTCCTTAAATCTTAAGAACTTCATCCACACAAAACTCAACAAGAATTCATGAGATAAGTTAGTATAAATCAATGCAAAACCTTATCACTCTCTACTATAACAAATTTCTAAAATTATAATTAAACATTGCATACTAAATGCCTCTACATATTTAATACTCCTATCCTCAAATAGAATCATTAAACACGCAAACATATGCAAACAATGCAATCATAACAGCAATCTGTCTAAACATAACAGTTTGTAAAGGATGAAGAAGGATCCATACTTATTTAACTCAAAAAATTCTGAAAATTTACCACACTGCAGAAAATTTATCATAGCTTACCATTTCAAAATTTCAAGCTTTTATCACATTCTAAATTTTCTATAGAATTCACGAAAGAATTGAAAATTTTCTGTTTTGAAACATCAACTCATATACTTGCAAATTAAGCATGGTGAGGGCTACCATTGACACTTTTATTGAAATAAAAAATACAAAAGTTTATTATAAATAACAACAAGCAATTACAAATAAAATAAATGACGCTCCAAGTCAAACAAATATCGTGTGACGAATAAAACTATAGTTTTGTGTGAGGTTACCGATAATGTTGAAGACAAAAGAGGGGATGCCTTCTGGGGCATCCCCAAGCTTATTTTCTTGGCTCTTCCTTGAATATTACCTTGGGGTTCCTTGGGCGTCCCCAAGCTTATGGTCTTGCCACTCTTCATTCTCCTCATATTGATATCTCACCCAAAACTTCAAAACTTCAATCACACAAAACTTAACGGAACTTCGTGAGATTGGTTAGTATAATAAAACAAATCATTCACTTGGATACTCTCATGACAAGATTCATAATTGTTCCCACGCAATTCCTACTGTACTTTATCATTTCCGTAGTTTATATTGACCAATATAAGTCATAGAAACTATAAAACAAGCAACTATGCAGTGAAAACAGAATCTGTCAAAAACAGAACAACCTGTAATGATCTGAACAATGACCATGCTTATGCAAATCTAAAACTTCTGAACAATTAGGACAACTTAGGGAAATTTGTATATCAATCATGTGTAAAAATTTAAGATCAATATCATGTATCAGTAAATTATAGGATTTTCTGCATTGGACGCATTTTTTTTGTTTTTGCACAGAATCTAGTCAACTATCACCCACACTATCCCAAAGGCTTTCCTTGGCACTTAATTGAAACAAAAGCTATAAAACATGATTACTATAGTAGCTTAATTATGTGAACACACAAGAATAGTAGGGGTAAATGTTGGGTTGTTTCCCAACAAGCGCTTTTCTTTAATGCCTTTTAAGCAAGAATTGAAACACAAAGAGAGCATCATGAATCACATGGTAAGCACATTTAATCCTAACCCACTTCCTATGCATAGGGATTTTCACTAGTAGAAAAGAGGGCTTTCGTCACAGCTCAATATTCACACTCGTCACGGTTGCATTACAAACCGGGACTAATGTGAGCATTAGTCCCGGTTCGAGCGGCTAAAGCCATTAGTCCTGGTTCAAATGAGACCTTTAGTCCCGGTTTGAGACATGAACCGGGACTAAAGGCTGCGATGCCCATTAGTCCCAGTTTGTATCTCAAACCGGGACTAAAGATCCGACCTTTAGTCACGGTTTGAGACACGAATCGGGACTAAAGGGTGCGATGCCCTTTAGTCCCGTTTCGTGTCCCTTCAAGAGGTCGTTATATTACTACATCTACTAGTTAGGAAAATTTTAAAAACTTAAATTTGGACATGTTTTGCAAAAAGTGTAGGGAAAATGTAAAACGGCTATAACTTTTGCATACGATGTCAGAAAAAACGTATAATATATGAAAATGTTCAGCACAAAAATCTGCATCCGATTTTGACCGCCTACGGCCTGTTTGCAAATTTTTAGACTCCTCAAATTCTAAAAGGAAAACAAGTTATGCTCAAATTTCAGTTTTTTTTATTTTCGTTAAATCTGGTCAAACTATGGTCAAACTACTTATTCAAGAAGTATTAGTGTTACTAAATAATTATTCAAGAATATTAGTGTTACTAAATAATTATTTTAGTTTTTTTTTGAATTTTGGTCAAATCTGGTCAAACTGTGGTCAAACTACTTATTCAAGAAATATTAGTGTTACTAAATAATTATTGTTTGTAAGAACAATAGTTTCAAACTCAAATAGTGAAACGTGTGACTTCATGCTCAAGCTAAACTCCTGAGGGTTAATAGGATTGACATCTTACTATTGTCAGGAAAACAACAAGTGCGGACTTGGAAACGAGGGAGAATAGAACCCGGAAGTTAAGCGTGCTCAGATTGGGGTAGTGAGAGGATGGGTGACCGTCCAGGAAGTTAGATGATTTGGAATGATGAGGGGTGATTAGAGGTTAAATTGAGCAGTGATGAGGGGTGATTAGAGATTAGAGGTTAAAATAATTCAGAAATTGCAGCGGCCACATGGAGGGCCTTTAGTCCCGGTTCGTATAATAACCGAGACTAAGGGGGGGGGGGCTTTAGTACCGACCCTTTAGTCCCGGAACCGGGACTAAAAGGCCCTCTAGAACCGGGACAAATGGGCCTTTTTCTACTAGTGTTTGTGAGCAAACAATTTTTGGGAACAAGAATCAACTAGCATAGGAAGGCAAAACAAGCATAACTTCAAAACTTTCAACACGTAGAGAGGAAACTTGATATTGTTGAGGTATGCAAAAGCATATGTTCCTCTCTCATAATAATTTTCAGTAGCATCATGAATGAATTCAATAGTATAACTATCACATAAAGCATTCTTTTCATGATCCACAAGTATAGAAAATTTATTACTCTCCACATAAGCAAATTCCTTCTCATTCATAATAGTGGGAGAAAACTCAAAAAAATAACTATCATATGATACTTGATTGCCACAATCCAATTCAAAATTAAAATTATGATGACAAGTTTCATGGTTATCACTATTCTTTATAGCATACATGTCACCACAATAATCATCATAGATAGCAACTTTTTTATCATAGTCAATTGAAACCTCTTTGAAATAGTGGATATTCATTACTAAATAAAGTCACGACCTCTCCAAATCCAGTTTCACAATTATTAAAATAAGATTCAACACCCTCCAAAATAGTGGGTTCAATACTACCTAGAGTTGAAACTCTTCCAAACCCACTTTCATTAATATTATCATCACAAATAGGAGGCATGCTTTCATCATAATAAATTTGCACATCAAAACTTAGGGGACTAAAAATATCATCTTCATCAAACATAGCATGCCCAAGCTTATGGCTTTGCATATCACTAGCATCATGGATATTCATAGAAAGCATACTAACAACATTGCAATCATGCTCATCATTCATGGATTTTATGCCAAACATTTTATTGAATTCTTCTACTAACAATTGAGCACAATTATCGGAATCCTTATTTTCAAGAAAGACATTATAAAGATGAATTATATGTGGCAACCTAAATTCCATTTTTTGTAGTTTTCTTTTGTAAACCAAACTAGTGATAAAACAAGAAACTAAAGATTCAATTGCGAGATCTAAAGATGTACCTTCAAGCACTCACCTTCCTGCCAACAGCGGCAGAAAAGATCTTGATGTCTACTACACACCTTATCCTTGTAGACTCGTGTTGGGCCTCAAGCACAGAGTTTTGGAGGACAGTAGCAATTTTCCCTCAAGTGGATGACCTAAGGTTTATCAATCCGTGGGAGGCATAGGATGAAGATGGTCTCTATCAAACAACCCTGCAATCAAATACAAGAAATCTCTTGTGTCTCAAACACACCAAATACACTGAAAAAATGTATAGGTACACTAGTTCGGCGAAGAGATGGTGATACAAGTGTAGTATGGATAGTTGTAGCGACCCGACCTCAGACGGTCAAGCCTCTGTGTTGCTGTGCCATCCCTGGATCAGTATGCTGGCACACACAGTACATCAATGTATATATCAAAGTGCAATCACATGTATAATTAACGTAAAACTGATATATACCTCATAAGTCTCAGCGGAAACAAGTAATCGGGTGTGGAGTCCCATCAACGCCATCGGCGGGTTGAGTGTAGACCGTAACCTGCACTGCATTACTCTTACTCGTCGGAAGTAAATATCTGCAACATGATACGTTGCAGCCGTGTAGGTCAGTACATTGAATGTACCGGCAAGGTCACAACATGAGAAAACAAATGATAAAACTATACTATATGCAATATGGCTTTGTGGCTCTGTGTCTGAGTTTTGTTTGCGTAAAAGCTGATTTATTTTCCCTATATCAAAGGAATAACTAGAGTCTGTACTATGGAGTTTTCTATCATGACATGGTTCCGCCAACCGATGTCTCATAGCCCAAAATCATCATATGTTGCCCACAATTAAGTTATCAATCCGGTGTTGAGAGTTCCGAGATAGAACCAAGTCCAGATGCTCAAATTGTCTCAGAATCGGGACACGGCTAATCGATTAGGTTTTAACCCTCTGCAGAGGTTTGTACACTTTACCCGCAAGATTCGATCCCTCTTTTATGTTCTCGCACTTGAGGTGTTTGAGAACAAGACGCATCAAACATGGTCTTCCGAAGAGTTCCTGACCACCGCCCGGTGCTCATCCAATCCTACCGTAGTTCTACATCTGCTAGCACCGTCCGGCCAGAGTCACAACTAAGGTCAACCAAGCCAGAGCCCATAGTGACTTGCGGTTGCAGGTAAGCTTCCGGCATGAAGTATTCTTCCGTCTCTTTGAGTCTAGGTGAAGCTTTCCGCAAGATGTCATGGCGCTTCTCCATGCATCCCGGCCAACCACTGGATTCTCCAGGGTGCCCGTCAACCATCCTTCACCCAGTAGTGTGTATTGAATTCTTGTCTCGAGTCTTGAAGTCTTGAGGCCTTGAAAATGCAGTCCTTGCAGATGCCATCATGGAGTTGTCGTCATTGACGTAGAGTCCTCCTTCTTCACACCACTCGAAGCACTCATACCAACCCGTCTACTATAGCGTAGCATTAAAATAAATAACGTCCGGGCTTGGTAACAGGGTGATGGGTTCCTACCTCATGCATACTACTCAACTACAAGGATTCAATATCACTCTTTGGAGGGATTGTTGCGAAGATGACACTAGATGCAATAAAACACATAGGTATGAAAAACATGGTCAAAGTGAACTTGCCTCGGTATTACTTGATGAAGATAATAACGCTCTCGTAATAAAGACTTGGTAGAACTATTCGTCACTCCTTTGAAAATCTATATTAAACAGACAATCATATAAGCAATCATCCTAGCAATCAATTCTATCAATCATAACAATACTCAATCAAAATAAAAGCAACAAAGAAAACCAAGTCGAAAATCAAAGGAAAAACTTAGAAAGAAAAATTCAAGGAAAAACTAGTGGTGACCAACTCACACAAATCTTAACATAACATCACTAAATTACTCTAACATTTTTTCTACAGCAAAGAAAATATAAATCTAATAAAATAACAGAAAATAAATTACTAATTTAATAACTAACAAAAAGAACTAATATAAAACTACTATAACCATCTAGTTAATACTAGAACAAATATAGCAACTAGCAAAACACTAAGACAACTATAACAACAAATCATTTATTAAAACATTAATAAACTATACTAAATAAATATAACAACTAATGTGTTCACAAATAACAGAAACAAAAATAATATAACTTGAAGTGGAAAAAGAATTACTTTTAAAACTAATAATACTATTTTTATCCACTATCACTATGAACTAAAC
This sequence comes from Aegilops bicornis, assembly GCA_021605145.1. Classification (NCBI taxonomy): domain Eukaryota; kingdom Viridiplantae; phylum Streptophyta; class Magnoliopsida; order Poales; family Poaceae; genus Aegilops; species Aegilops bicornis. The sequence continues at coordinate 122,116,026 of CM038669.1, forward strand.
AAGCAATTACAAAAACAGTAGCTAAACACAAATAAATAACTACAAAAATTTATCTACTGTAGCTAAACATAAACATATAACAACAAGTGAAAATCTACAAAAGGAATGAAGTAAAAATAATTAAAAACAATAATTACATAACTAAAACAACTATATAAGCAAAACAGTACTGTTTTTACTAAAAATCGAATTTAAAATACTCCAAAATTATCAAACTAAATCCTACAGCTAAAAAATATCACAAGTGACCAGGAGCAAAAAGAATTAATTAAAAACCTATTTTAAAACTCAAGTTATGGCCAAAATACTAATCTGAACAAAACTTATCAAATTCAAATTTAAATTACTCAAATTTGAAATCCAGAGACACTAACAGAAACTTCAGAAACTTTGTGACACATAACAATTGGAATCACTCAAAAATACTAAAAACTCTAAAAGATATGAATTTTCTAAGATTGCTACTTTCTGAAAAAAATGAATTACGGGATTTTGTGGATCTCACCGGAGTAGTCGTCGGAGTTGGGGAAGAAGATCGGATCCGATGTTGCGGTTGCTCCTAGAGGAAAGGAGATCACGAGACGGTGGAGAGGAGATTATATAAACCTCAGGAGAGGTCGAGGGCGCGGCGGTGGTGCTGCACTGCTGCTGCTGCGGAGAGGAGAGGAGAGGAGAGGAGAGGTGTTGGTTTGATGTGTTGGAGGGGGGGTGCTTGGGTATTTATATTGGGGAGGGGAGGGCTTTGCTTGGGGTAGGGGACAAGAAATAGACTAGGATTAGGAAATAAAGAGGGAAAAGATCTAGAAACAAATCGGAATAAACGGAATAACGAAACGGGATCAAATCCTACTAGGATTTGTAAAAGAATAGGAAACCTGGGCTCCTGGCCCCTAGGTGTGTGCGTGCGATGGCCTTGGCCTTGGCCTTGGCCGGTGGCTGGTCGGCGGCTTGGGCCTTTGGCCAAAGGCGCTTCATATTTTTTTTCAACAAAATTTCACAGAACTAAAACAAAAACAAAATAATTAAAACTTTTATATAGGCATATAATATATCAAAATTTGCAGAAAACTATTTCCTACAAGATGAACATTATTCTAATGTCAAATAAAATTCACACAAATTTTAATAATTCACACAGTGCTACTGGTCCAATAAAAATCATTTTTAAAATACCAAAATGACTTCAAATTAATTTCTCTCCAATTTTCTGATGTAGGGATTCATGTTACCCTACTTTCCATATATTTTGTTTTTGGAGAAAAATAATTTGAATAAAACTCAAATAACTCCAATTGGAAATAAATTCAAAAGAACTTTGAATTTAATTCTTTTAAAACTCCCAACTCATATTTCATATGTTTTGAAGAAGTCATTTTATCTTCGCCGTGAAAATCATTGAGTTGCATAAAGTTTCAGAATTGGAAAATATTTTCAACACCCCTTGTCATTTAAATAAATGGAAGAAGTCATGTCATCTTCTCTCCAGGGTTTTGTGATGAAAGGAATTTGAATTCGGAGATCATAAAAGAAAAATGAAAGTTTGGGAAAGTCCTTTAATTCCCTCTCATTTAACCTTCAAAAAGTTTCGAATTTCACTCAATTTCACTCAATCATTCAGACAACAATCAAACAAACAATCAAAACTATTTATTAATATAACATTCCAAAATTTAGAATTTTGGGATGTTACAATAGTAGATATAGTTTTTTCTAATCTGAAAAATATAAAAACAGCAAGGCAGCAAGTGATAAAACGGAGCACAAACGGTATTGCAATGCTTGAAAACAAGGCCTAGGGTTCATACTTTCACTAGTGCAATCTCTCAACAGTGCTAACATAATTGAGTCATATAATAATCCCTCAACGTGCGACAATGAATCACTCCAAAGTGCTTATCTAGCGGAGAACATAAGATGAAATTGTTTGTAGGGTACAAAACGACCTCAAAGTTATCCTTTCCGATCAATCTATTGAGCTATTCCTATAAGTGTCACAAACAACCCTAGAGTTTGTACTAAAATAACACCATATGATACGCATCAACCAACTCTAATGTCACCTAGATATGCCAATGTCACCCAAGTATCCGTGAGTCAATTATATGATACACATCAAACAACTTCAAATTCATAATATTAAATCCAACACAAAGAACTTCAAAGAGTGCCCCAAGATCTCTACTGGAGAACGAAGGACGAAAAAAATGCATCAACCCCTATGTATTGATTACCTCAATGTCACCTCAGGAATATGCGAGTTGAGTGCCAAAACATACATCAAGTGAATATATATAATAACCCATTGTCACCATGGGTATTCATATGCAAGACATACATTAAGTGTTCTCAAATCCAACAAGTATTCAATCCTATAATAGTGAAACCTCAAAGGTAAAACTCAATTCATCACAACATAGAGAGAGGGAAGAAACACCATATGATCCAACTATATTAACAAAGCTCGCGGTACATCAAGATCATGCCAAATCAAGAACACGAGAGAGCGAGATCAAGCACATAGCTACTGGTACATACCCTTAGCCCCGAGGGTGAACTACTCCCTCCTTGTCATGGAGACCTCCGGGATGATGAAGATGGCCTCCAGTGATGATTTCCCCCTCTGATAGGTTGACAGAACAGGTCTCAAGATGGGATCTCTTTGGAATAGAGGCTTGCGGCGGCAGAGTCGAAGTTCTAGAGTTATTTGTGGTTTTTTACATATATAGAAATTTTTGGCGTCGGTCTCACATCAGGAGGTGCCACAGGGGGCCCATGAGGCACCAGGGCGCGACCACCCCCTGGGCATGCCCTGGTGGCTTGTGGGGCCCCTATGGGTCTTCTGGTAGTCTCTCGAAGCTTCCTAGGTCCCTTTTCTTCCAGAAAAAACATCAAAAAAGTTTTGCTCCGTTTGGACTCTGTTTGTTATGGATTTTCTGGAAAACCAAAACCATGTAGGAAACAACAATTGGCACTGGGCACTAGGTCAATAGGTTAGTCCACGAAAGTCATATAAAAGCCATATAAAAGTGCACCAAAATCATACAAAACTATATTAAACATGGCAGGAGTACTTCATAAATTATAGATACCCTTAGCCCCAAGGGTGACCTACTCCATCCTCATCATGGAGACCACCAGGATGATGAAGATGGCCTCCGGTGATGATTTCCCCATCCAGTAGGGTGCCGGATGATACGTCTCCAATATATCTATAATTTTTGATTGTTCCATGCTGTTTTATTATCAATCTTGGATGTTTTATAATCATTTTATAGTCGTTTTATATCATTTTTTGGTACTAACCTATTGACATAGTGCCAAGTGCCAGTTGTTGTTTTTCCATGTTTTTTACATCGCAGGAAATCGATACCAAACGAAGTCCAAATGCCACGAAACTCCATGATGACTTTTTTTGGGCCATAAGAAAGGCAATGGGCCCTGGTTGTACCTGAGGGGTGCCCCGAGGGGGGCACAACCCACCAGGGTGCGCCAGGAGGCCCAGGCGCGCCCTGGTGGGTTGTGCCCACCTCGGGTGCCCCCTGGACCGCCTCTTTGCTCTATAAATACCCAAATATTCCAGAAACCCTTGGGGAGTCGACGCGATATTCATCCAGCCGCCGCAGAGTCTAGAACCACCAGATCCAATCTAGACACCATCTCGGATGGGGTTCACCACCTCCATTGGTGCCTCTCCGATGATGCGTGAGTAGTTCTTTGTGGACCTTCGGGTTCGTAGTTAGTAGCTAGATGGCTCTCTCTCTCTCTCTCTCTCTCTCTCTCTCGCTGATTCTCAATACAATGGTCTCTTGGAGATCCATATGATGTAACTCTTTTGCGGTGTATTTGTTGGGATCTGATGAACTTTGAGTTTATGATCAGTCATATCTTTTTATATCCATGAAAGTTATTTGAGTTTATTTGATCTCTTATATGCATGATCTATTATAGCCTCGTATTTCTTCTCTGATATTTTGGTTTTGTTTGGCGAACTTGATCTATTTATCTTGCAATGGGAAGAGGTGCCCGGTAGTGGGTTCGATCTTACGGTGCTTGATCCTAGTGACAGAAGGGGAACCGACACGTATGTATCGTTGCTACTAAGGATAAAAAGACGAGATCTATATCTACCGCCATATAGATAAACGGATCTTGTCTACATCATGTCATCATTCTTATTGCATTACTTCGTTTTCCCATTAACTTAATACACTAGATGCATGCTGGATAGCGGTCGATGTGTGGAGTAATAGTAGTAGATGAAGGCAGGAGTCAGTCTACTAATCTTGGACGTGATGCCTATGTAATGATCATTGCCTGGATATCTTCATAATTATTTGAAGTTCTATCAATTGCCCAACAACAATTTGTTTACCCACTGTTTGCTATTTTTCCCGAGAGAAGCCACTAGTGAAACCTACGGCCCCCGGGTCTTCTTCTTCATATATTTGTTTTGCAATCTATTTTATTTTCTTTTTTATTCAGATCTATTAAACTCAAAAATACAAAAATATCTTGCTGCACTTTATTTTATTTGCGTTCTATTATTTCAATCTATCACAATTTTCTCTCGTCACATGCCTTCTGGCGCCGTTACCCGAAAGGGATTGACAACCCCTTTAACACGTCAGGTTGTGAGTGGCTGTTATTTGTGTGCAGGGGCTGTTTACGTTTTATTGCTTGGTTCTCCTACTGGTTCGATACCTTGGTTTCATTACCGAGGGAAATACCTACCGTTGTTGTGCTACATCATCCTCTCCTCTTGGGGGAAACACCGACATAGTCTTAGCAAATATCATCAAGGGAATTTCGGCCGTTCTGCTGTCATGGAGGATCTTCAACATAACCAGGTTCCTAATCACAAATCTCATCTCCTTGCAATTTACATTATTTTCCATTTGCCTCTCCCCCACTTCACAAAAATTTGCCGTTTTATTCGCCTCTTTTTGTCCGTTCGCTGTTTTCTTGCCGGATCTGTTTTTGAGTGCAATCTTGTTGTGTAGTCATCATGACTCAAGAGAAAACCAAGTTATGTGCTTTTTTAAATACCAACAACAATGATTTTATTGGCACTCCGCTTGCTCCTCCTGCCACTAGTGCGGGGACTTGTGATATTAATATTTCTTTGTTGAATCTTGTTATGTGTTGGGGATATTACCACTGGGCGTAAACCGGCCAGGAGAGGCCGGGTTAACCCCATAGTGGTTCACTATACCTGAAGCCCATGAAGACAAGACGGTGACGCTTTATGAAGGCCCAGGGCCCAAAGACGGTTTAAGGCCCGTAGACATAAACCGGTATGGGTATGTAAACTTGTGTTGTAAGATAGAAAGAGCAGAGATCGAGCCGAACACGTTTATGAGCCGGCCTCGGGATTCTGTAAACCGACGGGCGTCAACCCGTGTATATAAGGGGACGACCCGGCGGCGGTTCAAGAGAACAGAAAAACAACTCGAGACTCAGGCAAAGCGTATTCACTCCCTGGTCTCCCTAGCAATTCCACAACAACTGGATTAGGCTTTTACCTTCACCGCAAGGGGCCGAACCAGTATAAACTCTCTGCATCCCTTGTCCGCTTTAACCCTTTAAGCTAACCCATAGCGATGGCTCCACAATTAAGTCCTTTCCTTAAGACATCTTCCGTGATAAAACCACGACACTTGGCGCCCACCGTGGGGCTCTCGCACAATGGTTTCGAGTTCTTAGACGGTAGCTTCGAAGGACTCAAGGGCTACGTTGTGGACCGGATGACCAAGAGTCGTCGCGGCAAGCTCTACATCGACGATGCAGGCTGGGGCCCCGAGGCCGGCTCAATCGAGTACGGGTACCGGGTCCCCTTCAGTGGCATACACGTTTTCATTGGCAAGATTGGCGAACCGGGCCCTGAGCCGGACATCTGCACCGACCTCGTCGAAATGGCTCAGCGTGCGAGATCTTCCCGGGTTAACCCTGTCATGAAGCATGCCTTCGTGGGAGTCATCCACAGAGGGGAATATGAGGATAGATCGGAATCTGGTGGTGAAACCGTCGTTTATTCCGGCGACGAGTCATCGACCGGAGAGACCGAGTCATTATATCAGTTGCAAGATGGCCGGATTGGGGGCTGTTCCGATGGCGACAGTATTCCAGACGCCTTTGATCTGCCAAACCGGGTTGCGATCTTCATGGCCGGTACACAACCAGCGCTCCACTCTTCGACCGCAGCGGCAATGATTTCTGGATCAGGAGCAGCAACAGTAGCCGGGGCACGAGGCCCTGTGCGACCGCCGGCTCAGATTCCATCTGATTTATTTGATGCTTTTGCAACGCTGATGGCGGAGGTTAACCCGACGGATCAAGATGCACGTAATGCGGAAATCAGGAAGGTGAAAGATCAGATCACCCAGGCCAAAGCCGACTTGGCAGCTGAGGATACCAGGATGGCTGCGGAACGGGCCGCAATGGATGCACAAGCTTACCGGCTTATGCTGGATCAGAGTGCGTCGCATGATGTCCTGAAGAGGAGGTACCGATCTCGCCTGCTGCCGGTTTATGAAGCTAGAAACCTCTTTAATACCCCAGGAGTAGGGATCAGTAATCCGCCGGTGGTAAACCGGGCGGAGGCACCTGAGCGGGGGCGCCGGTTCAGCCACGTTTGATCAATCCGCCTCACCAGAACAACATTGTGACACAACATGTCCCAACACCACCGGGTCATTACTCTAACCCGATGGACAACATTGTAGCTGCCGCTTCACGGCTAGCGGCCATCCTGATCGAAGGCGAGTCTCCGGTGGCAATTGAGACGCGATGGGGTAGGGAGCTTCTTCAGACAGCTTTGGTTCAGCAGGAGGCTTATTCATATAGTCGCGAGAGGATCCATTCTACTCCCCACCCAAGCCGGAGCTACAGCAGGCGTATTGATGAACTGTCTGTGTCAAGCAGTGCGCGAAACCATGATCCGCCCCATGGCCATAACCCGGCGGGTGGCACTGGTGATGCTCAGGACATGGTGGACCGGGCTCGGGCACGTAGAGGGGCCGAGTTAGCGGCGCGACATGAGGCCCGTCAACTTAGTCCGGTTCGTCCAACCATGTCAGTGGAACCAGGAGTTACTTCCAGCTCTTTGGGAGTACGGTGTCTCGTCAAATACGGTACGTGCAACGTCGCTTTGCCAAGGATTTCAAAGGCCCGCGCAAAGTGCCGAATTACACCGCCGATTTATCCCCCGAGACATGGGTCGAAAGCTATGAGATGGCCATGGAGATGCTGGATGTGGACGATGCGGCGTGTGCTAAATACTTCACCATGATGCTAGAGGGGACGGCCCGCACTTGGCTGAAGAGCTTACCGGCTAATTCTATTAGGTCATGGGCCGAGTTGAGAGCCCGGTTTATCCAGAATTTCTAGGATACATGCAAGCAGCCCATGTCAATTGTGGACTTAGCTGCCTGTGTCCAAGAGGAAGGAGAATCAACAACCCGTTGGGTGCGCCGGGTTTCGGAGATTTTGCATTCATCGGACCGCATCCACGCTGATACCGCAGTTTTAACATTGGAAGGCAATTGCCGGTTTGAGCCCCTGAAGTTGAAATTGGGACGGCTCAAACATCATTGTAATGACATGGGAACACTCATGGCAGCTCTGGTAAAGTATGCCGACTCTGATAGTACCAAGGACCCCGAGTCTGACGATGATAAGACAGTGAAGGGAAAGAGGAGCGGCAACACCAAGGGGCAGCAGCATAACCCGGCGGGTCATGGAAACGGCGGCAAGTGTAAAGCGGACAACAGCTTAGATTTAGTGGCTAATACCAGCACACACGATAAAGGCCAGCGGCGTAAGATTAAACCGCCCCAGCGCGTTGGAGGGCCAAGTCCTAACCCGGACCACCTGTCTTATCTGTTGAACCAGCCTTGCCCAAAGCACGGAACGAAGGAAACACCGTCCACGCACCTTTGGAAGGATTGTTATATCATGCAGGAGTTCAAAAATTCTGATCTCTTTCGGTATGATCATGAACCGGGTGGCGGTTCAGGCCCCGGATCTCATGGGTCCGGTTATGGTGGAGGCAATTCCGGTTCAGGCTTCCATGGTAGTCAGGGTGGACATAACAATCAAGGCAATCAGGGCAACCAAGGAGGTTATAATCATCAGGGCAATCAGCAGCAACAACAGCAGTCGGGTTATCAGAGCAACCCAAAGCAGTTGAATAGTGGGCAGTATCATGTCTTCACCACTAGCTTGTGCAAGCGCGATCAGAAGCTTCATAAAAGGGTAGTAAACTCCGTTGAACCGGCGGTGCACCGTTACTTGCGCTGGTCTGAGCAGCCAATCGTGTGGAGTAGAGTGGATCATCCGCCCCGGGTTGACAATCCGGGTCTTCTGGCATTGGTGGTGGCGCCTCAGGTGGGATGTTATAAGTTCACTAAGGTACTCATGGATGGGGGGAGTAGTATCAATATCCTTTATTACGAAACTTTCCGTTGCATGGGGTTAACAGATAAAAATCTTAAACCGTCCAATACGGTGTTCCATGGTGTGGTGCCTGGTTAATCGGTACATCCTGTTGGTAAAATAGCTCTAGAGGTGGCTTTCGGAGATGAGCATGACTCGAGATCAGAAACATTGACCTTTGAAGTTGTGAAAATCAAAAGCCCGTATCATGCCCTGTTTGGACGGCCAGCTTATGCTAAGTTTATGGCACGGCCTTGTTATGTCTATCTGCAGCTCAAGATGCCGGGTCACAAGGGAACTATAACAGTGCATGGGAGCCGCAAGATCGCTTTGGAGTGTGAAGAAGGTGATGCGGCTTATGCTGAGTCAGTTTGTGCAACAGAAGAGTTGAAGTTTTACAAAGACAATGTTGATCCGGCCTTCATTTAAGAAACCAACTATAGAGCATGATCCGGCCCTGAAGTTTAAATTGGCTGATGAGACAAAGCTTGTTGATTTCGTGCCTGGCGATTTGTCCAAGCAGTTTAGCATCAGCGCTAACTTGGATCCAAAATAGGAAAGCGCGCTCATCGAGTTCATCCGTGAGAATTGGGACATCTTTGCGTGGAAGCCTTCTGACATGCCAGGTGTACCAAGAGCACTCGCTGAGCACACTCTCAATGTTGATCCCAAGTATAAACCGGTCAAGCAATTTCTTCGCCGGTTCAATGAAGAAAGACGCAAGGCTATTGGAGAAGAAGTTGCTGTGCTCTTGGCGGCTGGGTTTATTGTTGAAGTTTTTCACCCGGAGTGGTTGGCTAATCCGGTGCTGGTGCTTAAGAAAAACGACACTTGGCGCATGTGTGTGGACTATACAGATCTCAACAAGGCTTGTCCAGCAGATCCTTTTGCCCTCCCGCGTACTGATCAGATCATTGATGCTACGGCGGGTTGCGGCGTTGAGCTTTACGGATGCATATTCTGGTTACCATCGAGATCAAAATGGCGATTAAGGACCAGGAGAAGACAGCCTTCATAACTCCCTTTGGAGCCTTCGCTATGTATCTATGCCCTTTGGGCTCAAGAGTGTCGAGCGACTTACCGGTGTGTGTGCGTAATTGTCTTCATGATCAGATCGGTCGAAATGTTCATGCATATGTAGACGATATTGTGGTGAAATCAAGGAAGGAGGAGACATTGATTGATGACTTGAAGGAGACCTTTGATAACCTCCGGGTTTATAAAATGATGCTTAATCCGGCCAAGTGTGTTTTTGGTGTACCGGCAGGCAAGCTCTTGGGCTTTTTGGTGTCTAACAGGGGCATTGAAGCTAATCCCGAAAAGATCAAAGCCATCACTTCTCTAGCTAAACCAAAGTGTATTAATGATGTTCAACGCCTGGCAGGCCGGATTGCCGCGTTGAGCCGGTTTATCAGTCGCCTCAACGAGAAGGCCATCCCTTTATATCAGATGCTGAAGAAAACGGATAACTTCGTCTGGAGTGACGCCGCTAATGAAGCATTTGAGGACTTAAAGCGGCAGCTAGCTAATCCGCCGGTTCTCGCTGCTCCGGTTGACAAAGAACCTTTGTTGCTATACGTGGCAGCTAACGCCAGGGCTGTTAGCGTGGCTATTGTGGTGGAGCGCAAGGAGGCCGGAAAAGAGTATCCGGTTCAATGGTCGGTTTACTATAATAGTGATGTACTTATTGAGTCCAAGAAAAGGTACACGCATTGGCAGAAGCTGGTGTATGGAGTTTTCATGGCAAGCCGGAAGCTTAAGCAATATTTCCAAGGTCATACCATCACTGTGGTCAGTTCTTCTCCTTTGGGGGATATAATCCAGAACATGGAAGCAACTGGCCGGACTGCTAAGTGGGCTATTGAGCTTGGGCCTCACGGATTAAAATATATGCCCAGGACGGCGATTGAGGGAGTCCTGGACTAGGGGGTGTCCGGATAGCCGGACTATCATCACGGCCGGACTCCAAGACTATGAAGATACAAGATTGAAAACTTTGTCCCATGTTTGGATGGGACTTTCCTTGGCGTGGAAGGCAAGCTTGGCGATACGGATATGTAGATCTCCTACCATTGTAACCGACTCTGTGTAACCCTAACCTATCCGGTGTCTATATAAACCGGAGGGTTTTAGTCCGTAGGACGAACAACAATCATACCATAGGCTAGCTTCTAGGGTTTAGCCTCATTGATCTCGTGGTAGATCTACTCTTGTACTACCCATATCATCAATATTAATCAAGCAGGAGTAGGGTATTACCTCCATCGAGAGGGCCCGAACCTGGGTAAAAACATCGTGTCCCTTGTCTCCTGTTACCATCCGCCTAGACGCACAGTTCGGGACCCCCTACCGAGATCCGCCGGTTTTGACACCGACATTGGTGCTTTCATTGAGAGTTCCTCCGTATGCGTCACCGATAGGCCCGATGGCTCCTTCGATCATCAACAACGACGCGGTCCAGGTGAGACTTTTCTCCCGGACAGATCTTCAGATTCGCGGCTTTTGCTGTGGGCCAATTAAGCAGCCATCCGGAGCAGATCAAAAGCTACGCCCCTGGCCATCAGGTCAGATTTGGAAGTTTGAACTATACGGCCGATATCCGCAGAGACTTGATCTTCGATGGATTCGAGCCGCAGCCAAGCGTGTCGCACTGTCTCGATGGGCATGATCTAGCTCTGCAGCCGAACAGTGTCCTAGAGGCCGCACCAACATCCGCTCTGGCCCTTGATCCGGAGCCGGATTCCCCTATCGAGGACGAGTGGTTGGACACCGCCTCGGGGGCTATGATCTCTACGGCAATTGAGCCGAACTCCATCCTTGTCCTTTACGAAGACCTCGACTCCAGGGCGCCGGACTCCTCTCCGGACTCCGAACCCTCCGCGCCCCTGCCAATCGAATCCGATTGGGCGCCGGTCATGGAGTTCACGGCCGCGGACATCTTTCAGCACTCGCCCTTTGGTGACATCCTGAATTCACTAAAGTCTCTCTCTTTATCCGGAGAGCCATGGCAGGACTACGGTCAGGAAGGTTGGGATGCGTACGACGAAATTCAACGCCCACCCACCACCCACTTCGTAGCCACTGTCGAAAGCTTACACGACGTGCTCGATTTCGACTCCGAAGACATCGACGGTATGGACGACGATGTAGGAGACAACAATGAACCATCACCTATAGGATGTTGGACAACCACCTCATCCCATGATGTATACATGGTGGATACACCTAAAGGAAATGGAGACGAGGAACAACGGGACGCTACGAAGGATAAATCCCTCGAAAAGCAGTCAAAACGGCAACGTAAACGCCGAACCAAGTCCCGCCTCAACAAAGACCCAGCCATAGAGCCGGGTGAACAGGTGGACGACGAACATGCTATCGAGCAACGTCCGAACAAGACAACTTGGATAAACAACCAGTCCTCGGCGAAGACAACAGTCCGGACGATCTCACGCCGGACAAAATGCTGGAGCAAGATAACCTCCAGAAAAGGCTCGTCGCCACTGCGCGTAGCCTGAAGAAGCAGAAGCTCAAAACAGCGGAAGATGCACTCAGGATCAGATGGAGCAAAGTATTCAACACCGCAGACAAATACGGCGACAGTCACCGAACAAAAAGCTACCCAAAAAGAAAGCTACTGCCCGAATTCGACGAAGAGGCCTTAGAGCCCCCACAATAAAAAAACAAGAAGGCCACCCAGTCGGATGGACGACCCCACGGCAAAAAGAGAGCGGCAAATGGCGCCACACACAAGCCGGTACGCGATCCGCATAAGGATTCACATCAAAAGGATGGCCCAGTTAGGTCCGTCTATGGGCCGAGAAAGCAAGCTCTTCAAAGCAATGCAACACGCCAAATATTCGAACATCACGGCACACCCAAATATAGGGCGCGCACATGCCCTATGTTTCACCGATGAGGTGCGGATCATGAATTTCCAGCGATTCAAACCCGTAAACATAGAGGCATACGACGGAACAACAGACCCTGGAGTCTGGATTGAGGATTACATCCTCCACATACACATGGCTCGAGGAGATGATCTCCACGCCATCAAATATTTACCCCTAAAACTCAAAGGGCCAGCTCGGCATTGGCTTCAAAGCCTCCCCGAAAATACCATTGGAAGCTGGGAAGAGCTCGAGGATGCGTTCCGGGAAAATTTTGAGGGGACCTATGTCCGCCCTCCGGATGCAGACGATCTAAGTCACATAACTCAACAGCCCGGAGAATCAGCCCGGAAATTCTGGAACAGGTTCCTTACTAAAAAGAACCAAATAGTCAACTGTCCGGACGCCAAAGCCTTAGCAGCCTTTAAACACAACGTCCGAGACGAATGGCTCGCCAGGCACCTCGGCCAAGAAAAGCCAAGAACAATGGACGCATTAACAAGCCTCATGACCCGCTTTTGCACGGTAGAGGACAGCTGGCTAGCAAGATGTAGCACCAGCGACCCAAGTACATCCGAAATCAAGGATGGAAACTGGAAACCACGGTGCAACAAGGACCAGCGCCGGACTAAAGGGACCGGTCCAAAGTACGCGGCAGTCAACGCCGGATTCAAAAGCTCACGGCAGAACAACAAAAAACTGCCCCTTAAGGACAATAGCGATGAGCTATCCAACTTCAACAAAATCTTGGACAAGATATGTCAAATCCACAGTACTCCTGGGAGGCCTGCAAACCATACCCACAGAAATTGTTGGGTCTTCAAACAGTCCGACAGACTCAACGCCCGAACACAAGGGGCTCGACACACCAAGTGAAGACGATGGACGAGCACCACAAGCGAGCCCCGAAAAACAAAAGAATTTCCCACAAGAGGTTAAAATAGTAAACTCACTTCACGTGATCAAAGGGAAAACAGAGCGGCGCCTTTGAAATGCGCACCGCACCTTTGTCAAAACCAATCACCTTTGACCATCGGGACTATTCGAAAGTATCCGGAGCAGGATGGACTGCCATGATATTGGATCCTATAATCGATGTATTCCAATTTACACAAGTCCTCATGGATGGCGGCAGTGACATAAACCTGATATATCAGGACACAATCCGCAGGATGGGGATAAACCCAACCAAAATTCGCCATAGCAACACCTCCTTTAAAGGGGTAATGCTAGGCCCATATGCCCATAGTACGAGCTCCCTACTGCTGGAAGTCGTGTTCGGTTCATCCGACAACTTCCGTCACGAAAAGTTAGTCTTCCATGTCGCCCCATTTAAAAGTAGCCATCAAGCACTATTGGGACGCGAAGCTTTCACCCGCTTTAACGCAATACCGCATTACTCATCTCTAACACTTAAAATGCCCGGTCCACGCGGCATCATCTCATTAAAAGGAAGTATTAAGTGTTACTCGAGCACGGAGGAACGTGAGACTGCCTTGACAGCCCCACACCTATCCGGCTCCGCTAGTCAAAGAACCTGAATAGGTCATTCCAACTCCGGACACGGCTAGACGAGTCCGGCGCCCACTAGCGGCCTACCCCCATACAAGGGGCTGCATGCAAGAGACAATAAAGCTCAATTTTCTCCACTTCTTCAAATCGTACCCTGTTTATTTAATATAAAGTACATCTTTCGCACGATCCTTTTTCTTTTAAACTAAGTTCCTCTCCTTTTTACAGATGAACAACGTGCTACACCCGTCCAGGATACGGCTGCGGAGACACGGTATGAGGCGTGCGATAGGGACCCGTTGCAAGGATTCTTTTTAGATTAAGACCCTGTGTAAACCTTTTTCACTGTCTCTTGTTGATATACGTCCCCCGGTTTCTTACTATAACCGAGGAGGAGGCTGGCGTTTTGGCATTGGCCGCACCAGAATTTTTGCACGTACCTGGACACCAGGGGCTTAGGGCATTATTCTGCCCGTTTCTATAAAGACCGAATACCTTAGGGAGCGTTCGGCGTCTCGAGTTAGGCCTTATATGCATCAGCTCCGAATCATGTCTTTGGTCAAATGTTGGGTTTGCCCGGCTCCTGTGTTTTGCTGCCTTACGTTCCGTTTTATCGGCTAACGCGGCACCAGGAGAACTACTGCGATTGTGCCCCGGTTCGGCCGGGCGAGCACCTCAGTAGAGAAAGTCGAAAACTGACTGTCATGATATAGCGAGAGACTAGTCAACCACTCGATGACTCATCAGAATGTTTAGGATTCCTCCGCATTAACGAAGGACCTGTTTTTGGTCAGGCACATACGCACCCCGAATTCGGGAGAGTGCGGTGCCACCAGGGGCTATATAGTAGCCCCACCCTCGAACTCCTATGGCTAAGTGAAAGTGATAAAGCATTATAGTCCGGTTGCCTAGTTTGCTACGCTACCACCTCCTTAACAGGACCAAGACGTTGGATTAAGTGTGAAAAGCGCTTTCTTTGCAAACACCCCGCACTATGTGCGTGGGGCTGAAATAAGGACTGCCATCTTTCAGGTTATATATACATATACATAAACGGCCGCACAGGGAGTAGTTTACTACTTGAACGCACAAGTATAAAAAAGCTCTTATATCATATTGAAACATTGTTTTCACAAATCGTACATGTCATTTGAACATAACATCCTTCGAGCACTGCGTCTCTATTAAACGAGCGCCCTGCAGGACTTCTTCAAAGTAGTTCTTGGCAGGAACTCAACTTCTGTCCGAATCTTGGGATGCAACGTCGGTGGCCTTCATCTCTGTCCGGTATGTCTTGACACGGGCCAGAGCCATCCGCGCTCCCTCAATACACGCCGACCGCTTCATCGCGTCAATACGCGGTACCGCACCAAGGAACCGCTGCACTAAACCAAAATAACTCTTCGGCTGGGGTCCGCCCTGCCACAAATGAGTCAAGACATGCTTCATGGCAAATCCGGATAATCGATTCAGCTCGGCCCATTCGGCCAACCGATCGGTCAACGGAAGAGGACGCTCCGGACTATGGAATTGCGACCAATATAGCTCTTCCCTTCTGTGCCCCTTCTGGCCCCGGAAGTGCTCAACCGCGTCCGCAGCTCTCGCCGCCAAGTCCAGATAAGCATCCTCCAAACTCCACAACTTGTCCAACTGAGCATACTTTGGATCCGTATATTTCCTCCGTAGCAGAAACGGTTTTCCAGCCGCAATTGCCCCGGCCTGACTCAGCTCCTCCTTGGCAGCTCTTAAAGCCGAATGGGCATTCTTGGATTCAGCGGCGGCCTTTTTTAGGCCCTCTTGCTCCGCTTGACGTTCTTTTTCAAGAACATCGCAGCGATCGGTAGTATTCTTCAACTTTCTGGCCATATCGGCCATTTCCTCTTTGCTTCGGCAGTGAGCAGCCCGTTAAACTTCTAGCTCTTGATGCGCCTTTAAAGCGGCCGCATTACTATTCTGGCTTGCTCTTTCGCTCGGGCGAGTTCCGCCGCAGCTCCTCCACAAAGCGGCACCATCTGCTTTAAGCATACAAATAGTGAGACATGGGCGTCAAGCTCCCTTACCAGGTGTCCGCATAGAAGTCGCATACCTTGTGACTCATCAAACCGTTTGTTGACCAGCGCGATGTTCGCATCCGCCTAGTCAAGTTGCCGCTTTAGTTTGGCATATTCATCAGTCCGGCTGGCCACCGGACGCCCCGCCACCTGTTTAGGAGCGGCGATATGTTATTACTGAGATTTTGATCCTCGACACGCTGTCAATTTTGACAACATACCGAGTCTCAGGGGCTACTATCTATACAGGGCGCATTCTATATGCATAACTGTCAGAAGGTACATCATTTTTGCGTACCTCGAACCCCGTCAGTAAGCTTCTGACGGCTTTATGCAATCCGCTCTCCGCGGACGCAATTCTTTCAATCACCGTACCCATTAGAGCACGGTGCTCTTCTGAGATAGCCGCTCGCCCGAGCAGATCCTTCAGATCCTCCGATCGCACGCCAGTTGGCGCCGGACCCTCCGGCCCCGCCGGACTTGGGGAAACCCTCCGCGATGACACCTCGGGGTCGTCCGCCTCGCACGAGGGTGCGACAGGTGAAGGCGTTTCGCTCTCCATCATCTCCGGAAGAAGATCCCCCGAAGACGAGCTCTGCTGAGAAGGGCTGAGATCCGAACTACAAGGTACAATTTCGGTTATCTTTAGAAATAAATACAAGGATGTTTCTTATTTACAAAACTCCTTCCTTTTTACTTACGGCTCGCTGGAGGGCTCATCCCCTTGGGAAAATAGTGCGGCTGGGATACTTCCCAGCGCCGGACTCTCTGACGAAGATTTCTTTTCCCTCTTAGAGGCCTTGACCTCCAGATCTTCCGAAGCGGTCCCTTTCTCTCCTTGGAGGATGGGACTTTTGATCCCTCTCTCCTCAAAGGCCTCCTTCGTGGAGGCAGTTGCTTCCCCGCTCCCCTCGCCTTCTTTAAAAGGCACGGCCTTCAACATCTTCGCCAGCATGGGATCCGGCGTGTTCTCTGGGAGGGGAGTCGGACACCTTATTAACTTTTCCTTGGCTATCCACTCCTGTTCAAGAAACGGCTCCTTTAAAGGGCATATATATATGATAAATGAATGAACAGCTTGTCCGGTTACAGGACTACTTACCTGAGTGTCTGAGCGATTGCACCTTAGTCCTGCGTCCTCAGTCAGGTCCGGACACTTTTCTCGTGATCCGAAGAATAGTTTATACATCTCCACGGGCGTTGTGCCCATAAAATTTTGGAGAGCTCGTGGTCCCTCCGGATTAAATTCCCACAGGCGGAGGGGGCGACGTTTGCAGGCGTATAGGCGCCGGATCAACATAACCTGCGTTACTGCAACCAAATTGATCTCTCTTTCTTGGAGGTCTCGAATACGGCCCTGCAGCAAAGGAACGTCCTTGGACGGCCCCCAGTCGAGCCCCTTTTTGGCCCATGACGCCAGCCGCTATGGTGGACCTGGCGAAGGCGGAGCGCCACCCATTTGGTGCCCCCCGAGCGGTGATATAAAACCACTCCCGTTGCCACAAACCAAGCTCCTCTTGGAATGAGCCCTCGGGCCACGGAGCCTCAGCACATTTGCTTATGGCCGCCCCTCCGCACTCTGCTTGCTGTCCCTCGATCATCTTTGGCTCCACCTTGAAGGTCTTGAGCCACAATCCAAAGTGAGGGGTAATATGGAGGAAGGCCTCACATATGATAATAAATGACGAGATATGGAGGATGGACTCCGGATTCAAGTCATGAAAATGAAGCCCATAATAAAACATGAGCCCCCGCACAAAGGGATCCGTCGGGAAGCCTAAACCCCGAAGGAAGTGGGACACGAACACCACGTTCTCACCGGGCTCGGGAGTGGGAATGACCTGCCCTGGAGCAGGCAGCCTATGTGAGATCTCGCCGGTTAGATACCTGGCGTCTCGCAGCTTTAGCACATCTTCTTCTGTGACGGAGGAAGACATCCATCGGCCGTGCTGGTCGGAGCCGGACATTGTCGAAAGTTCGAAGCGCCTAAATCTGAAGCTTTGGGTGTTGGAACTCGAAGCGTGAGGCGAACTCGATGGAGGGTGTAAAAAGAAGAGGGCCTTGGTCTCATTATAAAGAGGTTGAATACCAAGAGCCCACCCCATGGTCGATTAGGACTCGCCTTTGATAGAGGAGGCGTGCCAGCGAACGCGGTTGGGTTACCCACGTCAGTATTGATGGGAATCCGGGAATAAGGGGTCACGATCTATGCTTTGATAAGACGTGCCAGGGAAACTGCCTCGCTAAACGCGCTAAGGTGGAACGGTAAAAAACGATTCATATAAAGGCCTGGCCGTGGTGTGATGTCACGCCACGGAATACGTCAGCAGATCTGTGCAAAAGTTATTCTCTCTACGGTGGTATGTGGAACTTGTTTTGCAGAGCCGGACACTATCCTTGTGTTCAAAACCTTATGTGAAGTATTCGGATGAGGAACCCACCTTGCAATGCCGAAGACAATATGCGCGCCGGACTCGTCGTCATTGAAGCCTGGTTCAGGGAGACTCTTGAGGGAGTCCTGGACTAGGGGTGTCCGGATAGCGGACTATCATCACGGCCGGACTCCAAGACTATGAAGATACAAGATTGAAGACTTCGTCCGTGTCCGGATGGGACTTTCCTTGGCGTGGAAGGCAAGCTTGGCGATACGGATATGTAGATCTCCTACCATTGTAACCGACTACTGTAACCCTAACCTATCTCGGTGTCTATATAAACCAGAGGGTTTTAGTCCGTGGGGACGAACAACAATCATACCATAGGCTAGCTTCTAGGGTTTAGCCTCCTTGATCTCGTGGTAGATCTACTCTTGTACTACCCATATCATCAATATTAATCAAGCAGGAGTAGGGTATTACCTCCATCGAGAGGGCCCGAACCTAGGTAAAAACATCATGTCCCTTATCTCCTGTTACCAGCCGCCTAGACGCACTGTTCGGGACCCCCTACCCGAGATCCGCCGGTTTTGACACCGACAGCGATCAAATCTCAGGCCCTTGTGGATTTCATTAATGATTGGACAGAACTACAGGTGCCAGAAGAGAAGCCGGATCATACTTATTGGACTATTCACTTTGATGGGTCCAGGCAATTGGAGGGCTCGGGGGCTGGAGTCATATTAACTTCCCCAAGAGGTGATAAGTGTTGTTATGTTCTCCGTTTAATGTTCCATTGCACTAACAATGCAGCTGAATATGAGGCTTTACTCCATGGTCTTCGGATAGATAAAGAGATGAATCTTAGCCGAGTTAAGTGCTTTGGTGATTCGGACCTGGTGGCTCAACAAGTGTCCGACACTTGGGACTCCAAGGACCCACTCATGGCAGCATATCGTCGTGAGGTGGATATTGTTGCAGGTCACTTCAAAGGTTAACAGGTGGATCATGTGGACCGGCGGTAGAATGAAGCGGCGGATGCTTTAAGCCGTTTGGGTTCCCAACGTAAACCGGTTCCACCTAATGTCTTCCTGGATGTGTTGCATAATCCGTCCGTCAAGCTCCCTGGTGAAGAGGATTTGGCTGTTCCTGATCCGGAGGCTCAGTTGGTGGTGGCTCTTCATGTTATTCTGGATTGGACGGTTCCATATTTGGCGTATATGAACCGGGGCGAGTTACCAGAAGATGAAACTTTGGCAAGGCAGATAATCCGGCGGTCCAAGTCCATGACTATTATCAATGGAGAGTTACATCATTGCAGTGTGACAGGGGCGTTTCAATGCTGCATATCTCCTGAAGAAGGCCGTGAAATTTTGCGTGAGATCCACGAAGGAGATTGTGGCCACCACGCCGGTTCAAAGTCTTTGGTAGCCAACGCGTTTCATCACGGTTTCTATTGGTTGACAGCTCATGCTGATGCTGAGGACTTGGTCAAAAGATGTGATGGCTGTCAAAAGTTCTCAAGGCGAGCTCATGTACCGGCTCAAGAATTGAGGATGATTCCAATCACCTGGCCGTTTGCGACTTGGGGGCTGGATATGGTTGGGCCCTTTAAGAGAACCAAGGACAAGAAGACCCACCTTTTTGTGGCGGTTGATAAATTCACCAAGTGGGTGGAGGCAGAGCTAGTCAGTAAGTGTGACGTAGCTACGGAGGTTCAATTCATCAAGAAGGTGATCTTCCGGTTTGGCTTTCCACACAACATCATAACTGATAATGGTACCAATTTATCCAAAGGTGCTATGAAGGAGTTCTGTCAACGTGAGCACATCCAGCTTGATGTGTGGTCGGTGGCTCACCCCCAGTCCAATGGTCAAGCGGAGAGGGCCAACCAAGAGATCTTGAGAGGCATCAAACCCCGACTTATGGTTCCTTTGAAACGGACACCGGGTTGTTGGGTTGAGGAGTTACCTTCTGTGTTATGGAGCATCAATACCACACCCAACAGATCAACAGGGTACACACTGTTCTTCATGGTTTATGGAGTGGAGGCGGTGCTCCCAAGCGATATCCGTCATGATTCGCCTCGTGTGGCGGCTTATGTTGAAGCTGACAATGAGAAGGCACGGCAGGAAGCGCTTGACCTGTTAGATGAGGAACGTGACATGGCAGCAGCCCGTTCGGTGATTTATCAGCAAGATCTACGTCGCTATCACAGCCGCCGGGTTAGAACTAGAACCTTTCAAGAAGGCGATTTGGTGCGCCGACTCATCCAGGATCAGACAGATATGCACAAGTTGTCCCCACCTTGGGAAGGACCTTTTGTGGTTAGCAAGAATCTACACAACGGGTCATACTACCTTATAGATGTTCGAGAGCGCAAAGACTCACATAAATCAGAGGAGGAGACCCACCGGCCGTGGAATATTGCTCATCTTCGCCCCTACTATACTTGAGCCATAGGCTCTGCTTATGTACATATTATGACAATGTATATATTATGATCAATATAATAAACCGGAACCTCAGCTAAAGCGGGGTATCTGTTGTTTTTCTTACATCATGTGTGGTTACATGGAGATTTTGTTTATAAAGCAGTGTCCGGTTTACCCCTTGATTCAGCTTATCAAAGCCTTATACAACATCACTTGGGGCTTGGTCGTATCCGAACCATAGCTACACCTCTTGATCGGCGCAATGCCACAGCATCACTCGGGGGCTTGGTCATATCCGAACCATAGTCACACCTCTTGATCGGCTTAAAGCCAAATCAACCCGGGGCCAAAGAGAGTGTTGCAAAACAACAACTCAAACATAGGCACCGGCTGAGCACAGCTCAAAATTACTTGGGGATTCTTTGATGTCAAATGAACAAATAATCTACACTTGTAATAGGCTATCAAGCCAAGGCTTGGAAGCCTGGTGAATACACCTAAAACCCCGGGTTAGCCTGCCTCTTTAAGTAAGTCACTCCGCCCAGGTAAACCTGGTATGGCCCATCGAACTTTGACAAGTTACTCTAATAAGACCCTGAACTTTTCAAGTTAAAATTATGATTGGTTAAGGATTGAGGACCATTTGAAAAGGCTTTGTAAAATGGTTTAACTCAGTGGCCTGGCAGCCCATGAAAAGCCTCGAATTTGGGGCCTGGCAGCCCGTGAAAAGCCTCGACTACAGGGTTTCATTTGCTTTTGTTTGCTAAGTTTTTCTCCTTGGATAAGATTTCTACTATTTTGATAAATCGGCATTCGTTCACCCGGATGGACTTTGAACTACAAGTTGTTAGTACATGATCAGTTATAATCTGGAGACTATCAGCCCGGTCTGGTTTCGACTCAAAGTCACCAGTATTGAATAAACCGGTGTTTATCACAACCCGGAACGGTTTTATTGTAAACCGGCATAATATAACAGGAGTTACTGATAATCCGGATTAGGGTTGTTACCCTAACTACAAAGTTGGTCAGCCAACATTATGACTCAAGGCTACAGGTATCACATATTTCCATATTTGGTTATCCTTTTACATCCTTGGTTATAAACCTTGGTTATATATATACATTTGGGAATTATGACCCGCCCGGTGGTAAACCACCAGGGCGCTTTAAGCTTCTTTTCCGCAGGGATAGCTTGAATACATTGCTATGGATTATGAACATCATATCTTAAGCATGGCGGATTAGCAAGCATCATTCGCAGATAAATATGCATGGCGGATTATGGTTGGTCACCAGCTTGACCTGATGCCTCCGGATCATCTTGCACTGGTTCATCCTCTTCGTCTCTATCCAGCGGCTGGAAGTCAACAGTTGTCCAGTCGATCCTAGTTAACGCTTGGAACACAGCTTCATCGCTTATAAGGGTGGACGGTTCAATATCAGGGGCATAAGTGTGCTTACGGATTGGAGGGATCAGGTTTTGAGCCTCAGGAGTCGGTGTAGCAACCCGTTTGTTGTTGGTGTCGTAACTCACCTGGTAAAATGAAAGATCATCCTCTTCAGCGAGTTGACAAGCTAGTGGACGTACTTCCCGGTTTATGGCGCGGAGATCTTCATTGACAAATTCTGATCCATCCTCTTTTAAGCTTGGGTAGCCTTTAGCCACATCCGCCGGGTCAGGATCAAGCACCCATGCTTTTGCCCGGGTTAGTGCAGTCAGAGTACCAGCCCTTGCAGCAGATCTCTTTAGGTATTCAACCCGGGCAGGCAGCAGAGATAGCCTGTCTAAAGTATCCTTGATTAACGTCGGGGGCGGCTTATTGTGAGAAGCGGTGCAGATAATTCGTTGAGCTCCGGTGTAGAATTGCTCTATCAGCGTGTAGGCAGCCTTCAACTTCTTCTGTACATCAGAGCCCAGATGATTAATGCGAGTTCCTGCATCATTATAAACGTCAGTAAAATGGCAACCCATGGGAAGATATGTTGAAAGTATAAGGAAAATATGTTTACCGAACACAGCAGCAGTCATGGCATGAATCTGCCGCTTTACGCCAGTCAGTTCATCTACCACCAGTTTAAGAGCTGCTTCTGCGTCTTCGACCCTTTTTCGCAAAGCGGATTTTTCTGTCTCCCATCCTGCCCGCTCCTTGTCGAAGCTCTCTTTCAGTTTCTCCATAGCGTCTAAAGCACTGGTCAACTCTTCCTTGGCCTTGGAAGTTTCGGCTTGCTAGGACTTGATGTTCACTTGCAGATTAGCGGTTTGAGCTTCCATTTTGCCCAGCTTAGCCTATAAAGAGACAGATATATAATGAGTTGACAATACATATTTGAAGTATCAAGCACATAACAAGTTATGCCCTTGATACTTGGGGGCTAATGCATATTTGCTCCTTATCAGAAATTTCTACAAGTCCCAAGCACAATACAAGTATTAATCTTGGCACTTGGGGGCTAACGTGTGTTTGCTCATAATTGCTGATATGGGAGTTCTTCTACAGTCCCAGTTCATCTTTATAAAGTTAAACCGGCCCTTGGGGGCTACACCAGTGAAAAAGATGCAGTGTTGCACATATAAAGTTATTACTAAGTCCCGGTTTAGATTGGTATCATACACCGTCACTTGGGGGCTACTAGAGTTGATATTTGAAAGTGGACATAAGAGACATAGTTGTGTGGTTACCTCATATCGCTCCTTCATCAGATTTACTAAACCGGCTTCATAATCACGACTGGTATACAGACGGTTCAAGAAGCCAGAGTGAATATCTTGGGCGTTGAGATGAGCGTAGCTGGAAAAATCGGTGCTCCATTTGCCCTTGCCCATAGCAGAAAGTTCATCCTTGGCGCTATATTTGGATAAAGCGACCGGGTTGCCAGGAGTAGTGTGGCTGACACCAGTAATTGTAACATCATCCTCTTTATCATCAGCAGCCTTCACAGGAGTTGGCGGATTGTCAGTGTCCTTAGCTGGGCTGGCCGGTTTATCATCAGGTCGAGCCGGGCTAGACGGATTTTCAGCATGGCTTGTGGTGTCAATTTCTACTTGTTCAGTAAACAAGTCCTGATCTTGAGGCGGCGGATCATTGAGCATGGCATCAGCATCGGTTTCTTCCGGAACTAGTGTTTTTTCCGGTTCAACAACCGTATTATCATCAGCCGGTTTATGCAATCGAGCCTTCTTGCTGGGCCTGGGCTTGGCACTGAGGAAAATAAACATGAAGAACAGTATAGTATGCAAAAATAATACATCAAGGATAAAAGCAAGTGCATAACTTACCCAGGAACTGTCTTGAGGGGCGGAAGCTTTGTGGCCGATGACTCGCCAGAAGATGAGTGGGAAGTGCCCTGATAATTGAATCAGACGGATTAAGAGGCTGTCGGAAATAACCCGCCTTGGGGCAAGAAGTGTCAAGAGTATAAGAGACCTCTGATCGGCGTTCCCGAACCGGAGTGTTCGATAAACCGGCGAAGGTAACTACCTGGCCGCTGTGCCGGGTCGTGCGGCGAGCTTCGTGTTGCTGAGTCTTCAAAAGAAAGTTTGGGTCCAAGTAAGCAAGGGGGTGAGAAAATTTTACTTTCCGGTTTGCCCGACGGATTTTCGATGTTGGCAGAGGATCTGAATCGGAGGAAAGAATGATTACCTCTACGTCATCAGCTTGACTGCCTTCAGCATCGTCCTGATAATAGTCATTGTCAATGAGGTGTACGAAAAATGAACCAAGAGAGTCAAGTTCTACCTCTGATTCCGGGTTACACTATTAGGAAAAGGCATGCTAGTGGCGCACCAGTTTTGCCTACTAATGGCGCACCACTGGTGCGCCACTAGCATCACGCCATTAGAATTAAATTCTAATGGCGCACCACTGGTGCGCCATTAGTATCTGATGTTCTAATGGCGCACCACCTGGCGCCATTAGTATAGCTCAGTGCGCCATTAGTATGCCTCCTGAGGGCCATATGTACCCATGTTCTTTGGCATACTAATGGCGCACTGATCAAATGATGCGCCATTAGTGTCTTGTGTGGTGCGCCACTAGTATGAATATTAGGGATTATTTTTTTCTTTTCTGATATTTTCACAAGTTACAAAATATATTATTGGACAGAATTTAGACAACAACACACAGCAACAACAGATTCATCGAATACAATAGAAGATTAGTCTCCGAATACAATTCATCATATTAGTCTCCGAATTCAAAAGACCGAACAAAGATAGAACATTACAAGTCTCGAGACCGCGAGTAGCGAGTTTGTCTTCACATTACAAGTCGATATCGATCATCTAAACTACCATCACATAGAAGAGAGCTGCGGTCATCACGATGAGCATCATCACGATGAAACTGGTCTTCATCCGGTTTCTCCAATGCTCCCTCCTCTCTCCCGCTAGATAGCGGGTGTATCTAGATTCCGCCTCCGCCCTAGTGGTGTACCCTTTGTAACTGTTACCGCTGAAACGGTGAACCTGTCTCCGACACTCCTCCCAGTCGTCGTAGACTCCGGGAAACTTACCCTTGTACACGACATACGACGGCATCTCTATGCACAAGCCAAACAACAGACAATACATACACAATATATAAGTATGCAACAAAAGGATCAGAAGAGAAAAGCAAGACATTAATAGCACGATTCATGGTTCTACTAATAAATAGCATCGATTACATCTAAGTTGAACGACTGTCCAACCCAAAGATACATACAAGTTCATTAAAGTTTAATTACAACATGAGCCAATCAATGTTTCAGAACTACACATAGCATCACTATTGTCGACTCGACTCATGGGACCGGAGCGTGGATGAAGCCGCCGTCTGTCGTGATGGTCATGAAATCGTGGGCGTTATCAGCCTGCATTGGTAGCGTTGTGTCTATCTCACTGTTTGACGGTTAATGTCTGAGGTAGAACTGCCCCGAGGTACGAAGGACATCTTGATGGATAATTTCCGCAAACTCTGACTGGATGCGAAAGAATTCTTGTCAGATGTCTGCGTCCTGGATTGCCGACAAGCTCGCGGCCCAATCTTTGAGATTATCTGGTAGCAGAAGGTGATGATGGTCCTCACGATCGCCTCGCATGTGATGGAGGGCGTAGTAGGCATCCTTCCGACCGCCAGCGGTTGCTTGACGCAGGAGAACTTTGTATTGTGGGCAAACACGTGCGCGCCGCATCGCCACGAGCTGGCTTGGCGAAGGTGCCTCAAGATTTGGCGTGGCAGGGAGAACATCATCAAGAACTTTCTTGATATTTGTGTAGTCTATCTTGGAGTCACGTTCGAATTGAAATACATGGCCATGGAATATTTCGGGCTTAAGAGGATGAGTGTGCAATGTGTGTCACTGCACAGAACACGGAATGTTAGAAAAAAAAGAATGATCGAAATCTAAGAAATCATATGTTACGGGGTGGTGAGGGGATGACATACTCGGGAAAGTAAGGCACGAGAAAGTTATCATTATCTGGGTTTGCCAGAATGACGCCTTCGAGGTAAGAACTCGCGACTTGCAGGTCCCCTGCGCTGCCCAAGATCTTGGCACGCATGTAGAAGGGGTCGACTATCATGATGTCCGGGGTCTTGTCTCTAATGATCCACATCTCCATACTCAGCGAAAACAGCCGAACGAAGGTGTAGTGCAGCGGATGAAGGTTAAACATAGCAAAGATGTCATCAAACCGCAGGACGATCGTACCCCCGATGGTGCCATCCACAAAGCCCTTGCCCTCTGGCACCTTGGCCACGAAAACCGGGTATGCCACATCATTCTCTCTAAGACGCCGCTTCTCCAAAGAAAGAACACAGTCATGCAGACTCCGCATAGCACCGGTTGCAGCATTGAGCATATTTGTCGGTAGCATCACCCTACCCGCCACATGCACCCTCCTCGAGATATCCTTAGGTGAAGGTGGCCTGTCCTGAGCACGGATCGTACTCGGTGCCGGCTGGCTCGCACCCTTGTTACTCTTTCTTTTCCGTCCCTTCTTGATCTTCTGTTGTAATGGGACCGAGTTCTGCTCATAGACCGCCTCCTTGTGTGTGTTGGGGCTGATAATATTTGGCACCTCGGCTATCTGAGGCTCGGTGAAGTCGGCAGCGGGAGGCGTCTCCTGAGAACTGAACGCCAGACGACGCCTGTTGCAACTGGGTTTCTCCGCCGTACCAGCTAGACCGCGGTCGTCTTGGTTTGGTTCTTGAGAAAGAGGCCCGCAGAATTCATCACCGTACCCATATTCGGAAAAGTACTTGTCAACGTTGCTAAATGTACGGCCGTCGTCGTTGTCGTCATCGTCCAGATCCTGTGCCATATGCAAGTTTGAATCCAGTGCCATAGGGATGTCTGGCATGTCCGGTAGCGTTGCGGCGGTCTTGCCATGGCTTGGCGCCGGCACGACTGGCGGTGTTTTCTTTGGGGTGGTGTCCCCCGCCCCCAAACGAATCTAGCTCTTCGGCCAAAGCAGGGGCCAGCTTAGGCAGGCGCTAAGGGTCATCAGATCATCTTGGTCGGCCCCGGCGGGTCGAATCGGAGGTAACAACTCGTCGTAGCCTGGCAGCACCCGAACCAGTTGAACCCTATACACGGTGGGTGGCATCGGATTACCGTGGAACACGGGGTTGCCCGGTTGAATGATTTTGCCCTTGGCGACATCGACCAACTCGTCGTTCACGAAGTGCAGGAGAGTGCACGGAACGTCGGTGGTGCCCTGTGAAAACATGTAGGGCGTCAGGGATGCCCAGTCAAAGGCAAAAGGAGATGAAGTCCTCGGCCGAGAGGCTTAATTAGTTACCATGATGATGGCATCGAGCTCGGCTAATGTCGAGGCACCGCCAATGGTGGGCGTGCAACTGACGGAGGGGCCGCTTGCTGGCGAGGTGCCGGCCGGCGTACACCCGGGTGCATTAAGCTCCAATGCCGGCCGTGCCAGCGTCGGAGACACCAATACCGCCGCCGCCGGAGACACCAATGGCGCCGCCGGAGACACCAACGGCGCCGCCTGCGCGTTGTGCGAGTTGTTGGCCGTGAAGCTGGGAATCGGGGGCGGCCCCTGTTGGCCACCCGCAACCCACGTCGTCAGTCCATGAATCTAGGTAGGCATAATGCCGGTGAGCATCGATCCCAGTTGTTGGTCCACTTGCTCTTGGACAATCTCCGGAATCCGCGGCACTTGTGCCTTGAGTTCTTGAACCTCGCGCGACTGGCTTTCCGAGCTGGTCTTTTTCTCCTTTCGCCCACCAGCGGTATAGTATGACG
Organism: Aegilops bicornis; assembly: GCA_021605145.1. Lineage (NCBI taxonomy): Eukaryota > Viridiplantae > Streptophyta > Magnoliopsida > Poales > Poaceae > Aegilops > Aegilops bicornis. Next base: position 122,143,976 of record CM038669.1, read on the forward strand.
ACCATTTTGTGGACAAGCCGTTGCCGGCCACACGACCAGCTAACGACGGCTTACTGAGCTTATCCTTGTTTTTCATTACGTTCAACGCCCTATTTAGAGTGCTGTCCCAAGCAGGGGTGCTCTGAGACGACCCTGTGCTACTGCTTTCAGTCTCCTTCGCCAGAACAAGCTCAAGCTCCCTGGTATTCGGATCCGTGGTAAGCTCCTTTGTTATCAGGTCCTCCTTGTACCGGGCCCTGACATAGTTCCTGGTCTGCTTGTCACTGCTGTATTTCTCGAAGCGGGGCGGTAGGGCTTGCTCGGCACGCTCCGCGTCCTCCTTGTCCCATATGGGCTCCGCCACTCTGTAACCGATGGGACCGAGTTTGTGTTCCCCTAAGTTCAACTCCCGCATTTCTTTCCCCCACTGACTTGATTCGGAGGTTGCACTGCTCTCGCACTTGATCTTGAACTCCTTGTAGTCCTCTTCGCTGATCGAAGGATTTTTCGCCTTGATCTTCTCATAACTATCACCTTTCTCAATCATTCTCTTCACCGCGCTTCTCCAAGTAGACAGGCCGTGCTCATCCTCGTGAGGGCGACACTGTTCACTTTATTCCGTGAGAGGCGTGTGTTTTCAAATTCAGCGGGGAACTTGTATCGTTCGTGTAGCTTCGTGAAGAGGAGGTTGCGCAAATTCCCTCGGTCCTTATGCCTAAGGTTCTCAGTGTTGATCGAGACGGTGCTCCGGAGAATGCACCCGAGCTGAACCGAGTACCCCTTGACTATATGTTTGGGCTCCATTCGATGCCCGTCGGAGTCCACTTGAGTAAGTTCCTCCTTGACGGTGCGGAGCGCGTTCGGGCACCGGTCCTTCCGTTGCTTCTTCGGTTGGCTGCCATCCGTGCGTGCGCCGCCATCATCAGTGGTGGCATCCTCGGCGGCACCATCAGTGGTGGCATCCTTGGTGGCACCATCAGTGGTGTCATCCCCGACGCCACTAGGGGTTGTGTAGTCAGGATCGGTATCTTCCGCGGCATCCTCATAGCGGTGAGGTTCTTCCTCCATCTCCTGAGACAGCTCCCAGAATTGCTTGCCACCCGAACCGCCGGCCTCATCGTTGTGGGCCATGTTTCGCTCTAAATAGGAAAAAAGTTTGGTCAAAAAGTTGGTTATTGTCAAGGAACAAGATCATGGTCTCATCATTTAGGGTTTGTCGACACCGAGGCATCCTAAAAGCTAAGCTTTTATCATTTTGGGTTTGTCGACGCCGAGGCATCCTAAAAGCCTGAGCGTACATCATTTAGGTTCTCATCGACACCGAGACACCCTATAGAAGCCAAGGTTTCATCATTTAGGGTTTGTCGACGCCGAGGCACCCTAAATGCTAAGTTAAGTTTTCATTATTTAGGGTTTATCGATGCCGAGGCACCTTAGGTTGGGCCTAATCACTTGGCACAAATCACTTGGCTCTATTGCCACCTATGCAGCAAGAATGGCAGGGCAGTTGATCCTACTTAACTAAGTACTAAGATACCACCGGCCCATGCATTAGTCGCAAGTACCCCATATGTCCTATTTTTAGCAAAGTCATGCTAAAATTCACGGAAAATTTCAGCATGACCTTTGATGAAAATTGGACATATGGAGTACCCGAATTTGCCGGAACGGAAGTTAATCGACATTCCGGCAAACTCAAGGGCCTCTCGGGGTACCTGCAAATTCATCACGACACAATGGTCGGAGACAAAACCCAGCAAACTAGCAAAGTTACTGACGTGTTTACAAAAATTGTTTTTTGTAAAAGATGATCATCATCTTTGCAAGTCTTTCTCAATGTGATCACAAGTAATTCAGAGGCATCACAATAAAGGAACACCCTGCACTAGCCTAAAAACAAGTGAAGTTTCACCCATATAAGAACAACTTTATGAAATAAGAGAAGTTGCTAAATTTTTTGTATCCTTCATACACACTGGAGTACAATGCTTTATAATGTTCCATCATCATTACAGAAATCCAAGACTATGTGTTCCATCATCATCATCATCATCATTACAGAAATCCAAGAAACATCATGCTTTATAATGTTCCATCATCATCATTACACACTGGAGTACAATGCAGATTTTGACCAAAAAACACATGGTCTTTTTAACAGTTTCAGTTTGGACAGAATCGAAAACTACAGTTTGGACAGTATTCCTAACACTTTGGTCTTCTAGTTACAAAACAAAACTGACATAATTCTAGATGCCATAACTGGATTTTTTGACAGTAGCTCAAGTTTTGACAAGAGCTCCTAACCTGTACCTAACTGAATTTTTTGACAGTAGCTCAAGTTTTTGACAGTAGCTCAAGTTTTTGACAGTAGCTCCTAATAGTAGCTCCTAACTGAATTTTCTGCTTAAAGGGAAGGCTGACCTAAGTGGCAATATGATACAATTTGTGTAACATAACAATATATGCATCTTAATATAACACCATCTCCTAATGTAAATAGTATCCCAGGTTTCCATCTTAATACCACAAAGAATACCATAAAAAATCCAGGATCATTTCTTCTAGAGAAAAGCATCATTATAAGGGGAGTTTCTTACTCTACCAGATCTACTAGGGGGCAAAGTAGAACTGATATTCTTTTGCTGAATTCTAGTACAAGGTATAGAAGAGGAGGTAAATACAGTAGACATGTAATTACAATGTATTAACAGTATAATTTCAATAGATTTATAGTGCAAATTTATAGTAGAATTACAAATACAATCTGAGCCAGAACCATACTCCAAATGTAGTAGAAGATACCTTCTGTCCAGCTGTCAATCTAAAGGGCTGCAACTTGGGCTTTGAAATGAAGATAAGTGGCCAGTTAACACAGTGTCAAAAAAATTCAGTTAACACACTGTCAAAAAAATTAAGTTACAAGCATACATTCAGTTTGAATTAATCTCTCATATTCCCTTCACATTGTTAACCATATGTAACTAGTAAACACACACACAAACTTGCTTCCATACAAACAAACCCCTTTACTAACTACACAGACACACACATGTAAGAATGAATCCCAGCCAAATAATGTTTGGGGGTATGGCATCACAGAGCAGCAGCAATGGCATACAGAGCATGATGAAAAATGAAATACTAGAGGAATTTGACCTAATTTGACCTAAATTCGAGAGGGATTTGACCTAAATTCGAGAGGAATTTGACCTAATTTGACCTAAATTCGAGAGGGATTTGACCTAAACTTAGCAAAAGAGAGAAGAAGAGGGCATGGCCGGGAGGGAGGAGAGGAGGAAGAGAGGAGAAGAGAGGCAGAGGGAGGAGGGTTACCTGACCACGATGAGGTGGTGGCCGGAGCGGAGACGACGAAGGGCGGAGACACCGAGCTTGGGAGGCGGGGATAGGCAGGGGGAGGTCGCGGGCCTCCTCTCCAGTGGACATGGGGCCTCCTCTCACAGTGGGCCAGGCGGCTCGAGGCTCCAATTCTCCGGCGGCTCCGAGGCTCCAAATCTCCGGCGCTCGCGGGGGAGGCGGGGCTCGTGGGGGAGGCGGCGCTCGAGGGGGAGGAAGGCGAGAGGGAGGCGGCGGGGGCGCGTGGGCGGCTGCGGTGCAGTGGGTCGGGGCAGCAGCGGCGGTGGAGCGATGGAGGGAGGGACGAGGGAGGGAGCGGCACGGTGGAGGGAGAGGCACGAAGTGTCTGGCGAGAGGGAGGGACGAGGGAGGGACGAAGTGTATGGATGGGGGAAGCTTTCTAATGGCGCGCCCCGCAGCGGTGCGCCATTAGAATGTTTTTTTAGATAGCAATGGCGCACCCACGTCCGGTGCGCCATTAGAATTACTAGCCCGACTTGTCAGGTTATATTGCACCTAACACTATCTCCATCAGAACCCCCCACTGGCTCGACTGGTCAGCACGCAACACACACACCAGGAGGTCCTGGGTTCGATTCCCAGGCTCCCCAATTTAAGCATTCAAAATGTTGTTTGATATTTATTTGTGTTTAAATATGTTCAAACTTGTTTAAATCATAACATTAATATTTTTTTTACAAAAACAGTAATAATTTTTTCAAAAATATCATCAAATTTGTTATTTGAAAATATTTATTAATATGAAAAAATATCATCAAATTTATTATTTGAAAATATCATCAAATTTATTATTTGAAAATATCATCAAATTTCTTATTTGAAAATATAATCAATTTTTTTTTGCAATTTTAGTTGAATTCAGTTGTGACGGTGGAGCGGGCCGGGAGGGTGCGGGGAGAGGGTGCGGGGGTCGTGGCGGTGGAGTGGGGAGGTGTGGGGGGTCATGGCGTGGCCGGTGGAGCGGGGAGATGCTGCGGGGGGTGCTCGGCGGCGAGGGGGACCAGATCTGGCGAGGTGGGATAGCGATCGAGATGGAGGGGGATCGAGATCGAGTGTCCATGAAATTTAAAACATATTCATGAGTTCAAAATTAAAGTGCCCATGAAATACAATCGAGAAATGAAGACTACGATTTAAATATAATCGATCTTAGCTAGCTATCTGTTCACAATCTTCTTGCCCTTCTTTTTCGCAAATGGAGTTCTTATGTGGAACGGACGTCCTTTAGGTAGGGTGGTCCTGCTTCTTCTTGTGGTGTATGCTGCTACTTCATCGTCAATCGTCATGTTCGATCTTGGTCGCCCGTACTTGTCGAAGTCTTGCTCATTGGCTACTCCATCCATTCTGATGATCTTCTTTTTGCCTCTCCTCACGACATCACGACTGGGCTTTGACGGGTCGCTAATGAAGAAGCATTGGTCCACTTGGGAAGACAGTACCCATGGCTCATTTTTCGCGGTGACAATTGCGCCCGCGGTCTTGGATTTGGCTTCGGGTATAACCATGGTGGTGAAATTCCGGTCTTCTTTTACGACTCTCTTGGCCCATCTGACACGGAACATCGGGACCTTCTCTCCAGCGTAGCTCAGCTCCCTGATCTCCTCGATCCTTCTGTAGTATCTGTCCTTGTCGTTACTGGTGTAGGATTCCATCGTTACCCGGAGTTACGATAACCATCGCTCTTCATGTCCTTGTCCTCGGTGTAGAATGTGTAGCCGTTGATATCGTACGCCTCATAGGTCATCAGGTTGTGCTCGGCGCCCTATGACAAGGCAAATATGAGTTGTTCTTCCGCGGAAGAATCCTCATGTAAATGGTACGCTGTAAGCTTCCGCTTGAACCAACGCGTGAAACATGAGTTTTGCTCTTTGATTATATCTCCGTCCGTCCTCTGTTGGCCTCGGTCATTGTACGTCTTCTTAATAAAGGTTTTGTGCTCTACCACCCAAGGATCGACCACATCTATGTGTTGTAGCGTGACTAGGTTTGCTCTTTCAAAGTCGGCGAGTCGACCCTCGAAGTCGACATGCATTTCGCGGCGACCCTCACGGTGACCCCATCCAATGAGCTTTGCCGAGGTGCTCGTTGACAAAGCGGACCAGCGGGTCCTCGATGCCTAGATAATTCGTGCGATGGGAGATGCACTCTTTGGTCGAAAGCCCCGGCTATGCTTCCCTCTGGACGTGACATGTTGCGAACATATCCTTTGATGACACCATTCATCCTTTCGAACGGCATCATGTTGTGCAGGAACGTCGGCTCGAGTTGGATGATATCCTCCACGATATGGACCAGCAGATGCACCATAACATCGAAGAATGCGGGCGGGAAATACATCTCAAGCTCGCATAGTATCACCACGATCTCTTCCTGTAGCCTTCTGAGTTGCCTCACGCCAACCGACTTCCGAGAGATGACGTCGAAAAAGTTCCATAGGCCAAATAGCGTTTCACGGACGTGCGCGTCCATGATCCCACTGATTGCAACTGGAAGTATCTGCGTCATCAGCACGTGATAGTCGTGAGACTTCATCCCGCTGAACTTCGCCCGGCTGGGTCTAAGTATCTGCTTATCTTCCCCGCGTAACCATAAGGAAGTTTTACTCCTACGAGGCAGGTGAAAAACTGCTCGATCTCCTCCTGACTTAGAGTGAAGCATGCGGGAGGGTAGTCATTTCCGGTCTTCTTGGCCTTTTTGCCTTTGCGACGACTTTCCGTGTCCTGCTTCACCTCATCATCATCATCATCATTAGCGTGAAGCTCCTCCCTGATGCCCATTGATTTCAAGTCTGCCCTTGATTTCGGCCCATCTTTGGTCCTCTCTGGCATGTTGAGCAGGGTACCAAGCGGACTCTACACGTTCTTCGTGATATGCATGACATCAAGGCTGTGAGGCACACGGTGGATCTTCCAGTACGGCAAGTCCCAGAAAACAGACCTCGTTTTCCATACCTTCAGCAGCGGCTCGGGTGCCTTTCGCTTCTTTCCCGGCTCTGGTGCCTTTTGCTTCTTTCCCGGCTGTGGGCAAACTTTCCAATTTTTCAACAGCTGGTCTATTTCCTGGCCGCTCCTCGTCTGCAGGCGTCTTGAGTTCGGTTTCACCATCGAACAGATCCTTGCGTTTCCTCCACGGGTCATCATCGCGAAGCCACCTTCGATGTCCCGTGAACACGGTTTTCGAAGACCCAGGATCTCTATCTAGCTGGCGATACGTTGTGTCATCCATGGACCTGACGCATCCAGAAAATCCGTGGACCACCTGCCCCGCGGGATATCCGTAACCGAGATAGTCGTGCACCGTCGTGAGCAGTGCGGCTCTCATAGGGACATATTCTTTCTCTGCGGCGCCCCACGTATTGGCTGGCGTTTTCCACAGCGTGTCTAGGTCCTATTTCAGCAGCCCCAGATACAGATTGATGTTGTTCCCTGGTTGTTTCGGCCCTTCAATTAGCATACTCATGTGAATGTACTTCCTCTTCATGCACAACAAGGGGGGAAGGTTGTACATCCACAGAAACACATGCCAGGTGCTATGTGTGCTTCTCTGGCGGCCAAACGGATTGACTCCATCGGTGCTCACGCCCAGCACGATGTTCCTTGGATCCTTCCCAAATTCTGGGTGTTCAAAGTTCAACGCTTGCCACTGGCTCGCATCCTTTGGGTGACTCGGCATCTTGTCTTTTTTATTTATCTCTGGATCATTTGCGTCATCTTCTCGCTTCTTCTCCTCCCTATCCGCGTGCCAACGTAGGAGCTTTGCTACCTTAGGGTCCGTGAAATACCGCTACAGACAAGGAGTGATTGGAAAGTACCACAGCACTTTTCGAGGAGCTTTCTTCCTCTTCTTGTATCGAGTGACGCCGCACACCGGACATATGGTAGACTCCGTGTGCTCGTCCTGATAAATGATGCAATTTTTCATGCACACATGGTATTTCACATGCGGTAAATCCAGAGGACACACGATTTTCTTCGCCTCCTCGAAACTGCTCGGGAACTTGTTCCCCTTAGGAAGACGTTCGTGCCAGAATGACATGTTCTCGTCGAAGCATGCGTCGGTCATTTTGTGTTTTACCTTCATCTCTAGAGCCATGAGCGTTACTTTCAGGCGGGTATCCTCGGGCATGCATCCTTCATACAATGGAGTAACCGCATCTATCTCCAGTTGATCCAGCTTGGCTTTCTCTCGGGCGGCAGCTCTTGCGTTATCAGTCTTCTTGAGAAGCAGCTCTTGAATATGACGGTCCTGCATCCAGCCCATCGATGGTCCATCGTCGTCTGCTCTGCCGGCATCTTCATCTTCATGATCATGCCCTTTGTCTGCTCCGGCATCTTCCTCATCATCATGTCCTGCATTTTCTACATGATGACTGTGTACAGCATCACCGTCGTGATCATGTCCTGGAGATTCTTCGTCTTCTCACCCGCCCGAGCCGCGGTGGTTGTCTTGCTGCCCTTCCTCATTTCTTGCTCGGCCCCCATGGACGACTTCATAGTCATCTTCATCACCTTGCCACCGATAGCCATCCATGAAACCACGCAAGAGCAGGTGGTCCCGCACCTGCCCGGAATCCGGGTCCGCAATAAGGTTCTTCAGCTTGCATCTTCGACACGGACATCTTATCTCCGTCTCGTTCTTTTCAAGCATCTCGGCCTTCACGGAGCTCAAAAACCTATTCACGATGCCTTCGGTCATCGTGTGGACCATGGTCGCTGAGGTAGAGCAAAACGATATTTTAGAACCAAGAAAATTTTTGGCATGACTTTCCCTACAAATAGGACCAAAAAGAATGCATAGTGCCAAAATTCTCGCCGAAACAGAAATGAATCAACATTCCAGCAAAATATTGGCAACTATCATATTTCAAATACTGGTACATGCACACACAAACATATATGCAACACCACAAACATATGCAACACCACGAACATACATAGATCTAGCTAGGCCACAAAAAGTGCATGTGCACGTTGTTGGAGAGGGAGAACAACATAAAGATAGCTTCCCCCTTGCTTACCTATCAAAAAAAGGTAATTTAACCACTTAATTTGGATGAATCTATGGTGCAAATGAGGTGAGGAGGAGGTGGCAGCCGAGACAAGCTGGGAGGAGGAGCTGGAGAATGAAGTGGAGAAAGTGAGTGGGTAGGTGGGCGGTCCATAATATCTTGTTGGTCCCAGGTTACTAATTGCGCACCACCTGCAAATGCGCCATTAGTAACCCTGGTTACTAATGGCGTACCTGCTGCTGATGCGCCATTAGAAGTTTTGCAAAAAATAAAAAATATATATATATTCTATTGGCGCACCGTGGACAAGTGCGCCATTACTAGTTTAAACTAGTAATGGCGCACTATGCTACGGTGCGCCATTAGTAGTTTTGCAAAAAAAAGAATAAAAAAACAACAGTAGAGGCGCATTGTGTGGCCGGTGCACCATTACTAGTTAGCACAACTAATGGCGCACCGTGCCATGATGCGCCATTAGAATGTTTGGAAAAATTAAAAAAAATTGTTACTAGTGGCGCACCATGTGCCAGGTGCGCCATTAGTGTCTTCCACACTAATGGTGCACCAGCACATGGTGCGCCACTGCTATATAGTACACATGACAGGTGCGCCATTAGTGTCCATTCCATCTACAGCCCTTTTCCTAGTAGTCTTACCCACATCATCATCAGCATTTGGCTCGGAGGATGCAATGGTCCTTTTCTTGGCAGGTATCTTAACAACTTTGCTCTTCGGGCAAAGCGGCTTGGCCGGTTTGTCCTGTGGTTTTGCCGGTTTATCCTGTGGCGGTTTTTTTATTCCAGAACGGATCATCACCCTGTCAAAAATAGACAAACTTTCAGAGAATATTTGGAAAGAAGAAACTTACGACAAAAAGGGTATATGATTCTTATAGCTGGCGGTTTGTTGGAGGTGCAGAAAGGACTTAGTCCGGTCTGGCCGCAGACGGCCTCCGGTTCATTCAACATTTTCTTCACAGCCTCGGTAACTTCAGCCTCTGTTAGTTGAATATTAACATGTCGTTGAGGATCGGTCAAACTTCCTGTGGATTCACACATCAAACTGAGGCACCGGCTTAAGGGCAGAATGCTCCAGCTTATCCAACAACGAGCAAAGTTAACACCTGTTAAACCGTTCACCATGAAGGCTCTAAGCTTGGATAGTTGTGGGGCATAGTTGGCCCTTTCTTTTGCCGTCAACCTCTGAGGAAAGGGATGTGTATTGCTAAGGCAGTGAGGGCGGTAACCCGGCAGGGGTTTTTCATCAGTTGGAGATGTATCCTTGCAATAAAACGAAGTCTGGTTCCACTCTTTGGGGTAACTATGAAGCTTGGCATGAGGGAAAGTGACTTCCTTCCTTTTCTGAACCGCCATTCCGCCCAATTCAGTATTGGGTCCATCCGTGAAGTTTTTGCGCCGGTTTAAGTGAAAGAAATCCCTAAATAGTCCAATTGTAGGTTCCTCTTGCAGATAAGCCTCACAGAAGACTTGAAAATGACAGATGTTGGTCACAGAGTTTGGACCAATGTCCTGAGGGTGAAGCTGAAAACTAGCCAGCACATCTCGGAAGAATTTTGAACCGGGAGGGCTGAAACCTCGACCCAGATGGTAAAAAAAGGACTACCTCTCCGTCCTTGGGTGTAGGAGGATTCTCCGGGCCAGGGGCCCTCCAGTGGATGATATCTTTCTTGGCTAAAGCGCCCGTTATGACGCATCTATTTAACTGATCTTCCGTGACCCGGGAAGGAACCCAGTTGCATTCATAGACTTGCTTGGCCATTGCAATGAGAAGCTGAAACATGATTATTGCCGGTTTAAGATTTGTAGTGGACAATTATAAAGCGGTGCAAGGATGTATGCATATTATCAAACCGGGGTTTGATATTGGTAAACCGGAGTCTGACAATGGAGATAGTACAATGACGAATGTATTGGAGGTTTAACACGGGACTAATGGTATCTACTGGGTCATCATTTTTCTATGAGGTTAAACCGCCTAATTTGGTATTGAAGATATATGTCTAAAGGTGTGTAAGTGAAGGAAAAACAAGTTTCACGGCGATACATGGTAATTTCAGATCTATCGTGCGTTGGAAAATCAAAATATATTCTGACCTAGATTCAAGCGTTTGAAGAGTTCACCAAGTTTAGATGAGTTTTATGCCCTAACAAAGAAAAAAGGAGTTTAAACTGCAAGGGCCCTGGAGAAATCAGATCTAACTAGCCATTGGTATTAATGAAGAGGAACAAGGAAGAACAGCTTCAAGAACTATGAAGAACACCGAACCCTAATGGTGGATCTGGAGTGAGGAAAGGAGGAACTTACTGGTGCTGAGGAAGCAGCGGAGGATCTCCACGTTTCTCTGGTAGTGTCAGGTTGATGCAGCGGCCATCGTTGAGGCAGAGGCAAAGGACGACGGCGGCGGCAGAGCTTGAAGGTCGGTCGGCGCGAGGAAGAAGACGACGCGAAGAGGCACGAGGGGGGAAAGTGAAAGGGACCCCTCGGCCTTATTTATAAGGTGAATGGATAAAAGGCAGGCACGAGAATTGAGGAGCCCAAAAAATGGGATATGTGACAGCTCTGTTGCCTCGATTGTCGGAGGCCCATTAATGAAGGTGGGTTATACGCAGTTTTTAATAACAAATGACATCATGGCGATTTGTCATGGTCCTGGAAGGTGACGTCACGACAGTTTACAAGACTATGTGACAGTGCTGAAGAAGAAATTTTCTTAAGTATTGAGGATTCACATGAACCAGTTCAAATCAATCTGGGGCCTAATGTTGGGGATATTACCACTGGGCGTAAACCGGCCAGGAGAGGCCGGGTTAACCCCATAGTGGTTCACTATACCTGAAGCCCATGAAGACAAGACGGTGATGCTTTATGAAGGCCCAGGGCCCAAAGCCGGTTTATGGCCCGTAGACATAAACCGGTATGGGTATGTAAACTTGTGTTGTAAGATAGAAAGAGCAAAGATCAAGCCGGACACGTTTATGAGCCGGCCTCGGGATTCTGTAAACCGACGGGCGTCAACCCGTGTATATAAGGGGCGACCGGCGGTTCAAGAGAACAGAAAAACAACTCGAGACTCAGGCAAAGCGTATTCGCTCCCTGGTCTCCCTAGCAATTCCACAACAACTGGATTAGGCTTTTACCTTCACCGCAAGGGGCCGAACCAGTATAAACTCTCTGCGTCCCTTGTCCGCTTTAACCCCATTAAGCTAACCCGTAGCGATGGCTCCATGATTAAGTCCTTTCCTTAGGACATCTGCCGTGACAAAACCACGACATTATGAAAGACCAATTTTCCGGTACTCCTAATGAGGATGTCGTGTCCCATCTTAATACCTTTTGTGGAATTATGTGATATGCAAAAGAAAAAAGATATGGAGAATTATGTGGTCAAGATGAAATTATTTCCGTTCTCTTTGCGTGATTCTGCAAAAATTGGGTTCTCTTCTTTGCCTCGCAATAGTATGGATTCTTGGAACAAGTGCAAAGATGCTTTTATCACTAAGTATTTTCCTCCCACAAAAATTATTTACCTTAGAACCCAGATCATGAATTTCAAGCAACTTGAACATGAGCATGTTGCACAATCTTGGGAAAGGATGACAATGATGTAAGGAATTGCCCAACTCATGGGTTAAATATTTGGATGATCATACAAATTTTTTATGCGGGGTTGAATTTTGTCTCTTGTAATCTCTTAGATTCCGCCACGGGCGGTACCTTTATGGAAATTACTTTGGGTGAAGCCACCAAATTGCTTGATAATATCATGGCAAATTATTCACAATGGCATACCGAAAGAGCTCCTACTAGTAAAAAAGTTAATTCAGTTGAAGAAATTTCTTCTTTGATTGACAAAGTTGATGCTCTTATGAAATTCGTTGCTAGTAAAAGTGGTCCTATTTATTTTAATGATATGCCTTTGTCTACTTTGATAGAGCAAATAGTGATGCCATTGATGTGAATTTTATCTCTAGAAATAATTTTGTCGGTGTACTAGAGTAGGGGTACCCTAGTATCCCGAACTTGTGCACTGGCGATTCTTGCAGCCCTCATGGCAAGGCTTACCGGGTGACCGCCAAGGTCCTCCGTGGTTCCTTTGGAGCCATTCAAGAACAAAGTATTCAAGCCAAGGAGACAAGGCCCCGGCAAGAGGAGCTTGCCGGGAAGGCCACCCAAGGCACCTAGGAGACAAGGCCCGGCAAGAGGAGGCCCGGTGAGCGACAAGCTTCGGACGCGACAAGACAACAACATGACAAAGGCGCTTGCATGCAGACCACTCTGTACCTGCGCTCCAGCACATCCACTAACGTGTCGCCCTGGGACCTTTCCAGGCGCGCGTGGCAAGAGGCCGTGCGGCCAGCGGAGCGCGGTGGCAAGCGGCGCTGACAAGATTGCCATCTGGCAAGCGGTGGCGTCCCTGACGGTCCCTGTTTGCACTGTTAGGGCGACGTAGACGGGCATTTAATGCCTTTGTCCCCTGCCTTCTGGGTTAGGTATGATACACTGTACAAGTAGCTGTACCAACCACTCCTTTTCCATTTTTACCCTTGTCTACATTGCCACCTGTTGGAGACCCCTTTAGCATATAAAAGGAGGCCCATGCGCAACGTAGAGAGGGGTTCAGGGGGTTTAGAGAGGCTCGACCTCACGCTCGGTCTCGTTAGCAGCTTGTGTGTACTGTAGCACTCAAGCGCTCCAGAGCAAGAACTCAATACACCCAGACATGCAGCAGTAGGAGTGTTATCTCTCAGGAGAGCTCCGAAGCTGGGTAAACCGCTCGTGTGCTTCGCCTCGATCTGCTCTTCGAGCGACCTCCGCCCCCCGCCGAACCGAAAGGGGCTCGGTCTGCCGGTCCCATAGGTGTTCGTGGGCGAATCAGCCTACCCGACATCTTTGGCGCGCCCGGTAGAGGCGTCGAGATTGTGTGAACCTGATCCGGCGTCCACACGAGCTAGATCTTCATCATCTTCATCGACATGCCACCGAAGAAGAAGACTTCGGCGGCAGAGGTTCCGTCCGCGTCGAACCCACCACCACCGGCGGAAGAATGGACGTCGACGGGGGAGCCCACGGTGCTGCCAAGTCCAAGGACAAGGCTGCGCAGACCTCGGCGTCCGTACATGCACAGCGCCCGTCTCAGGAGGCGCGGGACCGACAGCGTCATGGTATTCACAAAGCCATACGCTCGTTGGACCAAGATCGAGCTGGTGGATCTCAGGATGCTCAAGACCAGCATGCACGCCAACATCTTTGGCGCGGCGAAAACGCGATCGCTGGGCGGGATATCGCTCCTTCTAACATAGTTAGAAGTCCGAGCATATCCCACTCCTCGCGCCGTTCGCCATCGCGACCCACCACTCCAGCGAAGCTTTGGCGAGAGCCCAACTGCTCATGGATTACCCTCCAACAGCCGACATGGTCGATGAATGGAGGGCCACCATTCAGAGTCTCATCGGCTTTGCCAACGGCGATGCTCCGCGGCAGCCGAGTGCATCGCTACCGCGGCAGGACCGCCAAGCACGAGCCGGTGGCGACGAAACCGGTGGGGTGCAACCACCATGCACTCTCCGCCCCGAAGGCCAACATCGCCGACTCACCGGATCCACCTCGACAGCGACTCCACCGCATCATCGGATCCACGAGCTCGTCGCAATCAGCGCCAAGTTTTTCACGAACGACAGCAAGAAGACGCTCGAACTTCGCGCCGAGCGCCGAGAGAAGCGGCGTCAATCCGACCAGCTGCTGGGCCCTCTGTCGACATGCATGCGCCGAAGAACCAGACGACTTGCCATATGCGGTAGGTTGCCCTGCGTTCACTCGTGAGCTGCGGCAAGTCCGGTGGCCCGGCAAGAAGAATTTCAAGCCGACGTGCGAGAGAAATGCACGCGGCAAGACGCATCCGTCGGAGTTCCTCGGCATCTACACCATCGCGGTGCAAGCTGCGGGGCGAGACGACAAGATCCTGGCCAACTACTTCCGGCGGTGCTCAAGCCCAATGTCAGATCTTGGCTCATGCACTTGCCGGACAACTCCATATCCTCTTGGGCAGATCTATGCCATCAGTTTGTCGGCGCCTTTTACAGCGCCACAAGCCCCATGGCCAAGAAAGCGACCTTCATCTCGCCGCCCGGAAGGAAGGAGAGCCTCAGCAAGTACATTCAGAGATTCAGCCAGCGTACAAAGACAACATCCCAGATGTCCACCTGCCGCGGTAATCAGCGTGTTCCATCAGAACATGCGAAACCGCAGGATGCGGGAGGAGATGGCGATGTGCAAGATCAAAGACGTCAGTGAGCTATATGCCCTGGCCGACAAGTGTGCACGTGTTGAGGAAGGGAGGAGACTCCCCGGAGAGAATAATGAAGCAGGAGGATCTGATAGTGAGCAGACCGCCCCGGCAAAGAAAAACCGGCGGTGAAGAAGTAGACCAAGTCCGGCAGGAGCTCTGATGCCCACTCCGGCAAGCGCACCTCTTCGGAGTGCTGCGCTACCGTCGAGGACGCACCATCATCGAGCTCCACCGGCAAGTGCCGAGGAGCAACTGTTCCGGCAAGCCCTAGGGTTTGTTCCGTTGAAGCAGAAGCTCCAAATCCGGCAGAGCTCGATGCCCACTCCGGCAAGCGCACCTCTTGGTGCTGCGCTACCGTCGAGGACGCACCATCGAGCTCCACCGGCAAATGCCGAGGAGAAATCTGCTCGGCAAGCCCTAGGGTTTGTTCCGTTGAAGCAGACGCTCCAAGTCCGGTGAAACTCGATGCACACTCCGGCAAGTGCACCTCTTCGGAGTGCTGCGCTACCGTCGAGGACGCACCATCGAGCTCCACCGACAAGTGCTGAGGAGCAGTCTGCTCCGGCAAGCCCTAGGGTTTGTTCCGTTGAAGTAGACGCTCCAAGTCCGGCAGGAGCTCTGATGCCCACTCCGGCAAGCGCACCTCTTGGTGCTGCGCTACCATCGAGGACGCACCATCGAGCTCCACCGCAAGTCTTGAGGAGCGATGCTGCTCCGGCAAGCCCTAGGGTTTGTTCCGTTGAAGCGAGCAGCTCCAAGTCCGGTGAGAGCTCTGATGTTCACTCCGGCAAGTGCACCTCTTCGGAGTGCTGCGCTACCGTCGAGGACGCACCATCGAGCTCCACCGGCAAGTGCTGAGGAGCAGTCTGCTCCGGCAAGCCCTAGGTTTTGTTCCATTGAAGCAGACGCTCCAAGTCCGGCAAGAGCTCTGATGCCCACTCCGGCAAGCGCACCTCTTCGGAGTGCTGCGCTACCGTCGAGGACCCACCATCGAGCTCCACCGGCAAGTGCTGAGGAGCAGTCTGCTCCGGCAAGCCCTAGGGTTTGTTCCGTTGAAGCAGACGCTCCCGACAAGTTTTGCTCCGGCAAACTTGCCGGGGAACGTCAAGCTCCGGCTGAGCCGCAGGTTCTCACCGTGGAAGCAGATGTTCCCGCAGCAGCAGATGTGCCGGTGGTTCTTTGGTCGATCAGGACGACGCCAAATCGAGCCACTGGCCAGACACCTTTCGCTCTAGTCTATGGAGCAGAGGCAGTTCTCCCCATGGAACTCGTATACAGATCACCTCGAGTGCTCGCTTATGATGAGCTTGAGCAAGAGCAGTTGCGACAAGGTTTCTTGTCGGTAGCAGCACCGCCAGCAGGCTGCTGACGTCCCGCACTCAGCGCTCGCGGCCCAGGTGCCTGCGCTGACAAGTTCCCAACTCGTAGCTAGTTGCGCCCTTACTTTGTTTCGAGTCCGCTCAACAACTTAAGAGAGCTGCGACTAGTTGGGACAAGATGACGCGCTGCTCCTTGAGGAGGATCGTCTTCAGGCTGCTGTAGGAGCTGCTCGATACCAGCAAGCTTTGCGCCGCTACCATAGCCGCAAAGTTAATGCGAGAAGTCTCGAGGAAGGCGACCTTGTTCTTCGGTGTGTTCAGTCCGCCAAGAATTCCAACAAGTTGACGCCGAAGTGGGAAGGCCCTTACCGGGTGAAACGAGTCACTAGGCCTGGCGCTGTCCGCCTTGAGACCGAAGATGGCATTCCGGTGAGCAACTCCTGGAACATTGAGCATCTTCGTAAGTTTTACCCATAAGGCGCGGTTGCGGAACCCGTTCCGGCAACCACCTTTTGTACAAGTCTTGCCGTTGTTGCATGTAATCCTTTGTACAAAGCCGGGCGCAGACCCGTGCATAAGTAAAGCTAATGTGCCGCACATCTTGTCAATTTCATGCTTTCTACTTCTATTTTGCATGCATTATCTGACACTTTGTGCAGCACCTACCCCCGGTAAGCAATAACGAGCCATAAGGCTTCATATCTTTATTTTCTCTTCTTTCTCTTTCTCAAAGAAAGGAAGGTTCCCTCGCCCACAAGTTTGCCGGGGGGAAAGGAGAAGATAATGGTGTGGACCAAGCGTCGCTCAAGGAAGTCTAGCCTTACTGGGAAGCAAACGACAGAAAAGCTAAGTTGCTAAAGTTTGAGCAATCAGTTTTAAAATTTTTAAGTTATCTTCCTCGAACGACCGTACTTTGTATGGAAAACCTGTCTTGGAGGAACCAACTCGTAGCTAGTTGCGCCCTTACTTTGTTTCGAGTCCGCTCAACAACTTAAGTGAGATGCAACTAGTTGCGACATAAGGTTACTTGTCGGAGCGGCACCGCCAGAAGCTGTCGACGTCCCAAGACTCAGCCATGCCTGTGCTCATACCGAAAAGTTCCCTAAAAGCGTAGGGCAAAAACATACAAAGGAAGGAATCAAGTAAAGGAAATAACATAGCAATCACTACTCGAAATAGAGTTATATTACAAGATAACTTGTCGCAGCTCTAATAGACTGTTCTCATAACATGACCAGCAGCGGCAAAGAAAAAGAGAAAGCGGGCGGCCTAATCTACGCGATCGCCCTCAACCCTCTTGATCCCGCTCACCCTGTCCACGATGGGTGCGACAAGGGTCTTGAGCGCTTCCACATCAGCATCCGGCGGCAGGGACTTGAGGACGTTGGTGAGGTTGAGGCCTGGGTTGCGGAAGGCCACCTTCATCAGCACTTTTTGAAGAGCCCCCGCGCAGATCTGGCGCGACTCCTCGGCCAGCTGCTTTGGGATTTCTTCCCGGAGTCGCTGGAGGGCCGTCACCACGCCCTTGAAGAACAAGCTGAGCTTGGCGCTGGGTCGGAGGTGCTCATCGTAGGAATATCCTGTTGGAAATATGCCCTAGAGGCAATAATAAATTAGTTATTATTATATTTCCTTGTTCATGATAATCGTTTATTATCCATGCTATAATTGTATTGATAGGAAACTCAGATACATGTGTGGATACATAGACAACACCATGTCCCTAGTAAGCCTCTAGTTGACTAGCTCGTTGATCAACAGATGGTTACGGTTTCCTGACCATGGACATTGGATGTCGTTGATAACGGGATCACATCATTAGAAGAATGATGTGATGGACAAGACCCAATCCTAAGCCTAGCACAGATCGTGTAGTTCGTATGCTAAAGCTTTTCTAGATGTCAAGTATCATTTCCTTAGACCATGAGATTGTGCAACTCCCGGATACCGTAGGAATGCTTTGGGTGTACCAAACGTCACAATGTAATTGGGTGGCTATAAAGGTGCACTACAGGTATCTCCGAAAGTGTCATTGGGTTGGTACGAATCGAGGCTGGGGTTTGTCACTCCGTAAACGGAGAGGTATCTCTGGGCCCACTCGGTAGGACATCATCATAATGTGCACAATGTGACCAAGGGGTTGATCACGGGATGATGTGTTACGGAACTAGTAAAGAGACTTGCCGGAAACGAGATTGAACAAGGTATCGGGATACCGACGATCGAATCTCGGGCAAGTACAATACCGCTAGACAAAGGGAATTATATACGGGATCGATTGAGTCCTTTACATCGTGGTTCATCTGATGAGATCATCGTGGAACATGTGGGAGCCAACATGGGTATCCAGATCCCGCTGTTGGTTATTGATCGGAGAACGTCTCGGTCATGTCTACATGTCTCCCGAACCCGTAGGGTCTACACACTTAAGGTTCGATGGCGCTAGGGTTATAAAGGAAGTTTGTATGTGGTTAACGAATGTTGTTCGGAGTCCCGGATGAGATCCCGAACGTCACGAGGAGTTCCGGAATGGTCCGGAGGTAAAGATTTATATATGGGAAGTCCTGTTTTGGTCACCGGAAAAGTTTCGGGTGCTATGTACCGGGACCACCGGGAGGGTCCCGGGGGTCCACCAAGTGGGGCCACCGGCCCCAGAGGGCTGCATGGGCCAAGTGTGGGAGGGGACCAGCCCCAGGTGGGCTGGTGCGCCCCCCCACCAAGGCCCAAGGCGCCTAGGGCTTGGGGGAAACCCTAAAAGGGGGCGCCTCCCTTGCCTTGGGGGGCAAGGCAACCCCCCTGGCCGCCGCCCCCTCCTCAGATTGGATCTGAGGGCCCCCCCCTCCTTTGCCCCTATATATATGTGGGGGTGGGAGGGCAGTAGCACCCCAAGTTCTGGCGCAGCCCTTCCCCCTCCCAAGTCCTCCTCCTCTCCCGTGGTGCTTGGCGAAGCCCTGCAGGATTGCCACCCTCCTCCACCACCACCACGCCGTTGTGCTGCTGCTGGATGGAGTCTTCCTCAACCTCTCCCTCTCTCCTTGCTGGATCAAGGCATGGGAGAAGTCACCGGGCTATACGTGTGTTGAACGCGGAGGTGCCGTCCATTCGACACTAGGATCATCGGTGATTTGAATCACGACGAGTACGACTCCATCAACCCCTTTCACTTGAACGCTTCTGCTTAGCGATCTACAAGGGTATGTAGATGCACTCTCCTTCCCTCTTGTTGCTAGAATCTCCATAGATAGATCTTGGTGATGCGTAGAAAATTTTGAATTTCTGCTACGTTCCCCAACATATCCAAGATCCTCCATCCCTAGCTGCGCCAGCTCCCTGTCGATGGCTGCAGCAACATCCATGAGACCCTCGGTCCAGTGCTCCACATTCTCCCTAAAGGTATTATGGGCGGCAGCAGCACTTGCCAGCAGCGCCTCGTCGGCCTTGATCTTCTCCTTCAAGGCCACCTCCTGCTCCCTGGCGCCGTCCAGCGCCTGAGTCAAGGTGGTCAGCTTTAACTCAAGATCTGCATTGGAGTCCTTGGCGGCGCTGAGCTCCTTGCTCCTCTCGGCGAAACGGCCCTGCAGCTCGCCAAGAGTGTAGGCGTCCTTCTCGCGCTCATGCTTGAGTGCAGCAAGCTCCTCGCCGCTCTCCTTGAGATTGGCCTCCAGCTGCATCACCTTCGTCTCCAGCTCCTTCTTGGCGGCCTCGGCAGCTACGGCGGCATCCTTTGTTTCCTTGAGAGCCCTGCCAAATGTTTGCTCGCGTGTGGCTAGATCCTCCTCATGGCTGTCAAGATTAACCTTCCTCTGTGCCAACTCGCCTTCCTGCGCAGATAGCTTCTCGGCGGCAAGCCGCTGTTGCTCCTTAGCTTCAGCCTTCTCGAGGAGGAAGGCTTTGCGCTCCTCGGCGAGTCGCTCCCGCTCCTCTGCCAAGGACCGGAGAGCTTCCTGGTTGACGCCCTGGAGCTCCTTCGCGCGCTTCTCGATGTCTGCTCCCGCCTTCGCGACAAGCGCTTCCCGGGATTCCAGCTTGGCTTGTCGGGCGCGGTAGAGCGACAGCTTCGCAGCAGCTGCTCCTCTTCGTGACTTCGCCATTGCTTCTTGTTTGGCGTCGACCCGGCGTCCCGATCCAGCCGGAGGCGAGCAGCTCTTCATCAAAGTTTCTCCTTGACGGCGCCACAGGAGCTCGACACCCATGGGAGCTTGATGAAGACGCCATCGCCGGCCTTCAAATAGGCGCTGGGTTGGGGCTCTTTAGAGCCCGACGCTGCCGCAGCGGCGGAGGGATCGGCGGTCGGCATAGCGCCTGGCGCTCCTGCGGCCTCAGGGCCGTCAGTGCGATCGCCGGACCCAGCGCCCGGCTTCTGCGGCGGCAGCTTTGGCGACCTCTTCGCCCGGCCGGGCTCGTTAAGCGCCAGCTTCTTCTCACGATGGCAGCGGCATCGTCGGTATGTGCCAGCGCGTCCTCCTCCTCGCCCGTGACCTCGGTCTCCATTGGATCGGCAATAGGAAAATGAAGAAAAGTCAAGCAAATATTCAAAAAGAAAATCAGAAGAAGAAGAACATAAGGAAAGTTTTCAGGCAAGAGGATTACCTGTGCTAGGGTTTGCAGTCATGGTCTCCGCCACCAGGGGATGGCTGGTGCTGTCCCTTGCCGGAGACCTGTCCCTTGCCGGAGAACTGCCCCTTGCCGGAGAAGTCTCCCTTGCCGGAGAACGCTCCCTTGCCGGGGAATCCTCCCTTGGCGGTGTAGTCGGCGAAGGCATGTCAGAGCAGCTTCAGGCACTCCTGGTAAGGCTGCTCTGCTCCTACACAAATCAGCGATCGGAATATCGGCAAAGAAAGGGCACCCATGCACGCCTAACAAAGAGGAAGTAAACCAAATACTTACGCTTGGGGGCTGCGCTGAGGCTGCTTTGAGGAAGAGTTGCAGCGTCCGGCAAGGTGGTCTCGGACGCGCCTCCTATGTCGCGGTTTGTTCGTCCTCGATGACAATCACGGGGCCTTGGCTCTCTTCGACGCTCTGGGCCAGCGTCACGAAAAGGAATGGGTTCAGAGTGAAGCAAATCAGATACAAGACAAAGCAACAAGCCGAAGAACTACCAATGCTGCAAAGAATCTTACTCTTCTTCTTCCTCGTCGGAGCTGAGCACGGAGAGATCAAATTCTGGCTCGCCTCCAGTACGACGAGGCGGAGGAGTAGGTTCCCTTGGCCGCTTGGCGGGAGCAGAAGTGGTGGTCTGCGAGGGCCCCGCTCCAGTTGCCGCAGCGGCGTGAGGTGCTCCCGCGGCAACAGTGCTTGCCGCGGTGGAGCGCGTCGCGCGGCACGGCGGCTGTTGACCCGTCTGCCGCCCCGCTACGTCTCCGGCCTTGCGGAGACGCCTTCTTGGTGGAGCTGGGTGCTCCGCTCGCGGCAAGCTATGCGAAGGAGAGGAGGAGGCGCCCTCGGGCTTCGCTTCGACTCAATTCGGGCCCGACAAGCTCTTCCTCGCCGCAAACTCCCTCGCTCGGCAGGCTTGCCGCCTCTCTGCCTCTGCCTCCTCCACGGTAAATCGAACTACGCCCGAGGCAGCGCTGCTGCCGCCTCTTCCAGCCCTAGTGGCGTCTGCTGCATCTCATCGCCGGTGGTGTCATGGTGAGGCTCTTCTGTTCATCGGGGCGGACCAGCACTTCTACCAGGCTGTCAAAGAACAATCGCACAACGTCATCTATAGGCTCTTGCCAGGTTGGAACGATTCCATGCAAGTCGCACAACGGCATCATTGCACGGATGCGGTCGAGCGAGGAATTGTTGCACAGCGGGACGACATTCTTCGGCAACCTGAACGCTCCGGATGCTCGGTCGTGCTTGAACAGCTCCAAGAGCATCGCATCCAGTTCGGGGCGTTGAAATTGAAGTTGAGGCCGGCGCAACCTCATGATATCCGCCGCGTTCCGGAACTC
This sequence comes from Aegilops bicornis, assembly GCA_021605145.1. Classification (NCBI taxonomy): domain Eukaryota; kingdom Viridiplantae; phylum Streptophyta; class Magnoliopsida; order Poales; family Poaceae; genus Aegilops; species Aegilops bicornis. The sequence goes on from CM038669.1 coordinate 122,165,906, forward strand.
CCGGCGGGTCTCCTCTCTCTCTGCAGGGGGCGTCGCGGCGACGAAGGAAATCTGCGCCAACGGCGCCTCTGTGAGTCCGGCAAGCCTCGAGCGTAGAGATCCGGATGACGGCATTATTCAGCCTAGCATCTTCCGGGGCCGATTGCTCCAATCGCTGCCGCGCACTCGAGGTTTGGCGCGGGCGTAAACGGCCTGCGGTTCTCCTCGACAATCCAGCACCGATCTGCTCTCCACTCATCCCATTTGCTGCGGAGCTCTCCCTCCAGATAAGCTTCCTTCTTGCCGGTCCTCGAGATCCAGGCGATCCCGCCGGAAAGAGGCTCCCCTCTCTCAACTCGGGGCATAAAGAAGTGGCGGAAAAGGGCTACGTTTGGATGGACTCCGACAAACTTTTCGCAGAGATATGCGAAAACTGCCATGGTCAGAACAACATTGGGGGTGAAGTCAAGGAGGCGGAACCCGTAGGTGTTCATGATATCGCAGAAAAATTCAGAGAAAGGCGGGCAGAGCCCGCAGTAGAAGAAGAACAGCCAAGAAAGGGTACCCATTCGGAGCCCGTTCAGCGGCGGTAGGAGTACCTTCGTGCTGGATGCGCTCGCGTCTCCGTCGACGGAAGAGGTAGTAGTACTCCCTCATCTCCCTCGCAGCGAGCTGGGGGAAAGATTGCCAGCCTTCCGCGCGCCCGCAAGCCGCTGCGCCTCGGCCGACTTCACGGCCTTCCCTTGTCGGCTTTCGGAGCCATGGCGGGGGTGGTGAGGGAGATCGACGGCGTTGGTGATGCTGGTGGCGATGGGGGGCGGAGCGCTGCTCTCTCTTCAGCCTTGGGAAGAAGGGGGAAGCAGCGGGGATTTTTCGAGATTGGACAGCAACTGGCGAGATGGGCGAACTGCCCCTGTTTCCCCTGCTTATAAAGAGGGAGGGGGCGGACGTTCCGTCTTTCCGAATAAAGAAACCACCCACGATCTCTCACACGACGCCGCATTCGACGCGTGCCGTTCGTGGGCGTGGTGGGTCTCGGGGTGAGTTACGGCGTAACCCAGGCGCGGCGATGCCGTGCCTGTTTTGGGCCTGCCCAACAGCGCTTCGGCTGCACGTGTGGCCCGGGCGGGGCTCCTGTCCGGTGTACTAGAGTAGGGTACCCTAGTATCCCGAACTTGTGCACGGGCAGTTGCAGCCCTCCGCGGCAAGGCTTACCGGGTGACCGCCAAGGTCCTCCGTGGTTCCTTTGGAGCCATTCAAGAACAAAGTATTCAAGCCAAGGAGACAAGGCCCCGGCAAGAGGAGCTTGCCGGGAAGGCCACCCAAGGCACCTAGGAGACAAGGCCCCGGCAAGAGGAGGCCCGGTGAGCGACAAGCTTCCGGACGCGACAAGACAACAACCGCGGCAAGGCGCTTGCCGCGGCAGACCACCACTCTGTACCTGCGCTCCAGTACATCCACTAACGTGTCGCCTCAGGACCTTTCCGGTAGCAGCGTGGCAAGAGGTCGTCTGCGCCCGGAGCGCTGATGGCAAGCGGCGCTGACAAGATTGCCATCTGGCAAGCGGTGGCGCCCCTAACGGTCCCTGTTTGCACTGTTAGGGTGACATAGACGGGCATTTAATGCCTTTGACCCCTACCGTCAGAGTTAGGTATGATACACTGTACAAGTAGCTGTACCAACCACTCCTTTTCCATTTTTACCCTTGTCTACGTTGCCACCTGTCGGAGACCCCTTTAGCATATAAAAGGAGGCCCATGCATACGTGAGAGGGGTTCGGGGTTTAGAGGCTCGACCTCACGCTCGGTCTCGTTAGCAGCTTGTGTGTCTTGTAGCACTCAAGCGCTCGAGCAAGAACTCAATACACCCTGCACATGCAGCGGTAGGAGTGTTATCTCTCGGAGAGCTCCGGCTGGGTAAACCACTCGTGTTAACCGCCTCGATCTGCTCTTCGTGCGACCTCCGCCCCCCGCCGAACCGAAAGGGGCTCGGTCCGCCGGTCCCATAGGTGTTCGTGGGCCAGATCAGCCTACCCCGACAAATTTCAACAACAATGCTTATAGAGGTAATTTTAATCCTAGGCCTTTTCCTAGTAATTCCTATAATAATTATGGTAATTCCTATGGAAATCAATCTTACAATAATAATAGGAATACCTCTGACCTTGAGAATAATATTAAATAATTTATCAACACACAAAAAGTTTTCAACAGTTCCATAGAAGAAAAGTTGAATAGGATTGATGATTTGTCTAGAAGTGTTGATAGAATTGCTCATGATGTGGAAAATCTCAAGATGAAAATTTTTGTGCCTAAATTAGATGAATCAATTAAAGCTCTTTATGTTTCTATGGATGAAAGTAAGAAAAGAACTGCTATGCTTAGAGCTACAAGAGATTTTTTTTAGAGAAAGCTTTTTCTAGTGATTATTCGTGCAAAAATGATGAAGATCTTAAAATGATTGGTGTTTCTTCTATTTATTCCTTGTTTAGTAAAGTTAAGAATGATGAAAACGGGACTGGAGAAGAGTCAACTTTAGGTCGAAGGCGTCCCAATATTTGAGGGTGAAAATCTTGTTGAGAAAATTGATGAAAGTGGGTTTGGAGAGGTCAAAACTTTAACTAGTGATGTGCCCACTCTTTTGGATTACAAAGACTTTAATTATGATAGTTGCTCTTTGATTGATTGTATTTCTTTGTTTCAATCCATGATAAATTCACCCCATGCTTATGAACAAAACAAAGCTTTTACTAAACATATTGTTGATGTTATCACTACAAAAAAAAGACGCTTCCATGATGATACGTATTTGTCAGAGTAGGTCTCGTTTTCTGTCATGCGTGTACATCCATGACAATTTTATGACGGATTCAAGATAGTCATACCTGTATTTTCATAGAAGTGTTCCATGACGTTACCAAAATTATCATAATGGAAGTGTCCACTTCCATGACGATAAATCGCGCGTCATGGAAGTGATTTCGTCAAGGGTGACCAACACGTGGAATCCACCGTAACGGGCCGCCGTTAAGCTATCGGGTCTGGTCTCTGTTCGTCGATCACGTAGATCGAGTCGTCGATGATGAAGCAGGGGCAACAAGGACAAGTGGGGGTCACTGATGGATCACTAACCAACCTATACTAAGCAGTTTAGGACAAGCAGGTAGGTAACAATAGCAGGTACAAAAGCAGGCTATGCATCAGAATAGGTGCAATCAATGACAGTAGCAAAATCTAATGCAGGCATGAGAGAATGGAATAGGCAATATCGGGATGATCAAAGGTGGGGGTGCCTGGTTGCTCAAACAAGAAGAAGGGGTCGTCGTCGACGTAATCGATCACAGCGGCATCAGCGGCAGTCTCGGGGTTTACCGGAGAGAAGAAGGGGAAGAAACATTAAATACAAGCATATAGTTGCAGCATCCGGGAAGGCGTGTTAGGCGTGTTCTAACGCGACCTTACACGATACCGGCGAAGGCGGAGAACATCCGGGAATGTTTCCCCGAAGTTGGGCATTTTCGGACAGACGAACCGGAGGGGAAGGTTGCAGGTTCGCTATGCTAGGGATGTCTGGCAGATGAACGAAGAGCGTAATCGGATTCGTCTCATCGTTCTGAGCAAATTTCATGTAGAAAACTTTTTCATCCGAGTTACGGATTATTTTATGTTATTTTTCAAAGTTTTAAACATTTTTAGAATTAACAAAATTAAATTAATTAGGAAAAGCCATTATGACTTCAGCATGACATCAGGGTGATGTGAGCAGTCAACAGTCAGTTGACTTGGTCAAACTGACGCGTGGGTCCATTCTGTCATAGACTGATACTAATTAACAGTCTAATTAGTTAAATAGTTAAATAGGTTAATTAACAGGATTAATTAATTAATTAATTAATTTCATTATTATTATTTTTTAAACACTTTTATTTTCGTTTTAGGGGCAGGCCCACTGTCATAGGCCCATGTGGCCAATCGGGCTATGGCGCGTGCTGAGGCGGGCGCGACCAGCAGGCTTGGCGTGGCCGGGCGGCCCGAGTGTCGCATGATGGGGCATGGCGGAGCCAGTGAGGTCGGCAGCGGTGCTGAGAGGAGGTGGTGGGCGCGAGGCGAGGCGGAGGCGGCTGATCGGCGGAGCTGCAGCAGCGTGGGGAGCGGCGCGCGCAGCGTCAGCGCGACGTGGACAACATCGGCTAGCAACGGCGGCACGGGCGAGGATGCGGCCGCAAGCGCAACGCTGGGAGGCGAGGCCATGGCTCGAGCGGGAAGGCGCGGACGCGGCTGGGCTAAGCGAGGCGCGTGCATGGTGAGTCTGGCGGGCCGGATCCGTGACGGGGTAAAGTAGAAAGTGGGGCGCCACGAGGGGAACGTAGGGGCACAGGCAGCGGGCTCGGGGAAGCTCGGTGGCCGGGCGATGGAGAGGCGGGGAGGCGACGCCGACGATGTGGCGAAGGCGCCGAGCTCCGGCGACAGCGAGCGGCGAAGCCGGGGCGGCGCCAGGGGGCAGTGGCGGTCTTCGGGGAGGAAGGCGAGTGGTCCGGCGAGCGACGGGCGAGGAGGAGGTCCGCGACGGCGCTGCAGCCACGCGGGCGCGGGGGCAGTCGGGGTCAAGCCCCGATCCAGATCGGGGGGGAAGAGGCGTGGGGGAGATCGTGAGGAGAGGGGATCACGTGAGGGGGGGAGTAGGGTGATGCTAGGGTTTCTCGGGCACCCAGGGGAGGTTAGTAGAGGGTACGGTTGGGCCGGCCTGGCAGCCTGCTGGGCCGAGGCCCAATTGGCGGGGGGGCTTGCTCTTTCTTTCTTTCTTTCTCACATTTTAACTTTAACCTTTTCTATTTTCTTTTACTGTTTTATTTTATGTTAGCGCACTAAAACACTTTACAAAATGTTGGTTCACCACCAAAATTAAGAAGTGAATATTTGTCACATGATCAACATTTTAGTTTCGATGTTTGTGAACTTTGAATTTTGGACTTAAATTTGAATTTGAATTTGAATTAAGATTTGAATCAAGCGAGGATTAGCAACAGTAAAGTGATGACGTGGCATCATTAGCAGAGGATTACTGTAGCTTAATTATCCGGCCGTCACAATATAGGCATCACGTCCGCGACAAGTAGACCGACTCCTGCCTGCATCTACTACTATTACTCCACGCATCAACCTCTATCCATCATGCATTTAGAGTATTAAGTTCATAAGAACAGAGTAACGCTTTAAGTAAGATGACATGATGTAGAGGGATAAACTCATGCAATATGATATAAACCCCATCTTGTTATCCTCTATGGCAATAATACAATACATGCCTTGCTGCCCCTACTGTCACTGGGAAAGGACACCGCAAGATTGAACCCAAAGCAAAGCACTTCTCCCATTGCAAGAAAGATCAATCTAGTAGGCCAAACCAAACTGATAATTCGAAGAGACTTGCAAAGATAACCAATCATACATAAAATAATTCATGTAAGATTCAAATATTGTTCATAGATAAACTTGATCATAAACCCACAATTCATCGGTCTCAACAAACACACCGCAAAAGAAGATTACATCGAATAGATCTCCACAAGAATCGTGGAGAACTTTGTATTGAGATCCAAAGAGAGAGAGAAGAAGCCATAAGCTAATAACTATGGACCCGAAGGTCTGAGGTAAATTACTCACAGATCACCGGAGAGGCTATGGTGTTGATGTAGAAGCCTTCCGTGATCGATGCCCCCTTCGTTGGAGCTCCGGAAAAGGCCCCAAGATGGGAACTCACGGGTATAGAAGGTTGCGGCGGTGGGATTAGGTTTTTGGCTCCATATGTGGTAGTTTGGGGGTACGTAGGTATATATAGGAGGAAGAAGTACGTCGGTGGAGCAACGTGGGGCCCACGAGGGTGGAGGGCGGGCCAGGGGGTAGGCGCCCCCCCTACCTCGTGCCTTGCTGGTTGATGTCTTGACGTAGGGTCCAAGTCCTCTGGATCACGTTCGTTCCGAAAATCACGTTCCCGAAGGTTTCATTCCGTTTGGACTCCGTTTGATATTCTTTTGCTGCGAAACTCTGAAATAGGCAAAAAACAACAATTCTGGGCTGGGACTCCGGTTAATAGGTTAGTCCCAAAAATAATATAAAAGTTTATAATAAAACCCATTAATGTCCAAAACAGAATATAATATATCATGGAACAATAACAAATTATAGATACGTTGGAGACGTATCAAGCATCCGCAAGCTTAATTCCTGCTCGTCCTTGAGTAGGTAAATGATAAAGACAGAATTTTTGATGTGGAATGCTACTTGGCATAAATTCAATGTAATTCTTTTAATTGTGGTATGAATATTCAGATCCGAAAGATTCAAGATAAAAGTTTAATATTGACATAAAAGTAATAATACTTCAAGCACACTAACTAAGCAATTATGTCCTCTCAAAATAACATGGCCAAAGAAAGTTCATCCCTACAAAATCATATAGTTTAGTCATGCTCCATTTTCGTCACACAAGAATGCTCTCATCATGCACAACCCCGATGACAAGCCAAGAAATTGTTTCATACTTTAGTAATCTCAAACTTTTTCAACCTTCACGCAATACATGAGCGTGAGCCATGGATATAGCACTATGGGTGGAATAGAATATAATGATGGGGGTTATGTGGAGAAGACAAAAAAAGGAGAAAGTCTCACATCAACGTGGCTAATAAATGAGCTATGGAGATGCCCATCGATTGATGTTAATGCAAGGAGTAGGGATTGCCATGCAACGGATGCACTAGAGCTATAAATGAATGAAAGCTCAACAAAAGAAACTAAGTGAGTGTGCATCCAACTTGCTTGCTCACGAAGAGCTAGGGAATTTGAGGAAGCCCATTGTTGGAATATACAAGCCAAGTTATATAATGAAAAATTCCCACTAGTATATGAAAGTGACAAAACAAGAGACTCTCTATCATGAAGATCATGGTGCTACTTTGAAGAACAAGTGTGGAAAAAAGGATAGTAGCATTGTCCCCCTTTTTTTGGGCCTTCTTTTTTTGGCCTTTCTCTCTTTTTTTATTTGGGACAATGCTCTATGAAGGATGATCATCACACTTCTATTTATTTACAACTCAATGATTACAACTCGATACTAGAACAAAGTATGACTCTATATGAATGCCTCCGTGGTATATCGATAGCAATGAATCAAGAGTGACATGTATGAAAAAAATTATGAATGGTGGCTTTGCCACAAATACGATGTCAACTACATGATCATGCAAAGCAATATGACAATGATGAATGTGTCATGATAAACGGAACGGTGGAAAGTTGCATGGCAATATATCTCGGAATGGCTATGGAAATGTCATAATAGGTAGGTATGGTGGCTGTTTTGAGGAGGATATAAGGAGGTTTATGTGTGAAAGAGCGTATCATATCACGGGGTTTGGATGCACCGGCGAAGTTTTCACGAACTCTCAATGTGAGAAAGGGCAATGCACGGTACCGAAGAGGCTAGCAGTAATGGAAGGGTCAGAGTGCGTATAATCCATGGACTCAACATTAGTCATAAAGAACTAACATACTTATTGCAAAAATCTAAAAGTAATCAAAAACCATGAACTACGCGCATGCTCCTAGGGGGATAGATTGGTAGGAAAAGACCATCGCTCGTCCCTGACCGCCACTCATAAGGAGGACAATCAAAGAACACCTCATGTTTCAAATTTGTTACATAACATTTACCATACGTGCATGCTACGGGACTTGCAAACTTCAACACAAGTATTTCTCAAATTCCCAACTACTCAACTAGCACAACTTTAATATCACTACCTCCATATCTCAAAACAATCATCAAGCATCAAAGTTCTCTTAGCATTTAGCACACTCATAAGAAAGTTTTTTACTAGTCTTGAATACCTAACATATTAGGATCAATTTCCCAATTTAAGAAAATTACCATGCTGTTTAAGACTCTCAAAATAATATAAGTGAAGCATGAGAGAATAATAGTTTCTATAAAACAAAACCACCACCATGCTCTAAAAGATATAAGTGAAGTACTAGAGCAAAAACTATATAGCTCAAAAGATATAAGTGAAGCGCATAGAGTATTCTAATAAATTCCGAATCATGTGTGTCTCTCTCAAAATGTGTGTACAGCAAAGATGATTGTGGTAAACTAAAAAGCAGAGACTCAAATCATACAAGACGCTCCAAGAAAAACACATATCATGTGGTGAATAAAAATATAGCTCCAAGTAAAGTTACCGATGGAAGTAGATTTAAAGAGGGATGCCTTCCGGCATCCCCAAGCTTTGCCTTTTTGGTGTCCTGAGATTATCTTGGGGTGCCATGGGCATCCCCAATCTTAGGCTCTTGCCACTCCTTGTTCTATAATCCATCAAATCTTTTACCCAAAACTTGAAAACTTCACAACACAAAACTTAACAGAAAATCTCGTGAGTCTGCTAGCGAAAGAAAACAAAACACCACTTCATGTTACTTTAATGAACTCATTCTTTATTTATATTGGTGTTAAACCTACTGTATTCCAACTTCTCTATGGTTTATAAACTATTTTACCAGCCATAGATTCATTAAAATAGGCAAACAACACACGAAAAACAGAATCTGTCAAAAACAGAACAGTCTTCAGTAATATGTAACTAACGCAAACTTCTGGAACTCCAAAAATTCAGCCAAAATAGGAAGACCTAGATAATTTGTTTATTGATCAGCAGCAATTGGAATCAATATTTTATCACGTTCTGGTGATTTCTAACAATTATTTTCGTGAACAGAAAGTTTCTGGAATTTTCAGCAAGATCAAATAACTATCATCCAAGAAGATCCTATAGGTTTAAATTGGCACATACACTAATTAAAACATAAAAACACATCTAACCAGAGGCTAGATCAAATATTTATTCCTCAACAGAAGCAAAAAGCAAAAAAAAACTAAAAATAAAATTGGGTTGCCTCCCAACAAGCGCTATCGTTTAACGCCCCTAGGTAGGCATAATAGCAAGGATAGATCTAGGTATTGACATATTTGGCTTTCAATTTTTTAGCGGAATCATGCTCGAATCCGGGAGGTTCTTTACGTTTCCCTTCATATTCGGAAATTTTTAGATCTAAAGAATCCAACCACTTATTGCAAAGGGTAATCAACATATTCATGCGGTTAATATTTCCGCTAACGCTCTTAAGAGGTTCAAGAGACTTTTGTAAGATCTTAGTTACTTCGCAAATCTTTTCAAAAACTTGTGTCTCTTCCTGGGTATGTTGTGGCCCCTATTGTTGAGGTAGTGTTCCCACTACCCCCTCGATGATTTCATGCGCAAGACTGGGATCAATTTCAATGAAATTTCCTTCGTCAACACAATCCAAGAGTTGTCTATGGGACATATTTAGTCCAACGTAAAAACTGCGAAGCAAAATTCTAAAACTCACCTCTAAGGTGCAATTACGATAAGATTCCATCATCCTATACCAAGCATCTTTTAAATTTTCTCCTTGTCTTTGTTTAAAGTGAAGAACTTTAAACTCAGGGGACAAAGGAGCAGAAAGGGGACTAGCCATAACGACAAGCAAGCGAAAAAGAGGCAAACAAAAATGAGAGGGCGAATAAAACGGCAAGGGTGAAGTGGGGGCGAGGAAAACGAGAGGCAAATGGCCAATAATTTAATGCAGGAGATAAGGGTTTGTGATGGGTACTAGGTATGTTGACTTTTGCGTAGACTCCTCGGCAACGGCGCCAGAAATCCTTCTTCCTACCTCCTGAGCACTGTGTTGGTTTTCCCTTGAAGAGGAAAGGGTGATGCAGTAAAGTAGCGTAAGTATTTCCCTTAGTTTTTGAGAACCAAGGTACCAATCCAGTAGGAGGCCACGCACTAGTCCCTCGCACCTACACAAACAAATAAATCCTCACAACCAACACAATAAAGGGGTTGTCAATCCCTTCACGGTCACTTACGAGAGTGAGATCTGATATATATTATAAGATAATATTTTTTGTATTTTTATGATAAATTTATGATAAAGATGCAAAGTAAAATAAAAGGCAATAAAAATAGCTAAGTGTTGGAAGATTAATATGATAGAAGATAGACCCGGGGGCCATAGGTTTCACTAGTGGCTTCTCTCGAGAGCATAATTATTATGGTGGGTGAACAAATTACTGTTGAGCAATTGACAAAATTGAGTATAGTTATGAGAATATCTAGGTATGATCATGTATATAGGCATCATGTCCGTGACAAGTAGACCGACTGCTGACTGCATCTACTACTATTACTCCACACATCGACCGCCATCCAGCATGCATCTAGAGTATTAAGTTCATAAGAATAGAGTAACGCTTTAAGTAAGATGACATGATGTAGAGGGATAAACTCATGCAATATGATATAAACCCCATCTTGTTATCCTCGATGGCAACAATACAATACATGCCTTGCTGCCCCTATTGTCACTAGGAAAGGACACCGCAAGATTGAAGCCAAAGCTAACCACTTCTCCCATTGCAAGAAAGATCAATCTAGTAGGCCAAACCAAACTGATAATTTGAAGAGATTTGCAAATATAACCAATCATACATAAAAGAATTCAGAGAAGATTCAAATATTGTTCATAGATAAACTTGATCATAAACCCACAATTCATCGGTCTCAACAAACACACAGCGAAAGAAGATTACATTGAATAGATCTCCACGAGAATCGTGGAGAACTTTGTATTGAGATCCAAAGAGAGAGAAGAAGCCATCTAGCTAAAAACTATGGACCCGAAGGTCTGAGGTAAACTACTCACACATCATCGGAGAGGCTATGGTGTTGATGTAGAAGCCCTCTGTGATTGATGCCTGCCCGTGAGCTCCTAAAAGGCCCCAAGATGGGATCTCATGGGTACAGAAGGTTGCGGCGGTGGAATTAGGTTTTTGGCTCCTTATCTGGTAGTTCGGGGGTACGTAGGAATATATAGGAGGAAGAAGTACATCGCTGGAGCAACATGGGGCCCATGAGGGTGGAGGGCGCGCCCTGGGGGGGGGGGGGGTAGGCGCGCCCCCCTACCTCGTGCCTTCATGGTTGATGTCTTGACGTAGGGTCCAAGTCCTTTGGATCACGTTCATTCCAAAAATCACGTTCCCGAAGGTTTCATTCCGTTTGGACTCCGTTTGATATTCTTTTTCCTGCAAAACTCTGAAATAGGAAAAAAACAGCAATTTTGGGTTGGGCCTCCGGTTAATAGGTTAGTCCCAAAAATAATATAAAAGTGTATAATAAAGCCCATTAGTGTCCAAAACAGAATATAATATAGCATGGAACAATAAAAAATTATAGATACGTTGGAGACATATCACCCAACGAGCACGAGCCCGTGCTTCCCTGTACCCCCTAGCGCTGGATCCATCGATGCCCGAACTCCGGCGTCCGCTCCGCTGCTCGCCACAGCTGTCTCCGGCCGTTTCTGGCCAAGCCCACACCGTTCGACGCGCCTCGACGCGCTCGTCTGCACGGACCCAAACACGCATCGAACGGAGCCCCGTAGCGCGATCCCTACCCGCGCCCGAACTGTCGTCCGCCCCGCTCGTCATCGGCATTGTTTTTGGCCACCCCCGCGCGTTCCGACGCCGTAGATAGACGCGGGGCACTCTCCTCGTTTGAACGCAAGAAACGACGCTCGATTTGGTGACCCGTAGACGAATCCCGACGCTCGCCGGCGTTCGGCCGCTGCGCGCGAGCTCGCCGGAGCTAGTCCGGCGGCTCCACTGTGCTGGCACACCTGGGGCCCACTCCCTGGGTCACTGCCAGTGGGGCCCCTGGCCCCCAGTTGACCAGTTGACCTGGTTAACTGTGCTGACTGGGCAACCCTAGCCACTGACATGCGGGCCCTACCGCTTATTAGGTTAACTAAAACATACTTATAATTAAAACTTAATTAGTTTAGTCTTTTACCTATGACAGGTGGGGTCGAGTAGCTAATTAACCTAGATTAGTTAGTTTAATACACTGTTAGACTATCAGGGGCTGACATGTGGGTCCCACTGGACCCATAGGCCAGTTTTGACCTGGTCAGCCGCCCTGCTGACTGCTGATGTCACTGTGACGTCATGCTGACACAATAAACCTTTATGTTAATTTATTTAATTTCAAAAAATATTTAAAACTTTGAAAATTCATAGAAATTAAACCGTAGCTCGTATGAAAATGTTTTCTACATGAAAGTTGCTCAGAAAAATCCAACGAATCCGAATGCGCGGTCCGTTCATCTGTCACATGCCCCTAGCATGCTGAACATGGAACATTTTTTCTCTCTTTCATCTGTCCAGAAAATGCCTAACACCAGGAAAACCTCTCCGGATGTTTTCCCTCTCCGTCTTCACACGTGAAGTACCGCGTTAGTTCACCTCTAACACCGTGTATTGCCATGTTATGCCTTGTGATGCCTTGTTTGCTCTGTATTTACTGTTTATTCCCACTCTTCTCTCTGGTAGACCCCGAGACCGATGCCGCCCCTATGATCGACTATGTCGACGACGACACTTCTTCCTTTTCAGTAGTGCTTCCAGGAAAGCCCCCCCTTTGATCATCCCGATATCACCCATTCCATTCTCTCATGCTTGCATTAGATTTTGCTACTGTAATTGATTGCTCCTATTCTGATGCATAGCCTGCTTTAGTAACCGGCTTATTGTTACCTACCTGCTTATCCTAAACTACTTAGTATAGGTTGGTTAGTGATCCATCAGTGACCCCCACCTTGTCCTTGTTGCCAATGATTCATCATCGAAGACCCGATCAACGGGATTGAAGACCAGGCCCCGGCACTGCACATCACTTTCCCCTTAGTTGCTCGACACTACTGGGTTACTATCGAGTACCGAGGGTGAGACCTCATCAGCACTTCTGATGTTAACCCTGTAGTGTAGCTATTCGGTCGTGGTCATCGAGGGTGATTTCCTCCTTAACCACTTCCGATACGACTCTGTCGTGCAACCCCTCAAGTGTGAACCTCGAGGGTGGATCCTCTTACGTTCACCTTGATGATTACATCGAGTGGAATTCACCGGGGGTGATTCCTCGGGTTTTCCCCTTGATGTTTGGACACACGGATACTTGGACTTTACAGCTGTTACTTGGAAAGGCAGGTTGACCCAGAGGGGTACCCGCGAGTGATGTGGATATGGGTTGATCTGGAGGGTGCCCGCGAGATAATTACGAGGCATGGACGGGCATTCCTAGCCCTTGCCGCAAGTCCTTGAGACGGGGCAATGGGGTCAAATATTTCGTGAGTCTCTGCTTGTTACCGCGTGCTCCTAATCCACTACGATTTGGATATTTGATCCGAGGGGCCTCTGGCCTGATAGCACTAACCATCACGTGGGCATAGTATGGGCGTTTTGCGTCGTATGCATTAGCCGAAGCTTAATAGACGCTGGCCGAATCGAGCGGCGCCTACCGGGTTGGACTGGTAAGCACCTGCCTTTTTGAAGGAGGTAGCTAGGTCTGCTCACCAGCCGCGTTCGCAACATGCAGGAGTTCCCGGGGCGATGGCCCATGACCCCTGGGGGCATATGTTTAGTCCGGCGTGTTGACCTCTCTATTAATCCTAGGTCGGGTTGCGACGTATTGTTTAGCGGAGGCCGAGCATGACCCAGGAAAGTGTGTCCGGCCGGAGTTAAGCAAGCGTGGTGGGTAAGTTGGTGCAGCCCTGCAGGAAAGAAAACATCTATCGATAGCCTGTCCTACTGTAATGGACACTTGGAGTTGTATCTCGATCGATACAACTAGAACTGGATACATGAGATGAGACATGGATATGAGAAATGGATAGTATGGTTTCGGGATTGCTTTCTCGCAGGAGTCGAGAAAGGATCTCTGGCCGAGGGTGATAACACTTCTACTACTTTACTTTATGCTACTCTACTCGCTCCTGTTGCTGCAAGATGGTGGTTTCCAGAAGATGCTAGTCTTTGATAGGACTAGGCTCTCTCCCCTTTATTCTGGCATTTTTGCAGCCCAGTCCACATATACAACCTTCCTTTGATAATGTTGCATATGTAGTGTAGATCCTTGCTTGGTGAGTGCGGATGAGTACTCACGGTTGCTTTGCTTACTCTTTTCCCCCTCTTTCCATTTTTCTCGGACGTCACAACCAGATGGTGGAGCCCAGGATCTAGACGACACCACCGACGAATACTACTACCCTGAGGGTGCCTACTACTACGTGGAGGTCGCCGACGACCAGGAGTAGTTAGGAGGCTCCCAAGCAGGAGGCCTTTCCTTTTCGATCGTTGTTGCTTTTGTGCTAGCCTTCTTAAGGCAAACGTTTCTAACTTATGTATGTACTTAGATATTGTTTCTTCCGCTGACTCTTATGTATTCGAGCTTATGTATTCGAGCCCTCGAGGCCCATGGCTTGTAATATAAAGCTTGTTTTATTTTGATTTGTGTCTAGAGTTGTGTTGTGATATCTTCCCGTGAGTCCTTGATCTTGATCGTACACATTTACGTGTATGATTGAATCGAGGGCGTCACAAGTTGGTATCAGAGCCGACTGCCTGTAGGTAGCCCCCTTTCCAACTCCTTGGCCGAAGTTGAGTCTAGTCACTGAATAACTTTTACTAACATTGGTTGTGTGTCTTACGGGCCCACGTTGCCATTGGGTGGTATTAGGATCTTTTACTCCTCACCTTTACTCTGGGACTCTATTCTCTCTTCTATTCGGGTTAATTGAATTTACTAACTACATTAGGTTCTCATAACGACTTCCCCCGGAGAGCCCCTTCGGTCAGGATGGTTACCTACTTCACCAGAAGACTTCGAAGATACTCTTTGATCTACTCCCGAGAACTTGTGTTCATTTCTTTTCCAATCCCTTAACACTGTTGAATCCTTATGGATAACTATGTACCCTCGTCGTTCATACTTCCATCCCTAGTTGTTCTTGTTATTACAAGATACCCGAAAGTATTCTCCGACTTTCGAGAATCCTTTTTCCGACTGCCTTGCAGCTCTTTTCCGCCTGAATAACCATACGAATAATTCATCACCCTTATCGGGGATTCGTTCATCCCCAGTTCATCATATGTTTCACAAAATACCCCGAAATGCTATTCAACCTTCCAAGAATCCTTTGCAACTTATTACTTTGGAAAGTCTTGCGTGCCTGCATTATGGTTAGTTCCATATTCCTAGTAATCTTCGTTGACATCCTGTGTCACTATCGTTTCGAGTCCCTTGATCCAATATGTTGCGAATGCTCGCAATCCTCAATCAGATCCTAGCATTCACCATTCCGGCTCAGACATCACTCCGAACTTGAGCTTATTCTTGGCAAATCAAACCTTGATCGATTGTCGATCTATATCGATTCAACTCAATTATCTTTTGATCGGAGCCTCTGCTTCTGATCTTCTGTTTTAAATATCGTAAACCCTTCGTATTCAAGCTTCGGCTTATTCAGATGTTTCCATAAACCAATTCCTTTGCATCCCTTCTTCTGGCTGAGTACCGATATTCACATCAGATCCTTTGCGGACCACGTGATCTTTTGGTGGATTACTATCCGACAGCTCCTTCATATTTTAAATCATTGGCGACTTTACCATGATACAAAATTCCTCTAGCGAATTGTCTCATCTACTCCGGTATCGCCAGCCCTTTGCTTTTGAGCGTGGACCCTTCGCTCCTGTTATTGTGTTTTATAGCTTCGTAAAAATGTCCCGATGGGTTGAACCTATGCTTTTCCTAATTCTCGTGAACTCAAAAGTTATGCGAGTCACAATCTTTTGGTGTTTCGCCAGATAAATTCCAAAACTTACAATTCAATCGAAAGCAAGAAGTGAATGAGTGTGACGCCCCCGATTCAATCGTACACTAATCATACATGCAAATGTGTATGATCAAGATCATGGACTCACGGGAAGATATCACAACACAACTCTAGACATAAATTAAAATAATACAAGCTTCATATTACAAGCCAGGGGCCTCGAGGGCTGGAATACTAGCTCGATACACAAGAGTCAGCGGAAGCAACAATATCTGAGTACAGACATAAATTTAGACAAGGATGCCTTAATAAGGCAAGCACAAAAGGAGCAATGATCGAAGAGGCAAGGCCTCCTGCCTGGGACCTCCTAACTACTCCTAGTCGTCGGTGGTCTCAATGTAGTAGTATCCGTCGGCCGTGGCATCTGACTCCAAGGATCCACCATCTGGTTGCATCAACATTTGACTGGTCAACACGGGGTGGGGCCCTCCTGTCATACACACATTTATCTAACTACTGATTAATTTAACTAATCTAGTTCATTAGTTTAATTAAGATTAATTAATTAAGTTAATTAAGCATTTAAATAATAATTAATTTTTTATTAATGTTTTTTTACATTTTCTTTTTTATCTAAACAGCGGCGTTGGGCCCCGTTGTCAGTGGGCCAGGGGCTTAGCGGGAGACGGACTAATGGGCGCGGGCGCGTGCGTTTACGGGCAGGGGCCCGGACAAGGCGCGACCGGCCGGCCGGAGCCGCAAGGGCCGGCGCGGCGGCCAGATGCGGACTAGGGCGAGGTAGGCCGGAGCGGTGCGGCGCTAGGCGGTGGCAGGTGCGACCATGGGAAGGAGGACAGGGGCGACGCCGGTGTGGGGAGGCAGCGGGCTCCGAGGGGAGCACGCGGGCACACTCGCAGCGAGCGGCCGAAGCAGGCGGGCGGAGAGACGCGGGCAACGGGGACGCGGTCCGGCGCGGCGGTGGCGGGACATGGGCGGAGCGACATTGTGGCCGCGGGTGCAGTAGGTAGCAGCATCACAGCGAGCAAGAGGGGGGGCGGCTGCGGGCGTATGGCGCCGGGCCGGGCAAGTATGGCGATAGGGGCGCGGGGGCGGCAAGGCAAGCGCGGATCGGCGTATGAGGCGGCCGAGGGCGCGGCCACGGGCGCAGGGACTTAGCGCGGGGGAAGGAGGCACGTGGGCACGGGCGGTCTCCGACGGGTGTGAGATGATGATGCAAGGCGCTTGCGGGGATTGGCCGGCGCATCAGCGCGGCGTACGGAGAGGCGGGGCTGGACCGTGCGGTCGTTGGCAGCGGAGGTTCGCGCGCGGTCGGTGGGTGGCGAGCGCGAAGTCGACCGCGGCGGCTACGACATCTACGGCGATGGATTCGGCAGTGAGGGGATGGGGAAAACGAGCGGGGCCTCACATCGGTGTTGTACGGGTCGGCAGCGGGCTCGGGGAGGGTCGAGCTGGCCAGAGACGACGACGAGGGCAACGGAGTTCGAGAAGGAAGACGAGTCGGGGAGGCATCGATCCGCTTGATGCACCGACTCCGAGCTCCATCCGGGGCTTGTAGCCGACGTGGAGGAGGCCGGTGGAGCTGTTGGACGCGTCGGCGTGGTGAGGGAGGGGTCGAGGCCGCGTCAACGGCGCCAACGGCGCTCCGGCAGAGAGAACCGAGAGGGAGAGAGCCGAGCGAGGGGGAAATATCTGGGGCTGACGAGGACAAGGCCGAGGGGTAGACTTATCCCCTTGGCGGCGTGGGTGGTTCGAGTGGGTCGGCCTGGCCGACCAGCTGGATGGCCAGCTGGGCCACGAGGCCCACTAGGGGGGTGGCCCTTTTTTTGATTTGCCTGTGTTTCCGATTTAAAAGAGCTACTGAATTACTTTTGTTAAATGTGGCACTTTGCACAAAAATAGATAGGAAAAAAGTGAAGTTGCATTAAAAGTTTGGGGTCAGAAGGAGTTGGCTAACCATTTTTAGAAATTGGAAAGGCCAATTTAATTATTGTTGGACCACAAGATAAAATACTAGGGGCATTTTGGGAACTCAAATGAGGTTGGTTCCAACATGACAAATATCCAGGGATTATTTGCCACACTTTGAACATTTTAGTTTTCATGTTTCGCAATTTGAATTTTGGACTTTGATTTGAATTTGAAATTTGAACCGGTTTCGAACCAACGTGAGTTTAACAACAGTAATCATGAGGATGTGGCATCATTAGGAGGGAATTACTGTAGCTTAATTATCGGAGCGTCACAATTCTCCTCCACTACAAGAAATCTCGTCCCGAGATTTAAAGGGGGGTAAGGAGGGAAAGACTCAGGAAGGACGGAGCTCAACACAAGGTAGGTACCAGTGGGCTATCTTAGTGAACGTGGCATAGAGGCATCTCTCGAGTTTGAAATTTAAGAAAGTCATCGAGAGCAAGGTAAGAAGGTGCAATAAGAAGTTTCAACCGGGTAGGCAATTGTTTGATGTCTGCAACAGAGTGCGAAAGAGGCTCAGATCATCGAGAATAAGTATTGCATTTGATATCAGAACAGATCACAAGGAAGATGGCTCGCGAATTACATACGGAGCCAAGCCCGAGGGATAACTTAGAAAACAAGGATGTATAGGAGAGTCAGATTTCGATCCTGTGGAAATGTGGGTTATGGGCCCACCATGTGGGTTAAAAGCAGGAAGGGTGCTAACATTTTGTATGGTTAAGGTAGCAAGGCATGTCAGAGGACAACCTGTCAGTTATGTTGGCAACAATGTTGGTACCAAGGGCGAGGGACGAAAAGAACCATTTTCCTGCTCGTTAAGACGAGGCCAATAGGCAAAGTTCTCGTCCATCGGTGGCTACCGGAATGTCATCAACAATAGTAACAAGGTCTTACAGACAGAGCTTGTACACCGAGGTGTTACATAAGCAGGGAATTATCACCGCTTTCGGTATGTTAGGTTCCAAGAAAGGTTAAACAAAACAAGGGAAAGGGAAGTGTAGACTCGAATCAGTTAATGGTGTCCTCGAGTGTCTAACAACTCAGAACCCGTGGAAAATTCGAATCGGCGAGAAATAATAGTTGTTGAAGAACTCATCAGAAGTCATGTAGTTCAGTGATATTCTCGAGATACCAGTGGGTAATACTCGAAGGTAGATCAAAGTAGAGGTTGGACTGGTGAAATGATCTGCAGAAGACAAGTACTTTAACTCGTCCGAGAAAAGCAATCGAAGGATAACAGTCATGGTCGGAACCATGGTTGCAAAGGACCAAACATAGATAAAAGATGAACTTATCACAAGGGGATTATTATTATTGCAAGAATTTTCCATGATAAGTTCCACATCATGTCCATGGGCATGAACACAAAGTTCAAGGTCGACTCCCACTTCTCCAATGCATAACCTTTCATTCACTTCTCGCTTTCGATGAAGTTGTAGTGTTGATATTTTATCTGGCAAAACACCAGAAGAGTAAGACTCTCGGGTTCAAACGGATTACGGGAGGCGTAGGTTCAACCCATAGGGGCATCTTAGGAACCTATACCACAAACTTCAAGAGTAAATAACTCAAGCCTAGAAGCAGAGTATGGTTGACAAGAGTGGGGGATACAATTTACCATAGGCATTGTGTATCCGAGGAAAGGCTCACAAGGTTACTGAATATGAAGGATGTTGTCGGATAAAACCCAACAAAGGACCTGGAGGTCCACAATGGATCTGATGTGAGTATTGGTACTCAACCAGAAGAAGAAAGAATTCGAGGTCAGGTTATAGAAACAACTGACTAATTCAAAACTCAAATGCAAAGGAATTATGGTTTCCAAATCGGGGGATCAGAAGTAGAGGCTCTGATCAAAGACAACTAAGTTGAATAAACATAGATCGACAATCAAGCAAGGCTTGTTTCCCGAACACCAGCTCATGTCCGGAGTGACGTCTGAACCAAGGGAAGGATTTTAAATAGGACTGGTGATCGCGAGCATTCACAAACAAATCGAATCAAATGCCCGAATTCACGATGACAAATAATGCTAATGACTATTGCTAGCCATATGGAAGTAACCATAATCCAAGCAGATAAGGAGGAACAAGAGCAATAGGCTACTGAGGATTTTTGGAAGACCAAATAGTATTCCAGAGAATTTTGTGAAACACATGAACAACTATGGATGAACGGATACTCGGCAAGTGCGAGTAATTACCGTAGGAGTATTCATGTGGCAAAGGACTACAAGGTAGTAAGCATAAAGGGTCCTCAGAACATCGGAGAATATTTCATGACATCTTGCAATAACAAGAGCAACTGGGGATGATGGTATCAACGACAATGTAGGTAACTACTCATAAGGACTTATCGGTGGTAGGGATCGCAGCGGCGAAGGGCACAAGGGTCTCGAGAAAACTTTGGAGAGTATCTTCAGAATCTTCCGATGCACCAAGTAATAATCTGGAGTGAGGGGTTCTGTGGGGAAAGTATTTCGAGAACCTAGAGTTAGAGTCAGCAAAATCGTTTACCCGAATAGAAGAGAGATAAGAGTCCCAGAGTATAGACGAGGAATAAACGATCCTAATACCACCCAATGGCGATGTGGGCCCGTAAGCCACACAGCCATGTTAGTAAAACCGTTTTTCAAAGTCTAGACTCAACTTCGGCCAAGGAGTTGGAAAGGGGGATCCTACAGGCAGTCGGCTCAGATACCAACTTGCACCATGTTTTCCAACACGCTCGATAACTCTGGCCGGACACACTTTTCTAGGTCAATGCCCGGCCTCAGAAGATCAACACGTCGCATCCCAACCTAGGCTCAGTATAGAGGTCCCCGCCGGTCTACCTCCTAAGCACTCCGGGGTCTGAGCCCATCGCCCGTTGCACTCCGGGTCGTTATGCGATGAGCCGGGACGAGCACCACCTCTACTGGATGGCATTGGCCCGACAGGCCCACAATGCCGAATCGACGTCGACAAAGCTTGGCCGACATCACACGCCGAGGCCCATAACTATTCTCGCGTGGTGGTTAGTGCGTAAAGGCCAAAGGCCAACTTAGAACAAATACCCAACCCATAGTGTTTTATTAGCTTGCGGAGACGAGCAGAGACTCATGATAATGTGATCCCTTCGCCCCGTCTCGATGAAATACGGCAAGGGCAAGCCCAACCCACTCGAGGGCTGCCTGACTTCCTGGCCGTGCCTCGTAACCATATTGCGGGTGCTCTCTGGGCCCGCCTGACTTTCCCAAGGGTCTCAAGTAAAGTCAAGGTAACCGTGTGTCCAGACATCAAGGGGAAAACCCGAGGAATCACCCCCGGTGGATTCCACTCAATGTAATCATCAAGGTGACCGTAAGAGGGACCGCCCTCGAGGTTCACACTTGAGGTGTTGAACGACAGAGCCGTATCAGGAATGGTGAAAGAGGAAATCACCCTCGATGACCACGACCGAATAGCTACACTACAAAATTATCATCAAGAGTGTGTTATGAGGGATCACCCTCGGCACTCGATAGTAGCTCTGAAGAGTCGAGCAACAAAAGGGGCGTGATGTGATGTGAGGTGTCGGGCTCTAGTCGTCGATCACGTTGATCGAGCCATCGACGATGAAGCAGGGGCAACAAGGACAAGGTGGGGGTCACTGATGGATGTCTAACCAACCTATACTAAGTAGTTTAGGATAAGCAGGTAAGGTACAACAGCAGGTACAAAAGCAGGCCATGCATCAGAATAGGAGCAATCAATAACAGTAGCAAAATCTAATGCAAGCATGAGAGAATGGAATGGACAATATCGGGATGATCAAGGGGGGGGGCTTGCCTAGAAGCTCCGATGAAGGGGAAGAAGGGGTCGTCGTCGACATAGTCGATCACCGCGGCATCAGCGGCAGACTCGGGGTCTACCGGAGAGAAGAGGGGGGAGAAACAGTAAATACATAGCAAGCAAGAGCATAACAGGACAACAGGCAGAGTAGACGTGTTCTAACACGATGCTACACGATACCGGCGAAGGGGGACAACATCCGGGAATGTTTCCCCGAAGTTTGGCATTTTCTATTGACGGACCGGAGGGGACGGTTGCATGTTCTCCATGCTAGGGATATGTGCTGCATTTAATGCACCATGTATTCGGATTCGTCCCGTCGTTCTGAGCAACTTTCATGTATAAAACTTTTTCATCCGAGATACGGATTATTTTCTATGATTTTCTAAAGTTTTAGCAATATTCTGAAAATATTAATAATAAGAAAATAAACAT
This sequence comes from Aegilops bicornis, assembly GCA_021605145.1. Classification (NCBI taxonomy): domain Eukaryota; kingdom Viridiplantae; phylum Streptophyta; class Magnoliopsida; order Poales; family Poaceae; genus Aegilops; species Aegilops bicornis. The sequence goes on from CM038669.1 coordinate 122,187,876, forward strand.
TAAATGCTAGGTGCACCCAGCCCTGTGTACACAGAAGTGTACCAGAGTGTGACATGTGGGCCAGGGGGGCCTAGTTGACCAGTTAACGTTTGACTGGTCAACAGGGGGTGGGGCCCTCCTGTCATACACACATTTATCTAACTAGTGATTAATTTAACTAATCTAGTTCATTAGTTTAATTAAGATTAATTAGTTAAGTTAATTAAGCGTTTAACTAATTAATTGTTTTTAGGGACAATTGCATTTTTACCCCTAGTTAGTTCCTTCCCACGGGTTTTGTCCTTACTTTTCGAGCTTGCTCAGTTTTGCCCTTACTTTTTGCGTCGAGGTCCCTCAAACGCCCTTTGACTGTTTGACCAAAACTTTGAAAATTCATAACTAATTCATATGAACTCAAAAAAATGCAACTGAGATATCAAAATGTTCAGATAAACATTACCTTTATGTGCATATCATTTGCATTCAGGACAAAAGCACCCTTTAAACTACCTAAGGTAGTTAATGTTATTAACATTATTAAAAATAAAAAGGTATAATAAATATTTTTTCATGAATAAAAATTACATGGAAATGTAGGTGATGTTTTCTGAACATCCTGATATCTTATTTGTATTTTTCTGAGTTCGTATCAACTTGTTATGAAGTTTCCAAACAATGGTCAAAGTCGTTAGAAATTCTTAACAAGATGATACGAACTAAAAAAAATGCAAAAAAGATATCTTGATGTTCAGAAAACATCACCTGCATTTGCATGTAATTTTTATTCATGAAAAAATATTTTTTATACCTTTTTATTTTTAGTAATGTTAATAACATTAATTACCTCAGGTAGTTTAAAGGTGATTTTGTCTTGAATGCGAATGATATGCACATAAAAGGTAATGTTTATCTGAACATTTCGATATCTTATTTTCATTTTTTTTGAGTTCATATGAATTAGTTATGAATTTTCAAGGTTTTGGTCAAACGGTCAAAGGGCATTCGAGGGACCACGATGGAAAAAGTAAGGGCAAAACTGAGCAAGCTTGAAAAGTAAGGGCAAAACCCGTGGGTAGGAACCAACTAGGGGTAAAAATGCAATTGTCCCTTGTTTTTATTAATGTTTTTTATATTTTCTTTTTTATCTAAACAGGGGCATGGGGCCCCACTGTCAATGGGCCAGGGGCTTAGCGGGAGACGGGCTAATGGGCGCACGCGTTCTGAGCGAGGGCCCGGACAAGGCGTGGCCGGCCGGCCGAGTCAAGCAAGGGGCCAGCGGCCGTGAGGCGGACTAGGGCGAGGTAGGCCGGAGCGGTGCGGCGCTAGGCGGTGGCAGGTGCGACTGTGGGAAGGAGGACAGGGGCGACGCCGGTGTGGGGAGGCAGCGGGCTGCGAGGGGAGCACGTGGGAACGCTCGCGACGTACGGCCGAAGCAGGCGGGCAGAGAGGCGCGGGCAACGGGGACAGGGGCGGAGCGACGTTGTGGCTACGCGTGCAGTAGGTAGCAGCAGCATGGCGAGCAAGAGGGGGGGGGCGGCCGCGGGCGTGAGGCCGCGTGGCTGGGCGTGCAGCAGCGATAGGGGCGCGCGTGGGGCAGCAAGGCGAGCGGCGGGATCGAAGCAGCAGGAGGCGGCCGAGGGCGCGACCACGGGTGCGGGGAGTTAGCGTGGGGGAAGGAGGCGCGTTGGCACGGGCTGTTTCCGACGGGTGCGAGAAAACAACGCAAGGCGGTTATGGGGATTGGCCGGCGCATCACCGCGGCGTACGGCGAGGCGAGGCGGGACCGTGTGGTCGTTGGCGGCGGAGGTTCGCGCGCGGTCGGTGGGTGACGAGGGCGAAGTCGACCGCGGAGGCTACGTCATCTACGGGGATGGATTCGGCAGTGAGGGGATGGGGAAAATAAGCGGGGCCTCACATCGGTGTTGTAGGGGTCGACAGCGGGCTCGGGGAGGGTCGAGGTGGCCGGAGACGACGACGAGGGCAGCGGAGTTCGAGAAGGGAGACGAGTTGGGGAGGCGTCGATCCGCTTGATGTGCCGACTCCGAGCTCCATCCGGGGCTTGTAGCCGACGTGGAGGAGGCCGGCGGAGCCGTTGGACGCTGATACGTCTCCAACGTATCTATAATTTTTGATTGCTCCATGCTATATTATCTACTGTTTTGAACATTATTGGGCTTTATTATTCACTTTTTTATTATTTTTGGGACTAACCTATTAACCGGACGCCCAGCCCAGAATTGCTGTTTTTTGCCTATTTCAGAGTTTCGCAGAAAAGGAATATGAAATGAAGTCCAGACGGAATGAAACCTTCGGGAACGTGATTTTTAGGAAGATTATGATTCGGGAGACTTGGACCCTACGTCAAGAAACAAAAGAGGAGGCCACGAGGTAGGGGGGCGCGCCCACCCTCCAGGGCGCGCCCTCCACCCTCGTGGGCCCCCTGTTGCTCCACCAGCGTACTCCTTCCTCCTATATAGACCTATGTACCCCCAAACGATCAGTTACGGAGCCAAAAACCTAATTCCACCGCCGCAACCTTCTGTACCCACGAGATCCCATCTTGGGGCCAGTTTGGGAGCTCACTTGGAGGGCATCCATCACGGAGGGCTTCGACATCAACACCATAGCCTCCGATGAAGTGTGAGTAGTTTACCTCAGACCTTCGGGTCCATAGTTAGTAGCTAGATGGCTTCTTCTCTCTTTTTGGATCTCAATACAATGTTCTCCCCCTCTCTCGTGGAGATATATTCGATGTAATCTTTTTTTTGCGGTGTGTTTGTTGAGACTGATGAATTGTGGGTTTATGATCAAGATTATCTATGAACAATATTTGAATCTTGTCTGAATTCTTTTATGTATGATTGGTTATCTTTGCAAGTCTCTTCGAATTATCAGTTTGGTTTGGCCTACTAGATTGATCTTTCTTGCAATGGGAGAAGTTCTTAGCTTTGGGTTCAATCTTGCGGTGTCCTTTCCCAGTGACAGTAGGGGCAGCAAGGCACGTATTGTATTGTTGCCATCGAAGATAACAAGATGGTTTTTATTTATCATATTGCATGAATTTATCCCTCTACATCATGTCATCTTGCTTAAGGCGTTAATCGGTTTTCATGAACTTAATACTCTAGATGCATGCTGGATAGCGGTCGATGAGTGGAGTAATAGTAGTAGATGCAGGCAGGAGTCGGTCTACTTGTCTCGGACGTGATGCCTATATACATGATCATACCTAGATATTCTCATAACTATGCTCAATTCTGTCAATTGCTCAACAGTAATTCGTTCACCCACCGTAAAATACTTATGCTCTTGAGAGAATCCACTAGTGAAACCTATGGCCCCCGGGTCTACTTTCCATCATATTAATCTCCCTACAACAAGCTATTTCTGGCGCCATCTTTATTTTACTTTCTTTATACTTTGCATCTTTATTACAAAAATACCAAAAATATTATCCTATCATATCTATCAGATCTCACTCTCGTAAGTGACCATGAAGGGATTGACAACCCCTTATCGTGTTGGTTGCGAGGATTTATTTGTATTGTGCAGGTGCGTGGGACTCGTGTGTAGCCTCCTACTGGATTGATACCTTGGTTGTCAAAAACTAAGGGAAATACTTACGCTACTTTGCTGCATCACCCTTTCCTCTTCAAGGGAAAACCAACACAGTGCTCAAGAGGTAGTGAGGGAGTCCTGGACTAGGGGGGTGTCCGGATAGCCGAACTATCATCTTTGGCCGGACACCTAGACTATGAAGATACAAGATTGAAGACTTCGTCCCGTGTCCGGATGGGACTTTCCTTGGCGTGGAAGGCAAGCTTGGCGATACGGATATGTAGATTTCCTACCATTGTAACCGACTGTGGTAACCCTAACCCTATCCGGTGTCTATATAAACCGGAGGGTTTTAGTCCAGAGGACAAACAACAATCATACCATAGGCTAGCTTCTAGGGTTTAGCCTCTCTCGATCTCGTGGTAGATCTACTCTTGTACTACCCATATCATCAATATTAATCAAGCAGGAGTAGGGTATTACCTCCATCGAGAGGGCCCGAACCTGGGTAAAAACATCGCGTCCCTTGTCTCCTGTTACCATCCGCCTAGACGCACAGTTCGGGACCCCCTACCCGAGATGCGCCGGTTTTGACACCTACATTGGTGCTTTCATTGAGAGTTCCTCTGTGTCGTCACCTATGGCTACTTCGATCATCAACAACAATGCAGTCCAGGGTGAGACTTTTCTCCCCGGACAGATCTTCGTATTCGGCGGCTTTGCACTGCGGGCCAATTCGCTAGGCCATCTGGAGCAGATCGAAAGCTACGCCCCTGGCCATCAGGTCTGATTTGGAAGTTTAAACTACACGGCCGACATCCGCGGAGACTTGATCTTCGATGAATTCGAGCCGCAGCCAAGCGTGCCGCACTATCTCGATGGGCATGATCTAACTCTGCCGAACAAAGGTCTCCGGAGGTCAAGCACTAGTGTCCGCTCCGAACATTGATTCGGAGCTGATCTCGCCGATCGAGGATGGTTGGTTGGACACCACCTCGGGGGCTGAAATCTCTACGGTGATCGAGCCGAACACAATCCCTGTCCTTTGCGAAGACCATGACTCCAAGGTGCCGGACTCCTCTCCGGACTCCGAACCCTCCGCGCCCCCGCCAATCGAATCCGATTGGGCGCCGGTCATGGAGTTCACTGCCGCGGACATCTTTCAGCACTCGCCCTTTGGCGACATCCTGAATTCACTAAAGTCTCTCTCTTTATCCGGAGGGCCCTGGCCGAACTACAGGAAAGTTGGGATGCGGACGACGAAGAAATTCAACGCCCACCCACCACCCACTTTGTAGCCACTGTCGTTGATTTAACTGACATGCTCGATTTCGACTCCGAAGACATCGACGGTATAGACGACGATGCTAGAGACGACCAAGAACCAGCGCCTACAGGGCACTGGAAGGCCACCTCGTCATACGACATATACATGGTGGACATCCCAAAAGATGGGAATGGCGATGGAACGGCGGAGGATGACCCCTCCAAGAAATAACCCAAACACCGACGTTAGCAGCGCCGTTCTAAATCCCGCCACAGTAAAAACGGTGATTCCGGCACGGGAGACAATTACACCTTGGACAAGGTTGAAGATTTACCCCTCCAAAGACAAAGTGCAGGAGGAGGGAGAAGCAAGACCGCACGACAGTGCGGCATAAAGAGAGGTAGAGGACGATAATTATGCGCCTCCCTCCAAAGATGAGGCAAGCCTCGGCATTTAATTTAATTTGTCGTGCCCGAGGATACCGCCCGAACAGGAGCGCTTTCAAACGCAGGCTTATGGCCACGGCAAGCAGCCTCAAGAAAAGCAGCAACAGCTTAGAGCTGACCAAGACCTGCTAGCTGGCGGATGGACTGAAGTCCTTGCAGCGAAGAGTATGAACTCGAACGCCCCTCCAAAAGCTACCCCAAATGCAGGCCGTTGCCTCGATCAGCGGAGGAAGCACCCAAGTCACCAGCGCACGACATGGCAGACCGGCCACCCCGTGGCCGCGACAGAGAAGCCTCTCGACCCTCCGCTCAAGCCACACCCCGACGCCGCTCAAAAAGTACCAAGGCACGGGAAAACGCGCCGGACTTGCGAGATATATTGGAGGATAAGGCAAAACATACAAGATCGATCTACGGATCGCGTGCGCCCTACGACACGTGATGATAACCGCCACGCCGGATACAGGAAACCCGGCCGGGCCGAACACAGTAGACAAAGCTCATATGAGCTACGTCGTGATATAGCCCAATACAGAGGCGCCGCACACCCACTATGCTTCACAGATGAAGTAATGGATCATCAAATCCCTGAGGGTTTCAAACCCGTAAACATCAAATCATACGATGGCACAACAGATCCTGCGGTTTGGATCGAGGACTACCTCCTCCATATCCACATGGCCCGCGGTGATGATCTACACGCCATCAAATACCTCCCCCTCAAGCTTAAAGGACCAGCTCGGCATTGGCTTAACAGCTTGCCAGCAGAATCAATTGGTTGTTGGGAGGACCTGGAAGCCGCATTCCTTGATAACTTCCAGGGCACATATGGGCGACCACCAGACGCCGATGACCTTAGCCATATAATTCAGCAGCCAGAAGAATCAGCCAGACAATTCTGGACAGGGTTCCTAACCAAGAAACATCGAATCGTTGACTGTCCGGATGCAGAGGCCCTTGCAGCCTTCAAACATCACATCCGCGACGAGTGGCTAGCCCGACACAAAGGACAGGAAAAGCCGAAATCCATGGCAGCCCTCACCACACTCATGACCCGCTTTTGCGCGGGAGAGGACAGCTGGCTAGCTCGTAGTAACAACTTGACCAAAAACCCTGGTAGTTCGGATACCAAGGACAACAATGGCAGGTCGCGTCGCAACAAGAACAAGCGCCGCATTAACAGCGACAATGATGAAGATACGGCAGTCAATGCCGGATTCAGAGGCTCTAAACCCGGTCAGCGGAAGAAGCCATTCAAAAGAAATACCCAGGGCCCGTCCAACTTGGACCGAATACTCGATCGCCTGTGCCAGATACATGGCACCCCCGAAAAGCCAGCCAACCACACCAACAAGGATTGTTAGGTGTTCAAGCAAGCAGGCAAGTTAAGTGCCGAACTCAATGACAAGGGGCTGCATAGCGATGACGAGGAAGAGCCCTGGCCGCTGAATAATAGAGGACAGAAGGGCTTTCCCACACAAGTGCGGACGGTGAACATGATATACGCAACCCACATACCCAAAAGGGAGCGGAAGCATGCACTAAGGGACGTATAGGCGATGGAGCCAGTCGCCCCAAAGTTCAACCCATGGTCATCCTGCCCGATCACCTTCGATCGAACGGACCACCCCACTAGCATTCGTCATGGCGGTTTCGCCGCATTGGTTCTGGACCCAATTATTGACGGATTTCACCTCACCAGAGTCCTGATGGACGGCGGTAGCAGCCTAAACCTGCTTTATCAGGATACGGTCGCATAAAATGGGCATAGACCCTCAAGGATTAAACCCACAAAGACGACCTTTAAAGGCGTCATACCGGTGTAGAGGCCAATTGTACAGGCTCAGTTACACTCGAAGTGGTCTTGGATCCCGGATAACTTCCGAAGAGAAGAGTTAATCTTCGACATAGTCCCGTTCATAGCGGCTATCACGCACCGCTTTCGGACGAACCGCATTTGCAAAGTTCAATGCCGCGACCACGCATACCTCAAGCTCAAGATGCCAGGCCCTCGAGGAGTAATCACGGTCAATGGAAACACCGAACGCTCTCTCCGAACGGAGGAGCACACGGCAGCCCTCGCGGCGGAGGTGCAAAGCAGCCTCTCACATCAATTTTCGAGTCCGGCCAATAAACGTCCGGACACTATCAAGCGCGCCCGGAGTAACCTACAACAAGACCGCCTGGCACGATCCAAGCATCGCAGCGTAGCAATCCGCCCCAACCCCAGCCCTCGCTAAACTGCGAAGCCGATTACTACGCCGTACATAACTACGCTCTGGAGATACCATGGGCATAAGGGAGGGGCACGACCACGGCACGCCTGCACGCGGGTCAACCGCACTGTGGGCTCCCAATTGTGTCATTCTTTTCTTTCTTCTTTTTCTTACTTTCGGGACTCCGTTTTCAGAAGTCCCGTCCGCGCTAGAATCGCCGAACTCACGATGCAACAGCCAGGGAAGCAGAAAGCTACGTCGAGTGTTCAGGTGGTCTCTATTACGAGCATTATACCTGTTTTACATACCATCCCGCAGCTTACCCCTGGAGGGGGACATATTAAATAGTCCCATCCCTTGCTTATCGCACAATTTGTATCATTCTTCTTTTATTTGCAGTTTCTTTTTAATAACCAATATATAGCTCTCGCCTATTATTGCTTTCTTTATCTATATATATGTTCATTTCATGACATGTTGCACCCATACACTTTGGTACGGCCAATACACCAGGGGCTTAAGTACCCCAAAATTATGGTGTGATAAGTCCAACACTTTCACAAGTGCGGCACCGAACTTATAGCATTATATGCATCGGCTCCGAATCATGTCTTGGGTCAATAGTTGGGTTTGCCTGGCTCCTATGTTTTGGTACCTTACGATCCGTTATATCGGCTAAGGTAGCACTAGGAGAACCACTGCGATTGTGCCCCGGTTGAGCTGGGTTGAGCACCTCAGTGGAGAAAGCTAAAACTGACCGTCATGATAGGGCGAGAGCCGGTCGCTGTTCGAGAGGTTTTTTCGGGTCCCTAAGGACTTATGCCGCTTAGAGCGAGGAACCGGCATTGTCCGGCCAAGGCGTGGATAGCGCCCCGAATTCGGTCTTCCAAATACTAAGGCCTTCGCCGAAATTTAAAATTATAGAATTCTATGGCTAAGTGAGAGTGTTCAAGCACTATAAGTCCGGTTGCCTTGTTCGTTGCGTTGAGCGCCTCCCTCGATGGACCCAAGAATGGGAACAAGAGCGCTCAAGTTTATCCCGAACACCCTAACTTTTCGTGGCATGGGGGCTGAAGCCAATGACTTGCCATCTCTCAAATTTGATAAACGACCGCATGTAAGGTAATATTTTAAATTAACAAGCGTTGCTTAGCGCATATGAACAAGTTTTCAGCGTACAGGATAACAAATGCGAGTCTATTCAAAAATTACATCTTTGGAGCACTCATCCGCTATACGGCGGGCACCCTTTAGGACGCCCTCATAGTACATTTCGGGCGTACGATGCTCCTTGCCCTTCGGTGGCCCGTCCGTCACAAGCTTCTCCGCATTCAGCTTGCCCCAATGCACTTTAGCACGGGCAAGGGCCCGACGGGCACCTTCAATGCAGACGGAGCGCTTGATGACTTCAATCCATGGACAGGCGTCCACCAGCCACTGCACTAACCCGAAGTAGCTTCCAGGCATGGCTTCCAATGGCCACAACCGAACTATGAGGCCCTTCATGGCCTGTTCGGCGACCTTGTGGAGCTCTACCAGCTGCTTCAGCTGGTCGCTCAGGGGCACCGGACGGTCGGCCTCAGCATACTGAGACCAGAACACCTTCTCCATCGAGCTCCCCTCCTTGCCGCGGTAGAATGCGGCAGCATCGTTACACTCTGAGGCAGATCTGCGAACGCCTCTGGAGAGCTCTGGATTCGGGTAAATCTTTGGATAATTGACTTTTACATTCTTGCTCTGCATAAAGAATGCCTTACCCGCCGCGATCTTCTTTATTGCCTCAATCTCCTGGAGGGCTTTTTGGGCTTCGGCCTTAGCAGCTTTGGCACTCTCAAGAGCCGAGGCAAGCTCGGACTCTCGGGTCTTCGAGTCACGCTCCAAACCCTCGTGTTTTTCCACGAGAGCCTGGAGCTCTTGCCGTACCTCCGCCAGCTGCGCCTCCCCCTTCTCTCGCTCGGCGCGCTCCGCAGCCGCCTTGTTTTCGGCCGTGGACACCGCCTCCTTCAGGGTCGCCACCTCGCTCGTGGCCCTTGCAGTACCCATGTTACTCCTGTTATTTTTTGCAACCGAAACCTTTCTATAAGGTATTTTTTTAATAAGGTATTACTTACCTTCCTTGTGCTCGAGCTTCTTCTTGGCAAGGCCGAGCTCGTTCTCGGACCGTTCGAGGCTCTGCTTCAATGCATTGACCTCCATGATGGTCTTGGCAGAGGTCAGCGGCACAGCCTGCATTCCCATATTGACATACTTATGTTAGACTCCTGCGTATATCTTTTTAGATCCTTAGTCCGGCTTTTCTTTCCGAACACCGAACTAAGCATCACGGGCTATTGTCTATGCGGTAATATTTTTACATATTCTAAACTTACCTCAAAGCCTGTTAGAAGGCTGGTACGAGCTTGGTCAGCCCGCTCTTGGCGGATCGAATCTGTCCGGATCACCGCACTCATAACAGTGTGGTGCTCCTCCTCGATGGAGGCACTGTTAAGCGCCTCCAGTAAGTTATCCGGTGCCTCTGTCACAGCCCCAGATCAGCCCTTGCTTGACTTTGCTTGCGTCATGTCTAATTTATTTGAAAGTTGAAATGGGGATTGCTCAAACCCTAGCACCAGATCAAATCAACTAGGTTCAAATAAAAATATTCTCAATAAACCCAAAATGCCTTGAGAAAAGCTCATCATTTTGGATTGGTCTAGAACCTCACCCTAAAATGGTGCACATTTTTCTAGGCCATTCTGGATTTTGAATTAAATCATATGGTATTTGCATTTGGGCATTTAATTGCTAAATAATATTTTAAATGCTCAAATAATCACAAACTGAAATGTTTGCTGTTGGAAATATTCCAAATAGTGACATTGAGCAGTTTCATGATTTTTGGAAATGCCCTGGCATTTTTATTAAAGCCAAAAACAAAAACAGAAAATAGAAAACATAAATAAAAGGAGAGAGAGAGGTTACCCGTGGCTTACCTGTGCCCATCAACTGGCCCAACACTATAGCTGGCGGCCCAGGTCACCAGCCGACGCCAGTCGTCGTCCTCCTGGCGCCAGGAGGACGAGACGCACGCGCCCGACACGCGCAAGCACGCGCCGTGCCAGCTCCTGCTTCCCTGCTTGCTCCGCGACTCCCTGGAGACGCCACGCAACCCCCCGGCCCCTCTCACTCTCCCCCAGTGTTGTTTCCTCCTCTGCTTCTCCCTCTCTCCCGAGATCGAATGCCACCGTCACCGCCGCTCGCTGTTCCCGCACCCACCATCATGGCCTCGCCTCTCCGACGAGTCCAAGAGCCTCGCCGCATCTTCTTCGTCCCCTCCGTCAAGCCACGAGCCGCCGTACGCTCTGTGGAGCTGTTGCCATCACCGTCTTCAAGCTCCGGCCGACGAGATCGCCGTCGTTGTTCCGGCTCTGCCAAGCCTTCCCCGAGCTCGTATACCCCTCCGTTCGATCCGCTGTGAGCTTCGCATCCAAACCCCTTCTCCTCGCTCTCCTGCGCCTCTAGTCCGTCCCGCCACACGAGCCGTAGCTCACCTCCGCTTCGGGCCACGGGCGCTACTCCGGTGGCCTCCAGGTCACCCCACCGTGTCCAACGGCCTCGTGCGCCTCTGCAGGCACTTTAGGAGGCTTCACCCACCTAGTTTGCATGCTGTAGCTTCGTTTCCGAGTACGGCCGAACTCCGGCCGCCCCGGGGTCGATGCTGACGTCGCCTCCGGCCACCCCACGGCCTTCCGCGTGTACCTATGGATGCGCGCGAGCCTGGGCATCGCGCAGGTGGTCTCCGCCGCGCAAATGGTCGCCGGAGCGACGATCCCGACAAGATCCGCCTCGTTCGGCCTCGCCGGCGGCTTAACGCCGGTCAAACCCCAGTTAGCACTAACCTAATGACCTCCGGTCAATGATGATGGGCCCCGACGCCCCCTGATTTTTAGCTAGGCTAATTAACCCCCTGCTTAAACCCTGTGTGACTGACGTGTGGTCCCCACGCGTCAGATTTGACCTGGTCAGCGATGTTGACCTGCTGACGCAGGCATGACGCAGTGCTGACGCAGTATTTGACTTCTGGATTTAAATAATTCAGAAATTCCAGAAAATAGTATAAACTTCTAAAATTCATAGTAATTCAACCGTAACTCCAAATAAGATAATTTATATATGAAAAATGATCAGAAAAATCCAATCTATCCATATGTACCATTTTCATGCATGTTAGAACAACTTATAGCTGATGTTTAGCACAAAGCATATGAATGGCATTTAAATAACCACATGTGGAGTTTAAATTTGAATCTTAGGTTCAAACCAACTCCATTTAACATGTTGCTAGTTGCATTAGCTCAAAACACATCATATTTCCATGTCATGATCATGCATCATATTGTTGCATTGCATTGATTGTGTTCTTCCTTGTTTGCCGGTATTTGTCCCCTCTCGAGAGCGACGTGCAAGCGATGAGTTCGATGACACCGATGAAGAGCTATAATATCTTCAGGAGTGCCAGCAAGCAAAACCCCTTGTTCATTCCGATACAATCCCACTCTCTCGCCTCCTGCTCTATTTTACTGCATTAGGACAACAACGACTCATGTGTTACTTGTCATGGTAGCTGAACCCCTTTATCCTCTGCATGACCTGTCATTCCACAGTAATTAGATGAAACCCACTAGCATGAGTAGGAGTTGTTTAAGCCCTGTTGTGCCTACTCATTCATGCTTGTTTGTCATGCCTGCTACTGCTTAGAGTTTAGTCAGGTCTAATTCATCAGGAATGAATTGGAATGGGGTGTGAACATGTCCTACTGTGTGTGAGCTAAGTTTGTGAACATGATTTGGTAAAGGTAGCGGTGAGAGGCCATGTAGGAGTACATGGTGGGTTGTCTCATTGCAGCCGTCCTGAGGAACTGAGTTCTGTGTTTGTGATCCATGAACAGTTACTACCACACATTGGGTTCCTAACTCGACCCCTCTCGACTTATTAATCAACATGATCTCTGTCCAGAGTTGCAACTAGTTTACGGTGTATTGATATGGTGAATATGTGGACTCGTGCGCCACCTCAAAAGAGTTACTTGCAATCGTAGTTCGTGATAGCCACCGAGTCAAAGCTGGCTTGCTGCAGTCAAACTCCACCACCCCTTTGTTGATAATGATGCATATGTAGTTAGTTATGATGTAATTCTTGCTGAGTACATTTGTACTCACGTTTGCTTATTTTATGTTTTGCAGAGAGATGTCAGTATCGCTAGTAGTTCCGCGTGGACTTCGACGTTTAGCTTGATACCTCAGCTACGATCTTGTGCCCTCGGCAGGATCTGGTAGATAGTCTGGCTTCTCAGCCTTTTTCAGTTGTAGATGGCTATACTCAGACATGTTAAGCTTCCACTTGTGCTTGTTGCTTGTATGCTCTGTATGTTGGGTCATGAGACCCATGTTTGTAATATCTCGCTCCTCGGAGCCTAATGAATAAATACTTGAGTCGTAGAGTTATGTTGTGATGCCTTGTTGTATTTACACATATCGAGCATATTGTGTGTATGTTTGAAATGCTTGGTATGTGTGGGATCCGACAATCTAGTTGTTTATCCTTGGCAGCCTCTCTTATGGGGAAATGTAGTCTAGTGCTTCCTGAGCGATAGTAGTCCGCTACATGCCCGGTTCACCGGAGTCCTGCTAGCCCAAAGACTACTGCTGGACACTTGACTGACCAGCGTGTGTTTCACTTCGCCTCGTGTCTGTTCCTTCGGGAAATGTCATGCGGTGACATCCGAGTCCTGCCTAGCCTACTACAGCCCGGTTACCGGAGTCCTCATTAGCCAGTGCTACAACCCGGATTCATACGTTGATGACCGACATGCTCGATGTGATTCATGTATGCCTGTTCCCATGGGTTAGTGCCGCTTTGGGTTCACGACTAGCCATGTCGGCATGGGTTCTCTGTCATATGGATGCTAGCGACACTATCATATACGTGAGCCAAAAAGGCGCCAAAGCGGTCCCGGGCCATGGTAAGGCGACACCCGTGGGAATACCGTGCGTGAGGCCGCAAAGTGATATGAGGTGTTACTGGCTAGATCGATGTGACTTGGAATCGGGGTCCTGACAGCCTCCGGTTGGACGGAGGACACCAGCGTCTTACCCTTCTTACGAAGGGGCCGCTGGCCGGACTTCGGAACCGCTGAAGGTTCCGTTATGGAGTCCGGACAAGGGTCGCGCTTAGAGCCCCCGGGGGTCTCGCCCCCCACGCGTCTGGAGTCCGGGAGGTCGCCTTGCGGCGCCTCCTGCGCCACCTCCTCTTGACCAGGCCCCCCTTGCGGCCCCACCTCGGCGTCGTCCGCAGCGTGAGGTGAGGAGGCGGCCGGAAGTGAAGTACTCTCCATTTCCGACAAACTCAGGGACCCGCTCGACGAAGCGGCGAGCTCGCCCTTGGGCGGGCTGCATAATTGTTCGGCATTAGAGAACACTATGCAATGAAAAAAAAGCGATGGGTATCCGGACACTTACGATCTTGCCAGGGGCTTGGCCCTTGTTGACCACTCCTCCTCGTTGTTGTCGGTGTTGGTGGAGAAGTCCGGAGGAAGGGTCCTTCCCTTCTTGGACCCTCCGGCCTCCCCAGTTGGGGCGGCCTTCCTTTTCCTCTCTCTGCTGGGGAGAGGCTTTTTTCCTCCTCCTCCTTCTCGTGAGAGGATTACGCTTCAGAATCGACAGCGCTTGGCGCCGGAGCTCCTTCGAGTTCCGTGTCATGCTTCTTGGCCTTCTTCTCCGTCCCCACGTGAGGTGCCGGATCCAGCGATCCCGACAATCGGGCGTCCGGCTGGTCTTCGGCAAAGGAGCCGGACAGTTAATCTGTCCGGACGTCTTCAGCCAGTCCTGTCAAAGGTTAAGGAGTTTTAGATCCCACATAGAGTCAATCTATGAAAAAAGAGTCCCGTAAAGGGTAAAATAACTTACCTCGCTGGCTTGACGCTGCGAGCTGAATCCGCGATCTTCGGTAGCGGATGCGGGGGCTTCGGCACCCTTGAACAGCACCTTACAGGCATCTTCATACGTAGTGTCGAAGAGCCGGCTCACGGTCTGGTGCTGTGCCGGATCAAACTCCCACAAATTGAAGGCCCGTTGCTGGCACGGGAGAATCTGGCAGATGAGCATAACCTGGACTATGTTGACAAGCTTGAGCTTCTTGTCCACCAGGTCTCGGACACAGGTTTGGAGTTCGGTCAGCTCTTCCGAATTACCCCACCTCAGGCCCGTCTCTTTCCATGATGTGAGCCGTGTGGGGGAGCCAAATCTGAATTTGGGGGCCGCCGCCCATTTGGAGTCGCGCAGCTCGGTGATGTAGAACCACCCCAATTGCCACCCCTTTACTGTCTCCACGAAGGAGCCTTCGAGCCATAGAACATTGGCCATCCTGCCCACCATGGCGCCTCCGCATTCCGCCTGTCGGCCGCCCACTATCTTCGGCTTGACGCTAAAGGTCTTCAACCATAAACCGAAGTGGGGTTGGATGCAGAGGAAAGCCTCGCACACGACGATAAACGTCGAAATATTGAGGATGAAGTTTGGGGCCAGATCATGGAAATCCAGGCCGTAGTAGAACATGAGCCCCCGGACAAATGGGCGAAGTGGAAAACCTAGTCCACGGAGGAAGTGAGTGAGGAACACCACCCTCTCATGGGGCCTGGGGGTGGGGACGAGCCGCCCCTTGTTGGGGAGCCGGCACGCGATGTCGCCGGACAAGTATCCGGCCTCCCGCAGCTTTGTGATGTGCCCCTCCGTGACGGAGGAGGCCATCCACCTGCCTCCCGCTCTGGACGGAGAAGGTTGAGGTGGGATGTGCGGACTTGGGCGCTGGAGCTCGAGTGCGTGGAAATGGATGAGCAAAGGAGGAAGAAGGCGTAGGTGAAAAAGGTGGATCCTTATCCCCTTATATGGACGGACAAAGCTATGCATCCCCCGCCAGCCTGGTAAAACTCGCTTATCTCCCAAGCGCCGTAATCAATGGCACGGATGGGTTACCCACGTCCGTATTGATGGGAATCCCGGAATAAGGGGGCACGATCTCCGCTTTGATAAGACGTGCCAAGGAAACCGCCTTGCTAAACGCTACCGAGGTGGACAAGAAAAGCGATTCATATAAAGGCCTGGCTATGGTGTGATGTCACGCCGCAGAATGCGTCAGCAGATCTGTGCAACAATTATTCTCTCTACGGTGGTATGTGGAACTTGTTTTGCAGAGTCGGACACTATCCTTGTGTTCAAAACCTTCTATGAAGTATTCGGAGGAGGAACCCGCCTTGCAATGTCAAGACAATATGCGCGCCCGGACTAAATGCGTCATTGAAGCCTGGTTCGAGGAGCTCTTGAGGAGTCTGGACTAGGGGTGTCCGGATAGCGAACTATCATCTTTGGCGGACTCCAAGACTATGAAGATACAAGATTGAAGACTTCGTCCCGTGTACGGATGGGACTTTCCTTGGCGTGGAAGGCAAGCTTGGCGATATGGATATGTAGATCTCCTACCATTGTAGCCGACTCTGTGTAACCCTAACCCTATCCGTGTCTATATAAACCGGAGGGTTTTAGTCCCAGAGGACAAACAACAATCATACCATAGGCTAGCTTCTAGGGTTTAGCCTCTACGATCTCGTGGTAGATCTACTCTTGTACTACCCATATCATCAATATTAATCAAGCAGGAGTAGGGTATTACCTCCATCGAGAGGGCCCGAACACAGGTAAAAACATCGCGTCCCTTGTCTCCTGTTACCATCCGCCTAGACGCACAGTTCGGGACCCCCTACCCGAGATCCGCCGGCTTTGACACCGACAGGTAGCAAGAAGGATTTTTGGCGCCGTTGCCGGGGAGGTCTACGCAAAAGTCAACATACCAAGTACCCATCACAATCACTTATCTCCCGCATTACATTATTTGCCATTTGCCTCTCGTTTTCCTCTCCCCCACTTCACCCTTGCCGTTTTATTCGCCCTCTCTTTTCCGTTTGCCTCTTTTAGCCCGTCTCTTGTTTGCTCGTGTGTTGGATTGCTTGCTTGTCACGATGGCTCAAGATAATACCAAATTATGTGACTTCACCAATACCAACAATAATGATTTCCTTAGCACTCCGGTTGCCCCTCTTACCGATACTGAATCTTGTGAAATCAATGCTGCTTTGTCGAATCTTGTCATGAAAGACCAATTCACCGGCCTTCCTAGTGAAGATGTTGCTACTCATCTAAATAGCTTGGTTGATTTGTGTGATATGCAAAAGAAGAAAGATGTTGACAATGATATTGTTAAATTGAAGCTATTTCATTTTTCGCTTAGATATTGTGCTAAAGCTTGGTTTTCGTCTTTGCCTAAAAATAGTATTGATTCTTGGAACAAGTGCAAAGATGCTTTTATCTCTAAGTATTTTCCTCCCACTAAGAACATCTCTCTTAGAAACTATATTATGAATTTTAAGCAACTTGATCATGAACATGTTGCACAAGCTTGGGAGAGGATGAAATTAATGATACATAATTGCCCTACTCATGGTTTGAATTTGTGGATGATTATACAAAAAATTTATGCCGGATTGAATTTTGCTTCTAGAAATCTTTTAGATTCGGCAGCAGGAGGCACTTTTATGGAAATCACTTTAGGAGAAGCTACTAAACTCCTAGATGATATTATGGTTAATTATTCTTAATGGCACACTAAAAGTTCTACTAATAAAAAAGTGCATGCGATAGAAGAAATTAATGTTTTGAGTGGAAAGATGGTTGAACTTATGAAATTATTTTCTAGTAAGAGTGTTTCTTCCGATCCTAATGATATGCCTTTGTCCACTTTGATTGAGAATAATAATGAATCTATGGATGTGAATTTTGTTGGTAGGAATAATTTTGGTAACAACGCGTATAGAGGAAACTTTAATCCTATGCCTTATGCTAGTAATTCCTCTAATAATTATGGTAATTCCTACAACAACTCTTATGGTAATTTTAATAAGATGCCCTCTGAATTTGAGACTAGTGTTAAAGAGTTTATGAATTCACAAAAGAATTTCAATGCTTTGCTTGAAGAGAAATTGCTTAAAGTTGATGAATTGGCTAGGAACGTTGATAGAATTTCTCTTGATGTTGATTCTTTAAAACTTAGATCTATTCCTCATAAGCATGATATCAATGAGTCCCTCAAAGCCATGAGAATTTCCATTGATGAGTGCAAAGAAAGAACCGCTAGGATGCGTGCTAAGAAAGATTGCTTTATAAAAGCATGTTCTTCTAATTTCTATGAAAATAAAGATGAAGATATAAAAGTTATTGATGT
This sequence comes from Aegilops bicornis, assembly GCA_021605145.1. Classification (NCBI taxonomy): domain Eukaryota; kingdom Viridiplantae; phylum Streptophyta; class Magnoliopsida; order Poales; family Poaceae; genus Aegilops; species Aegilops bicornis. Next base: position 122,205,650 of record CM038669.1, read on the forward strand.
GTCCCCTATTAAATCTTTGTTTTGCAATATGAATCTTGATAATGATGGGACTGAATATGATCCACCTTTACCTAGAAGTCGTTCCAAAAATTTGGAGTTTTTAGATCTTGATGCTAAAATTGACAAAAGTGGGATTGAAGAAATCAAAACCCTAGATCTTAAACCCACTATTTTGGATTTCAAGGAATTTAATTATGAAAATTGCTCTTTGATAGATTGTATTTCCTTGTTGCAATTCGTGCTAAATTCTCCTCATGCTTGTAGTCAAAATAAAGCTTTTACCAAACATATCGTTGATGCCTTGATGCAATCTTATGAAGAAAAACTTGAGTTGGAAGTTTCTATTCCTAGAAAAATTTATGATGAGTGGGAACCTACTATTAAAATTAAGATTAAGGATCATGAGTTCTATGCTTTATGTGATTTGGGTGCTAGATTTCCGTGATTTTGATGATTGCTCTCTAAACTTGCACCTTGCGGATTCCACTATTAAGAAACCTATGGGAAGAATTAATGATGTTCTTATTGTTGCAAATAGGAATTATGTGCCCGTAGATTTTATCGTTCTTGATATAGATTGCAATCCTTCATGTCCTATTATTCTCGGTAGACCTTTCCTTAGAACGATTGGTGCAATTATTTATATGAAGGAAGGGAATATTAGATTCCAATTTCCATTAAAGAAAGCCATGGAACACTTCCTTAGGAAGAAAATAAAATTTCCATATGAATCTATCATGAGAGCCACTTATGGATTGCCTACCAAAGATGGCAATACCTAGATCTATCCTTGCTTTTATGCCTAGCTAGGGGCGTTAAACTATAACGCTTGTTGGGAGGCAACCCAATTTTATTTTTAGTTTTTTTTCTGTTTGCTTCTGTTTAGGAATAAACCTTTGTTCTAGCCTTTGGTTAGATATTTTTTTATGTTTTAATTAGTGTTTGTGCCAAGTTAAACCTATAGGATCTTCTTGGATGATAGTTATTTGATCTTGCAGAAATTTCCAGAAACTTTCTGTTCACGAAAACAATTGTTAAAAATCACCAGAACGTGATAAAATACTGATTCCAATTGCTGCTGATCAATAAACAAATTGTCTAGGTCTTACTATTTTGGATGATTTTTGGGAGTTCCATAAGTTTGCGTTAGTTACAGATTACTACAGACTGTTCTGTTTTTGACAGATTCTGTTTTTCATGTGTTGTTTGCTTATTTTGATGAATCTATGGCTAGTAAAATAGTTTATAAACCATAGAGAAGTTGGAACACAGTAGGTTTAACACCAATATAAATAAAGAATTACTTGATTACAGTACCTTGAAGTGGTCTTTTGTTTTCTTTCCCTAACGGAGCTCACGAGATTTCTGTTGAGTTTTGTGTTGTGAAGTTTTCAAGTTTTGGGTGAAAGATTTTTGATGGATTATGGAACAAGGAGTGGCAAGAGACTAATCTTGGGGATGACCATGGAACCCCCAAGATAATCTATGGACACCAAAAAGCCAAAGCTTGGGGATGCCCCGGAAGGCATCCCCTCTTTCGTCTACTTCCATCGGTAACTTTACTTGGAGCTATATTTTTATTCACCACATGATATGTGTTTTGCTTGGAGCGTCTTGTATGATTTGAGTCTTTGCTTTTTAGTTTACCACAATCATCCTTGCTGTACACACCTTTTGAGAGAGCCATACATGATTTAGAATTTGTTAGAATACTCTATGTGCTTCACTTATATATTTTGAGTTATATAGTTTTTGCTCTAGTGCTTCACTTATATCTTTTAGATCACGGTGGTGAATTTGTTTTATAGAAACTATTGATCTCTCATGCTTCACTTAGATTATTTTTAGAGTCTTAAATAGCATGGTAAATTTCTTGAATAATCCTAATATGCTAAGCATACAAGCTTTGTAAAAATTCTTATGAGTGTGTTGAATACTAAGAAAAGTTTGATGCTTGATAATTGTTTTGAGATATAAAGATGGTGATATTAGAGTCACGCTAGTTGAGTAGTTGTGAATTTGAGAGATACTTGTGTTAAAGTTTGTGATTCCCATAGCATGCACGTATGGTGAACCGTTATGTGATGAAGTCGGAGCATGATTTATTTATTGATTGTCTTCCTTATGAGTGGCGGTCGGGGACGAGCGATGATCTTTTCCTACCAATCTATCCCCCTAGGAGCATGCGCGTAATACTTTTCTTTGATAACTTGTAGATTTTTGAAATAAGTATATGAGTTCTTTATGATTAATGTTGAGTCCACGGACTATATGCACCCTTCTTCCTTCCACCATTGCTAGCCTCTCTAATACCGCACACTTTTTTGCCGGTATCATACACCGACCATAAAACTTCCTCAAAACAGCAACCATACCTACCTATCATGGCATTTCCATAGCCATTCCGAGCTTTATTGCCATGCAACTTTCCACCGTCCCGTTTATTATGACACGCTCCATCATTGTCATATTGCTTTGCATGATCATGTAGTTGACATCGTATTTGTGGCAAAGCCACCGTTCATAATTCTTTCATACATGTCACTCTCGATTCATTGCATATCCCGTACATCACGGAGGCATTCATATAGAGTCATATTTTGTTCTAAGTATCGAGTTGTAAGTGTTGAGTTGTAAGAAAATAAAAGTGTGATGATCATCATTTTTAGAGCATTGTCCCAAGTGAGGAAAGGATGATGGAGACTATGAATCCCCCACAAGTCGGGATGAGACTCCGGACAAAAAAAAGAGCCATAAAAAAGAGAAAAGGCCCAAATAAAAAAATGAGAGAAAAATAGAGAAGGGACAATGTTACTATCATTTTACCACACTTGTGCTTCAAAGTAGCACGATGATCTTCATGATAGGGAGTCTCTCATTTTGTCACTTTCATATACTAGTGGGAATTTTTGATTATAGAACTTGGCTTGTATATTCCAATGATGGGCTTCCTCAAAATGCCCTAGGTCTTCGTGAGCAAGCAAGTTGGATGCACACTCACTTAGTTTCCTTTGTTGAGCTTTCATATACTTATAGCTCTAGTGCATCCGTTGCATGGTAATCCCTACTCACTCACATTGATATCTATTGATGGGCATCTCCATAGCCCGTTGATACACCTAGTTGATGTGAGACTATCTTCCCCCCTTTTTGTCTTCTCCACAACCACCATTCTATTCCACATATAGTGCTATGTCCATGGCTCACGCTCATGTATTGCGTGAAGATTGAAAAAGTTTTGAAAATGTCAAAATTATGAAACAATTGCTTGGCTTGTCATCGGGGTTGTGCATGATTTAATACTTTGTGTGGTGAAGATAGAGCATAGCCAGACTATATGATTTTGTAGGGATAACTTTCTTTGGCCATGTTATTTTGAGAAGACCTAATTGCTTTGTTAATATGCTTGAAGTATTATTATTTTTATGTCAATATGAACTTTTATCTTGAATCTTTAGGATCTGAATATTCATACCACAATTAAGAAGAATTATATTGAAATTATGCCAAGTAGCACTCCACATCAAAAATTCTGTTTTTATCATTTACCTACTCGAGGACGAGTAGGAATTAAGCTTGGGGATGCTTATACGTCTCCAACGTATCTATAATTTTTGATTGCTCCATGCTATATTATCTACTGTTTTGGACATTATTGGGCTTTATTATTCACTTTTTTATTATTTTTGGGACTAACCTATTAACCGGAGGCGCAGCCCAGAATTGCTGTATTTTGCCTATTTCAGAGTTTCGCAGAAAAAGAATATCAAACGGAGTCCAAACGGAATGAAACCGTCGGGAACGTGATTTTTAGGAAGATTATGATCCAGGAGACTTGGACCCTACGTCAAGAAACGAAAGAGGAGGCCACGAGGTAGGGGGCGCGCCCACCATCGTGGCCACCCTCTTGCTCAACAGACGTACTCCGTCCTCCTATATATACCTACGCACTTCAAATGATCGAATCACGGAGCCAAAAACCTAATTCCACCGCCGCAACCTTCTCGTACTCCAAGAGATCCCATATAGGGCCTGTTAGGAGCTCATGGAGGGCATCCATCACGGAGGGCTTCTACATCAACACCATAGCCTCTCCGATGAAGTGTGAGTAGTTTACCTCAGACCTTCGGGTCCATAGTTAGCAGCTAGATGTATTCTTCTCTCTTTTTGGATCTCAATACAATGTTCTCCCCCTCTCTCATGGAGATCTATTCGATGTAATCTTCTTTTTGCGGTGTGTTTGTTGAGACCGATGAATTGTGGGTTTATGATCAAGATTATCTATGAACAATATTTGAATCTTCTCTGAATTCTTTTATGTATGATTGGTTATCTTTGCAAGTCTCTTCGAATTATCAGTTTGGTTTGGCCCACTAGATTGATCTTTCTTGCAATGCGAGAAGTGCTTAGCTTTGGGTTCAATCTTATGTGTCCTTTCCCAAAGGATGAGGGGCAGCAAGGCACGTATTGTATTGTTGCCATCGAGGATAACAAGATGGGTTTTTATCATATTGCATGAATTTATCCCTCTACATCATGTCATCTTGCTTAAGGTGTTACTCTATTTTCATGAACTTAATACTCTAGATGCATGCTGGATAGCGGTCGATGAGTGGAGTAATACACTACTAGGAAAAGGGCTATAGATGGAATTGACACTAATGGCGCACCAGACATGTGGTGCGCCATTAGTATATACTAATGGCGCACCACCATATGATGCGCCATTAGTGTTGAAACTACTAATGGCGCACACTGACCACGGTGCGCCATTAGTACCAATTTTTTTTTGAACTAGTGCGCCTGTCCAAACATACTAATGGCGCATCCGCTGGTGGTGCGCCATTACTAGTTGTAACTAGTAATGGCGCACCAGCCAGAAGGTGCGCCACTAATATTTTTTATTATTATTGTTTTTATTCCTTTTTTTGCAAAAGTACTAATGGCGCACCACCAGGGGGTGCGCCATTAGTAACCTAGATTACTAATGGCGCATTTGTTGCTGGTGCGCCATTAGTAAGTGGGCAGCAACAAGATATTTTGGACAGCTTCTCCTCCCACACTCACTTTCTCCCCACTTCATTCTCTCCACCGCCTCCTCCTTGTCTCGGTGCCTCCTCTTTTCACCTCATTTCCACCATAGATTCATTCAAATTAAGTGGTTAAGTTACCTTGTTTTGCTAGGTAAGTAAGGGGGGAAGCTATATTTATGTTGTTCTCCCTACAACAATGTGCACATGCACTTTTTATGGCCTAGCTAGATCTATGTATGTTCGTGGTGTTGCATATGTTTGTGGTGTTACATATGTGTTTGTGTTTGGAGGTGTACCGGTATTTGAAATGCGATAGTTGCCAATATTTTGCGGAATGTTGATTCATTTCCTTTTAGCGAGAATTTTGGCATTAAGCATTCTTTTGGTCCTATTTTTAGGGAAAGTCATGCCAAATTTTTCTCGGTTCTAAAATATCATTTTGCTCTACCTCGCAGCGACCATGGTCCGCATACGATGACCGAAGGCATCGTGAATAGGTTTTGAGGTCCGCCAAGGCCGAGATGCTTCAAAAGAACGAGACGGAGATAAGATGTCCGTGTCGAAGATGCAAGCTGACTAGCCTTATTATGAACGGATTCCGGCAGGTGCGGGACCACCTGCTCTTGCGTGGTTTCATGGATGGCTATCGGTGGCAAGGTGATGAAGATGACTACGAAGTCGCCCATGGGGCCGGGCAAGAAATGAGGAAGGGCAGCAAGACAACCACCGCGGCTCGGGGCGAGAAGACGAAGAATCCCGGAGATGATCACGACGGTGATGCTTTGTACGATCATCATGTAGAAGATGCAGGACATGATGATGATGCGGCGGAGCGCATTTACGCTGGACCATCGATGGGCTGGGTGTAGGACCCTCATATTCAAGAGCTGCTTCTCAAGCAGACGGATAATGCAAGAGCTGCCGCCGAGAGAAAGCCAAGATGGATCAACTTGAGTTAGACGCGGTTACTCCATTGTATGAAGGATGCAGGCCCGAGGATACCCGCTGAAAGTAACGCTCATGGCTCTGGAGATGAAGGTAAAACACAAAATGACCGACGATGCTTCGACGAGAACATGTCATTACAGCACGAACGTCTTCCCAAGGGGAACAAGTGCCCGACCAGTTTGCGCAGGAGGCGAAGAAAATCGTGTGTCCTCTGGATTTACCGCACGTGAAATACCATGTGTGCATGAACAATTGCATCATTTATCGGGACGAGCACGCTGAGTCTACCATATGTCCGGTGTGTGCGGTGTCACTCGATACAAGAAGAGGAAGAAAGCTCCTCGAAAAGTGGTGTGGTACTTTCCGATCACTCCTCGTCTGCAGCGGTATTTCACGGATCCTAAGGTAGCAAAGCTCCTGCGTTGGCACACGGATAGGGAGGAGAAGAAGCGAAGATGACGCAAATGATCCGGAGATAGATAAAAAGACAAGATGCTGGAGTCACCCTAAGGATGCGAGCCGGTGGCAAGCGTTGAACTTCAATACCCAGAATTTGGGAACGATCCAAGGAACATCTTGCTGGGCGCGAGCACCGATGGAGTCAATCCGTTTGGCAGCCGTAGAAGCACACATAGCACCTGGCCTGTGTTTGTGTGGATGTACAACCTTCCCCTGGTTGTGCATGAAGAGGAAGTACATTCACATGAGTATGCTAATTGAAGGGCCGAAACAACCAGGGAACGACATCAATCATGTCCGGGCTGCTGAAAGAGGAGCTTGACACGCTGTGGAAAACGCCAGCCAATACGTGGGACGCCGCAGAAAGAATATTTCCCTATGAGAGCCGCACCGCTCACGACGGTGCCACGACTATCTCGATTACGGATATCTTGCGGGCAGGTAGTCCACGGATTTTCTGGATGCGTAAGGTGCATGGATGACACAACGTATCGCCAGCTAGATAGAGATCTCGGGTCTTCGAAAACCGTGTTCATGGGACATCGAAGGTGGCTTCGCGACGATGACCCGTGGAGGAAACGCAAGGATCTGTTCGATGGTGAAACCGAACCCCGAAAACGCCAGGAGCGGCGAGGAAATAGACAAGCTGTTGAAAAATTGGAAAGACTGCCCACCGCCGAAAGAAGCAAAAGGCGCCAGAGCCGGAAAGAAGCGAAGGCGCCAGAGCCATCGCTGAAGGTATGGAAAACGAGGTCTGTTTTCTGGGACTTGCCGTACTGGAAGATCCACCGTGTGCCTCACAGCCTTGATGTCATGCATATCACGAAGAACGTGTGCAAGAGTCTGCTTGGTACCCTGCTCAACATGCCAGAGAGGACCAAAGATGGGCCGAAAGCAAGGCGAACTTGAAATCAATGGGCATCGACAGAGCTTCACGCTATATATGATGATGATGATGATGATGATGATGATGAGGCGAAGCAGGACCACGTAAAGTCGCCGCAAAGGCAAAAGGCCAAGAAGACCGGAAATGACTACCCTCCCGCGTGTTTCACTCTAAGTCGAGGAGATCGAGCAGTTTTTCACCTGCCTCCTAGGAGTAAAACTTCCTTCTGATTCTGCTGGGAAGATAAGCGAGATACCTAGACCCAATGGCGAAGTTCAGCGGGATGAAGTCACATGACTATCACGCGTCGATGACGCAGAATACTTCCGGTTGCAATCCATTGGGATCATGGGCCGCGCCGCGTCCGTGAAAGCGCTATTTGGCCTATGCAACTTCTTCGACGTCATCTCTCGGAAGTCGATTGGCGTGAGGCAACTCGAAGGCTACAGGAAGAGATCGTGGTGATACTATGCGAGCTTGAGATGTACTTCCCGCCCGCATTCTTCGACGTTATGGTGCATCTGCTGGTCCATATAGTGGAGGATATCATCCAACTCGGGCCGACGTTCCTGCACAAAGATGATGCCGTTCGAAAGGATGAATGGTGTCATCAAAGGATACGTTCGCAACATGTCACGCCCGTAAGGAAGCATAGCCAGGGGCTTCGACCAAGAGTGCATCTCCCATCGCACGAATTATCTAGGCATCGAGAACCCGTTGGTCTGCCCGTCAGCGAGCACCTCGGCAGGCTCATTTGGATGGGGTCACCGTGAGGGTCGCCGCGAAATGCATGTCAACTTCGAGGGTCGACTCGCCCGACTTTGAAAGAGCAAACCTAGTCGCGCTACAACACATAGACGTGGTCGATCCTTGGGTGGTAGAGCACAAAACCTTTATTAAGAAGACGTACAATGACCGAGGCCAACAGAGGACTGGACGGAGATACACTCAAAGAGCAAAACTCATGTTTCACGCGTTGGTTCAAGCAGAAGCTTCATTGCATCTTTACATGAGGATTCTTCCGCGGAAGAACAACTCATATTCGCCTTGTCACAGGCGCCGAGCACAACCTGATGACCTATGAGGCGTCACGATATCAACGGCTACACATTCTACACCGAGGCCAAGGACATGAAGAGCGATGGTTATCGAACTCCGGTAACGATGGAATCCTACACCGGTAACGACAAGGACAGATACTACGGAAGGATCGAGGAGATCTGGGAGCTGAGCTACGCTGGAGAGAAGGTCCCGATGTTCCATGTCAGATGGGCCAAGAGCGTCATAAAAGAAGACCGGTATTTCACCACCATGGTTATACCCGAAGCCAAATCCAAGACCGCGGGCGCATAAGCGTCACCGCTAAAAATGAGCCATGGGTACCGGCTTCCCAAGTGGACCAATGCTTCTTCATTACCGACCCGCCAAAGCCCGGTCGTGTTTGTCGTGAGGAGAGGCAAAAGGAAGATCATCGGAATGGATGGAGTAGCCAATGAGCAAGACTTCGACAAGTACGGCGACCGAGGATCGAACATGACGACGATGATGAAGTAGTAGCATACACCACAAGAAGAAGCGGGACCACCCTACCTAAAGGACGTCCGTTCCACGGAAGAACTCCATTTGCAAAAAGAAGGGCAAGAAGATTGTGAACAGATAGCTAGCTAAGATCGATTGTATTTAAATCGTAGCCTTCATTTCTCGATTGTATTTCATGGGTACTTTTTGAACTATCCTTCTCCATCTCGATCTCGATTGTATTTCATGATTGTACTCGATCTCGATCCCCTCCATCTCGATCGCTATCCCACCTCGCCAGATCCGGTCCCTCGCCGAAAGCACCCCAGATCCACCGGCTGCCGCCGCCGACCCCCGCACCCTCGATTCCCCTACTCAACCGCCACGCCCGACCTCACAGCGCACCTCCCCGCTCCACCGGCATTACTGTTTGATGATATTTTTAAAAAATTATTACTATCTTATAAAAAAATATTACTGTTATGATTTAAACAAGTTTGAACATATTTAAACACAAATAAGTATCAAACAACTTTTTAAATGCTAAAAAATTTGTGGAGCACAGGAGTCGAACCCAGGACCTCCTAGTGTGAGAACTGCTGACCGGTCGAGCTAGTAGAGGGACTTGATGTGGATCAGTTCTGGTGGTAGATAACCTGTTGGCTCGAGCAGAAAAAATACTAATGGCGCACCACGGTGAGGTGCGCCATTAGTATGGATGTACTTATATGGCGCACCGAGGGTGGTGCGCCATTAGTATTGTGCCCGATCCCCTTCCCTCTCCCCTTCGCCCGATCCCCTTCCCTCTCCCCTCGGCAGTTCCCTCTCCCTCCTCCACCCGCGCCCGCCCGCCCGCCGCTGCCCTAACCCGGCGCCGTCCGCCGCGCCCGCTCCACCGCCGCCGCCCTGCCTCTCCGCCCTCTTCTCGCCCTCGCCCTCTCCCTCCCGCGCCCTCGCCTCGCCAGCCCGCGCCCGCGCCCTCTCCCCGCCGTCCCGCGCCCTCGGCCACCGTCGCCCGCTGCCATAGCGCCGCCCGACACCACCGTCGCCTGCGCCCTCGACCCCGCCCGACGCCACCTCCCTCGCCCAAGCCTCGAGGGCACCAGCGTGGAACGGATCGGGCGAGACGCAGAGGCAGGCGAGTGGAGGAGCCCGCCAGCGTGTCACCAGAGCTTCAACGCCCACCGCTGCCGGAGCTTCAACGCCGGGCGTCTTCCTCCATTCCTCCATCCCTCCCTGTGTGATTCCTCCCTTCTCCTCCACCCATTAGTAACTACACTGCAGCGACATGCAGCTTGAGGCGACATGCTTTATTTGATGGCCATAGGAAACAGAGAAGAGAATATATCTAGAGACAATTGCAATGAGTTTATTAAGCAGATACCTTTGAACATGCCAATGCAACCGACATTTCGTTCCAAAGGTCATCCAGGTCATCAACTGGATTGTCATTGTTATCATAGTGATTATAATGTCCATTTGCCGTTGAATCGCTTTGTATGACCTCACAAGATATTTCACAAGAATCGCAATGTATATATTGTTGTTCTCCATGTGTTGTTTACTTTGGACATCCTCACCTTCTCCTTCCCTTGTTTCTCTCTCCTTGTCACGACTGTGGAAATGCAAGATAGTGAACATGACAGGAGAAACGATTCCATTTACCAATCCAGATATTGAGATTAAAAAACAATAGTATCTTTCATATAGTCATATCTGAACTAAATCAATCAGTTTTCATTTTTTGAAACTGAGTAGGCATATCTTCTAGAAAAAAGTTATGAAACTAAAATCAATTTTGTTTGTAACTAAACAGAGCAAAAGCAGGATATTCAAAAAATTAAAACTTATTGCTGTAAAAAGCACATATCAGAAATTTACTTCAGGGACATCATTGTGTAACTTGAGTTGATTCAAGTGCAATATAAGAATATCTTACTAGGACGTGCAGTCCTTGGGGAAGGACTTTTGATGTTATTGGGAGTATGATCTTGATTAGCATCTAGGCATAAATATGAACATACTCAAAGTGATTACCAGTAGTTCTCTAATCAAACTATATAGGAAAATAGAAGCAATATTGACTAACATTTCCAGAGTTAATATCAAGGCAGACCTCGGCGTAAATGTTTATGTCATTCTGTCCTTGCTTGATCAGTTGTGGCTCTCGAAGTACTATGGCCATCAAATAAAGCATGTCGCCTCATTAGTACTATGGCCCATTAGTAACTACACTGCAGCTTTGAGGTATGAAAAGCATGTCGCCTCATACACGCAAAGGCTTAATCTGTCAATTATATCCTAAAAATATGGGTTTACCAAAGGTACGAAGTTCATCTTATTGGGATTTAAAAAGAAGATCATCTTAGCAGTGTTAGCCCCCTAATTTATTCTCTATGGAACCCTTTCCTCAATTAAGGGATGGTATCCTTTAAAAGAAATGTATGACATGGAAGGTTGAGTTTGTGTTCTTTATGGAAGTATCATCATAAATGATAGGGAAAATTGATATTGCCAGCACGTAGACCAGAAACCGTACCAACTAAGAGAGCCGCCCTTAGATGTCAAAAAATTATTATTGTCTTTAGTGTGAATGAAAATTGCCTTCTTACGGAATCCTTCCATTCTGCAATCTCTTTCCGCTTAGGTTCATGTTACCTGCACATATATCATATTCGTGGCATCTAGAGGTGCAAGCTGCAAGGTGTTCAGAATACAGCAATAAATAAAGGAAATTGCCATGAAACATCCCCTCTTTAGTTACAAGCATTGCTGCTCTAATCGTTTGGGTGCGCATTGAAGCCTAACACACACCATCGAAAGTGCTATAAGCATTGTGTATTTATATATAAAACAAGAATAATCGCACAATATCAAGTAATCGAAAGCATTTTTTAAAGTAGTTGGGCTCTAGTGTTGATTATATCTAGGAGAAATGCTCTGCCGCGTCGATTATATATAGTGTTGATTATATCATTTTTTGAAAGTAGTTGGATGAAAATAGTAGGTGCCATGTCGATTTGTTCATTCCTTGGATGAAACAGTTTTTCTTGCTACAGTTAATCGAAAATGTTCAGTGTTCCAATATCATGAGAATTATTCACACCAATAAAGTGGTGGGTGAGATACTTAGTCCGATCTCGTAACAATAAATTACATGAGAATTATTCACACCAAGGAAAACAACAGAGACCTTCCTGCTATATTATTGAGATAGAAATATACAAATATCTTACACAATGAATTGCCTTCTATTATCATCTCTAGCTATTAGTTGTCACATTAATGTAAAAGTATGTGCTGATCAAAGATACCTAGAAAAACACATGAACTGTCAGCCCAATGGTGAATAGGATTTATTAAAGGGATGCACTACCAAGAGAAGATAATATTTATCTCTCCTTTTCTCTGTATGCTCTGCATCATGGAAGCTGCATATTGATATGGCAAATTTTAGCATGGCCCCTCTTACCTCCCCTTTTCACGTGTGAGGTAAGAGTACATAATAGGTCTGAGTTAATCATTTGATTAAGTAGTGGTCTGATTAAGTAGTGGTCTGATTAATTCATACTAATGGCGCATCACATGACATTGCGCCATTAGTATGACAGTGCATACTAATGGCGCATCACCGGGTAGTGCGCCATTAGTATGCCGCGGTTACTAATGGCGCATCCAGAGGTGGTGCTCCATTAGTATGCCAAAGCACTGGTATACATGGCCCCGGGAGGCATACTAATGGCGCACTCTGGCCTATACTAATGGCGCACCCGTGCGCCATTAGTATACCAGATACTAATGGCGCACCAGGTGGTGCGCCATTAGTAAAAATTACTAATGGCGTGCTATTAATGGCGCACCACAGATGCGCCATTAATAGCCATACTAGGTGCGCCATTAGTAGGGGTTTTTCTAGTAGTGATAGTAGTAGATGCAGGCAGGAGTCGGTCTACTTGTCTTGGACGTGATGCCTATATACATGATCATACCTAGATATTCTCATAACTATGCTCAATTCTGTCAATTGCTCAATAGTAATTCGTTCACCCATCGTAAAATACTTATGCTCTTGAGAGAAGCCACTAGTGAAACCTATGGCCCCCAGGTCTACTTTCCATCATATTAATCTCCCTACAACAAGCTATTTCTGGCGCCGTCTTTATTTTACTTTCTTTACTTTGCATCTTTATTACAAAAATACCAAAAATATTATCCTATCATATCTATCAGATCTCACTCTCGTAAGTGACCGTGAAGGGATTGACAACCCATTATCGCGTTGGTTGCGAGGATTTATTTTTATTGTGCAGGTGCGAGGGACTGGCGCGTAGCCTCCTACTGGATTGATACCTTGGTTCTCAAAAACTAAGGGAAGTACTTACGCTACTTTGCTGCATCACCCTTTCCTCTTCAAGGGAAAAACAACGTAGTGCTCAAGAGGTAGCAGACGCGTCGGCATGGTGAAAGAGGGATCAAGGCCGCGGCAACGGCGCCTTCGGTGCTCCGACAGAGAGAACCGAGAGGGAGAGAGCCGAGCGAGGGGGAAATATCTGGGGCTTACGAGGATGAGGCCGAGGGGGAGACTTATCCCATCGGCGGCGTGGGTGGTTCGAGTGGGCCAGCCTGGCCGACCAGCTGGATGGCCAGCTGGGCCACGAGGCCCACTAGGGGGGTGGCCTTTTCTTTTCTTTTATTTTCTTATTTGCCTCTGTTTCCTATTAAAAAGAGATACTGAATTATTATTTTTAAATGATGCACTTTGCACAAAAATAGATAGGAACAAAGTGAAGTTGCATACAAAGTTTGGGGTCAGAAGGAGTTGGCTAACCATTTTTAGAAATTGGAAAGGCCAATTTAATTATTGTTGGACCACAAGATAAAATCATAGGGGCATTTTGGGAACTCAAATGAGGTTGGTTCCAACATGACAAATATCCAGGGATTATTTGCCACACTTTGAACATTTTATTTTTCATGTTTGGCAATTTGAATTTTGGACTTTGATTTGAATTTGAAATTTGAACCGGTTTCGAACCAACGTGAGTTTAACAACAGTAATCATGATGACGTGGCATCATTAGGAGGGAATTACTGTAGCCTAATCATCCGGGCGTCACAATGAGAGGTTATGCATTGAAGAGTGGGAGTCGACCTTGAACTTTTTGTTCATGCCCATGGACATGATGTAGATCCTATCATGTAAGCTTCTTGTAATAATAACTTCCTTGATATAATATCATCCGGTCTCTGGGATTTGATCTTTTGTAATCATGGTTCCGGCCATATTGATATTCTTTGATTCCTTTTCTCGGACAAGTTAAAGCACTTGTCTTTTGTAGACCAATGCATCTCCGCAACCTCTATTTAGATCTTCCTTCAAGTATTACCCTCTGGTATCTCGAGAATAACAAAGAATTGTGTTGCTTCATATGAGTCTTCATCTAGTATTGCTTCTAACCGATTTCAGATTTCCACAGGTTCCGAGTTTTAGTCACTCGAGGACACCGATAAGTGAATCGATTCCACATTCCGATTCAATAACTCTAAGTAATTCTCGTTTCTTACGAGTTTAATAATCATTCAATTCATTCCTAGCATTATCGACTATATTATTATCATGCTAAATTTTAACTGTGCTACCTGGTCCTTCCTCCCGGAGCACAATTTTTGGCAATGAGCTAAACTTACGTTGATCTTCCTCGGCATATCATTTTTCCTTGAACAACAAGCTTGATTTCGAGTTTGTGTCGTATCCGTGGTTCCAATAGCGTTTCGCTTCATCCTTCTTGTTGCTTGATGTCGCCGCTCCTCGATGGCATCTTTGTCGAGCCTCTCGACAAATGTGTCGTGATCAGCATCAACATTTTGACTTCTGTTGAGATGAAAATTGAATTCATGGTGAGAAATACCATCCTTGACCTTCGATGATTTGAGTTATCATCGACAACCCCCTTGTCTTTTTTTCCAACACATGTTTGATCATGTCTTGGTTATACCTTGGACTCCTTGCTATTCGTGCAATTGTTCCTTCAGTATTTCTTGTGATCTTCAATTCCAACCCCTACTTGGAACACCATGTTAATGCTACCTCGAAGCATGACTGAGGTATTCCGACTATCAACAAGAACATTGGAAGCACATTGTCGAATGTTTCTTGATCTATTATCCAAACACCATTGTATGGGTAATATCATGATTCTTCCCTCACCCCTTTTATCTAAATGCTTTTGAACTTGTTGTCATATCATGTATATCCTGCTCCGCTTCCCCTTGGGAAGGATTTACTCCCAATTCTTGTGTGTAAACACATTTTCCTTTCCATTGGTCTGATTAATCTGATAATTTCTTTTTTCCTTTCCATTGGGTTTTTTAACCTTCTTGTGATCTATATGATATAAGCAGAAATAATTCCCTGCTTATAAATACACCGATGTACAACCTTGTCAGTGAGACCCTGTTACTATTGTTGATGACATTCCAGCAACCACCGATGGACGGGAACCTTGCCAATTGGTCCGCCTCGTTCAACGAGCAGGAAGATGGTTCTCTTCGTCCCTCGCCCTTGGTACCAACGTTGTTGCCGACATAACTGACAGTCTATTGATACGTCTCCAACGTATCTATAATTTTTGATTGCTCCATGCTATATTATCTACTGTTTTCGGCAATATTGGGCTTTATTTTCCACTTTTATATTACTTTTGGGACTAACCTATTAACCGTAGGCCCAACCCAGATTTGCTGTTTTTTGCCTATTTCAGTATTTCGAAGAAAAGGAATATCAAACAGATTCAAAACGGAACGAAATCAACTGGAGAAGTTATTTTTGGAAGGGAATCTACCGGATGGACTTGGACCCAACGTCAAGGAAGGAACAAGGAAGCCACGAGGGTGGGGGGCGCGCCCACCCCCTAGGGCGCGCCCCCTGCCTCGTGGGGCCCTCGTGGCTCCCCTAACGTGCTTCTTCCGCCTATATAACTCCACGTACCCTAAAACTTCCGAGCGGAGAATATATCGGGAGTTCGCTGCATAAGCCTCTGTAGCCACCAAAACCCAATCGGGACCCATTACGGCACCTGCCGAGGGAGTATCCCTCACCGGTGGCCATCTTCATCATCCGGCGCTCTCCATGACGAGGAGGGAGTAGTTCACCCTCGGGGCTGAGGGTATGTACCAGTAGCTATGTGTTTGATCTCTCTCTCTCTCTCTCTCTCTCTCTCGTGTTCTTGATTTGGCATGATCTTGAGGTATCACGAGCTTTGCTATTATAGTTGGATCTTATGTTTCTTCCCCCCCTCTACTCTCTTGTAATGAATTGAGTTTTCCCCTTGAAGTAATCTTATCGGATTGAGTCTTTAATGACTTGAGAACACTTTATGTATGTCTTGCCATGCGTATCTGTGGTGAAAATGGGATATCACGTGATTCACTTGAGGTATGTTTTGGTGATCAACTTGCGGGTTCCGCCCATGAACCTATGCATAGGGGTTGGCACACGTTTTTGTCTTGATTCTCCGGTAGAAAGTTTGGGCACTCTTTGAGGTTCTATGTGTTGGTTGAATAGATGAATCTGAGATTGTGTGATGTATATTGTATAATCATACCCACGGATACTTGAGGTGACAATGGAGTATCTAGGTGACATTAGGGTTTTGGTTGATTTGTGTCTAAAGGTGTTATTCTGGTACGAACTCTAGGGCTGTTTGTGGCACTTATAGGAATAGCCCACCGGATTGATTGGAAAGAATAACTTTGAGGTGGTTTAGTACCCTACCATAATCTCTTCGTTTGTTCTCCGCTATTAGTGACTTTGGAGTGACTCTTTGTTGCATGTTGAGGGACAGTTATGTCATCCAATTATGTTATTATTGTTGAGAGAACTTGCACTAGTAAAAGTATGAACCCTAGGCCTTATTTCCTAGCACTGCAATACCGTTTACGCTCACTTTTATCATTAGCTACCTTGCTGTTTTTATATTTTCAGATTACAAAAACCTATATCTACCATCCATATTGCACTTGTATCACCATCTCTTCGCCGAACTAGTGCACCTATACAATTTACCATTGTATTGGGTGTGTTGGGGACACAAGAGACTCTTTGTTGTTTAGTTGCAGGGTTGTTTGAGAGAGACCATCTTCATCCTAAGCCTCCCACGGATTGATAAACCTTAGGTCATCCACTTGAGGGAAATTTGCCACTGTCCTACAAACCTGTGCACTTGCAGGCCCAACAACGTCTACAAGAAGAAGGTTGCGTAGTAGACATCAAGCAGTTTCTGGCGCCGTTGCCGGGGAGGTGAGTGCTTGAAGGTATATCTTTAGATCTTGCAATCTAATCTTTTTGTTTCTTGTTTTATCACTAGTTTAGTTTATAAAAGAAAATTACAAAAAATGGAATTGAGTTTGTCTCATACGCTTCATCTTTTTAATATCTTTCGTGAGAATGATGGAAAGGAAATTTGTGCTCAAGTGCTAGAAGAAGAATTACATAGAATGCTTGGCATGAAATATGTGAATGATGAGCATGATTGCAATGTTGTTAGTATGGATTCCTTGAATATCCATAGTACTAATGATGATTGCACTAGTTATGATGAAAATGCCTCCTATAAACATGCCAATTTTTGTGGAGTGCATTGGGTTTGTAAGTACACACCAAATAGGGAAGATAGATATTGCAAGAGGCATAAGTACTTAGAAACCAAATTTTTGCAAGAAGACCTAGATGAATGTGCTGAAAATTTATTTTTTCTTAGCCATACTTGTGAACTCTGCAATGAATGCGATCATTTAGTACCCAATGCAAATTGTTTCATGATCGTATCTTGTCCAAAAATTGTGATGACTTTATTTCCCTTGCACATCATAATGAACTTAGTTTGCTCTTGCGTTATGAAGAAATTAAACGTATAACTAAGGTTATTCCAAAATTTGCCCTTGATAAAGTTCTTCATTTTGATCTAGAGAAAATTTATATGTATTGTGCGGTGAATTGCATTGAAAATCCTTAGATTGCCAATTACATAAGGAAAAGAAAACAAATAGAAGATGAAGAGAATACTAATGAAAGGGAAGAGACTTTAATATCCTCCTATTATTTCTTATGATGAATCAGGTAACGAGGAGGAGTCTTCTATCCAACCAATCTCATTAATAAGGAGCTCCAAAAGAGGATTGAACCCACACATGATGTGGTGAAGAAGAAGAAAAGAAAAAGGAAGAGAGGTAAAAGGTATCCCTCCCAAATAATGTTGCTCCTATTATTGTTGTGCCTCATGAAAATGAATCAAAAATAATTATGGAAGATGGTGCACTTGATGATGATCTCTTTATGCCTATTGCTTGTTGTGATGATTATTATTGGGAAGATAATGATACTCCTGATGATCTTGAAAATCTTTTTGGCACTTGCTTGGAAGAATATGATAATAATGTTTGCTATACTATTGGTGCTATCCATACTATTAATGATGAGAGTGATTATGCTTATGATACGAAAAGGCCCAAGCTTGGGGAAGCTATGTTTAATGAGGATGACATATTTGAGAATATATTTGCTGGAATTAATGTTTGTCCCAAGCTTGGGGATGCTACGTTTAATGAAGATGATATTTTTAGCCTCTCAAGTTTTGATATGCAAAGTTGTTATGATGATAGCATGCCTTTTACCTATGATGATTATATTTATGAAAGTGGGTTTGGAAGAGTGTCAACTTTAGAAAGTAGTGATCCCACAATATTGGAGGATGTTGAATCTTATTGTCATAATTATGAAAGTGGATTTGGAGAGGTCATGACTTTATTTAGTGATGTATCCACTATGTTCAATCGATTATGATGAGAACAAAGTTGCTACTTATGATGATTATTGTGATGAAACTTATGTTATAAAAAGTAGTGATGATTATATTTATAAAACTTGTCATGATCATGATTACCCTTTTTCTGAATGTTACTCTTTTAATGTGGAAACAATTTATAGTATTCAAGTCTCTTATGATACTCCCACTATTCCGAATGAGAAGAATTTTGCTTATATGGAGAGTAATAAAATTTCTATGCTTGTAGATCATGACAAGAATGCTCTAGGTGATGGTTATATTGTTGAATTTATTCATGATGCTACTGAAAAATATTATGAGGGAGGAACATATGCTTGTAGGAATTGCAATAATATCAAATTTCCTCTCTATGTGCTTAAAGTATTGAAGTTATGCTTGTTTTGCCTTCCTATGATAGTTCTTATTGTTCCCATAAGTTGTTTGCTCACAAAATCCCTATGCATAGGAAGTGGGTTAGACTTAAATGTGCTAGTCATATTCTTCATGATGCTCTCTTTATGTTTCAATTCTTATCTTTTATGTGAGCATCATTGAAATCATCATGCCTAGCTAGGGGCGTTAAACGATAGCGCTCGTTGGAAGGCAACCCAATTTTATTTTAACTTATTGCTTTTTGGTTCAGTTTAGGAATAAATAATCCATCTAGCTTCTGTTTAGATGTGGTTTTATGTTTTAATCAGTGTTTGTGCCAAGTAGAACCTTTGGGAAGACTTGGGTGAAGTCTTTATGATCATGCTGTAAAAAACAGAAACTTTAGCGCTCACGAGATTAGCTAGAACTTTTAACTGGAGAGCGATATTTAGTTGATAATTTTTTCAGATGATTACTAGACAAATTCCGCAGGTCCTCCAATTTAGTTTAGAATTTTTGGAGTTCCAGAAGTTGCGTTAGTTACAGATTACTACAGATTGTTCTGTTTTTGACAGATTCTGTTTTTCGTGTCTTATTTTGATGAATCTATGGCTAGTAAAATAGTTTATAAACCATAGAGAAGTTGGAATACAGTGTGTTTAACACCAATATAAATAAAGAATGAGTTCATTACAGTACCCTGAAGTGGTGTTTTGTTTTCTTTCGCTAACGGAGCTTACGAGTTTTCTGTTAAGTTTTGTGTTGTGAAGTTTTCAAGTTTTGGGTAAAGATTCGATGGACTATGGAATAAGGAGCTGAAAGAGCCTAAGCTTGGGGATTCCCAAGGCACCCCAAGGTAATATTCAAGGATAACCAAGCGTCTAAGCTTGGGGATGCCCCGGAAGGCATCCCCTCTTTCGTCTTCGTTCATCGGTTACTTTACTTGGAGCTATATTTTTATTCACCACATGATATGTGTTTTGCTTGGAGCGTCATTTTATTTTCTTTCGCTTTGCTTGCTGTTTTAACAAAATATTAAGATCTGAAATTATTAAATGGTAGAGTCTTCACATAGTTGTATAATTATTCAACTACTCATTGATCTTCACTTATATCTTTCCTAGTAGTTTGTCATTTGCTCTAGTGCTTCACTTATATCTTTTAGAGCACAACTGTGGTTATATTTTGAAGAAATATATGAACTCTCATGCTTCACTTAGATTATTTTGAGAGTCTTAAACAGAATGGTAATGTGCTTAATCCTAATATGCTAGGTATTCAAGATTAGTAAAAAAATTCTTATGAGTGTGTTGAATACTAAGAGAAGTTTGATGCTTGATGATTGTTTTGAGATATGGAGGTAGCGATATTAAAGTTGTGCTAGTTGAGTAGTTGTGAATTTGAGTGTAACATCCCAAATTTTCAATTTGGCATGTTATACACAGGTCATCCATGCATATCATATTTTATTGCATTTTCATTTGCTATCCTCGAAATCCTAAGCAACTCAAGGATCCTCGGAGAGAGTTTGGGATTTTCCGATTTTTCATATTTGAATTTTATCAAATAATGAAAGACGAGGATTTTGGATTTTATAATTTTTGTCTCCGGAAAATATTTAAGGTAAAAATAAAAGAGAGGAGATAATATGACTTCTCCAAAAATAATTGAAATACCGGAGGAAAAATGTTAAAATCATTTTTGGGATTTTATTTTACTTATTTGGAATTTTAATTGCCTAGGGAAAAATTTGCATATGTTTAAAATTGCATTTTAGGGGCCAAGAAAAGTTCATCTTGTTCTAAATATTTTATTTAGGCAAAGAAACTTGTTTTGGCATTTTTAGGTTTTTATTTATTTTTCTAGGATTTTTACAATTATCGGCGAAATGTTTAAAAAAAAAAAGGAACCGCGCCGCCCTGCCCCCTCCTCCAAGCCACCTCCCCCTCCCCTCTTTATATACCCCCCCTCTCCCCTTAGCCATCACCACCACCACCACCGCCCGGACCCGGAGGAGCCGAGCCCGAGCCGCCGCCCCGCCGCCCCTAGCCGCCGCCGCGGCCTCCCACGCCGTCGCCCCCCCCTCGAGCCGCCGCCCTAGCCGCCCCTCGCCGCCCGAGACCCACGAGCCGCCCGCCCCGCCGGACGATCGCCGGAGGTAGCCCCGTCGCCGGTTTTTTAATAACCCTTCGGTTTTTTTATATAAAGCCCTAGCCGTTTTTTTATTAGATCGGTTTATTTTTCCCGGTTTATTTATTTTGAGAACGTTCACCCGTTCGTTCGTTTTTACGAACATGTTCGTCGTTTAGTTTCTGCTAACGAACGTTCGTTTGTTTAGCCGTTCGTCGTTTTCTTTTATCGGATTTATTCCGCGGTTATTCCGAATTCGATTTCTGAACAATTGTTCAAATTAGTATAACTTTTCGCTCGTTTACCGGAATCAGGCGATTCAAGCGCCTGGAGTTTCATCTCGAAAGCCTCTTTCCGAATAGTCAACTTAAACCAGTTTTTATCTTTGTAAAATTTGACTCTAGTTCAGATTAGTAAACGGACCATGTTTATCTCGCCGTTTGAGTTTCGTTGTTCCGTTTGGTATGATTCTTTTTGCAAACCGGAGTTCTTAAGTTGAACTCTCCGGTCAACCTCTTTCAGTTGAAGTTTCGTTTGTGCATCTTTGTTTGTTACTTATGTATGTATTGTTTTCTTGCGATAGAATTCCCGGAGTGCGAAGCGTGTTACTACGAGTCTCTAGGATTCACGGATCGTCAGCAAGGCAAGTAACACTTGATCATACCTTTTCATACCCAGTTTTATGCATTAGCTCAACCCTCCAACATTGCATGGTTAGGATGTCATTAAATTGTGGGTTGGGAAGTAGATGATGAGGTAGGAACCTATTGGCCTGTTACTATCAAACCCTTGGGAGTTACTTCTACGTTATGCTTATATTGCCATGCTATGCTCGTACACGTGGTTTGGGTTTGAGAGATATTCACGACAGATGTGAGATTATTAATTAATGGTTTACTTTAAGGTGGCAACTTAAATACACATCTGGGTGGATTGAGGCACCTGGGGAGCTCAGTGTTGTCTGTTTTATTTTTGGAAATCCCGGGGTACCAGTGTGATCTTCCTATGGACCGCCACCCAGGCTCAAAGGGAACTGAGATTATTCATGCTAGAAACTTCCGTGTGCAGCCACAAGCTATTATGGGCTCTAGCATAGTTGAGTAAGTTAGGTGAAGTTTTCGAAGAGGTAGATCAGTAGGTAGTGGGTTTTATAGGTTTGGTATGATCTATCCGGAGTAGAGAGTTAATGTTTCTGAAAGACTGTGTCTTGGTCATCCGTTTCTCAAACACCATGCAGTGCGAGAAATCAATGGAGGCGATCGAGTCTTGTGGGGAAAAGTGCGCAAACCTCTGCAGAGTGTACAATCTAATCATGGTTAGCCGTGTCCCCGGTTATGGACAGTGTTGAGTATCTAGTACTTGAGTATTCACATGTATCTCATCACTCTAAATTAATCTTGCTGGGTTGTTAATTACTTTAATTGGGATTGAGTTGGGGTTACACCTTCTCAATGATGTTTCAACCACCATGATAGTTAAAATAAAATTTATTCCTTTGACATAGGGAAAAATTGGCTTTTTGCAAAACTGTAACCATAGAGCTTTCCACCAGCCATATATGCATGTAGTATAGCTTATTCTTTCATTACTCTCTATGCGTTACATTGCCAGCATATTCCATGTGCTGACCGTTCTCGGGCTGCAACATTTTATGTTGCAGACTTTTCGACGAGGAGTAAGGATTGTAGGTCGTTGCCGTGCAGCTCGATTATGCCGTTGGAGTTGATGGACTCACTTTGTCTTCCAAGCCTTCCGCTGTTATCGCATTAGATGGCCTTAAGCCATATTTTTGTAATAAGTTCTCTTTTGAGACATTCGATGTAATAAGTGTGTGATTGCTACTCTGTTATAAAACCTTCGAGTAATCGTGTGTGTCAAGACATTACCGATCCGAGGATGACATGAAGCACGTAGACTTGACCATCTCGAGGTCGGGTCGCTACAAGATGGTATCGAGCACACGCTGAGTGTAGGACACGACCACTAAGATAAAACCATAGGTCACTCCTCTCTACTCATTTCTGACCCCTCCCCATTTTTCCACTCTTTAGGATGACGGAGATGAAGTACAAGTTTGCCCAACCGGATGAAGACACACCCTTCAGACGCCACTTGAAGGAAGTCACTAGGTACCTGAATATTGGAATACCAAGCTTCACCGGGACGTACAACGCCACCTTACCAGAAGAAGAATGCTGGAAGATTCAAGCTCTAGTTCCCGGAAGGGCGTTTGCGCTAAGCACGGAGCTCATAGTATGTGTTTTCAATGCACCAACATGGAGTTTGGGAAAGAGTATGGCAGCTCACATTACCATGGGACGCATTGGAGAAGTATACAATAAGGAGCTTAAAGACACCATATACCAAATATGTGGGCGCCGAGATGAGCAATGGGAAGTAATCAGCACCAAGAAGGATAGATCCATTGCAGCCTACATCCAGAACTAAACCAAGACATTCGACGTCAAGAGAACCGGGGATGTCTTGTGAGACATGATGGATTTGAAGAAGGAGAAAACTAAGATCATCGAACTGGAGGAAGAACTCAAGTCTACACGCCGATGGATATGAGGAAGAAATCAAAATACTCATCGGAGAAGAACGACGACCTAGTCAAGAAGATTGGAGTCTTCATGGGAGGACCAGCACCCAAGGAAGAAGAGCAAGAAGAGGAAGAAGATCCCGCTTGTCCAGACAACTACATCATCATCGCATTTACACCGACTCAGATCCAAGTGATGATGACTATGAAGATGAAGCCGGAGCAGACATCATGGAGTCTTCCACCGATCAAAATTTCTAGATGACCACCATATAATAGTAGTATTACCCCCATGTAACTAGTAGTAGTTGAGCACTTATGCGATAGTCCTAGATCGTTTTGTATGCCCTTGCTTGCTTGATTGAATGAATGTGTGTTTGCCTCATGTGCATATGGGTAGTGTTTTCTCACTAGACCTCTTTCTATTCAAATCTCTCCCATCTAAACCTTCAGATGCCTCCGAGACGTGACCCCGGTATTGTTTTCCCACCGGAGCTCACTCAGTTGATCCAACAATGAGAATGCCTTGATGCAATTGCTAGTTCGTAACTGTGGCAATACCAACAACAACAACAACAACAACCGCCGCCCGGTGGACAATTTAGCCCGTTTTCTAAGGTTACAACCGCCGGTGTTTTCCAAAGAGCACCGAGCCAATAGTTGCAGATGACCGGTTACGCCGTATTGGAAGGAGTTAACCACCGCAGGATGCACGGATCTTTGAAAGAGTGCGCTTTGCCGCACATCAATTGGATGGACCAGCAGCCGCATGGTGGGAGAATTACACGGCTACTTTTCTTATAGCCAATGTCACTTGGGACCAGTTCCAACAAGCCTTTCGCACGGCCCATGTTTCAACTGGAGCCATGCAGATAAAGAAGCGTGAGTTCCGCAACTTACGCCAGGGGAACCGTACCGTGGCTCAGTACGTGGATGAGTTTAGCAAGTTATCACGCTATGCCCCTGATGATGTGGCCACAGATGCCGCGAAGCAAGAGAAGTTTATGGAAGGGCTGAATGATGAGATGAGTATGCAGCTGATGGTGGCAACTTTCAACAACTACCAGGAGTTGGTAGATAAGGCCCTAATGATTGAAGGAAAGCAGCAGCAAATTGAGAGTCGTAAGAGGAAGTATGGACAAGGGAAGTATAACTCAGAGCTCACGAAACCTCGCTTAACCCGAACTCGAGGACTAGTTCATAACCATGGAGGACATAACCATATCGAGGAGGATCGCATAATGGTGCGAAGAATGGGAATGGAAATACAGCCAACAATAATCGTAATCGCTCAAACCCAGCTACACCCGCCAAGAGAGACTTGAGACAAGTTATTTGCTTTAAGTGCGGGAAGACAGGCACTATGCCAACGACCGCCTCAAGGAAAGAATGGAAACGGAAATGGGAGCTGGGAAGAAGCCCAATCCATTCAACAAAGGACAAGTGAACCACGTCAACGTGGAGGAAGTTGAAGAACAGCGGACGCGGTAATAGGTAAGTTTTGGTTCAGTCATTTACCGCTATTGTTCTTTTCGATATTGGTGCATCGCATTCATACATATCAAGGGGATTTGTGGATAAGTTTAAGTTACCAACCCAGACCCTTAGGACCCCTCTTTTAGTGAGCTCGCCTAGAGCAGAGTATGTGGCTAGCAAGTGGTGCACCCAGATACCCCTAATCATTGGCACGTATGTTTTTCCGTCTGACCTAATTATCTTGGAGTCGCAAGGATTGGATGTGATATTAGGTATGGATTGGATGTAGAAGTTTGGAGGAAGTATTGACTGTGCTAGCAAGTCAATTTACCTTACCACCCCAGAGGGAAAAAGGATTAAGTATGTATCTAGGCATGTGCCTAGGAGGAGCCAAGTGAATACCCTCACGGGAGTTGTACAAGAGGAAGTACACCTGAGTGAAGGATTATCCAGATGTTTTCCAAAAGAGTTACCAGCATGCCACCGGATCGAGACATCGAAGTTTACGATAGAACTAATGCCGTGCAGGGCCAATATCAAAGAGACCTTATCGTATGCCAGCAATTGATCTGGAGGAAATTAAGAAGCAGATCAAGGAGCTATTGGAGAAAGGTTACATTCGTAGAAGTTCATCACCTTGGGGAGCTCCTGTACTTTTGGTGGAGAAGAAGGATAAATCCCTAAGGATGGTTGTTGATTACCGAGCTCTGAATGAAGTAACGATAAAGAACAAGTACCCCTTACTGATGATAAATGATCTGTTTGATTAGTTGCAAGGAGCTAAGGTGTTTTCTAAGATTGATCTACGATCAGGATACCATCAGTTGAAGATCCGAGAGAAGGATATACCAAAGACAACATTCACCACACGATATGGATTATATGAGTATACGGTCATGTCGCTTTGACCCACTAACGCCTCGCCTATTTCATGAGTATGATGAACAAAGTGTTCATGGAGTATTTGGACAAGTTTGTTGTGGTGTTTATCGATGATATTATGGTTTACTCGAAGAACGAAGAGGAGCACGCAGAACACCTACGTTTGGTTCTTGAGAAACTCAGGGAACACCAGTTATATGCCAAATTCAGCAAGTGCGAGTTTTGGTTGAAGGAAGTTGGATTTCTTGGGCATGTTATATCGGGAGAGGGTATAGCAAGAGATCCCAAGTAAAATTCAGTCGATCCTTTGAATGGTTGGCACCCACTTCATCGTGAGATTCGCAGCTTCCTTGGGTGGCGAGGATATTATCGGAGATTTATTGAATTTTTTTCCAAGATTGCTAAACCAATGACAGAATTGCTAAACAAGGATACCAAGTTCAAATGGACAGAGGATTGTGAGACAAGCTTCCAAGAGTTGAAGAAACGGTTGACTACAGCCCCAGTGCTGACATTGCCAGATATACATAAGGAGTTTCAAGTGTATTGTGATGCCTCTCGCTTGGGACTTGGATGTGTTCTTATGCAAGACGAAAAAGTTGTTTCAGTATGCCTCACGACAATCAAGCCTCATGATTTGAACTATGCCACGCATGATTTGGAGTTAGCAGTTGTAGTACATGCGTTGAAGACCTGGAGACATTATCTCATGGGAAACCGTTGTGATGTGTACACGGATCATAAGAGTTTAAAGTACATTTTCACACAGAAGGAGTTAAACCTCAGACAGAGGAGATGGCTGGAACTTATAAAGGATTACGACATGAAGCTACACTATCATCCAGGAAAGGCCAACGTTGTAGCAGACGCTTTGAGTCGGAAGCGTTATGCCAATATCCTTGAAGGTAGAGGACTGCCAAAGGAATTAGCAGAGGATATTATGGAACTTCAGTTGGAGATTGTTCCAAGAGGTTTTCTTGCAACAATGGAGGTTCAGTCGACCTTGTTAGACAAGATTCGAGACGCTCAAAATGAGGATAAAGAGATTGCTGAGATAAAGGAAAAGATGGGCAAATGAAAAGCCAAAGGTTTTCGCGAGGATGAGCACGATACCTTGTGGTTTGAGGATCGGATTTATGTGCCCAACAATTCAGAGATCAGGAAGTTAATACTTCAAGAGGCCCATGACTCACCATACTCGATTCACCCCGGAAACACCAAGATGTATTTGGACTTGAAGGAACGTTTCTGGTGGACTGGTATGAAGAAGGATATTGCCGAGTATGTAGCCGTTTGCGATGTAGCCGTTTGCGATGTATGTCAGAGAGTGAAGGCAGAGCATCAAAAGCCAGCAGGACTGTTGCAGCCTATGCCAATACCCGAATGGAAGTGGGACAAAATTGGCATGGATTTTATCACCGGATTACCCAGAACCAAAGCAGGATACGATTCAATATGGGTAGTTCTGGATCGTTTGACCAAAGTAGCTCACTTCATCCCAGTGAAAACAACTTATACAAGTGCCAAGTTGGCCAAGATATATATGACCAGGATCGTATGTTTGCATGGAGTTCCGAGGATCATCATATCAGATAGAGGAACACAGTTCACTTCAAAGTTTTGGCATCAACTACACCAGACTTTGGGTACCAGATTGGAGTTTAGTACCGCGTTCCACCCACAGAGCGGATGGACAGACAGAGAGAGTTAACCAGATTCTGGAGGATATGTTAAGAGCCTGTGCGCTAGATTATGGATCTAGTTGGGATGACAATTTGCCGTACGCAGAATTCTCATATAACAACAGCTACCAGGCCAGTTTGAAGATGGCACCGTTCGAAGCTCTGTACGGACGCAGGTGTAGAACACCCTTGATGTGGGATGAGGTCGGAGACCGTCAGTTGTTTGGACCAGATTTGATCAAAGACTCAGAGGAGAAGGTTAAACTGATCAGAGACAGACTAAAGATTGCTCAGTCTAGATGGAAGAGTTACGCAGATTCAAAACGCAAGGAAGTAACCTATGAAATCGGAGATGAGCCTATCTCATGCGAGTATCACCCCGAGGGGAGTGAAACGTTTTGGAGTAAAGGGAAAGTTAGCCCCAAGATTTGTAGGACCGTATCATGTTTTGGAACGAATGGGAGAAGTTGCCTACAAGCTGGAGTTACCCGAAGGACTATCAGGAGTTCACGATGTGTTTCACGTATCACAACTGAAGAAGTTCCACGCCGAGATGGCCGACGTACCGTTAAAGGATACAAAGTGCTCGGAGGCGATACAATTGGATAGTAATTTGACTTATGAGGAGAAGCCAAGAAAGATTTTGGATTTCGACCGAGTCACTCGCAAAGAAAGTTATCAAGTTTTGTAAAGTTCAAAGGAGCCACCATACCGAGGAGGAAGCCACCTGGGAGCGAGAAGATGATATTCGCAAGAACCATCCGCACCTATTTTCTAGCCAACCCGAATCTCGAGGGCGAGATTCATCTTAAGGGGGGTAGGTTTGTAACATCCCAAATTTTCAATTTGGCATGTTATACACAGGTCATCCATGCATATCATATTTTATTGCATTTTCATTTGCTATCCTCGAAATCCTAAGCAACTCAAGGACCCTCGGAGAGAGTTGGGGATTTTCGATTTTTCATATTTGAATTTTATCAAATAATGAAAGACGAGGATTTTGGATTTTATAATTTTTGTCTCCGGAAAATATTTCAGGTAAAAATAAACGAGAGGAGATAATATGACTTCTCCAAAAATAATTGAAATACCGGAGGAAAAATGTTAAATCATTTTTGGGATTTTATTTTACTTATTTGGAATTTTAATTGCCTAGGGAAAAATTTGCATATGTTTAAAATTGCATTTTAGGGGCCAACAAAAGTTCATCTTGTTCTAAATATTTTATTTTGGCAAAGAAACTTGTTTTGGCATTTTTAGATTTTTATTTATTTTTCTAGGATTTTTAAAATTATCGGTGGAATGTTTTTTTTTAAAAGGAACCGATCGGGCTAACGGCCCAGCCCGACCCAAGCCGCCGCCGCCCCCACTGCCAAGCGTGCCCGTAGCCGCCAGCTGGACTCGAGTCCGAGCCGGACTCCTCCCCGCCACCTTGCCCCCTCCTCGAAGCTACCTCCTCCTCCCCTCTTTATATACCGCCCCCCCTCTCCCCTTAGCCATCACCACCACCACCACCGCCCTGACCCGGAGGAGCCGAGCCCGAGCCGCCGCCCCGCCGCCCTTGGCCGCCGCCGCCGCCTCCCGCGCCGTCGCCCCCCCCCTCGCCGAGCCGCCGCCCCCGCCGCCCCCCGCCGCCCGCGGAGACCCGCCCGAACCGCCGCCCTCCCGGGACGATCACGGAGGTAGCCCCGTCACCGGTTTTTTTAATAACCCTTCGGTTTTTTTATGTAAAACCCTAGCCGTTTTTTTATTAGATCGGTTTATTTTTCCCGGTTTATTTATTTTGAGAACGTTCACCCGTTCGTTCGTTTTTACGAACATGTTCGTCGTTTAGTTTCTGCTAACGAACGTTCGTTCGTTTAGCCGTTCGTCGTTTTCTTTTATCGGATTTATTCCGCGGTTATTCCGAATTCGATTTCTGAACCAATGTTCAAATTAGTATAACTTTTCGCTCGTTTATCGGAATCAGGCGATTCAAGCGCCTGGAGTTTCATCTCGAAACCCTCTTTCCGAATAGTCAACTTAAACCAGTTTTTACCTTTGTAAAATTTGACTCTAGTTCAGATTAGTAAACGGACCATGTTTATCTCGCCGTTTGAGTTTCGTTGTTCCGTTTGGTATGATTCTTTTTGCAAACCGGAGTTCTTAAGTTGAACTCTCCGGTCAACCTCTTTCAGTTGAAGTTTCGTTTGTGCATCTTTGTTTGTTACTTATGTATGTATAGTTTGCTTGCGATAGAATTCCCGGAGTGCGAAGCGTGTTACTACGAGTCTCTAGGATTCACGGATCGTCAGCAAGGCAAGTAACACTTGATCATACCTTTTCATACCCAGTTTTATGCATTAGCTCAACCCTCCAACATTGCATGGTTAGGATGTCATCAAATTGTGGGTTGGGAAGTAGATGATGAGGTAGGAAACTATTGCCCTGTTACTATCAAACCCTTGGGAGTTACTTCTACGTTATGCTTATATTGCCATGCTATGCTCGTAGACGTGGTTTGGGTTTGAGAGATATTCACGGCAGATGTGAGATTATTAATTAATGGTTTACTTTAAGGTGGCAACTTAAATACACATCTGGGTGGATTGAGGCACCTGGGGAGCCCAGTTTTGTCTGTTTTATTTTTGGAAATCCCGGGGTACCCGTGTGATCTTCCTATGGACCGCCACCAGTGCTCAAAGGAACTGAGATTATTCATGCTAGAAACTTCCGTGTGCAGCCACAAGCTATTATGGGCTCTAGCATAGTTGAGTAAGTTAAGTGAAGCTTTGAAGAGGTAGATCAGCAGGTAGTGGGTTTTATAGGTTTGGTATGATCTATCCGGAGTAGAGAGTTAATGTTTCTGAAAGACTGTGTCTCGGTCATCCGTTTCTCAAACACCATGCAAGTGCGAGAAATCAACGGAGGCGATCGAGTCTTGTTGGGAAAAGTGCGCAAACCTCTGCAGAGTGTACAATCTAATCATGGTTAGCCGTGTCCCCGGTTATGGACAATTCTGAGTATCTAGTACTTGAGTATTCACATGTATCTCATCACTCTAAATTAATACTGCTGGGTTGTTAATTACTTTAATTGGGATTGAGTTGGGGTTACACCTTCTCAATGATGTTTCAACCACCATGATAGTTAAAATAAAATTTATTCTTCTGACATAGGGAAAAATTGGCTTTTTGCAAAACTGTAACCATAGAGCTTTCCACCAGCCAAATATGCATGTAGTATAGCTTATTCTTTCATTACTCTCTATGTGTTACATTGCCAGCATATTCCATGTGCTGACCCGTTCTCGGGCTGCAACATTTTCTGTTGCGCACTTTTCGAACGAGGAGTAAGGATTGTAGGTCGTTGCCGTGCAGCTCGCTTATGCCGTTGGAGTTGATGGACTCACTTTGTCTTCCAAGCCTTCCATTGTTATCGCATTAGATGGCCTTAAGCCATATTTTTGTAATAAGTTCTCTTTTGAGACATTCGATGTAATAAGTGTGTGATTGCTACTCTGTTATAAAACCTTCGAAAATCGTGTGTGTCAAGATTACCGATCCAGGATGACATGTATACGTAGACTTGACCATCTGAGGTCGGGTCGCTACATTGAGAAATGCTTGTGTTGAAGTTTGCAAGTCCTGTAGCATGCAGGTATGGTAAACGTTATGTAACAAATTTGAAACATGAGGTGTTATTTGATTGTCCTCCTTATGAGTGGTGGTCGGGGGCGAGTGATGGTCTTTTCCTACCAATCTATCCCCCTAGGATCATGCGCGTAGTGCTTTGGTTTTTGATGGCTTGTAGATTTTTGCAATAAGTATGTGAGTTCTTTATGACTAATGTTGAGTCCATGGATTATACGCACTCTCACCCCTCCATCATTGCTAGCCTCTTGATGCACTGCATTGCCCTTTCTCACACCGAGAGTTGGTGCAAACTTGGCGGTGCATCCAAACCCCGTGATATGATACGCTCTTTCACACATAAACCTCCTTATATCTTCCTCAAAACAGCCACCATACCTACCTATTATGGCATTTTCATAGCCATTCTCGAGATATATTGCCATGCAACTTTCCACCATTCCGTTTATCATGACACATCCATCATTGTCATATTGCTTAGCATGATCATGTAGTTGACATAGTATTTGTGGCAAAGCCACCGTTCATAATTCTTTCATACATGTCACTCTTGATTCATTGTATATCCCGGTACACCGCCGGAGGCATTCATATAGAGTCATACTTTGTTCTAGTATCGAGTTGTAATCATTGAGTTGTAAATAAATAGAAGTGTGATGATCATCATTTAATAGAGCATTGTCTCAAAAAAAAGAAAAAAAAGAAGGCCCAAAAAATAGAAAAAAATGGGCAATGTTACTATGTCTTTTTCCACACTTGTGCTTCAAAGTAGCACCATGTTCTTCATATAGCGAGTCTCATATATTGTGCTTCAAAGTAGCACCATGTTTTTCATATAGAGAGTTTCATATGTTGTCACTTTCATATACTAGTGGGAATTTGTCATTATAGAACTTGGCTTGTATATTCCAACGATGGGCTTCCTCAAATGCCCTAGGTCTTCGTGAGAAAGCAAGTTGGATGCACACCCACTTAGTTCCTTTTGTTGAGCTTTCATACATTTATAGCTCTAGTGCATCCGTTGCATGGCAACCCCTACTCCTTGCATTAACACCAATCGATGGGCATCTCCACAACCCATTGATTAGCCTCGTTGATGTTAGATCTTCTCCTTTTTGTCTTCTCCACATAACCCGCATCATCATATTCTATTCCACCCATAGTGCTATGTCCATGGCTCACGCTCATGTATTGCGTGAAGGTTTATGAGTTTGAGATTACTAAAGTATGAAACAATTGCTTGGATTGTCATCGGGGTTGTGCATGATGAGAGCATTCTTGTGTGACGAAAATGGAGCATGACTAAACTATATGATTTTGTAGGGATGAAGTTTCTTTGGCCATGTTATTTTGAGAAGACATAGTTGCTTAGTTAGTATGCTTGAAGTATTATTACTTTTATTTCAATATGAACTTTTGTCTTGAATCTTTCGGATCTGAATATTCATATCACAATTAAGAAGAATTACATTGAAATTATGCCAAGTAGCACTCCACATCATTTACCTACTCGAGGACGAGCAGGAATTAAGATTGAGGATGCTTGATACGTCTCCAACGTATTTATAATTTTTGATTGCTCCATGCTATATTATCTACTGTTTTGGGCAATATTGGGCTTTATTTTCCACTTTTATATTACTTTTGGGACTAACCTATTAACTGGAGGCCCATTGATTTGCTGTTTTTTGCCTATTTCAAAGATTTCAAAGAAAAGGAATATCAAACGGAGTCAAAACGGAACAAAATCATCTAGAGAAGTTATTTTTGGAAGGAAAGCTATCGGATGGACTTGGACCCCACATCAAGGAAGGAACGAGGAAGCCACAAGGGTGGGGGCGCGCCCACCCCCCTAGGGCGCGCCCCTTGCCTCGTGGGGCCCTCGTGGCTCCCCTGACGTGCTTCTTCCGCCTATATAACTCCATGTACCCTAAAACTTCCAGAACAGAGAATAGATCGGGAGTTCCGCCGCCGCAAGCCTCGGTAGCCACCAAAACCCAATCGGGACCCTATTCCGACACCCTGCCAGAGGGGGGATCCCTCACCGGTGGCCATCTTCATCATCCCGGCGCTCTCCATGACGAGGAGGGAGTAGTTCACCCTCGGGGCTGAGGGTATGTACCAAAGAGCTATGTATTTGATCTCTATCTCTCTCTCGTGTTCTTGATTTGGCACGATCTTGATGTATCGCGAGCTTTGCTATTATAGTTGGATCTTATGTTTCTTCCCCCCCCCCCCTACTCTCTTGTAATGAATTGAGTTTTCCCCTTGAAGTAATCTTATCGGATTGAGTCTTTAATGACTTGAGAACACTTTATGTATGTCTTGCCGTGCGTATCTGTGGTGACAATGGGATATCACGTGATTCACTTGATGTATGTTTTGGTGATCAACTTGCAGGTTCCGCCCATGAACCTATGCATAGGGGTTGGCACATGTTTTCGTCTTGATTCTCCGGTAGAAACTTTGGGCACTCTTTGAGGTTCTATGTGTTGGTTGAATAGATGAATCTGAGATTGTGTGATGCATATCGTATAATCATACCCACTGATACTTGAGGTGACAATGGAGTATCTAGGTGACATTAGGGTTTTGGTTGATTTGTTTCTTAAGGTGTTATTCTGGTACGAACTCTAGGGCTGTTTGTGGCACTTACAGGAATAGCCCACCGGATTGATTGGAAAGAATAACTTTGAGGTGGTTTCTTACGCTACCATAATATCTTCGTTTGTTCTCCGCTGTTCTCCGCTATTAGTGACTTTGGAGTGACTCTTTGTTGCATGTTGAGGGATAGTTATGTGATCCAATTATGTTATTATATTGTTGAGAGAACTTGCACTAGTGAAAGTATGAACCCTAGGCCCTGTTTCCTAGCATTGCAATACCGTTTACGCTCACTTTTATCATTAGCTACTTTGCTGTTTTTATATTTTCAGATTACAAAAACCTATATCTGCCATCCATATTGCACTTGTATCACCATCTCTTCGCCGAACTAGTGCACCTATACAATTTACCATTGTATTGGGTGTGTTGGGGACACAAGAGACTCTTTGTTATTTGGTTGCAGGGTTGTTTGAGAGAGACCATCTTCATCCTACGCCTCCCACGGATTGATAAACCTTAGGTCATACACTTGAGGGAAATTTCTACTGTCCTACAAACCTGTGCACTTGCAGGCCCAACAACGTCTACAAGAGGAAGGCTGCGTAGTAGACATCATCTATCATCTGACATGCCTTGCTATCGACCCCCTTTCTACTTTTAACCCACAAGGTGGGCCCATAACCCGCAGTTCCAGAGGATCGGAACCTGACCCTTCTGTATATCTTTGATTCCAAAATATTCTTGCAATTGGCTTTGTATCATGTCACGATCCACCGTCCGACAGATGATCTATTCCCGATGCTCTGAACCCCCTTCTCACACTCTGTTCAGGTATCGATCGTTTGTCCATTTGTTTGAAACTTCCTATTGTACCTTCATATTTTTCTCTCGATGTTTTCTTAAGTTTCAACTCGAGAGATACTTCTGCCACATTCCCTGAATTGTTCACCAGATAATTAACCCTATAAGGGCCAGTTCTCCCGAAGTTACTCTTTACATCCCCACTTAAATCTCCGGACGAGATTTCTTGTAGTGGAGGAGATTTGTAACACCCCCAGTGTCATGCTACAGTAATCCCCTGTTAAAGGTGCCATGTCATCATGTTATTGTTGCTAATCTTCACTTGATCCAAATCACAATTCAAATTCAAATCCAATCTAAAGTCAAAAATTCATGTTTGACAGACATGAAATCTAAAATGTTCATCTTGTGGCAAATAATCCATAAAAAATATTGGTGGTGAACCATCATTTTTTCAAGGTGTTTAAATGGTCTAAACCAATTAAAGAAGTGGCTGAAGCAATAGATTAAATGCCTTTTTAAATTATAAAATTTGCAAACTACTTCAAAAGTCTCACAACCTTTTTGTGGCAGTGCACAGTAATTTATTGAAATTCTCTTGGCCAGTGACATAATTTTCCAAAGTCATTAGTGTCTAAAAAGAAGATGCAAAAGCTACTGGAAAAAGAGAAAGAAATTAAAAGGGAAAAGCAGAGGGGAGAGAGAGAAAAGGGCCCCTGGCCTCCCATTGGGCCTCGGCCCACTCCAGCTGGCCAGCCCACTCCTCCCCTTCGGTTCTCTCAGCCCCGACCCCTGTCACATAGGAGGCTGGTCGCCGCCGCACCACCTCGCCGGCGCCGTCTCGAGGGGATAAGACCCCGACGCCTCGAGTCCTCCCCCTCACCTACCGTCACTCCCGCTTCTCGTTCTCCCTCGCTCTCCCTCTCCCTCTCCTTCGTTTTGGAGAGGAGGCCGAAGCGCTCGCCGCCGTCCCCCGCTCGATCCCACGGCCACCATCACCTCTCCGCCGCCTCACCGTGCCACAACGACGCGCCGTCCTCGGCTACTCCCTCTGCACCAACCGGAGCGAGAAGGGAGCCATCCGCAACAAGCCCGGCAACCTCTTATTCCCCTACGGCCGTCTTCGCCTTCGTCGCTGATTCATCGCCGTCGATCTTCCCCAAGCGTGCTTAAGCACAACTGCAGGCTCACTGTAAGTCGGTGCGACGTTCCCCTCCCTCTCCCATGCGTTTCCATCATCGTAGCCACCGCTTCCATCGCCGCCCAAACGCAGCTCCGTCGCATAGCTTATGGTCGTCGCTGTGGTTGACGTCACCATCGCCTGAGGCAACGGTCGTGCTCCTAGTGCTCCCAGGAGCCCAACGAGCACGAGCCCGTGCTTCCCCTTAACCCCTAGTGCTGGATCCATCGACGCTCGAACTCCGGCGTCTGCTCCGCCGCTCGCCACCGCTGTCTCCGACCGTTTTCGACCAAGCCCCCCCCCCCCCCACCGTTCGATGCGCCTCGACGTGCTCGTCTGCACAGACCCAAACATGCATCGAACGGAGCCCCGTAGTGCAATCCCCGCCCACGCCCGAACTGTTGTCCGCCACGCTCGTCATCGACGCTGTTTCCAGCCACCCCCGCGTGTTCCGACGCCGTAGATAGACGCGGGGCACTCTCCTCGTTCAAACATAAGAAACGGCGCTCGATTTGGTGTCCCGTAGACGAATCCCGACGCTCGCCGGCATTCAGACGTTGCGCGCAAGCTCGCCAGAGCTAGTCCGGCGGCTCCGCTGTGCTGGCACACCTGGGGCCACTCCCTGGGTCAATGCCAGTGGGGCCCCTGGCCCCAGTTGACCAGTTGACCTGGTCAACTGTGCTGACTGGGCAGCCTTAGCCACTAACATGTGGGCCCCACCACTTATTAGGTTAACTAAAACATACTTATAATTAAAACTTAATTAGTTTAGTATTTTACCTATGAGAGGTGGGGTCCAGTAGCTAATTAACCTAGATTAGTTAGTTTAATACACTGTTAGACTATCAGGGGCTGACATGTGGGTCCCACTGGACCCATAGGCCAGTTTTGACCTGGTCAGCCGCCTCACGATCACTGATGTCATCAGGACGTCATGCTGACGCAATAAACCTTTTTGTTAATTTATTTAATTTCAGAAAATGTTTAAAACTTTGAAAATTCATAGAAATTAAACCGTATCTCGGATGGAAATGTTTTCTACATGAAAGTTGCGCAGAAAAATCCAACGAATCTGAATGCACGGTCCGTTCATCTGTCACATGCCCCTAGCATGCTGAACATGGGACTTTCCCCTCTCTTTCATTTGTCCGGAAAATGCCTAACACCAGGAAAACCCCTCCGGATGTTTTCCCTCTCCGTCTTCACACGTGTAGTATCGCGTTAGTTCACCTCTAACACCGCGTATTGCCATGTTATGCCTTGTGATGCCTTGTTTGCTCTGTATTTACTGTTTCTTCCCACTCTTCTCTCCGGTAGACCCCGAGACCGATGCCGCCCCTGTGATCGACTACGTCGACGACGACACTTCTTCCTTTTCAGCAGAGCTTCCAGGAAAGCCCCCCTTTGATCATCCCGATATCGCCCATTCCATTCTCTCATGCTTGCATTAGATTTTTCTACTGTAATTGATTGCTCCTATTCTGATGCATAGCCTGCTTTTGTAACCTGCTTATTGTTACCTACCTGCTTATCCTAAACTGCTTAGTATAGGTTGGTTAGTGATCCATCAGTGACCCCCACCTTGTCCTTGTTGCCCCTGCTTCATCATCGAAGACCCGATCAACGGGATTGAAGACCAGGCCCCGACACCGCACATCATTTTCCCCTTAGTTGCTCGACACTACTGGGTTACTATTGAGTACCAAGGGTGAGACCTCATGAGCACTTTTGATGTTAACCCTGTAGTGTAGCTATTCGGTCGTCGTCATCGAGGGTGATTTCCTCCTTAACCACTTCCGATAAGACTCTGTCATG
Source organism: Aegilops bicornis (assembly GCA_021605145.1). Classification (NCBI taxonomy): domain Eukaryota; kingdom Viridiplantae; phylum Streptophyta; class Magnoliopsida; order Poales; family Poaceae; genus Aegilops; species Aegilops bicornis. The sequence goes on from CM038669.1 coordinate 122,243,440, forward strand.
CAACCCCTCAAGTGTGAACCTCGGGGGTGGTTCCTCTTACGTTCACATTGATGATTACATCGAGTGGAATTCACCGGGGGTGATTCCTCGGGTTTTTCCCTTGATGTTTGGGTACACGGATACTTGGACTTTACAGCTGTTACTTGGAAAGGCGGGTCAACCCTGAGGGGCACCCGCGAGTGATGTGGAGACGAGTTGACCTGGAGGGTGCCCGCGAGATAATTACGAGGCGTGACAAGACATTCCTAGCCTTGCCGCAAGTCCTCGAGACGGGGCAACAGGGTCACATCTTTCGTGAGTCTCCGCTTGTTACCGCGTGCTCCTAATCCACTATGATTTGGATATTTGATCCTAGGGGCCTCTGGCCTGATAGTACTAACCATCGCGTGGGCATAGTATGGGCATTCTGCTTCGTATGCATCAGCCGAAGCTTAATAGACGTCAGCGACTGAGCAGCGCGCGTCGGGTTGGACTGGTAAGCACCTGCCTTTTTGAAGGAGGTAGCTAGGTCTGCTCACTGGCCGCGTTCGCAACGTGCAGGAGTTCCTGGGGCGATGGCCCATGACCCCTGGGGGCATAGGTTTAGTACGGCGTGTTGACCTCTCTATTAAGCCTAGGTCGGGTTGCGGCATATTGTTTGGCCGAGGCCAGGCATGACCCAGGAAAGTGTGTTCGGCCGGAGTTAAGCGAGCATGGTGGGTAAGTTGGTGCACTCCTGCAGGGAAGAAAACATCTATACATAGCCTGTCCTACGGTAACGGACACTTGGAGTTGTATCCCGATTGATACAACTAGAACTGGATACTTGAGATGAGACACGGATATGAGAAATGGATAGTATGGCTCTGGGATTGCTTTCTCGCAGGGAGTCAAGAAAGGATCTCTGGCCGAGGTTGATAACACTTCTACAACTTTACTTTATGCTACTCTACTCCCTCCTGTTGCTGCAAGATGGTGGTTTCTAGAAGATGCTAGTCTTCGATAGGACTAGGCTCTCCACCCTTATTTTGGCATTTCTGCAACCCAGTCCACATATACAACCTTCCTTTGATAATGTTGCATATGTAGTGTAGATCCTTGCTTGCTGAGTACTTCGGATGAGTACTCACGGTTGCTTTGCTTCCTCTTTTCCCCCTCTTTCCATTTTTCTCGGACGTCACAACTAGATGGTGGAGCCCAGGATCCCGACGACACCACCGACGACTACTACTACCCCGAGGGTGCCTACTACTATGTGGAGGTCGCCGACGACCAGGAGTAGTAAGGAGGCTCCCAGGCAGGAGGCCTTGCCTTTTCGATCGTTGTTGCTTTTGTGCAAGCCTTCTTAAGGAAGACTTGTCTAACTTATGTCTGTACTCAGATATTGTTGCTTCCGCTGACTCTTATGTATTCGATCTTATGTATTCGAGCCCTCGAGGCCCATGGCTTGTAATATAATGCTTGTTTTATTTTTATTTGTGTCTAGAGTTGTGTTGTTATATCTTTCTGTGAGTCCTTGATCTTGATCTTAGACATTTACGTGTATGATTAGTGTACGATTGATTCGAGGGTGTCACACATATTCCCTACATTTAGCAGCAAGTTTTCTTTGTGGCAAGCAAAAGTAATCAAAAGGGCTAAATTTAATAGGACAAATGTCCCCAAGGTCAAGCTCGGGAGGTATGGGTTCCTCCTTTGGCCCCTTATATTGCACAACCAATTCATCATTATAAGCATTCTTTTGGCAATAAGTCATGAGCCTTTGTTCAAGAGAAAAACCTAATCCATTGTTCTGGATATCAAAGTCATCATTAAGTTCGGAAATTCTATCAACTAGAACATCCGTAGGAACCTTTTTTCTAAGGTTTTCATTGTAAGCAACATGATCTACGGATCGTAAGCGCAGTAAATCTTCTTGATTAAAAAGGATAGCCTCTATGGGAGGACGACCAGCGTCCACCCTATAATGCGCAAAATTTTCATTGGCCTCTTTTGTTATAAATCTGAACTCATGTGCCAAAAAGATATTAGCAGCTCGCTTAACAGAAGAATGCTCTATATTGGAGAACTCTAGAAAGATCCTGTGTATGCAAGGATGCAAATTAATAAATTGTCATTCAAGTTCAACTACGAGCAAGAATATAGCCTCCGCAAGACTACTAGTTCTATGAAGAATAGACCCACCCATAGAGGGTAAGGTATCGACACAAGTAAAGAAATCTTGAAGAACTCCTTCCCCAATAATATTACCGCTACCAATCCGAAACTTTTTAGTGTGTAAAATAGTAGGATCTTCAAGAGGATCATCAAAAACATCAAAGTTTTCCATACTATTATCCTTATCAACGATAACCTCCCCCATTTCAGACATGACGGCAGTACAGAGGACGAACACATAGGAAGCAAGCAAAAAAGAGGCGAACTGAAAGAGAGGGCGAATAAAACGGCAAGGGTGAAGTGGGGTAGAGGAAAACGAGAGGCAAATGGCACATAATGTAATGGTATGTCTTGACTTGTGCGTAGACTCCCCGACAATGGCACCAGAAATCCTTCTTGCTACCTCTTGAGCTCTGCGTTGGTTTTCCCTTGAAGAGGAAAGGGTGATGCAGCAAAGTAGCGTAAGTATTTCCCCTCAGTTTTTGAGAACCAAGGTATCAATCCAGCAGGAGGCCACACGCAAGTCCCTCGTACCTACACAAACAAATAAGAACCTTGCAACCAATGCGATAAAGGGGTTGTCAATCCCTTCACGGCCACTTGCAAAAGTGAGATCTGATAGAAATGATAAGATAATATTTTTGGTATTTTTATGATAAAGACTAAAAGTAAAGAATGCAAAGTAAACGGTGAAAGAAATAGCTAGTTGATGGAAGATTAATATGATGGAGAATAGACCCGGGGGGCATAGGTTTCACTAGTGGCTTCTCTCGAGATAGCATAAGTATTACGGTGGGTGAACAAATTACTGTCGAGCAATTGATAGAAAAGTGCATAATTATGAGAATATCTAGGCATGATCATGTATATAGGCATCACGTCCGCGACAAGTAGACCGACTCCTGCCTGCATCTACTATCATACTCCACACATCGACCGCTATCCAAAGATGCATCTAGAGTATTAAGTTCATAAGAACAGAGTAACACATTAGGTAAGATGACATGATGTAGAGGGATAAACTCATGCAATATGATATAAACCCCATCTTTTTATTCTCGATGGCAACAATACAATACGTGTCCTTTCCCCTACTTTCACTGGGATCGAGCAACGCATGATTGAACCCAAAGCTAAGCACTTCTCCCATAGCAAGAAAGATCAATCTAGTAGGCCAAACAAAACTGATAATTCGAAGAGACTTGCAAAGATAACCAATCATACATAAAAGAATTCAGAGAAGATTCAAATATTGTTCATAGATAATCTTGATCATAAACCCACAATTCATCGGATCTCGACAAACACACCGCAAAACGAGTTACATCGAATAGATCTCCAAGGAAGATCGAGGAGAACTTTGTATTGAGATCCAAAGAGAGAGAAGAAGCCATCTAGCTAATAACTATGGACCCGAAGGTCTGTGGTAAACTACTCACACATCATCGGAGAGGCTATGGTGTTGATGTAGAAGCCCTCCGTTATCGATGCCCCCTCCGACAGAGCGCCGGAAAAGGCCCCAAGATGGGATCTCACGAGTACAGAAGGTTGCGGCGGTGGAATTAGGTTTTCGTGGTGCTCCTCGATGGTTTCGAGGTATGTAGGTATATATAGGTCGGCGGAGCCACGAGGGGCCCACGAGGGCGAAGGGCATGCCCAAGGGGGGTAGGCGCGCCCCCTGCCTCGTGGCCTCCTTGTTGATTGCTTGACGTCCACTCCAAGTCCACTGGATCACGTTTGTTCCAAAAATAACTCTCCCGAAGGTTTCATTCCGTTTGGACTCCGTTTGATATTCGTTTTCTGCGAAACACCAAATAGGCAAAAACATCAATTTGCACTGGGCCTTGGCTTAATAGGTTAGTCCCAAAAATAATATAAAAGTGTATAAATAAGCCCATTAAACATCCAAAACAGAATATATAATAGCATGGAGCAATCAAAAATTATAGATACGTTGGAGACGTATCATCCAATATGATTCCAGCCCGTTGTAACTTCCGGCCCATGTATGGTCCATGATGTCTTTCGGCCCATACGAGGCCATTTGTAACTCTTGGCCCAATAACGACCCGTGGCAAATCTGGCCCACAATGAATAGTGTACCCCTTTATACCCATTAATGGCCCATTATTCCATTGGGTCGTTTTCAACCCGTGTTATCTTTCGGCCTTCTCAGGGCCCATTTATTTTTGGGCTCATTTCCAGGATTCGGTTACTTATGGCCCGTTATTGGCCTTTTCTGCTTGTGGGCCAAATTCAGCCCGCGGTTACAATCGGCCCCTTTGCATCCTGTTAATCCGTTGGGCCGTTTTCATAGCGTCATTAAATACGGCCGATTAACGACACGTAGACACGGTCCATAATGCGGTCTGTTATTGGCCCATGTTTGTCCTATCGATCATACGACACGTAGACGGCCCATTAATGCTCCGGCCCATAGAAGGCCCATTGTTTCTACGGCCCTTAGAAGGCCCATTTTTTCTACAGCCCGTACGACACTACTAGGAAAAGGGCTACTAATGGCGCACCAGTTTTGCCTACTAATGGCGCATCACTGGTGCACCATTAGTATCACGCCACTAGAATTTTTTTCTAATGGCGCACCACTGGTGCGCCATTAGTATGTGGTATACTAATGGCGGACCAGGCAGTGCGCCATTAGTTTTGCCCACTTGCGCCACTAGTAAATTGCTATACTAATGGCGCACCACACTGTAATGCACCATTAGTAACAATTTTTTTAATTTTTTTTCTTAATCTCAGTTCACTATTTCACCTATGAGATATCCAACACATATATATACAACAAGCATCCATATAACAATCATATCCAACACACAAGTTCCATCATATATACATACATAGCCAACACACAAGTTCCATCATATATACATACATAGCCAACACACAAGTTCCATCGTTACATATTACAAAAGTTTCACATTGTTCATCCAACACCATTATCCATCAATTCACAAAAGTTTCACATTGATACAAAATAAAAACACAAATGGAAAAGAAGCACTCCATCCATGCAAGCTTCCGTGAATTAAATCAAATCTGCAAAATGATAAACAAGAAGTTAGAAGAAGAAAAAGAAGAAGATTAGAAGAATACTAGAAGAAGAAGAACACTAGAAGAAGAATAAGAAGAATTTTGGAAAAGAAATAAGAAGAAGACTATAAGCTTATTACGTAAACTTGATCATTTTGTGCTAACATAAGTTATTTTGGAGCTAACCTATAGGAAACTAAGCATATAAGCTCTAAGTTAGTATATTAGAGCCAACTTAGGTAAAATGAAGCTAACCTATGTCATTTTGGAAAAGAAGAAGAATAAGAAAAAGACTATAAGCTTATTATGTAAACTTGATCATTTTGTGCTAACATAAGTTATTTTGGAGCTAACCTATAGGAAACTAAGCATATAAGCTCTAAGTTAGCATATTAGAGCCAACTTAGGTAAAATGAAGCTAACCTATAGGAAACTAAGCATATTAGAGATAACATAGGTAACTAAGTATATATATATATATCATTTTGGAGATCTGACATACCTGACAAAGTTCAGTTCTCATGCATTGTTCTTCTCCTTCTCCTTCCTCAGTCTGATGGGCCAAGAGCGGCGAGGCGGTGGAGGCGGTGGAGGCAGTGGGATGTAGTCTTCTACCTCAATTGGCGTGGTCATGTCGCCCAACTGTGGGATCACCGGCGCCACCACCGGTGCGTGGTCATTGTCAGGCACCACCACCATCGCGAGGCCACCTTCAGGCACGACTATCACTAGGTCATCCTTAGCCACCTCCATCTCTTGCCCATGGTCAGCCACCACCATCTCTTGCCCATGGTCAGCCACCACCATCTCTTGCCCATGGTCAACCCCCACCATCTCTTGCCCTTGGTCAGCCACCACCAGCGCTAGGTCATCCTCACCGATGCCCATCGTCATCCTACAGCTCCTCATCCCCACTGCTCCTCTTCTCCCGCACTCCATCCGGATCATCCTTCTTGTTGTCTATGTTGTTGCCAGAATCGCTGCTTGCTTCGCTCTGACCAGAATCGCTGCTGCTTCGCTCTGACCATGGTCATTCTTTGCTTTCTTCTGACCCAGAATCGCTGCTGCTTTTTGCCTCCTCACTCATCTTGCTCCAACTTACGTACGTACGTGATAGTAAAGGGCAAGTGTGAGCTAAGGTACCAGGAGATTATTATGATATTGAGAATGAGCATCCATTGCTCACTGAATTATGCAAGTGTTATCCACGTGTGATATTTAGACTTCACTTTCACAAAGGTGCGTGGGGAAAGTGACTTTAAAATCTTCTAACTTACACTTGAGCAATCACATCTACCTAATGGTACTCGCTAATTAATATTCAGAAATCTCTGCATAGCGAGAGAGCGATTGAGAAGATCGTGTTGCATGTTTCACCCGAGGGAAAGCTTCTTCCTTTGATCGAAGACAAAGCGCCCCAGAGCACAAGTGTGAGTGTGTCTCGTGTTCGCTTAAGCTGTGGGACAGTGGAGCTGGTTCAGTCAAGCCAATTCAAGCTGCAACGAACGAATGAATTCGTAAGCAACACTTGCAGCAGAAAGTTCACCAAGAGAACATGCCTGTCATTGCTCACTAAATTATGCAAATGTTATCAACGTGTGCTATGTTGTTCTTCAAGTTTCTTTACCTCAAATGAAGATCGGTCCTTCGCTCACTGTTTTCCAGGATTTTAGTGTGTTCCCAACAATGAAAGCAGATGTTGTATTCACTTCGAGTCGCTGCAAAACATACCAGACTTTGGTCATCACTACGGAACCAAACGAATGGCAAAAGGACTCGATAAAAGGTATCACTATGCATAATTATTTGTAGCTACAAACAATACATGTAATGAGCTAGAAAAGCCACCTTACCATCATTAACAGTACTCATAAGTCATAACCCACTTTCCAAATTTAATTGGGAACTCTGTCATAACCATCACCTTTTCTAAAAATCCTAGTTAATTTTGTCCTTTCTTAAAATCAAGCTTGAAATTAACATCACTTCTTTTCTTAACTCTAATCTCATGAATTATCTCACGCAACAATAGCACACCATCTAAAATAAACAACGGCTGCTTTGACCACGTGAAAAGTCATAAAAGGAACATTTATCAATCATATATGCCTATATCTTTGGATCATCATTCCCTTTAGGCAATAAAGTAATAATGCCATAGTTAAGTCTTCCTACATCCAACTTTCCATTAAAAAATCATGAAACAGAGGCATCAAATCATAGTTAATGTTCCATCCTTTCAACTTTTTTCTCACTACTCTAACTCTATTTTGCCACTTATCTAACTTAGTTGTATCAAAATGAAATGCATTCCAAACTTTGCTGGCCACCTTACTTAGATGCTCTCTAAGAAACCAGAAATACCTGGGACGGCCTGGTAGCGGACGTCGGGGTGGGGGGCAAGGGGGTGGACGGGGTCCTGGCGCCGCAGGTGCGGCGGCTCCGACGGCGGGAGTGGGCCACCTTCTTCTCGCCGCCGTCACGGCCACGGCCTCCAGTCTGGCAGCTCCCATGGTCGACAGACGGAGATCGGTGGGGATGGGGCGGCGGCAGGGACGAGGATGGAGGGGACGGAGGGGACGGAGGGGCATGGGGCGCTGGGGTCGGGGCGGGCGGCAAGGGACGAAGGGGACGGAGGCGTGGGGGCTGGGTGGGGGGTCGAGGCGGCAGGGGACGGAGGGGACGGAGGCGTGGGGGCGGCGGGCTGGTCGGCGGGCGCCAGGACGGATGGGGCGTGGGGGGCGCGTCACGGTTGGGGTGGAGGGGGCGTACTGAGTGGGGAGGAAGGGAGGGAGGGAATACGTTTTTTTGCCAAAAAGTAAAAAAATACTGGCGCACTGTGTCTCCAGTGCGCCATTAGTAGTTCTAACTACTAATGGTGCACTTTGCCCGGATGCGCCATTAGAATGTTTGAAAAAATGAAAAAAAAATGTTTTACTAGTGGCGCACCTTCTGCCTGGTGCGCCATTAGTGTATTCCACACTAATGGCGTATCTCCACCAGGTGCGCCATTAGTATATAGTAGTGGCGCACCACTTCTCTGGTGCGCCATTAGTGTCAATCCTATCTTTAGCCCTTTTCCTAGTAGTGCGAGGCCCATGGTAACTACAGTAAATATGTAGCCCATGGTTATTGTGGCCTAGTTTTTAAAAATAGGTTATTGCGGCCACTAGCAAACCGCAGAAAAAGAACTGCACTGACTACAAGCAAACAAATAAACAAGACAACAAGGAAATAAATAAGCAAGCAACTTACACTAGGCTATGACAGATATTACACATATTACATCCACTGGGCATCAAAGTTCTCCACCAGTGCAAATATAGGGAACATAGCAGCATATCATATGCACTGGTTGTCAAAGTTGGCGAGCAGTGCAAATAAACGCCGTAGCAAAACAAGTCCAGAACTAAAACCACTTCAGAAGATCTCAAGAAACAATATCCTGGGTACCCATAATGCTGGCAAGATGCTTAGCAAGCTTATTAACTTTCTCTTGTTTGGCGCTTAAATCCTCCAGCACTTGTTGTTGCACCAGGAAGTATGCATCTGAATTCTAAAGGGACTTCCTCTGTCCTTCGGCTTCCTATCGCATAACATCTGGTCGATGTTTTTCAACTTGAAGTTGAGACTCAAGAAGCTGAACTGATTCAGGCAGCAAGTTCAAAGAGCTGGTGCCAGCAGTAGTAGCCAGTAAGTCGAACACTACATCAAGACAGGACTTTGGGGTTGTCTCAGTGTCTTCAGTATAGTTTTTATCAGCTTTCTTGGAGACCAACAGGGATGTCTCACTATCTTGAACCTCATCTGCATTACTTCCTTTACCATTGCATAACGGGGTACTCTTCTCCAATATTTTATCCGCGTTCTATAAGAGAAACAAACAAACACATCACATGTTTACAATGTAGTATATGAAACTCATTTTGGTAAACCAGTTCAGTAGTAAGGTGGACAAGATAACAACATGAAACAATCATATATCTATGTAGTATGGTCACTGTATGATCTATATCATTCTAGTTTATGTTGCCAAATCAAGATAGATAAAGTTCGAATCATATCTATTTAAGACAAAGCAGCATAGATGTAATATAAGTGTGGGAAACTACACAGCAATAACAACACTTGTAATGTGCATGGCATGAGAACATAACTGTTTATTCAATTGAAACCGAAATCAACATAGAGCAAGTTACAACAACAAACACGTTAAAGAAACAGGTTTAAAACATACCTGTTGCGCCATTGGAGTTTCAATTGCATCCTTCAAATTTGAAAGTAGTTGGTATGAGTAAATACAGTGATGCAATAGCAAAGTAGTATGAACCATGGCTACGGAACTTGACCTGAGAACAATTCTTCTTCTGCTTTAAGCATTGACTTGGGGTTCAGAGTGGTGGTCCTCGTGCTTTGGGCACTGCAGTTGCCTTACTAACTACTCCTGTTTGGGTGCTCTGTGGTGGAGATGGTGCTGTGTCAACTGGAACTGGGTTACTATCTGCTAGGGTTGGGGTTAGAAGGGGTGTAGCTCGTTCTCTGTCCAACTGGGTAGGTGTACAATCTGCGTGAGTCTGAGTTATGTCTGGTGGTGTTGGTTCTTGGGCAAGTACAACCGTGGTTCTATCTGCATCGACAGGTAGCACGATCTTTTCTAAAGATCGTGTTTTTACTCCCACAGATACTGCCATCACCCCCTCAAATTTAAATGACTGATAAACAAGAAAAGTAATTGAATGTACATACATTCTAAGATAGACAGGTGCAATGGATAGTAGGGAAGAAAACAGGGCATGAAATAATTCACATTTATGTTGTCTAACCAAACAGAATAGGAGGACATAATTTCACATATATGATGGCTAATTAAACAGGATAGCATGACACAATTTCACATGTATGATGGCTAACTAAACATGATAGAATGACATACTTAAAAATATGATGACTATGTAAACATGATGACATGATATAACTATACGATGTGTCTATTAAAGTGGTTGGCATGCCATAAATCACAAACATGCCGTCGATGGAAACATGATGGCATGATATAATTCACGGATAGAATGACATAATTCAAAATATGATGACTATGTAAACAGGATGAGATGATATAACTATATTATGTCTTCAGAAAATGGGTTGGCATGCCATAATTCAGATACATGCTGTCTATGTAAACATCTTGGCATGATATAATTCAAATATATGATTTATATACTAAGCAAGTGAGCAGAGGGCAATCGCATGATATAAAAACTAAGCATTGCGATACAACATATGCATGATATGAGTAATATAACCCTGCCAAGTTTGAGCATACACCTCAGAGTGATAATAGGACTGGTCATCTGCCTCTGAATCCTACTTTGAAGAGCTATCTGTAACCAACAAGATATCTGCTTCAGCAGGTAGCATTGTCTTCTTTGAAAACCTTGTTTTCACTCCAGATTTCTCCATCGCCAATTCAAATGGCTGATGCACAGGAAGAGTAGTTGAATATACAAACATTGTCGACAAATGCAACGAGAAATACAAAAAAAAGATAGCATGATATAATTCAAATATATGATCCTTGGCTAAACATCATGGCATTGCATAATTCACATATATAATGCCTTGCAACAAGATAGCATTGCATAATTCACATATATAATGTCTTGCAACAAGATGGCATCGCATAATTCATATATATGGTAATTAGACACTAAACAGGTGTCATTCACACAAAGCATGTCTAAACTAAGCAAATGACATAGCAACGCAAGATATCATACGCACGATATAAGCAACATAACCCTGCCAAGTTAGAGAATGCACCTCGGGGGGGGAAATAGGACATGTTATCTGTCTCTGAATCCTCCTCTAAGGAGCTATCCGTAACCAGCAAGACATGCGCTTCATCAGATAGCATTGTCTGCTCTGAAGACCTTGTTTCCACTTCAGATTTTTCCATGACCGTGTCGAATGGCTGATGCATAGGAAGAGTAATTGAATGTACTAAAATTGTTGACAAATTTAACACGTAATAAAAATTGATGGCATGATATAATTCACATATAAGATGACTAGCTAACCAGGGTGGCATTGCAAAAATCACATATATGATGCCTGGCTAAACAAGATGGCATTGCATGATTCACATATACGATAAAGAAACTAAACAGATGGCATTGACACAAAGCATGTCGAAACTAAGCAGATGACATATTTTATGTATACAGTAAGCAATGCAAGGCACCATATGCATGATATTACCAACATCAGCACGCCAAGTTAGAGCGAAGACCTCAGGGGGTAAATAGGAGTGGTCTTCTCCTTATGAATCCCCCTCAGAATAGTTATCTTCCTCTTGATTACGATCCGAAATGGGTGGAGGGGGCTTCCTTTGCGCCCACCATGGAGCGACGTCTGCACGAAATTTTATTGCCACGCAAGGCTCGTCTCTTTTGCTCTACATTGTCAGTTCCATTGTGTACAATAACTGACATGCATTGGAATAAAACATAGTGAGATTATGTAATGAGTGCATGCACAAATCTAGAGTGATGGTAGCAAACTATGGATAGACCCAAAACCAATGATAGCAAAGCGGATAATAGCTTTAGTTAAAAAATACAGATAATGGCTCCTTTAATGTTTGTTTGCACCCAACATGAAACTCATAGTAGACACCTGAGATTAACCAGATAGTAGAGAGATAGTACTGGTTGCTTCCCGAATATGTACCCCACAACCATTTAAAAACTCAAGTTTCAGCATTAGTTTGGACCTGACTCAGAGTCTAATAGGTGAACACAACGATAAAGTAGCATGTCATCATATTAAGTGATGCATAACGTAAGCAAACACGGAAGAGTGCGACCTCTCTTGCGGATGCGTGTAGTCCTCAAGGTCATCTGCTTAGTTGATGACGGTAATGCAGTTGTCGTGGCTGCCGGCGGCAGGGAAGAAGATCTGAGGCGGCAAAAGACAGTCTGGAGAGCGGATCCCTGCTGTGGTGAACCCTTCCGTCGTTGGAGCAGCTGAGCTGGGGTGGAACACAGCGCAGCAGGAGCAGGACAAACCACACAAGGTTTTCTTTGACACATATCTGTAACAGAAGTAATTGTGTAAGGGCTTGTTTGAATTTGAGGATTCTAACAATGTAAGGATAGGAAATAGAGAGGAATAGGATAGGAATGCACGTGCAAAACAGAGAATTTAAAAACACAAGATTTCTTCCAATCTGGGTGTTTGATTCACAAGAATTGGAAGATCACAGGATGCAAAGAAGCATGGTGAGATTAAGTCAAACCGCAAGTGTACAACCTCTTTGGCGAAGCCATGTCAATCTCAACGTGATTGGGTTGGTCGGTGAGGATGCTCCGGCTGACTTGGCTGTCGGAGGAGGGGAAGAAGATCTTAGGCGTCTGGAGATGGAGCCCGGGGTACTGCTCCGCTGTGATGGAGGGTTTCGTCGTTGGAGCAGCTCCGGTGAGTTGTACGACACCGAGGCTGAAGCAGGACAAGAGAGACAATGTTAACCTGAGTGGAATTCTAATAACATATCCAATAGATGACGTAAAAGACATAACCACGAAGTGCTAGATGTAAAATACATCAGCCGCCTCCAATAGATGACGTAAAATACATAACCACAAAGTGCTAGATGTAAAATACATTAGCCGCTCATCTCTGAACTTAACTATCGAAACTGAATTTAACTGTCGAAACTGAACTTAACTGTCGAAACTGATTTTTTTCTGTTGAAACTGAATTTTACTGTAGAAATTGAATGCACTAGTAGCAGAAAAGCAGTAGCAGCAGCAGCAACGCGTGCGAGAGTCGAGGCAGCTAGTCGTGTAGTGATGTCTACTACGCAACCTTGTTCTTGTAGACGTTGTTGGGCCTCCAAGTGCAGAGGTTTGTAGGAGAGTAGCAAATTTCTATCAAGTAGATGACCTAAGGTTTATCAATCCGTGGGAGGTGTAGGATGAAGATGGTCTCTCTCAAGCAACTCTGCAACCAAATAACAAAGAGTCTCTCGTGTCCCCAACACACCCAATACAATGGTAAATTGTATAGGTGCACTAGTTCGGCGAAGAGATAGTGATACAAGTGCAATATGGATGGTAAATATAGGTTTTTGTAATCTGAAAATATAAAAACAGCAAGGTAACTAATGATAAAAGTGAGCGTAAACGGTATAGAAATGCGTTGAAACAAGGCCTAGGGTTCATACTTTCACTAGTGCAAGTTCTCTCAACAATAATAACATAATTGGATCATATAACTCCCTCAACATGCAACAAAGAGTCACTCCAAAGTCACTGATAGCGGAGGACAAACGAAGTGCTTATGGTAGGGTACGAAACCACCTCAAAGTTATTCTTTCGGATCAATCTATTCAAGAGTTCGTACTAGAATAACTCCTTAAGACACAAATCAACCAAAACCCTAATGTCACCTAGATACTCCAATGTCACCTCAAGTATCTGTGGGTATGATTATATGATATGCATCACACAATCTCAGATTCATCTATTCAACCAACACAAAGAACTTCAAAGAGTGCCCCAAAGTTTCTACCGGAGAGTCAAGACGAAAACGTGTGCCAACCCCTATGCATAAGTTCACGAGGTCACGGAACCCGCAAGTTGATCACCAAAACGTACATCAAGTAGATCACGTGATATCCCATTGTCACCACAGATAACCACATGCAAGACATACATCAAGTGTTCTCAAATCCTTAAAGACTCAATCCGATAAGATAACTTCAAAGGGAAAACTCAATCCATTGCAAGAGAGTAGAGGGGGAGAAACATCATAAGATCCAACTATAATAGCAAAGCTCGCGATACATCAAGATCGTGCCAAATCAAGAACACGAGAGAGAGGGAGATCAAACACATAGCTACTAGTACATACCCTTAGCCCTGAGGGTGAACTACTCCCTCCTCGTCACGGAGAGCGCCGGGATGATGAAGATGGCCACTGGTGAGGGATCCCCCCTCTGGCAGGGTGCCGGAACAGGTCTATATTGGTTTTCGGTGGCTACAGAGGCTTGCGGCGGCGGAACTCACGATCTACTGCTCCCCGATCTTTTTAGGGTATATGGATATATATAGGCGAAAAAAGTCAGTCAGGGGAGCCACGAGGGGCCCACGAGGGTGGGGGCGCGCCCAGGGGGGTAGGGCGCGCCTCCCTGCCTCGTGGCTTCCTCGAAGCTTCCCTGACATCTACTCCAAGTCTCCTGGGTTGCTTCCGTTCCAAAAATAACTCTCCCGAAGGTTTTCCGTTTGATATTCCTTTTCTGCAAAACACAAAAATAGGCAAAAAAAACAACAATTTGCACTGGGCCTTGGGTTAATAGGTTAGTCCCAAAAATAATATAAAAGTGTATAAATAAGCCCATTAAACATCCAAAACAGAATATATAATAGCATGGAGCAATCAAAAATTATAGATACATTGGATACGTATCAAGCATCCCCAAGCTTAATTCCTGCTCGTCCTCGAGTAGGTAAATGATAAAAACAGAATTTTTGATGTGGCATGCTACCTAACATAATCATCAATATAATATTCATTATTGTGGCAAGAATATTCAGATACATAAGATTCAAGACAAAAGTTTAATATTGACATAAAAATAATAATACTTCAAGCATACTAACCAAGAAATTATGTCTTATCAAAATAACATAGCCAAAGAAAGCTTATCCCTACAAAATCATATAGTTTGGCCATGCTTCATTTTCGTCACACAAAATGCTCTCATCATGCACAACCCCGATGACAAGCCAAGCAATTGTTTCATACTTTAGTATTCTCAAACTTTTTCAACTTTCATGCAATACATGAGCGTGAGCCATGACATAGCACTATGGGTGGAATAGAGTATAATGATGGAGGTTGTGTGGAGAAGAAAAAAAAGGATAAAATATCATATTGACGCGGCTAATCAATGGGCGGGGGAGATGCCCCTCAATTGATGTCAATACAAGGAATAGGGATTGCCATGCAACTGATGCACTAGAGCTATAAATGTATGAAAGCTCAAGAAAAGAAACTAAGCGGGTGTGCATCTAACTTGCTTGCTCACGAAGACCTAGGGCATTTGAGGAAGCCCATTGTTGGAATATACAAGCCAAGTTCTATAATGAAAAGTTCCCACTAGTATATGCAAGTGACAAAATAAGAGGCTCTCTATCATAAAGATCATGGTGCTACTTTGAAGCACAAGTGTGGAAAAAGGATAGTAGCATAGTCCCTTTTATCTCTTTTTTATTTGGCCTTTCTTTTTTGGCCTTTTTTGGGACAATGCTCTTTTAAGTATTAATGATGATCATCACACTTCTATTTATTTACAACTCAAAGATTACAAATCGATACTCGAACAAAGTATGACTCTCTTTGAATGCCTCCGGCGGTGTACCGGGATAGGCAATGACTCATGAGTGACATGTATCAAAGAATTATGAACGGTGGCTTTGCCACAAATATGATGTCAACTACATGATCATGCAAGGCAATATGACAATGATCATGCTTGTCATAATAAATGGAACGGTGGAAAGTTCCATGTCAATATATCTCGGAATGGCTATGGAAATGCCATAATAGGTAGGTATTGTGGTTGTTTTGAGGAAGATATAAGGAGGCTTATGTGTGATAGAGCGTATCATATCACGGGGTTTGGATGCACCAGTGAAGTTTGCACCAACTCTCAAGGTGAGAAAGGGCAATGCACGGTACTGAAGAGGCTAGCAATGATGGAAAGGTGAGAGTGCGTACAATCCATGGACTCAACATTAGTCATAAAGAACTCACATACTTATTGCAAAAATATACAAGTCATCAAAAACTAAGCACTACGCGCATGCTCCTAGGGGGATAAATTGCTAGGAAAAGACCATCGCTCGTCCCCGACCGCCACTCATAAGGAAAGCAATCAAAGAACACCTCGTGCTTCAAATTTGTCACACAACATTTACCATACGTGCATGCTACTGGACTTGCAAACTTCAACACAAGTATTTCTCAAATTCACAACTACTCAACTAGCACAACTTTAATATCACTATCTCCATATCTCAAAACAATCATCAAGTATCAAACTTCTGTTAGTATTCAACGCACTTATATGAAAGTTCTTATTATATCCCTCTTGGATGCCCATCATATTAGGACTAAATTCATAACCAAAGCAAATTACCATGATGTTTAAGACTCTCAAAATAATATAAGTGAAGCATGGGAGTTCATGACAAACTACTCCAAAAGATATAAGTGAAGATCACCGAGTAGTTGAATAATTATGTAACTATGTGAAGACTCTCTACCATTTAAGAATTTAAGATCTTGGTATTTTATTAAAACAGAAAGCAAAACAAAAGAAAATAAAATGACGCTCCAAGCAAAACACATATCATGTGGTGAATAAAAATATAGCTCCAAGTAAAGTTACCGATGAACGAAGATTTAAAGAGGGGATGCCATCTGGGGCATCCCCAAGCTTAGGCTCTTGGTTATCCTTGAATATTACCTTGGGGTGCCTTGGGCATACCCAACCTTAGGCTCTTGCCATTCCTCATTCCATAGTTCATCGAATCTTTACCCAAAACTTGAAAACTTGACAACACAAAACTCAACAGAAAACTCGTAAGCTCCGTTAGTATAAGAAAATAAAACCACCACTTAGGTAGTTTCGTGAACTCATTATAAATTCATATTGGTGTAATATCTACTGTATTCCAACTTCTCTATGGTTCATGCCCTCTGATACTACTCATAGATTCATCAAAATAAGCAAACAACAAAATGAAAACAGAATCTGTCACAAACAAAACAATCTGTTGTAATCTGTATCATTCGAATACTTCTGTAACTCCAAAAATTCTGAAATAAATTGGTGGACATGCGGAATTTGTCTATTAATCGTATGCAAAATAATCAACCTAAAACCACTCTCTATTAAAAAATGCCAGCTAATCTCGTGAGCGCTAAAGTTTCTGTTATTTACAGCAAGATCGCATAGACTTCACCCAAGTCTTCCCAAAGATTCTACTATTGAAACAAAAGCTATAAAACATGATTACTATAGTATATTATTCATGTGAACACAAAAAAAAAAGTAATGGTAAATATTGGGTTGTCTCCCAACAAGCGCTTTTTTTAATGCCTTTTTAGCTAGGCATGATGATGACAATGTTGCTCACATAAAAGATAAGAACTGAAACATAACGGGAGCATCATGAAGAATATGACTAACACATTTAAGTCTAACCCACTTCCTATGCATAGGGATTTTGTGAGCAAACAACTTATGTGAACAATAATCAACTAGCATAGGAAGGCAAACCAAGAATAACTTTAAAACTTTAAGCACATAGAGAGGAAACTCGATATTATTGCAATTCCTACAAGCATATATTCTTCCGCCATAATAATTTTTAGTAGCATCATGAATGAATTCAACAATATAACCAGCACCTAAATCATTCTTTTCATGATCTACAAGCATAAATTTTTTATTACTCTCCTCATAAGCAAAATTATTCTCATTCAGAATAGTGGGAGTATCATAAGAAACTCGAATACTATAAATTGTTTCCACATTAAAAGAGTAATGTTAAGAAAAAGGATAATCATAATAATGACAAGTTTTATAAATATAATCATCACTACTTTTATAGCATAAGTGTCATCATAATAATCATCATAAGTAGCAACTTTGTTCTGATCATAGTCGATTGAAACCTCTTCCAAGATAGTGGAATCATTACTAAATAAAGTCATGACCTCTCCAAATCCACTTTCATAATAGTCACAATAAGAATCAACACCTTCCAAAATAGTGGGATCATTACTTCCTATAGTTGACACTCTTCCAAACCCACTTTCATCAATATAATCATCATAAGTAGGAGGCATGCTATGAACATAATAAATTTGCTCACCAAAACTTGGGGGACTAAACATATCATCTTCATCAAACATAGCATCTCCAAGCTTGTGGCTTTGCATAATATTAGCATCATGGGTATTCAAAGAATTCATACTAACAACATTGCAATCATGCTCATCATTCACATATTTTATGCCAAGCATTCTATGTAATTCTTCTTCTAGTACTTGAGCACAATTTTCCTTCCCATCATTTTCACGAAAGACATTAAAAAGATGAAGTGTATGAGGCACCCTTAATTCCATTTTTTGTAGATTTCTTTTATAAATTAAACTAGTGATAAAACAAGAAACTAAAAGATTCAATTGCAAGATCTAAATATATACCTTCAAGCACTCACCTCCCCGGCAACGGCGCCAGAAACTGCTTGATGTCTACAACCTTCTTCTTGTAGATGTTGTTGGGCCTCCAAGTGCAGAGGTTTGTAGGACAGTAGCAAATTTCCCTCAAGTGGATGACCTAAGGTTTATCAATCCGTGGGAGGCGTAGGATGAAGATGGTCTCTCTCAAGCAACCCTGCAACCAAATAAAAAAGAGTCTCTTGTGTCCCCAACACACGCAATACAATGGTAAATTATATAGGTGCACTAGTTCGGCGAAGAGATGGTGATACAAGTGCAATATGGGTGGTAGATATAGGTTTTTGTAATCTGAAAATACAAAAACAGCAAGGTAACTAATGATAAAAGTGAGCATAAACGGTATAGAAATGCGTTGAAACAAGGCCTAGTGTTCATACTTTCAATAGTGCAAGTTCTCTGAAGAATAATAACATAATTGGATCATATAACTATCCCTCAACATGCAACAAAGAGTCACTCCAAAGTCACAAATAGCAGAGAACAAACAAAGAGATTATGGTAGGGTACGAAACCACCTCAAAGTTATTCTTTCTGATCGATCTATTCAAGAGTTCATACGAGAATAACACCTTAAGACACAAATCAACAAAAACCCTAATGTCATCTAGATACTCCAATGTCACGTCAAGTATCTGTGGGTATGATTATATGATATGCATCACACAATCTCAGATTCATCTATTCAACCAACACAAAGAACTTCAAAGAGTGCCCCAAAGTTTCTACCGGAGAGTCAAGACGAAAACGTGTGCCAACCCCTATGAAAAAGTTCATGAGGTGATGGAACCCGCAAGTTGATCACCAAAACATACATCAAGTAGATCACGTGATAAACACATTGTCACCACATAAAAGCACCTACAAGACATACATTAAGTGTTCTCAAATCCTTAAAGACTCAATCCGATAAGATAACTTCAAAGGGAAAACTCAGTCCGTTACAAGAGAGTAGAGGGGGAGAAACGTCATAAGATCCAACTATAATAGCAAAGCTCGCGATACATCGGGATCGTGCCAAATCAAGAACACGAGAGAGAGAGAGAGAGAGAGAGAGAGAGAGAGAGAGAGAGAGAGAGAGATCAAACACATATCTACTGGTACATACCCTCAGCCCCGAGGGTGAACTACTCCCTCCTCGTCATGGAGAGCGCCGGGATGATGAAGATAGCCACCGGTGAGGGATCCCCCCTTCGGTAGGGTGCCGGAACGGGTCTAGATTGGTTTTCGGTGGCTACAGAGGCTTGCCGCGGCGGAACTCCCGATCTACATAGGTGAAAAAAGTCGGTCAGGGGAGCCACGAGGGTGGGGGCGCACCTCCCTGCCTTGTGGCTTCCTCGATGCTTCCCTGACGTCTACTCCAAGTCTCCTGGATTGCTTCCATTCCAAAAATAACTCTCCCGAAGGTTTCATTCCGCTTGGACTCCGTTTGATATTCCTTTTCAGCGAAACACTGAAATAGGCAAAAAAACAGCAATTTGCACTAGGCCTTGGGTTAATAGGTTAGTCCCAAAAATAATATATAATTGTATAAATAAGCCCATTAAACATCCAAAACAGAATATATAATAGCATGGAGCAATCAAAAATTATAGATATCGTTGGAGACGTATCATGTAGCAGCATCAGGTGAGGCTACCCTGAGCTGCCAGCCACCACCGGCCAAACAGCCGCCCTCGTCGCCCGTGGCCGGCGGTGTGGCGCCCCACCCGCCCCGAAACCACTCCCCACCGCCGGTCCGCCGCCGCCTCGGCCATCCCTCTAGGCCCCCCGTGCCGAGCATTTTCTCCAGCTATCCCCACGCCACCGTCCTTCCACCGCCGGCGACCACCGCCCCCACCCTGAACCCTAAGATAGATACTGGGGTACCTCTCCGGCGAGCCCCCCGCCCCGCTACGACTGAAGTTTAGCTAAATCGGAGCAGCATCGCAAGCAAGAGCAAGAGCGAGAGCAGCAGCAAGAGCAAGAGCAAGAGCAATAGCAAGAGTAGACCAAGCAGGGGACCGAGAGCAAGAGCAGAGCAGCAGCAGCTCCTACTGATGTGGACGTCACCGCCGAGGGAGTGATGCCATGGAGGAAGTGGCCAGCGACGGCGCCATGGATGGAGTCGCGCCGTGTCGGCTCGGGACAGAGCGCCGACAGCACCGCGGGATCGAATCAAGAAGAAAATGCGGCGATTAGTGTACAACCTCTTTGGTGGCGCCGATTAGGCCTCAGCTTCATCCGAGGAAATGGTGATGATGATGCTCTTCCGGTGGTGCAGTTGAAGACGGCAGTGTGGGAATGGAGGTGGCGCGAAAGATGAGGGGAACATCGGGGCAACTCCTTGGAGGTGGAGGACGGTGTGGATGAACCGGCGGGACGACGAGATC
Organism: Aegilops bicornis; assembly: GCA_021605145.1. Classification (NCBI taxonomy): domain Eukaryota; kingdom Viridiplantae; phylum Streptophyta; class Magnoliopsida; order Poales; family Poaceae; genus Aegilops; species Aegilops bicornis. The sequence goes on from CM038669.1 coordinate 122,264,319, forward strand.
GATGACGGATCCTCATCCGTTACGGTGGATGAGGGACGTCGAGGTGTTGCTATGGACGATGTCATCGGGGAAGAGGCTCCGGCTGGGTGGCGGACGGAGGAGGGTGTGGGGCGGTTTTCGCGGACTCGGTGTGCGAATGGGTGGGCGGATGGGATGGGAGTGGGGAACCATGGCTTAGGGATGCGCTTGTCCGAAATGTGGGGTAAGTTATGAAAATACCCCCACTGATTTGAGCTAGGCGGTTCTTTTGGTTCAGGGGTATCACGGGCATTTCGCATGTCAGGATTTCACAGGAGGTGGGAGTTTTCGCGCGCGTTGTAATTTTGGAATAGCAACGCGTGGGTTGAGATGGAGGGAGTTGTCAGAGCACAACGAGAGAAAGATATATCTTAAATATTTCGGGGTAACAAGGCGCGAGTTGAAGAGGCGGGAGTTTCGCAGCACGATAGACAGAGACGCTAGCTTGGAATTTCGGCATAATAAGGTGCGGCTTGAATTTCGGGAGAACAAGCTTAACGTGTACCAAAAAATGGCAATTCGCATCTCATCACTAGAGAGAGCCATGTCCCATTTTATTTTATTACTAGAAATGCATTCAAATACAAAAAAAAACTAAAAACAATTCGGGACAACAAACATAACGTGTACAGTACCAAAACAATTTGCACTTCCCTCAACAATAAAAAAAACAATGCGTGTTGTCTAGCATATGGACTAAATTTGAGTACATTTTCCCTGTTTGAATGGGATTGTACTCGGGTTAGTTATACAACCATCTAAATATTATCTTCACAACACAAGACATGTATATAGGAGAAGTAAATTCCTATATAAATACAAACTACATGTACATACGATCTCAAATTCAAATATATGTATCCATTTTATGTTGAATTCAAATCATAGTACATGTATGCTCTAGCTAGATGTTCAGAATCTAAACCATGTGTGATATACTACGTACAATGTGTTTAACGATCACAACAAACACACAAACACCATTTAGACTAGTAAGGTACACGTGCATTGCACGCATGAGATTTGGCAACCAAATTATGAAGAAATACCACATTATATAGAATGTAAGCTTTGATTCATATATGCATGATGTAGATGTTTGTTTAATTCTTATAGTTCATTTCATTCAAAATCATCTAGTTTTTATAAGAAAGCTAATCTATTTTAAGATTCATGGAATTGTGCATTGTAAGGCATAAAGTAAAAACAAATAATGGCAAATCATGTAGAAACAATTTTGGGCAATTCTGACACGGAAGGTTCTAGAACAAAGAAGAAGTGCTTGTGTTTTGAGGTTTGTGCATTATGCTTATGTTCAACCATCGAGTTTTCTAGATTGTACATGTGGCAAAATCTGGTGGAATCTAAATGATATGCAACGGCCAGTAGTGCTCAAATTTGCCATCTCTGCACCATCGGATTGGCCTCATCGAACGACCATCTTTCAAAGTTAAAGTTATCCGCACACTATATAAAAAATTATAAAACATAATATATATAGGGGTATAGATATAGATATGTGATGTGAAAGCCACCCATCATCTCCAATTAGAATAGTGTGTCCATGCACGGACGCAATGTGGCCAAATGATGTCTGCCTTCAATATCTCAAATTCAAATCAGTCTGACCTTGTTCAATGTGTATACAGTACAACATGCTCTTTTCCAAACCACACCACGCATATCTCAGTTATATTGATGCATGCATGGGTTTCAAACATCATGATCTCTTATTCAAATATTTGAATTCAACTTTACATTGATTATGACGTCACCTAGTCTTTTACACCCACACAGTCATCTTCTCTTTTATAATTGTACCACTAACTTTCTCCCGTGCATACATGCACACATAGTACCAGTCGGCATTATCCATCGCACACATGCAATCTTTTTCTTCTGGTCGGTCTCCCATGCATGAACACACACACACACACACACACACACCTCCCCCTCTCCATCATATCGGGGATTCTTTATCTCTAACGTGCATGCGCAACGATCGATGTTCCTCTATGTGTGTGTATATATAGCTAGGTCTTTCACAGTTTTCCACACAAACTGATCAATCTATATATCTAGTGAGGTATCACCCTCTTTCCCACGTCCACATCAATCAATATATACATCTCTATATAGGAGTACATAGCTAATACACACACATTAATTATATATCCAACGTCCCCCTCTCATCATCCATGCCTTCCGCTTCATCTCTGAGATGCGCGCACAGTGGCGAAGACAGGGGGTAGCAAGGGCCCTGCCCCCCCCCTAAAATCACTATATGTCGAGGCTAATATGAATATGATCATTAGACAATTGCTGGTAAAATGGTTTAAGTTGATGAATTAGCCCTCCTCATAAAGGATTAGCAATGCTTGGCCCCCTAGCTCATTTATTTTTCATGGCTCTGCCACTGCGTGCAATGACGCACGTTATCGCCCCCTCTCTTTAAATATCGATCTCTCACTTGTGCACTCCTTCATAGTCTCCCTCCACTTGGCCCCTCGCACCATCTACTAGCCCCCCACTGGATTTTGCCACATGTACAATCTAGCAGACTCCATGGTTGAACTTAGGCCCTGTTTGGTTCATACGTCCTAGGACTTTTTCTAGTCCCAACTAAAAAGTCCCTAGTCCCTAAAAAGTCCCTCCCTGTTTGTTTCCAGGGACTAAAAAGTCCCTAGTCCCTTCCTAGAGGTTATTAAATGACATGTAAAAGACCATGTTACCCCTAGTATACAGAAAAATAACAACCAAACAACACCATGGGGTGGCGGGGCATTGGGTACAGGGAGGGGCATTGTTGGAAAAGTCCCAAAAAGTCCCAAAAAAGACTCTCCTTGAGAGTCTTCTTCATTTAGTCCCGAAAAAGCAACTTTTAGTCCCTAGTAGTCCCTCCCGTTTGGTTAAAAAGTATTTAAAAGGGACTTTTTCTAGTCCCTACACCAAAAAGTCCCTGGAAACAAACACCCCCTTAAGCATAATGCACAAACCTCAAAACACAAGTGCTTCTCATTTGCTCTAGAATCTTCCGTATCATAACTGCAGAAACTTTTTTCTAGTTGAATTGCCATTATTTCTTTTTTACTTTATGATTTACAAAGCACAATTCCACGAATCATAAAATAGATTAAGGCCTTCTTTGATTCAAAGGATTCTCAAAGGAATTTTGGAGGATTCTAATCCTTAGGAATTTTTCCTATCTTGGTTGTTTGATTCGTAGGATTGTAAACCATAGGAAATTTTTTCATCGGATTCATTTGCACTAGATTTCATAGGAAACATCCCATCCACTCAAACCTCTTTGAAAGAATCCTGCGTTTTTTCTATGCACAATCAAACACTCGTACAATCAGAGGGATTCAAGATGACACTCCACTCTAATCCCATGTTTTTCCTATTCCCGCGTTTTGGAAATCCTACAAATCAAAGAGGCCCTAGCTTTTTTATAAAAACTAATTTATTTTGAATGAGATGAACTATAAGAATTAAATGAAGGTCTATATCAGGCATATATGACTCAGAGCTTACATGCTATAGTGTGGTATTTATTCGTAATTTGGTTGCCAAATCTGATGCGTGTAATGCATGTGTACCTTACTAGTACTTCAAGTATGTCCAAAACACATAAATTAGGATTCCGATTGCACGCTACACAGTGCCTCTCTTATAGTTCATAAAGCCACGTGGCACATGTGGAGTCGTTGTCGTGACCTCCTTGTGTGGATTGATCACAGTGACGTGCTCCTTGTTTCAGAAGAATGTACTCGTCCTCTCTGAGCCACACTGGCGGTACATGTACGAAGCGAAGATGTGCATGCACGCCACACACACACTCAATACCTCGCACGCACATATGGATACACGAGGGGACACATTTTTGTACGAAGATCCACCCCATGTGATAATTTGACGCGTGTAAAGTCCTTCACTTCATTGATGGTCAATTAATACAACGCATGCAAATTGAGTGGACGTGAGGGCAGGAAAAAGACATTACTACTCCACTGCGCACACGCGAGTAGTTAAATCATGGGTTGCTAGTACTTCCATTGGTCTCCTTCGTATTTTGTGCCAATTTTCACCATATTTGTAAGTAACATAATATTTATGCATGTCATAAAAAGTGGCACAAAAAAGGGGGCCAATAAACCAGGACGCAGGCAGCATGATCAATTTTTGCCAGGGCTACTATTGGTGGCCTTTGTATTTAAATATGGACGGAGTGGAGTAGTACTATCTTTATCTTCGCGTCATAGGGCTCTCCCAGCGCCTAGGATTTTCTCCCCGCCTCGCCCACCGGATGCCGCCATGGGGGATCCCGACATGGATAATCCCTTAGATCCCAGGATTACGCAGGCTACCCTCTCCCTGCGGCCCGCAGCACTGCCGCCTTTGAGCGAAACCCACATGTGTTTTAGAGGGGATCCATTGCTCTGGAATCACAGATCGGTGGCGCCGAAGGACATGCCAGGGCTGCGTTTCAAGTGGTGGGAAGCAAGGGCAAATCGGATCGAGGAAGCGTTGCATCGATTGGAGAGAAGTTCCAAGGAGATGCGCCTGGTGCAGCACAAGGCGGAGGCGCAAGTCGATCTCAGGGGAGAGATGATAACGGATGTCAGCATCTGGCAGCGTCGCGTTAATTTTGAGCTAGGGCTAATGGCAGAGATCATATTCACGGAGTCGCTTGCGGAGGAAAGAACGCGCATGCCTGCGCAATGGCATGAGCAGCCGGTGCAACTGTTCAAATGAGCGGTAGGAGAAGCCAAATCCCGGGACCAGTTGCGGCGGCGCCGCTGGGCATGCATCACAGGCGAGGTGAGCTGCCCTCCTTCCCTGCCAGCGATGCAATTACCTAGTCCGTTGGTGTTGCAGTGAACTTGCAACGCCATGTCGGTTTGCAACCTTGACAATCACTCCATCTATATGTATTGTATTCCTGTGAAAATACTTGGTTGTTTGGAAAAAGATGGTAAGTGATTTATCACTAGTTTTAGAATTCTTGGTCGTGACAATCAACCAAAGCCACAACCAAAAGTCTCCTTCGCGTAATACTTTACGGTCGATCAAACCAACAGACTGTCAGTCGGACCCGCGTCTCACCGACGGGACACGCATCTGCTTGGTCTGACATGTACGACCAGTTACATCACTGACTTGTGTGACCGCATTTGAGCAGTGTAGTACTCCCTCTATCTCAGTTTACAAGTCTTGCACGTGTACCTAGGTCGTTAATTTGACCAACTTTATAAGAGGCATACATTACGAAAAATATATCATTACAAACTTTAAATATTCTTTTTTAATGATATATTTTTTATGTTAAACGATTTATTTTATATAAGTTACATTGACGACCTAGATACACGTGCAAGCCTTGTAAACTGAGATGGAGGGAGTACTTGAAATTTATGTTCCACTAAACTCATCGGGAGCCGTTTCGGGCTTCGAAACCAAAACCATCAATTAATCTTTACCTTGTTCCCATCACATTCCAAAGTACTAGTGCTACAATTAAGTGCAAGCCTACTCACACCTACTTGTATGTACCAAACCTGAACGTGTTCCCACTATGCAGGTTTTAGTACTAGTGCTAGTACTTAGGTTATGAAAAGGGGAACTACCTAACCGAAAATTACTCTACCTTCCTCCTCATAAGTCCTTCTTCGTCCGTCCTTGCCATGGCCGGTATGCAGATCTCTAGGTCGAGAACTACTCGTAACAAGGGAGCGACAACCAAGGCTGCAGAAAAAAAGAGAGGGCTCACGGCCACGCAAAGACCTCGAAAGATCTCTCACGGGCAGGCGATGGCTCCCAGGAGTGCCCTAGCCGCGGAGGTGAACATGCCGAGCCGGCGGCGCTGGAGTTGTTATCCCTCGACGGCATGCCCGATCAGCTCAATAAGCACCTCAATAAGCAGAAGGAGTTCATCCACGGCTTGGTGGAGCTGCTGAAGGAGAGCCTCGACGACATGCCCGCTGAGCTCAATGAGTAGGGGGAGTTGAGTGCCGGCTTGGTGATGCTGCTGAAGAAGAGCATTGCCTCGGAGAAGAAGGCGATCGGTGATATCTTGCAACTTCAGGAGGACAAGGCGAAGCTCTGCCACGAGCTCGACCTGCTGAAGGAGGAGAACACCGGCTTGAAGACGCTACATGAGAATAGTAGTTCCTCGATGAAGATGCTGCAGGCCCTCGTCATGGAACAGAAGGAGGAGTTGGCAAAACTCCGCATCGAGCACCAATTCTTTGTCAAAGGTACGTAATGCGGCCGTGGAGCGAGATGATGAAGGCTCATGTTGAGAAATCCAGCGACATGGGCAGAATGAAGAATATGGCGGAGGAGACTACGCAAGGAGATGGAGGTCGTGGAGGCGATGAAGAAGCGATTATGACTCATGACGGCAACCCTTCATGTATTAGAGAGCAGCGCCCCAGACTTGTGTGTGCGTCTTCCTTGTTTTTTGGGGGTGATAATCTTCCTTCTTCTTTTGCTCCTGTGTTTCTTCTTTTGCTTTGGGTTTTTTGCCGCAGTGTCATGTTCTTTGCGAGGCATGAATAGAACAATGCTAAAAATGAGATGACTAGCAAATTAGATCATTTTTATCGCCATATGGCACTGGGCTGCCGTGTTTCATGCTCCTCCATCGTACTACTCCGATTGGAAAACTTGAGTATACCGCACGGTTTTTGCTCCTACTCGAATTAAATCGGCACATTTATACAAGCAGACAAATCACAAGGCCCCGCCTTCTAGCAGTAATGAGCCGTCAAATCACAAAGGCCCTCGCCTCTCTTGAAACCGACCAAGCTAGACTGCCCCGCCCTCTAGTCTTTTAAAAAATGTATACTTTTGTACAGTGGTAGTATCGATGGATTGCTCCATGGAGCAAAACTAACAAGATGAAATTAAAGAAAAAAGGTGGTACATATAGAGAGTGCTCGTCGCCAAATTATGCATATAGTACTATTAAAGAAGCTAGTACGTGCTTAAATGGGGTGCTAAATTATATTAAAGAAATTAGCATACCAATTTAATTCTTGGGTTCTTATTATTTATGCCACTACTTGTGTATCACTACTCAGTTTTGCCATTAGAAGTTACCACTACTCAAATATGCCATCGATCTGTGAGATGCCTGCTCAAAAATGCAATTAGATATCACGAAAATGCCACCGTTAAGTTAGATGTTTGCTCAAAAATGCCATTAGACATTGTTATTTTCACCTCAAACCCGTTGACCATGTTATATGACAAAAATAAGCCGATCCTCACAATGATAAGTGTGGCCCCGCTTGTCAGGACTAACCAAACGAATAATTTTACAGGAAAATGAGAACGTTGTTGGGATCAAGTAGGCCCCACACTTTATTATACTGTAGTGAGATAGAGGGAGAGCTGGCATGTTGGTCCATCGATATTTATGTCATTATAAAATGGCCAAAGAGATTTGAGTCAGAATAACGGTGTCCAGCACAACACACCCCTAAAATAAAACTAAGCACCCTGAAATTCGTTGACAACTAAACTGCTGGCTATATGATGTTGGCCATATATATTGTATGTATATAATGTGAAGAAACGAGTGGTAGTTCTATACCAACTAAAAGATGAATTGTAAGAAATAATAGTATGTACGTAATGAAGAGTTAAAGTAACGAGAAGGAACATAACATAGTTCCGCTGGGGGCTCAGCACAACACACCCCTCAAATAAAACTAAGCACACCTGAAATTAAACTAAGCAATAATCCGGTAGACACTGCATTAGAACCACCATGAGCAACGACACTGCAACCTTACTCGGACTCCTCGTCCACGTGCTCGACTTTTTCCTTGTCCCTCTTCCTCTTGGGTGATACTTCTTCGCTTGAACCGCACACTTGGCTCTTGATCTTCATCCAACCCTTGTAGATATTGAAACAAAGGTAGCCATCCATTGTAGCGTAGTGGATGTGGTCTATATCTAGTACATTCCACTCCCATGCATGATGAAACTTGAATGGAGGTTTCTTCAGTGTACCGTACAAATGATAAACCATGGCTCCGCCAGGGTCAGCATTGAAGGCTTATGACGGGAGGGTACCAGCCCTTTCTTCTGGAGGTCTAAAGGGTTGCCTGCAACGAGGCCTATCCGATCCAGGACATCCCTGTCGTTCCTAAGGTCTACAGTAACAAATTTGACTCAGCCGTCCTTGAGGAAGTTCTTAAAATCCTGGCACTCAACGTCGGCATGGCATATGTGGTAGGCCAAGCATAAGTCATGCACGCAAACCTGGATCACGGCGAGCTTCTTATTCTATGCCTCCTTTAGAGTCTTTTCGCTTTGCAGGACTGTGGTGTACTCAACATCTAGCCCAACGACCCACTCATCCTTTGAGTTTTCGAGCATGCGTCTGAAGCGAGCTAGCAAGGCATCCTTTCACTGTTGCGGAAGAACGGGTGTAGATGACGTCGAACTCATCGCCGGTACTCACCGCTGATCATGAATATTTGGGACGCCATGTATTTGGGAGGAGGGTTAGGATTAGTGGAACTGCCGTAATGTGAAAGGACGGGACGACTAGGAGCGAACTGTCGTAATGTTAAAGGACGTCCGGGGACGAGTACGAGCGAGAAATGCCAGCGGTTTCTGTAAAAATGCCGAGTGGGGCGTGCGAACGGGAGGGTAGTGGCTTGCCTAGTGGATAAATGGATTCATGCACAGTACTATGGGGGCCCAATTAGATGCCATTTCTACGCGATGCCGAATTAAATGGCTTTCGATGTCATGTCAAGCGTCAGGAAAATTACAGGTGATACGAAGCTTTCCATTCTCCCATGATACACTACTAGGGAAAAGGCTAGCAGCAGTGCGGGTTTTAGGTGTATCAGTAGCGCGGGGAGTGGCACTACTAATAAGGCGCTACAGCTAACACATAGCGATGGCAGCGTTCTCACCTGACTCTTTGCTACACAAGTGTAGCGACATCGGCGCTTAGTGGAAGCTCGCTACTGCTAGTAGCTCTAGCGCGCTTTGCCTGGACGCACTACTGCTATCGCGGCGCTGCTGCTAACTTTTATACACTCGCTACTGCTAATTTTAGTAGTTTTTTGTTTTTTCGGCATATTTGTTTTGTATTTGAAAAGGCTTTATAGAAGAATCTTTAGCACATAGAAATGTCATCATGATACACATACAAATGCCTGCGAGACCACAAATGTAATCATAGCATATACATACAAATAGTCTCATCAGAATCATCATCCAACACAAAGTGGTATCTTGTCATCATCTCGAAAATAGCGATACATGCAACTCTCGAATACTTGCAACTACAACAACGTCATCCATCTAAACAAAGGTATACGCAAGAAGAGCTATCACTATGAGCGAGAGCGGAACTATGCAGTACATGAGGTGGCGGTTACGAGTCCTCTCTCGCGCTAGCATGAACCTCAAATAACTAGCTTCTCCTTCTTGTCTGCTTTTGAAGCCTTTATGGATGGCGCCCGTGAACCCATTCACTTGCGCCTGACACTCATGCCACTCATTGTACACCCCCAGAACCTTCCCTTTGCACACGACATAGAAATTCCATCTCGCCATCAAGAAACTAGGTACCTGTTAGAGATGCATGTTCATGAAGAGTATGTACAATCATATATATGCAACAAAATGTACTAGAGCAACAACGAAAAAGAAAGGGTTAGCAACTAGATGCAACATACGATGCATAAATTAATTAACTAGAGGTACGCAGGTCATCGTCGCAAACTAACAAAGTAGCGTTACGCAAGTTCGGCGAGGACCGTGGAGATCACAAAGTTTCATCGCTACAAAAACTATACAAGTTCAACCGACACATATCATCATCATCGGCATCATAAATCACTAGAAGTTCCATCCTTCCATATCATCGAGGATGAACCTAGCTTCTTGAACAGCGTGAGGTCTAGGCGTTGCATGCCTATGCGAGTTCAGACGTCGACTTGCGATATAGGGCCGTGGTGGAACATCCCTTCTCATCGACGACTTCTTTCATGATGATCATCGCAATGTCGCTTTGGATGCGAAAGAAGTCATCTCTAAGTTTATAATCCGCTTCTCCATGAGATTCTAGCCACTTGTGGATATGATCATCATTTCTGCTTCTCATGCGAAGCTTTTGGTGAGCCGTGTTGAACTGAATCATGAGGTGGACGATGTAGAATCCATCCTTCTTGCTTGGTTTTGGGACATGGATGCAGGAGAAGTTAGTTTTATCTTGTGAAACCCATCTTCTTGTTCCTTTGTTTCCTGATCTGCACGTGGCCACCTCTAATGCTGAAGCCTTGGAGAGCATCATCGAGAATATTCATTATGTGGGTGTAGTCTTTTTCTCGTAGTATCTGGAAGGGTCAAAATACACGGCGTGGGAGACTTGCGGGTAAAGAACGATAAGGACGGCCCGCCCGTTGCTGCGGGGAAAAGACACCTCAAATTATTCCCCATATGAGAGAGAAGGAATGATTGAAATGTACGAAAGGGTTGTCTCGAATCGACTTACTATGGATGATAAAGGCACGAGGACAATTTCCGGTCCTTATTCTGTACCATGAAGTTTTGGAGGTACTCCCAAGCAGTTTCACGCTCAAAGTCGCCGAGACTCAAGAAAGACTCGTGCATGTAGTACGTATCCGCCACACAGATTTGCGAGACTTCTTCACTCTTCATGACGGAGCTCATATGTAGCGCAAAAAGGCGGACGATTGTAAAATTGAGACGCCTTGTTAGAAACATCTCAAAGATATGGTCAAACCGCAGGAAGAACACCTCCGCGGGCCGTGTCTCGACGTAGCACTTCCCCTCAGGCACACACGAGCGCGTATGCCGGATATCCCGGATCCTTTGAGGCTAGTAGGCTTTTCTCATCGGCGGCACATGGTCGTGCGGTATCCACGAGATCCTGATAGTGCCTCCAGCGGTTTCGATCAGAGCATCGGCTCGCCCGTGAGATGGAACATGACCGCACCTTTCACGGGTACACGCTCTTCAGAATGCATCGTCTGGCTGCTATGTGCTCTGGCTTGTTTGGAGGCAGTTATCTTCCCCGATCTCTTCCTCTCCTTTTTCTTGGGCACACCTTCCAGACCCTTCCTTAACCCCTGCCCAGTGTTCCCGGGCTAAGTACTGTACGACCCTCGCGCCCGGCTAGTTGAGCCTGTGTTGAGGCGGCATCTTCAGGCGTGTCTGTGAGGATTTCATGAAGAGAGACTTTTTGCAATCCACCTTTCGACCCTGCCGGGCATATCATCCATATCCTCATTAGCAAGCTGATAGCCCGATTCGTCATATGGTTGACTCATCATATCTATGTCATAGTCATACACGTTTGTATTGAGGAAATCCATAGGGTTGACCTCCGTCTCATAATCCATTCTCTGTTCTACAGGAGAAATTACATCAGCCAGTACTATTGCACCCCCTTCATCATGTCGTCCGCCCGCTCTCGGTAGCACTCTGAGCTGGTAATTGCGTAGGCGGGGTGGTGGTCTCCGCACATGCTTGTTGTGTGGTTATTGGTGTGCTCTCGGTCGGCTCCAGACGAATAAGATTCTTCGGCCATAGCAGCACCCAACCCTTGCAGCTTCCAATCCGCGGCGGGGTCTCGTCGTCCGCTCCCACATGCTGTACTTGTGACGCCCGGATAATCATACTACAGTAATATCACGTTAACAGTGCCACGTCACCCCGATTACTGTTGCTAATCTCGCATTGGATCAAAAACTTTTCAAATGCTAAAACAAAATGTTCGGGAGGTGCCATATTTTGATTAGGTAATTATAGTAAAGAAAACACAAATTTATAAAACACTTAAATGCCCTAAGTTGAATTAAAACAGTAAAAGAAAATAAATAAAAGAAAAGAGATAAAACAGAAAAACAAAAGACAAAAAAATAGAAGAGAAACCCCCCCGGGCTTCGGCCCAGCTGACCACAGGCCCAACTGGGCCACCACCAGGCCCCGGCCGGCCCACCCCACACCACACTCCCTTAACCCCACCCGGCCGAACCCTAACCTAGTGCGCCCACTCCCCCACGTCGCTCGATCCCCACCCTCTCCTCCCGCGCCGCCGAAGAGCCCCACGCACGACCTCCCACTCCTCTGATTCCCCCTCGATCTAGATCGGGCAAGCTGCGCCCGACCCGTCGCCGCTTCTACCTCACCGCGCCGCCTCCTCGTCCTCCTCCCCTTGAAGCGCCCGAGCAGACCGCTCGACCCGGCCTTGCCACCTCCCGAGCAGCGTCGCCCGTCTTTGAGCTTCCTCCTCAGCCCTGCCGTCGCCGGCCATCGTCGCCGCCCGGAGCCCCACACCTCGCCGGGACCTCACCGCTGGCCTGCTTCCCCTCCGCACATCGTCCCCGTCCGCCTCCCCGAACCTCCCCGCGCCCACTGCCCAGACCCCACGACCCGTGGTGAGGCCCCTCCTCCTCTCTTCCCCGCATCGCCGCGCCCTCTGCTCCCCGTCTGACCTCGCGGCGCCGCACCACGTCGGCCGCCCCGTGCCCTCGACGCCTCCGCCCGCGCCTGCCCTGTCCGGCCTCAAGACGCGCCCCGGCCGCGCTCACGGTGGCCCGCGCTCACCGCGGCCCGCGCTCACCGTGGCCTCACTCCCGCGCCGGTTCCCTCTCCCCTCTATCCTCGCTTGAAGCACCACCGCTCGTCGCTTCGCCCGTCGGCAGGCGCCCTCGCCTCCGTCCCCTGCTCCCCATGCGCTCAGCCCCTGCGCGCCTCCTCTGCACAGTGCAGCCCACGGCCACGGCAGCGCCCGGCCTCAGCGCTCCTCCCCGCGGCCGCCTCTCCACAGGCCACGGCCGGCGCGCCCCGCTCCGGCCATGACCTCGCCGTGGCTCCATCCGCCGCTGCTCAGGTGGCTCGCCGGAGCCCCTCCGCCATGGCTGCCGGCAAGACAGCGCGCCCGGGTCCAAGCGACCCGACGCCCAAGAACCAGCGCCCGAATTCAGCGACAAACGTCGCCCGGCGCTAAAACCTATTAAGGCCCCCTGTGCCTATGACAGGGGGGCCCCACCCCACAGAACGTTTCCAAAAAAAGGGGATTTAAAAAAATAAAAATAAATAAATAGATAATAATACGTTAATTAATTAAGTTAATTAATCACAATTAGATTAACCTAATTAACTGTTAGTTAATTAATCAAACAATGACAGTGGGGCCCACCCCCCTAATTAATTATGATTTGTTTAATTAATCATTAATTAAAATGTGTCAGCGACCGATTGGGACCCATCGTCAGTTGACGATCAACTCTGTTGATCGCCGATGTCGACATGACATCATGTCGATGTCATTAATTCATTTTCGAATTAATTAATTAATTAATTAAATTCGAAATTAATAAAATCTTTAGAAAATCATATCTTTTAATCCGTAACTTTCAGTTAAAATATTTTCAACATGAAAGTTGCTCGAGCAGCGAGGCGATTCCGGATCGCAACCCGTTAAGTCCACCACACCCCCTAACCTATCGAACTCGCAACTTTCCCCTCGGCTCCTATGCCCCAAAACGCGAAACACCGGGAATACTTTCCCGGATGTTTCCCCCGTTCACCGGTGTCACCTCATACCGCGTTAGGGCACCCCTAGCGCCGTTACTTGACTTGTCATACATCGTTACGCATCTGTTTGCATTGTATTCATTGTTCTTCCCCCTCTTCTCTCGCTAGAACACGAGATGAAGCCAGCTGCTGCTTTGCCCAGTTCGACTACGGAGTTGACGACCCCTCTCTCTTGCCAGAGCAAACAGGCAAGCCCCCCCCTTGATCACCAGATATCGCCTACTCTCCTCTATACTGCTTTCCGTTATTCCTATCCTGATGCATAGCCTGTCTTTGCTACTTCTGTTGATACCTTTACCTGCAATCCTACTTGCCTAGTATAGGATGCTAGTATTTCCATATGTGGCCCTACATTCTTGTCCGTCTGCTGTGCTATACTATCGGGCCGTGATCACTCGGGAGGTGATCACGGGTATATACTATATACTTTATACATGATACATGTGGTGACTAAAGTCGGGTCGACTTGTGGAGCACCCATGAGTGGATCTTTTGTGGCGGGCGACAGGCAGGTTGAGACCGCCTAGGAGAGAGGTGGGCCTGGCGCTGTTCGGCGTTCGCGGATACTTAACACGCTTAACGAGATCTTGGTATTTGATCTGAGTTGGGTCGTTGACCTTATACGCACTAACCGCCACGTGGGACAAGATATGGGCAACCAGCGTCGTGGTATCAGCCGAAGCATTTCGTGACGTCGGCCGTGACGGCGGCCGGCCGGATTGGACTGAGCAGCCACTAGGCTAGGTCTGCATACGGCCGCCCACGCAACATGCAGGTGTGCTAAGGCGATGGGCCCCGGACCCGTGCGCATAGGTTTAGACCGGCGTCTTGACCTCTCTGTTATGCCTAGGTGGGGCTGCGGCGTGTTGATCTTCCGCCCGGGCATGACCCGAGAAAAGTGTGTCCGGCCAAATGGGATCGGCGTGTCGGGTAATGTGGTGCACCCTGCAGGAAGTTAATCTATTCGAATAGCCGTGGTCTTCGGTAACAGGCGACTTGGAGTTGTACCTTGACCTTATGACAACTAGAACCGGATACTTAATAAAACACACCCTTCCAAGTGCGAGATACAACCCGGTGGTCGCTCTCTATCGGGGTTATGAGGAGGGGATCACGGGTAGGATTATGCTATGCGATGCTACTTGGAGGACTTGATCTACTCTCTTCTACATATTGCAAGACCGGAGGCTGCAGGCGTAGTCTTCGACAGGATTAGCTATCCCCCTCTTATTCTGGCATTCTGCAGTTCAGTCCACTAATATGGCCCTTTAAACATATATCCATGCATATGTAGTGTAGGTCCTTGCTTGCGAGTACTTTGGATGAGTACTCACAGTTGCCTTGTTCCCCCTTTTCCCCTTTTCTTTACCCGGTTGCTGCGACGGGCGATGGAGCCCAGAGGCGACGCCATCGTCGATGGCGACTACTACTACACTGGAGGCGCCTACTACTACGTGCAGCCAGCGGACGGCGACCGAGGAGTAGTTTAGGAGGATCCTGCAGGAGGCCCGCGCCTCTTTCGCTCAGATCCAGGCTTTGTGCTAGCCATCTTATGGCAACTTGTTTAACTTATGTCTGTACTCAGATATTGTTGCTTCCGCTGACTTGTCTATGATCGAGCACTTGTATTCGAGCCCTCGAGGCCACTGGCTTGTATTATGATGCTTGTATGACTTACTTATGTTTTAGAGTTGTGTTGTGATATCTTCCCGTGAGTCCCAGATCTTGATCGTACACATTTGCGTGCATGATTAGTGTACGATTAAATCGGGGGCGTCACAAGTTGGTATCAGAGCCGACTGCCTATAGGAACCCCCTTCCACACTCCTTGGCCGAAGTCGAGTCTAGAGTTTACAAAACTTTAGTAACATGGCCGTGCGGCCCATGGGCCCACGTCGCCATCGGGTGGTAGTAGGATCTTTTACTCCTTGACCTTTACTCTTGGACTCTGAACTCTCTTCTACTCGGGTTAAATGAATTTTACTAAATCTAACATTAGGATCTCGTTGTCACTTTCACCCGGAGAGCCCCTTATTATCGATGATAAATCTGCTGCACTGTAAGACCACGAAGATACTCTCTGTTGTTAACTCGAGAACTTGTGTTCATCGCATTTGCAATTTCCCTCCTACCATCAACCCTTATGATAACTACTTGCAATTTTCATTCTTACATTCATCCCCGCTGGTCTTGTTATTACAAGATACCTGAAATACTAAATCGTTGTTTCGATAATCCTTTGAGCTTAGTGCCTTGCTGTTCATTGTCACTGAATACCCATACGGATAATTCTCGCACTTATCGAGTATCCGCTCATCCCCGATTGTTCATGTGTTTCACAAAAGTCTTTGAAATACTATTAAATCCTCCGAAAATCCTTGCAGCCCTATTGCTCTACAAATACTTGTCCGCTTGCATTATGGATGCTTTCCATATGTCAGCAAAATTCGTTAGTATCCTTAGACACCGTCATTTGGATCCTATTGATTCAACATGAGTGCGAATGCACGCAATCATCGGTTGATCCTTTTAAATTATCTTTCCGGCTCAGACATCATTTTTGAACATGAGCTGGTTTTCGACCAAACTATCTGTCGTCGATTGTGCCTCTGGTATATTCAATTGATCCATCCTTGATCAGAACGTCTGCTTCTGATCCCTTGTTTTGGAAATCATAATTCTTTTGCATTTAAGCTTTGAATTATTCAAATGATTCCATAACCTGTTGCATTTGCATTCTTTCTTCCTATGATTGGGTATCGATACTCACCTCAGCTCCACTGTGGATCGCCATATCCACTATTGGATTATTATATCCGACAGTGTCCTTCATAATTAATCACCTTGTGAGTCCTTCTCCGATACATAATGCCTTTGTTAAATTGTATCCTTTCCTTTTGTCAACCATGCTCTGCTTTCGAGCTGGTGATATTTACTCTTGAAGCTTATGGTATAGGTTCGTAAGAAGCCCCGATGGGATTGAACCAACGCCTTCCCTCATCGGTGTGAACCCGAAAGATTTCATGAGTCATACTTATCTGGTATTGCACCAGGTAAAACTTTCAACAACTAATGTCATCTTCGAAATACGAGAGGTGAATGGAAGATTATGCATTGAGGAAGTGGGAGTCGACCTTGAACTTTGTGTTCATGCCCATGGACGTGATGTATATCCTATCATGGGAGATTCTTGTAATAATAACTATTTCCTTGATAACTAACATATGGTATCTGTGAATTGATCCCTTGCAACCGTGGTTCCGACCATGATTGTTCTTCTTTGATTCCATTTCTCGGACAAGTTAAAACAATTGTCTTCTATGGATCAATACACTAGTCCAACCTTTACTTTGATCTTGTGTCGAGTATTACCCCCCTGGTATCTCGAGATTATCATGGGACTGCATAACTTCCTATGAGTTCTTCATCAAGTGCTACCTTCCCACTGATTCCAATTTTTCACGGGCTCTGAGTTATTAAACACTCAAAGACACCGATAACTGAACCGAGTCCGCACTACGGTTCAACAACTCTTGATAGCTTCTATAAGTGCGAGTTTGTACCCGATCGCGCCATTCCTAGCCTGTTTGGCTATATCATTGTCGTGATGATTCTAACTGTGCTACCTGGTCCTTATTCTCAGAGCACCAATTGGCGATGATAGCTAAGCTTATGTCAATTTTCCTCGTCATACCCTTTCACCTTAAACAACAAGCTTGATTTCGAGTTTGTGTCCTAACCGTGGTTCCAATAACCTTTCGCTTCATCATTCGTTTGACTTGATGTCATCGTCGATCGATTACATCTTCGTGTAACCTCTCGACAAATGTGGCATGATCATCATCAACCTTATGAGATCTTCCAGGATATCAATCGGATTCATGATGAGAAATACCATCCTTGCCTCGATGATTTGTGTTATCATCAACCACTTTATTACCTCCCCTCCAACACAAAGTTGTTCGTGTTTTGTGTTATACCTTGAGATCCTTGCTACCCATCATTGTTCTTCTTTAACTTGGAGAATTACCGCCTTTTATGTCAAGAATGTCGTGGGAATTTCACCACCTCTTAAGAATTCTTGGTATAGTGATACTTCTCACCATCACCATTCTTTCCTGGCCCTCGCGTTGATCCCAACCGGGGTACCAACAAGTGAACGGTGCTATTTGGATTCTGCCTTTCTGGCAACCCTATTGCTTTGAAGTTAATGGTCGGCCATTCATTCTTAGACTATTTATTATTGAATCACCATTCGGACATTGGTCGTGCAGCCCAACCCATATTTCGGGCGCACCTTTCAACCAATGTTTAATTGTGTATGTTTTCCTCAAACATGCTTCATTATAACATTTGATCTGACAAATGCTATCTCCTTATCCACATAATTGAGGAGATGCATCCCTTTAGATGCCTCGTAGAATTATCGCTGAGTCCGTCAGCCACTTCCTCATCCTCTCCTTGGTTTAATGATGAACTCTGGTTTCAGAACTCGCTTCCATGGTTCATTTCCCGAGAATCTTATAATGTCATCTCGACAATTTGTGTTGCACCTTTCTTCTCAGGCATCCCGAGTCTGAGTTATCTTGACACCGATCAGATCTGAATCTCGGTCAGATATGATGGTTTGAACATATTTCCAAGAGTTATAACAATGGTCTTTATGTGACCCGGTAAGGTGATGTCGTGCCTAGCACACCTGGCCGGAGGCCCTATTGTTATACTTTCCTTTTCTGCAAGATTATCCATTCTTCCATGAGGAAATTGTAAGACTTATTCTATAAGTTGCCCTTGATGGATCCTTTGTGTATCCAAAGTCTGATCTTTGCTTGAAGACCATGCCAATGCTAAATGTTTCCTGCTAAATTATCCAAGCACCGCTGTATGGGTAATGTCATGAATTTTCTTTCCCCTACCTAAAGAGTTTTCTACATTATATCCTGTCATGGATATCATGCTCTGCTTGCCCTTGGGAAGGATATACCCTTGAAATATGTGTTTAAACACATTTTCCTTTCCATTGTTCTGTTTAATCCGACAATCTTATTTTCCTTTCCATTGGTTGGTTTAACCTTTCTGGTGAGCTATATGATCTAAGCAGTAATATTCTGCTGCTTATGTAAACACCTCGGTGTACAACTTTGTCAGTAAGACCCTGTTACTATTGTTGATGACATTCTGGTACCCATCGATGGACGAGAACTTTGCCTAATGGTCCGCCTCGTGCAACGAGCAGGAAAATGGTCCTCTTCGTCTCTCGCCCTTGGTATTGACATTGTTGCCAACATAACTGATAGGCTACCCTCTGACATGTGTTGCTATCACGACCGTGCAAGATATCAATGCTTTTCCTACTTTTAACCTCATGGTGGGCCCATAACCCACAGTTCCATAGGATCGAAACCTGACTCTCTTGTACAACCCTGTTTCTAATGGTTATTCTCCATGTTTGGCTTCTTAGTTAATTCATGGGCCACCTTCCTAGTGCTCTATTCTGGTATCAGACGCAATATTCAATCTCGTTGCTCGGGACCCCTTTCGCATGTTGTTTCAGACATCGAACGATTGCCTATCCGTTTGAAACTTCTCATGGTACCTTCTTACTTTACTCTCGATATCTTCTTAAGTATCTATTCAAGAGTTACTTTCTACCACATACCCTGCGTTATCTGTTAGATAGCCAACCTTGTAAGGTCCATTCTTCCACAGTTACCCCTTACCTATTCGTAAGTACGTTGGAGTTCCCAAAAAAAAGGGACGACTTCACCATGATGACCTGAAGCAGAGAAAGGAAGACGTCAATGTAATGGATCGACCTATTCGAGAAGAGCAACCAAGACCGAGAAGATCCGTTAGATTTTTCGTAACCCAAGCCCCCCCCTTACTCCCCTCCTAAATCTCGGGACGAGATTTCTTTTAGTGGAGGAGAATTGTGACGCCCGGATAATCATACTACAGTAATATCACGTTAATAGTGCCACGTCACCCCGATTACTATTGCTAATCTCGCATTGGATCAAAAACTTTTCAAATGCTAAAACAAAATGTTCGGGAGGAGCCATATTTTGATTAGGTAATTATAGTAAAGAAAACACAAATTTATAAAACACTTAAATGCCCTAAGTTGAACTAAAACAGTAAAAGAAAATAAATAAAAGAAAAGAGATAAAACAGAAAAACAAAAGACAAAAAACATAGAAGAGAAACCCCCCGGGCTTCGGCCCAGCTGAAAACAGGCCCAACTGGGCCACCACCAGGCCCCGGCCGGCCCACCCCACACCCCACTCCCTTAACCCCCACCCCGACCGAACCCTAACCTAGTGCGCCCCACTCCCCCCCACGTCGCTCGATCCCCACCCTCTCCCTCCTCATGCTTGAGAGCCCCACGCACGACCTCCCACTCCCTCTGATTCCCCTCGATCTAGATCGGGCAGCGGCGCCCGACCCGTCGCCTCCCTTCTACCTCACCGCGCCTCCTCGTCCTCCTCCCCGCCGGAAACGCCCCGAGCCCGGAGCCGCTCGACCCCGACGCCAACACCTCCCCCGAACGACGTCGCCCCGTGCTGGGCTTCCTCCTCAGCCCCGCCGTCGCCGGCATCGTCGCCGCCCGGAGCCCCACACCTCGTCGGGACCTCACCGCCGGCCTACTTCCCCTCCGCACGTCATCCCCGTCGGCCTCCCCGAACATCCCCGCGCCCACTGCCCAGACCCCACGACCCGTGGTGAGGCCCCTCCTCCTCACTTCCCCGCATCGCCGCACCCTCTGCTCCCCGTCTGACCTAGCGGCGCTGCACCACGTCGGCCGCCCCGTGCCCTCGACACCTCCGCCCGCGCCTGCCCCGTCCGGCCTCAAGACGCGCCCCGGCCGCGCTCACGGTGGCCGCGCTCACCCGCGGCCAGCTCACCGTGGCCTCACTCCCGCCGGTTCCCTCTCCTCTATCCCCCAGAGCACCACCGCTCGTCGCTTTCGCCCCGTCGGCCAGCGCCTTCGCCTCCGTCCCCCTGCTCCCATGGCGCTCACCCCTGCGCCCCGCCTCCTCTGACACGGCAGCAGCCACCAGCAGCGCCCGGCCCCAGCGCTCCTCCCATGCCGCCTCTCCACGAGCCACGGCCGGCGCGCCCCGCTCCGGCCATGACCTCGCCGTGGCTCCATCCGCCGCTGCTCAGGTGGCTCGCCGGAGCCCCTCCGCCATGGCTGCCGGCAAGACAGCGCGCCCGGGTCCAAGCGACCCGGCGCCCGCAACCGCGCCCGTTCGGGCAACAACCGTCGCCCTTAAAACTGTTAAGGCCCCTTTGTGCCTATGTCGAGGCCCCACCCCTGAAACGTTTCCAAAAAAAGGGGGATTTAAAATAAATAAAAATAAATAAATAGATAATCATAATTAAATTAAATTAATTAATTAACGAATTAATTAAGTTAATTAATCACAATTAGATTAACCTAATTAACTGTTAGTTAATTAATCAAACAATGACAGTGGGGCCCACCCCCTAATTAATTATGATTAGTTTAATTAATTTGTTAATTAAAATGTGTCAGCGACCAGTGGGACCCACTGGTCAGTTGACCAATCAACTCATTGACTGGCGATGTCGACATGACATCATCTTGATGTCATTAATTCATTTTCGAATTAATTAATTAATTAATTAAATTCGAAATTAATAAAATCTTTAGAAAATCATATCTTTTAATCCGTAACTTCGGTTAAAATATTTTCAACATGAAAGTTGCTCAAAGCAGCGAGGCGATTCCGGATCGCAACCCGTTCGTCCACCACACCCACCTAACCTATCGAACTTGCAACTTTCCCCCTCCGGCTCCCTATGCTCCTAACACCGGAATACTTTCCCGGATGCTTCCCCCCTTCACCGGTATCACCTCAGACCGCGTTAGGGCACCCCTAGCGCCGTTACTTGACTTGTCATACATCGTTACGCATCTGTTTGCATTGTATTCATTGTTCTTCCCCCTCTTCTCTCGCTAGACACCGAGATAGACGCTGCTGCTGCCCAGTTCGACTACGGAGTTGACGACCCCTCTCTCTTGCCAGAGCAACCAGGCAAGCCCCTTGATCACGAGGATATCGCCTACTCTCCTCTATACCGCTTGCATTAGAGTAGTGTAGCACGTTCTTTCCGTTATTCCTATCCCGATGCATAGCCTTTGTCTTTGCTATACATTGATACTTTTACCGCAATCCTACTTGCCTAGTATAGGATGCTAGTATTTCCATTTGTGGCCCTACATTCTTGTCCGTCTGTTTGTGCTATACTACGGGCCGTGATCACTCGGGAGGTGATCACGGGTATATACTATATACTTTATACATGATACATGTGGTGACTAAAGTCGAATTCGGCTTGTGGAGCACCATGAGTGGATCTTTGTGGCGGAGGCGGCAGGGCAGGTTGAGACCGCCTAGGAGAGAGGTGGGCCTGGCCCTGTTCGACGTTCGCGGATACTTAACACGCTTAACGAGATCTTGGTATTTGATCTGAGTTGGGTCGTTGACCTTATACGCACTAACCGCCACGTGGGACAAGATATGGGCAACCGGTGTCGTGGTATCAGCCGAAGCATTTCGTGACGTCGGTGACTTAGCTGCGCGCGCCGGATTGGACTGGAACGCCACTAGGCTAGGTCTGCCTTCCGGCCGCCCGCATAGCGTGCGGTGTGCTAAGGGCGTTGGGCCCGATCCCCGCGGCGCATAGGTTTTGAACCGGCGTCTTGACCTCTGTTATGCCTAGGTGGGGCTGCGGCGTGTTGAACTTCAGCGGCGGGCATGACCCGAGAAAAGTGTGTCCGGCCAAATGGGATCGGCGTGTCGGGTAATGTGGCGCACCCTGCAGAAGTTAATCTATTCGAATACCCGTGATCTTGATGGCAGGGCGACTTGGAGTTGTACCTTGACCTTATGACAACTAGAACCGGATACTTAATAAAACACACCCTTCCAAGTGCGGATACAACCCGGTGGTCGCTCTCTATCGGGGTTACGAGGAGGATCGCCGGGTAGGATTATGCTATGCGATGCTACTTGGAGGACTTGATCTACTCTCTTCTACATGTTGCAAGGCGGAGGCTGCGAGCGTAGTCTTCGACGTGATTAGCTATCCCCTCTTATTCTGGCATTCTGCAGTTCAGTCCACTGATATGGCCCTTTACACATATATCCATGCATATGTAGTGTAGCTCCTTGCTTGCGAGTACTTTGGATGAGTACTCACAGTTGCCTTGTTCCCCCTTTTCCCCTTTCCTTTACTCGGTTGCTGCGACCAGACGATTGAGCCCAGGAGCCAGACGTCACCGTCGATGACGACTAGTACACTGAAGGCGCCTACTACTACGTGCAGCCCGCGGACGACGACCGGGAGTAGTTTAGGAGGATCCCAGGCAGGAGGCCCGCGCCTCTTTCGATCTGTATCCCAGTTTGTGCTAGCCATCTTATGGCAACTTGTTTAACTTATGTCTGTACTCAGATATTGTTGCTTCCGCTGACTCGTCTATGATCGAGCACTTGTATTCGAGCCCTCGAGGCCCGTGGCTTGTATTATGATGCTTGTATGACTTACTTATGTTTTAGAGTTGTGTTGTGATATCTTCCCGTGAGTCCCTGATCTTGATCGTACACATTTGCGTGCATGATTAGTCTACGATTGAATCGAGGGCGTCACAGTACTGAAGGAGGCAAATCCTCGTGCCCCAATTTCACACTGGTCAAGCTAACCCTGAAGTGCCCAGCGGGGATCGGCTGGTTGTGGAACGTGGTTTTCGAGGGGTCCATTATCATCCCCTTTCCCACGTCCACCTTCTGGCCTTTGATCAAGTAGAGTATGGTGTACGGAGTTTCTTTCGCCTACAAACACATATGTCTGTGGCGTAAAACAACCGAAAGGCAACAAAAATGGAATATTATATATATATATATACATATGTTGGTGCGACATGTAATTACCGTGACGGCGTCGAGCTCAGCCAAAGACGAAGGCCCACCTAAGCGCGCCCGGAAGGCGAGGGCGGGCTGCTATGGCGGAGGCGGCTGCGAGAGGAGGCCCGGTTGCGTGAGCAAGTGATGGTGCGATGGTGTTGTTGTTCATGGAGTTGCTCCCGACGAAACTGGGCAAAGGGAAATCATGTACCGTCTTGTCTAGATTTTCCTTTGTCCAGTTGATGATAACTGGAACCAAGTTAGTAGCGAAATCATTTTATGACGATTCTGACTGCATTGATTTTCTTTGTAGAAACTCATATTTGTCCTCGGCTGCTTTTTTCGCGTCCTCAGCTGCATTTTTCTCGACCGCAAGCTTCACCTTCGCGTCGATGTCCGCCTGACTAAACTTCTTTTTCTGCTTCTTGGGCTCCGGGCCCTCGTTGTAAAACACCTTCCACGTGGCGCCGTCTCCAGCGCCGTGCACATGACCATATTGCGGCCGCTGGCCCAAAGGGAGTCCCTTAAGTTCGTTCAAGGCCCGGTTGTGAGGGTGTCCCACTTGGGCCTCATCGGAGAAGTAGGGCTTTCGGTACGCAAGCTGGTGTTGCTTCTCGATGGTCTAATCAATTTCCTCGTGATCTTGTCCGTGTAAAAACCTTTTCTCCTTGTCCCACTTGTAGCGGGCCACGATGAAGTCACGCTCCAAGGGGTTGGTGAACTTTCAGCGAAGGGGTCTGGAGACCAGCGGCTTCACGTTCCTCGTCCTCCTTATCCCATATGGGCCTTTACAGAGCTAGCCTCGGCTTCCGAAGCGATGCTTCCCGTGTTCCTTCTTTGAAGGCTCTTGAATTTCACAGCCTTAGCCTTGGCTGCCTCGATAAGCGCAAGTGTCCTTGAACTTTTGAACTCCTCTTCCGTAAGTGTCGGATTTTCCTCCAGAATCTTGGACAGGGTTCATCAGCCTCAATAGCTCGTTTCACCCTCCCTTTCCAGGAGGCCAAATCATTGATGAACATGCCCATGGCGTGATTGTTAATCTTTTTCATCTTCGGATCATCCCACGGCTGTTCTATGTTATCATCCCGGTCATGGAACTTGAATCTCTTGTGCAACTTCGTTAGGAGCAACTGCGTCAAATGTTCTTTACTCCTAAAGTCATCGTCGTTGATGCTCGCCCATTCCCGTAGGATGCATCCTACTTGGATCCCATATCACATGCGAGGTTCTTCCGCTCTAACGGCTCAAACTTGCAGTGCCATCTTTGTGATCACAAGTCGTCCAATCCCTAGTTTGTTAGGTTTTCGTATCCTCTGCTTCTTATGCTTCCTCTTTTCGGTAGCGGCATCGGGGCCGGTACCTTCCCCGCCGGTATCTTCCCCGCCGGTACCTTCCCCGCCGGTACCTTCCCCACCGGTCTCGGCGCCGCCATCGGTGCCGGCGCCGTCGGTGTCGATGTCGGCGTCAGTACCATCATCGAGGCCGACCTGCAAACCTTGCTTAGCATCAAATAGTCGAGGTACTCTTGTTCACCCTCATAATCCATCTAAATGCGCATCTTGGTCAGAAGACCCAGTTTCTTCGTTGTTCGACATGTTTCCTATGATTAAGTGTCCTCATTTATTTCTAAAAGTATGAATAAATGAGAAATGACATAAAAAGAAATCTATGTGCCAGCACTCGATATGCCAACTATGTAGCACAAATCATGCCTTTATTCACGGGAAATTTCCGCATGACCTTTGCTAAAAAATGGACATATCAAGCGCCTGAATTTCACCAGAACGGAAATGAATCAACATTCCTGCGTAACATAGGCCACTCGGATCATTTTCCAAACATGACATGTCCAAAACATGACATATCCACATATCACATGTCCAGTTCAAATTTGCATATAAATTCAGCTAATTTTGAAACCTAGCTAAATTCATAACTAAATAGATAACCTAATTAACATACTGCCCTAAATAAAACCTAAGTAAATTAACCGAAGAACCCTAGCAGAGAGGGGGTTTCTGAGGGTGCAGGAGGCGAGGAGGCAGGCCCGACAGCGGCCGAGGTTGGGAGGGAGGAAGCAGAGGAGGGAGGCGAGGCCGACGGGTCGAGGCGGCGCCGAGGTGGGAAGCGGCCTTTGGGTCGGGTCGAGGCGGCGCCGGGGGTCGAGGCGGCCAGCGCGCCGGGTCGAGGCGGCGACGGGGAAGAGAGAGTGGGGATTTGGGGGGAAAATGCGGGATGAAGCAGGGAGAGTGTGAATTTTGGGTTAAGTGGACGTAGCAGCAGCGCGTTTGGACAAAATGTGCTGCTACTACCTTCAGTAGCTGTAGCGGTTTATACTAAATGTGCTACTACTACCTTCAGTAGCTATAGCAGTTTAGACAAAACGCGCTGCCACTACCTTCGCTACTGCCCGTTTTCCTTTTTCTTTTCCTTTATGTTCTCCCACTTTTATTTCCCGAGAGTAGTGAACGAAGGGAGGGCGATATATATTGCATCATTTGACGGTTAAATATGTATGCAAAATAGGAACATATATATTACATCATTGGACCCATGCATAATAATGGCTAAGTGTGTATACAAAATAGGAACATATATATATATATATATATATATATATATATATATATATATTACAACATTTGAGCGATAACATATACGGTTACTCAGCCAGCGTTTTCGTTTTGAGTCAGCTTCTTTCCCTTCTTGTTCGTCAAGAATAATTGAGCCCCTCATTGTGACTTTGCCTTTTCCATGGAGTACGATTTTTCTTTGGTAATGTAGTATTGATTCTTCTTTTGACGTATACTTCATCATCATCGTCATCTTCCCTCATTGGGTTGCCATCTTGATCATAGTCTTCCTCGTTGGCGACTCCATCCATTCCAATGATGTTCCTTTTACCTCTCCTCACGACAACACGACGGGGATTGCATGGGTCGGTTATGAAGAAGCATTGTGTCACGTGCTTAGCGTCTACCCATGGCTGGTTTTTTTGCGATAGCGTTCACGGTGGCGCTCTTGGCATCGGTATAGTCATGGTAGTGAAAATCCGGTTTTCTCTTTCGACATTCTTAGCCCATCGACCACGGAACATCGTCGTGTTGTGTAGTCGAGCGGTCAAGCTCCCGGATCTCCTCGACCCTTCCATAAAATCATTCGGTTGCGCCATTGTCGCTGCCCGTCATGCATTCCGTCGTCACCCCGAGTTACGATCATCACTGTCCATATCTTTGGCCTCCGTGTAGAACGTGTATCCGTTGATATCATATGCCTGATAGGTTACGAGGTTGGGCGAGGGGCCATGTGCTAAGGCGTATATGAGCAATCCTTCCTTAGATCCCTCCTCCGGGGGATTAGCAATAATATGCTCTTTCAAGCAATGCAGGAAAGTGGAGTTGTGCTCTCTAGTAACTTCGGCGTTCGTCCTGCATACCCCCCGGTCACGATACTTCTTTGCGATAAATTCTTTGTGCAGTGCCACGAAAGGATCTACCTCGTCTAGGTGTTGTAGCACTACCAAGTTTGCTCTGTCAAAGTCGCTGCATCGATCTGAGTATGCCATGTGCAGTTCCCTGCGACCGTTCTGATGACCATCTCCTTGAGCCTCCCATCGTGCTTGTTAGCAGGCAAACCAACACTAACACCAGGCGGCTGGTCTGCGCCATATAGAAAATTCTCACGAAAGAGATGCACTCCTGTGTCAAATAGCCTGGCGATGCTTCCATCCGGACGGGACATGTTATGAACGAATCCTTTGATGATCCCATTCATCCTCTCAAAGCGGCATCATGTTGTGCAGGAATGACGGCCCAGGTCTATTATGTCATCCACAATATGGACAAACAGATGCACCATCACGCCAAAGAACGCGGGCGGAAGTACATCTCAAGCTCATTCAGTATCACAATGATCTCTTCCTGTAGCCTTGAGCTACTTCACACCGATCGACTTCGAGAGATGATGTCGAAAAAGTTGCAAAGACCAATAAGCGTGTCACGGACGTGCTTGTCCATTATCCCTCTAAGGGCAACAGGTAGTATCTGCGTCATCATCACATGACAGTCATGAGACTTCATCCCGCTGAACCTTTTCTTGTCCGTGTCTAGATATCTTCTTATCTTGCCACGATGCTTAGGAACTAACTTTGACTCGGTAAGGCACTTAAAGAATTGATTGATCTCGGCTGACTTAAGGTGAAGCAAGAAGGGGGGCAATAATCCTCTTTCTTTATTTTCTTGCCCTTCTTCTCATGTGCCTCTGTCTCCGTCTCTGTCTCGTCTGACATTTTACGGGGCGGCATGTGCAGATCTTCCCTGATTTTCGAATCTTGCAAGTCTTTTCTTGCCTTCGGCCCATCCTTGGTCTTATCCGGCATGTTCATCAGTGTTGCGAGCAAGCTCGCAAGGACATTCTTACAGATATGCATTTGATCAAGGCAATGAGGTGTATCGAGTTTGTGCCAGTACTCCAAGTCCCGGAACACAGACCTCGTCTTCCATACCTTCAGCAGCGGCTCCGGCGCCTTTCTCATCGTCTTTCCCAGCGGGGGGCACTCCTTCTAGTTTTTCAGCAGCTCATCGATTTCGGCACCGTTGCGCTTACGTGGAGGTCCTCGATGCTCAGCGTGACCATTGAATAGATGTCCATGGTTTCTCCAAGGGTCGTCCTGTTCAAGCCATCTTCGATGCCCAATGTACACAATTTTCCCAGACCCGCCATCTTTCCTTGACGTTAGCTGCTGAGACATCGTATCATCCATGCACCGCGTGCATCCGCAATATCCATGGCACACCTGGCCTGCCACATATCCGTAACCGAGATAGTCGTGCATTGTCGTGATCAGCATGTTGAAATACTCGCCTTTGCTGGCGTCCCATGTCTTGGTCGGTGTTTTCCATAACATGTCTAACTCCTCTTGAAGTAGCCCCAGATACAAATTAATATTATTTCCTGGTTGTTTCGGCCCTTGAATAAGCATGCTCATGTGAATGTACTTCGATTTCATGCACAACCAGGGGGAGGTTGTACATCCATACAAACACGGGCCATGTGCTATGGTTGGTGTTACGGTTGCCAAGCGGATTCATGCCATCGGTACACGTGCGAGCACGATGTTCCTTGCATCACATTCAAAATACCGATAGAAGCTGTTCAACGCTCTCCATCGGGCTTCCATCCTTCACGTGTCTCAGCCGGATCATCTCCATCGTCGGGCTTCTTCCTCTCCGGCGTGCGGCGCATTAGCTTTGCTTCCTTGGGATCTACAAAATACCTGCAGGCGGGGAGTGATCGGTAAGTACCATACAACTTTACGGTGACATTTCTTCCCGGCCTTCTTGTATCGAGAAGCATTGCACACCGACAGCTTGTTTTTCTGCGTGCTCCTTCCGATAAATTATGCAATCGTTGATGCATGCATGGTATCTAACGTGTGGCGAGATCAAGAGGGCACACGATCTTCTTGGCCTCATCAACACTAGTAGGACATAGATTACCCTCGGGAAGAACATCCTTTAGGTACTTGAGATGCTCATCGAGGCTAGTGTCGGTCCATTTGTTTTTAGCCTTCGTCTTCTGGAGTTGGAGCGTGAAACTCAAGTGGGTCACCTCAGGATTGCAACCATCATACAATGGAGTGTTCGAGTCTACCACCAGTTGCTCCAGCTTAGCCTCCTCTCTAGAAGAAGCTCTCTCAATACTCGTCTCCTTGTGAAGCAATGCTTGAACATGAGGGTCCCGCATGATTGAACTTAGTACCGACGAACTCTGCTGCATGGAGTCCATGTCATTCTCTCCACCGCCATGTCCAGCCCCTTCTCCTCCGCCATGTCCGGCCCCTTCTCCGCCGCCATGACCGACCTCTTCCCCGCCGCCATTATCGATCATCTCTTTGTCTTGCCCCGTGTCATCATTGCATGCCCCGTCGGCATCCTCAACATCGTCATCCTCATCTTCAGTTATCCACCGAGTATAGCCATCCATGAAACCGGTCATGAGCAGTGCGCTTGACACGACCATCGTCATAGGGGTCGAGCCAAACTATTCCTTTGCATTTTTGACACGGACATAAAACCTCTGTCAGGTTATTTTCTTTCATGTCCTGCACCGCCAACCGCAACCACATGTCCACCATCGTTCCACTGACCATCATGAACGTCTGCACGGTAATAATAAAATAAATTGATTATAAAAATGCATGCATGCATCAAAGTCATAAAAAAATTCGGCATGACCTTCCCTAAAAATAGGACATATATGGATCTAGAGTTTGCCGAATTATTTGAAAGCGGAAATAAATTGACATTTCGGCAAAACATAGGCAAATCAAAAGCACAATTTAAGCGTCAACTCATGCCACACACACAATTTCCATAAACATATCACACACACATAAACATATTTCCATTTTGCAAAAGCATGAAATTTTAATCACCTCTATCTCGAGATCGAGCACACAGTGGAGATGATCTTGTAGGGAGATCAAAAGTGCACAAAGCTCTTCTTGACAAAGATAGATCTAGTTAGGGGGCAAATAGGTCACTTAACTAAATCCTACATCTACCTAGCTGCCTAATTTGGGAGGAGACAACTTCAACTAGTGGAGGGGGAAGGAAAAAGAGAAAGGAGATGCATTAATGGAGGTGATGTAGTTAGGTAGGAGTAATGAAGAGAGAGAAAGGTAGATAGAAGAGGGATAGTAATGGGGGAGAAGTATTGAGGAAGAAGAAGAGTGAGAGGGGAGCATGTGGGAGGTAGGGGAAAGGGAAGAGAGGAGGGGGAGGGGGAGGGACAGGTGGGGAAAAGGTGGTGGGTTGGTGTGGATTAGCGATGGCGGGGAGTTAAAAGCAGCTGCTGCTAAGGAAGAAAATAACAGCAGCGCTTTGGGCAACGGTGCTCGCTAATCGGGACCAAATAGTGTCCCAATTTGAAATTTAGCAGCAGCGACCTCGGAAAAAGCGCGCTACTACTACATCCATAGCGATGGCGGCGGCTCATGGCACCAGCTGCTGCTAAATGGAGTTTGGGGACACCGCCGGTCGATATTTGTAGCAGCGGTTTACCTTGGGCGCTCTTGCTAAAGACTTGTCAGTAGCGAGTTTCCCGCACACGCGCTACTACTAATTAGCAGCAGCGCACCTATTTGAGCCGCGTTGCTGCTAAGATTTTGTGTATAGGCTTTTCCCTAGTAGTGATACGGGGTTCTAAGAGCCCTTGGATATGAGGTCGAACGGTTGCACCGCGTGATTCTAGACCTATGGGTGAATATCCTATCCTGGAGGGTTATTCTGCAAATTTTCAGCAACATAGCATGCGACCGTTCGATCTCATATCCAAGGGCCGCCAGCAACCCGTATCATGGTCGCGCCTACCACGACCGTCACCTCGCTCGCATGGTCGCGCCCTTGGAGATTTAACACGATGCGTTAGGCTATCTGATGTTGGCATGTCGTACATAGTCATCACTTATACAACAAGGTTAGCTATAAGGTTGGCTATAAGAGTATTTGTTTTTACTTCTCTCTATCTATTTCTTCGTAGTATTTATTGCATTTGCCAAGGAGTGACCTCTTCCAATGAAATGGTAGTCTCAAGTCATTAATAGCATGCACACCCCACATCTCGTATTGGTTGATATGTCAAGAAACAAGAAACGATGTATGCACCGCGCCTATGTGTTTCGGGATTATTTGGTTTTTGTAAGATGACTTGCACACCTAGACGGAGGGAGTAATTAACTTGCCACATCAGACTTTATGCTTATGTGGCTGGCTTAGCACCTGTACGAGCAAGTACAATAGTGGGCTATAAGCCCGCTTACATGGCATTTTTGCATATGTGGAGGAAAGAGGCAAGGAAAAAGTGGAGGAGTGGGCTCTCATGCAAGATCCATCCTCTAC
The DNA here is from genome assembly GCA_021605145.1 of Aegilops bicornis. NCBI lineage: Eukaryota > Viridiplantae > Streptophyta > Magnoliopsida > Poales > Poaceae > Aegilops > Aegilops bicornis. The sequence continues at coordinate 122,295,769 of CM038669.1, forward strand.
ATGGTGGAGCATTGGGAGAGGCACCCGTATACCATGGAGGTGGCCAGGAATCAGGAGACTCACGCCGGTCATAGCACCGCAGTTAAAATGATAAAATGGCAAGTCAAATCACGGGGCCCCACCTGTCCAGCAGTAACTCGCTGTCAAATCACACTGCCCTGCGTTTGCAGCAGCCTACTCCCTCATCTTCTCGTGTCTCTGTCGAACCGACTAGGCGGAACTGCCCAGCCTACCGCGTGAGAAAAGCCCCGCCCTCGACTTTTAAATAGTACAGTATACTAATATTGTATCCATGGATTGCGCCATGGAGCAAAGCCTTAAGAAAACTGCGGTACACATGTACGGAGTATACAGCACGCCCGTCGCGTTCACGTGGCACCCCAGATGGTCGGTCGGTCTGGCACGTCGCTCTCCTAATGGAACACGGGTCATGTTGCGTTTGCACACACATGTTGTCTCCTTTGGGCAGTGAGGTTATGGTTTCTTGTCATGTGGCATTTTTTAGTGTTATATATTATAATCCAGTGCTTCAGATCAAAATAACAACAGTTGCGCCTCCGGGGCACATGCATGAAGACTTCTCGACAGTCATTGACGAGGTCAAGCCGGCTCCGATAGCCAAAAGAAAATAGTACTCCACTATATAGGCAGGAGCCTCCATGCTTGCTTGCTAGTGTTGCTCTCTTCACACTGTCTCGTTCTCTCCAGATCTAAACACGACAGCGGTGGCCACACTCTCTCTCTGCTCACCACTGGTCACAGATCCAGCCGGATCCTCTCCGCCGGGGAAGGTGAGAAGGTGCAACGTTCACACGGTCCTCCTCGGCGACGGCTCTTACCCACTGCCGGCGCGTCTCAATCAGCGTGCCTTGCCGTTCTCTCCCAAGCACCGCTTGCTAGAGAGGGCCTCCGACCCCTTTTTCCTCGCTGTCGTAGTGTGGGAAGATCCGGCCTCCCGCCGCCCACCTATCGACATCCCGGCGACCCTCAGGTATAACTTCCTTCGAAACCGGCCTTGCTCTACTTCCCGAGCTCCTGACGTCACTGCGTTTGTATCTTTTACTATTTCCCAGGCCCCCTCGTAGATAGGATCGATCGACTGTTCGAAAGAGGTAAAAGTAGTTCATGCACTCGAATCTAGTACTACTTGGTTCAAACAAGGAAGAAAGGGGGTGGGGGTGGGGGAAGATCTGTTACCTAAATCTAGGATTTGGTCAAAAGAGGAAATAATGGGGGCGAAAAGTAGCAGAGACTGGCTATCCAACTGGTCTCTTTGTCTAATAGGGATATAAAGGGAAACGCAGTACAAACTCAATATAAACCCGATCTATTGGTTGAAAAAGGAAAGATATCCTATTATGATGTTTGTTTCCCCGAGCCACTCTTATGTAATGCCACTGGTAAAATGTAGCAGTCGCACTGTTAAAAGTAAGGACACATTAAACCAATTTTGTTTTCAATGCAATGCCTCCAGTAATATGAATCAATGGCACTTTTTTTCATGTTCTGCTAAATTTCCCATTAAGATAAGTTGCTTCTTTTCGTTAGAAATGCAACTGTCCTGGTCCACCTACTCTCCCGTGCCCAAATACCGACTCTGTAGCAGCTGTTAATGTAATGTTGCCGGTAAAATGAAGCAATAACACCACTAAAGTAATGTCGTATTTAACAGCTGTCATAGTTAATCCTAATGCCCACACTAATATCTAGCAGTGCCGCTGCTTTAGAAATTACTCTTTGTCCTTGTAGGATTGCCATTTAGATAAGGAACATGCTTCTTTTCATTTGATGTATGTTTCATCACTTGTTTGTCACCCTCCTTTCCACCTTTTTGTGCAAACAGAGACATACATTTCACGCCTGATCTTAGTTGAACTGCACAAATGATATCCAAATTATAGTTGAACATTCCAGGAGCTTCACAACCAACCTTGATGTTGCTCAATTTAATTGCAACTAATGAAGATGAAGCTCTGTGGGTTTCATTTTCTGATGGAAATGGAACCGGGGCTGAAGCCCTTTTCTTAAAAAAATGATGAAGAAGCTGCTAGCTCTGGGACATTGCTTCATTTTAGGTGAACTGCACCAAAAGGTCCCATGAATTGAATCATCCATGTTGGTGACTGGTGTCATCCCTTCTATGATGGCGTTGATCATGGATATGGTTCCCATCACGAGGTATGTGGATTTTTGGTCTGACCGTTTGCCAAAGATCCCGCATGTTGAGTCTGCTCTTGTGCTACTGTTTTGGCACTGCCATGATAAAGCAGTAATGTTATTATTTTGCACCTTAATCTAGTGGCACTATTAATTTCAGGCAATGTTTTGGCACCGCTAGTGCCACAGATTTTTTTTATATATCGAAAGAGGGAGTTTCCTCGGATTTCATTAAAGAAACCCTACCATAGAGAACCATTATCCGACAACATCTTAGTGTAAACGGGAAGTTATGCAACTACTACTAAACCGGACAAAGTACTAGCAGGAGACAAGTTCGCCACATAAGCTAGGTAGGTAGGGGGACGCAGCACCAGCTCGACCAAGTTTGGATTACAACCCAAATGCTACCACAGAATTATCAGGGGGGAAGATAGTGCCAGCTTCAGCCTCCCAGTCTAAGCACCCCCGGCCTCCATCCTTGCGATGCACGGTACACCTCGTTTGCCACCTCCTCGACCCTACTACCACTAGTAAAATGAAGTAATAATACAGTTAAAATAGAGCGAGTGTCCTCTCTATCATTTCATTTCCAATGTGGATAAAGAAAGTGCTTCTCTTTGTTAGTATATGTTTCATCAACTAGTCCCATTGTTAATGTTTAAGCATTTTTGCAAACTGGGGTGCTTAATTTTAGTTGATCTCTACAAAAATAGAGATTGGAATGTCTCAAGGCCCCTCCTTGTACTACAGTTGTACACTGATGTCCATCCTTTGGCGTAAGGTGTATCGGGAGACTTGGGTCGATTACTCGATTTCGTATGAGGCGTGCCGTGTGAGGCGTCATGAGGCCCATCTCGCCCTCCCATCATGGCATACTATGATACTATCGCAATATTTTCTTCTATTTATTAGTGTATGTTTCATCAACTAGTGCCACTATAATGTAATCACACTTTTTCATTATCTGTGCAAACAGGGTTATTCAGCTGCATTTTCGTGGAACTACACAAATGTACAGATGGAACCGGCATATACGCAGAGTGCAAGGTGCCAAGTAAAAATTACTGATACCAACCCTGCTCCATCTAAGCATTGGCATCCACCACCACCAGTGGCATGTGTGGCGCTCACTGTGGACGGATCTTTCTCGGCAGCAAATCCTCTAACGAAATACTAGTAGCATAGACTTCAAAAAAAATTACTAGTAGCTTATATTGGCAGTTTTCTAGAGAGTACTCTTTTCTGAAAGAAGAACCAATCTATTTTTCTTTATTTGTACACAGTGCACAACTTTGACCCAAAGGTACAGAGCTATTTTAGGGTGATTGGTGTAGTACTCGGAGACTGATTGTAAGCATGATTCTTATTAGCTATCACACTGATTGTAAGCATGAGCAGATGGAAGATTAGATTAGTGCGAAGCTTACCTTAAACCCTACCGACACCAATGAAATGAGGCGAGCGTCGAGGGAACCGCGGAGAACAGCGGGGAAGCGACGTCGCGCCATCCGGCCTCCTCTTGCGGTGGTAGAACGAATACACATGTGGCTCCGGATGGCTCTGCACCCTCACGAACGGCACACCGTACTTGATCGATTCGTTATCCTCTAGGTGCTCGACTGTATGCCCACCACCTCCGTCTGACTTTCGCCTCGGGCGAATCTGTCTGCTCCATCGCCCAGAGGAGATACTCGATGAACTCGAAGGACTACGGCATGACTGCCGCCGAGGAGTACATCACCGCCCTCATCGCCGCTGTCTCACTCTTTCGCATACATTGCCACATGGCCCTCACCGTCCTCAAAATCTCCCACTCATTGTCAAACCATGTAAGGATCTCCTTCAACCTGGCTAACTTTGCCTGGTCGCCGCCGGCGATCTGCCTGATTCATTCTTTGCATCCTCTCCATAGATGTCCTTGTGAGTGGTCCGGTGCTAACTTTGGAAGATGGGAGGAGAGACGGTGGTCTTGCAATAGAGAAGAGGGAGAGGCGAGACGGTGGTTTTGGAATGGAGATGATGGAGAGGAGAGGGGGTGGTTTTGCAATGGAGAAGAGGGGGAGGCGAGATGGTAGTTTTGGAATGAAGATGATGGAGAGGAGAGGTTTCCCTCGCTTTCGGTCGCTGACAGGTGGGCCCCGCGCTTGGTGGGACTCATGTGTCAGTGTCTCAATGGCAGGATGGGCTACGTCAGGGGTTCCTCGTCCGAGGAGAGAGGAGGTGGTTTTGCAATAGAGAAGAGGGAGAGGCGAGGCGATGGTTTTGGAATGGAGATGATGGAGAGGAGAGGAGGTGGTTTTGCAACGGAGAAGAGGGAGAGGAGCGTGCGGCTGCGATTTAGGATTGGACGAGAGTCTTTGGTATTTGTGACTAGATCAAAATAAAAATCAATTTACCCTTCAATTAAGAAAGCGACCCCACATTAACTAGTGTCCCTTTTATTCTGGGTCATAGTTGACCATTATTTTCACAAATAAAATATATGCTATACGTTGCAAAAATAATATAATTGAAAGTACATTCAAATACCAACCAAATGATACAATTTTTGGTGACATGCATTCACATTTTGCTTGTCAAATACAGTACATGGTCAAACTTTGACCCAAAATACGCAAAACAAAAAAATACTTCCAAGACTAGCGCCGCTCCTCTCCTCTTAAACTACCGCCACTCCTCTCCCGTTCCAATCTAAATCTAGTGCCGCTCCTCTCCTCTTTCATTTCACAACCACCGCCCCTCCTCTCCTATTCCGATCCAAAACCAGCGTCGCTCCTCTTCCGTTCTAATCCAAAACCAGCGCTGCTCCTCTCCTCTTCCATTCAAAAACCACCGCCGGCGAGTGAAGGTGCTGTGGAGAAGTAGATCGATGGAGGAGTACAACCGATATGTGAGGATCGCAGACGGCGACGCTGTGAAGCTAGCTAGGATGTTGGAGATACAGTCTTGGTCTAACAACAAGGACCAACTAGCGGTGACGGCGACATCCATGCCCAAATATCTGCAACAGAGCGAAAAGGCGGCGATACTCCAGAAGGGAGTTGCGCGGGAGTACATAGAGCTGCTCCTCTGGGCCATGGAGCAAACATATTCATCGAATCCGATCGTGAGGGAGCGGTTGTGGGAGTATCGATCCCAGATGGAGCATCCACCAGAGATTGAAGGATCGAGCATCTACAACGTGCACTACAAGAAATATGTCAACTAGTCATTGTGCCCTTAGTTCTTTTTTTGTAGGGAGCTATGCTTATCATCAGAAATTCTTGGTGATGATGTTATTCCTCTTTTGGTTCATGTGTTTCAATTATATACCACATAATTCTACACCATGTGGTGCACTTAAGTATCTTAGTGACTTCATTTGATGTGTGTATTTACATTAATTTTAAGCTTACATTTCTTTGTGAAAATGTACCTCCTTGACCGTCATCTATTTATTGTGTACTTCTTGCATGAGGAGTTGACTAGTGATGCGGCACGTAAGCAGCGATGGGGAAGGGGTCTCTGATCAAGGAGGCGGAGGAGTAGGGGCGTGCCTAGCCGGCAGACCTGTCCTTCTCGTGGGGGAGGGGCAGGAGGGGTCTGCTCCTCTGCTTCCATTGCGACCGCGGCAGGTAGCTCCTCCATCTCCCTCCCCCTCCTCCCTGATAGCGTACATCACAATCTTGTTAATTGTTATTGTTATTGCGATCACAATCTTGTTAAGATGCATCTGTGATGGTGGTCTTCTGGCTACCACAATCTTATTAATTGTTATTGCGATCATCTTTCTTTGGCTACTAAGTTTTGATTATTTGCAACTTGTATGTCCTTGTTGGTTTATTGTACGTTCTAAAAAGCCGTGAATAGTCTTCACTTATATAGCCAACACCTTTATTTTGTTTTGTTTTGTTCTGTGCTCACCAGTGATACCTGACTAAGGTTCCCTGAATATAGGAGTAGACTGTAGGTGAAGAAAAATTATAACCTGAAAGTAATCATATGTACTACTCCCTCCGTCCAATAATATAATTATTGGTACATAATTTTCTTTACTTATACACACAGAATAGATAGAGGTGACGTGTTGTTATATTCTGTTGTACATATACTTCAGGATTTAGTCCCTATCTGCTTTGTATATTTGTTTTTATTTTATTTCTAACTCTTTTGGTTTATTGTTAGATGCCTTGGTTCAGCCTCTACAAACATACCCGAAAATGGTGTTTCCTCTCATTTACAAGAGCTCCAGCAAAGTGAACTAGGAAGTATATTTGAAGTTCTAAGCCGTGTAGCAAAAGAGTTATATGTTACATCTTATGTGTAATAGACTGGAAAGATTTGAATAATATTGTAATAGACTATGTACAGATTGTAGTTGACTTATTTATCCTTCTTTGACGAACTACATTTGTTATGTTCTGTTTGAAGTATTGATTATGTGGTTTCAAAGCGTGTGAAATGGAACCTGACTCATGGAGCCCACTTATGAAATCAATTTTGAATTTTCTATCACGTGGGTCTAGTGTGTGAGATTATGACAAGTGGTATCCATCTGATTGGTGGGACCAGCAACAAAATATAATGGCCTAGGCCCAAACAAATGTTAAAAGGCCACGACCAAGAAATAAATAAAAGACTGAATTGTTGGGCTTGGCCCATGAAGTCTGACAAAAAATTGACAGGAAAAAAATATATAGAAAGGCTGAATTGTTGGGCTAGGCCCATGTAGAAAACCGAATTGGACCGGGTTGACTCTTGTGCCACATCAGCTTGCCACGCTGGATGCCTACGTGGCCTGGGGAGGTTGCTAGTGACCAAAATGCCACAGTGGACATATTTTGGTCATAAACGTCTTCGACCATTCCAGAAGAAAGGTCGCTATAGTCAGTTAATGACCCCCAGCTTTTGACCTTCTGTTTTTGGTCAAAAAAGGTCGCAAATGAAAAACAATGACCTTTCAGTGACCAATAGTCAAGGTCACAAGTTGACATATTTCTTCTAGTGGTGCCATTGTGAGGGTGTCGTGCCAGAGCGAGCCGGTGGAGTCTTCGTCAAACGAACCCAACTACAAGAGGAGAAAAGCAATTGGCCCGATGACGCTTCCCCGCCATCCTATCCCTCGCCATTCACATCGTCTCACGGGGCGGCTGTGTGCCGCCGAGGAATAGGAGGGCACTACCCCCCAGCCCAATAGTCGGGCAGGTTGTGAACTGTCAGGAGGATCTTAGGGCTGTCTGTATTTGCAGGTTGTGAGTTGTTTTTTGTGTTGTGTATTTTGAGAGTACTTTCAGATATGAATGTCTTTTGAATTTCAGATTTTCAGTATTGAGCATATGAAGTATTTTATGAATTCTAGAGATCTATTTTTAGCATTTAAAAAATGTAGTTTCATAGGAGTATAAAAGTGCAGACAATGTGATTCTCAGAGAATAAACTACAAGTTTCAGTTTTAGATAAGAAACTGCAAGTTCAGTTTCAGATAAGAAACTGCAACTTCCAGAGGTAGAGCATTTATATTAACACGGCCTTTTCAAACAGGGTTAACATCATGTTGGAAGTCTTATTCATGGTCGAAAATGGAACTACCAGCTAGCTAACATCATGCTGATCAACAGTCATGCATAGCACGTCTTCATATGATGCATAGACAAAAAGGTATGTTATTTTCAAAATGCCCACACAATGTCGAGTGTGCGAAAAACAGAGAAAACGAGGGACGAAGTTTTGGCAAGTTTTGGACGTGGTGTGCATAGATGACAATGAGGACCCACATGTCAATAATGGTATAGGCAAAAAATTTGGAGATATTTTCCTTGCATCAGGTGGAATCGAACCCGGGCGGAAGAGCTATCGCCTGTCGGGTAGTGTCACTTGGCCACTGGGCTAGTTCGATTGCTTCGTTACAAATAGGGCACTTTGCCTCGGTGGTGCGATCTCCTCCTGCGCCTTTGTGGGCTCGCCGCGGCGCTGCTGTCTGCCATTGTGAACATGTTGAACAAACGAGAGGAATCTGGAGAGGACTGTACGTGGAGAGGCGGACAGTCGGGACCCACCAGGTCTATGGCCGTACGTAAGCAAGTGCCTCATCAAAAAAATACTTCCTCCTAATGTTATACTAACGTTGGGGGCCCACGGGTTTGTCAACATAGTTACATTCTTTTAGGTGCTTCAACGTAGTTACTATAGGAGATAAATTCACAACGAAGCTAGGGAGCTGGCAGGTATCATTTATTATCACTGGGGCAGCAAGTATCAGCTGGGTTTTGGGCTGCCCCCTCTAGGCTTTCTTTTGTAACATGCGCAGCCCACGACATGTCGGTTTGTATTTTTTTTAGGGTTGTCATGTATTGACCGGCCTATGGACCTCTCATTCGAGGTTTAATTTTTCCTGAAACATCGGCAACCCAATTTATGTATTTTTTTGAAGAAAACGCAAAGGTCTGTTATATTTTTCTATATATGAATAGGAACGCCTGGTCCAACTTATGTTTCCCTTCTAACTATATTATATATATTTAAATTATTTTATATGTTATTATATATTATTGTTATTATCATCATATATCTAACATATACTTACCTATGTAAGAAAACAATATCCCACACCTTATTAACTTATAAAAATAATTTCCTAACAATAAAATCCTGGATTTTTTTTGGCAACGAAAATCATGGTGACTGTGTATAAAAGCTTGGTAAGCTTTAAGGACCAATGTAATAATAAATAACTTATTATTTAAATATATTTATAACAAAATGCTCAGCCCCTGTTTATTTTGTGATAACATTTCTGCGCCCAACCCAACATTATAATTAGAATCAGCCCAGCAAAATCGTGTATATCAAGAACGTGCAAATGGCCTATAATTTTTTTAAGAAAATAATAAATGGGCCGCATGGACGCTACATTATTTATTCACCCAGCCCAGCAAATGGACTGTAATTTACTGTAAATTCTGAAAAAATGGGTTGAATACGTGCCACATTTTCGGAGGCTGAAATGTGGGCCAATAGCTCGAAGCCAACGCAAGTTGTTGTCAACTTAGTCAACAAATGATTCTGACATCGTTAGATGTTGGATTTACATCCAATGACTGGCATACATCTTCAATCTCTCGTCTTCTTCCTCCAGCGCCGCCGGGACCACCTCCTCCCGCCTCCTGCTGCTAGCAGATCTGCTTAGCACGCTTCACTGTGAAGCGCTATCCCACCGTTGGCCAGGCCATCCTCCACCCCTCAACACCTCCTGTTCTTCTCCACCGACTGTCGAACCACACCGCACCATAACCAGTTAACCCTCGTACTCCTCTCCATCTTCGAATCTACTCCCACGTCTTCCCATCTCCGACTCGTTGCTGTCCGGGGCCTCGCCGTCGTCCACCACCTTGGATGTGCTCAGCGCAGAGTGGTCAACGTGGTCAACGAACGACATCCATTGGAAGTAGACTATGCGTGGAGAGGCTGACAGCTGGGTTCGCGGCCGCACGCAAGGAAATGCCTCCTTATTACGTGCAAAATAATGATTCCTCCACCTGACAGCTTGGACCCACCGGAAGGACCTCTGTATTTCGCAAAAAAACGTTCCCCCCGCTGACAGGTCGGACCCACCAGCTATATCTTCGCACAGAAGGAAGTGCCTGACAGTCGGGACCCACCTGCTCGAATCGTACGTAGTGTTGTCATTCTGGTCGTGAACGTGTATGTACATACCGGTCGATGTAGAGGCGCGCACGTGTCGTAGTAGAGGCGCGCACATAGCATGTACACGTACGTACAGCGGCCAGGGTGCAAGAAAGAAAGTACGGCCACCTACGTACATACGGGCGAGGTCTCGAACGCCTACTCACACATACGCACGGCTAGGGCTCGTGTACATGGCTGGGTCGGAACAGAGAAGCTGCGACGTCGTCGTGATCATGGGGAAGAAACCGGCTGGGTCGGAAGGGAATGCCTCGTTGTGTTCATCGGGAGCCAACCGGCTTGGAGGGAACAACCAATGGAAACGAGGCCTGGCGTACCGCAGAATGGAGGAAAGGGCCTTGTGTTCGACCGACCATGGTCGAAACGGATCCTGTTCATCGGAGGGGTCTGGCATACCGCCAAACGGAGGAAACGGACCTCCAACGCTTGAAATGGGTTCCTCTTGATCGGAAGGGGTGTGGTGTACCACAAAACGGAGGAAACGGACTTGTGTTGGAGCGCTACGGTCGAAACGGAGGTCCTGTTCATCGGGAGGGGTGTGGCGTACTGCAAAACGGGACTCCACGGGATACTGTTCTTCTCCACCGTCGACCTCCACCAGCCTCCACGGGCTACTGTTCATCCACTGTCAACCCCCTCCACCCTCCACCTGTGACTGTTCATCCACAGGCTCCTGTTCATCCAGCATCCACCACGCGCTCCTCCACCGGCTACTATTCAACAAGCCCTCTCCACGGGGACCTGTTCAACCACCCCTCCACGGGCTACTGTTCATCCAACCTTCCACCGGCTACTGTTCAACCAGCCCTCCACTGGCTACTGTTCATCCAGCCCTCCACGGGGTCCTGTTCATCTAGCCCTCCACGGGGTCCTATTCATCCACCGGCTCGATCGATAGGGGCACTATTCATCCAGCGGCAACGGGCTCTACTACCACAGGGTCCTGTTCATCCAACCCCCCACCGGGAACTATTCATCCAAACCCTCTCAACAACGCTCACTGTTCATCAAGGGAAGGAGGCATCAGCGTTCGATCAGCTTGAGTTAGCAAGAGTAGCGAAGGAATCCCTCGGGTTCAATTAACAGCAAGGGATCGATCGATCGCTTGGGTTCAGTAGCACGTAGCCTGCAGTGCAATTGCTCGGGTTCAGTTAGAGCCCAACGCCTTGCTTGGGTTCAGTTAGAGCCCAATGCCTCGCACACACGTGCGTATGTATGAGAGAACGCGCATCGCTCGGCCACCGACCACCCACCATAACCGGGAACTCCCCGATATTTTCCTCGCTCTCTGAAAGCACAAGTGCTCCCTAGGTGGTTTTGGTAATTAATGTCAACATATCTCTTGTTGGACTAACACTTTTATCTAGTATGTTTCAGACAAGTTCAACAATGGAGTGGCATGGACTAAAGGATGTGGGAACTCCTTCAATATGCTAAGGACAAAGGATTGGCTCAAGCTTCAAACTCAAGACTCTTCATCTTACATTTTGGTGGTCCAAGATCACATTGAGTCTATAGGAAAAGCCAATACTATCAAGGAGGGATGAGATGTTGCTTAATGAGCCTTTTGCTTCATGTGGTTAGTGATATGCTCCAAAATCCTCCACTACTTTCTCACATCCACATATGACCTAAACCTAAAGTCAAACTCGGCCCCACCGATTCTTTCTATCCGGCGCCACCGAGTTCAGATGTCATAGCCACTGCCACAAACCCTAAGCAAATCGGTTTCACCGATAGGGATCTTAGTCTCACCGAGATGGGATTGTAATCTCTGTGTATGTCCATTACCAAAATTGGTCTCACCGAGTTTGTGCAATCGGTACTACCGAGATTACAATGCAAACTTTCTGGTTAGCTTATTACCCAAATCGGTCCCACCGAGTTTGAGTAATCAGTCTCACCGTGTTTGCCTGACCAACTCTCTGGTTAGATAATTACCAAATTTGGTCTTACCGAGTTTGTGTAATCGGTCTCACCGAGATTACGTTATGCCCTAACCCTAACCAAATCGGTCCTACCGAGATGCATGTCAGTCCCACCGAAAATCCTAACGGTCACTAGGTTTACTAAATCGGTCCGACCGAGTTTGTTGATTCGGTCCCACCGAGTTTGGTAAATTGTGTGTAACGGTTAGTTTTTGTGTGGAGGTTATATATACCCCTCCACCTCCTCTTCGTTCGTGGAGAGAGCCATCAGAACAAGCCTACACTTCCAGCATCCTATTTCTGAGAGAGAACCACCTACTCATGTGTTGAGACCAAGATATTCCATTCCAACCACATGAATCTTGATCTCTAGCCTTCCCCAAGTTGCTTTCCACTCAAATCTGCTTTCCACTCAAATCTGCTTTCCACCAAATCCATATCCTGTGAGAGAGAGTTGAGTGTTGGGGAGACTATCATTTGAAGCACAAGAGCAAGGAGTTCATCATCAACACACCATTTGTTACTTCTTGGAGAGTGGTGTCTCCTAGATTGGCTAGGTGTCACTTGGGAGCCTCCAACACAAGATTGTGGAGTTGAACCAAGGAGTTTGTAAGGGCAAGGAGATTGCCTACTTCGTGAAGATCTACCGCTAGTGAGGCAAGTCCTTCGTAGGCGACGGCCATGGTGGGATAGACAAGGTTGCTTCTTCGTGGACCCTTCATGGGTGGAGCCCTCCGTGGACTCAAGCACTGCCGTTACCCTACGTGGGTTGAAGTCTCCACCAACGTGGATGTATGATAGCACCACCTATCGGAACCACGACAAAAACATTCGTGTCTCCAATTGCGTTTGAATCCTCCAAACCCTTCCTTTTACATTCTTGCAAGTTGCATGCTTTATTTTCCGCTGCCTATATACTCTTAGCATGCTTGCTTGTTATGTATTGAGAATGTTAAACTTGTGCCTAAACTCCACTTAAACCGAAAAGAAGTTAAAAACTGCAACTTTGGTACTTAGTGTCTCATCCCCCCCTCTAGACACCTCTTCTCAAGGTCCTACAAGTGGTATCAGAGCTTTGGTCTCCATTGCCTTGGTTTTATCACCGTTGGAGGAAGATGGATGAGTCTACTTTGGGGAGTCTTAGTCATAGAGTGCCTATTCTTGATGGAGAGTATTTTCATGATTGGAAAAATGAGATGCTTGTAATCTTCAATCTATATCAATTGAACAAGTACATTTCTAGCCCTTGTGCACCTCATGTTGATCCTATGCATCCTACCCTTGATGAATCTATTGACATGACTAGAAATCTTAGAACTGTTAATCTTATCACTAGAGGCTTGCCTAGAAACTTGATTAGAATCTTCCCTACTTTTGAGTGTGCCTACAATATAAGGAAATTTCTTGAGGAACGCTTTCCAAATTATTCCTTAAAAAGTCTAGATGATATTCTCTATAAGTCTATTGCCTTGAGTAAGATGAATACTAGTGATCCTATGTTTGGTGATCGTCTATTTGAACTTACCGACCTTATGCGTGCCAAAGGAGATGTTGGAATTATTGGTGATATTATTTACGAAGCTATAAGAATTCATAAGCAAGATCATTGTCAAACACACTCTAATGAATTACCCTCTCTAGGACTTGATCCACCACATGACGATGTTGAACATGGATACTATGATGAGGATGATGATAGTGATTTTGATCTTGATGACGCAATGAGACATGTTTCGTGAGCTTGCTGAAAATGATAGTCCTCGAAAGTATGTCACTTTCGGTGACAACTTAAAGGGTAAGGTGGTTGGACTCGGTAAGGTGGCCATCTCACATGATAGCTCCATTCAAAATGTCATGCTCGTTGAGTCTCTTGGCTACAACTTACTTTCAGTATCTAGACTTGCTGATTTCGGTTTAAATGTCCTATTTACTGAAGTAGATTGTCAAGTGTTCCGTCGAGACAATCATAAAATGGTCTTTACCGGTATACGTAGAGGTGATCTTTACATTGTCGATTTCTCTAAAAAGGCACAACCTAAATCTTGCTTCATTGCTAAATCCTCAAAAGGTTGGTTATGGCATGGACGACTAGGTCACGTTGGCATGAGAAACCTTGACAAGCTTATTAAAGGAAATCATATCCTTGGAGTTAACGATGTCATATTTGATAAGGATAGACTATGTAGTGCTTGTCAAGGTGTAAACAGGTCGGAGGAAGGCATCCCGTGAAGAACATCATGACCACAAGGAGGCCACTCGAGCTACTTCATATGGATCTCTTTGGTCCCAACGCCTGCAAAAGTCTCGGTGGAAATTCTTTTGGTCTAGTTATAGTTGATGATTTTTCAAGATTTACGTGGGTGTTCTTTCTCGATAATAAATCGCAGGTCCAAAAGATCTTCAAAAACTTCGCTAGGAAGGCCCAAAACCAATTTGAAGTGAAGATCAAGAAGGTTCGTAGCGACAACGGAAAGGAGTTCAAGAACGCAAACGTGGACACCTTTCTTGACGAAGAAGGGATTTCACATGAGTTCTCGGCTACGTACACACCTCAACAAAATGGAGTTATTGAGAGGAAGAACCGGACGCTCATCGAAATGGAGAGAATGATGCTTGACGAGTACAAGACACCGAAGCACTTTTGGGCAGAAGCGGTTGAGATAGCTTGTCATGCAACAAATCGCTTGTATCTTCACAAGCTACTCGGCAAGACTGCATACGAGCTCCTCACCGGTAACAAACCCCAAGTTGGATACTTTCGAGTATTCGGCTCAAAGTGCTACATTCTTGATAAGCATCATCGTTCAAAGTTTGCTCCTAAGTCTCATGAAGGTTTCCTACTAGGTTATGGCTCAAACTCTCACACTTACCGTGTCTACAACAATTTCACCCGAAAGGTTGAAGAGACGGTAGATGTGAAGTTTTATGAATCTAACGGCTCGCAAGTAGAGCAATTTCCAATTGATGTAGGAGACAAAGACCCTTCGGAAGCAATCCAAGACTTGTCTATTGGCAAGGTCCGTCCAACGGAGGTGAAGGAGAGTACCTCGTCTGTTCAAGTGGAAGCTTCTACTTCACGACAAGGTGAACCAAGGGTTGAAACGGAAGCATCCACAAGTGGAACACACCAAGATGAAGAAAATGAGGAAGAACATCACGAACGTCAACAACCTCCTTCTCGACCTCGACAAGAAAATGACAACGCCAACAATGAAAATGATCAAGAAGAAGAAGAACAAGATGAAGAAGATGTTCAACCGAGACCCAAGCAAAAGCTTTCACGATTTCGAGCAAGAATGGCTAAAGACCATCCCGTCGAGCAAATCTACAATGATATTCAAACCGGGAGAATCACTCGGTCTAAAACTCGTTTAGCTAACTTTTGTGAAAACTATTCTTTCATCTCTAGCATTGAACCTATGAAGGTCGAAGAAGCATTGGAAGATCCGGATTGGATAAATGCTATGCATGAAGAGCTACACAACTTTTGAGAGAAACCAAGTTTGGACATTGGTTGAGAAGCCCGAAAACAACCACAACATCATCGGTACCAAATGGGTGTTTCGCAACAAGCAAGATGAAGATGGACAAGTAGTTCGCAACAAAGCACGTCTCGTTGCCCAAGGCTACACTCAAGTTGAAGGTATGGACTATGGTGAGACTTATGCTCCCGTTGCTAGACTTGAGTCCATTCGCATCTTACTTGCCTATGCTAATCACCATAATATAACCTTGTACCAAATGGACATTAAAAGTGCTTTTCTAAATGGTGAAATAGAGGAGGAAGTTTATGTTAAACAACCTCCCGGCTTTGCCAATCCTAAGAAACCAAATCATGTTTACAAACTTCACAAAGCTCTTTATGGTCTTAAACAAGCTCCTAGAGCTTGGTATAAATGCTTGACCAAGTTTCTTCTTGAAAAGGGATTTGAAATTGGGAAAATTGATTCCACAGTTTTTACTAAATGGGTTAATGGAGAATTATTTGTATGCCAAATTTATGTTGATGATATCATATTTGGATCAACTAACCCTCATTTTAGTGAGAAGTTTGGAAAGCTAATGTCGGAGAAGTTTGAGATGTCAATGATGAGTGAGCTCAAATTATTTCTTGGGTTGCAAATCAAGCAAACTAAGGAAGGTACTTTTGTCTCTCAAACGAAGTACGCTAAGGACTTATTCAAGAAGTTCAATATGCAAGAATGCAAAGGTATGTCTACACCCATGCCTACTAGTGGACATCTTGATTTGACCAAAGATGGTAAACCCGTTGACCAAAAAGTTTATTGCTCTATGATTGGTTCATTGTTATACCTATGTGCTTCACGTCCCGATATTATGCTAAGTGTGTGCATGTGTGCAAGATATCAAGCTGCTCCTAAAGAATGTAATCTTAAGGCCGTAAAAAGGATAGTGAGATACTTAATTCATACACCAAATTTTGGCATTTGGTATCCTAAGAGGGCCTCTTTCGATCTTGTTGGCTATTCCGACTCGGACTATGCCGGAGACAAGGTTGATAGAAAGTCCACCTCGGGTACTTGTCAATTTCTTGGTAGATCTCTTGTGTCTTGGTCCTCCAAGAGACAAAACTCGGTATCCTTATCTACAGCCGAAGCGGAGTACATTGCCGCTGGTTCATGTTGTGCTCAATTACTTTGGATGATCCAAACTCTTAAAGATTATGGGATATATGTGAAACATGTTCCATTACTTTGTGACAATGAAAGTGCTATCAAAATTGGTCATAATCCCGTACAACATTCTCGAACTAAGCATATTGAAGTTCGTCATCATTTCATTCGAGATCATGTTGCTAAGGGTGACATTAATCTTTAGCATGTTCGCACCGAAAAGCAATTAGCGGATATATTTACTAAACCCCTTGATGAGAAAGTGTTTTGCAGGTTGAGAGGAGAATTGAACATCATAGATGCTTCAAACTTGGAGTAGATACTCCATTGGATACATGCAAGACATGAGCTTATGACTAATCCATGATATCTGTCTTATGATGAATATATTATATCTTGGATATATTTGCATCTTGCATGTCATCAAACCCATGTAGGTACTTGGTGTAATCAAATTCCATGAGATTGTAATCTACTCACATCTTGAGAAATCTCTACATCACCAAGTCTCTACACTATGGTGGCTGAATACAAGGAATCACGGAATCATTCTAACATATCCTTTTGACAAACTCTATGATTAAGCTTCATGATTGTAATTTTGGATACACAAGTGCTCTTCCTTGCAAGAACTAATCCATGTAGGTAGATGGACTCAAATTCCAAGTGGTGCTCCCAACTCTTGATGAGCTACATCAACCTTGAGCAACCCACACAAGTTCAACTACATGGACGACACCACCAACCATGGTATGTTATTCCATCTTAGAGAAGCTTTACTCCAAGTCATGAGCTAAAGCAACTCGACAAGATGTGAATATCAAGATGCTAAAACGAAAAATGGTAACCCCATTTTGAGCTTAAACGATGAGTATGACCCATGATCAACTGATCTCACTTGACTCCTAAGTCAATATACTCTAACATAGGTGACTTTTTCACCGACCATCTCTAGATGAAGTTCTCTCGTGTTCTTATTAGTGTTTTTGCATTTGTCTCATGCATATTTGTTTCCCCTTACAAAATAACACAAAAAAACACTTCATCTAGATTTCATTCTTTTCTCTCTGTTTGCTCTGCATTTTCTGCATCCAATTCATTGCATATCATTCGTTAATTCCTTGCAAATCTTTGTGAAACCTTTCTAGTTTAGTGAGCTGAGGTGACAAATGCTTTCTCTACGATGAACTCGGTTTCACCGATTTGTTGTTTTCGGTCCAGCCGAATCTTTTCGGTACAATTGAGGCATACCACTCGGTGCCACCGATTTCACAACAGGAAGAACAGTTTGCCACTTATCCTATGTTTCTTTTAAATCCAGCTCCACTCAATGAATCTTGTCCTCTACAAGCATCACAAATTTTATCCAGTGCTTTGTGTTGTGACTCAAGGACCAAACCTATTCACAACAAATTCCAGAAGACCCTTCTTGGAAATTGATGTCAAAGGGGGAGAGAGAGATCACATCAAAGCTTATCACTTAGAGAGATCATCAGAGAGAGTATTAAGAGGGAGAAAGAGATCTCCAGGGGGAGAGAGAATACTCAAGTAGAATTTTTTTTCTCAAGGATCCCAGATGCTTGGTGTTCAAGAGGAGAGATGCCACATGTCTTTTTGGGGGAAAGACATGTTCTTGTGTGCTTATTTGAATTAAGCTCTGTTCATTCATATTTTTCAGCTCTGATTTTCTGTTCACTATCTTCTCCGAGTATCCCATGCTAGATTCAGGGGGAGCAAGACATCTAAGGGAAAGGAATCATTCAAATTCATTGCATATCTTTACTCTTGGGGACATGTCTAATCCAATGTGGTACTTAGTACTCACTCTCTACATGTCATCCCAGTCTTGGTTCTCTTGTGGTTTCTTCTGTTTACTCTGGCTAGTAGATGTACCTGTGTTATCTAACCTTGTTTGTGCAGGTTCATTCCACCCTAAGCCAACTCAAGACTACAAGGTAAGTATATGCATCACACTCATGTGTATGAGGAATTCTATTTGATGTACATACTGTTACAAGAAGGACTCATGAGCATGAAGGTACTTTCTTTAATAGTCTTTGCTCTGATGCATATGGCCAAGATACATGTAACACATTGCCTACTCTATCATGGTTATGCTCTCACATGCTTCTACATTCCATATTCACATGATTGCATACATATAGGGGGAGACTATGCTTGTTACATGTATTTCCGAAGCTTTACATGCTATTATTTATATCCTTTCCTAAATCTTTGATGTATGTTGCCATCAATTACCAAAAATGGGGAGATTGAAAGCACAAGTGCTCCCTAGGTGGTTTTGGTAATTAATGTCAACATATCTCTTGTTGGACTAACACTTTTATCTAGTATGTTTTGCACAAGTTCAACAATGGAGTGGCATGGACTAAAGGATGTGGGAACTCCTTCAATATGCTAAGGACAAAGGATTGGCTCAAGCTTCAAACTCAAGACTCTTCATCTTACATTTTGGTGGTCCAAGATCACATTGAGTCTATAGGAAAAGCCAATACTATCAAGGAGGGATGAGATGTTGCTTAATGAGCCTTTTGCTTCATGTGGTTCGTGATATGCTCCAAAATCCTCCACTACTTTCTCACATCCACATATGATCTAAACCTAAAGTCAAACTCGGCCCCACCGATTCTTTCTATCCGGCGCCACTGAGTTCAGATGTCATAGCCACTGCCACAAACCCTGAGCAAATCGGTTTCACCGATAGGGATCTCGGTCTCACCGAGATGAAATTGTAATCTCTCTGTGTATGTCCATTACCAAAATTGGTCTCACCGAGTTTGTGCAATCGGTACTACCGAGATTACAATGCAAACTTTCTGGTTAGCTTATTACCCAAATCGGTCCCACCGAGTTTGAGTAATCAGTCTCACCGTGTTTTCCTGACCAACTCTCTGGTTAGCTAATTACCAAATTTGGTCTTACCGAGTTTGTGTAATCGGTCTCACCGAGATTACGTTATGCCCTAAACCTAACCAAATCGGTCCTACCGAGATGCATGTCAGTCCCACCGAAAATCCTAACGGTCACTAGGTTTACTAAATCGGTCCGACCGGGTTTGTTGATTCGGTCCCACCGAGTTTGGTAAATTTTGTGTAACTGTTAGTTTTTGTGTGGAGGTTATATATACCCCTCCACCTCCTCTTCATTCATGGAGAGAGCCATCAGAACAAGCCTACACTTCCAGCATCCTATTTCTGAGAGAGAACCACCTACTCATGTGTTGAGGCCAAGATATTCCATTCCAACCACATGAATCTTGATCTCTAGCCTTCCCCAAGTTGCTTTCCACTCAAATCTGCTTTCCACCAAATCCATATCCTGTGAGAGAGAGAGTTGAGTGTTGGGGAGACTATCATTTGAAGCACAAGAGCAAGGAGTTCATCATCAACACACCATTTGTTACTTCTTGGAGAGTGGTGTCTCCTAGATTTGCTAGGTGTCACTTGGGAGCCTCCAACACAAGATTGTGGAGTTGAACCAAGGATTTTCTAAGGGCAAGGAGATCGCCTACTTCATGAAGATCTACCGCTAGTGAGGCAAGTCCTTCGTAGGCGACGGCCATGGTGGGATAGACAAGGTTGCTTCTTCGTGGACCCTTCATGGGTGGAGCCCTCCGTGGACTCGCGCAACCGTTACCCTACGTGGGTTGAAGTCTCCACCAATGTGGATGTACGATAGCACCACCTATCGGAACCACGACAAAAACATCCGTGTCTCCAATTGCGATTGAATCCTCCAAACCCTTCCTTTTACATTCTTGCAAGTTGCATGCTTTATTTTCCGCTGCCTATATACTCTTAGCATGCTTGCTTGTTATGTATTGAGAATGTTAAACTTGTGCCTAAACTCCACTTAAACCCAAAAGCAGTTAAAAACCGCAACTTTTGTTCTTAGTGTCTAATCCCCCCCCCCCTCTAGACACCTCTTCTCAAGGTCCTACACCCTCGCTTCTACCACGGTTTGTTCTGTCATGGACAACCCAAAGACTATCATGCAGCTGCGTCTCCGACCCGCCCAGGACGGAAAGCCCATTTTCTGTCATGATTTTTTTGTCATAGAAGTAGGACCCTACCAAATCTGTGATGATACCGGGTTTTGTCACAATTATTGTCATAGAAGTGTCATAAGTATGACAGAAAAAAATTCGTTAGGCCCAAAATGTCACGGATGTGTCTTTTTTTGTAGTGCATGATGAAAGCTTTGGAAGAAAAACTGGAATTGGAAGTTTCAATTCCTAGAAAATTGCATGATGAATGGGAACCTACTATCAAAGTCAAGATTAAAAATGATGAGTGTTTTGCTTTGTGTGACTTGGGTGCTAGTGTTTCTACAATTCCGAAATCTTTATGTCATGTGCTTGGTCTTACCAGTCTTGAAGAATGCTCTTTGAATTTGCACTTGGCGGATTCTACTATTAAAAATCCTATGGGAAGAATTAATGTTGTTCTTATTCTTTAAAATAGAAATTATGTGCCCATAGATTTTATTGTTCTTGATATTAATTGCAATCCGTCTTGTCCTATTATTCTTGGAAGACCGTTTTTACGCACTATCGGTGCCGTGATTGATATGAAAGAAGGCAATATTAACTTCCAATTTCCTTTGAGGAAAGGGATGGAACAATTTCCTAGAACTAGAATTAAGCCACCTTATGAATCAATCATGAGGGCATCTTATGGATCTCGAACCAAGGATGACAATACTTAGATCCTTGCTTTATGCCTAGCTAAGGGCGTAAAACTATAGCGCTTGTTGGGAGGCTGCCCAATGAATAAAATTTATTTTTGTTTTTTACTTTCTGTTATTGAGTGTTTACACAATTATGCTACTGTTATGATTGTGTTTTTTGTGTTCTAATTAGTTTTTCTGCCAAGTAAAGCCTATATGATCTTCTTGGGTGATAGTTGTTTGATCTTGCTGAAAAAGACAGAAACTTTGAGCTCACGAAAATAATTTTCATAAATCACAGAAAAGATATTTTGCTCTGATTATTTTTGCAGAAGATTAATATACAAATTTCCCTGGTCGTCCTTTTGTGGTAGAATTTTTGGAGTTCCAGAAGTATTCGTTTAAGTCAGATTACTACAGACTGTTCTATTTTGACAGATTCTGTTTTCTTTGTGTTGTGTGCTTATTTTGATGGCTCTATCGTTTTCTTTGATGAGTTTTTGCCATAGAAAAATAAGAATTGGTTGGATACATCACTTATAGTAGTGATTTAATTTTCTTACACTAACGGATCTCAAGAAGGTTTTGTTGAGTTTTGTGTGCTTGAAGTTTTCAAGTTTTGGGTTATCTAATGATGGATGAAGGATGTAAGAGCCTAAGCTTGGGGATGCCCCGACATCCCAAGATATTATCCAAGTATGAGCAACCAACTAAGCTTGGGGATGCCCCCGAGTGGCATTCCCGCTTTCTTCCAACAATTATCGGTATTTTACTCGAGGCTGTATTTTTATTCGTCACTTGATATGTTTTTTGCTTGGAACGTCTTGTATGATATGTGTCTTTGCTTGTTTTATTTTGTGTTTTAAGTCATCAATCCTTGCTGGACACACCTATTTGAGAGAGCCAAAATTATATCTTGACTTGTTAGAATTGCTCTCTATGCTTCACTTAATCTTTTATGAGCTAGGACTTGCTCTAGTACTTCACTTATATCTTTTTGAGCACGTTGTGCTTTGTTATTTTTTGAAGAAATGCTCTCTTGCTTCACTTAGATATGTTTGAGAGTTAGTAAAATTTTGAAGAAATTCTCTCTTGCTTCACTTAAATTATTTTGAGAGAAAGAAAATTTGTTATGCTCATGATCTTCACTTATATTTGTTTGAGCTTGTGAAAAGCAACACACGAAAATTAGTGCCAAAGTGATAGATATCCAAGACGGATAAAGAAAAAGAAAATGTCATGAACATCATTGCACAAAATAAACTTGATTCTTAGTAATAGTTTTGAGATATGATGATGTGATATGTGAGTTATGTTGACGAGTAATTATGCTCTAGTAAGAATATTGGTGTTAAGGTTTGTGATTCCCTATGCATGCACGAAAGTCAATAATCATGCAATGAAAATTATATCCTACTTGTGGTGCATTATTCGGTGTTAATTATGCTTAATGCTTTCTTATGAGATTATTCGTTTCTTGGTTGGTCGCTTCCCAATCTTTTGCTAGCCTTCATTTTGCACTAAGTATGACCTCTACTTGTGCATCCAAAATCCCTTAAACCAGTTTTGCCACATGAGTCCACTATATCTACCTATATGCGGTACTCTTTTGCCGTTCTAAGCAAATTTGTATGTGCCATCTCTAATTTTCAAAATATACTTCTCCTTTGTGTGTTTGTTTCGGTCGCGGAACAGTAACGAGTGGCTAATATTTTCCATGTTGGATGTGTTATTCTCAAGATGAGTGTTTATTCACTTGTCATTGCACAAGAGTAAGGCAAAGGTCTTAGGGATGCCGAGTCCCGAAATGCAAAAAAAAATTGAATTTACTTTATGTTGTCAAATAATAAATTCCTTGGAAAGTGTTGGTATGGAGGGCACCCGTGGATACGGCTAGCCATGGAAAGTGAAAGAATGGTGGAAAAAGGAATAAACTTTATTTTCTGTTTGGGAACCGCCTATAGCATATCTAGCATGGAAAGTGTTCGGAACTCTAAATCGTTTTCGTTGGTGGGATGGATACACCTCCCAAAAAAAATTACCTCTATTTTTTCGCTTTGAGCTCTGGCACCTCTACAAATCCCTACTTCCCTCTCCGAAGGGCCTTTCTTTTTACTTTATGCAATTTTTATTTTGAAATTTGAGTCTCCATCTTCTCTCATAAAAAGCACCAACTAGGAGGCAATATGATCGTGCTCAAGTATTGGGTGTAGTTAATATTCAAGTGTGTTTCATGAATGGATCAATGTTTGAGCATGATGGGCTTGGGATAACTTACTTTAGCGTTGATATTTTGAAAGGCATGGTTGATTGTTGATATGCTTGAGTATCTAAATTATTATGTCAAAACTAGACTATTGCTTTGAATCACATAAAAGTCCAAATGTCCATGCTATAAAGAAAAGAATATGATATGACTTGATGAACAACACACCACATCAAAAATTCTATTTTTATCACTTACCTACTCGAGGACGAGTAGGAGTTAAACTTGGGGATGCTGATACGTCTCCAACGTATCTATAATTTTTGATTGTTCCATGCTGTTTTATTATCAATCTTGGATGTTTTATAATCATTTTATATCATTTTTTGTACTAACCTATTGACATAGTGCCAACTGCCACTTGCTATTTTTTTTCCATGTTTTTTACATCGCAGGAAATCAATATCAAACGAAGTCCAAATGCCACGAAACTCCACGATGATTTTTTATGGGCCAGAAGAAAGGCAATGGGCCCTGGTTACACAGGAGGTGCCCGAGGGGGCACAACACACCAGGCGTGCCGGGAGGCCCGATTCATACCGGTGGGTTGTGCCCACCTCGGGTGCCCCCTGGACCGCCTCTTTGCTCTATAAGTACCCAAATATTCCAGAAACCCTAGGGGAGTCGACAAAATATTCATCCAGCCGCTGCAGAGTCCAGAACCACCAAATTCAATCTAGACACCATCTCGGATGGGTCCGTAGTTAGTAGCTAGATGGCTTTCTCTCTCTCTCTCTCTCACTGATTCTCAATACAATGGTCTCTTGGAGATCCATATGATGTAACTCTTTTGCGGTTTGTTTGTTGGGATCTGATGAACTTTGAGTTTATGATCAGTCATATCTTTTTATATCCATGAAAGTTATTTGAGTTTCTTTGATCTCTTATATGTGTGATCTCTTATAGCCTCATATTTCTTCTCCGATATTTGGGTTTTGTTTGGCCAACTTGATCTATTTATCTTGCAATGGGAAGAGGTGCCCGGTAGTGGGTTCGATCTTACGGCGCTTGATCCCACTGATAGAAGGGGAACCGACATGTATGTATCGTTGCTACTAAGGATAAAAAGACGAGATCTATATCTACCGCCATACAGATAAACTGATCTTGTCTACATCATGTCATCGTTCTTATTGCATTACTCCATTTTTTCATGAACTTAATACACTAGATGCATGCTGGATAGCGGTCGATGTGTGGAGTAATAGTAGTAGATGCAGGCAGGAATCGGTCTACTTGTTACGCCCTCAATTCAATCATACACTAATCATACACGCAAATGTGTACGATCAAGATCAAGGACTCACGGGAAGATATCACAACACAACTCTAGACACAAATTAAAATAATACAAGCTTTATATTACAAGCCAGGGGCCTCGAGGGCTCGAATACATAATCTCGAATACACAAGAGTCAGCGGAAGCAACAATATCTGAGTACGTATATGAGTTAGACAAGTTTGCCTTAAGAAGGCTAGCACAAAAGCAAAGAACGATCGAAAAGGCAAGGCCTCCTGCCTGAGCCTCCTAACTACTCCCGGTCGCCGACGGTCTCCACGTAGTAGTATGCATCGGCGGTGGCATCGGCTCTGGGCTCCGACATCTGGTTGCATCAACCGGGAAGAAGAAGAAAGG
This sequence comes from Aegilops bicornis, assembly GCA_021605145.1. Taxonomy (NCBI): domain Eukaryota; kingdom Viridiplantae; phylum Streptophyta; class Magnoliopsida; order Poales; family Poaceae; genus Aegilops; species Aegilops bicornis. The sequence goes on from CM038669.1 coordinate 122,320,765, forward strand.
GGGAAAGGGGAGCAAAGCAACCGTGAGTACTCATCCAAAGTACTGCAAGCAAGGATCTACACTACATATGCAACATTATCAAAGGAAGGTCAGATATGTGGACTGGGCTGCAGAAATGCCAGAATAGAGAGAAGGCCTAGTCCTATCAAAGACTAGCATCTTCTGGAAACCATCATCTTGCAGCAACCGGAGGAAGTAGAGTAGCATAAAGTAAAATAGTAGAAGTGTTATCAACCTCGACCGGAGATCCTTTCTCGACTCCCTGCGAGAAAGCAATCCCAGAGCCATACTATCCAGTTATCATCACAATCCAATTCTCATCACAATCCATTGCTCATATCCATGTCTCATCTCAAGTATCCAGTTCTAGTTGTATCGATCGGGATACAACTCCAAGTGTCCGTTAACGTAGGACAGGCTATCGATAGATGTTTTCTTCCCTGAGGGTGCACCAACTTACCCACCACGCTCGATTAACTCCGGCGGACACACTTTCCTGGGTCATGCGGCCTCGGCCAAACAATACGCTGCAACCCGACCTAGGCTTAATAGAGAGGCCAACACGCCGGACTAAACCTATGCCCCGAGGGTCATGGGCCATCTCCCGAACTCCTCACACGCGTTGCGAACGCGGCCGGTGAGCGTACCTAGCTACCTCCCTAAAAAGGCGTGAGTTTACCAATCCAACCCGGCTGCCGCCGCTGATGCCTATTAAGCTTCGCTGATGTATACGACGCAGAACGCCCATACTATGCCCACGTGATGGTTAGTGCTATCGTGCCGAGGCCCTCGAATCAAATATCCAAATCGTAGTGGATTAGGAATGCGTGGTAACAAGCAGAGACTCACGAAAGATGTGACCCGTTGCCTGCCTCGAGGACTTGCGGCAAGGGCTAGGAATGCCCGGCCACGCCTCGTAATTATATCGCGGGCACCTTCCATGTCAACCCGTCTCCACATCACTCGCAAATATGCTCGCGCGGGTACCCCTCAGGGTCGACCCGTCTTTAGTAACATGGTTCGGTGTAAAGTCATAGTAACCATAGTAACTGTGTGCCTAAACATCAAGGGAAAAACCCGAGGAATCACCCCCGGTGAATTCCACTCGATGTAATCATCAAGGTGAACGTAAGAGGATTCACCCTCGAGGTCCACACTTGAGGGTTTGCACGACAAAGTCGTATCAGAAGTGGTTAAAGAGGAAATCACCCTCGATGACCACGACCGAATAGCTACACTACAAGGTTAACATATGAAGTGATGTAGAGGTCTCACCCTCGGAACTCGATAGTAACCCAGTAGAGTCGAGCAACTAAGGGTAAAGTGATGTGCGGTGCCGGGGCCTGGTCTTCGATCCCGTTGATCGGGTCTTCTGACAATCCAGCGGCGCAGTCGGGACAAGCGGGGGTCACTGTGTCAGGACCCCGATCCTAAGTCACACCGATCTAGCATGTAACACATCATATCACTTTGCGGCCTCACGCACGGTATTCCCACGGGTGTCGCCTTACCATGGCCCGGGACCGTTTGCGCCTTTTGGCTCACGAATATGATAGTGTCGCTAGCATCCATATGACAAAGAACCCGGGCCGACATGGCTAGTCGTGAACCCAAAGTGGCGCTAACCCATGGGGACAGGCATACATGAATCACATCGAGCATGTCGGTCATCAACGTATAAATTCGGGCTGTAGCACTGGGCTAACAGGACTCCGGTATTCCGGGCTGTAGCAGGCTAGGCAGGACTCCGAATAACACCGCGCGACATTTCCCGAAGGACAGACATAGGAACGGCGAAACACATGCCGACCAGTCAAGTGTCCAAGCAGTAGTGCTGGGCTAGCAGGACTCCGATGAACCGGGCTGTAGCGGACTACTACCGCTTAGAAGCACGAGACTACATTTCCCCATATGAGAGGCTGCCAAGGATAAACAACTAGTTTGTCGGATCCCACACATACCAAGCATTTCAAACATACACACAATATGCTCAATATGTGTAGATACAACATGGCATCACAACATAACTCTACGACTCAAATATTTATTCATTAGGCTCCGAGGAGCGAGATATTACAAACATGGGTCTCATGACCCAACACTCAGAGCATACAAGACAAAGCACAAGCGGAAGCTAAATATGTCTGAGTACAGACAACTATAAATGAAAAAGGTTGAGAAGCCTGACTATCTACCAGATCCTGCCGAGGGCACAAGATCGTAGCTGAGGTAACAAGCTAACCGTCGAAGTCCAAGCGGAACTACTAGCGAGACTGAAGTCTCTCTGCAAAACATAATATCATCAAACGTGAGTACAAACGTACTCAAAGAAGACTTACATCGTAACTAGCTACATATGCATCATTATCAAAAGGGGTGGTGGAGTTTGACCGCAGCAAGCCAGCTTTGACTCGGTGGCTATCCCGAACTACGGTCGCAAGTAACTCTTTTGAGGTGGCGCTTTACGAGTCCACATAGTCACCATATCAATACACCACTATGGACCCGCTCCGTCTCCCTCACGAGAACGCCATCCATAGCACTCACTCTTATCTTGGCATTTTAGAGTATCCACTTTCACTTGTCTATGAACTGGTATAGGCAACCCGTGAAGTCCTTCTCCGTGGACACGGCTATTCAATAGATCATATTAACCTGCAGGGTGTACTTCTTCACACACGCTCTCACCACTTACCGCCGTTTACACGACATGTACTCGGCAACCTTCAAGCGGAAGCCCAAGGTTGGTGTCGGCCATGGCCTACCTAAACACTCAAGTCCCTAGTCCAGGTTTATCGCCTATTCGGGTTCCATCCACGAGTCCGCCGAGGTTTCCCATACAGCCCCGAACGATGTGTGCAGGGTTCCCGAGACACCAAACGGGCGAATCGGTACATCAACACGGTGCCTACCGCAACACAACCCACCCCTTTACGGCCAACAAGGTATGCGCCCCCAAAGATACTACAAACACCGAAACTACTTGCAACTCCTGGACCGAGGACAAGGGTGGTTAAGAAGCCGAGAGGGTCAATTAAGGATCCCAATGCGTGGTAGTAACTGTTTCATGGATCACAAACACAGAACTCGGTTCACGAGGGACGGCTGCAATGAGACAACCCACCATGTACTCCTACATGGCCTCTCACCGCTACCTTTACCAAATCGTGTTCACACACTTAGCTCACACACAGTACAACATGTTCACACGACCATTCCAATTCATTCCCGATGAATCAGACCTGACTCAACTCTAAGCGATGAGGCATGACAACAAGCATGAATGAGTAGGCACAACATGGCTCAAACAACTCGTACTCATGCTAGTGGGTTTCATCTAATTACTGTGGAATGACAGGTCATGCAGAGGATAAAGGGGTTCAGCTACCGCAACAAGTAACACATGAGTCGTTGTTATCCTGATGCAGTAAAATAGAGCAGGAGCGAGAGAGTGGGATTATATCGGAATGGACAAGGGGGTTTTGCTTGCACAGCACTTCAAGATAATATAGTTCTTCATCGGTGTCATCGAACTCATCGTTGAAACGTCGTCTCTTGAGAGGGACAAACACCAAGAATCGAGAAAGAACACAATCAATGCAATGCACATTCACATGAATGACATGTCATGTTAAGGAACTGAATTGACCTAATGCAGCAGTAAGCCAAGTTAATTGAAGTGGAATTCAAACAAGTTTAAACTCCAACTCCAAATGCTAGTTCATAATTTACCCTAATCATGATTCATCCTATTCGGTGAGGTTAACTTGTTCAATCATGCATGAAAGTGCCATAAACAGATTCTTCATATTTTTCTGATCATTTTTCATATATAAATTATTTAATTTGGAGTTACGGTTGAATTTCTATGAATTTTTAGAAGTTTAGGATATTTTCCGAATTTTCCTAAAAGAATAAATTCAGAAAATCACCATCAAGGTCAAGACATTGCATCATGCTGACCTCAAAGAGGTCAACAGGCGCCGTCAGTCAAACCTGACCAGTGAGGACCACGGTCAAGGACATGGTGCTGCCCAGGTCAATGACAGGTGGGTCCGGTCAATGACCACGCCGCCAGAAAGTCAACCCGACATGTGGGCCCGATGGATTAGTCTAATTACAAAATTAGTGGGCGCCGGGGCCCATTGTCGCTGTCTAGGGGGTTAACTAAATGGGTAGTTAGCACCTAACTAATCCTGCCACGCCAACGCCGTCGCCGCGCCCAGTCACGGCGAAGCGACGCTTGGCGAGAGTGGTTTTGGCCACTCCGGCGACCAAATGGGCCGCGGAGGGCATCTAGGAGTAGCTGGGGACGAGCCGAAGCTCTTGGTGGAGCTAGCCGGGGTCGGGGTGGCCGGAAACGGCGCCGGCGTCGAGCCAGGCAGCGGCCGGAGTTTGGTTGCACTCGGGAACGAGGTTGCTGTGCACTAGGGGAGAAGCTGATGGGCTAGGTGGCATCCGCGGGCCACCAGAAACACGTTGGTGCCACTGGTTCGAGCAGAGGGGCTCGGGTCAGGAGAGCTACGCGGCTATGGCGGACGGCGGCCTCGGGAGCTCGTGGGGCGGTGGCTAGAGGAAGAAAGCGAGTCAGGGGAGAGGGGGAAACGACGGAGGAGCTCACGGCGGGTGCAACGATGGCATCGGCGAGCTCGGGGAGGCACCGGAGCAAGCGGAGCATCGAGGGGGATCTCCGGCGGCCGGCGATGGAAATGAAGACGGTGGCGCCGCCTCAAGCGTCCCGCGGTCGTGTGGTTCCGCGTAGAGGTGCGCGGCAGTGAGGCGGAGCTCGTGGGCAGGATGGCTGGCCGTGGGGAGGTCGTTGGTGGCGTGACGGCGGCAGTGGCGACGAGGCCGCTCGGGTGCGTGCGAGTGAGAGAGCAGAGGAGGAGAGAGGCCACGGGTGAGGGAGAGAGGGGTCAGGGGGGGTGCATGGCGCTCGGGGGAGACGTCCAGAGCGTCGGGGGAGGGGAGCGGCGAGCGTCGGGCACGCACTGTGCATCCGACTGGCGGGAGGAAGAAGACCTCCCTGCCCCTGGTGGGCTGGGCGGGCCAGATGGGCTGCCAGGTGAGCGCCAGGTAGTCCTTCTCTCTCTCTCTCTCTCTTTATTTTCTGTTTTCTATTATTCTGTAATTTTCAGGGCTTTATTAAAAATACTAATGCTACCCCAAAAATCATGAAACTTGCTCAGGCCTACTGTTTGGAAAATATCCAACAGCAAACATTTAAGTTTATGATTATTTGAGCATTTAAAATATTTTATAACATTTAAATGTCCAAATTCAAATACTTATGATTTAATTCAAAGATCCAAATGTCATGGAAAAATGTGCAACATCTCTGGTTATCAAGCTTCCAAGATTTTTCCAAAAATGGTGAACATTTTTAAGGCCATTTGGGTTCTCTGAAAAAATATTTTTGGTTGAGCCTATTTGAATTGCTTTGGTGCTAGGGTTTGGCAATCCCCATTTCAATTTTCTTAGAAATTTAAACATGATGCATGGATGCAATGCCACTAGCTACAAGCAAGCTCTAGGGCTGTGACACACTGATGGATCACTAACCAACCTATACTAAGCAGTTTAGGATAAGCAGGTAAGGTACAACAGTAGATAGAAAAGCAGGCTATGCATCAGAATAGGAGCAAACAATAACATTAGCAAAATCTAATGCAAGCATGAGAGAATGGAATGGGCGATATTGGGATGATCAAAGGGGGGCTTGCCTGGTTGCTCTGGCAAGGAGGGGTCAACGTCGACGTAGTCGATCACAGGGGCATCATCGGTCCCGGGGTCTATCGGAGAGAAGAGGGGGAAGAAACAGTAAATACATAACAAGCAAGTGCATAAAAGGACAACAGGCAGAGCTAGACGTGTTCTAACGCGGTGCTATATGTTACCGGCGAAGGGGAAAGTCAACCGGGAATGTTCTATTGGGTCACAGTGAACATCAACAGTCAGCATGACGTCACAATGAGATCAACAGTCAGCAGGGCGGCTGACCAGGTCAAAACAGGCCTGTGGATCCAGTGGGACCCACATGTCAGCCTCTGTTAGTCTAACAGTGTAATAAACTAACTAATCTAGGTTAGTTAGCCATCGACCCCACCTGCCATAGACTAATTAGCTAACTAATTAGTTTTAATTAACAAAACATTTTAGTTAGAGGAATAAGCGGTGGGGCCCGACGCCGTGCTGGTCGGGCTGCCAGCCAGCCGATTGACCAAGTCAACAGGACAGCCGCCCTAACGGCCCACGGGTCAGGCCATCGAGGGTGGCCCAGGTGTGCCACGTCAAGGCGGTGGCGGGCCGCCATCGGCGACAAAAGCGATGGCGGGCTCGCCAGATTTCGGAAAACCCCACGAGGCCGTTTGGCCGGCCGGGCTCGTTCGGACGCGGGAGGAGCGGCGCATCCAACTGCGAGCTTAGCTCGGACGGGGGCGGGCTGCAACGACGACGGCGTTGAGCGGGGCGGACGGCCGGAACGGGCGTTGGCGGGGATCGGGCTACGGGGCTCGGCGAGAGCAGCAGACGCGCGCGTTGGGCCCCTGGGAACCCCAGGAGGACGATGCGGCGCTCGGCCGCATGTGAAGGCGACCATGGCCACGGCGCCGAGCTCGTCGGCAGCGAGGTTCTTCGGGCGGGCTACGGGAACGGGGCTACGGGCGTCGGAAAAGCTCGGGAGAGAGAGGGGAAAGAAGCGCAGGCTCACAGTGCTCCTGCAGATGTGCTCAAGCATGCTCGAGGAGGGCTCGGTGCGGCGGAATCGACGGCGAGGCTCGTCGGAGGAGAGGAGGAAGACGGCGACGTAGGGGACGATGCAGAGGCGCTCCTGCTCAGGTGATTCGTCGGGGAGGAAGAGGAGGTCGAGGCGGTCCTTCTTGGCGCGGAGGAGAGGCGAGGCGGTGTCGGGGCCCGCGTGCGTCATGGCGGCAGGGCCACGGCAGCGCTCGGATGCGGTGGGGAATGGGAGATGCGGAGAGGGCAAGCAGCAGCTCGTGGTGGAGGGGGAAAAAGATCTCTCAGGGGTCGTCGCTGGCGTCCTTATCCTCCCCGCGGCGCCTGTAGCGGCGTGGCCGGCGAGGTGGTTCGGCGGCGACGCCCCTGTTGCGGTCTGAGACCGAGGAACAGGGCGGGGGGAGAGAGACCGCTGCGAGGCGGCAACTGGGCTGGCACGGGTGGGTTAGGTGGGCCGGCCCAGGTGGGTTCGGTCCAGGGAGGGGGTTTGCTCCCTCTCTCTCTCTCCTTTCTTTCTCCCCTTTTTTTTGTTTTTTCCTTTCCAAAGAAGCTTTTGCAAATTTTCTTTTAGCCACTATGACTTTGCAAAATTATGCCACTGGCTAACACAATTCCAAAGAATTATTTTGCATTGCCACAAAAATATTGTGAGGCTTTGGGAAAAAGGTAGCATTTTTATAAATTAAAAAGCCATTTAATCTATTGTTTTAGTCGATTAAAACACCTTGCAAAAATGTTGGTCCAGCACCAATATTAACAAATGATTATTTGCCACAAGATGAACATTTTAGATTTCATGTCTGACAAAAAAAAGAATTTTTGACTTTAGATTGGATTTGAATTTGAACGGTGATTTGGATCAAGTGAAGATTAGCAACAGTAACCTGATGACCTGGCACCATTAACAGGTGATTACTGTAGCATGACACTGGGGGTGTTACAAATCTCCTCCACTACAAGTAATCTCGTCCCGAGATTTAAGTGGTGAAGTAAAGAGTGATTTCGGGAGAACTGACCCATATAGGGTTAATTGTCTGGTGAACAATTCAGGAAATGAGGCGGAGGTATCTCTCGAGTTGAAACATAATAAAACATCGAGAGCAAAGTATGAAGGTACAATAGGAAGTTTCAACCGAATGAACAAACGATTGATACCTGAACAGAGTGAGAGAAAGGGGTTCAGAGCATCGGGAATAGATCATCTCTCGGAAGGTGGCTCGTGACATGATATGAAGCCAAATGCAAGAATATTTTGGAATCGAAGATATACAGAGAGTCGAGTTTCGATCGTGTGGAACTGTGGGTTATGGGCCCACCATGTAGGTTAAAAAGTAGAAAGGGGCCGATAGCAAGGCATGTCGATGATAGATCGCCGCTTATGTTGCCAACAATATTGGTATCAAGGGAGAGGGACGGAGAGAACTATTTTCCTGCTCGTTGAACGAGGCGGACCATTAGGCAAAGTTCTCGTCCATCGGTGGCTACCGGAATGTCATCAACTATAGTAACAGGGTCTTACTGACAGAATTGTACACCAAGGTGTTTACATAAGGAGGAGAATATTACTGTTTAGACCATATATACATCAAGACAGGTTAAACCAAACAATGGAAAGGATAATATGATTATCAAATTAAACAGAACAATGGAAAGGAAAAATTTGTTTAACACATATTTCAGGGGTATATCCTTCCCAAGGACAAACAGAGCAGGATATCCATGACAGGATAGAAGTAGAAAACCATTTAGGTAAGGGGAGAGGAATTTCATGACATTACCAAACAACAGTGTTTGAATAAGTGATCAAGAAACAGTTAGTATTGCGCCTCCAATGTTCTTAATGATGTTCGGAGTACCACAATCATGCTTCGGGATAACATTGACATGGTGTTTCAAGCAAGATTGAATCTGAAGGTCACAAGAAGTACAAAGGAACAATTCCAAGAAGGTCATGGAATGTAAGATATAACTAAAACATGATCAAGTCTGTATTGGCAGGAAGTCAAGGATGGTGTCGATGACAACACAAATCATCGACGGGCAAGGATGGTATTTCTCCTCAAGAATTCGATTGATATCTTAGAACAAGGCAGTATATTGATGGTGAACACGACAAATTTTGTCGAGAGGCTCTATGAAGATGCCATCGAGCAGCAACGACATCAAGCAAAAGGAATGATGAAGCGAAGGCTATTGGAAGCACATATACGACACAAGCTTGGATTCATGCTTGTTGATCAAGGTGGAATGATAAAATGAGGAAGATCGACATAAGCTTCGCTCATCGTTGAAAAGTTGTGCTCCGAGAATAAGGACCAGGTAGCATAGTTAAAAGTTGGCACGATAAAAACATAGTCGATCAGGCTAGGAATGACTGGAAGGATTATTAAACTTGTAAGCAACGAAAATTACTTAGAGTTGCTGAATCGGAGTGCAAAATCGATTCACTTATCGGTATTCTCGGTTGACAAACAACCCAGAACCCATGAAGTGACAAAGACAGGTAAGGTAGTACTCCATCAAAAGTTCATAAGATGTAGTGCAAAGGCATGATACTTCGAGATACCAGGGGTAATACTCAAAGGTAGATCATAATAGAGGTTGGGCAGGCATATTGGTTTGTAGAAGACAAGTGCTTTAGCTTGTCCGGAAATGGGATCAAAGAAGAACAATCATGGTCGGGTCCACGACTGCAAAGAATCAAAGCAAAATACCAGATGGATTATAACAAGAGTTTATTATTATTATTACGAGCAACTTCCATGATAAGTTCTACAACGGGTCCATGGGCATGAACACAAAGGTTCAAGGTCGACTCCCACTTCTTCAATGCATAACCTTTCATTCACTCCTCGTTTTCGAAGCAATTATAGTGTAGAAGATTTATCTGGCGAAGTACCAGAAGAGTAAGACTCGTGAGAACTCTCGGGTTCATACGGATTATGGAAGGCATAAGTTCAACCCATCGGGGCATTTTTACAAATCTATACAACCATCAACCAAGCAAAAGATACGAGTTCGAAAGCGGAGTATCGTAGTCAAAGCAGATGATACAATTTACCGAAGGTATTATGTATCAGGGAAAAACTCAAAAGATTTTGGAAGTGAAGGACACTGTCGGACAACAACCCAGCAATGGATCTGGCGATTCATGACAGAGTTGATGTGATTATCGGTAATCAATCAAAATGAAGAAGGGGATGAAAAGGCATTGGCTTATAGAAACGTCTGAATGATTCGATGCTTGGGTAAAAAGGAATTATGATTTCAAGATGAAGGACCAGAAGCAGAGGCTCTGATCAAAAGATGAGTAAGTTGAATAGCACTAGGGATACAATTGACGGCAATTTGATTGGTCGAGAAACAACTCTTAGTCAAATGACGTCCAAGCCGGAAGGATGAATTCTATGATCCGACTGAGGATTGCGAGCATCCACAACATATTGAATCAACGGACTCAAAAGGATAGTGACAAAGGATGCCAATAAGATTACTAGACTTATGGGATTATCCATAATGCAAGCAGGCAAGGAGAATCAAGAGTAATAGGCTGCAGAGGATTTTCGGAAGATCAGATAGTATTTCCAAGTATTTAGGAAAGTATATGAACAACTGGGGATGAAGGTACAAGTGGCAAGGATGTTATTCACGGGGATTATCTGTGGTCAAGAACTGCAAGGCAATGGGCACAGGGTCTCAAGAAACATCGAGGAGTATCTGCAGAATCTTCTGGTGAAGCAAGCGATCATCGGTAATGAAGGGGCTCTCCGGGAGGAAGTGTGTACGAGAACCTAATGTCAGAGTTAGTAAAATGTTTAACCCGAATAGAAAAGAGATCAGAATCCCAGAGTAAAGGTCGAGGAATAAAAGATCCTAATACCACCCAATGGCGACGTGGGCCCTTAAGACACACAACCATGTCAGTAAAAATTTTGTAGTGACTAGACTCGACTTCGGCCAAGGAGTAAGAAGGGGGGCTACCTACAGGCAGTCGGCTCTGATACCAACTTGTTACACCCTCGATTCAATCATACACTAATCATACACGCAAATGTGTACGATCAAGATCAAGGACTCACGGGAAGATATCACAACACAACTCTAGACACAAATAAAAATAATACAAGCTTTATATTACAATCCAGGGGCCTCGAGGGCTCGAATACATAAGCTCGAATACACAAGAGTCGATGGAAGCAACAATATCTGAGTACGCATATGAGTTAGACAAGTTTGCCTTAAGAAGGCTAGCACAAAAGCAGCAACGATCGAAAAGGCAAGGCCTCCTGCCTGGAGCCTCCTAACTACTCCCCGGTCGCCGACGGTCTCCACGTAGTAGTATGCATCGGCGGTGGCATCCGCTCCTGGCTCCAACATCTGGTTGCATCAACCGGACATAAGAAGAAAGGGAAAGGGGAGCAAAGCAACCGTGAGTACTCATCCAAAGTACTGCAAGCAAGGATCTACACTACATATGCAACATTATCAAAGGAAGGCTGTATATGTGGAGTGGGCTGCAGAAATGCCAGAATAGAGAGAAGGCCTAGTCCTATCGAAGACTAGCATCTTCTGGAAACCATCATCTTGCAGCAACCGGAGGAAGTAGAGTAGCGTACAGTAAAATAGTAGAAGTGTTATCAACCTCGACCGGAGATCCTTTCTCGACTCCCTGCGAGAAAGCAATCCCAGAGCCATACTATCCAGTTATCATCACAATCCAATTCTCATCGCAATCCATTGCTCATATCCATGTCTCATCTCAAGTATCCGATTCTAGTTGTATCGGTCGGGATACAACTCCAAGTGTCCGCTATCAGAGGACAGGCTATCGATAGATGTTTTCTTCCCTGCAGGGTGCACCAACTTACCCACCACGCCGATTAACTCGTGGGACACACTTTCCTCGGTCATGCCCGGCCTTGGCCAAACAATACGCCGCAACCCGACCTAGGCTTAATAGAGAGGCCAACACGCCGGACTAAACCTATGCCCCTGTGGGTCATGGGCCATCTCCTGAGTAACACACACGCAGCTGAACGCGGCCGGTGAGCAGAACCTAGCTACCTCCCTAAAAAGGCAGGAGCTTACCAGTCCAACCCGGCGCGCGCCGCTCAGTCGCTGACGTCTATTAAGCTTCGGCTGATGTATATGACGCAGAACGCCCATACTATGCCCACGTGATGGTTAGTGCTATCAGGCCAGAGGCCCCTCGAATGAAATATCTATATCATAGTGGATTAGGAACGCGCGGTAACAAGCAGAGACTCACGAAAGATGTGACCTCGTTGCCCCGTCTCGAGGACTTGCGGCAAGCGCTAGGAATGCCGGCCATGCCTCGTAATTATCTCGCGGGCACCTTCCAGGTCAACCCGTCTCCACATCACTCGCAAATATGCTCGCGCGGGTACCCCTCAGGGTCGACCCGTCTTTAGTAACATGGTTCAGTGTAAAGTCATAGTAACCATAGTAACTGTGTGTCTAAACATCAAGGGGAAAACCCGAGGAATCACCCCCGGTGAATTTCACTAGATGTAATCATCAAGGTGAACGTAAGAGGATTCACCCTCGAGGTCCACACTTGAGGGGTTGCACGATAGAGTCGTGTCGTAAGTGGTTAAAGAGGAAATCACCCTCGATGACCACGACCAATAGCTACACTACAGGTTAACATCTGAAGTGATGTAGAGGTCTCACCCTCGGCACTCGATAGTAACCCAAAGAGAGTCGAGCAACTAAGGGTAAAGTGATGTGCGGTGCCGGGGCCTGGTCTTCGATCCCGTTGATCGGGTCTTCTGACAATCCAGCGGGGCAGTCGAGACAAGGCAGGGGTCACTGATGGATCACTAACCAACCTATACTAAGCAGTTTAGGATAAGCAGGTAAGGTACAACAGTAGATACAAAAGCAGACTGTGCATCAGAATAGGAGCAAACAATAACAGTAGCAAAATCTAATGCAAGCATGAGAGAATGGAATGGGCGATATCGGGATGATCAAAGGGGGGGCTTGCCTGGTTGCTCTGGCAATGAGGGGTCATCGTCGACGTAGTCGATCACAGGGGCATCATCGGTCCCGGGGTCTACCGGAGAGAAGAGGGGGAAGAAACAGTAAATACATAACAAGCAAGTGCATAAAAGGACAACAGGCAGAGCTAGACGTGTTCTAACGCGGTGCTATACGTTACCGGCGAAGGGGAAAGTCAACCGGAATGTTTTCCGGTTCCGACTAATGTCGGACATATATGACCGGAGGGGGAAAGTTTCATGTTCAGCATGCTAGGGGCATGTGACAGATGGACGGACCGCGTATCTGGATTCGTTGGATTTTTATGAGCAACTTTCATGTAGAAACATTTTCATCGGAGTTACGGTTTAATTTCTATGAATTTTCAAAGTTTTAAACATTTTTTGGAATTAAATAAATTAACAGAAGGGTTTATTGCATCAGCATGACGTCACAGTGACATCAACAGTCAGCAGGGCGGCTGACCAGGTCAAACCAGGCATGTGGATCCAATGGGACCCACATGTCAGCCTCTGTTAGTCTAACAGTGTAATAAACTAACTAATCTAGGTTAGTTAGCTACTGGACCCCACCTGCCATAGACTAATTAGCTAACTAATTAGTTTTAATTAATAAAATATTTTAGTTAGAGGAATAAGCGGTGGGGCCCGCACGTCAGTGGCTGGGGCCTACCCAGTCAGCAGTTGACCGAAGTCAACAGGACAGCCGGGCCCAGGCGCCTGGTCAGCGACCGAGGGGGTGGCCCCGGGTGTGCCACGTCGGCGGTGGAGGGGTTTCGCCGCCGGCGACCAAAACAGTGGCGGGGCACGGCGGACTTCGTCGGAAAACCCCACAGGGGGGCGTTTCGAGCGCGGCCGGGCTCGTTCGGACGCGGGAGGAGCGGCGCATCCAACTGCGAGCTTAGCTCGGACGGGGGCGGGCTGCAACGACGACGACGTTGAGCGGGGCGGACGGCCGGAACAGGCGTTGGCGGGGATCGGGCTACGGGGCTCAGCGAGAGCAGCAGACGCGCGCGTTGGGCCCCTGGGAACCCCAGGAGGACGATGCGGCACTCGGCCGCATGTGAAGGCGACCATGGCCACGGCGCCGAGCTCGTCGGCGGCGAGATTCTTCGGGCGAGCTACGGGAACGGGGCTACGGGCGTCGGAAAAGCTCGGGAGAGAGAGGGGAAAGAAGCGCAGGCTCACAGTGCTCCTGCAGATGTGCTCAAGCATGCTCGAGGAGGGCTCGGTGCGGCGGAGTCAACGGCGAGGCTCGTCGGAGGAGAGGAGGAAACGGCGATGTAGGGGACGATGCAGAGGCGCTCCTGCTCAGGTGATTCGTCGGGTAGGAAGAGGAGGTCGAGGCGGTCCTTCTTGGCGCGGAGGAGAGGCGAGGCGGTGTCGGGGCCAGCGTCGTCATGGCGGCAGGGCCACGACAGCGCTCGGATGCGATGGGGAATGGAAGATGCGGAGAGGGCAAGCAGCAGCTCGTGGTGGAGGGGGAAAAAGATCTCTCGGAGGGGGCAGGGGGTCGTCGCTGGCGTCCTTATCCTCCCCGCGGCGCCTGTAGCGGCGTGGCCGGCGAGGTGGTTCGGCGGCGACGCCCCTGTTGCGGTCTGAGACCGAGGAACAGGGCGGGGGGAGAGAGACCGCTGCGAGGCGGCAACTGGGCTGGCACGGGTGGGTTAGGTGGGCCGGCCCAGGTGGGTTCGGTCCAGGGAGGGGGTTTTCTCCCTCTCTCTCCCTCTCTCCTTTCTTTCTCCCCTTTTTTTTGTTTTTTCCTTTTCCAGCAGCTTTTGCCAATTTTCTTTTAGCCACTATGACTTTGCAAAATCATGCCACTGGCTAACACAATTCCAAAGAATTATTTTGCATTGCCACAAAAAGATTGTGAGGCTCTGGGAAAAAGGTAGCATTTTTATAAATTAAAAATCCATTTAATCTATTGTTTAAGCCACTGCTTTAATTGGTTTAGGCCATTTAAACACCTTGCAAAAATGTTGGTCCAGCACCAATATTAACAAATGATTATTTGCCACAAGATGAACATTTTAGATTTCATGTCTGACAAAAAAAGAATTTTTGACTTTAGATTGGATTTGAATTTGAATGGTGATTTGGATCAAGTGAAGATTAGCAACAGTAACCTGATGACCTGGCACCATTAACAGGTGATTACTGTAGCATGACACTGGGGGTGTTACACTACTAATCTTGGACGTGATGCCTATGTAATGATCATTGCCTGGATATCGTCATAATTATTTGAAGTTCTATCAAATGCCCAACAGTAATTTTTTTACCCACCGTTTGCTATTTTTCTCGAGAGAAGCCACTAGTGAAAACTACGGCCCCAGGGTTGTTGGAAATATGCCCTAGAGGCAATAATAAAAGGATTATTATTATATTTCCTTGTTCGTGATAATTGTCTTTTATTTCATGCTATAATTGTATTATCCGGAAATCGTAATACACGTGTGAGTACATAGACCACAATATGTCCCTAGTGAGGCTCTAGTTGACTAGCTCGTTGATCAATAGATAGTCATGGTTTCCTGACTATGGACATTGGATGTCATTGATAACGAGATCACATCATTAGGAGAATGATGTGATGGACAAGACCCAATCCTAAGCATAGCACAAGATCGTGTAGTTCGTTTAGCTAGAGCTTTTCCAATGTCAAGTATCTCTTCCTTAGACCATGAGATCGTGTAACTACCGGATACCGTAAGAGTGCTTTGGGTGTACCAAACGTCACAACGTAAATGGGTGACTATAAAGGTGCACTACAGGTATCTCCGAAAGTGTCTGTTGGGTTGACACGGATCGAGACTGGGATTTGTCACTCCGTATGACGGAGAGGTATCTCTGGGCCCACTTGGTAATGCATCATCATAATGAGCTCAAAGTGACCAAGTGATTGGTTACAGGATCATGCATTACGGTACGAGTAAAGTGACTTGCCGGTAACGATTGACAAAGGGAATTGAATACGGGATTAATTGAATCCTCGACATCATGGTTCATCCGATGAGATCATCGAGGAGTATGTGGGAGCCAACATGGGTATCCAGATCCCGCTGTTGGTTATTGACCGGAGAGCCTTCTCGGTCATGTCTGCATGTCTCCCGAACCCGTAGGGTCTACACACTTAAGGTTCGGTGACGCTAGGGTTGTATGAATATGAGTATGCAGCAAACCGAATGTTGTTCGGAGTCCCGAATGAGATCCTTGACGTCACAAGGAGTTCCGAATGGTCCGGAGGTAAAGAATTATATATAGGAAGTGCTGTTTCGCCATCGGGAGATTTTTCGGGTTACCGGTATTGTACCGGGACCACCGGAAGGGTCCCGGGGGTCCACCGGGTGGGGCCACCTATCCCGGAGGGCCCTGTGGGCTGAAGTGGGAGGGAACCAGCCCCTGGTGGGTTGGTGCGCCCCCCACTTGGCCCCCCTGCGCCTAGGATTGGAAACCCTAGGGTGGGGGCGCCCCACTTGCCTTGGGGGGCAAGCCTCCCCCCTTGGCCGCCGCCCCCCTTGGGAGATTAGATCTCTAAGGGCCGGCGCCCCCCCAGGGGGCCTATATAAAGGGGGGGAGTGAGGGAGCAGCCGCACCCTTGCATCTTGGCGCCTCCCTCTCCCCTGCTACACCTCTCCTCCTCCGTCACGTGCTTGGCGAAGCCTCGCCGAGTGTCGCTTCTCCACCAACACCACGCATCGTGCTGCTGCTGGAGCCATCTTCCTCAACCTCTCCTTCCCCTTGCTGGATCAAGAAGGAGGAGACGTCATCCGCCCGTCACGCAGTGTTGAACAGCGGAGGTGCCGTCCGTTCGCACTCGGTCATCGGTGATTTGGATCACGGCGAGTACGACTCAACATCCACGTTCTAGTGAACGCTTCCGCACGCGATCTACAAGTGGTATGTAGATGCAATCTCTCTCCCATGACTCGTTGCTTAGATGAACTCATAGATGGATCTTGGTGAAACCGTAGGAAAAAATTTAATTTTCTGCAACGTTCCCCAATAGTGGCATCATGAGCTAGGTCTATGCGTAGTTCTCTATTGCACGAGTAGAACACAATTTTGCCGCTACTAGTCTTTTCTTGCTTCAGCGGTATTGTGGGATGAAGCGGCCCAGACCGACCTTACACGTACGCTTACGTGAGACAGGTTCCACCGACTGACATGCACTAGTTGCATAAGGTGGCTAGCGGGTGTCTGTCTCTCCTACTTTAGTTGGAGCGGATTAGATGAAAAGGGTCCTTATGAAGGGTAAATAGAAGTTGACAAAATCACGTTGTGGTTATTCGTAGGTAAGAAAACGATCTTGCTAGAACCCAATTGCAGCCACATCAAAGATGCAACAACAATTAGAGGACATCTAACTTGTTTTTACAGCAATTGTCATGTGATGTGATATGGCCAGAAGTTGTGATGAATGATGAATGATATATTGTGATGTATGAGATCATGTTCTTGTAATAGGAATCACGACTTGCATGTCGATGAGTATGACAACCGGCAGGAGCCATAGGAGTTGTCTTAATTATTGTATGACCTGTGAGTCATTGATTCAACGCCATGTAAATTGCTTTAATTTATTGCTAAACATGTTAGCCATAGTAGTAGAAGTAATAGTTTGCGAGCAACTTCATGGAGACACGATGATGGAGATCATGGTGTCATGCCGGTGACAAGATGATCATGGAGCCCCGAAGATGAAGATCAAAGGAGCTATATGATATTGGCCATATCATGTCACTACTTTATATAATTGCATGTGATCTTTATTATGTTTTATGCATCTTGTTTACTTAGAAAGACGGTAGTAAATAAGATGATCCCTTATAATAATTTCAAGAAAGTGTTCCCCCTAATTGTGCACCGTTGCTAAAGTTCGTCGTTTCGAAGCACCACGTGATGATCGGGTGTGATAGATCCTTACGTTGACATACAACGGGTGTAAGACAGTTTTACACATGCATAAACACTTAGGGTAACTTGACGAGCCTAGCATGTACAGACATGGCCTCGGAACACAAGAGACCGAAAGGTCGAACATGAGTCGTATGGAAGATACGATCAACATGGAGATGTTCACCGACGATGACTAGTCTGTCTCACGTGATGATCGGACACGGCCTAGTCGACTCGGATCATGTAACACTTAGATGACTAGAGGGATGTCAAATCTGAATGGGAGTTCATTAAATAATTTGATTAGATGAACTTAATTATCATGAACATTAGTCTAAAATCTTTGCAAAATGTCTAGTAGATCAAATGGACAACGCTCATGTCACCATGAACTTCAACGCGTTCCTAGAGAAAACCAAGTCGAAAGACGATGGCAGCAACTATTCGGATCGGGTCCTAACCCGAGGATCATCCTCATAGCAGCCAAGAAACAATATGTCCTAGAAGCACCGCTAGGTAATGCACCCATCCCAGAGAACCAAGACATTATGAATGCTTGGCAGTCTCGTGCTGATGATTACTCCCTCGTTCAGTGCGGCATGCTTTACAGCTTAGAACCGGGCTCCAAAAGCGTTTTGAGCAACACGGAGCATATGAGATGTTCGAGGAGCTGAAAATGGTTTTCCAAGCTCATGCCCGGGTCGAGAGATATGAAGTCTCCGATAAGTTCTATAGTTGTAAGATGGAGGAAAACAGTTCTGTCAGTGAGCACATACTCAAAAAATGTCTGGGTTGCACAACCGCCTGTCCCAGCTGGAGATCAACCTCCCGGACGAGGCGGTCATTGACAGAATCCTTCAGTCGCTCCCACCAAGCTACAAGAGCTTTGTGATGAACTACAATATGCAGGGGATGGTGAAGACCATTCCTGAAGTATTCTCAATGCTGAAGTCAGCAGAGGTTGAAATCAAGAAAGAACATCAAGTGTTGATGGTCAATAAAACCACTAAGTTCAAGAAGGGCAAGGGTAAGAAGAACTTCAAGAAGGACGGCAAGGATGTTGCCGCACCCGGTAAGGAAGTTGCCGGGAAGAAGTAAAAGAATGGACCCAAGCCTGAGACAGGGTGCTTTTATTGCAAAGGGAAGGGTCACTGGAAGCGGAACTGTCCCAAATACTTAGCGGACAAGAAGGCCGGCAACACTAAAGGTATATTTGATATACATATAATTGATGTGTACCTTACCAAGACTGTAGTAACTCCTGGGTATTTGATACCGTGCCGCTGTTGCTCATATTTGTAACTCACAAGAGGAGCTGCGGAATAAACGGAGATCATGGCGAAGGACGAGGTGACGGCGCGCTGCCGGAATGGTTCCAAGGTCGATGTGATCGCCGTCGGCACGCTACCTCTACATTTACCTACGGATTAGTTTTAAACCTCAATAATTGTTATTTAGTGCCAAGTTTGAGCATGAACATTGTATCGTGATCTCGTTTAATGCGAGATGGCTACTCATTTAAATCTGAGAATAATGGTTGTTCTATTTATATGAGAGATATGTTTTATGGTCATGCTCCGATGGTCAATGGTTTATTCTTAATGAATCTCGAACGTAATATTACACATATTCATAGTGTGAATACCAAAACATGTAAAGTTGATAACGATAGTCCCACATACTTGTGGCACTGCCGCCTTGGTCACATTTTGTCAAGCGCATGAAGAAGCTCCATTCTGATGGACTTTTAGAGTCTCTCGATTATGAATCATTTGACACGTGCGTACCATGCCTTATGGGCAAAATTACCAAGACTCCGTTCTCCTGAACAATGGAGCGAGCAACCAACTTATTGGAAATCATACATACCGATGTATGCGGTCCAATGAGCGTTGAGGCTCGCGGAGGATATCGTTATGTTCTCACTCTCACTGATGACTTGAGTAGATCTGGGTATGTCTACTTGATGAAACACAAGTCTGAGACCTTTGAAAAGTTCAAGGAATTTCAGAATGAGGCAGAGAATTAATGTGACCGAAAAATAAAGTTCTTGCGATCAGATCGTGGAGGAGAATATTTAAGTCACGAATTTGGTACACACTTAAGGAAATGTGGAATCGTTTCACAACTCACGCTACCGAACACCTCAGCGTAACGGTGTGCCTGAACGTCGTAATCGCACTCTATTGGATATGGTGCGATCTATGATGTCTCTTATAGATTTATCGCTATCATTTTGGGGATACGCTCTAGAGACAGCTACATTCACTTTAAATAGGGCACCGTCTAAATCCGTTGAGACGACACCGTATGAATTATGGTTTGGGAAGAAACCTAAGCTGTCGTTTCTAAAAGTTTGGGGATGCGATGCTTATGTCAAGAAACTTCAACCTGAAAAGCTCGAACCCAAATCGGAAAAATGCGTCTTCATATGATACCCTAAGGAAACCATTGGGTATACCTTCTACCTTAGATCCGAAGGCAAGATCTTTGTTGCCAAGAACGGATCCTTTCTTGAAAAAGAGTTTCTCTCGAAAGGAGTAAGCGGGAGGAAAATAGAACTCGATGAAGTACTACCTCTTGAACCGGAAAGTAGTGCAGCTCAGGAAAATGTTCCTGTGGTGCCTACACCTACTGGAGAGGAAATTAATGATGATGATCAAGGTACTTCGGATCAAGTTGCTACTGAACTTCAGAGGGTCCACAAGGACACGCTCTTCACCGTAGTGGTATGGCAACCCTGTCCTGGAAATCATGTTGTTAGACAACGGTGAACCTTCGAACTATGAAGAAGCGATGGCGGGCCCGGATTCCAACAAATGGCTTGAAGCCATGCAATCCGAGATAGGATCCATGTATGAAAACAAAGTATGGACTTTGACAGACTTGCCCGATGATCGGCGAGCGATAGAAAACAAATGGATCTTTAAGAAGAAGACGGACGCGGATGGTAATGTCACCATCTATAAAGCTCGACTTGTCGCTAAGGGTTGTCGGCAAGTTCAAGGGATTGACTACGATGAGAATTTCTCTCCCGTAGCGAAGCTTAAGTCCGTCCGAATCATATTAGCAATTACCGCATACTATGATTATGAGATATGGCAGATGGACGTCAAAACGGCATTCTTTAACGGTTATCTTAAGGAAGAGCTGTATATGATGCAGCCGGAAGGTTTTGTTTAATTCTAAGAATGCTAACAAGGTATGCAAGCTCCAGGATCCATTTATGGGCTGGTGCAAGCATCTCGGAGTTAGAACATTCGCTTTGATGAGATGATCAAAGCGTTTAGTTTATGCGCACTTATGGAGAAGCCTCATACATAAGAAAGTGAGTGGGAGCTCTGTAGCATTTCTCATATTATATGTAGATGACATACTTTTGATGGGAAATGATATAGAACTCTTGGACAGCATTAATGCCTACTTGAATAAAAAAATTTCAATGAAGGACCTTGGGGAAGCTGCTTACATATTAGGCATTAAGATCTATAGGGATAGATCGAGACGCCTCATAGGTATATCACAAAGCACATACCTTGATAAGATTTTAAAGAAATTCAAAATGGATCAGTCCAAGAAAGGGTTCTTGCCTGTACTGCAAGGTGTGAGCTTGAGCTCGGCTCAATGCCCGACCACGGCAAAAGATAAAGAAGAGATGAGCGTCACCCCCTATGCCTCGGCCATAGGATCTATTATGTATGCCATGCTGTGTACCAGACCTGATGTAAACCTTGCCGTAAGTTTGGTAGGAAGGTACCAAAGTAATCCCGGCAAGGAACACTGGACAGCGGTCAAGAATATCCTGAAGTACCTGCAAAGGACAAAGGACATGTTTCTCGTTTATTGAGGTGACGAAGAGCTCGTCGTAAAGGGTTATGTCGACGCTATCTTCGACATAGATCTGGATGACTCTAAGTCACAAACCGGATACGTGTATATGTTGAATGGTGGAGCAGTAAGCTGGTGCAGCTGCAAGCAGAGCGTCGTGGCGGGATCTACGTGTGAAGCGGAGTACATGGCAGCCTCGGAGGCAGTGCATGAAGCAATTTGGGTGAAGGAGTTCATCACAGACCTAGGAGTTATACCCAATGCGTCGGGGCCAATCAAACTCTTATGTGACAACACTGGAGCTATTGCACTTGCCAAGGAGCCCAGGTTTCACAAGAAGACCAGACACATCAAGCGTCGCTTCAACTCCATCCGTGAAAATGTTCAAGATGGAGACATAGAAATTTGCAAAGTGCATACAGATCTGAATGTCGTAGATCCGTTGACTAAACCTCTTCCATGAAAGCAAAACATGATCAACACCGTAACTCTATGGGTGTTCGGTTCATCACAATGTAACTAGATTATTGACTCTAGTGCAAGTGGGAGACTGTTGGAAATATGCCCTAGAGGCAATAATAAAAGGATTATTATTATATTTCCTTGTTCGTGATAATTGTCTTTTATTCATGCTATAATTATATTATCCGGAAATCGTAATACACGTGTGAATACATATACCACAATATGTCCCTAGTGAGCCTCTAGTTGACTAGCTCGTTGATCAATAGATAGTCATGGTTTCTAGAATATGGACATTGGATGTCATTGATAACGGGATCACATCATTAGGAGAATGATGTGATGGACAAGACCCAATCCTAAGCATAGCACAAGATCGTGTAGTTCGTTTAGCTAGAGCTTTTCCAATGTCAAGTATCTCTTCCTTAGACCATGAGATCGTGTAACTCCTGGATACCGTAAGAGTGCTTTGGGTGTACCAAACGTCACAACGTAAATGGGTGACTATAAAGGTGCACTACAGGTATCTCCGAAAGTGTCTGTTGGGTTGACACGGATCGAGATCGATTTGTCACTCCGTATGACGGAGAGGTATCTCCGCCCACTCGGTAATGCATCATCATAATGAGCTCAAAGTGACCAAGTGATTGGTTACAGGATCATGCATTACGGTATTTAGTAAAGTGACTTTCACGGTAACGAGACTGAACGAGGTATTGGGATACCGACGATCGAGTCTCGGGCAAGTAACGTACCGATTGACAAAGGGAATTGAATACGGGATTAATTGAATCCTCGACATCATGGTTCATCCGATGAGATCATCGAGGAGTATGTGGGAGCCAACATGGGTATCCAGATGCCGCTGTTGGTTATTGACCGGAGAGCTGCCTCGGTCATGTCTCATGTCTCCCGAACCCGTAGGGTCTACACACTTAAGGTTCAAAGGACGCTAGGGTTGTATGAATATGAGTATGCATCATACCGAATTTTGTTCGGAGTCCCGGATGAGATCCCGGACGTCACGAGGAGTTCCGTAATGGTCCGGAGGTAAAGAATTATATATAGGAAGTGCTATTTCGGCCATCGGGAGATTTTTGGGGGTTACCGGTATTGTACCGGGACCACCGGAAGGGTCCCGGGGGTCCACCGGGTGGGGCCACCTATCCCGGAGGGCCCAGTGGGCTGAAGTGTGAGGGAACCAGCCCCTGGTGGGCTGGTGCGCCCCCCACTTGGGCCCCCCTGCGCCTAGGGTTGGAAACCCTAGGGTGGGGGGCGCCCCACTTGCCTTGGGGGGCAAGCCTCCCCCTGGCCGCCCGCCTTGGGAGATTAGATCTCCAAGGGTCGGCGCGCCCCAGGGGGCCTATATAAAGGGGGGAGGGAGGGGGCAGCCGCACCCTTGCATCTTGGCGCCTCCCTCTCCCCTGCTACACCTCTGCTACTCTGTCACGTGCTTGGCGAAGCCTCACGGAGTGCCGCTTCTCCACCAACACCACGCCGTCATGCTGCTCTGGAGCCATCTTCCTCAACCTCTCCTTCCCCTTGCTGGATCAAGAAGGAGGAGACGCCATCCACTCCGTCGTGTGTTGAACGCGGAGGTGCCGTCTGCTCGGCACTCGGTCATCGGTGATTTGGATCACGGCGAGTATGACTCCATCATCCACGTTCTAGTGAACGCTTCCGCACGCGATCTACAAGTGGTATGTCGATGCAATCTCTCTCCCATGACTCGTTGCTTAGATGAAATCATAGATGGATCTTGGTGAAACCGTAGGAAAAATTTTAATTTTCTGCAACGTTCCCCAACACGGGTCTTCTTCTTCATATATTTGTTTCGCGATCTATTTTATTTGCTTTTCTTATCCAGATCTATTAAACCAAAAATACAAAAATATCTTGTTGCACTTTATTTTATTTGCGTCCTATTATTTCAATCTATCACAATTTTCTCTCGTCACGTGCCTTCTGGCGCCGTTACCCGAAAGGGATTGACAACCCCTTTAACACGTCGGGTTGCGAGTGGCTGTTATTTGTGTGCAGGGGTTGTTTACGTTTTGTTGCTTGGTTCTCCTACTGGTTCGATACCTTGGTTTCATTACTGAGGGAAATACCTACTGTTGCTGTGCTACATCATCCTCTCCTCTTGGGGGAAACACCGACGTAGTCTTAGGAAACATCATCACGGGAACAAGACTCCAGATGGGGGCCTCTTTGGTGAAGAGTCTTGCGGCGGTTGTAGGGTTATTTCCGGGGGTTTCTATATATATAGGAATTTTTTGCGTTGGTCTCATGTCTGGAGGTGCCATAGGGGGCCCACGAGGCACCAGGGCGCGGCCACCATCGGGCGCACCCTGGTGGCTTGTGGGGCCCATGTGGGTCTTCTAGTACTATCCTGAAGCTTCTTGCGTCCTTTTCCTTCCAGAAAAAATCGTTAAAACGTTTCGCTGCATTTGGATTTCGTTTGATATGGATATTCTGGAAAACCAAAAAGAAGTAAAAAACAACAACTGGCACAAGCACTAGGTCAATAGGTTAGTCCATGAAAGTCATATAAAAGCCATATAAAAGTGCACCGAAATCATACAAAACTATAATAAACATGGTATGAAATACTTCATAACTTATAGATACATAGGAGACGTATCACGAACATAAGAGGAAATTGTTGTAGGTAGCAAACCACCTAAAAGTTATTCTTTCTGATCAATCTATTGAGCTATTACTATAAGTGTCACAAACAGCCCTAGAGTTCGTACTAAAATAACACCATATGATACGCATCAATCAACTCTAATGTCACCTAGATACTGCAATGTCATGACAAGTATCAGTGATTATACGATATGCATCAAACAACTTCAAATTCATAATATTCAATTCAACTCAAAGAACTTCAAAGAGTACCCCAAAGTTTGTACCAGAGAAAGTAGGATGAAAACATGTATCAACTTCTTTGCTTAGATTACCCCAATGTCATCATGGGAATCCGCAAGTTGATTGCCAAAACGTATATCAAGTGAATCAATAGAACACACCATTGTCACCACGGATGTCCACATGCAATACATTCATGAAGTGTTCTCAAATCAAAAATTCAATCCGAGAAAAGTGAAACCTCAACGGGAATGACTCAATTCATCACAAGAAGATAGAGAGGGGATAAACACCATATGATCCAACTACATTAACAAAGCTCAAGGTACATCAAGATCGTGCCAAATCAAGAACACGAGAGAGAGAGAGAGAGAGAGAGAGAGAGAGAGAGAGATCAAACACGTACCTAATGGTAGATACCCTGGGCCAGGGTGAACTACTCCCTCCTCGTAATGGAGACCACTGGGATGATGAAGATGGCCTCTGGTGATGATTTGCCCCTCTGACAGGGTGCCAGAAAAGGCCTCCAAAAGGGTTCTATTTGGAGAGGCTTGCGGCGGCGGAGTCGAAGTTCTAGGTTTATTTCTGGGGGTTTCCCTATTTATAAGAATTTTCAGAGTTCGAGTCATGCGAAACGGAGTTACGACTTATGAGGGGCCCACAAGGTATCCCTGCGCGGCCACCCCCAGGCCCGTCGGGTTGCCTTGTCACCTCCTCGTAGGTCTTCTGATCCTCCCACAAACTTCAGGGGTCTCATATGTTCCAAAAAAGGGTCAAAAAGTTTCGTCGTGTTTGGACTTTGTTTGGTATGGATTTTCTAGAAAACCAAAACAAGCAGAAAACATCAACTGGCACTGGGCACTAGGTTTAAATGTTATTCCATAAAAAACATATAAAATTCCTATAAAAGTGCACCAAAATCATATAAAACTATTTTAAACATGACATGAATCCTTAATAAATTATAGATATGTTGGAGATGTATCATCTACAGAGTCGAACGACCAAGGCTTCACCACTAACGCGCCTCTGGTGGCCCGTCACTAATGACCCTCATCTACGACGATTGTCCATAGGCCAGTCAGTGATGACGGGTTAATGCTATTTGTTTTTGTAGTAGTGAAGCATAGTGCATGATGAGTTTTAGGAACATGAATCTATTCCAATGTTAACATATTTCACATGGTAGTTCTAATATATAGGAAGTCCAACGTATCTCGACAGATACCATTCTAACAAGCTCAATAAACAAGAGCCTAAAAAAGCAAGGCAAAATATAAATATAGCATAAATGGTCTATTCTTATCAGTATTATACCTCTACATAGACAGTGACATGATGAATGTGAAAGGAAACATGAGAAATAAATAACTAGTAGCAGTCTTAACACATATACTTGTATCAACTAGGGATAAATTTACAAGCCAACACAATAGTATAAACCAAAGCTCCAATATGAAAACTAGCTCTGATCATATAACTTTTGTCAATACCATGTTTTCTACCTGAATAAATGTTTGAATATTACACTTGTGAAATGACAATAACAAAACATAAGTGTACTAACCTATGATCATTAGTTCCAGTAGCATTGCTAAAAATCCCACCATGAACTAAATCAAGATAATATCTAGGATTATACATATCATCATACACACAAGAACTACAACGACATGCAAATTATTCAGAGCATCGACACAGTGGCTGAATCATCACAAAACAGGCATGGTAGGATGGCCAACACAACAACATGGTCATGGCTCAAAGGCTAGGGCCTAGATAACATGCGAAATAAGAGAGAGCATAGAAAGACTAGACACTCACGGATAATGGTTTGTAGCTAATGTACCATGTTGTTGTGGTGTGGTAAACTCCCCGCCATTGCACAATGTTAGAACTCATGCCATCTAGGAAATTGACGAGGCCTAGGTGCCTGCCAATCCTACTACCAAATGAGCATGGGAGGCCACAACTGGCACTACCAACACGTCACTGGATCTGTGGAAAAAAACAATTACCCTGTCGGGCAAAGTTGACGGGAACCCATGGTAATGCAAGGGCCACAACCAGGAGGTGAAGTAGGGGGTGGTAACTCATATTATAGGGGGAAACTTTGCACAAAGTTTCATTAGTGCGTGGTTTGATATTTCTTATCTACCGGAGAAGAGAAATGAAATGAAGTAGTGAAAGAAGAAATAAACTATGTGGATAAAAGTGAAAAATAACATAGCTAGTAAGTTAGAATGTCTAATGAGAATGAGACCAAGAGGGACATGAAGTTCGGATCCATGTGGCTATTCCATCCGAACTATGGGAGAGGAGGGCGACACTAGTTGGTATTGAAAGCCAGAGACGAAGGAAAAGAGGTTTGATTAGAACATGTTCTACAAGAAATGCCATGTAGAACATGCTCACATGTATTCTATGGGTTGGCTTCATACCAACCCTACAACTGAAGTAGTAATCCTCATATTTTGGGTTTCCCAACACTTGATCAGGAACAGGGCACATAATTTCCTTGAAGAGAAGGGGATGCCCACAACCAATGCCTCAATAAAGGCATATGTCAAAAAGTTCCCACCGACTTTCATGGTTTTGATTTGATTATAGGTACTCTTTTCTTGATCGTAGAACCTGGGGATGCATACCATACACTGATTTTATCCTTTGTGCCCCAAGAGAATAGAATGAATTGTATCCTTAATTTTTTTGCATAGGAGAACTATCCTATCATTTCTATTTATAGCGCAGCGGGATCATGGGGAAAAGGGAGAGGTTGCAACATTAGTGTCAGGACCCCGATCCTAGTCACACCGATCTAGCATGTAACACATCATATCACTTTGCGGCCTCACGCACGGTATTCCCACGGGTGTCGCCTTACCATGGCCCGGGACCGTTTGTGCCTTTTGGCTCACGTATATGATAGTGTCGCTAGCATCCATATGACAAAGAACCCGGGCCGACATGGCTAGTCGTGAACCCAAAGCGGCGCTAACCCATGGGGACAGGCATACATGAATCACATCGAGCATGTCGGTCATCAACGTATAGATTCGGGCTGTAGCACTGGGCTAACAGGACTCCGGTATCCCGGGCTGTAGCAGGCTAGGCAGGACTCCGAATAACACCGCGTGACATTTCCCCGAAGGGACAGACATAGGAACAAAGTGAAACACATGCCGACCAGTCAAGTGTCCAAGCAGTAGTCTTTGGGCTAGCAGGACTCCGTGAACCGGGTCAGAAGCGGACTACTATCGCCGTAAGCACGAGAATACATTTCCCCATATGAGAGGCTGCCAAGGATAAACAACTAGTTTGTCGGATCCCACACATACCAAGCATTTCAAACATACACACAATATGCTCAATATGTGTAGATACAACATGGCATCACAACATAACTCTACGACTCAAATATTTATTCAATAGGCTCCGAGGAGCGAGATATTACAAACATGGGTCTCATGACCCAACACTCGTGAGCATACAAGTTAAAGCACAAACGGAAGCTAAACATGTCTCGAGTACGCATAACTATAAATGAAGAAGGCTGAGAAGCTCGACCATCTACCAGATCCGCCGAGGGCACAAGATCGTAGCTGAGGTAACAAGCTAAACGTCGAAGTTCACGTGGAACTACTAGCGAGAACGTAAGTCTCTCGCAAAACATAAAATAAGCAAACGTGAGTACAAACGCACTCAAAGAAGACTTACATCGTAACTAACTACATATGCATCATTATCAAAAGGGGTGGTGGAGTTTGACTGCAAGCCAGCTTTGACTCGGTGGCTATCCTAAACTACGATCGCAAATAACTCTTTGAGGTGGCGCACACGAGTCCACATATTCACCATATCAATACACCACTATGGACCCGCCTCCGCCTCCCTACGAGAACGCCATCCATAGCACTCATGCTTATCTTGTGCATTTTAGAGTATCCACTTTCACTTGTCTATGAACCGATATAGGCAACCCAGAAGTCCTTCTCCGTGGACACGGCTATTCGAATAGATCATGTTAACCTGCAGGGTGTACTTCTTCACACACGCTCTCACCACTTACCGCCGTTTACACGACATGTACTCGGCAACCTTCAAGCGGAAGCCCAACGTGGGTGTCGGCCACAGCCTACCTAAACACACAAGTCCCAAGTCTAGGTTGATCGCCTATTCGGGTTCCATCCGCAGGGAGTCCGGCCGAGGTTTCCCATACGGCCCCGAACGATGTGTACAGGGTTCCCGAGACACCAAACGGGCGAATCGGTACACCGGGCCACGGTGCCTACCGCAACACAACCCACCCCTATGGTCAGCGTTGCGGCTCCCCAAAGATGCTACAAACACCGAAACTACTTGCAACTCCGGACCGAGGACAAGGGTGGTTAAGAAGCCGAGAGGGTCCATTGGTTTCGGGCCCAATGCGTGGTAGTAACTGTTTCATGGATCACAAACACGTAACTCAGTTCACGAGGACGGCTGCAATGAGACAACCCACCATGTACTCCTACATGGCCTCTCACCGCTACCTTTACCAAATCGTGTTCACACACTTAGCTCACACACGTAGTAGGACATGTTCACGCACCTCCGATTCATCCCCGATGAATCAGACCTGACTCAACTCTAAGCAGTAGCAGGCATGACAACAAGCATGAATGAGTAGGCACAACATGGCTCAAACAACTCCTACTCATGCTAGTGGGTTTCATCTAATTACTGTGGAATGACAGGTCATGCAGAGGATAAAGGGTTCAGCTACCGCAGCAAGTAACACATGAGTCGTTGTTGTCCTAATGCAATAAAATAGAGCAGGAGCGAGAGAGTGGGATTATATCGGAATGAACAAGGGGGTTTTGCTTGCCTGGCACTTCTGAAGATAATATAGTTCTTCATCGGTGTCATCGAACAATCGTCGGAACGTCGTCTACTGAGAGGGGACAATTACCGGCAAACAAACAAGAGAGAACACAATCAATGCAATGCACATTCACATGAATGACATGTCATGTTAAGGTACTGAATTCACCTAATGCAATATCTAGCCAAGTTAATTGAAGTGGAATTCAAACAAGGTTAAATCCAACTCCAAATGTTATTTCATAATTTGCCCTAATCATGATTCATCCTATTCAGTGAGGCTAACTTGTTCAATCATGCATGAAAATGCCATAAACAGATTCTTCATATTTTTCTGATCATTTGTCATATATAAATTATTTAATTCTGAGCTACGGTTGAATTTCTATGAATTTTAGAAGTTTAGGACATTTTCTGGAATTTCCTGAATTATTTAAAACGAGAAAATGATTAATGACATCAGCATTATGTCACTCATCAAGGCCAGAGGTCAATCACAAGGCGGTCCAGGTCAAATCTGACGCATGGGGACCACACGTCAGTCACACATGGTTTAAGCAGGGGGATTAATTAGCCTAACAAAAATCAGGGGCGTCGGGGCCCATTTGTCAGTGGCTCAACAAGGTCAAACATGGCCCACTCGGGGTCAAAGGCAAAGTCGGCTGCCGGCGTTTAGCCGCCGGCGAGCCCGACGCGGCGGCGAGAGTGGTTTTTGCCATTCCGGCGACCAAATGGGTCGCGGAGGGCATCTACGTGGAGCTAGGGATGAGCCGAAGCTCTTGGTGGAGTTAGCCGGGGTCAGGATGGCCGGGATCGACGGCGGCGAGCTCCAAGGCGGCGGCCGGAGTTCGGGTTTGGTCGTGCGCGAGGCTGTGGCTTGCTAGCAAGCGAGAGGAGTAGCACCAGAGCATCGGGGAAACTGTGAGCTCGCGCACATGCTTGGTTTGGTCCGGGAGGACTGCAGCGGTGGCACGGCGGCAATGGCGGACGATGGCGCCGGCCAAGGTGGAGAAGCTAGCTAGGGAGGGAACGGCGGGTTTCTGTGGGGAGATGGAGAGTGGCTCACGGGGGAACTAGCAGAGGCGACGGCGAGGTCGGGGAAGTGCTGGAGCCCGCGAATCGACTGCGAGGTCACCGCGGCCGGAGGTTGATGATGAGGCCGGGATGACTTTGCAGGGGCTTCCTGAGGGCCGTGGATCGGTGGGGTGGAAGAGGGGTTCGAGGCGGAGCTCCCGAGCCCAGCGGCAGGCGAGGGGTGGTTGGTGGCCGCGCGAATCAAGGCTGCATGGCGTTCGCCGTGCGTGTGAGAGCGGGACAAAGGAGGGGAACGAGGAAGAGGGAGAGAGCGAGGGGGTCCAGGGGTCGGGCGGCGCCGAGGAGATGACGCAAAGGCGTCGCGGTGGCTGTGCGACGCAGGCAGCCTGGTGGCGTGGCGCCTGCAGCGTGCCTTGGCTCTCTCTGCACACTGGCGAGAGGAAGCGGTGGCACGGCCCAGCCTGATCTTTGGGCGGCCGATGGGCTGCTAGGTGGGCTGGCCGGGCTGCCAGTGAGTTCTCTCTCTCCTATTTCTATTTAATTCTGTTTTCTATTTTGTTTGCCTCTGTTTTAGTTTAGTAAAATACTAAACCATTTAAATAAATCCTGAAAATAATTGTGGGCATTAACTGAATTATTACAGAGGCCCTTAACTATTTTTCAGAATTGTTGGAGCATTTAAAAATATTAATAGTTTTTTAAATGCCCCAATTCAAATACAATATGGTTTATTCAAATATCCAAAATGTCTTGGAAAAATATCCATCATCTCTGGATATGGTTTTCACCCTTTTCCATTAATCATGAATATTTTTGCAAACCAATTTGGGTTTTTGAAAATATTTTTTTGAATTGGAACCTATTTGAATTGCTTTGGTGCTAGGGCTTAGGCAGTCCCCATTTCAATTTTCATAGAATTTAAACATGATGCATGGATGCCAAAGCAAAAACAAGCAAGGCCTGAATCGGATGTGACAGCTCACCCCCACTAAACAAGAATCTCGCCCCGAGATTCAAGACGTGAGGTAAGAGGAAAAGGAAGTCACAAAACTATCACGATCTTCATGATCCATTTGTCCTTCTCGAAGATGTTGATTCATTCCATCATCTTGGTCTTGACGTCTTTGCTATCGAAATCTTCACTCGACACGACAACAGAAAGGAGGGGGAAACCCTACATGATTCGATTTTCACGAAGATCAAGTAAACATGATCGACTCACTGACTGGGATGGGGACACATCTCGAGTTGAGACACAAAACACAACGAGATGGACGGAGGAACAAATGACGGGGTTTGATTGGTGGCAAAAATTCCACGCTTAGAAAGATGGTGGATGGTGTCAAGGTGGCGAGGAAATATTTACCATGATTCAATAACGGGGCACCTCAGGGGAGGTGACGCGAGGAACTATTCCCTTAAGTGGCAAAAAGAATTACTTTTGATACAAAGATCATTGAAACTCTTTATACCAGTCTAAGGCAATCACAATCAATCATTTGAAAGAGTTCGAAAGAATGACATACACGGACTCGAATGGATGATGTGGGCTACCTTGTTGAAGACAACGCAGTGGATGATTTGCTTATCATTGGAGGTGGAGGGGACCCTTGGTAGAACCACTTTGAAGATGATCCTGTACAACAACTGCTGAGAAGGCAGCCCATGGAAAAATTGGCACGATGGGATGCAAGCTGGGAACAAAATGCAAATGCTGGGAATGTTCCAACCATCATATCTGCCTGAGATTCAGATCCGATTGGTGTTAGGATATTCCAGACTCATCGAGTCTAGAAGAAAAAATGAAAGTTTGCAACACAAATCGACGAGAAGATGTTGCGAGATTCTCGGGAATGAACTACGATAGCAAGCTCCAAAACATGAGCGGGTTCTGCTACTAACATGTGAACATGTTGTCCAAGACAAGTATGACCACGTAGTAGTCTTATAACAAAACAGTACCGAGTTCTTGTTGGGAACCATCATCGAGGATATCGAAGTCCTTACATAAGTCCAGATTAGCTCTTAGGAAGGAACTTCTTCTCCTGGAACAAATCAATTAGTGGCTTGGTGTGCTATGGAATTCATATGGAATGAAGATGATCAGTCTATCAGACCATAGAATACTTCGCACATATGCATGACTGACTTGGGATGATTCCAAGGGAACCAAAACAAACCTTTCTCAAAATTCATGGCGGCAACTTGCACCTAATGCACGTGAATTAGAGGAAGTCACTACTGTCTTCCAAACATATGCTTCATGAACGAAACATGAACAAATGCCTACACAAGTTTCCAATACTAGGTTGATGTTCAACATGACTCATGGGGGAGACAGAATGCTGCTGATGGGCTCAACAACAACTCATCGGAATTTCCATATCACTGGACTTCCACCATCATGTGAACACGGTGATAGTATTGGTCAGACCAAAAGATGTAATGGTGTATGCTCGAGGGATCAACCACGAGTAAGACAACATTACGAACATCGATGGTACTGATTTGATTTGACGTTAGCCCACACCCAAATCAAAGGATTAATAAGACAATAGGTCCAGCAACTGAGCACAGGGACCAATCGATGAAGATACCATCTTTCTTCAACACACACTACACAAGAATAACCCTTTGGAACGAACTAAGTTAGGCAAACTTTTATCTTCCAACTCTCCAAGTTGTTGTCTAGCTTAACCAACTAGCTCAGGGATATCCAACACAAATTCTTGGAGAAAGGGTGGTTCACAAGAAACCAACTTGATCACGAGCTCAACATAACAGTCAGGGGACAACCTGGTAATACTTCCGAGAAGATATTCGGAAAATCACAAACCACCGATATGTTACTAAGCTCGAGAACAACCTTGCTTTTGAGGGCAAGGCGATATGATCAAATAAGCAAGGGATTGAATGATCCTAACTCATTAATCGAAGGGTGCACCAGAAATAAGGACTAGGTAGCACGATCAATCTTAGTATGATGAATTAATAACCAACACGCTAAGAATGAAAATATTGTCCATTAACTACCAAGCAACGAGGTTGCTAGGAGTATCGATTTCACACATCACAATTCACTTGTCGACATTCCGGTTGCATCAACACGGGACCGAGGAATGAACAATGATGGCGAGAAGTATCACTACGACAAGAATTCATAAGAGAAGGTGCAATTCTCATGATGTTCCTGACATAAAGATGGTAACACTCCAAGGTAGAACAGAACAAAAGCTGAATTGACATTTTGATCTGCGGAATACAACTACTTTGACCCAATCCTAGAAATAGATGAGGTACTGGAGTTTGTTTCTCCTAGTCATTCCGTAATGTAATGGCTTGACGGACCACAAGGATAATAGACATCGATAAACGAATGCACACATACTCTTGGTTATCGATTGATAGAGGATGGTCGGGATACAACTAAAGAGAGCAACTCAAAGGAACATATAATTTTCTGAGTTGTGGATGCATAGATTAGTATGTCGAGCAAAGCTCAACATTTCTTCCGGATAACCCATGTGGAGAAGGTAGAACTGGCAGAGTCACAGTATAGAATGGAGTACTCCTCAAGAGCACCCTGGTTGTGATCTTCTGGTTCAAAAGAACTTCTGCCATAAGCGGTTCGTAGTATTTGGAAGAAGGAAATACCACGGACCTCGAGGACTATCGCAAAGGTTGCTAATATCCTAAAGGAACTAGCAATTACTAACAACATGAAGCAGGGTGAATCTCGGTTCAGAAACCCAGGAGTAGAATACCTACTACTAAATGGCATCACGGGATGCTTTCGAAAATGATGGCCAGAATCATCACACTAGGGATACAAAAGCATTGCCAAATTGCTAGGTGACTTCCTAAACAACTAGGGTCACAATAATAGTTCCAACATCTATGCCGAGGCAACGAAGTACCTCAACTTACCGATTAGTGTGCTTATTCTGACCAAAAGGACATCGGAACGGAAGGAAAGGATTTGCAAATGCATCGGACTATTTAGAGACACTGGGTGACTTTGACAAAGCATAACGGCTGTAAATGCTCAAAATGATTTGAGATATCCTGCAAAAATGGTGGCATAACCACTCAACATCACAATACCAAGGTTCCGGGATCAACAATTATCATACAGAATTAGCAGGAACTGAACTGAGGCCTAAAACCAACAATCTTAAAGGTCTATGGATTAGTAACACGTCATCCTGATAGATAGATGAGAAGCCTAATTCTTAAACCCCGTAGAAGAGAAGAGGATGACTCAGATCAGAAGGCCATGAGGTATAAGGTGTAAAAAGAGCCTTACGTTCCCTTCCACAATCAATTCCCTTACATAGCTAAAGCATTTCTAGACACAACTTCGACCAGTTTGGCTTGGTAATCCTCTGAGCAACGAGCTCTGATACCAACGCTGTCAGGACCCTGATCCTAGTCACACCGATCTAGCATGTAACACATCATATCGCTTTGCGGCCTCACGCACGGTATTCCCACGGTGTCGCCTTACCATGGCCCGGGACCGTTTGCGCCTTTTGGCTCACGTATATGATAGTGTCGCTAGCATCCATATGACAAAGAACCCGGGCCGACATGGCTAGTCGTGAACCCAAAGCGGCGCTAACCCATGGGGACAGGCATACATGAATCACATCGAGCATGTCGGTCATCAACGTATAAATTCGGGCTGTAGCACCTTTGGGCTAACAGGACTCCGGTATCCCGGGCTGTAGCAGGCTAGGCAGGACTCCGAATAACACCGCGTGACATTTCCCCGAAGGGACGGACATAGGAACGAAGTGAAACACATGCCGGCCAGTCAAGTGTCCAAGCAGTAGTGCTGGGCTAGCAGGACTCCGGTGAACCGGGCTGTAGCGGACTACTATCGCTCAGAAGCACGAGACTACATTTCCCCATATGAGAGCTGCCAAGGATAAACAACTAGTTTGTCGGATCCCACACATACCAAGCATTTCAAACATACACACAATATGCTCAATATGTGTAGATACAACATGGCATCACAACATAACTCTACGACTCAAATATTTATTCAATAGGCTCCGAGGAGCGAGATATTACAAACATGGGTCTCATGACCCAACACTCAGAGCATACAAGTTAAAGCACAAACGGAAGCTAAACATGTCTGAGTACAGACAACTATAAATGAAGAAGGCTGAGAAGCCTGACCATCTACCAGATCCTGCCGAGGGCACAAGATCGTAGCTGAGGTAACAAGCTAAACGTCGAAGTTCACGTGGAACTACTAGCGAGAACGAAGTCTCTCTGCAAAACATAAAATAAGCAAACGTGAGTACAAACGTACTCAAGAAGACTTACATCGTAACTAACTACATATGCATCATTATCAAAAGGGGTGGTGGAGTTTGATCGCAGCAAGCCAGCTTTGACTCGGTGGCTATCCTAAACTACGACTGCAAATAACTCTTTGAGGTGGCGCACACGAGTCCACATATTCACCATATCAATACACCACTATGGACCCGCTCCCGTCTCCCTACGAGAACACCATCCATAGCACTCATGCTTATCTTGTGCATTTTAGAGTATCCACTTTCACTTGTCTATGAACTGATATAGGCAACCCAGAAGTCCTTCTCCGTGGACACGGCTATTCGAATAGATCATGTTAACCCTGCAGGGGTGTACTTCTTCACACACGCTCTCACCACTTACCGCCGTTTACACGACATGTACTCGGCAACCTTCTAGCGGAAGCCCAACGTGGGTGTCGGCCACAGCCTACCTAACCACACAAGTCCCAAGTCCAGGTTTATCGCCTATTCGGGTTCCATCCGCAGGAGTCCGCCGAGGTTTCCCATACGGCCCCGAACGATGTGTACAGGTTCCCGAGACACCAAACAGGCGAATCGGTACACCGGGCCACGGTGCCTACCGCAACACAACCCACCCCTATGGTCAGCGCTATGCGTGCGGCCCCAAAGATGCTACAAACACCGAAACTACTTGCAACTTCCGGACCGAGGACAAGGGTGGTTAAGAAGCCGAGAGGGTCCATTGGTTTCGGGCCCAATGTGTGGTAGTAACTGTTTCATGGATCACAAACACGTAACTCAGTTCTCGAGGACGGCTGCAATGAGACAACCCACCATGTACTCCTACATGGCCTCTCACCGCTACCTTTACCAAATCGTGTTCACACACTTAGCTCACACACGCAGAGGACATGTTCACACACCTCCGATTCATCCCCGATGAATCAGACCTGACTCAACTCTAAGCGATGAGGCATGACAACAAGCATGAATGAGTAGGCACAACATGGCTCAAACAACTCCTACTCATGCTAGTGGGTTTCATCTAATTACTGTGGAATGACAGGTCATGCGGAGGATAAAGGGGTTCAACTACCGCAGCAAGTAACACATGAGTCGTTGTTGTCCTAATGCAATAAAATAGAGCAGGAGCGAGAGAGTGGGATTATATCTGAATGAACAAGGGGGTTTTGCTTGCCTGGAACTTATGAAGATAATATAGTTCTTCATCAGTGTCATCGAACAATCGCATTAACGTCGTCTCACCGAGAGGGACAATTACCGCAAACAAACAAGAGAGAACACAATCAATGCAATGCACATTCACATGAATGACATGTCATGTTAAGGTACTGAATTCACCTAATGCAATATCTAGCCAAGTTAATTGAAGTGGAATTCAAACAAGGTTAAACTCCAACTCCAAATATTATTTCATAATTTGCCCTAATCATGATTCATCCTATTCAGTGAGGCTAACTTGTTCAATCATGCATGAAAATGCCATAAACAGATTCTTCATATTTTTCTGATCATTTTTCATATATAAATTATTTAATTCTGAGCTACGGTTGAATTTCTATGAATTTTAGAAGTTTAGGACATTTTCTGGAATTTCCTGAATTATTTAAAACGAGAAAATGATTAATGACATCAGCATTGCGTCACTACTGCGTCAGCAGGTCAACTGCGGCGGTCCAGGTCAAATCTGACGCATGGGGACCACACGCTACCACACATGGTTTAAGCAGGGGATTAATTAGCCTAACAAAATCAGGGGCCGGGGCCCATTTGTCGATGGCTCAACAGGTCAAACATGGCCCACTCGGGGTCAAAGGCAAAGTCGGCTGCCGGCGTTTAGCCGCCGGCGAGCCCGACGCGGCGGCGAGAGTGGTTTTTGCCATTCCGGCGACCAAATGGGTCGCGGAGGGCATCTACGTGGAGCTGGGGATGAGCCAAGCTCTTGGTGGAGTTAGCCGGGTCGATGGCCGGATCGACGGCGGCGAGCTCCAAGGCGGCGGCCGGAGTTCGGGTTTGGTCGTATGCGAGGTGGCTTGCTAGCAAGCGAGAGGAGTAGCACCAGAGCATCGGGAAACTCCAGAGCTCGCGCACATGCTTGGTTTGGTCCGGGAGGACTGCAGCGGTGGCACGGCGGCAATGGCGACGACGGCGCCTTCGGCCAAGGTGGAGAAGCTAGCTAGGGAGGGGAACGACGGGGTTTCGGGAGATGGAGAGTGGCTCACGGGGAACTAGCAGAGGCAACGGCGAGGTCGGGAAGTCTTTGGAGCCCGCGAATCGATCGCGAGGTCACCGCGGCGGAGGTTGATGATGAGGTCGGGGATGACGTTGCAGGGCTTCCGAGGGCCGTGGATCGGTGGGGTGGAAGAGGGGTTCGAGGCGGAGCTCCCGAGCCTGGGCCGGGCAGGCGAGGTGGCCGGTGGCATGCGAACGGCGTCGGTGGCGTGCCGTATGCGTGAGAGCGGGACAGAGGAGGGGAACGAGGAAGAGGGAGAGAGCGAGGGTCCAGGGGTCGGGCGGCGCCGAGGAGATGACGCAAGGCGTCATGGTGGTGTGAGCGACGCAGTGCAGCCTGGTGGCGTGGCGCCCAGCGTGCACGCCGCGCCTCCTCTGCCTGCCTGGCGAGAGGAAGCAGGTGGCTGGCACGGCCCCGCACAGTGCTGGGCCGGCCAGTGGGCTGCTAGGTGGGCTGGCTGGGCTGCCAGGTGAGTTTCTCTCTCTCTCCTATTTCTATTTAATTATGTTTTCTATTTTGTTTGCCTCTGTTTTAGTTTAGTAAAATACTAAACCATTTAAATAAATCCTGAAAATAATTGTGGGCATTAACTGAATTATTACAGAGGCCCTTAACTATTTTTCAGAATTGTTGGAGCATTTAAAAATATTAATAGTTTTTTTTAAATGCCCCAATTCAAATACAATATGGTTTATTCAAATATCCAAAAATGTCTTGGAAAAATATCCATCATCTTTGGATATGGTTTTCACCCTTTTCCATTAATCATGAATATTTTTGCAACCCAATTTGGGTTTTTGAAAATATTTTTTTGAATTTGAACCTATTTGAATTGCTTTGGTGCTAGGGCTTAGGCAGTCCCCATTTCAATTTTCATAGAATTTAAACATGATGCATGGATGCCAAAGCAAAAACAAGCAAGGCCTGAACTGGGGATGTGACAATTAGTGTGGGAAAGAGGGTGGAAGTGGGTTCTGAGGTAGTAGCGGGATCTGAGGGTGAGGTGATATGCCTCAAACATATCTATAATTTTTAATTGTTTCATGCTATTATAATATCACTTTGTAAACTTTTTGTAGAAATTCATATTATTTTTTAGACTAACCTATTAATTATTGCCCAGAGGCAATTGTTGTTTTCTACCTCTTTTTGATTTCGTAGGAGATCCATATCTACGGATATCAAATCATCTTGGCGATTTAAATGATTTTTTCTCCCTGAGAAGAGCCTAGAAAGTACCTAAGGTAGACAAGAAGGCCCATAAGGGCCCCAAGCGGGTAGGTGCGCAGCCAGGGGCTGACCTATGCCCCTAGACCACGTGCGCCCCTCGTTTACCGCCTTTCGTGCATTCTTCCGCCTGTAATAATCCCATGTTTTGCGAAACCCTTAGAGCGAATATCCTACGATTTTTTCCGCTTCCACAAGTTTCCGTTCCGAGGAGATCCAATCTGGAGGCCTATTCCAATACTCTGCCGGAGGCTTCTTCATCAGCCTTGATGCCTCCACCACTATGTGTGGGTAATTCCTTTAGGAACTTAGGGTCCATAGTAGTAGCTAGATGGCATCTCCTATCTCTCGTTCTTCAATTCAAAGTTCCTATGAGCTGCCTCACATGATCGGGATCAATATGACGTAATCAGTGGTGTGTTTCTTGGGATATGATGATTGTCACTTTATGATCAAATTGTTCATTGAAATCACTTGAATCTTTTTAAGTTTCTTGACTGTATAATTGAATAGTTTTGTATTCTCTTCGATCTATCTATCTTCCCAAGTTTGATGGGTACTTCTTCAGAGGGAGTGGTGCATTTTAGTGGGTTCTAATCTTGCGGCGGTCCATATCCCAGTGACGGAATGGGACAAGATATGTATTGTATTTTTTCCATTAAGGATAAAATGATTTTTTATTGTGATATTGCTTTATATTTTACTACATACATTATGTCATCTTGCTTATTGCAATGCTCTGTTTGTCATGAACTTAATACTTCGAGATGCATGCTGGACAGCGGTCTTGGGGTGAAGTATTAGTTGTAGATGCAGTTGAATAACAGTCTATATATCACGGACGTAATGCCTATATGAGATTATACCATGAATGATCGTAGTCATAAATATAAATATTGCAATTTAATCACTTCCCGGGTGTAATTTCTTCACCACCCTACACTATTATGCTTATGAGAGATGCCACTAGTGAACCTATGGCCCATGGGTCTATTCTCTATTACTGAAATCTTCATTAGAATTACTATTCTTTGTTGTACCATTTTATCTATCTATCAATTCCTACCATACGGTGCAATTTAATCCTTTAACTAGCAGGACAAGAAGCTTGACAACCTTACTGACGTGTTGGGGACAAGTTTGTGTTGTGTTTTCTGTGCGGGTACCAGTGACTTTGTTTGTTGGAAGAACTCCTTCCGGTTTGATAAAACTTGGTTGTCTACCGAGATAAATACTTACTGCTAGGTTATTCACCTCTATACTTGGGGGTTACTCAACCACTCTTAGGAGAGAGCATGGGGGTCTTCAAAGGAGGCTGCCAATGAGGAGTGGTGCGTGGAAGGAAGTGATCTAACTGTGGAGTGAGGAGGAGAACTTTTGGCCCAGATCCAAGGGGGCGGCATGATCAGAGGGGTGCATGGAGGGAGAAGAGTTGGGGTCGGAGGGAAGGCGGTCGGGGGAGACCATGGAGGGATATGATGGGGGGAATATAGGAGGGGAGGGGAACATGGAGATATTGCATTTTGGTTTACGAGATGAGGGGATGGTCAAGGACACTTATAAAAGTCGTGTCTCACTGTTGACGGGCTAGAGAGACAATTTCTCAGTAGTGATGCCTCACCAATTCCAGGTAAATTGTTGCAACTCCAAAGAGGTGAGTGACGGTTAGCGATGTACCACACCAAAGAGTGGTCGCTCTTGTTGTTGCTGATGAGTGACCTTAGGCCTTGTACAATGGAAGGTCCTTGGAGGAGATGCTTACTAAAATAGCCAATTTTTTCTCAAGACTTCTTATCTCTATAGGAGAGGTGCCTAATTAAGTGTCTACCCTCAATAAGCACAGGTGGTTAAAAAACTGACTTATTTTTCTAAGCACCCCCAAGCACCTTGCAATGTACAAGGCCTTATGGCCCCTCCGCGCTGACTGAACACACCAATTGTCTATGAAAGCCAAGGGTTTTCACTGATAGTCCACACCCGTCAGTGATGAAATAAAATTTGTAAGTATTCTGTAATAGTGCAGCTTGCTTCTTGCTGGCTGAGGCGTTGGTAAGCCATTGCTGGGCTTTCTTGGCCTGATCTTATGTCAGCATTGCGCTTTGGCATCGATATGTCATGGTCAAATCTTCGTGGGAAGGCGTCAGTTGGAATATTTGAAAGGAAAGGAATGCACACGTCTTTAGGGCCAAGGCGACGCTGGTGCAGTGATTGCGCGCTAGATTAAGGACGAAGCAACTATTCGGGCCATACCTGGGGCTAAGCACGTTTGTAATATAATGTCAGGAGCCTAGCTCGATGTCTTTGTTCTGCTGTTGTGGTTACTGTCTCTCAGACTCTTCTTCTTAATCAATAAAAATGGCAAATCTTTTGCCTTGTTTGAAAATCTAATAATTGCCTCGGTTTGGAGAGGGCCGGAGCAACCTGCTAGGTGTCAGTTCACACGGCTGTCACGTCTTGCCTAATGGTTGACCGAACAACGTCTCATAATTGCTTCAAAAACATAAATGTTCTTATCATCAATTCACGTGCAAAGTTTTATTGAAAAAATGCATTATATTGTGATTTGATCAAAACAAGTCTGTGCTATAGGAAAACAATTTTTGAAGCACTAAATTAATTATTTCGTGTAGGCCCGGAAATTTTACCTTCTCCATGTAAATTATCAGACACCCAAATAAACACGAACAAAACGCATGGTTATTTCTCTGAAATGTAGAAAATTGTACGCCCAGGATCCATTTTGCATTTCCGGTGTAATGCTACATCTCTTTCAGAATTATGGAGAGAGCTTGTCGCTAGTTCTAACAAGTAAAACACATAGAACCCATGAACAGAGACATATACGTCCACTATAATTAAAACCCATCGTGGCTCCTTCACTATATTAACACCCATGATTTCAGCATTCATGCTTTACTAAATCATCTTTTTTTAAATAATTATAGGATGCATTACGCAACTGAAATTAACCATTTCCTATGATACGAATGTCCGTATGTGTTAACTGTTAACGCCCTTTTAACATGTTACTGATGTGTGTCGACATATTGAGAGACGGCATCGTACCATGATCGTATGTTAAGGTTAACTTACAAGTGATGATCTTGTGTTGCCATGCGTCATGTATGTGCTATCGCGTATAACCTGTGTCGATTAGCTTACGTGAATGCATGTTTGTATGAATCGGGCCTTAAGGGATCGCCTTTCAAAAATAAAAATAAAAAATATTCGTACCACTTTTTGTGAAATCATTCTGACAAAGAATCCAAAACTCATGTCCTGCTTGACCAAAAAAATATGAGCACGGGTGTAAACTCAAGCAAATAAACGAACTGATGCACTGTCATGCATGTTTCTTTTTAGAAGAAAAGGGCAGCCCCGCCCCTGTTTCATTATTACAGACCGCGCAAGGAGATTGAGTGTCTCTTCGGCAACATTTTTGCAGAGCAAAATAGCAACGCCGAACCTAGGCAATAAAGCAACAGTTTGGATAAAACACGCTAA
The DNA here is from genome assembly GCA_021605145.1 of Aegilops bicornis. Taxonomy (NCBI): domain Eukaryota; kingdom Viridiplantae; phylum Streptophyta; class Magnoliopsida; order Poales; family Poaceae; genus Aegilops; species Aegilops bicornis. Next base: position 122,363,769 of record CM038669.1, read on the forward strand.
AACATAAACCAGCTACTGGACATTTTAAGATGAGACAGGAGGCCACATCAGCTCTCCATGGAACATGCTCTCCTCCATGCCCACTAAGCCACCCATCTTTTGCAGAGAGTACAGCCGCCAGAGCTCGTTCTTCTTCAGCCTGGCTCTAGCCAGAGCAGCAGCGGTGGTTTTCTTGCCTCCTCCCATATAGCCGCAGTGAACATCTCCACGCGCTCTTTTACATTTCGTTTGCATAGGATCTTCCAGGAGTTGCAGATCCTCGATATTCTCCCCAAGCACCACCTGCACACCCATCCAATGTGTGTTGTTAAAACACATGTCATTTCTGCATCTCCAGATAGCCCAGAGGACAATGAAATGACAATATTCTCAGCTTGTAGTTTATTATATTGTCCCCACATTTCTGCTACCCTATTTAGCATAGGTAAGGGAGGCAATTTATAATGGAGTGAATAATTCTCCAGATTTCCGGAGCAACAACACACTCAAAGAACAAATGATTGATATTTTCACCTTCGTAACAGAATAGACAAGACAAGTCATCTAAATGTTGTCTCTTCATCGAGGTTATCCTCACCAACATCTTATTGTGAGCCAACAGCCACAAAAAATATGGATGTTAGGAGGGACATGAATTTTCCACATATCGTGAATATGGACTTGGCGAATCCCCTAAAATTGACCATGGCATACATAGAACTAACTGAATATACACCATTGGACTCTAATTTCCAGATTAGAGCATCATCTTCATCGCTAAACACAGTGGTTTGCAAAATGCTTAATAAGTCATACCAAAGGAGAAGCAACCTGTTGTCCACATATCTCCTAAATGTAATTTTCAGGTTAACTCTATCCCAAAGGTCAGCCACCGTCTGATTATGCTCATTAGCTATCACATATAAATCCCAAAACTGGATGGCCAAGCTACAAGACCCAAACCAGTGATCTTCCCAGAATTTAACTCTCTTCCCATTGCCTACTTTCCATTGATACCCATGCTTAGCTGCTTTAGCAGCCCACAAGACCCCTTTCCAAAAGGGGGATGTGTTAATATCAGGGCAAGAGACAATGTTAGGATTATTCGCTCTATATTTGGAATCAATAATCAGTTTCCAAATCTTATTACCACTAGCATGAAACTTATAAACCCAGGATGCTAGTAAGCTCAGGTTCATCTCAACAATATTAGGGACCCCCAGGCCCCCATATTGCTTTTTCTCAGTTACCAGCCCCCAGTTGGCAAGATGATATCTATGGTGACCTTCATAATTATCCCAAAAACAATGAGCCATCTGGGAGTTGATCAAGTTAATTGCCCACTTGGGGCATTTGATCGTGCTCATAATATAAGTGGGAATACTACCTAGACATGATTGTACTAGCACCAATTTCTTCTCATATCCTAGCAATCTACCTCTCCAACCAGCAGCTTTTTTCAGCACCTTATCAACCACAGGCTGTAGGTCTTCTCTCCTGAGCCTGGTGTAATGAAGAGGGAAACCTAGGTATTTTAATGGGAAAGTTCCCAAACCACATGATAAGGCTATAGCCACCTTTTGAGCATCCTCCTCATGGACATGGATAGGAATCAAATCACATTTGTGAAAATTAATTCTAAGTCCAGACATATGCTCAAAACAAGAAAGAAGCCACTTCAGGTTTTTGGCTGAGACCAAGTTATTATCAATAAAAAGTAGGGTGTCATCTGCATACTGCAAACTTGTCACCCCTTGAGGGAAGACATTAGTCATAAACCCTGATATTAGACTATTCCTAGCTGCTTTATTAAGCATTCTACTAAAAATATCAGCCGCCAGGTTAAAAAGCATGGGGGAGGCAGGATCCCCCTGTCTCACCCCTTTAAAGGTCTCAAAAAATCACTATTACAATCATTAATCCTAACACCCACTGAACCTTTAAACAAAATGGACTTAATTCTCTACATCCATCTGGGGCTAAAACCCCTTTGATACATAGTTTTCAGGAGGAATTCCTTGCTAACTCTATCATATGCTTTCTCATAATCTAACTTAAAAACAAAACCTTCTTTATTGTGAATTACAGCAGCATGAATAATCTCATGAGCTGATACCACACTTTCCACAATAAATCTGCCTTTAATAAAAGCAGTTTGGTTTTGTGAAATAATCTCATCTCCAACATCACCCAGTTGATTGGCCACACACTTAGCAAAAATCTTAAAGCTACAATTGGACAAAGCAATCACTAGTAGAAAAAGGGGCTATCGTCCACCCCGGTTTAGCCCATTAGTCCCGGTTCAATCCAGAACCGGGACTAATGTGAGCATTTATCCCGGTTCGTGCGGCTAAGGCATTAGTCCCGGTTCACTGTGCCCTTTAGTCCCGGTTTGTGCCTCAAACCGGGACTAGCAAAATCTGATACCATTAGTCGGTTCATGCCTCAAACCGGGACTAAAGAGTAGACCTTTAGTCTCGGTTTGAGGCACGAACCGGGACTAATGGGAGTTGAGACCTTTAGTCCGGTTCGTGCTAACGAACCGGTACTAAAGGTCCCATTTTCAAACTCTATCCCCCGTGGATCGCCTTTTCAATTTTAAAAAAATAAAAGAAAATGATGGAAATGTCAAAAAATAAAAGAAAATAAGTTTCCCATGTGATATGCGGTCTAGTTGTTGGGAAAATTTGCAAATGTGAATTTCGACTTTATTTGCAAAATCTCTCCGAATTTGTAAATATGGGCATAACTTTTGCATACTAACTCGGATGAAAAAGTTTTTATATGAAAAATCATCTACTCGAAAAGTTACATCCAAATTTAACTGGGGAACCCCGTTAAACATTTTAAAATCCTCAAAAACCTAACAGAAAAAAAAGTTACGGGCTTTTAATATCTAGAGTGGAAAAAATCGAAAAAATTTCAAACTGTGGTCAAACAATGGTCAAACCATGGTCAAACTGATTATTAAAGAATATTAGTGTTAATAAAAAATTTATTCATTATTTTGAATTTGGTCAAATCTGGTCAACCTGTGGCCAAACTATGGTCAAACTATGGTCAAAACATGGTCAAAACATGGTAATACAATGGTCAATCTAATTATTATAGAATATAAGTGTTAATAAATAATTTGTTCATTATTTTGAATTTTGGTCAAATCTGGTCAAACTATGGTCAAACTGTGGTCAAACTATGGTCAAACTATGGTCAAACCATGGTCAAACTAATTATTTAAAATAACTATTGTTTTCTAAATAATTATTGTTTTTGAAAACAATAATTTGAAACTCAAACAGTGAAATGTGTCAATTCATGCTCAAGCAAAATTCCTGAGGGTTAATATGATTGACATCTTACTATTGTCGTGAAAACACCAAGTGCACTTGGAAGCGAGGGAGAATAGAACCCGGAAGTTAAGCGTGCTCAGTGGGGAGTGGGAGGATGGGTGACCGTCGGGAAGTTAGGTGATTTGGAATGATGAGGGTGATTAGAGAAGAGGATAAATTGAGCGTGATGAGGGGTGCCGATTAGAGATTAGGGATTAAAATAATTCAGAAATTTGAAAATAAAAATTATTCAAAAAATTCAAAAGAAAATTCAAAAAAATGTTCAAAAAAAAAATCATAAAATTTCCATTAGTCCGGTTGGTGTTACCAACCGACTAAAGGTGGAGCCCAATGGTCATGACCTTTAGTCCCGGTTGGAATAGGCCTAAATTTTTGAATAGTATCAGCCCCAGGTTCTTTTGGAATGAGTGTTAATAAAGAGAAATTTAATCTAAAAAGATCTAAGGAATTATTATTCCAGGCATCCACCATTAACATAAAATCATCCTTAATGGTAGTCCGGAAGTCTTGATAGAAGAGGAAGGAAATCCATCGGGGCAGGTGCCCCTTCAAAGATAAGAACCAAAAACAGCTTTCCTAACATCCTCTTCAAGAATATCAGCATCTAGAACCTTATTATGTTCATCAGAAACTTTTCGTAGGATCCCAAAATTCATCATCTAGAGAAATGTCAAGGGTATCCTCTCGCCAAAAAGCTTCTTGTAATAATCTCTACAAAGAATATCCATAATATCTTTATTGGTTTCTACAGGGCCATTAGGACCAACCAACACACTAATCTGCTTCTTCCTCCTCCTATGATTTGCAATAGCCTGAAAATAGGCAGTATTCCTACCCACCTCTAAGATATTTCTCTCCTCGACCTTTATGTCGGACTTAATTTCCTCCAGTCTCCATATTCTTTGAAGCTCGTGAGGCAATTTTGTCCATCCCGACCTTAGAAGGTGGGGAGAGAGTTTTAGACTCGACTCTATATCTAGTAGGTCATATTCAGCCACCAACTGCTGTTTATTTCTATTCTGGTCAGCCTCATAATTGGCATTCCAGCCTTTACACATCTTCCTCAAGAATCTGATCTTATATTGCCATCTATCTAAAGGGTCCTTAATAGGACATGGAGAGTTCCAGCATTTTTTAACCATGTCATCAAAACCTACATCTTCCAACCACCATTTTTCAAACCTAAATTGTTTGTTCTTTGGTGGTTGGATAGCACCAGTATCTACCACTAGAGGGGTGTTATCCGAACAGTTGGATAACACCATGTTTCATTTTCATACAATCAACAAACATGAATTGAAAAGTTTGATTTTAAACATGAAAGGGAAAAATGTCATCAACTAATTGATCTCTCAACTGAAGATCAATTATAACAATCTTTAAGTCAAATGAATCAACATGATTCGGATAGACATAAATCACACAGAGAACTCAGAAATTCGGAATGCATAACCCATATAATTGAGAGATCGATCACGCACGACTCTGTAGTAAAGCTTTGTAGATCTCCTGCCATTGCCGATAACGCTGTTCTGTCATATCTCGAGTCCATGTGATATCGGTGCAGTAGTTCATGAGCTTCGAAGCATGGAGGGACGCACCGATTCATCCATGATACACGTTTCATTCCATCCGGCATCAAGCGGGCGAGCCGCTCCTCCCTGTCATTGGTGAGGTCGTACACGCACATGCCCGGAGCTTCGCCATCGACATAGTAGTAGATACAGTTGCGGCGGATGGAATGGAGCTCTCGCTTGGACAACATGGAGCTTGTCGGCCAGCCGACGGGCAGGCATCTGTTGTCACCGAGGAGTAGAGCGTGATTGTCGATGCACCTTGTCGGCTGGATCTCCATTCTTTCCACGTCCACCTTGAAGACCTCCACGCCTTGGGCTGGCCATTGACGGGGGACGACAAGCATGTTATCCCCCGGGGAACCGAGAAAGTAGCAGCAGGGATAGATGGAGTACATCTCGTCAGGAAGGACGGCGAGGATGCTGGCGATGAAACCATCAATGCCCTGCTGATGCCGGTCGATGCCCCGGATGTTGAGGCCCTTGTCCGGTGGTGTGCTCCACCACCGAAGAGCTCGGCATCGGCTGGGCCGAGTACGCCGTGTCACGCGACACGCCGATCTCCAAGACCAGGGTGGGTGAAATGCCATTGCCAACCTGGTGGAGATAGGCGGTGGTGTGCTGCACCGTGTCGGTATGGGCGCCATGAACTTGATGGGGAAGCCGTGATAGGGTTGATGACGCATGCGGCGTGGGGGAGCGACCCGCTTGCCATGACGAGGAGACCACCGTGCTCGCTGCCAAGTAGTGGTTTGGGAGACATGGAGCTCTCCGCGGACGGAGTGTCCTGTGGTGGTGTTGAGGAAGAGGCGGCGGCGGCAGGGCGTCACCCTCGTTGGGAACTTCTCGTCGGCCGGGACCCACCGCCGAGCAGGAAGCGAGGGTCCGCCGGATTGGCCCTAGGGCTGTCGGTTGCGTCCACGCCACCCGCGGCAGACGGCGCGCATGTTCATGTAGAAGTCGAGGTCGCCAAGGCGCAGGAGACGGTCACGACTTTGATGACGAGGTTGTACGCGAGAGGACCAGCCCGCCATTGCAGCCGCGTATGTCGTGGATGGCGGCGATGTGTGGTTTGTGTATACTGTCTAGTCGAGGCTTCTCTTGTTTATGCTTGGGGCTTTGCAGCAATGGAATTAGGGGTGGATGATGCCATGGGGTGTCGTAGATGGAGTGCTTATGTAGTGGTGTAGAGCCCAGAAATGGAGGGTTGCAAGCTGTTGACAACGCCCATGTGCACGGCTCATTTGTCAAGTTTTAATTCGATACAATCTTATCTCGCCCATCAAATATGGTAGGAAATGCTCCCCACAGAAAATTTGGTAAGAAACGCAACGTTATTTAGGTTTGGGGAGCGGCAAAACATAAATCAAATTTATAGCTCCCGCCTGGCATTTACCTTTTTTTTAGAAACGCCTGGCATTTACCTGGGGCCGAAACCACTAGGGCCGGCAGATCTCGCACAGTCTATAGATATAGGCCCAGCTAACAAACTGTTTTTTTGGCGAAAAAACTAATAAAATAGTATTTTTGCGAGAAAATTTTCGATACCAGAAATAACAGAAATTACATTCAGATCCGTAGACCACCTAGCGACGACTATCAGCACTGAAATATTTCCTTTATTATCCTTTTTACATTGCCATTCGCCATATGATGGAGTCTCCTACAAATACACCACTTCCATGATCCATCACATGCATGAAATGCGCGAATTTGAGAAATTGCTTGCAGAAAATAAAAGGATGATGAGTTGAAAATTTCACATTCACTACCAGAAAATCTGCTTACGCCGATGGCCTCATCTATGCCGACGGCCCCAGTCGGCATAGATAGACCTATCTTGACAGCCTAGGGCAGGCCGTAGGCGTAGAAACCCCGTCAGCACACGTCTATCTATGCCGACGGGGCCGTCGGTGATAACCCACAAGTATAAGGGATAGCAACAGTTTTCGAGGATAGAGTATTCAACCCAAATTTATTGATTCGACACAAGGGGAGCCAAAGAATATTCTCAAGTATTAGCAGCTGAGTTGTCAATTCAACCACACCTGGAAACTTAGTGTCTGCAGCAAAGTGTTTAGTAGCAAAGTAATATGATAGTGGTGGTAACGGTAACAAAAGTAAAGACAGCAAAAGTAATGTTTTCGGTATTTTGTAGTGATTGTAACAGTAGCAACGGAAAAGTAAATAAGCGTAAACCAGTATATGGAAAGCTCGTAGGCACCGGATTAGTGATGGATAATTATGCTGGATGCGGTTTGTCATGTAACAGTCATAACATAGGGTGACACAGAACTAGCTCCAATTCATCAATGTAATGTAGGCATGTATTCCGTAAATAGTCATACATGCTTATGGAAAAGAATCTGCATGACATCTTTTGTCCTACCCTCCCGTGGCAGCGGGGTCCTATTGAAAACTAAGGGATATTAAGGCCTCCTTTTTATAGAGAACCGGAACAAAGCATTAGCACATAGTGAATACATGAACTCCTCAAACTATGGTCATCACTGGAAGTGGTCCCGATTATTGTCACTTCGGGGTTGCCAGATCATAACACATAGTAGGTGACTATAGACTTGCAAGATAGGATCAAGAACTCACATATATTCATGAAAACATAATAGGTTCAGATCTGAATTCATGGTACTCGGGCCCTAGTGACAAGCATTAAGCATAGCAAAGTCATTGCAACATCAATCTCAGAACAAAGTGGATACTAGGGATCAAACCCTAACAAAACTAACTTGATTACATGATAAATCTCATCCAACCCATCACCGTCCAGCAAGCCTACGATGGAATTACTCACGCACGGCAGTGATCATCATGAAATTGGTGATAGAGGATGGTTGATGATGACGACGGCGACGAATCCCCCTCTCCGGAGCCCCGAACGTACTCCAGATCAGCCCTCCCAAGAGAGATTAGGGCTTGGTGGCGGCTCTGTATCGTAAAACGCGATTATTTCTTCTCTCTGAGTTTTTTCTCCCCGAAAGCCAATATATGGAGTTGGAGTTGGCGTCGGAGGGTCTCCAGGGGGCCCACGAGGTAGGGGGGGCGCCGGGGCGCCCACCCTCGTGGACAAGGTGTGGGCCCCCTGATCTTCATCTTTGGCGAGGATTTTCTGTTATTTATTCTAAGATATTCCGTGGAGTTTCAGGTCATTCCGATAACTTTTGTTTTCTACACATAAAACAACATCATGGCAATTCTGCTGAAAACAGCATCAGTCCGGGTTAGTTCCATTCAAATCATACAAGTTAGAGTCCAAAACAAGGGCAAAAGTGTTTGGAAAAGTAGATACGACGGAGACGTATCAACTCCCCCAAGCTTAAACCCTTGCTTGTTCTCAAGCAATTCAGTTGACAAACTGAAAGAGAAAAAAGAAAAAAAATTACAAACTCTGTATCTCTTGTTGTTGTAACTATGTCAAGCCAGCATTCAGGTTTTCAGCAAAGATCATAACTAACCGCATTTGCAATAACTCCTAGGTCTCATGTTTACTCATATCAATAACATAATCAGCTAGCAAGCCATAATAATAAATCTCGGATGACAACACTTTCTCAAAATAATCATAATATGATATAACAAGATGGTATCTCGCTAGCCCTTTCTGAGACCGCAAAACATAAATGCATAGCACCTTCAAAGATCAAGGACTGGCTAGACATTGTAATTCATGGTAAAAGAGATCCAATCATAGTCATACCCAATATAAATCAACAGTAATGAATGCAAATGACAGTTGTGCTCTCCAGCTAGTGCTTTTTAATAAGAGGGTGATCACTCAACATAAAAGTAAATAGATAGTCCCTTTGCAGAGGGAAGCAGGGATTTGTAGAGGTGCCAGAGCTCGGTTTTGAAATAGAGATAAATTATATTTTAAGCGGCATACTTTCATTGTCAACATAACAACTAAGAAATGACAATATCTTCCATGCTAAACAAATTATAGGCGGTTCCCAAACAGAATAATAAAGTTTATACTCCCCCTCCTCCACAAGCATCAATCCATGGCTTGATCCAAACTACGAGTGCCTCCAACGTTCAACGGGTCCCAGGGGGAGTTTTGTTTGCAATTATTTTTATTTAGTTTGCATAAAGCATGGGACTAGGCATCCCGGTGACCAGCCATTTTCTCGTGAGTGAGGAGCGGAGTCCACTCCTCTTGAGAATAACCCGCCTAACACGGAAGATAAGGGCAGCTCTAGTTGATATATGAGCTATTCGAGCATGCAAAACAGAATGTTCATTTGAAGGTTTAGAGTTTGGCACATACAAATTTACTTGGAACGGCAGGTAGATACCGCATATAGGAAGGTATGGTGGACTCATATGGAATAACTTTGGGGTTTAAGGGATTGGATGCACAAGCAGTATTCCCGCTTTGTACAAGTGAAGGCGAGCAAAAGACTGGGAAGCGACCAACTAGAGAGCGACAACAGTCATGAACATGCATTAAAATTAATAAACATTGAATACAAGCATGAGTAGGATATAATCCACCATGATCATAAATATCGTGAAGGCTATGTTGATTTGTTTCAACTACATGCGTGAAAATGTGCCAAGTCAAGTCACTTAAATCATTCAAAGGAGGATACCACCCCATCATACCACATCACAACCATTTTAATAACATGTTGGCATAAGGTAAACCATTATAACTCATAGCTAATCAAGCATGGCACAAGCAACTATGATCTCTAATTGTCATTGCAAACATGTTTACTCATAATAAGCTGAATAAAGAACGATGAACTTATCATATTTAAAAAAACAAAAGAGGTCGAGTTCATACCAGCTTTTCCCACCTCAGTCAGTCCATCATATATCATCATAATTGCCTTTCACTTGCACGACCGAACGGTGTGAATAATAATAAGAGTGCACGTGCATTGGACTAAATTTGGAACTGCGAGCATTCAATAAGCAAGAGAAGACAAGGCAATATGGGCTCTTGGTTAAATCAACAATGATGCATATAAGAGCCACTTCAACAATTTAATCATGGTCTTCTCCTACTGACCCCAAAGAAAAGAAAAGAAATAAAAACTATTTACACGGGAAAGCTCCCAACAAGCAAAAGAAGAACGAGAAATATTTTTGGGTTTTCATTTTAATTATTACTACTACAGTAGGAAAAATAAACTACTACTATTTTTTTGTTTTTCTAAGGTTTATTAAACACACAAGAAGAAAGAAGGAAAAAGAAAATAAACTAGCATGGATATTACAGTGAAAGAGTATGAGCACCGACATCTAGCAATGAGTGTGTGTGAACATAAATGTAATGTCGGTGTGAAGTATGTACTCCCCCAAGCTTAGACTTTTGGCATAAGTTGGTCTATTGCCAGGGATAGCCTGGCGGATACCCGTAGGTGTAGCTGGGGTCATACTGTGACAAAGAATAGTTGGGATCATAATGTGATGAAGAGGACTCTGATTGCCACTGGCTGGCAACCGCCTCCGGTTCCCAAGAATAAACAGACTGTCGTGGAGGCTCATCTTGTGGCTCTGGTTCCGGGGCTGGTGCAGGATTCCGATAGGCTTGAACGGCCGCCCACGGAACGAGGTGAGGACCTCCAGACAAGTTAAACAAAGAAGGAGTAGGCAAAGTAATAGTCTCAGGCTGATGTTTATCAAAGTACAATTTATATTTGAGCTCCCCTTCACGACTCTTAACAATAAAATCATGCGCTAGCATACTCTTATAATCTAAATAAGCTCGAGGCAACGATGTTTCTTCTTTCTCCAAATGCCTAATAGGTATGTCAAAATATTCAGCTAGGTGTGAAGCATAAATGCCTCCAAAGATGGGGCCCTTAGTACGGTTCGGACTTAACCGTCTAGCAACAATTCCACCCATACTAATAGAGTTATTGCGGTATAAACCATGGAACAAAATAATAATATCAGGAACACTAAGGTTTCCACAGTTTCTGCGACCAATCAAGCAACGACTAGAAAATAGAGCAAAGTAGCGTAAAACAGGAAAATGTATGCTAGTAAGTCTTGCATCAGAAACCTTCCTGGTTTCTCCCACAGTGATAGTGTTAATAAATGCTTCCACTTCATTACGGTGTGGTTCATCTAAGGTGCCCTCAAAGGGTATTTTGCAAACCTCACAAAATTCAGCTAATGGCATCTCCTTAACAACGTCATATAAATGAAACTCTACTGATGGAGGTGATTTCTTAGGGAAAAAGTAGAAGTTCTGCACAAAAGTATTTGTGAGTAAGAGATACTGATGACGTTGGTCACGGAGGAAGTTGGTGAGGCCGGCCTTCTCAATTAATAGATAGAAATCCTCATAAATACTGGCTCTCCTCAAGATGTCATTGGAAGGCCATTCACACGGCCAGACCTCTGCGGTAGGAGGCAAATTATATTTGGGCTTCTGCTCTTCTTCCTTTTGTTTTTCCTTCGAGCTTCGGCTCGACGAGCCCCTCAAAAGTCTCTTCATTGTTTTCTGAAATAATCTGAAAGTTTTAGTAACTTCAAACAAAAGTGAACCAACTTCAATAAAATTGATAGCAACTACTCCTACAAGTGCCTAGAGCCTATATCAAGCATTAGAACTACTTGGAACCATATAAATTTGACATGCAAGCTCAAGAACATGGTCACCTATGCAGCACAAATTTGCAAAGAATAAAGCACCTTGGAACAAAAACTAATTGGACCAATGGAGGAGTCACATACCAAGGAACAATCTCCCAAGCAGTTTTGCGAGAGGTGCTTTGAGCAAGGAGATCGAAAATCACAGCAAAAGTGGCTGGAACTCGTGCTTGAGTTGGTTTTTCGGGTTTGTGTGAGGCAGAGGAAGAAGATGGGTGCAGGGATAAGTGGAGAAGGGCCAACGTGGGCCCACGAGGCAGGGGGCGCGCCCAGGGGGTAGGGCACGCCCTCCACCCTCGTGACCAGGTGGCAGCTCCCCCCGCGGTGATTTTTGCACTAAAAATCCTCAAATATTCCCGAAAAAGTTATATTAAATTGGTATGGCATTCTGAGGACTTTTATTTTCGGGATATTTTTATATTGCATTGATAAATCAGGAAACTGGGAGAAAAATACTATTTTACTTTATTTCTACTAAATAACAGAAAATATAAAGAGGGTATAGAATATTGTGCTTCTAGTTTCATCCATCTCATGCTCATCAAAAGGAATCCACTAACAAGGTTGATCAGGTCTTGTTAACAAACTCATTCCGACTAACATGGAACCGGAGAAATTCAAAACCTCCAAATATAATCGATGGAATTTTTCCAACAGAGTTGATACTATGAACTTGAGGTTGTTTCCTCGGAAAGTGTACCGTGTGCTCATTACTATTAACATGAAAAGTGGCATTGCCTTTGTTGCAATCAATAATAGCCCCTGCAGTATTAAGGAAAGGTCTTCCTATAATAATAGACATACTATCATCCTCGGGAATATCAAGAATAACAAAGTCCGTTAAAATAGTAACGTTTGCGACCACAACAGGCACATCCTCAAAAATACCAACAGGTATAGCAGTTGATTTATCAGCCATTTGCAAAGATATTTCAGTAGGTGTCAACTTATTCAAGTCAAGTCTACGATATAAAGAGAGAGGCATAACACTAACACCGGCTCCAAGATCACATAAAGCAGTTTTAACATAATTTCTTTTAATGGAGCATGGTATAGTAGGTACTCCTGGATCTTCAAGTTTCTTTGGTATTCCACCCTTAAAAGTATAGTTAGCAAGCATGATGGAAATTTCAGCTTCCGATATCTTTCTTTTATTTGTAACAATATCTCTCATATATTTGGCATAAGTATTCATTTTTGAGCATATCAGTCAATCGCATACGCAAAAAGATGGGTCTAATCATTTCAGCAAAGCACTCAAAATCCTCATCATCCTTTTTCTTGGATGGTTTCGGAGGAAAAGGCATGGGTTTCTGAACCCATGGTTCCCTTTCTTTACCATGTTTCCTAGCAACGAAGTCCCTTTTATCATAACGTTGATTCTTCGATTGTGGGTTATCAAGATCAACAGCAGGTTCAACTTCTACATCATTATCATTACTACACTACTAGGGAAAACCTTACACAGAGAATTATAGCAGTAGCGCGGTTTAAAAACGGGCGCTACTGCTAACTAGCGGTAGCGAGCTTAACGGAACCGCGCTAGTAATAACTAGGTAGCAGTAGTGCTCTACGTGAAACAAGCGCTACTACTATAATTGCCACGGATTTGCCTCCAGGCTAGATATAGTAGTAGCGCCCTTCCCTGGACGTTCTGCTGCTAAAGTACTTAGTAGCAGTGTTTTTCTGCAAAACTCGGTGCTGCTAAGTGCTGCACCTAATTAAGTTTAATTAGTCCCATACTGCTAAGCGAACAAGGTGTTTACCACCTTAAATATGTTACTTCTCAAACTACCTCGAGCACTTGGTCTTCATTGAACTATATGTGTAGGATTTGTGGCTGCAATATGAATCTTCACTAGTGCCTATGCAGGTACTGTGAGGATTCATGTTGACTATTTAGATTCTACGGAAAAAGATCAATGATGACCAATGTATATTTTTGATGCGTGCTTAGACTTAGCAGTTGCGTTGTTCTGTAAAACGCGCTATAGCTACTTCGACTTAACCACCAGCCCGCTCAAAATTTCACTAAGTCCTCCTCCCCTATTCCCCTACTCCTCTATCGCCGCCGCCCGAGCCCGAGCCTGCCCTCACCGCTGCCGCCCGAGGCCGCCCTCAACCTCACCGCTGCCGCCCGCCGCCGCTCTCGACCTCACCGTCACCGCTGCCTCCCCCACCCCCGCCACTCTCGACCTCACCGCCGCCGTCCTCCATCCGCCAAATGAGGTACTCCCTCCTTCCGTGCCTCCTCCCCCACCGTGCCCTCCTCCTCCTCCTCCCACCGTGCCCTCCTCCTCCGCATGCGGCCACCCCTCCTCCCTCCTCCTCCGCCGGCCCTCCTCCTCCTCCAGCCGCCCGCTCCCCCTCCTCTCTCCTCCCTTGTCTCTGTTCTTGCAAATCGTAGGTGTTTTGAATAAAATAGAAGTAAGAAAAATTAGGGTAGAACTAGGGTAGTAGAATTTTTAGCAAGTGTTTAATAGAAAATAGTTTATTTAGTAAGTGATTAATATAACTAGTTTATTTATATTAGGTACTTGATAGAACTAGTTTATTTGGTAAGTGCTTAATAGAACTAGTTTATTTGGTAAGTGCTTAATAGAACTAGTTTATTTATAGTAAGTGCTTAATAGCACTAGTTTATTTAGTAAGTAGTTAATAAAACTAGTTTATTTAGTGTTAGGATTATATATAAGATATTTTCAAATGTTTTTTTTCATATTTTGAACCATTGAAATGCAATGACCATCGCTAAATGGCCTATGTTTTGCCGGAGTGTTGATTAATTTCCGTTCCTGCAAATTTCAGACGCTCGATATGCCTTTTTTAGCAAAGGTCATGCCAGATTTTTTGGGTTTTGCCGTTGAGTTATAATCTTTGAATTTTGAACACAGGAGATGTCTGATGACGATGGGATCCTGGAGTGTGGGTACTGCTACGATGACCGTGGTGTGTGCGACAGGTTTCCTCACCTGCAAAATGATAGGTTTTTCACGGTGAAGCTGGAAGAGACCTTCGATGTTTGTACGTACGCAATGACAAGCATTTCATCATAATAAATATCATCACTTGTGCTTCTTTTGTTCAACGTGTAATTTATGGATTTTTTCAATACGACTAGTACATCCCGTGCCATGCTAGACCATATGTATTGGAGAAGCTTGGTTTAGGTTTAGATGACTTTGAGAATGTGGAGACGAGGAGGGCTCACTTAAGAACTAAACATGGTTATGAGTTTCTGGTTAAGTTCTACAATGCCGTCAATCGCTCCCATTTCGGTTGCTCTAATTGGGAAGCTCTCTGCAAGGCATATGGATTTGAGGAGGGAATGCGAATAAGATTTGATATTCGTCCCGAAGATTATGTTGACAATGATAATATCGACATCTGGGTGGATGTGGATATGCCTCCAGTTTTACCTAGATGTGAGTTTGTCAAACTAATTTGTTAAATTCAATAATTTATGTTGTTAATTTAAAAATATTTGGTGTTCGTCCATACTAAACTTATTTATTTATAATTGTCATCTTATTTCTTATCTTTCAAGAAATACTCGGAAGGTAGTAGACAACACATACTACAGCTATGATTCCAATCTTAATTGTGAAGAGAAAGGTTATCTTGTCTCATTCATAGAACATGTTGAAGCCTTCAAAACCAGTCACTCTATCAGCCCAAATTATACAAGATACGTGCCACTAGTCCATAAATTGCTTGATGGCAACTTCATTGCCAAAAACTTGGTAAGATTTTGTTAATGATGGTAACTTCATTGCATACATTATTCTTAAGTAAACTACATTGCTAATTATATATGTTACTATTTCGGTTTTGAACACTGGCTCCAAGCAGGTTGTGCCTGACATGCTATGTACCGAAGGTGATATGCATATAGTTAGCTTATGACCAACTCCTTCGGAGGCTTACCATACTGCATACTCGATTTCCTCAAATGATGGAAGGCTCAAAATCAAAGAATGGAGCAAAGTGATGAATGCGCATTACGCAAATAATTGGAGACAAAATGAATGTGCACAAGCCACAAGTTGGAGATAGGTTTATGTCCATTCTCCATTATGGTGAAGGACCGGTTTATCTGTTTTATGGTATTTTAGCTAGGAGAGAGGAGTAGGTCCTAAGTATTAAGAACAATTAGTTAGTGTTGATTATATATGACTACAATGTCTTAGACTTGATGGTGATGCTCAGTAGGAGTAGTGATTATGAGTACTATGATGATGATGAGGAGGAGTTGTTATTATAACTAGTGACGAAGTTGTTATATGATGTCTCATCATGAACGAAAATGATGATTATGAGGTGTTATATGACAATGATTTATTATGATGATAAGTTGTTAATGATATTTTGATGATGACGATAAGTTATTATGTCATTGGGTGAAATAACCGCGGATTAGTTTCAAATGGATGGATCCAAAGTGACCATTATATTGGTTACTTTAGATCCATGCACTTGAAACTAATCCAAAGTTTTTCACCTAGTGATCTAATAACTCATTATGATGTTAAAACAATCTCTAACTTGCTACTATATGAAAAATTGTATACATGTGTATGAATACGACCTAAAATAAAAAAGAAATGGAACTACGAATAATAGTAGTAGCGATTGTTCTCAAAAGCGCTACTAGTAATTAGCAGTAGCGCCCGTTGGGGAAAGCGCTGCTACTAAGTAGATATAGCGATGGCGGCGTGCCAGGCGCCATCGCTAGCTACTCTAAGCTTTAGCTGTGGCGCCTTATCGATGTGGCGCTTCCCAGCTATTGATAGGCCAAAAACCAGCGCTACTGCTAGGCTTTTCCCTAGTAGTGCTAGGTTGAACATCATCATTAACATTTTCACTAGGTTCATGTTCATTACCAGATTGTGTTTCAGCATCAGACATAGAGATATCATTTGGATTCTCAGGTGGTTCAGCAATAGGTTCACTAGAAGTTTGCAAAGTCCTATCATTTTTATTTTTCTTCCTTTTAGAAGAACTAGGTACATCAATATTATTTCTCTGAGAATCTTGCTCAATTATCTTAGGGTGGCCTTCAGGATGCAAAGGTTCCTGAGTCATTCTACCAGTTCTAGTAGCCGATCTAACAACATAATCATTTTTCTTACTATTCATTTCATCAAGAAATTCTTTCTGAGCTTTAAGTACTTGTTCTACTTGAGTGGTAACCATAGAAGCATGTTTGCTAACAAGTTTAAGTTCACCTCTATATTAGCCATATAATCACCCAAGCGTTTAATCATATAAGCATCCTGTTTTAATTGTCTACCAAAATAAGCATTAAAGTCATCTTGCTTAAATATAAAGTTATCAAACTCATCCAAGCACTGACTAGAAATTTTAGTAGGAGGGACTTCAGCTTTATCATATCTGTAGAGAGAATTTACCTTTACTACGTGTGTCGGGTTATCAGGATCAGGAGGTTCTTCAATAAGTAATGGATCAGTATCATATGTTTCTTCAACAGGCGGTAGATTAAGACCATGTATTTCTTCAATAGGAGGTAAATTCTTAACATCTTCAGCTTTAATATCTTTTTCTTTCATAGATTTCTTTGCCTCTTGCATATATTCAGGACTGAGAAATAGAACACCTCTCTTCTTCGGAGTTGGTTTAGGAATAGGCTCAGTAATTGGGTCTGGAGCTGGCTGAGGAGGTGCCCAATTATTTTCATTTGTCAACATATTATTCAATAGAATTTCAGCTTCATCCGGTGTTCTTTCCCTGAAAAGAGAACCAGCACAACTATCCAGGTAATCTCTGGAAGCATCGATTAGTCCATTATAAAAGATATCAAGTATTTCAGGTTTCTTAAGAGGATGATCGTGCAAAGCATTAAGTAACTTGAGAAGCCTCCCCAAGCTTGTGGGAGACTCTCTTCTTTAATTTGCACGAAGTTGTATATTTTCCTCAAAGCAGCTTGTTTCTTATGAGCAGGGAAATATTTAGCAGAGAAGTAATAAATCATATCCTAGGGACTACGCACACAACCAGGATCAAGATAATTAAACCATATCTTAGCATCACCCTTTAATGAGAACGGAAATATTTTGAGTATATAAAGTAGCGCGATCTCTCATCATTAGTAAACAGGGCGGCTATATCATTTAACTTAGTAAGATGTGCCACAATAGTTTCATATTCATAGCCATAAAAAGGATTAGATTTGACCAAAATAATTATATCTGGATCAACAGAAAATTCATAATCCTTATCGGGAACACAAATAGGTGAAGTAGCAAAAGCAGGGTCAGGTTTCATTCTGTCTCTAAGAGATTCTTTGTTCCATTTAACTAGCAGCCTCTTAAGTTCATATCTATCTTTACAAGCAAAAATAGCTGCAGAAGATTCCCTATCAAAAACATAACCCTCAGGAATAACAGGCATATTTTCATCATCACTTTCATCATCGTATTCAGATTCAATATTTTCTTTCTCTCCAGCCCTAGCAATTTGTTCCTCTAGAAATTCACCAAGGGACACAGTAGTATCAAGCATAGAAGTAGTTTCATTATAAGTATCATGCATAGCTGAAGTGGCATCATCAATAACATGTGACATATCGGAACGAATAGCAGAAGGAGGTTTACGTGTCACTAGCTTACTCATAACAGAAGGTGAATCAAGTGCAGAGCTAGATGGCAGTTCCTTACCTCCCCTCGTAGTTGAGGGATAAATTTTTGTCTTAGCGTCTTTCAAGTTCTTCATAGTGCCCATTAGATATAAATCCCAAGTGACCCAAATAATAGAGGATCGCAACGGCGCAAGAAAAAGGTCTTGATAACCCACAAGTATAGGGGATCGCAACAGTTTTCGAGGGTAGAGTATTCAACCCAAATTATTGATTCGACACAAGGGGAGCCAAAGAATATTCTCAAGTATTAGCAGCTGAGTTGTCAATTCAACCACACCTGGAAACTTAGTGTCTGCAGCAAAGTGTTTAGTAGCAAAGTAATATGATAGTGGTGGTAACGGTAACAAAAGTAAAGACAGGAAAAGTAATGTTTTTGGTATTTTGTAGTGATTGTAACAGTAGCAACGGAAAACTAAATAAGCAAAAACCAGTGTATGGAAAGCTCGTAGGCACCGGATTAGTGATGGATAATTATGCCGGATGCGGTTCGTCATGTAACAGTCATAACATAGGGTGACACAGAACGAGCTCCAATTCATCAATGTAATGTAGGCATGTATTTCGTAAATACTCAGACGTGCTTATGCAAAAGAACTTGCATGACATATTTTGTCCTACCCTCCCGTGGCAGCGGGGTCCTATTGGAAACTAAGGGATATTAAGGCCTCCTTTTAATAGAGAACCGGAACAAAGCATTAGCACATAGTGAATACATGAACTCCTCAAACTATGGTCATCACCGGAGTGGTCCCGATTATTGTCACTTGGGTTGCGGATCATAACACATAGTAGGTGACTATAGACTTGCAAGATAGGATCAAGAACTCACATATATTCATGAAAACATAATAGGTTCAGATCTGAATTCATGGCACTTTCGGGCCCTAGTGACAAGCATTAAGCATAACAAAGTCATAGCAACATCAATCTCGTAACATAGTGGATACTAGGGATCAAACCCTAACAAAGCTAACTCGATTACATGATAAATCTCATCCAACCCATCACCGTCCAGCAAGCCTATGATGGAATTACTCACGCCGCGGCGGTGAGCATCATGAAATTGGTGATGGAGGATGGTTGATGATGACGACGGCGACGAATCCCCCTCTCCGGAGCCTCGAACGGACTCCAGATCAACCCTCCCGAGAGAGATTAGGGCTTGGCGGCGGCTCCGTATTGTAAAACGCGATGATTTCTTCTCTCTGATTTTTTTCTCCCCGAAAGCCAATATATAGAGTTGGAGTTGGCGTCGGAGGGTGTCTAGGGGGCCCACGAGGTAGGGGGCGCGCCTAGGAGGGGGGGCGCGCCCCCCACCCTCCTGGACAGGGTGTGGGCCCCCTGATTTTTTATTATTTATTCTGAGATATTCCGTGGAGTTTCAGGTCATTCCGAGAACTTTTGTTTTCTGCACATAAAACAACAGCATGGCAATTCTGCAAAAAAACAAATCAATCCGGGTTAGTTCCATTCAAATCATACAAGTTAGAGTCCAAAACAAGGGCAAAAGTGTTTGGAAAAGTAGATACGGATTTTTTATTATTTATTCTAAGATATTCCGTGGAGTTTCAGGTCATTCCGAGAACTTTTGTTTTCTGCACATAAAACAACATCATGGCAATTCTGCTGAAAACGTCGATGCAGGTTAGTTCCATTCAAATCATACAAGTTAGAGTCCAAAACAAGGGGAAAAGTGTTTGGAAAAGTAGATACGACGGAGACGTATCAGTCGGCATAGGTGAGGCCGTCGGGACCGCTTGAGATACGCCTACGGGGCCTGTCGGCATAGCCCGGACCCACCTACCCGGTCAGCAACGACTGTTTGACGGCGTCGAAACTACGCTGACGGGAGGTGACGGCGCCCGTTGGCATATCTATGCCGACGGCTATGCCCTCGGCATAGAATTGTTGACATCACCGACCCGCATCGTCGACACGTCATTGATCCGAGGGAGTGGGGGCCCGTTGTGTGGCCGAGATATGCCTACGGCATGGCCGTCGGCATATACCAAGCACATGCCCCTCTGCCACGTAATCGATCTGCATGCGATGCCACATAATCGATCCGTGGGATTGTACCTCCACATCCACACCTATGCCGACTGCCTTGCCGTCGGCATATATTTATTTTATTTTATTTTATTATTTTTGCTTTATATTATTTTTTATTTTTACAAGATAAATATGCCTTATCTGAAAAAACATGCCCTGATGGTATATCGATTGCCCCCCTTACAAACGTCGCTGTCGTCGTGTCACGAAGGGTGAAAACGGTCGACGTGGAGGGAATCTAGTTAGTGGGGGGGTTCGGGATGTAGCTGTGCCACCGAAACATCGCACGGGTCCTGATGCATATGTGAAAGTGTTTACGCATGCGTAGACGCCCGTCTTGGGGCTCCGCGGTGTGCCCCCCTTCCATGCAAGGCAGTGCCGCCGTCACTTGGAGGGGGCCACACCCAGAGACGCATGTCGCCTCTTCGGACATGCCACCACACCACCACGCATGTATGAGGGCCCGGTGCGATGCTCCGGTGGCATTGCTACCCCAGGGTCCACGTCCCGCCTAACCCTGTAGCGTTTGACCACGAGATCTAGCCCTTTGACTTTACACGGACGGGCTTTGACCAGTGGACCCCTCCACCCGGTTGTGTTAGGTCAGCCCATAGGAACACTTTGGAGCAACATCCGGGCCAAACCCACAACAAGATCCCCTCCGTGTAGACCCGACGCGTCCGTTTCCCCCCTCCAGGTGCCGGCGGCGGTGCCGTCCGTGAGGGGGGCCACACCCCGGAGACGCGTGCTGCCTCTTCAGACATGCCACCACCACCCCGTATGTATGAGGGCCCGGTGCGACGCTCCGTTGGCATAGCTACCCCACAGGGCCCCCGTCCCGCCTAACCCTGTAGCGTTTGACCACGAGATCTAGCCCTTTGAATTTACACGGACGGGCTTTGACCAGTGGAACTCTCCACCTGGTTGTGTGAAGTCAGCCCATAGGAACACTTCGGAGCAACATCCGGGCCAAACCCACATCATGATGCCCTCCGTGTAGACCCGATGCATCTGTTTCCCCCTGCAGGTGCCGGCTGCGGCACCGTCCGTGAGGAGGCCACACCCCGGAGACGCGTGCCGGGTGTTTGCAACTGCCACAACACTTCCAGACTTGTGAGAGGCCGCCTCTACGCAAGATTTGGCGGCATGCTAGCCCCCGGAGGCCGCTGGCCAGAGTCGTAGACACGCGAGGGGCAATCCACGTAGAGGGAAGTGTTCAGATACTTCTCCATCACGAAAAATTATGAAAAATTACCATCAGTCCTATAGCACATATGCCCACGCCGTGTAAAAAACTCATGATTTTAGCGTGCTCCGAGTATTTAATAATATTCATGCCGTAGCGTTACCACAGAACGTCTACTACTTAGTCATCGTCGTCCGTGAGGGGTGGCACACGCCGGAGACGCGTGCCGCCTCTTCGGACATGCCACCACACCACCCCCCATTTATGAGGGCCCGGTGCGACGCTCTGGTGGCATTGCTACCCCCAGGGCCCCCGTCCCGCCTAACCCTATAACATTTGACCACGAGATATAGCCCTTTGACTTTGCACGGACGGGCTTTGACCAGTGGACCTCTCCACCCGGTTGTGTTAGGTCAGCCCATAGGAACACTTTGGAGCAACATTCGGGACAAACCCACAGCAAGATCCCCTCCATGTAGACCCAATGCGTCCATTTCCCCCCTCCAAGTGTCGGCGGCTGTGCCGTCCGTGAGGGGGGCCACACCCAGGAGACGCGTGCCGCCTCTTCAGACATGCCAACACACCACCCCGCATGTATGAGGGCCCGGTGCGATGCTCCGGTGGCATTGCGACCCCCCAGGGACCCCATCCTGCCTAACCCTGTAGCGTTTGACCACGAGATCTAGCCCTTTGACTTTACATGAACGGGCTTTGACCGGTGGAACTCTCCACCCTGTTGTGTTAGGTCAGCCCATAGGAACACTAAGGAGCAACATCCGGGCCAAACCCACAGCAAGATCCCCTCCGTGTAGACCCGACGCGTCCGTTTCTCCCCTCCAAGTGTGGCGACGGCACTGTCCGTGAGGGGGGCACACCCCGGAGACGCGTTCCGCCTCTTCAGACAGGCCACCACACCACCCCGCATGTATGAGGGCCAGGTGCGACGCTCCGGTGGCATTGCTACCCCCAGGGCCCCAGTCCCGCCTAACCCTGTAGCATTTGACCATGAGATCTAGCCCTTTGACTTTACACGGATGGGCTTTGACCAGTCGATCTCTCCACCCAGTTGTGTTAGGTCAGCCCATAGGAACACTTTGGAGCAACATCCGGGCCAAACCCACAGCAAGATCCCCTCCGTGTAGACCCGACGCGCCCTTTTCCCCCTCTAGGTGCCGGCGGCGGCGCCGTCCGTGAGGGGGGCCACACCCTGGAGACTCGTGCCGGAAGTTTGCAATCGCCACAACACTTCTAGACTTGTGACAGGCCGCCTACGCAAGATTTGGCGGCATGCTAGCCCCCGGAGGTCGCCGGCCACTTTCGTAGGCACGCGAAGAGCAATTCACGTAGAGGGAAGTGTTCAGATACTTCTCCATCACAAAAAATTATGAAAAATTACCATCAGTCCAATAGCACAAGTGCCCACGTCGTGTAAATAACTCATGATTTTAGCGTGCTCCGAGTATTTAATAATATTCACGCCATATCGTTACCGCAGAACGTCTACTACTATGTCATCGTCGTTTGTGAGGGGGGCCACACCCCGGAGACGCGTGCCACCTCTTCGGACATGCCACCACACCACCCCGCATGTATGAGGGCCCGGTGCGACGCTCCGGTGGCATTGCTAACCCCTAGGGCCCCCGTCCCACCTAACCCTGTAGCACTTGACCACGAGATCTAGCCCTTTGACTTTACACGGACGGGCTTTGACCAGTGGAACTCTCCACCCGGTTGTGTTAGGTCAGCCCATAGGAACACTTTGGAGCAACATCAGGGCCAATCCCACAGAAAGATCCCCTCCGTGTAAACTCGACGCATCCGTTTCCCCCTCGAGGTGCAGGCGGCGGCGCCGTCCGTGAGGTGGGCCACACCCCGGAGATGCGTGCCGGGCGTTTGCAACCGCCACAACACTTCTAGACTAGTGAGAGGCTGCCTACGCAAGATTTTGCGGCATGCTAGCCCCCGGAGGCCGCCGGCCAGAGTCGTAGACACGCGAAGAGCAATCCACGTAGAGGGAAGTGTTCAGATACTTCTCCATCACCAAAAATTATGAAAAATTACCATCAGTCCTATAGAACATGTGCCCACGTCGTGTAAAAAACTCATGATTATAGCGCGCTCCGAGTATTTAATAATATTCACGCCGCATCATTACCGCAGAACGTATACTACTGTGTCACCGTCGTCCGTGAGGGGGGCCACACCCCGGAGACGCGTGCCGCCTCTTCGGACATGCCACCACACCACCCCGCATGTATGAGGGCCCGGTGTGATGCTCCGGTGGCATTTCTACCCCCAGGGCCCCCGTCCCGCCTAACACTGTAGCGTTTGACCACGAGATCAAGCCCTTTGACTTTACACGGACGGGCTTTGACCAGTGGAACTATCCACCTGGTTGTGTTAGGTCAGCCCATAGGAACACATTGGAGCAATATCATTCGGGCCAAACCCATAGCAAGATCCCCCCCCCCCCCCGTGTAGACCCGACGCGCCCGTTTCCCCCCACCAGGTGTTGGCGGCTGCGCCGTCCGTGAGGGGGGCCACACCCCGGAGACGCGTACCGCCTCTTCGGACATGCCACCACACCACCCCGCATGTATGAGGGCCCGATGCGACGCTCCGGTGGCATTGCTAACCCCCAGGGCCCCCGCTCTGCCTAACCTTGTAGCGTTTGGCCAAGAGATCTAGCCCTTTGACTTTACATGGACGGGCTTTCACTAGTGGAACTCTCCACCCGGTTGTGGTAGGTCAGCCCATAGGAACACTTTGGAGCAACATCCGGGCCAATCCCACAGAATGATCCCCTACGTGTAGACCTGACGCGTCCGTTTCCCCCTCCAAGTGCCGGCGGCGGCGCCGTCCGTGAGGGGGGCCACACCCCGGAGACGTGTGTTGGGCGTTTGCAACAGCCACAACACTTCCAGACTAGTGAGAGGCCGCCTACGCAAGATTTGGTGGCATGCTAGCCCCCGGAGGCCGCCGGCCACAGTCGTAGACATGCGAAGAGCAATCCATGTAGAGGGAAGTGTTAAGATACTTCTCCATCACCAAAAATTATGAAAAATTACCATCAGTCCTATAGCACATGTGCCCACGTCGTGTAAAAAACTCATGATTTTATCACGCTCCGAGTATTTAATAATATTCGCGCCGCATCATTACCGCAGAACGTCTACTATTGTGTCATTGTCGTCCGTGAGGGTGGCCACACACACTGGAGACGCATGCCGCCTCTTCGGACATGCCACCACACCACCCCGCATGTATGATGGCCCGGTGCGACGCTCCGGTGGCATTGCTCCCCCCAGGGCCCCCGTCCCGCCTAACCCTGTAGCGTTTGACCTCGAGATCTAGCCCTTTGACTTTACACGGACGAGCTTTGACCAGTGGACCTCTCGACCCGGTTGTGTTAGGTCAGCCCATAGGAACACTTTGGAGCAACATCCGGGCCAATCCCATAGCAAGATCCCCGCCGTGTAGACCCGACGCGTCCGTTTCCCCCCTCCAGGTGCCGACGGGACGGGGTACCTGGGGGGTAGCAATGTCGCCACGTGTTACGATGGTCCCTCCTACGATTGTGGAAGCGTGGTGGCAGGCGCAGGCACCCGACACATGGCTCCGGGGTGTGCCCCACTCACGGGCGTCGCCACCGCCGTGTCCCGAAGGGGGGGGCGTCTATGCCACAGAAATATCGCCCAGGGTCTTCGAAGGGAAGAAAGTATAGTGGATACATTAAAAACGTAGCACTTCAAAAAATAAATTAAAGTTAATATAAATAAAAAAAATAAAATAACTATGCCTACGACCGCCCCGTCCCCGGGCCGGTCTCCCCACGCTGCCGCTCGCCCCACCCGCTCTGCCCTCGATCTTCGCCGTCTGGGCCAGCCGCCCCTTCTTCCTCAAGAGATCCGGCCGGGCCGCCTCTTTCGGCGACGCCTGGCCGCCTCGGCTCAAGACCTGACCAGGCCGCCCCGTGCCCGGCCACACTCGGGCCGCCCCGCCCTCGCCCCTGGCCCGCGCGTGGTTGGCCCTCCCCTGCGCTAGGCGACCGCGACGCCGTACCTCCGCGGTTCCTCTTCTTCTCCGGCCGGCATCCTCTTTTGCAGCTCGAAGGTGATTTTTTATTTATTTTATTTTATTTTTTTGTTTAGTAATTTTGTAGCTAGATGGTTAGATAGGTTGTTAGATAGATAGTTAGATAGGTAGTTAGATAGATAGTTAGATAGGTAGATAGTTAGATAGATAGTTAGATGATAATTAGATAGTTAGATAGATAGTTAGATGCTATATATTGTTAATAATGGTTCGATGAGATGAATCAATGATGATGACGAATATATGATAATTATGATGATGAATATATTGTTAATGTTGTTAGTTTTTTTGCCTACATGATGCAAAAATAAATAAATGCATGTTTAAATGTTTTAAATATGTTCTATGAGTTGTGATGATCTAAGTTGTTCTTTCGGTGGATTTTGCAGGCTTTGTGGTGTCGCATTTCATCGGAGTGACCGTTGTCCGACGCGTTGGTCCCCCTGAGCATCCCTCTGCTGTTCGACTACTTCCTTTACAGCCGAGGGTGAGCTACAAGTCCATCTCCTCCATTTTCTCATGTCACTAGATTTCATTCTCAAGTCAACTCGCGTAACCTAGGCGCCTCCCGTCCGAAAGGGTTGCATCCATAAATATGCATTCAATTGCATATTTATCACCGCAGCTCTTTCGGATTGTCCAGCATTTTTTCACGGACAGCCCGAGGATGTGTAGATTGGGTATTTTCTCCATGTTCTACCCCGTTCCAAGACAGGATTTCGGCGGTGCCTCCCCATTGTTCTCCGGAGCACATTCTCTCGGCTATTTGCCGAGACGTGTATCTGGAGAATAGCGGGGAGGTGCTGCCAAAATTTTGTCTAGGAACGGGGTAGAATGGAGAACGTACTCAATCTACACATCCTCGGGTGGGATTAGAACCCATCTTTACCTATTAGAGATGTAGGTGGATTCAACGCGGTAGAAAATGAAAATTTGATGTGATTAATTTAAGTGAATCCTTAATTATGTTGTGTGGCTTGCAAAAAAGCAGAGGATGGCAGATAATCAGTGGATGTATAGTAGTTTTATCCATCAGAATTGAGTAACATCAGAGTGGATCGCAAAAACTGATGTGTATTTGAATGAGAATTATCCCACCATGCCCCTGTGCGAGATGTGCCAGACGTCACCGTAGAAATCAGAAGAACATGACTAAGCACCTTCGCACGCACGGATATATGCCAAACTTTTACATGCCGCCGATAGTCATAGCCGAGGAGGACCGTGGAAGAGAGGAGGTGATGCGACAATGCATCGATGGATATGAGGACAACGGGGTCAGGGACATGCTAGATGATGTCATTGTTGCAGAAACGGCAAATGCGACACCTTCAGAGAATGAATCGGAGGAGCCGGAGGCAACCGCAAAGGCCTTCTTGGAAGTCTTGGCCTCGTCGAAGAAACCTCTTTATGCGGGTGCGAAAATATCTTAGCTGGATGCCATCTCGTAACTGATTGCAGTCAAGGCTGAAAGTACGGTCAGAGCCGTAAATGCTTCAAGCATTCACGGGAGTATGGGCTAATAGCCTCCCTGAGGGTCATGAACTGCCGAAAAGCATGTACGATACAAAGAAAATCATGTAGGCACTCTCTATGGATTATGAGAAAATAGATGTTTGCCCGAAGAATTGCCTTTTGTTTAGGCACGAGTATGTGGATGACAAGTACTGTAGGGAGTGCGGTTCGTCTCGGTACATTGAGGTGGTTGGTGAGGATGGTGATAAAAAGCAGCTAGCCATCCCCACTAAGGTTCTTTGGTATCTTGATTTTATAAAAAGACTGCAGTGCCTTTTCATCACGGAGGAGTCTGCCAAAATGATGAAGTGGCACAAGGAAGGTATAAGGTACAATCCAAATAAAATTGTACATCCTCGGAAGGCGAAGCATGGAAGTCGTTTGATGAAGAATACCCTGAGGAAGCAGCCGAGGCTGGGAATGTCAGAATAACCATATTAGGTGATGGGTTCAATCCATATGGTATGTCATCCAACCCATACAACTGTTGGCCTGTGTTTGTAATTCCGCTCAATCTCCCTCCCGGTGCCCTAATGCAACGCAAGACCATGTTCTTGTCGCTTTGTCACAGCCCTAGAGTTGTTTGACACTAGTTGCATTAAGACATTCATGTCATCACGTTTAAATTGCATGAAATTGAAATGGGGATTGCCTAAACCCTAGCATTAAAGGAATTCAAATAGGCTCAACCAAAAATGTTTTTCAGTGATTTCAAATGGCTCTAGAAAATGTTCATCATCTCCGGAAAAATGCTTTAAACCAGAACCAGAGGTGCTGCACATTTTTCATGACATATTTGGTCACTGGATTAATTCATTAAGTATTTGCATTTGGGCATTTAAATGCTATAAAATATTTTAAATGCTCAAATAATCATAAACTTAAATGTTTGCTGTTGGATATTTTTCAAACAGTAGGCCTGAGCAAGTTTCATGATTTTTGGGGTAGCATTAGTATTTTTAATAAAGCTCTGAAAGTTACAGAAAAATAGAAAACTAAAACAAAGAAATAAGAGAGAGAGAGAAACTTACAGCAGCCCACCTACCAGCGTCCGAACCGGCCAGCTTTCCCCCCTCGGCCAGTTGGCCCAGCCCACCACCACCTCGCCCGATCGTCACCTACCTCTGCCAAGAGGCGTAGGAGGGACAGCGCCACGCCGAGCTCGCCACGCCTCCTCCCCTGCTCGCCTGCCTCACCGAAGGGCCTCGAAGCTCCTCCTCGGCGCCGCTTTGGACCCCCGGCCCCTCTCCTCTCTCCAGAACGTCCTCCCTCTCCTCTGCTCCCTCTCTCTCGCCCGGACCGAGCGCCGCCGTCGCCGCCCCGCGCGGCCCGCGCGGCCCCCGTCACCCCCGCGCCTCCCCCACAAGCCCCCGAGCTCCGCCTAGTCTCCCTCTCCCTCCTCATCGAAGCTTCCCGACACCGAGCACCCCGAGGCGCCCGCCCGCCACTTTTCCCCTTCTCGGACCCGCCGGACTTCATCGACGAATTCACCGCCTTCCGGTCGTCCCCGAGCGCGCTGAGCCTCCCTACGACATCGCCGTGAGCACCTCGTCGTTTTCCCTCTCCTCTCTTCCTCGTTTGCATGCCGTAGCCGCACTAACCACCGGACCCGAGAGCTCATCGCCAGAGTTCCTCACCGCCATGGCGGGCCACCGCAGCCCCCTTTGGCTGTCACCGTGCTCAGTGCACCCCTGTGAGCTCAGAGCCACCACCCGCTCCTCCTCTAGTGCACCGTAGCTCCTTATCCCCTCCCGCCGAACTCCGGCCGCCGCAAAAGGTGCCGCCGTCGTCGATTTAGCCCACTCCGTCGCGGGTTGTTGCCTCCGTTGGATGCGCGAGACTCCTAGCCTTCCGTAGCCGCAGACCGCGTCCAAAACCAAGCCCTGTAGTGCAAACCCGAAGGCCTCCGCCGTCTCGGCCTCGCCGGCGACTCGACGCCGGTGGATTAGCCCCAGTTGATTGAGGATTTGACCCCCTGGTCAGCGACGAGTGGGCCCGGCCACTAACTAAACAGGTTAACACTAACCGATATTAGTTAGTTAAACTAACTCTTGACGATGGGCCCCAGCGTCGAGTTGACTGGACAGCGACCAGTTGACTCACGACGTCACATCGACGTCGGTCGATTTAATAACTAGTTTTCTGGATTTAATATAATTTAGGAAATTTCAGAAAATGTCCTAAACTTCTAAAATTCATAGAAAATTCAACCGTAACTCCAATGGAAATAATTTATATATGAAAAATGATCAGAAAAATATGAAGAATCTGTTTATGGCACTTTCATGCATGTTTGAACAAGTTAACCTCACTGAATAGGACAAATCATGATTAGGGTAATTTATGAACTAGCATTTGGAGTTGGGTTCAACCTTGTTTGAATTCCACTTCAATTAACTTGGATTATTGCTGCATTAGGTGAATTCAGTACCTTAACATGACATGTCATTCATGTGAATGTGCATTGCATTGATTGTGTTCTCTCTTGTTTGCCGGTAATTGTCCCCTCTCAGTTAACGACGTTCCGACGATTGTTCGATGACACCGATGAAGAACTATATTATCTTCAGAAGTGCCAGGCAAGCAAAACCCCCTTGTTCATTCCGATATAATCCCACTCTCTCGCTCCTCCTCTATTTTATTGCGTTAGGACAACAACGACTCATGTGTTACTTGCTGCGGTAGCTGAACCCCTTTATCCTCTCGCATGACCTGTCATTCCACAAGAATTAGATGAAACCCACTAGCATGAGTAGGAGTTGTTTGAGCCATGTTGTGCCTACTCATTCATGCTTGTTGTCATGCCTGCTCGCTTAGAGTTGAGTCAGGTCTGATTCATCGGGATGAATCGGAGGTGTGTGAACATGTCCTCTGCGTGTGTGAGCTAAGTGTGTGAACACGATTTGGTAAAGGTAGCGGTGAGAGGCCATGTAGGAGTACATGGTGGGTTGTCTCATTGCAGCCGTCCTCAGGAACTGAGATCTGTGTTTGTGATCCATGAAACAATTACTACCACGCATTGGGCCCGAAACCAATGGACCCTCTCGGCTTCTTAACCACCCTTGTCCTCAGTCCGGGAGTTGCAAGTAGTTTCTGGTGTTTCTAGTATGCTGGGGGCCGCACGCAACGCTGACCATAGGGGTGGGTTGTGTTGCGGTAGGCACCGTGGGTCCGGTGTACCGATTCGCCTGCTTTGGTGTCTCGGGAACCCTGCACACATCGTTCGGGGCTGTATGGGAAACCTCGGCGGACTCCTGCGGATGGAACCCGAATAGGCGATAAAACTGGACTTGGGACTTGTGTGTTTAGGTAGGCTGTGGCCGACACCCACGTTGGGCTTCCGCTTGAAGGTTGCCGAGTACATGTCGTGTAAACGGCGGTAAGTGGTGAGAGCGTGTGTGAAGAAGTACACCCCTGCAGGGTTGATATGATCTATTCGAATAGCCGTGTCCACGGAGAAGGACTTCTGTGTTGCCTATATCAGTTCATAGACAAGTGAAAGTGGATACTCTAAAATACGCAAGATAAGCGTGAGTGCTATGGATGGCGTTCTCGTAGGGAGACGGGAGCGGGTCCATAGTGGTGTATTGATATGGTGAATATGTGGACTCGTGTGCGCCACCTCAAAAGAGTTATTTGCAGTCGTAGTTCAGGATAGCCACTGAGTCAAAGCTGGCTTGCTGCAGTCAAAACCCCACCACCCCCCTTTGATAATGATGCATATGTAGATAGTTCTGATGTAAGTCTTGCTGAGTACGTTTGTACTCACGTTTGCTTATTTTATGTTTTGCAGAGAGACTTCGTTCTCGCTAGTAGTTCCACGTGAACTTCGACGTTTAGCTTGTTACCTCAGCTACGATCTTGTGCCCTTGGCAGGATCTCGGTAGATAGTCGGGGCTTCTCAGCCTTCCTCATTTTTAGTTATGCGTACTCAGACATGTTTAGCTTCCGCTTGTGCGTTGACTTGTATGCTCTGAGTTTTGGGTCATGAGACCCATGTTTGTAATATCTCGCTCCTCGGAGCCTATTGAATAAATATTTGAGTCGTAGAGTTATGTTGTGATGACATGTTGTATCTACACATATTGAGCATATTGTGTGTATGTTTGAAATGCTTGGTATGTGTGGGATCCGACAAACTAGTTGTTTATCCTTGGCAGCCTCTCCTATGGGGAAATGTAGTCTCGTGCTTCTGAGCGATAGTAGTCCGCTACAGCCCGGTTCACCGGAGTCCTGCTAGCCCAAAGACTACTGCTTGGACACTTGATCGGCGGCATGTGTTTCACTTCGTTCCTATGTCTGTTCTTCGGGAAATGTCACGGTGTTATTCGAGTCCTGCCTAGCCTGCTACAGACCGGGATACCGGAGTCCTGTTAGCCCAGAGCTACAGCCCGAATTTATACGTTGATGACCGACATGCTCGATGTGATTCATGTATGCCTGTCCCCATGGGTTAGCGCCGCTTTGGGTTCACGACTAGCCATGTCGGCCCGGGTTCTTTGTCATATGGATGCTAGCGACACTATCATATACGTGAGCCAAAAGGCGTAAACGGTCCCGGGCCATGGTAAGGCGACACCCGTGGGAATACCGTGCGTGAGGCCGCAAAGTGATATGATGTGTTACATGCTAGATCGGTGTGACTTAGGATCGGGGTCCTGACACGCTTATCATTCTGGGGCCTGAATACCCGGGGAAGAAATTGGGTGTGTTTATGCAGCCGCTGGTGGATGATTTGCACCATTCTTGGTACTTTCCGAGGTTGACATACGACCGGGATCTGCAGAGAAATTTCTTGATGAAAGTTTGGTTGCACTATTGCATGCATGACTTCTCCGACTATGCTCTATTCTGCGGATGGTATACAAGTGGGAAGATGCCATGCCCAGTGTGCATGCAGACTCTGCGAATGATTTGGCTGAGTAAGGGTGGCAAGTATGTAGCCTTTGACCTGCATTGACAGTTCCTCCCTCCAGACCATCCAGACAGGTAAGACAAGAAGAACTTCACGAAAGGCCGGGTTGTTCATGAAGTAACCGAGATTCCAACATTTTCGGGGGTAGATGTTTTTGCTCAGCTAAAAGCTCTGAAGCTTAAAGTCAAAGCCAAAGCCAAAGGCTTCGAGGGATATGGTGAGACACACAACTTGACTCACATTACCCCCTTCTCGCAGCTTCCCTATTTCAAGGACCTCAAACTTCCTTACAACATCGATGTGATGCACACTGAAAAGAATGTGGCAGTGTCCCTTTTCCAGGCGATCCTCAACATTCCTGATAAGACGAAGGACAATGTTAAATCTAGAGCCGATCAACAGAGAATTTGTGATAGGCCATGTCTAAATACGAAGCCTCCCACAGGCGGATGAAAAAGAGAGAATTTCTTATTTAACACTGTGCTTAAATTTATGCCCATTTGACATGGACAAATAATTTCTTCCCTATCTAACAACGAGTCTAAATTTTATGCCTTTTATGACACTTCTGTCCATTTTAAGCCTAAATGACACTTGAAAAGGCCATATTGCCCCTCTTGTGGTATGTTTGTGCGCGTGTGTTGTTTGATGATTTTTTTTATCATCTTTATTAATAATTATTATATTATTATTTGTTGGATTTTCTTATGGAGCTCACATAATCTATTTTGAATGTCTAAGTTTTTTTAGTGCGGGATCTTCATGGGAGAATATATGTATGTGTAGATACATGATATAGTAGATGCATACACTAGATGGTCTATCATTAGCTTTGTACGTGGTGCATCGCAAAATTGCCCACGTACAATTGCATGCATGCATCGAAGGCCATGCAAACGGCAGTAGCATGTAATAAGCGGCTTATGGCTCTAGCCGGTGTGCGCATACACTTCTTAATACCCACATGTCTCTCCTGCATGTACACAATACACATAGCCATGTATGTATATTTGTTCCGTATTCCTATACCCGGCTGCCGCATGGACAAATAAATATTTAAATACCCATGTACCCGGGCTAGCTAGCTATGTGCTCTTACAATGGGATCAACGAAATACTTGTTCGGGTATTCGTGTACCGGTTGCCGCGCGTACGTGCGTGTTTGTGTGCTGCTGCTGCGTGGGTGTGTGACGTGCGCTGTGCGTGTGTGATGCGTACGTGTGTGCTGCATGCGTGTGTGCTACAGTGTGTGTGCGTGTGCGTATGTGCTGCTGCGCGTTTGCTACTGTCAATGTGTGTGTGTGCGCTATTGCCCCACGGATGTTGCGCGTATGCTACTGCCCCGCCCACACATATACCATATGAGGGCAAAAGAGTCTTTTCAAGTATCATTTAGGCTTAATATGAACGAAAGTGTCATAAAGGGCATAAAATTTTAGACTCATTGTTAGATAGGGAAGAAAAAGGTTTTCAGTGTTAAATAAAAAACAAAATTTAAGATAGCGTTAAATAAGGAATTGTTTCATCGAAAAAACTGGTTCAAGCCGGATGCTGACTTTGTCCTTAAATCGCCAGAAAAAAAGGAAGTACATATCTGGCTGAAACACATTTTGAAGTTCACCGATGGTTATGCATCGAATATAACTAAGGGAGTCAATCTTTCAACAGGCAAAGTGACCGGCCTGAAGAGTCATGACTACCATGTATGGATTAAGCGGATAATGCCGGTGATGGTTCGAGGCTATGTATGCGAGCATGTCTGGCGAGTGCTTGCCGAGCTAAGCCATTTCTTCCGCACGCTCTGTGCTAAAGAAGTAAGTAAACACGTGATTGAAAAATTGCATAAGAAGGCACCGGAGTTGATTGTCAAGCTAGAGAAGATCTTTCCGCCAAGCTTCTTTACTCCGATGACACATCTCATTCTGCACCTCGCGAATGAGGTATTGTTGGGGGGCCTGTGCAGAATCGGCTGGCGAGACGTACGAGAGACAGAACAAGCATATCCGACAGAAATGTGGAAACAAAGCTAAGATTGAAGCTTCCATAGCTGAGGCAGTTATCCTAGAGGAGGTGTCAGACCTCAGGACATCATACTATCCAGACCATGTTCCCCATCTGCATAACAAGGTGCCTCGATACAATATAGAAGAGCCCAGGGATCAACCCAGGCTCCATCTATTCAACGTGCAAGGTGGGAGGGCTGGGGCCTCGAAATCTTATAACATGCCACGACAAGAGTGGGAGGATCTCATGTTCTATATCTTGCACAGCATGAAGGAAGTTGAGAAAGTGTGGATGAGGTAATACCACTACACCATTCCTGTATGTCTTCCACATCATCATGTTCTATGTTCACTTAGTCCCGGTCTAACACCGCTTTTCTTCTTTTAGTGATTTCGTTCAAGAGGAATGGACGGGAATGAATCCTCCTACTGAGGCGGAGGCACTTACTCTTCTCCGTCATGGAAACCTTGGACGTAATTTTTTTCTTGGTTCATGGAGAAAGTAATTTTCCACATTCCCCTATTAAATACCTAGTTCAACATTTATTAGTTAACCGAACTAATGCACGCAGCAATTTCAAGTATACTTGTAGGGAAAGGATCCGAACATATCTATGGATGATGAATTGAGATGGGTTTCCATGGGTTTTGACCCTGCCGTCATGACATGTAAAAAGTATGATGTGAATGGGTATCGCTTCCATTCACAAGAGCACCAGAACAGCCGGCCTGATCCCAAAACTATAAATACCGAAGTGTACACCCCCGGTCAAAATTCAGTAGACTACTATGGAAGGGTACAAAATATATACGAGATTAAATTCCGCAAGGGGCGCGAGACCCTATGTCTGCCTGTGTTCAAATGCCGATGGTTCAATCCGCGGGAGGGGGTAAAACATATGCCTTCCATTGGTTTGGTCGAAGTTAAACCATCAACCGTCTATGCCGGAGCCGATCTCTTCATTGCAGCTACCCAAGCTACACAAGTATATTATCTGCCTTACCCATGCCAGAAAGAGTACCTAAAGGGTTGGGAAGTTGTGTTCAAGGTGTCGCCACATGGTAAGCTACCGGACCCGAATGAAGACGATTACTACAACATTAACCCCATGACATACGAAGGATTGTTCTATCAAGAGCAACCTGATGATGATGATGTGGTTAGAAACGATGACGCTAGACCATTGGGTGATGATGATGTGGATCCAAACGAGGACGATGCACGAAATGACGGTGAGACCATTGTAAATGAAAATGACATATTTATGCTAGAAAAGTTAAACGAAGACGCCGACGATGGGGAAGAGCCTCCACCTCCGTCAGACAACGAAGATGATATGATTGATAGTGATGATGAGACCTACTGATAAAGAGGTTACAACAGTGACGATTCGTATGGGTTCTAGCAGATGTACGTTTCAAGTCTTTTTTTCTATAGTTTAGGAATATGCATTTTTATTAATGTGTTTATTATTCCTTAGTATTATGCATTTTCCTTCATTTCATTAATTTACTAATTGCTTATTCTCTTTTCAATGCAGGTTCATGGAACATGGGCAAGGGGAAGGCCGACGGCGTGGGTTTCCTACGCAAGGTCGTCGGCCTGCCTAGCCGGAGTGGTCGAGCATGTAATCCCCCCCGGCTACTTGACGACGAATCCTCACATGGAGGTCTAGGGAGAGGTGCCCCTAGAGGAGGAGGGGGTGGGGGAGAGCCACTACAGGGGGTCGCGGCCAGAAAGAGCGCACCCTCACCGACTTAGGTGTGTTGTCTTCGAGGCCCTCCTCTAGTGAGGTACCCTCTCATGAGGAGGAGGAGGAGGAGGAGGAGGTTCAGGAAGGGGCCGAGGAGGAGGTGGAGGAGGAGGTTTGGGAGGGGACGAGGAGGAGGAGGAGGTAGGCGAGGAGGAGGGTGGTGGCGGGGAGGGGGTTGGCAACAAGGGGTGGCTGCATGGTGACGCAAAGCTACCAAAGTAGATTCCTGCTACTGAGGAGCAGAAGTAGCTCATTGAGCCCACGAGGAAAGAGTAAGTGCCACTTTATAGTAATTTCATTATTTTGCTTGTCACATGCTCATTCCGGTAGTTATTTATTTTTCTTGTCACATGCTAATATTTCATTCTTTTGCAGCAATTGGATATATTCTAAAGGGGTCCGTATTCCCAACGGCCTCATCACCGTCTTGCTGAAGTTACGCTGGCTGGGGCTGTAGTGTCCGGATCCAGTCAAGCACCCAGACTGTCGGGTTTTGGCCACGAGCTGGGACCACTGGGAAGCGGCCCTCTACGCAGACCATGAGACCCATGCCAAGGCCGTGATAACGACTTTCTGGGTGAGTTCTCTTCAGAAGCACAAGTCCATTCTAGTTCCATGAATGATTTAACTCATGGCTTCTTCCATTCTTGTTTCATGCATGATTGTAGAAATTCTATCGAGTTCTTCCGGAGCACAAGGCCAAAGCCGACCAGATCGTGTTGCGCCAATGCAAGAAGAAGGCCCGCGAGATGCAGTATGAGGTGCGCCATGTGGCCATCTCGACATACTATCACGATGCTTTTGGTGTGAAGATGACCAAGGAAGAAGCGCGGAGGATGTGCATTACCTTGGAGAGGCACGAGTACTTGGCGGTAAGTATAAAAGATTTTTCATTCTGATGTTTGGGGTACATTTCACTGTTTCGTGTTGACATGCCATTATGCTTCCATTATGTAGGTGTGTCCAAATTGGTGTTATGGAAAAGACGAGTCTTGGGCGGCATTGGTGGATCTTTGGTGTGATAAGGATGGAGCCTCGGCGGCTACGAGCATCAAAAACAAGGCTAACCGAGGGAAGGAGGGAGTACATGCTCAGGGAAACTGAAACCACTTTCTCCACAAGACACTTAATGTATGACTAATCCCATTAAACATTCTTCTTCTTCTATTTACCGTCACTTTCTTATGTATGACTAACCTCTGTTTGGTGGTGCAGGGGGAGAAACTGAAGCGGCCGCTCTCACACATGCAGGCGTGGGAGATCGCCCATACGTGGAAGGACCCCAAACCTGGTGAGCCCAAGTACTACGACAAGAAGACACCGCAGAGGAAGAAGGCCTACTCCGATGGGTATCTGAGGTTACATCCTGACACACCTGACCCCATTGCGGCGGATCCGGACGATAGGGTGGTGGTGGGCATGGGGCCCAAGGAGCACGGTCGGGAGGCGGTTCTCGATGCTGTGATCACTCCTACTATCTCCTACACACAGCTCCGTCGGATCGACCCGAGCCTGAGCCAGCGCACGAGCACGCCCATGACTAGTGCACAGTCACAGTCCCTCTTTCAGGAGTGGCAATCTGTAAGTATTTTCCTTCTTATCTTCATTTCTCACTTTATTTTCCGCATTTAGTAGTTTATGAGTTCCATCATGCCATACCATAGGCCTACATGGAGTACACACGCCAGGAGACCATGGTGTGGCACGAGAGCCTTTATGCATACCATGAGCAGAGGGATCGCCAGATGCAGCACACTTTTCAGGAAATGGCGGCTGGCAGGTTTCCTCAATTGCAACCAGCACAATGTCCTCCAGCACAACCAAGGTTGCTTACCTTTGAGGAGTTTGTGGCACAGAACACTGGCCCCTCATCAATTAGTTCATCCCCAATCTATTCACCCAAAGCATATCATGTCTTTCAACACATTCATATATCTTGTTAACTTGTCTTTTCAACATCCAGGGAACCAGTGGACCAACCTTTGGTGGTGGTCTTCGCAGCACTCCCGAGTCACAGAACCCGATCACTTCGATCCATAGAGGTGGAGGCGGAGGCGGAGGTGGAGGCGGTCTTGGCGGTAGCGCTGCTACTAGCACTGACGACCTGGGCTTTGGCGGGCTTGGCGGTGATGACCTTTGCGGTGCTCGACGTCCTGGCGCATAAGCCTTTGGGTTACTTGGGTGTGGTGATGATGATAAACTTGTGGTCTTTGATGGTCCTTTAGATGACTTGTGTGCTACTTTATATGCTTATGCTTTGTGATGATGCTTATGCTTATGTTTATGTTGATTGTGATGATGCTTATGCATATATTGTTGTGACGGTGCCGGATGATACTTAGATGTGTTCTATATGTCTATTTCCATCATATATATCTGTTGATATCTGATGATTGAATTGATCTGAAAACAAAAAGAAAAAAGAAAAAAATAGATAAAAACTATGCCGACGGCTAGGCCGTCAGCATAGTGCTGGCATGAGCACCCACTGGCTGACACGTGGCAGCTATGTTGACGGCCTAGCCGTCAGCATAAGATTGAACTAAGCCGATAGCTAAGCCGTCGGCATAGCTGCCACGTGTCACCCACTGGGCACTCCTGGGGCAGGGCTAAGCTGACGGCCTAGCCGTCGGCATAGGTTAAAACTACGCCGACGGCTAGGCCGTCGGCTTAGCCCTGCTCCAAGATTGAGAGCTACACGCCACGTGGCACATCTATGCCGACGGTCTGGCCGTCAGCATAGATGTGCCACGTGGCGTGCAGCCGTTGGCCAGCACTTGATGGCGGTCGCCGTTAGGCGGGGACGTTGTCGACGGCCGAGGCCGTCGGCATAGATGTACGAACACCGTCGGGATAGGATCTATGCCGACGGCCTCCCGGCCTACGCCGACGGATATGTTACCGATGGCCCTATGCCGACGGGGGCCGTCGGCTTAGGCCTGTCCCGACGGGAATCAGGGCTATGACGACGGCCTAGTGATTTATTAAAGACAAACTGCAATAATAGTGGCATAACCCAAGACAAAAATGAAATATTTTTTCACACATGTGTATTGTGCGATTCCCAAAATAATAGTTTTTCTTTAACCTTCTCTGACCTACAACGTCTAACTTTGATGTTACTTTTTACATGAAATAGCACTTGCGAGATCATCATCTTTAGTGTTACAAGTTCGGTCTTCGAGGAGAAGTATTTGGGCCTCCCAACCACGGAAATATGTATGTCAAAGGGCAGATTTCAGAATCTTCAAACAAATCACAAAACGGCTTATTCAGTGGGGAGATGAGAACCTAGCTCAGCCCGGTAGAGAGGTTCTAATTAGGTTGGTGGCTCAGGTCCTACTGACCTATATTATGGGTGTGTTCAAACTACTCTTTTAGGTATGTGATGATCTCACGAGAATGGTGAGAAATTTTTGTTGGGGCTCCTCTGAGGGAAAAAGGAAAGTCCACTGGTGAAAAAGTTGTAACCACCTTTTACAACTCAAAGATAGGGGTAGTGCAGGTTTCCATGACTTTCGTTTGTTCAACGAGGCTTTGTTGGCTCATTAAGCATGGAGATCATTATCTAGGCCAGAAATTTTGTGTGCACAACTTCTCAAGGCGAGATATTATCCA
Organism: Aegilops bicornis; assembly: GCA_021605145.1. Taxonomy (NCBI): domain Eukaryota; kingdom Viridiplantae; phylum Streptophyta; class Magnoliopsida; order Poales; family Poaceae; genus Aegilops; species Aegilops bicornis. The sequence continues at coordinate 122,403,095 of CM038669.1, forward strand.
GAAGGAAAATTTGATGAAGCAGTGTCCTCGCGGCGCGTTCTTATCATGTATATCAGACACAACACACTTTATTTCCTCTTTGTTGAACTGCTCGTTGAGGTGTGGCGAACTAGCCAATGCAATTCCAGATAGTCCTAATTCATCTTCAAGCTGCTAGTGGTCGAGGCCACCAACAACCAATTGAAACTGTTAAAAAATAATCTACACCTTGTCACTATGTTCTGTGACCTCTCCATTGGTGCCAATTAATTTATTTTCCGAAAAGGAGGATGACCCCCAGCCTCTGTATTGAGCGATGCATACAACCATTTTACTAATTATTCACTGAGACCTTACAAAGTAATACATCAGTAAGTCTGAAACCACCTTCTTAGCAACATTTGTCGCTACTCCTATCAACTTGATGAAGGAGGTGCACATGATTAGGGCCACTTGCCCAGGCCTCACACCAAACCCAACATCTAAAATCAGAGGCCTCAACCAAACTGCCATCAGCGTGTCGAGGGCACGAACTAGTCCAACGGACTCTCATCGGGCACCAAATGCGCACAACATTTTGGGTATTGACAGCGACGGGGAGACATTGTGTGCATTATGCTTCATCAAGGGTGATGCTCAATGGAACCCCTGGATCTCCTTTCATGCATAGGCCTTCTTTATCCCCAATGATCTTCATTGATCCCTTCCATGGATCCCCTGCAGCGGTCGCTTCAGAAGGCCACAGAGGCCAACATCTTGTTACCCATTCCCTTATGTGTCGCCCGGTTAAGGACAAGCTTCTATGTTGACAATGCCTTCCTGTTTGTGAGCCCATGTTCCTTGACAAGTTTTGGGAAATATTAGGGCTTAAAGTGAACCAAGCGAAGAGTGCCATATACCCAATTCAACGCCATAATTTGGATGTTCAAGGGCTAGTGCAAGGTTTTGGAAGGGGTTTTTTTTGGAAAAGGAGGATGACCCCCGTCCGCTGCATCTGGGAGATGCATGCGGCCATTTTATTAATTATTCTCGAGGACCTTAGAAAGTAGAACAACAATATGACTGAATCCGCCATCTTAGCAACATCTGCCGCTACTTCTACCTAAATGATGAAGGGGTGCAAGCTGGGCCACATACCCAGACCTCTCACCTAAACCTAACATCTAAGTCAGAGGCTCCGACCGAGCCATCTGCCAGGTCCGGGGCTCAAACCGGTCCGACGCACTCACATGTGTCATCGCTGCCGTCTTCCGCTGGTTCATCTTCAAAGCAGATTGAGGTGACAACCTTGGTAGGTCATGCGCCATCGACGCCACCATGACGCCAAACAACGACCTCCACCTATTCGAGCCTTGGCAGGCCCTCCGCCTTTGACGCCACCACGACGCCAGCCAACGATCCCCACCTACGCGAGTCCATCTCCAAGCAACAGACGTAAATCTATGCTAGGATAGGGCTGCACCGATGGAGTGCTTATGTAGTGGTGTAGAGCCCAGAAATGGAGGGTTGCAAGCTGTTGACAACATCCATGTGCACGGCTCACTGTCAAGTTTTAATTCGATGCAATCTTATCTCGCCCATCAAATATGGTAGGAAACGCTCCCCATAGAAAATTTGGTAGGAAACGCAACGTTATTTAGGTTTGGGGAGCGGCAAACATAAATCAAATTTATAGCTCCCACTTACATTTACCTCTTTTTTTAGAAACGTCTGGCATTTACCTTTTTTTTAGCATCTGTAACCTTTATTATAGTTGGATGTTCATAGGGATATAGATGATATCGGGCGTAGAAACAAGCCACACATGGCGCCCGCTAGACAAAGAAGAAAAGCAGCTTTATGCAGTATGTGCTTCAAAATTAACCTTCCTATTTTCATGAACAAAGCGAATATTATGAAAACCAGCAGTCCGATGGTTAATCTCCCGGAGTATCACTATGTAGTGGCAAGGAGCTTCCGTCCCGATCTTGGAGATCACCTCAGCGTAGTCCGATGCAACACAAATAGAATTCAAGTTGAGGTCCTCAGCCAAAGAAAGAGCCTCATTGCAGGCTTGCGCCTCTAACGAGGATGGGTCCGTAAGGCCGTCAAAAACACTCGCTGATGCTCCCAAGAAAGTTCCCCCCTTGTCACGACAAACGACCGCCGCGGCACCTCTTCTGCCACATCTTGACACCCCCCCCCATCTGCATTTATTTTCACGTCGAAATCGGCTGGGGGAATCCATAACGATCTGGCCCTTGCATTATCAGTTGTTGCATGCAGGTCCTTGCATATCGCAGGCCGGTCCTTGGCCGGGTGCCGCTTGCTGTCCGCCACCAAAGCAAGATCTTCCATGAACTTTTTGACAAAAACCGAGGTGCTTAGGGGGCTTTGGTATTGGTCGTCATGGATAGCCCGTCGTGTCGCCCACCATATGGCCCACATCGTAACCAAAACTTGAACTACCTCCTCCTCTAGTAAAGTATCAAGCAGCCAAAACAGCCATAATCTTGCATCTTCCGTTCTGTTTGAGATAGCAACTTCAGTCAGTTCCTCCTCGGCTAAAGCCCACACACATCGGGAAATATGGCAATCAAATAAGGAGTGTCTCCAGGAATCGGTAGCCGCGTTGCATATCGAACATGCCGGCGTATTTGTCATTTTTCTGTGATTCCGTACATCTCCAGTTGGGAGCGAAGTCCTGGCTAAACGCCAAGCAAACACCTTAATCTTGGACGGGATACTCAGGTTCCATAGTTTTCCCCAAGATTTCTTGTCCTCGTCGCCATGAGAGTGGCTCGGGTTATGCTCCAACCAATCCGTTCTCTGCTGTTTCGTCGAGGCTAGAAGTCGATAAGCAGACTGAACTGAAAAAACACCCCTCCTATCATAGTGCCAGGCCCAGAAGTCATCTTGAACTCGAGTACTCAAAGGAATGTTCAGAATCGCCTCACTGTCCATCGCATAAAAATGTTTATGAAGTTCAGCAATATTACAACAAGCCTTGCTCTGGTCAATCAGATCCGATACAAGCTGCGGAGGGTCTGAAGTCTTTGGACACACCGGCCTCAACTTGTGATCCCTGGGTATCCAATTGGCATGCCAAATGTTCGTTGCACTTCCTGTTCCGATTCTCTTAATTATGCCCAACTTGAGGGTATCCCGACCTTCATGTATAGAGCGCCAGACCTGGGATGGTTTGCTCCCCAGCTCGGCTTCCAGAAAGTTGCGGTCGGGGTAGTAAACTGCCTTGAGTATACGTGCGCTGAGGGAGTCAGGTTCTTGCAGCAATCGCCATGCTTGACGAGCCAGTAAGGCTAAATTGAACAGCTCGGTGTCATGGAATCCCATACCTCCCATAAACTTGGGCTGGGTCATCACCTCCCAAGAGACCCATGCAGTCTTCCTCTCTCCCTTCTTGGAGCCCCACCAAAACTTACGGAGCAGGCCATTGATGTGTAGACACAAACCCCTCTGAAGCTTGAAACACGCCATAGAATATGTGGGTATTGCTTGTGCAACTGACTTAATAAGAACCTCCTTTCCTTCGACTGAGAGTGCCTTTTCCATCCAACCTTGAACTTGCTTCCAGATCCTATCTTTCAAGTATTTGAACGAGCCCTCCTTAGCTCTCCCAACATCTGACGGGAGGCCTAGATATTTCTCAGACAGCTTTTCATTTTGAACATCGAGAACTTGCATGACATTCTTCCTCAAGACATCCGAACATCCCTTGCTAAAGAAAATAGAAGACTTCTCTTTATTAATTCATTGTCCCGATGCTGCACAATATTTCTGGAGCAGCACATTTACTCTCTCCGCCATTTCAGGTGTAGCATAAAAAAAGAGCAAGCTATCATCTGCAAAAAGAAGGTGATTAACACACGGCGCTCCCGGTGCCACCTGGATCCCATGAATACTCTCTCCGGGGGTCGTGGATTTAAGCAGCGAAGAAAGACCTTCCGCCGCCAACAGGAAAAGTAAGGTGATATAGGGTCTCCCTGCCTTAACCCTCGAGTTGGTTTGAACTCATCAAGCTTGCCTCCGTTAAACATGACAGAAAAAGACACCGAGGTTACGCACCTCATAATAGCATCGATAAACCGAGTGCTGATACCCAACTTCAGCATCACCGCCTTCGAATATGGCCATTCGAGCCTGTCGTAGGCCTTCATCATGTCTAGCTTTAGTGCACAAAACCGGTTACCCTTCACCTTCTTGGTTTTCATATAGTGTAAGCACTCATAAGCACAGATAAAATTATCAGTGATTAAGCGTCCAGGTACGAATGCAGATTGTTCCTCAGAAATGATATCGGGGAGAATAAGCTTGAGCCGGTTAGCCAATACCTTTGATGCGATCTTGAAGATCACATTGCAGAGACTAATCGGTCGAAACTGAGCTAATTTTTTTGGACTAGCAATCTTGGGAATAAGAACGATGAAAGTTTTGTTTATCTCCTTCGGTGAATCATCACCACTCAGAACACGCAGCACCATCTCTGTTACCTCATCACCACACAAGTCCCAGTGCCTCTGAAAAAAGTGAGCAGGGAAGCCATCTGGCCCGGGGGCCTTTGTAGGAAACATTTGGAAGAGTGCAGACTTAACCTCTTCCATTGTATACGGTGAGTCCAGCCTACTATTCATTTGATGATCAACTTTCACCGGGATGTGGGAGAGAACCTCTTCCATCCCAATGGCATTTTCCGGACCATACATATTCTTATAAAAGCTCGTCACCATGGACGCCATCTCATCAAAATCCGACGTCATAGAGCCATCACCTTTCTGGAGCTCCATGATGTTGTTCTTGGCCCTGCGTGCGCTTACTTTTTTATGGAAAATTTTTGTGTTGCAATCACCTTCAGCCAGCCACTGGATGCGGGCCCTTTGCCGCCACATGATCTCCTCTCGAAAACATAGTTTAACCATCCTGGCTTCCACTTCCTTCTCTTCCGTGCTCGGTCCAACTCGCAGCTGATCCGCTCGCAATCCTAGCTTTCGGCATAGATTCCTGAGTTCAGACCGGATTGACCCAAAGGTAGCCCGCCCCCACTTTTGTAATTCTGTGGCAATATGAGCTAGTTTTGCAGAAATAGCCGAGACAGATTGCGCCCTCCCAGTAGCTTTCCATGCGTTCTCGACTGCAGCGCCAAAGCGACCATCACGTTCCCACATACATTCATATCGAAAGGGCCTCTGTGTTGCTCGAATACTATCATTATCCAGTTCAGTTTCCAAAAGGATAGGAGAGTGATCCGACTTGACTGCCGTTAGATGCTCTAAGCTAGCATAAGGAAAAAGCTCCGACCAGCACGCTGTTGCCAAGGCTCTATCAAGCCGAACTCGACAATAGTGGCCACCAGCCACCTTCTTCTCCCACGTCCAATCCAGCCCTCTATAGCCCAAATCCGCTAAGGCACATACATCTACTGCTTCACGAAATGCCTCCATCTGTGCACTGTCCCTCTCATTTGGGCCAACTTGCTCTTCCTTCCTTAGAATCTCATTAAAATCTCCAATGCATAACCAAGGCAAAGTGCTCTCGCCTCTAAGACGTTTCATCATATCCCATGTTTTGTACCGCAGGCTCCTGTTTGCTTTACCATAAAAACACGACAAACGCCACTGATCCTTCTGTGGCTCCTTGACCCATGCATCCACATGATACTGCAAAAAATTCTTTATTGAAACATCCAGAGAGTTTTTCCAAAAGATACAAATACCGCCGCTGCGGCCAGAGCTACTCACACCGAAACTGAAATCAAAACCTAACGTAAAACGAAGACCTTCAACTCGGTTCTTCGGCAGTTGAGTTTCAACTAGACAAAGAATCGACGGCGCACTTTTCTCCACGAGATTGCGGAGTTCTCGAACCGTCGCAGGATCGCCAATCCCGCGACAGTTCCAGCATAATGTTTTCATTGGGCCTGGCGGCGCCCCATGTCGGAGCCCGCCAATAATGCCAACTTGTTCTTATTCTGCTTTCCCGGTGACTCAGAATTTTTTGCCTTATTTGCTTCCCTTGGAGAGACGTAAGGTTTAGGGAGTGGCGGGACAGTCATTAGAGGTTGATTATTCTGCGACATGTTGCTTGCTTCCTCATCTTGAACTAAGCCAAACACATAATCAGATGGGTTTCCGGACAAGGCCAAATTCAGATTTTTGCGCGCCATTGGCGGTACTTATCCGTGGACTTCCTCCATTGTAACTCCTGGCTTTAATGGGCTCGTAACATCATCTCCACCTTCTACTTCCTCATCCAAACCCGCATCTTGCGAAGACCGTTTTCTCGGTGATCCTGTCCGAGCCGGGGGGGGGGGGGGGCTGCCTGTCCGTCCACTACCTCTCGCCTCTGGCCACCACCACGCGAGCCACGGCCACCATCTTGCTGTTCCGGTGGTATCTCCCTCCTCTTCGCAAGCATCCATCCACCCCATTGCTTATCTTTATCCTCCCAGACTCCATCGCCGCACTCCTCGTGGTTATGACCCATGAAATCACAGATCTGACAGAAATAGGGGATCTTCTTGTATTTCACCGGGAGGATCTTCCGCCCTTCCCCCGTCACGCTCAGCGATGTCACCCTAGTTAGAGGCTTATTCACCAGAACCCTTGCACGCACTCTGACATAGTCTCCCTCATAAAATAGCCTCGGAGAGAGATAAGTTTCCTTGACCCGACCAATGCGTCTTGCTAATTGGTCCACTACCTCCGCCTTCCTGTAAAGCTCTGGTATGTTGTGAATCTGAGCCCAAACGTACAGGCCGTCAAACACATAGGAAGTTGGCTCCTGCTTGCCATCGTAGTCTTCAATAAGCATCACCATCCCTCTAAACAACCAAGGTCCTCCATGAACAACCTTCTTCCAATCCCCTAAGCAAAACATCTGGAAGATATAGAGGTTCTCGCCAGCCTCTCTGTACTTGGGTACATGCGCTAGCCCCCATATTGACTTCATAGTTTCAAACATCGACAATGAGCTAAATTGCCTGGTCGTGTTTACCTTCCCAATTGCTAGCCACCTTGCATCTGCCTCGTACTTCCTCAAATCCTCCTCTCCTACAACTACGTCATCCAACTCATCATCCTGAAGATCCAGATGTTGCAGCATCTCTTCCAAGTCCTTCCCCTTCCATCCCGTAGAAAAGGAACTCGCGTTAGCCGCCATCTAGGGTTTTACTCCCGGAGTCGGCGCGGCAACAACTGATGAAGAAACCCGACCGATCCTCTCCCCCAAGACCCTCCCACAGACCAGGGCGAGCAGCTTTGGCAAGAGCGGACCGGCGGCCGACAAGAGTCTCTAGGCGGAGATAGATCGCCGCCAGAGCCGTAAACCCTAAACACGAGGGTAGAGCTACCTGTTTGCTAGCTTGTTTTACCCGGGCAAAAAAATAGTTGTGCTTCCTTCGCTAGCTTTGGCATTTACCTGAGGCCGAAACCACACGGCTCGGCAGACCACACACAGGCTATATCTAGGCCTAGCTAAGAAACTGTTTTTTTTGCCACAAAACTAATAAAATAGTTTACCTAAAAAAACTAATAAAATAGTTAAATAAACACTTTGAAATATTTCCTTTATTATCCTTTTTATTGGATTGCCATTCGCCATATGATGGAGTCTCCTTCAAATATACCACTTCCATGATGGGCAGTGAGAGGTAGGTGGGCAGCCGATAGCCGGGCCCGAGGCAGACAAGGAGCAGGCGCGTGGGCGTCCGTCCGCTGTTCGTCTGGATGCAAACCGTGCGCAATTTTGCGCTAGAAATAAGGCGAGCCGGACGTTAAAAGGATGAAAATTTGGGATGGCGTCGCGTGATGGGTCGTTGCATTTATTCGTTTCAGGGGACTCGCACTCGCCAAGCTGCTGGAGGGAGTTGACCTTGCCGGAGTCGAGCCCGCCTCTGATAGCTTGGAAGAGAAGGAGGCATCTGCGTCCCCAGATTCCAACATGGCACGGGCGGTGATGATGGACAACACGTGTGCCCTCTCTCGGCCGCGACAACAGTGGAGAGCCACGGGACGAGGACCACAGCGAGGCCGTGAGTACACACGAGCAGGATGGACGGGTTGGGCATCGAAGCATGCGAGGCCAGGGCAGGGCACGCGCATCGCAAGGGGCCACAGCTGAGCCAGTGGTCATCCCAAAGGGCGTGTTTGGTTGTAGTTTGCAACAGTAGTGGTGTTGCATGTCCATCTCCAGTCAACCTGGTTCTTGAAATGCAGCAGATGCATCCTGTTTGGTTGCCTGCATCGCATGGAGGGGCACTTACCCCCCCTGTTGTTTGGTTGTCATTTTTGTGCTTAGGGTGTGAGCAGATGCAAACTTCAGCTGTTTGGTTGCAAACAGCATTTGTGTTCTGCTCACCCTATTCAAATGTGGTTGCCTTACCACCACATGATCAGCACAACAGCAAAACAAAGCAAGCAATCAAATGAAATCAAACAAAGCAAGCAAGCAAACGACAGCAAACTACTTAACTACATAGCATAAGTCTATATTAACAGCAGGGGCATCCTCCTTCCCTACTCCACGCCAGGGTGCTGCTCCTGGCCAAAATATGAACAAGTTCCCAGCACAGGTACCCATAAGTCTCGCCACACACCATAAAAATTCAACACTAACACCTTACTTAACTTAACTACATAGCATCCTCGATGTCACCAACGCAGTTGCGCCCGCTGCAACGAAACCTGCACATGACTGAGGAGTCTTGGTTATAGATCTGAACCTTCAGTCCAAGTCCTGAGATGCGCACAACGACGAGGTCGTCGGGCGATCCGATGGCGGTGGCAGAAGTAGTTCTAGCCCCGGCTAAGCACCATGTGCCCCTCGAAGTTCTAGACCTGCACCCAGAACATGCACCGCTTGTTCGCCGACAGCCTGACCACGCGCGGGAGCCTCTTGGTGACCAGCCAGGTGTTCATCACCTCCACGAACTTGCGAGGGATGACGAGCATGGCGAGGTCCTTGTTGTCCTTAATCTGCTGGTAGAAGTGCAGCGGCTCCCGGGCCCCCTCCTCATGGCCCTGCCTCGGAGATCGTCCCCTTGAACGAGGCATGCTCATGAAGGCGATCCTGCCAGGCAGGCCCACCGTCCCGAGCCACCTGTTCGTGGGGATAAAATCCTCGGCGCCCTCAGCTTCGGCCACCACCTGAGCTCCTCCACCCGCCACATCCCAGTCAGTTTTCAATATCTTGTCAGGCAAGATGACAAGTATTAGTGCACAAACTCTTTGCAAAATGGCACTGATCAGAGACATTTTTCAAAGAGAAAATTCGACTGATCAGTGCACAAACTCTTTGAGCAAATGCCACTTATCAATGCCACTTGTTGTTAGGCAAATGCCACTGATCATTGGACTTTCCCAACAGCAAGTGCCATTGATAAGTGGCATTTGCCTATGGGAAAATGCCACTTATCAATGCCACTTGTTCTTGGGAAAATGACACTGATCAGTGGCACTGATCAGTGGACTTGCCCAACAGCAAGTGCCAATGATCAGTGGCATCTGCTTTTCTGGAACTGACACTCATCAGTGCACTATCCTAAGCATGGAAACATCTAAAAATAGCAACAACAAGTGCCAATAGAACCCATGTGCAGCCATGCACATTTGGCAGCATCCTAAAATGGTCCTACTTCATGCACGTATAACAATGAACACAAACCCTAGATTGAACATGTATGTTAGCAACATGAACAACAACATGAACATGATCCTAGCTTGAACATGAACACGCCATTTGCATGAACACACATCCTAGCAAGACCCTACCATGAACACAGATCCTAGCAAAGCACATTACCATTGGGATTCTAGCATGAACACAACTACTAGCATGAACACAGATCCTAGGACACACTAGCAGTAGCAGTAGCAGATCCTAGGACAAACACTGTACGAAACAAGAACAGATCGGTCTGATTGGTTTCGATTGGGATTGCATCCAATCGGATCTACTCCAATCCTATCTATTCCTATTGAATCCACTAACTACTATCACATGCCTAAGAATTAAAATCCTAATATACATCTACTAGCAAGCATTGAGGGGGTTGGCCGGGGTGAAAACCCCGACGGGAAGGAGAGAGGTGGCAGAGCAGAGGAGGAGCCGGCCCTGGCGATAGCCTGTGGCATCGGCCCCGTGCTCATCGCCACGCAGGAGGTCGAGGTGGACGGCCCGCCGACAGGAGAAAACCCTTGGACAGGGGTCAAGAAAACCCCCCCTGCCCAATGGGGTCCCAACAAGCGGCGGCTCCGTCGACGGTGTCGGCGCCGAGCCCAGCACCACGAGGTCCGAAATTTGCGGCAGAGCAGGAACGGCCGGCACCGCATTGGCCGGCGCTGGTGGTGGCCGGCAGCAGATGGGGGACGGTGGTCGCAGCATCGACGCCAGGTCCCGCCCCGAGTTCTGGAGCTCGGCCAGCCAGCGCTCCTGGATGCTGGCGATGCGCTGGTCGACGGGGGTCAGAGGGCGGCGCGGCGGTGGGCGAGGCAAAGCCATCGGAGGAGAAGAGAGGGAGGGGCGGTGAGGGAGAGAGGTAGCAGTGGGAACAGTGCGACTGGGCGGTGACAGGAGAGTGGGGGCGAGTTATGTGACGTCCCCTCCGTCTTCCGAGATGCCCGAGGCGTGCAACTGCCTCGCACGCGTGGCCGCGGCCAGCCAGGCTCGCGAGAAACTGTCGATGCAGCAATTTCTGCTGGGCCAAAGCTGCTGGCTGCTTTAAGGTTCGTGCAGGCCACAAACCGCATGCAGCCCAGGCAACCAAACAGGCCGCACACATCCCGCATGGGCCTGGTTGGGTTGCATGCGGGCAACCAAACACGCTCAAAATATGGTTGATGTACCGTCCCTACCAACACCTGCGATAGCCCTCTGTAGAGTGGCAACATGCTACTGATGCTCGCCCAGTGGTCACCACCCGCAAGGCGCGTCCGGGGCGCCAGCGGGAGCTTGGACCACACCGAGGACACCCAGCGAGACGGGGGGCAGCGTGCAACCGGTGCAACATATTCAGGAGGAGACAATCATTCTGGGTGTGGAGGTCACGGACGCCAAGCCTTCCCTCCTTTTTGCTCCAGCACACCGTGACCCAGGCCACAAGGCATTGGGTGCCAGATGCACGCTTGGTCGCGTTCCACGGGAAGGTGCGATGCAGCGAGTCGAGAGCTGCGATGACGGATGGACGATGTAAGAATATTTATGCAACAAAAATTTGCAAGAGAATATGCAGTTTGCAAGAAATTTTGATAAGAAAAATTATATAGGAAAATTTTGCAAAAAAATTCCATATATATTATCAGGGAAACCATATAATATTATCGCGGGAAAAAACTTCCAGCTGAAGCTACTCCATATATCCTTACACGGTTGCTAGGCTCCTGCCAAAGCATTGCTCAATACTCTTACGACATGCATCTATGGCATTCACTTGTCTAGCTTCTCACTTGCTACCATGACTATGTTGTTTGTATTTCTGCTTCAGATCAAGGTACAATACTAATGACGGTTAAGGGGTCAGCGTTGGATGGTGCGGGGAGAATGAACGGGGGATGGAGGGATGGAGCAGTGTACCCATGGATACCGGATGATTTCCATTTACTAAATCATCTTTTAAAAAAATTATAGGATGCATTACGCAACAGAAATTTCCATTTCCTATGATAGAATGCCCGTACGTGTTAACTGTTAATGCCCTTTTAACATGTTGATGATGTGTGTCGATATATCGAGAGACAGCACTTACCATGATCTTATGTTAAGGTTAACTTACAACTGAGGATCTTGTGTTGCCATGCATCATGCATGTGCTATCTCCTACTCCCTCCGTTCCTAAATACTTGTCTTTCTAGAGATTTCAACAAGTGACTACATACGGCGCAAAATGAGTGAATCTACACTTTAAAATATGTTTACATACATCCGTATGTTGAGTTCATTTGAAATGCCTAAAAGGACAAGTATTTGGGAACGGAAGGAGTATAACCTATGTCGATTAGCTTAGGCGAGTGCATGTCTGTACTATCTATGTGCATGTTTGTACCACTTTTGTGAAATTATTCTGACGAAGAATCCAAAACTCACATCCTGCTTGACCAAAGAAATATGAGCACGGATGTAAACTCTAGCAAATAAACGAACTGATGCATTGTCATGTTTCATTTCCACACAATCAACAAACAAGAATTGAAAAGTATGATTTTAAACATGAACCATTTGAACCTTGATTTCTAGCCTCCCCCAAGTTGCTTTCAATTCAATCCTCTCTCCTATCAAAGCCAAATATGTGAGAGTGTTTGAGTGTTGGGGAGACTATCATTTGAAGCACAAGAGCAAGGAGTTCGTCATCAACAACACCGTCTATTAAATTTTGAAGAGTGGTGTCTTCTAGATTGGTTAGGTGTCACTTGGGAGCCTCCAAGATCATGTGGAGTTGAAACAAGGAGTTTGTAAGGGCAAAGAGATCGCCTGCTTTGTGAAGATCTACCTGAGTGAGGCTAGTCCATCGTGGACGTAAGCCATGGTGGAATAGACAAGGTTGCTTCTTCGTGGACCCTTCGTGGGTGAAGCAATCCATGGACTCGCGCAACCATTACCCTTCATGTATTGAAGTCTCCATCAACGTGTACGTACGATAGCACCACCTACCGGAACCATGCCAAAAATCATCGTATCTTCATTGCATTTGAAATCTCTAATCTCTCCTTTACTTTCCGCTGCACAAATCTTAGACTTGCATGTTTAGGATGTATTTGACTTGGTCGAATTGCTAAAACTTGCCCACAACTAAAATTGGAAAAAAATAAGCATTTATTTGGTCAAGTAGTCTAATCACCCCCCCTCTGGACATACTTTTGATCCTACAGGGGCTGCCAATGAGGAGTGGTGCATGGAGGGAAATGATCTAACAGTGACGTGAGGAGGAGAACTTTTGGCCCAGATCCGAGGGGCAGCAGGATTAGAGGGGCGCATGGAAGGAGGCAGAGTTGGGATTGGAGGGGAGGCGATCGGAGCCTCGAAGGAGATCGTGGAGGGAGATGATGAGGAGGGGGACAGGGGGATATTGTGTTTTGGTTTACGAGTCAAGGGGATGGCCACAGACACTTATTGAAGTCGTGTCTCACTGTTGACGGGTCAAAGAGAAAATTTCTCAGTAGTGATGCCTCACTAATTCCAAGTAATTTGTTGCAACTCCAAACAGGTGAGGGGCGGTTAGCGATGTGCCACCCGAGAGTGGCCCCTTTTGTTGCTGCTAGCGAGCTACCTTAGGCCTTGTACAACGCAAGGTGCTTGATAAAATAACCAAGCTTTTCTCAAGTACTAGTGCTTATCTAAAAAAAAGAGGTGCCTAATTAAGCGTCTATCCTCTATAAATAAGCACCTGTGATTAAGAAAGGCTGGTTTATTTTTCTAAGAATTCCTCAAGCACCTTGCATTGTACAAGGCCTTATGGCCCCTCTGTGCTTACTCAACACACCAATTGTCTACGAAAGCTGAGGGTCGTCGCTAGTAATCCACACCCATCAGTGATCAAATAAATTTTGTAAAGTATTCTTTAATAGTGTAGCTTGCTTCTTGCTGGCTGAGCCGTTGGTATGCCATGTTCGGGCTTGCTTGGCGTGATCTTCATGTCAGCACCTCACTTTGGCATCGATATGTTACGGTCAAATCCTAGTGGGAAGGCGTTAGTTGGAAGATCTGAAAGAAAAGGAATGTGGGCATCTTTAGGACCAAGGTGACGCTGGTGGCGGTGATCGTGCATTACATTAGGGATGAAGCACCATACCTGGGGCTAAGCATGTGTGTAATATAATGTCGCGAGAGTAGCTCGATGTCGTTGTTCTGCTATTGCGGTTATTTTCTTTCAAACTCTTCTTCTTAATCAATGAAAATGACAATTTTCTTGCCTCATTTCAAAATCTAATAATCGTCGGGCTTTGGAGAGGGCTCGATGCCAGAGTGGAGCTAGCAGCCTGCTAGGGTGCCGGGTCACGCGACTGTCACGTCTTGCCCCATGGTCAACCGAACAACATCTCAGAATTGCTTCCAAAACATAAATGATCTTAGCATCAATTGTTGTGCAAAGTTTCATGAAAAAAATGCATTATGTTGTGATTTGGGCAAAACAAGTCTGTGCTCTAGAAAAATATTTTTTGAAGCATTAAAATCCATTATTTCGTGTAGGCTGCAGTATTTTACCTTCTCCATGTAGTTGGTATCTCCGTGATATTAATATATTCCCTTTGTCAAAAAATAGCCATTTTGCATTTCTGGTGTGTACGTCACATCTCATTAAGAATTATGGTGAGAGCTTGTAGCTTACTCTAACGAGGAGAACACATAGAACCCATCAACAGAAACATATGCGTCCAATATAATTAGAATTCATCCTGGCTCCTTCACTATATTAAGATCCATGATTTCAGCATCCATGCTTTACGAAATCATCTTTTAAAAAAATTACAGGATGAATTATGCAACTGAATTTCATTTCCTATGATATGTTGTTTGTACGTGTTAACTGTTAACACCCGTTTAAGATGTTGATGATGCATGTCGACATATCGAGAGACGGCGTCGTACCATGATCCTATGTTAATGTTAACTTACAAGTGGAGATCTTGTGTAGCCATGCATCATGCATGTGCTATCACCTATAACATGTGTCAATTTCCTGACGAGGGTGCATGTTTGTATATTCTATGTACATGTTCGTACCACTTTTGTAAAATCATTCTGACGAAGAATCCAAAATTCATGTCCTGCTTGACCAAAAGAAATATGAGCACGGGTGTAAACTCTAGTAGAAAATAAACGAACTGATGCACTGTCATGTTTCATTTTCACACAATCAACAAACATAAACTGAAAAGTATGATTTTAAACATGAAAGGTAAAAATCTCATCAATTAATCTCTCAACTGAAGATGCTAATTATAACTATCAACTCAAATGAATCAACAAGATTCGAATTGACATAAACCACACAAAGAACCCAGATATTCAACTCCAGAAATTCGGAATGCATAACCCATATAATTAAGCACACATTTGTCAACTTGAGAGATCAATCACGCATGACTCTGTTGTAAGGCTTTGTAGATCTCCTTCCATTGCCGACAAAGTTGTTCCCGCCCTATCCGATTCCATGTGATATCAATGTAGTAGTTCATGAGCTGCTGAAGCATGCAGGGGCGGACCGATACATCCATGATGCCTGTTTCATTCCATCCAGCATCAAACGGGGCGAGCCGCTCCTCTTTGTCATTGGCGAGGTCGTACACGCACAGGCCTTGAGCTTCACCACGGACATAGTAGTAGATACAGTTGCAGCGGATGGAATGGAGCTCCTCGCCTTGACAGCATGGAGCTTGTCAGAAGCGACATACATGCATTTGTTGTCATTGAGGAGCAGAGCGTGATTACCGATGCACCTTGTCGGCTGGATCTCCATTCTTTCCACGTCCACCTTGAAGGCCTCCACGTCTATCTATCTTCTTTGGCCAAATTTGATGGGTACTTGCTCAGAGGGAGTGGTGAAGGAAATATGCCCTAGAGGCAATAATAAAGTTATTATTATTTCCTTATTTCATGATAAATGTTTATTATTCATGCTAGAATTGTATTAACCAGAAACATAGTACATGTGTGAATACATAGATAAAACAAAGTGTCCCTAGTATGCCTCTACTTGAATAGCTCGTTTATCAAAGATGGTTATGTTTCCTAACCATAGACATGTGTTGTCATTTAATGAACGAGATCACATCATTTGGAGAATGATGTGATGGACAAGACCCATTCGTTAACTTAGCATTACGATCGTTACAATTTCATTGCTACTGCTTTCTTCATGACTTATACATGTTCCTCAAACTATGAGATTATGCAACTCCCGAATACCGAAGGAACACCTTGTGTGCTATCAAACGTCACAACGTAACTGGGTGATTATAAAGATGTTCTACAAGTGTCTCCGATGGTGTTTGTTGAGTTGGCATAGATCGAGATTAGAGTTTGTCACTCCGTGTATCGGAGAGGTATCTCTGGGCCCACTCGGTAATGCACATCACTATAAGCCTTGCAAGCATTATGACTAATGAGTTTAGTTGTGGGATGATGCATTACGGAACGAGTAAAGAGACTTGCCAGTAACGAGATTGAACTAGGTATGAGGATACCGACGATCGAATCTCGGGCAAGTAACATATCGATGACAAAGGGAACAGTGTATGTTGTTATGCGGTTTGACCGATAAAGATCTTCATAGAATATGTAGGAACCAATATGAGCATCCAGGTTCCGCTATTGGTTATTGACCGGAGATGAGTCTCGGTCATGTCTACATAGTTCTCGAACCCGTAGGGTCCGCACGCTTAACGTTCTGTGACGATTTGTATTATGAGTTATGCGATTTGGTGACCGAAGTTTGTGCAGAGTGCCGGATGAGATCGGGGACATGACTAGGAGTCTCAAAATGGTCAAGACGTAAAGATCGATAAATTGGAAGGCTATATTCGGACATCGGAAAGGTTCCGAGTGATTCAGGTATTTTTCGGAGTACCGAAGAGTTACGGGAATTCGTATTGGGCCTTAATGGGCCATACGGGAAAGGAGAGAAAGGCCTCAAGGGTGGCCGCGCCCTTCCCCATGGACTGGTCCGAATTGGACTAGGGAAAGGGGCGCCCCCTGTCGTGGTTCTAAGTCTGACAGTAGAATGGGGGGTAGGTATGGAGAGGCAAGATCCTAGCTATGGAGTAGTTGTATACGCAAGGGATTTACGAGTCCAGGCCCTTCTCGGAGGAAGTAATAGCCCCACGTCTCGGAGCCCGAGGCGGTCGATCGGATTATATGCGTATGTGTTACGAGGTGCGAACCCTTCTACCTATGGAGGGTGGCTTATATAGAGTGCGCCAGACCCCAGCCAGCCCACGTAGTAGAGGGTTTAAGGTGCATTAAAGCTAGGCGTTACTGGTAACGCCTTACATAAAGTGCCATTAAGATCATAAAGAATATTTAACTACCGGCCGTTTGGGCACCAAGTGGCTCTTGGACTCCTGGTGGTCGAGTGTCTTGGAATCTGTCGAGTGGAAACCTACCAGGTCGACTGGAAGGCTACTTCTCTTGCGAGTGTCCTTGTGGAGGGTACCTTTGGGCAGGTCTATGACCCTACCCCAGGTACATGACTTCATTATTAGCCCCCGAATGGATCGAGGTTTGAGTGAGGAAGGAGTTGATAATCTTTCCGACCTATTCTTCGTGTTGCGAGTGTGTCTTACTCTGGATCAACGACCTTTTAGTGATGTCATCAACTTCTCTTTCAGTCGCCTTGATCCATTCCTCACGTTTCTCGAGTGAACTTCGTGAACTTGAGGATTTCCGAGCGACGGATCGGAGGAAATCTGCTATCTGACGAGTTGCTCTGCGGTTAGCCATTTCACGGGATCCGAATTTTGGGAAGCGCGTGAAGCGGAGAAAACTGCGGCACTCGGATGGGATAAGATGATGACGCCTCGATCTTCGCACCGCCTTTTTTGCCACGTATCATGTGCGCGCCTGTTGCGGGACTGTGACGGGATTGCCTGGGCCTACCGGTCAGCCACTCGGAAGCGGCTCCATATAAAGCGTTGGACAGGGCATTTTGAACAGTGCGACCTCAATCTTCTCCCTCTCGCCTCCAAACCTTCTCGCTGCGCTCTTCGCTGTCAGCCGCAGCTCGGTACTTGCCGCGGCGACCATGGTGAAGGAGAAGACCACAGCCCTGGAACAGGTGAAGAAGGCGGCGAAGGCCAAGGGAGAGCGCCCGGTCAGGCGGATCCTCTTCAAGGCTCAAACTGCCGCAAGGCTGGGTCCAAGGAGATTGGATCCGCTCGACCATCACCGAGAAGGATCTCGCCGATCTGGCCAATGAAGGACTGATCCCCCACGGGTCGGCGAGGCTTCCGGGTCAGGAGTGGCAACCGCAGCCTGAAGAGGGTGAGTGTGTCCTCCTGGCCACCCACGTAGATCGGGGGTTTTCTCTGCCGCCAAATCCTTTTTCCGGGGGTTTTTGAACTTTTTTGGAGCGCAACTCCATCATTTCACTCCAAACTCCATTGTCTATCTTGCTGCTTTCATTTCGCTATGTGAGAACTTCTTGGGTTGTCGATCAAGACCGGGTCTCTTCAAGCACATATTCACCGTCGCTCTCAGACGGTGAAGAAAACGAACCCGAATGACGAGAGGCCCAAGTAATCCAGATGTGTGGGGGACTCGGGGTCCAGATGAGGGGGAAGAGCGCTTTTCCGGCTATGACTCTCCCTGACTCGGTTAGAGGGTGGCAGTCGACCTGGTTCTACTGCCAAGACCAGCCGACGCCGGGGCAGTCGACTGGACTCCCTCCTTTCTCCATGAGTCGAGTGAACAAACCATCTTCCCTGAAGGTGTTACCAGAGGAGAAGGCCCAAGTAAAGTTGCTGATGGAGCGTGTAGTCCAGCTTATTCGCGACGGGGTGACCGGCATGGATCTCCTGGAGGTTTTCCTCCGACGGCGTATTCAGCCACTCCAATACCGAGGTCATCCAATGTGGATGTACTCTGGTACGGATGATACCACTCGGGTCCATCCAGAGGAGGTCGACGACGCCACGCTGGAGAAGTGGATGACTACCATCACAGGAAACAAAGACAACCCTCGCGGAGCTAGGAGGATTCCACCACTCGACCAGAGTTACGAACCAGACAAGGTATAACCACTTATCTCCGACTGTGATTCTGCTGCATTCATTCTGTTTTTGATGCCAATTCGTCGACTGACTTTCGCCTTGTTTTGTTGTCTTCTAGGTCACCACTGAGATGTACTCGATGCCCAACGGGCGCAGGAAACAACAAGAAGAAGAAGGAAGTGGAGGTGAAAGTCCGGAGGAATGGGAGTCCAACGGCGAGGAGGATGAGGAGGATGATAGCTCTGATGAAGAGGAGGAGGAGGAGGAGGAAGAGGAAGACGTCGATCCTCCTCGCTCGGAGGGAAGGTCCAAGTTGACGCATGACCCGGCGGCCGGGCGCGGTAAAGCTGTTGTGCCCACTGCGCAGTCGACGAAGCGACCTAGGACAACTTCCCTACCGACCGAGAAACCGCCAAGCAACCTCGAGCAACGTCGTCAAAGCCGGGCGAAGGCCCTGCCTAAGATGCGAATGGTCATCCCCACCATCTCCGGGTAACCAATGTAACCTCGTATTTCCTTATTCAACATGAGTGAACTTTTGGTCGACTTGATGACTGATCAGCCGATTCTTGAAACCTACAGCGCCGCTACCTCCGAGACTTCAGCCAAGCACGAAGATCAGGAAATGGAGGATGCTGCCACCTCCAACCTTGGTAAGATCTCTGAGGTTTCGCTTTTAGTCGACTGGAGCTTTTAGTCGATTGGACTTCCATGTTTACTTCTGAATCTTTCTTGTAGTTCCGCCTCACGTCATTGATCTCCCCGATGATGACGAGGAAGCGCCATTGAGGAAGAGGAAGAACAAGAAAGCGCCTACTGGCAAGGCTGCTCCAGTCATGGCGATTCCTGAGACGTTGATTTCCGAGGGAGGCAACCCCACTCGAGCTTCTGTGTCTTTCATTGCATCACGACAAGTGCCCGACCCACTTCGTCGACTGCTGATCCACCATCTCTCTTTTCTATACACCACGTCCCGGAAGACCAAGTGAGTGCTGCTAAGGAGGCTATACGCCAGGCAGGGATCATGATGGAGCAAGTGAAAGCGGTCCGAGAGGCTAGTCAGGCGACCTATGATGCTAGTTCAGCTCTCCAGAGCAATGTCCAAGTAAGTCAATCGTTGCTTGCTTTGTTAGGATATGCTACCTGAAACTGCTTCCTTCTGGAGATTTCCATATCTCACACCCACCGGGTGGGTGTGTCGATTGAACTTTTGTGGGGCATCGCTGAGTGCACCCACCGGGTGTAGTCCCCGAGACTATGGTCGACTGCGTTCAATCGGCTATAGTCTTTATGCTGTGAACTTCTTCACTAGACCTGGACGGACCAAGTCGAATGGAACCGTAAACCGGTGGGGGCACGCTAAGTGCACCCATTGGGTGTAGTCCCCGAGACTATGGTCGATCATTGCAAATCGACTATAGTCTAAAGAACTGTTTTTAATGCGGTGACCACGACAATTAGCCATGGTTTTAGAATCATAACCTTTTTGCCTCTTTTGGTCGATCGGTCGAACCAAATTGGTAAACCAAAGGGGAGCACGCTGAGTGCACCACCGGGTGTAATCCCGAGACTACTTGTCGAATGTTTTGATTCGACCGTAGTCTTAGAAATGCTACTATTTTTCCTTAATCACTCGGAAGTGATCTGTCTTTGATGTCTTTCGTTGGTTGACTCTTTGTAGAAATCTTGCGAGCTTGTGGCTCGCTATATGAAAGTTAGAGAACAAGCAGATCCAGCTCAACCTCGATTTGAAGCTTGCTCAGAGAATTTGCGTAAGGCAAAGGATGAAGCAAAAGGTATGGGTGGTGAGAATTTTTGATGACTGCCTTTGTTTTTCTCGCTCATTCTCAACTCTGTTCTCATTGTTGCTTTGCGAGATAAACCGGAAGAGACTTTGAAGAAGAAGGACCTTGACCTTGCAGAGAGGCACGGATGGCGGCTTTGGAGAAAACAAAGCTCGCTGAAGAGAAGCTTGCCTCGGTCGACAAACTTGAAGATGAAAATGCCAAGTCGAAAGCCGCTCTTGACGCTGCTAACAAGGCGATTAGTCGATCAAGAATGACAAGATTGTTCTGTCGACAAGTCCGCCAATCAAGGGAAGCGAAAGCGACACGGAGATTTATCTTGGAGGGCTCGCCAAGAAGTCGTTTCTCATGCTTGAAGGTAATCTCTTTTACCCGATCGTCTTGCTCTTACCGCTCATCACATGATCGTTATTTTGAGTTTGAGCTGTGTTTTCAGAATTCTGCCAAAACTTTGAAGAAGAAACCGGTCAGTGGAAACCAGCTTGGACCCCATCAACTCTCCCGTGAAGGACGGCTGCTATGAATGTGCTCCGACCGAGTCTCGTGTTGCTAGCGTGGTGGATTATCTTGCCGACCGAAAGTTGCTGTGTCGCGGATCGACTCGACTCTCTGGCGTAATGCACTCTTCGTAATGACCTTGAATCACGATGACTCGACTGAATGAGATTCCAAGTCGAGTGCAAGAATGGAAAAAGTCTTCTGCCAGGTGTGGTGCTGATGTTGCTCTATCTCTGGTTCGTGTCCACTGCAAAGAAGTGCAAGAGGACAAGCTGGTGTCTCTCAAGGTTGCCAATACCAAGAAGCACGACTTCGGATCTTTCATGGAGACTTTCATTGCTGTTGCTACCCGTATTGCCGACGGAATCGACCTCGACCAGTTTGTTGCACCTTCTAGTCCTCCGCCGGAGGAGTAAAAAACTTCTAAGTCCCACTTTAAATTTGCCTCGGAATGCCGAGTGGTTTCTGTAACCGATAAACTTTAACAGGCTTAACGCCTGAGCACCTTTGGATCCGTAGGACGTTTATCCGAACTTGATTTTTCCTTTAACATGCTTTGTTTGCCTTCGAGAGAACTTTATTCCTCATTCGGAAGATATTCCGTTGAAATTACAGTCGACTTGTGCTTCATCTATCCTGCAGGTAGAGATGGAACACAGACTGCGACTGACCTTGTCGTTCTTGCAGAATGGGATGAACTGCACGTTGTACTTGTGGCGAAGCTCCGAAGGAGGAGGTAGCAGTCGACCTGCACCTCGTCGTCCTTGCGGATTGGGATGGACCGCAGGCTGTACTAGTGGCGAAGCTCAAGGAGGAGGTAGCAATCGACCTGCACCTCGTCGTCCTTATGGATTGGGATGGACCGCATGTTGTACTTGTGGCGAAGCTCGAAGGAGAAGGTAACAATCGACCTGCACCTCGTCGTCCTTGCGGATTGGGATGGACCGCATGTTGTACTTTGTGGCGAAGCTCAAGGAGGAGGTAGCAGTCGACCTGCACCTCGTCGTCCTTGCGGATTGGGATGGACCGCCCGTTGTACTTGTGGCGAAGCTCCGAAGGAGGAGGTAGCAGTCGACCTGCACCTCGTCGTCCTTGTGGATTGGGATGGACCGCACATTGTACTTGTGGCGAAGCTCCGAAGGAGAAGGTAACAGTCGACCTGCACCTCGTCGTCCTTGCGGATTGGGATGAATTCCTTACTTAGGCGAGCACTGGGCTGCAGCTAAGCCTCCGAGTGGGAGGTTTGCTCTCCACTTGGTAGGATTTTTATTACTTAGGCGAGCACTGGGCTACAGCTAAGCCTCCGAATGGGAGGTTTGCTCTCCACTCGGTAGGATTTTTATTACTTAGGCGACCACTAGGTTGCAGCTAAGCCTCCGAGTGGGAGGTTTGCTCTCCACTCGGTAGGATTTCTATTACTTAGGCGAGCGCTGGGCTGCAGCTAAGCCCCCGAGTGGGAGGTTTGCTCCCCACTCGGTAGGATTTTTATTACTTAGGCGAGCACTGGGCTGCAGCTAAGCCCCCGAGTGGGAGGTTTGCTCTCCACTCGGTAGGATTTTTATTATTTCGGATGTTAAGGCGAATCCTTGGGCAGTTGTAAGCCCCTGAGTGGGAGGCTGGCTCACCACTCGGTAGGATTTGAATACTTAGGCGAGTACTTGGACTGCAGTTAAGCCTCCGAGTGGGAGGCTGGCTCGCCACTCGGTTGGATTTTGAATACTTAGGCGAGTACTTGGACTGCAGCTAAGCCTCCGAGTGGGAGGCTGGCTCGCCACTCGGTAGGATTTTGAATACTTAGGCGAGTACTTGGACTGCAGCTAAGCCTCCGAGTGGGAGGCTGGCTCGCCACTCGGTAGGATTTTGAATACTTAGGCGAGTACTTGGACTGTAGCTAAGCCTCCGAGTGGGAGGCTGGCTCGCCACTTGGTAGGATTTTGAATACTTAGGCGAAGCAGATTCGCAGCTAAGCCGCCGAGTGAGAGACTGGTTCGCACTCAGAAAGGATTTTTTTTACAAACTTAGGCGAATTGTCGCAACTAAGCCACCCACTGGGGGAAATTTCAACAAAAAGCAATAACAATCACTGGGAAAATTATAACATTCTTGTCTTAGATAAACAAACTACAAAAGTACTTTTATTACATCTCAACCGAGTGAGTTTTAAGTGTAAAAGGGGCGGAGCAGCTCCGCGTTCAAGCTCGAGGCTCGTCGATCCGGGCGATCAACGTTGTAGAGATGATATGTTCCATTGTGGAGGACTCTTGTGACGATGAAGGGACCTTCCCAAGTGGGGGCGAGCTTGTGTGGTTTCTGTTGATCCACTCGGAGGACCAAATCTCCCTCTTGGAAGGCTCGACTCTTCACATTTCTTGCATGGAATCGACGCAAGTCTTGCTGATAGATAGTCAAGCGGATCAGGGCCATTTCTCTCTCCTCTTCCAAGAGGTCGACTGCATCTTGCCGGGCTTGTTCCGCTTCTTCTTCAGAGTATAGCTCGACTCGAGGCGCATTGTGAAGCAGGTCACTCGGCAGAACTGCTTCAGCTCCATAGACCAGGAAAAATGGAGTTCTCCCAGTCGACCGATTAGGAGTGGTCCTCAATCCCCAGAGAACTGATGGAAGTTCGTCAACCCAAGATCCTGCTGCGTGCTTGAGATCACGCATCAGCCGTGGTTTCAGCCCTTTGAGAATGAGCCCGTTTGCTTGTTCAGCTTGTCCATTCGACTGAGGATGAGCCACTGAAGCATAGTCGACCCGCGTGCCTTGAGAGGCGCAGAAGGCTTTGAACTTGTCATTATCAAAGTTTGAACCATTTTCGGTGATGATGCTATGCGGAACTCCATATCTGAATATCAACTCTCTGATGAAACTGATAGCAGTGCATGCATCGAGGTTCTTGATGGGCTTGGCTTCGATCCACTTGGTGAACTTGTCGACTGCTACTAGCAAATGAGTGAAGCCGCTTCTGCCAGTTATCAACGGTCCAATCATGTCCAATCCCCAAACAGTGAAGGGCCAGACGAGTGGAATGATCTTCAAGGCTGAGGTGGGCTTGTGCGACATGTTGGAATAGAACTGACATCCTTCCCACTTGTCAACTATTTCTTTTGCCATTTCATTTGCTTTCGGCCAGTAAAATCCCGCTCGGTATGCTTTAGCCACAATGGTCCAAGAGGACGCATGATGGCCACAGGTCCCCGAGCGGATATCCTCAAGAATTATCTGACCTTCTTCTGGCGTGATACACTTCTGGTCGAGTCCAGTCACGCTTTCTCTGAACAACTGTCCCTTGATCACTGTAAAGGCCTTGGATCGTCGGACGATCTGTCGAGCCTCTTCTTCATTCTCTGGGAGCTCTTTCCTTAGGATATATGCGATGTACGGCACTGTCCGGTCGGGAGTGATGACCACCACTTCCATAATTAGGTCGACCACGGCTGGGACCTCAACTTCAGTCGGATCATTGGCACTCTTTTGCTGTGGGGCTTCATCCATGAAAGGATCCTCCTGCACTGAAGGTGCATGAATGTGCTCCAAAAATACATTACTGGGAATGGCTTCCCTTTTTGATCCTATCTTCGCCAAATCATCCGCAGCTTGATTATTTAGTCGAGGTATATGATGAAGCTCTAACCCCTCGAATTTCTTCTCCAGCTTTCTCACTGCATTACAATAACCTGTCATAGCGGGGCTTCTGACATCCCACTCCTTCATCACTTGATTAACAACCAGATCCGAGTCGCCATAGACCATAAGGCGACGGACGCCGAGTGAAATGGCCATGCGCAACCCATACAGGAGTGCTTCATATTCTGCTTCGTTGTCGGAAGAATCAAAGTGAATCTGGAGAACATATTTGAGCCTATCTCCTCGGGGGGAAACCAATACAACCCCTGCACCAGAACCGTTCAGCATCTTGGAACCGTCGAAAAACATAGTCCAGTATTTCGAGTGAATTTGAGTCGGAAGCTGCTGTTCAGTCCACTCGGCGAGGAAATCTGCTATTGCTTGGGACTTGATGGCTTTCTTTGCCTCGAATTTGATATCAAGGGGAAGGAGTTCAATCGCCCATTTTGCCACTCGACCAGTTGCATCTCTGTTATGAAGAATTTCTGACAAAGGGGCGTCGCTGACGACTGTAATGGAATGATCGGAGAAATAATGAGCAACCTTCTTCGTGGTCATATAGATCCCATAAACAAGCTTCTTATAGTGAGGATATCTTTGCTTTGATGGGGTCAAGATTTCGTAAAGATAATAAACTGGGCGTTGAACTTTGAAGGCTTTTCCTTCTTCTTCCCGCTCGACCGTAAGTACGATACTGATGACTTGTCCAGTGGATGCAATGTAAAGCGGCAAAGGCTCTTTGCTGATTGGAGCAGCAAGCACCGGCTGGGTGGAGCGTAGAGCTTTGAGCTCTGCAAACGCTGCATCAGCTTCTAGAGTCCACTTGAACTTGTCTGACTTCTTCATCAGTCGGTAAAGAGGCAATGCCTTTTCACCGAGGCGAGAGATGAATCGACTTAAAGCGGCCAAGCGTCCAGTAAGTTTCTGGACATGGTGCACACCCACAGGGAGCTTCATTCGGAGTATGGTGCCAACCTTTTCTGGGTTAGCATCGATTCCTCGCTCAGAAACGAGAAAACCGAGTAACTTTCCACCAGGAACTCCAAATGTACACTTTGATGGGTTAAGCTTGATATCATACCTCCTGAGATTGGCAAATGTTTCAGCAAGGTTAGTCAACAGGTCGGAAGCCTTTCGTGACTTGACCACTATATCATCCATGTATGCTTCCACATTCCGACTGATTTGAGTGAGCAAACACTTCTGAATCATCCTCATGAATGTGGCTCCGGCATTCTTGAGACCGAATGGCATGGTGACATAACAGAAGCACCCGAATGGAGTGATGAACGCTGTTTTAATCTCATCGGGTCCATACAGACGGATCTGATGGTACCCGGAATAGGCGTCTAAAAAAGACAACCTCTCACATCCCGCAGTTGAGTCGACTATTTGGTCGATGCGAGGAAGAGGGAAATGATCTTTTGGGCAGGACCGATTTATATGCTTGAAATCGATGCACATGCGCAACGACTTGTCCTTCTTGGGGACCATGACGACATTGGCGAGCCACTCGGAGTGGTAGATCTCTCGGATGAACTCTGATGCTAAGAGCCGAGCCACCTCCTCGCCAATGGCCTTTCTCTTCTGGACGGCGGACCGCCAAGATACTCTTTAACGGTTTGAATTTTGGGTCGACTCATAGGCCATGCTCAACCAGCCCCACAGGAACACCGGCATGTCGTGAGGCTTCCATGCAAAGATGTCCCAGTTCTCACGGAGGAACTGGATGAGCGCTTCTTCCTATTTTGCGTCGAGTGTTGTTGAGATGTTGGTCGGAGCAGCATTGGGATCGGTCGGGTGAATGTCAACCTGTTTCGTCTCACCAGTCGACTGAAATGCTGACTCCGTAGCAGGCTTCTTAGCTCGCAACGAATCACTCGGAACTGCAGTTTTCTGATACTCTTGTAGCTCTACCACTGCCAACTGAGCATCGGCGATCTTAGAGCCTTTCTGGAAGCACTCTTCTGCTTTCTTCCGATTGCCGTGATGTTGATCACGCCCTTGGGACCAGGCATCTTCAATTTAAGATACACGTAACATGGTCGGGCCATGAAACGTGCATAAGCTGGCCTTCCCAGAATAGCGTGATTCAGCCTTCTTTCCAGGAATGACTCCGTGGAAGCTCATGTTACTGGTACTGAGTCTGGACATCGGAATGCCCATCCCTTTCAACGTCTCCGCGTACAATATGTTCAAGCCACTACCACCATCCATCAGGACTTTGGTCAGTCGAGTGCCCTCAACACCTGGGTCGACCACTAATGCTTGCCTCCCGGGGTGGCAATGTGCGTCGGGTGATCGACCGGTCGAATGTGATGGCTGTCAGGACCATTTCAGATAATTGGGAGTCGCCGAGCAACCAAGTTCACTTCCCGATTGATAACCTTCAATCGACCTTTGCTTTCGGCGTCGGCAAAAATCATCGTGGTGGAATTGACCTGGGGATATCCACCATCACTGTCATCTCTGTCCTCAACTTTGTCTGTTTCCTTATCCTTATCCTTGAGCTGTTTCCCTTGGAACTGCTGAATCAAGAGCCGACACTGTCGAGTGGTATGTTTTGGGTAAATGAGTTTACCCTCTTCATCTTTCTTTGTATGAATATGACATGGAAAATCCAACACGTCGTTTCCATCCTGGTCTTTCACCTTCTTGGGGTTCCAAGGACCCTTGGGTTTCCCCTTGAACTTTCCTGGGGTCACGGCCAAGGCCTCTCCGGGAGCGGCTGGCTCGGCTTTGCGCTTCTGCTTCCGACTGGAATTTCCTCCGCCGGCCTCATTGGCGGCCGATTTATATTTACCACTCCGGAGCCGATCCTCTTCTTCACCATTTGCATACTTGGTGGCAATCTCCATCATCCGACTCCTGGTCATATCTCCGGTTCGACCAAATTTCAAACTCAACTCTCTGTTCTTGACACCTTCTTTGAAGGCACAGACTGCCTGGTGGTCAGATACATTCTCAACTGTGTGGTGCAAAGTGATCCACCTCTGGATATAATCTCTCAAAGTTTCACTCGACTTTTGCACACACGACTGCAACTCCGTCAATCCTGCTGGTCGTTTGCAAGTTCCTTCAAATGTCCTGACAAACACTCGGGCAAGATCTTCCCAAGTGTAAATCTTTCTTTGGTGCTAATCGATTCAGCCACGCATACGGCTGAACCCTCCAACATAAGAGGCAAATGCTTCATGGCTACTTCATCGTTGCCGCCGTCGATCTGAACAGCCACTCGGTAATCTTCAAGCCAAGTGTCAGGCTTGGATTCACCAGTGAACTTACTGACTCCAGTCGCCAACCTGAAGTTGGGAGGAATCACCGCAGCCCTGATGGCTCTGCTGAAACACTCTGGTCCCGAGACATGAACTCTGCTGCTGGAAGGAACACCTCTATCATGGCCGTCTCGGTGAGCTCTGTTCCTGTCGACCAAACCTTGAACGATAATAGATCTCGCATCAAAGCCTGGTTCCACAGGGTCGACTGGAACTCTTCGCCAACCTTTGTCTTTGGCGTCTCGTAAATCTGCTGCCGAGGAGCGTATGATCCACCCCTTGGGGAGGAGTGGGCAATCAACGTCGATCGTTGCGATCGAATCGGTGCTCATACTGCTCATGACCCTTGTATTGATCATCACGCCGCCCCCATGTTCCTCACGCCGGGGCGATCTTGGACTATGGGCCGATCGACTGAATTCACAGCTGACGGATCGGCTGTGAACCCTGCTCATGATCGATACAACTGAGTTTTGATCTCCTGCCGCCCGGAGCAGATCCCTGATTTGCTGCAAACCTCTACCCGCCTCCGTCTGGGAAGGCTGAATTGACTCTGCTATACGGGCGGAAGCTGCTAAATTCTGAGTCGGAGTTCAATATACCTGAGTTGGCGGTTGAAAGAGCTGACGTCGACTGGATTCTGGAACCCTTGGTCGCGTGCGCTCGTCGAGTACTTGCTGAAGATTCTCCAGTCGAGTGCGCTCAGCCAGGTTGGCCAAGCGCGCATCCTCCAAGGCACGAGCCTCGGGGGTTTCTCCAACGATAGGAGTGTGAAGTGCATCCATGTTCCGACGGTGAAGCTCCTCCGTCTGGAGCGAAGTGAGGGGCTGGGGCAGGTACTCTTCGTGGGCTTGCTCCGGATCGCCTCCACCGTCACCTCCGTTGGAGCGGGTGAATCCGGGGGGACTGTGTGGTCCATCGACCATCAGAACCTCTGCCGCCGGGTCACTGCTATCACATTCGGATGCAGTCTCTGCGGAGCCAGTCGACAGGTCGAACAGGCCGTAGAGAGATTCGTTGGGCTCGATCGCCGCGACTTGGGGGGTGGCCGACTGGCGGGCCACTGCATGCCTCACCCACCGTTGAAGCCTCGACCGACCGGAACGCTTGCGCCGGCGGGAGACTGGGAGTGAAGACGGTGCAAGAGCCTCCTGAATTCTGGAACCCTTGGTCACGTCCACGTCGAGTGGAGCCTCCTGAAGCCAAGCGGAGTCGTCGGCGATGAACGTGAGCGCACCGAGACGGATCTCGTGGCCGTCGACCAGAACTCCACCTGAAACCATGATGTAGGAGATTGAAAGAATCCCAACTTCTCCAACAAATCGCTAGAACACACCCCACGGTGGGCGCCAACTGTCGTGGTTCTAAGTCGACAAGAGAATGGGGGTAGGTATGGAGAGGCAAGATCCTAGCTATGGAGTAGTTTTATACGCAAGGGATTTACGAGTTCAGGCCCTTCTCGGAGGAAGTAACAGCCCTACGTCTCGGGCCCGAGGCGGTCGACTGGATTATATGCGTATGTGTTACAGGGGTGCGAACTCTTCTACCTGTGGAGGGGGCTGGCTTATATAGAGTGCGCCAGGACCCCAGCCAGCACACGTAGTAGAGGGTTTAAGGTGCATTAAAGCTAGGCGTTACTGATAACGCCTTACATAAAGTGCCATTAAGATCATAAAGACTATTTAACTACAGACCGTTTGGGCACCGAGTGGCTCTTGGACTCCTGGTGGTCGAGTGGGTCTTCATGGTCGAGTGTCTTTGAATCTGTCGAGTGGAAACCTACCAGGTTATTTGGAAGGCTATACATTGTGAGTGTCCTTGTGGAGGGTACCTTTGGGCAGGTCTATGACCCTACCCCAGGTATGACTTCATCACCCCCTTCCTTCCTTCTCCTTCTCCCTTCCCTTTTTCCTATTGCATGTGGGAGGTGGAATCCTACTAGGACCAAGGAGTCCTAGTAGGACTCCACACTTTGGGCGCGCCCTACGAGGGCCGGCCTCCTCATCCCTCCATCCTTTATATACGTGGCCAGGGGGCACCCCATAACACATAAGTTGATCATTGATCTCTTAGCCGTGTGCGGTTCCCCCCTCTACCATAATCCACCTCCGTCATATCATCGTAGTGCTTAGGCGAAGCCCTGCGCCGGTAGCTTCATCATTACCGTCATCACGCCATCGTGCTGACGAAGCTCTCCCTCGACACTCTGCTGGATCGTGAGTTCGTGGGACGTCACCGAGCTAAACGTAAGCAGATAGCGGAGGTGCCGTACGTTTGGTACTAGGATCGGTTAATCATGAAGACGTACAACTACATCAACCGCGTTGTTATAACGCTTCCGCTTTCGGTCTACGAGGATACGTGGACAACACTCTCCCCTCTCGTTGCTATGCATCACCATGATCTTGCGTGTGTGTAGGATTTTTTTTGAAATTACTATGTTCCCCAACAGTGGCATCCGAGCCAGGTTTATGAGTTGTGGGCGATAATAGTCATACTGCTTACCAGCATGTCATACTTTGATTCGGCGGTATTGTTGGATGAAGCGGCCCGGACCGACATTACGCGTACGCTTACGCGAAACTGGTTCCACCGACGTGCTTCAGACACAGGTGGCTGGCGGGTGTCAGTTTCTCCAACTTTAGTTGAGTCGAGTGTGGCTACGCCCGGTCCTTGTCGAAGGTTAAAACAAAACATACTTGACGAAAAATGGTTGTGGTTTTGATGCGTAGGTAAGAACGCTTCTAGCCCAGCCCGTAGCAGCCACGTAAAACTTGCAACAACAAAGTAGAGGACGTCTAACTTGTTTTTGCAGGGCTTGCTGTGATGTGATATGGTCAAACCGTGATGATATATAAATTCTTTTATGAGATGATCATGTTTTGTTAAAGTTATCGGCAACTGGCAGGAGCCTTATGGTTGTCTCTTTGTTGCATAAGATGCAAGCGCCATATAATTGCTTTACATTATCGCTATGCGATAGCAATAGTTGGCGAGACGACCATGTAACGACACGTTGATAAAGATCAAGATGATGGAGATCATGGTGTCATGCCGGTGACGATGGAGATCATGACAGTACTTTGGAGATGGAGATCAAAGGCACAAGATGATGATGGCCATATCATGTCACATATTTTGATTGCATGTGATGTTTATCTTTTATACATCTTACTTTTCTTAGTTAGGCAGTAGCTTTATAAGATGATCCCTTACTAAAATTTCAAGGTATTAGTGTTCTCCCTGAGTATGCACCGTTGTGACAGTTCTTCGTGCTGAGACACCACGTGATGATCAGATGTGATAAGCTCTACGTTCACATACAACGGGTGCAAGCCAGTTTTGCACACGCAGAATACTCGGGTTAAACTTGACGAGCCTAGCATATGCAGATATGGCCTCGGAACACTGAGACCGAAAGGTCAAACGTGAATCATATAGTAGATATGAACAACATAGTGATGTTCACCATTGAATACTACTCCATCTCACGTGATGATCGGACATGGTTTAGTTGATACGGATCACGTGATCAGTTAGATGATTAGAGGGATGTCTATCTAAGTGGGATTTCTTAAGTAATATGATTAATTGAACTTTAATTTATCATGAACTTAGTCCTGATAGTATTTGCATAACTATGTTGTAGATCAATAGCTCGCGATGTAGCTCCCATTTATTTTTTATATGTTCCTAGAGAAAAATAAGTTGAAAGATGTTACTGGCAATGATGCGGATTGGATCCGTGATCTGAGGATTATCCTCATTGCTGCACAGAAGAATTATGTCCTTGATGCACCGCTAGGTGACGGACCTATTGCAGGAGCATATGAAGACGTTCTAAACGTTTGGCCAAGCTCGGTATGATGACTACTTGATAGTTTTGTGCACCATGCTTTACGGCTTAGAACCGGGACTTCAAAAATGTTTTGAACGCCACGGAGCATATAAGATGTTTCAAGAGTTGAAATTGGTATTTCATACCCATGCCCGTGTCAAGAGGTATGAGACCTCTGACAGTACTTTGCCTACAAGATGGAGGAGAATAGCTCAACCAGTGAGCATGTGCTCGATTGTTCAGGTACTTGATACGTCTCCAACGTATCTATAATTTTTTATTGCTCCATGCTATTATATATTCTATTTTGGATGTTTAATGGGCTTTATTATACATTTTTCTATTATTTTTGGGACTAACCTATTAACCCAAGGCCCAGTGCAACTTGCTGTTTTTTTTGCCTATTTCAGTGTTTCGTACAAAAAGAATATCAAACGGAGTCCAAACGGAATGAAACCTTCGGGAGCGTGGTTTTTGGAACGGAAGCAATCCAGGAGACTTGGAGTAGACGTCAGGGAAGCTTCCAGGAAGCCACGAGGCAGGGAGGCGCGCCCTACCCCCTGCGCGCGCCCCCGACCCTCGTGGGCCCCTCGTGGCTCCCCCGACCGACTTCTTTCGCCTATATATATCCATATACCCTAAAAACATCGGAGAGCACAATAGATCGGGAGTTCCGCCGCCACAAGCCTCTGTAGCCACCAAAAACCAATCGGGACCCTATTTCGGCACCCTGTAGGAGGGGGGAACCCTCACCGGTGGCCATCTTTATCATCCCGACGATCTCCATGATGAGGAGGGAGTAGTTCACCCTCGGGGCTGAGGGTATGTACTAGTAGCTATGTGTTTGATCTCTCTCTCTCGTGTTCTTGACGTGATACGATCTTGATGTATCGCGAGCTTTTCTATTATAGTTGGATCTTATGATGTTTCTCCCCCTCTACTCTCTTGCAATGGATTGAGTTTTCGCTTTGAAGTTATCTTATCGGATTGAGTCTTTAAGGATTTGAGAACACCTGATGTACGTATTGCATGTGCTTATCTGTGGTGACAATGGGATATCATGTGATTCACTTGATGTATGTTTTGGTGATCAACTTCCGGGTTCCGTGACCTCGTGAACTTATGCATAGGGGTTGGCACACATTTTCGTCTTGACTCTCCGATAGAAACTTTGGGGCACTCTTTGAAGTTCTTTTGTGTTGGTTGAATAGATGAATTTGAGATTGTGTGATGCATATCATATAATCATACCCACGGATACTTGAGGTGACATTGGAATATCTAGGTGACATTAGGGTTTTGGTTGATTTGTGTCTTAAGGTGTTATTCTAGTACGAACTCTGTGATAGATCGAACGGAAAGAATAGCTTCGTGTTATTTTACTAAGGACTCTTGAATAGATCGATCAGAAAGGATAACTTTGAGGTGGTTTTTTACCCTACCATAATCTCTTCGTTTGTTCTCCTCTATTAGTGACTTTGGAGTGACTCTTTGTTGCATGTTGAGGGATAGTTATATGATCCAATTATGTTATTATTGTTGAGAGAACTTGCACTAGTGAAAGTATGAACCCTAGGCCTTGTTTCCTAGCATTGCAATACCGTTTGTGCTCACTTTTATCATTAGTTACCTTGCTGTTTTTATATTTTCAGATTACAAAAACCTATATCTACCATCCATATTGCACTTGTATCACCATCTCTTCGCCGAACTAGTGCAACTATACAATTTACCATTGTATTGGGTGTGTTGGGGACAAAAGTGATTCTTCGTTATTTGGTTGCAGGGTTGTTTGAGAGAGACCATCTTCATCCTACACCTCCCACGGATTGATAAACCTTAGGTCATCCACTTGAGGGAAACTTGCTACTGTCCTACGAACCTCTGCACTTGGAGGCCCAACAACGTCTACAAGAAGAAGGTTGTGTTGTAGACATCAAGCAGTTTCTGGCACCGTTGCCTAGGAGGTGAGTGCTTGAAGGTATATCTTTAGATCTTGCAATCGAATCTTTTAGTTTCTTGTTTTATCACTAGTTTAGTCTATAAAACAAAACTACAAAAAATGGAATTAATGTTGCCTCATATGCTTCATCTTTTTAATGTCTTTCGTGAAAATGATGGGAAGGAAAATTATGCTCAAGTGCTAGAAGAAGAATGCATTAGAATGTTTGGCACTAAATATTTGAACGATGAGCATGATTGCAATGTTGTTAGTATGAATTCTTTGAATATCCATGGTACTAATGATGATTGCACTAGTCATGATGAAAATGTCTCTTATAAGCATGTCAAATTTTGTGGAATACATAGAGCTTGCAAGAACACACCAAATAGGGAAGATAGATTTTGCAAGAGGCATAAGTATTTGGAAACTAAATGGTTGCAAGAAAGGCTAGATGATTGTGCTGAAAGATTTAATATTTATCGCCATCCTTGTGAACTTTGCAATGAACATGGTCATTTAAAGCTCTAATGATATTTCATTCATGATCAAATCGTGTCCAAAAATTGTGATAACTTGATTACCCTTGAGCATCATAAAGAGCTCGGTCTTCTTTTGGGGTATGAAGAAATGAAACGTATAACTGAGGGTATTCCAAAATTTAATCTTCATAGATTTCTTGATTTTGATCCAGAAGAATTTTTTATGTATTGTGCGGTGAACTGCATTGAAAACCCTTATATTGCCAATTACATAAGGACAAGAAAACAAATAGAAGATGAAGAGAATACTAATGAAAGGGAAGAGACTTCCCAATATCTTCCTATTATTTCTTATGATGAATCAGGTAACGAGGAGGAGCCTTCTATTCAACCAATCTCATTAATAAGGAGCTCCAAAAAGAGGATTAAACCCACACATAATGTGAAGAAGAAAAAGAAAAGACGGAGAAGCAAACGTAGAAAGGTATCCTTCCCAAATGATGTTTCTCCTCTTACTCATTGTGATGATGATAATTGATATACTATTGGTGCTATCCATACTATTAATGATGAGAGTGATTGTGCTTATGATATGAAAAGGCCCAAGCTTGGGGATGCTATGTTTGATGAGAATGACATGTTTGAGAATATATTTGCTGCAATTAATGTTGTCCCAAGCTTGGGGATGCTATGTTTAATGAATATGATATTTTTAGCCTCCCAAGTTTTGATGAGCAAATTTATCATGATGATAGCATGCCTCCTACTTATGATGATTATATTGATGAAAGTGGGTTTGGAAGAGTGTCAACTTTAGGAAGTAATGATCCCACTATCTTGGAGGATGTTGAATCTTATTGTGATAAATATGAAAGTGTATTTGGAGAGGTCATGACTTTATTTAGTGATGATTCCACTATTTCGGAAGAGGTTTCAATTGATTATGATGAGAACAAAGTTGCTACTTATGATGATTATTGTGATGAAACTTATGCTATAAAAAGTAGTGATGATTATATTTACAAAACTTGTCATGATTATGATTACCCTTTTTCTGAACTTTATTCTTTCAATGTGGAAACAATTTATAGTATTCGAGTCTCTTATGACACTCCCACTATTATTCATGAGAAGAATTTTGCTTATGTAGAGAGTAGTAAATTCTCTATGCTTGTAGATCATGAAAAGAATGCTTTAGGTGCGGGTTATATTGTTGAATTCATTCATGACTCTACTGAAAATTATTATGAGGGAGGCATATATGCTTTTAGGAATTGCAATAATATCAAGTTTCCTCTCCATGTGCTTAACGTTTTGAAGTTATGCTTGTTTTGCCTTCCTATGCTAGTTGATTATTGTTCCCATAAGTTCTTTGCTCACAAAATCCCTATGAATAGGAAGTGGGTTAGACTTAAATGTGCTAGTCATATTCTTCATAATGCTCTCTTTATGTTTCCATTCTTATCTTTTATGTGAGCATCATTAAAATCATCATGCCTAGCTAGGGGCGTTAAACGATAACGCTTGTTGGGAGGCAACCCAATTTTATTTTTGTTCTTTGCCTTTTGTTCTTGTTTAGTAATAAATAATCTATCTATCCTCTGGTTATATGTGGTTTTAGGTTTTAATTAGTGTTTGTGCCAAGTAGAACCTTTGGGAAGACTTGGGTGAAGTCTTTATGATCATGCGGTAAAAAACAGAAACTTTAGCGCTCACGAGAAGTGCTGCCATTTTTTACTGGAGAGTGCTTTTAGGTTGATACTTTTTTCATATGATTAATAGAAAAAAATCCTCAGGTCCACTAATTTATGTCAGAATTTTTGGAGTTCCAGAATTATACGTTTGATACAGATTACTACAGACTGTTATGTTTTTGATAGATTCTGTTTTCTATGTGTTGTTTGCTTATTTTGATGAATCTATGAGTAGTATCGGAGGGTATGAACCATAGAGAATTTCAAATACAATAGATATTACACCAATATTAGTTTAGAATGAGTTCACAAAAGTACCTAACTGGTGATTTATTTTCTTATACTAATGGAGCTTACGAGTTTTCTGTTGAGTTTTGTGTTGTGAAGTTTTCATGTTTTGGGTAAAGATTCGATGGACTATGGAATAAGGAGTGGCAGGAGCCTAATATTGGGGATGCCCAAGTCATCCCAAGGTAATATTCAAGGATAACCAAGAGCCTAAGCTTGGGGATGCCCCGGATGGCATCCCCTCTTTCGTCTTTGTTCATCGGTAACTTTACTTGGAGCTATATTTTTATTCACTACATAATATGTGTTTTGCTTGGAGCGTCATTTTATTTTATTTTGTTTTGCTTGCTGTTTAAATAAAATACCAAGATCTGAAAGTCTTTAATGTTAGAGAGTCTTCACATAGTTGCATAATTATTCGACTACTCATTGATCTTCACTTATATCTTTCGGAGTAGTTTGTTGTTTGCTCTAGTGCTTCACTTATATCTTTTAGAGCACGGCGGTGGATTTATTTTGAAGAAATAGATGAACTCTCATGCTTCACTTATATTATTTTGAGATTCCTAAACATCATGGTAATTTGCTTTGGTTACGAATTTAGTCCTAATATGATGGGCATCCAAGAGGGATATAACAAAAACTTTCATATAGAGTGCATTGAATACTATGAGAAGTTTGATACTTGATAATTGTTTTGAGATATAAAGGTGATAATATTAGAGTTGTGCTAGTTGAGTAGTTGTGAATTTGAGAAATACTTGTGTTGAAGTTTGCAAGTCCCGTCACTAGTAGAAAAAGGGCCATTTGTCCCGGTTCGTAAGGCCCATCTGTCCCGGTTGCGGATCCGAGACTAAAGTGTCATTACTAAAGCCCTAGGCCTTTAGTCCCGGTTCTTATACGAACTTGGACAGATGGGCCTCCCGTGGCTGCTGCGGCGAGCCCAGGCAGGAGGGACATTGGTCCCGGTTGGTAGCACCAACCGGGACCAATAAGCATCCACGCGTCAGCATTTCAGGGGCTGGGGTTTTTGTTTTTTTAAGAGGGGGGGGGGGGGTTAGGGGGTTACGGGGTTTTGGGGGGTTAATTTAGGTGTTTCATATACTGTGTTATCTAGCTAATTAATAGAGGAGAAGTGTCCTCTCTTATCTCCGTGCTTGGTTTAGCAAGGCTACTGCTATGCCTAAACATGGCTTAGATTAAAGTGAAGGCAACATGTGGTGCATGTCAAAAGTAATACTAATCCTAACTTGATCAAGTTTGTATTAGTACTACTTTCGACATGCACCACATGCATGTTGCCTTCACTTCAATCCAATCCATGTTCAATTCACCCACTGATATATAATAACTCTTCATGCTCGCATCATGCATCAACATAATAATAAGTCCTACTAATCACATACAACTTCTACTCGTTATTAATAACAAGTCGTACGATCATCATCCTCATAGTCATCGAACCAACCCTACTTAATTGTTCTTAGCACATGATCATCAGTATTAGGTAGGAACTAAATACCCTCTTTAAGATAAAATAGCATAAAACAATATAGACCCTGACTCTCCATTATGGAGAACGGAGATCATCCTGTCTCCAATTCTTGTGCTTCGCTTCCTTTTGCTTCCAAGAACCTCCTTACGACTGTCCATACATTTTTTCCATTCTTTGATTTTCATGTCTCCACTTCTTTTAGAAATCCGGTATGGACAGTTGAGATTCGTAGGATGACCTGGCTGTATGTTCAAAACATCAAGGCTACCATTCTGATACATCAAATGAGGCACACAATCCTCTGGGATTATCTCTTGAAAAACATAGTAATAAGTTCATAGTTAGCAATGATGTACTAGATTTAGAAGTATGCAAAAGATGCGCGAATGTCGTAATAGTAAAAAATCTTACCAGGGTATCTCCATGGTAGTTACCATAGTTCAACACGTGCACTAGTAGCACGTATTGACCATAATGTTGAGGAGTTTGATTGTAGATATTGTAATTCTCAAGATCAGTACAAAATGCGATCAGCTGATTTTTCTCCTGATAAGTTAATTCGGAGCCATCGGTATAGTGGGTTTTGTCTACCATCTTCCGCACATTCTTTGAAGAATGAAAATAAGCTGTCAATGGAAATAAGTTGTCAACTATTTTGAAATAAACAATATAAATTAGCTAATAACTATGTTTGAGAAACTCACATAGCGGTAGAATTGGAGGCGTATCAACAAGGACCCAAATGTCCATATTGTCTTACTCGATTTCAGGATCACCAAGATCCATGGTGACAAGCATACCCTCATCAAAACCATACATCTTGCAAAGTGCTTCACATTTTTTGCAACCAAAATGGGATACGCTCTCTGAATTGTACAGCTTTACTTGAAAATATACACCATGATGGGTCCTTAGGTGAATTTTCTTTGTTTCGAAACTTTCATGGTCTTCAAAACCCATCCTCTCCAAGACATAGCGTCTTGCATGGCACGGGATAAGCTAGTCGAATTGTAAAACATGAAAATTACATGTTGAAACAGTTGAAGTCGTGCTTAATTACGAAAAAAACACTTGTCGTCGTTGCGTACCGTTTCAACATCGAAGGTCTCCATGAGCTTAATGCTGAAGCGCCGATCTTCGTCCAGGTGCGGCCTGTCGCACAGACCTCGGTCGTCGTGGCACCAGTCGCACTCCCCCGGGAGACTTTCTATCGTCCGAGTACGACATTTCCTATGTTCATAATTCAAATATTAAACTTGTATAATTAAATATATGTACTAAAAAACCTAAATTAGATCATTATTATTCATCATGGGTTGACTATATCGGTCTGTCGAGTCTTTTCTTGCAAACTCTCAGCTCACGTGGTGTACATATTCGACCGTCGGTGATTGTAGCTCCTCCTTTCATTCCCGAGTGCATTACACCAAATTGTCTAGCACACGGGAATGAAGGAGAAGCTATACCCGCATGACAACAGTCGGGATTCTTCGTCCTCTTATATATATATATGGTGCAGCCTCTCCCTCACTGATTCCTCTCTGACATTTGCGACCATCGGTGATGGTAGCTCCTCTTTTCGTTCCTGAGTGCATTACACCAAATTGTCTAGAACACAGGAACGAAGGAGAAGCTACCCCCATGACAACAGTCGGGATTCTTCGTCCTCTCATATATGGTGGAGACTCGACATACTTAAAGTCAACCCGAAATATCGTTTAATTATCTTTCTAAAAAAGGACATATCCAGCGCCTGAAATTTGCCAGAACGGAAATATACATGTTTTTATCTACATCATATGAGCATTCAAACTTGATGTCCATTACATTTCAATGGTTCAAAATATGAGCAAAAACATTTCAAAATATCTTATATATAGGACTCATATTGACATGGAGATTTGGCTGGTCTCACCTCGAGGTCGGAGGGGGGTCGGTGACGGGGACAACGGCGGGGATGATGGAGGGGGCTCCTAGCTAGATTTCTGCAAAAACAAAAACCCTATAAGCTATCAATGCATACGCCTTGCATAGTGCTCTCCAATTTTAGCATTCAAAGTAGGAGTAGTTTTCCAATTTGAGCATTCAATAAGCAAAACCAAATCGTAAAATAAAGTAGTATTCAAATTAGCATGCATTCAATTATAAGAAAAACTACATCATCTCTTGCGTCCGTACATCATCGAATATTATCACTAATACACCTCGAATACTATCATACATATAGCATCGCTAATACTGCAGCTAGAACCATAGCGCCCGACGGGTATCAGCACGGGCCGCGGGCACCCAAAGAGAAGGAACCATCACATGATCATAGCTCCAGTGAGATCCCTAAAGAACCTGCCAGGTATTGAACCTCCCCTCCAACGCAACCATGTAGCGACGGACGTGCTCGTCCTCCTCGCTGAGACGGTGACGTACCACCTCCGCGGTGTCCGGAAGCCTCGACACCGTCACTGGCCCAC
This sequence comes from Aegilops bicornis, assembly GCA_021605145.1. NCBI lineage: Eukaryota > Viridiplantae > Streptophyta > Magnoliopsida > Poales > Poaceae > Aegilops > Aegilops bicornis. The sequence goes on from CM038669.1 coordinate 122,443,181, forward strand.
GCGACCGCCATCAAACAAGGATCGGGTCAACAACGGGCTGTCTCCTCACCAACCTACGCCCCCCGGAAGGTAGCACCTCCCAATACCGGCCCGGCGGAGCCCACTCCCGGACATGGCCCCTCTGATCAAGCAGGCCTCCTTCGCCGAGTCAACGACGAGGATGCGGGATAGGCATCGTCGACGTCGATGCAGGAATAATTGCTTGAACTAAAAAAATAATCTGGTTTCTATTAATTTTCTTGCTAAAAATAAACTACTTCTATAGTAAAATAAAGTAGTTTATTAAATCAACTAGTTCAATTATCTAAGCACTTACTATAAATAAAATAAAGTAGTACTTACCAAAAATAAACTACGTCTATAGTAAAATAAAGTAGTTTTATTAAATCAACTAGTTCAACTCCACTAAGCAGTTACTATAAATAAAATAAAGTAGTACTTACTAAAAATAAACTACTTCTATAGTAAAATAAAGTAGTTTTTTTAAATCAACTAGTTCAACTACACTAAGCACTTACTATAAATAAAATAAAGTAGCACTTACTAAAAATAAACTACTTCTATAGTAAAATAAAGTAGTTTTATTAAATAAACTAGAGTTCAACTACTAAGCACTTATACTATAAATAAAATAAAGTAGTACTTACTAAAAATAAACTACTTCTATAGCAAAATAAAGTAGTTCTATTAAATCAACTAGTTATCGGGAGGGGGTTTATCGACAACGACATACCCGATAAAAATAAGAAGAGGAAGAAGAAGAAAAAAAGAGGAGAAGAAGAAAGGAATAGAGGAGAAGATCGAAGAAAAAAAAAAGAAGAAAAAAAAGAGGAGAAGAAGAAAGGAATAGACTCCTCATTCTTTTTTCTTCTTTTTTCCTTTTCTTATTTATTTCTCCACTTCTTCCTCTCCTCTTCTTCTCCTTCTTCTTCTCCTTCTTGCTCTTCTTATTTTCCTTTTTCCTCTTCTTCTTTTTCTTCTTCTTCCTTCTTCCTTCTTCCCTCTTAATTTTCTTCATTTTCATTATTTTACTTTCTCCTCTCCGGCAAACTAACCTAGAATCTAATATCCTAAAATGCACTAATAACAGTACAAGTAATAACCTAAAATGCACTAAATCAACTAACCTTAAATCTAACATTTCAACACAATATATATATGAACATATACATAAATTGACAAAAAATCTATGAACAAAAAAATCATACATCAATGCATACATATCCATGGATCATACATACATTTGCATATATATACATATATACATACAACATCCATATATACATACATCAATGAACAAAAAAGTGTATGAAAAAAAGCAATAGAGAGCAGGTCGGGGCGGCGGCGGCGGCGCGCGGCAAAGCAGAGCAAGCCGGGGCGATGGCGTGCAGCAAGCAGAGCAGGTAGGGGCGGCGGCGCGGGGCTAGGAAGGGAGGGCTCACTGTGGGGTGGCGACGATGAGGGGCTGCAGAGGGCGGCGACGGCGCGAGGTCGGGGAAGAGGGCGGCGACGTCGGGGCAGGGGTGGCGCGGGGCGGCGACGACGTCGGAGCGGCGCGTGATGGCATCGGAGGCTAGGGGCGAGGACGGCGACGGCAAGGCAGAGGGGCGGCGTCGTCGGGGCGGGGAAGACGAACTGAATGAAAATTTTCACGAGTTCTCTTTATATATACGAAGCATTGGCCCCGGTTCGTGGCACCAACCGGGACCAATGCACCCCTTTAGTCTCGGTGGGTGCCACCAACCGGGACCAAATGTCTCTTTTCAGCAGCCGAAATGGCGGGAAGCAGAGGCCTTTGGTCCCGGTTGGTGGCACAAACCGGCACTAAAGGGGGTGAATTGGTACTTGTTGGTGGCACCAACTGCATTAATGATCGCTTTTAGTCCCTTGGTGCCACGAACCGGGACCAAAGGCCTTGTGTTGCCCGCGTCGCGGCCAAAAGTTTAGTCCCACCTTGCTAGTTGGGAGAGCTCGAGAGTGGTTTATAAGCGCTGATGTGCCGACCCTCTCGAGCTCCTCTCAACTGCAGGCTTTCGGGCCTAGTCAAGCACTGCTATGCATGTGGGCCTACTGGGCCTTCTGCGGGCCTGAATCCTGGCCAATGGATGGGTTTCTAGTCGTATTCAGGCCGTTGTAGCCCAGTAGGTGGCTTTTTTTTGTTTTCTTTGTCTACTTATTTATTTTATTTTGTTTCTACTTATTTATTTTATTTTCTTTTGCTTATAATGTTTTGAACAGAAAATACTTTGATAATTTTAGTTGCATAAAATTTATATAATTTTAGTTTCAATAATACTAGAGGTTTATAAAAGCTTTTTTTTCTTTGTTGCTTTATTTATTTTATTGTGTTTCTACTTACAACAAAATACTTACTGTTGCTATTTTATTTTATTTTGTTTCTGCTTATTTATTAAAGTTTATTTTGTTTCTACTTATTTATTTTATTTTGTCTACTTATTTATTTTATTTTGTTTCTACTTATTTATTTTATTTTATTTTGCTTATATGTTTTGATCAGAAAATACTTCGATAATTTTAGTTGCATACAATTTATATAATTTTAGTTTTGATAATACTAGAGGTTTATGAAAGCTTTTTAATTTATAATACCATGCGCACCTTTAGTACCGGTTCGTGGCATGAACCGGTAATAGAGTTTTTTTAGTTCATTCTCTCTGCAGCTGTTTTTTAGTCCCACCTCGCCAAGCGAGAGGCACTCGCAGCGGTTTATAAGCGCTTAGTGCAGAGACGATGAAGGAGAGGCGCAATGCTCACCTGCACATTGCTTAGCTTCAGGCCTTGAGGAAGTGGTGTAGACTGCACGGAGCAGTCTACACTATTTCCTCAAGGCTTGAAGCTAAGCAACGTGATCATTGATCCTCTCTTTTTGTGTGTTCAAAATGCACCATTCGAAGCCACATCATCAATTTTCAACCCTTTCTGACTTAATTTGTTATTTTTCATGCATTTGCCGATTTTTTTGAACTATAAGACCCTGAAATTGAAAAGCATTTCAAATGAACTCTGAAAAGGTTGAAAGTTGGCATGGTATCATCATTTCACCCACATAGCATGTGCAAGAAAGTAGAGAGGGTTACGGCAAAAACTGGATGCACTTCGTGTACAAAACGGACAATTTGTTTTGAGATATCAGGGTTTCATACGGAAACTCGTCTGTTACAACAGGCATTTCAAATGAACTACGAAAAGGTTGAAAGTTGGCAGGTATCATCGTAATAGTTGTGGAGAGAAAGTCTTCACTTTTTCTTTGCTTGTGTCCTTTGCTTATTACGCCATAACCATGGATAATCTTCATCATTTAGCAGGATGCTTGGGTCGGCCTTGACTTTGAAGGGAGGAACTTCATAAAACTTTTCATAATCTTCAGACGTGTCTGTTATGCCCTCCACTCCCACGATGTCCCTTTTTCCAGAAAGAACTATGTGGCGCCTTGGCTCTTCGTATGATGTATTCGCTTCCTTATATTTTCTTTTTCTCGGTTTGGTAGGCATGTCCTTCACATAGATAACATGTGCCACATCATTGGCTAGGACGAACGGTTCGTCAGTGTACCCAAGATTGTTAAGATCCACTGTTGTCATCCCGTACTGTGGGTCTACTTGTACCCCGCCTCCTGACAGATTGACCCATTTGCACTTAAACAAAGGAACCTTAAAATCATGTCCGTAGTCAAGTTCCCATATGTCCACTATGTAACCATAATATGTGTCCTTTCCCCTCTTGGTTGCTGCATCAAAGCGGACGCCTCTGTTTTGGTTGGTGCTCTTTTGATCTTGGGCGATCGTGTAAAATGTATTCCCATTTATCTCATATCCTTTGTAAGTCAATACAGTCGAAGATGGTCCCCTGGACAACGAGTATAGCTCATCACAAACATTGTTGTCATCTCTGAGACGTGTTTCCAGCCAACTGCTGAAAGTCCTGATGTGTTCACATGTAATCCAAATATCACACCGCCCGAAGTTTTTGGAGCGCAGACTGTTCTTGTGTTCATCGACATACGGGGTCACCAAGGTAGAGTTCTGTAGAACTGTGTAGTAAGCTTCAGACCAAGAATCCCCGTCCCTACATATTATCGAGTCCCCTCCAAGTGTGCCTTTTCCAGTCAGTCTCCCCTCATACCGCGATTTAGGGAGACCTATCTTCTTAAGGCCAGGAATGAAGTCAACACAAAACCCAATGACATCCTCTGCTTGATGGCACATGGAGATGCTTCCTTCTCGCCTAGCGCGGTTATGGACATATTTCTTTAGGAATCCCATGAACCTCTCAAAGGGGAACATATTGTGTAGAAATATGGGGCCCAGAATGACAATCTCGTCGACTAGATGAACTAGGACGTGCGTCATGATATTGAAGAAGGATGGTGGAAACACTAGCTCGAAACTGACAAGACACTGCAAAACATCACTGCTTAGCCTTGGTATGATTTCTGGATCGATCACCTTCTGAGGGATTGCATTGAGGAATGCACATAGCTTCACAATGGCTAATCGGACGTTTTCCGGTAGAAGCCCCTCAATGCAACCGGAAGCAGTTGCGTCATAATCACGTGGCAGTCATGAGACTTTAGGTTCTGAAACTTTTTGTCTGGCATATTTATAATTCCCTTTATATTCGACGAGAAGCCAGTCGGGACCTTCATACTGAGCAGGCATTCAAAGAAGATTTCCTTCTCTTCTTTGGTAAGAGCGTACCTGGCAGGACCTTCATACTGCTTTGGAGTCATGCCGTCTTTTTCGTGCAAATGTTGCAGGTCCCCCCATGCCTCAGCTGTATCTTTTGTCTTCCCATACACGCCCAAGAAGCCTAGAAGGTTCACGCAGAGGTTCTTCGTCACGTGCATCACGTCGATTGAATAGCGGACCTCTAGGTCTTTCCAGTAGGGCAGGTCCCAAAATATATATTTCTTCTTCCACACGGGTGCACGTCCCTCAGCGTCATACGGAACAGCTAGTCCGCCGGGACCCTTTCCAAAGATTACATGTAAATCATTGACCATAGCAAGTACGTGATCACCGGTACGCATGGCGGGCTTCTTCCGGTGATCTGCCTCGCCTTTGAAATGCTTGCCTTTCTTTCGACATTGATGGTTGGTCAGAAGAAATCGACGATGGCCCAGGTACACATTCTTCCTGCATTGTCCAGGTATATACTTTCGGTGTCAGCTAAACAGTGCGTGCATGCATGGTATCCCTTGTTTTCTGTCCTAAAAGGTTACTAAGAGCGGGCCAATCGTTGATGGTTACAAACAGCAACGCGTGCAGGTTAAATTCCTCCTATCGGTACTCATCCCACGCACGTACACCGTTTCCATTCCACAGTTGTAAAAGTTCTTCAACTAATGGCCTTAGGTACACATCAATGTCGTTACCGGGTTGCTTAGGGCCTTGGATGAGAATTGGCATCATAATGAACTTCCGATTCATGCACATCCAAGGAGGAAGGTTATACATACATAGAGTCATGCTACAGGTGTTGTGATTGCTGCTCTGCTCCCCGAAAGGATTAATGCCATCCGCGCTTAAAGCAAACCATACGTTCCTTGGGTCACCTGCAAACTCAGCCCAGTACTTTCTCTCAATTTTTCTCCACTGCGACCCGTCGTGGTGCTCTCAACTTCCCGTCTTTCTTATGGTCCTCACTGTGCCATCGCATCAACTTGGCATGCTCTTTGTTTCTGAATAGGTTTTTCAACCTTGGTATTATAGGAGCATACCACATCACCTTCGCAGGAACCCTCTTCCTGGGGGGCTCGCCGTCAACATCACCAGGGTCATCTCATCTAATCTTATACCGCAATGCATCGCATACTGGGCATGCGTTCAAATCCTTGTACTCCCCACCATGGTAGAGGATGCATTCATTAGGGCATGCATGTATCTTCTGCACCTCCAATCCTAGAGGGCATACGACCTTCTTTGTTGCGTACGTACTGTCGGGGAATTCGTAATCCTTTGGAAGCTTCTTCTTCAATATTTTCAGTAGCTTCTCAAATCCTTTGTTAGTGTGACGCCCGGGTAATTAGGCTACAGTAATCCCACACTAGTCGTGCCATGACACCTCGGTTACTGTTACTGTCCTCGCAATAATTCGAAACCGTTCAAAATTCAAATTCAAATTAATGACAACAAAAAAAGTTTTCAAAACTTAAAACAAAAATGTTCGGTGGTTGCCGAATATTACTAGGGTAATTATGGTGCAACAAACACCTTTTTATAAAATGGCTAAATGGTTTAAAATGATTTAAACGGAAAAGAAAGAAATAATAAAAGAAAACAGAAAACAAACAAACAAACAAAAAAAGAGGAAAAGGAAAAGAACCCCCCCCCCCGGGCCAGCCGACCCAACTGGCCGGCCCATTCGGCCACCGGCCCAACTGGGCCAACGGCCCAGCCGGCCCGCCACTGGCCCAATCGGCCCCGCACTGCTAACCCCTCGCCACCAAACCCTAACCGATCCCCACTCCCCACTCGCTTCCCCCGCCTCTCTCCTCCCCGATCTGGATCGGGCAGCGCCTCCTCCCCCCGCTCGATCTGGGCACCTGCCCGTGCTCAGGGGCCCGGCCCCTCGCGCCCCGCCGCCGGCACCCATCCCGACGCCGCGCCCGACCCGCCATCCGCCGCCCGGAGATCCCCACCTCGCCGGACGCCTCGAAGCTCCTCCCTCGCACCCCCGTCGCCTCTTCCTCATCAGTCAACGCCTGCCGACGCCGTGCCCGTCGCTCGCCACCCCGCTGCCTCGACCACGCCTCCCCACCGGACTGCCTCCTCGTCTCCGTCGCCGCCGTCCCCGTCCACCTCGAGCACCATTGCCCCGTGCCCTACGCCCCGATGTGAGCCGCACCGCCGCGCTCGCCTCCGCCCCTCTCCTCTCCCCCTTCGCTTCTCGCCTTAGGCGCCCACGCTGAGCTCGTGAAGCTTGTGGTCGCCGTGCTCGTGGCCGCACATCCGTGAGCCCCTCCCGTGCGCGCTCACTCGCGCCCGTGCCTCGTCACGCGCCCGCAACCTCCCTCTCGCCCCACACCCCGGCTCGCGTGCCCACGCCCATGACGCGACGCCCGACCATGCGGCTCTACACCGCCCCTGGTCGTGCCCTCCCACATGTGCAACCGTCAGCTGGCACCCATCGGGTCCGGCCGTCGCCGTGGCCCCACGTGTTGGTCGCGCTGGGCTGTCCGGCGGTGCCCACGCTAACACCTCGCTAACCCGCCCCTTTCCTCCCCTGTGACGCTAACCGCAGGGGCCCACGCCCCTGTTTTGATTTTAATAAGAAATAATAAAAAATATAATAAATTTAATTAATTAATTAACTCACTAAATTAATTAAGTTAATTAATCCTACTTAATTAATCAAATTAATCTGTTAGACTAACTAAGCAATAATTAGTTTAACCTAACCCTAATTAACTTAACAATGTATGACAGGTGGGTCCCACTGGGCCCACACGTCAGTTTTACCCACTCAACCTCTATTGACTGCTGACATCATGCTGATGTCATGCTGACATCAGCAATCACTGTTCTGAATAATGTTGCATTAAAATAATTAAATAAATCCTGAAAATGATTTAAATCTTTTAAAATTAATAAAAAATAAACCGTAGCTCAGATGAAAATACTTTCTACATGAAAGTTGCTCAGAACGACGAGACGAATCCGGATACGCAGTACGTTCGTCCGCCACACATCCCTAACATAGCAAACACACAACTTTCCCCCTCCGGTTCATCTGTCTGAAAACGCAAAACACCGGGAATGCTTTCCCGGATGTTTTCCCCATTCGTCGGTATCACCTACTACCGCGATTGGGCACCCCTAGCACCGTTACTTGTCTTGTCATGCTCGAGATGCATCTGTTTGCATGGTATTCATTGTTTCTTCCCCCTCTTCTCTCTGGTAGACTACAAGACCGACATCTTTGCTGCCCGGTCACGACTACGGAGTTAATGACCCCTCTCTCTTGCCGGAGCAACCAGGCAAGCCCCCCTTGATCACCGGATATCGCCTACTCTCCTCTATCGCTTGCATTAGAGTAGTGTAGCATGTTCTTGCTTTCCGTTATACCTATCCCGATGCATAGCCCGTCCTTGCTACTCAAGTTGTTACCTTTACGCAATCCTACATGGTTAGTATAGGATGCTAGTATTTCCATCTGTGGCCCTACATTCTTGTCCGTCTCACATGCTATACTATCGGGCCGTGATCACTCGGGAGGTGATCACGAGTATATACTATATACTTATACATGATACATGTGGTGACTAAAGTCGGGTCGGCTTGTGGAGCACCATGAGTTGATCTTTGTGGCGGAGCGTCAGGGCAGGTTGAGACCGCCTAGGAGAGAGGTGGGCCTGGCCCTATTCGGCGTTCGCGGATACTTAACCTGCTTAACGAGATCTTGGTATTTGATCTGAGTTGGGTCGTTGACCTTATATGCACTAACCGCCACGTGGGACAAGATATGGGCAACCGGCGTCGTGGTATCAGCCGAAGCATTTCGTGACGTCAGCGACTGAGCGGCGCGCGCCGGATTGGACTGGAACGCCACTAGGCTAGGTCTGCTTCCGGGCGCCCTCGTAACGTGCAGGTGTGCTATGGGCGATGGGCCCAGACCCTGCGCATAGGTTTAGACCGGCGTCTTTGGCCTCTTTGTTATGCCTAGGTGGGGTTGCGACGTGTTGATCTTCCGCGGCGGGCATGACCCGGAAAATTGTGTCCGGCCAAATGGGATCGGCGTGTCGGGTAATGTGGTGCACCCTGCAGGAAGTTAATCTATTGAATAGCCGTGATCTTGATAATGTGACGACTTGGTGTTGTACATTGACCTTATGACAACTAGAACACGATACTTAATAAAACACACCCTTCCAAGTGCGGATGCAACCCGTTGGTCGCTCTCTCTCGTGGTTACGAGGAGGATCGCGGGTAGGATTATTGCTATGTGATGCTACTTGGAGGACTTGATCTACTCTCTTCTCTTTGTTGCAAGAAGGAGGCTGCCAAAAGCGTAGTCTTCGACGGGATTAGCTATCCCCTCTTATTACGGCATTCTGCAGTTCAGTCCATCGATATGGCCCTTTACAAATATCTACATGCATATGTAGTGTAGCTCCTTGCTTGCGAGTACTTTGGATGAGTACTCACGGTTTCCTTGTTCCCCCTTTTCCCCCTATCTCTACCCGATTGTTGCGACCAGATGTCGGAGCCCAGGAGTCAGACGCCACCGTCGACGACGACTACTACACCGGAGGTGCCTACTACTACGTGCAGCCCGCTGACGACGACAAGGAGTAGTTAGGAGGATCCCAGGCAGGAGGCCTGCGCCTCTTTCGATCTGTATCCCAGTTTGTGCTAGCCATCTTATGGCAACTTGTTTAACTTATGTCTGTACTCAGATATTGTTGCTTTCGCTGACTCGTCTATGATCGAGCACTTGTATTTGAGCCCTCGAGGCCCCTGGCTTGTATTATGATGCTTGTATGACTTATTTATGTTTTAGAGTTGTGTTGTGATATCTTCCCGTGAGTCCCTGATCTTGATCGTACACATTTGCATGCATGATTAGTGTGTGATTGAATCGGGGGCGTCACAGTTGGTATCAGAGCCGACTGCCTGTAGGAATCCCCCTTCCACACTCCTTGGCCGAAGTCGAGTCTAGACATTACAAAACTTTTACTAACATGGCTGTGTGCCTTACGGGCCCACGTCGCCATTGGGTGGTACTAGTATCTTTTACTCCTCGATCTTTACTCTGGGACTCTAATCTATCCCCTATTCGGGTTAAATGATTTTGCTAAAAAGACTAACTTTAGGTTCTCGAAAGACTTTCTCCCGGAGAGCCCCTCACTCCAGATGATCGCTTGCTGCACCAGAAGATTCCGAAGATACTCTACGATGTGCTCTCGAGACAATGTGCCATCGCTTTTGCCATTCACTTCCATCGATAAATCCCTCCGGATAACTACTTACACCTATCGTTCATATTGTCATCCCCAGTTGCTCTTGTTATTACAAGATGTCTGAAATACTCTTCGATATTCCGAGAATTCTTTACGCTACGCCTGCGGTTCCTTGCTGCATGAATACCCCCACGGATAATTACTCGCGCTTGATGAGTATCCGTCATTCAAAGTTGTTCATGTGTTTCACAAAAATACATTCAAATACTACCCGATCTTCCGAAAATCCTGAGCAGCCTATTGCTCTTGAAATTCTTGCTTGCTTGCATTATGGTTAATCCCATAGGTCTCGTAATCTTAATGGCATACCTTGTCATTATCATTTTGGGTCCGTTGATTCAATATGTTGCGAATGCTCGCAATCCTCAAATAGATCCTAGAATTCATCCTTCCGGCTCAGACGTCATTTTCAACATGAGCTGGTTCTCGACCAAACTATCTATCGTCGATTGTGCCTCTGGTATATTCAATTGATCCATCCTTGATCAGAACGTCTGCTTCTGATCCTTTGTTTTGGAAATCATAATTCCTTTGCATTTAAGCTTTGAATTATTCAGATGATTCCATAACCTGTTGCATTTGCATTCCTTCCTCTTCTGGTTGAGTATCGATACTCATATCAGATCCTTTGTGGACCATCAAGTCCTTTGTTGGATTGTTATCCGATAGTGTTCCTTCACATTTGATCAGTTTGTGAGTTCTTCCCCTGATACATAATGCCTTTGTTAAGTTGTATCCTCTGCTTGGCCAACCATGCTCTGCTTTTGGGCTTGTGTTATTTACTCTTGAAACTTGTGGTATATGTTTCTAAGAAGCCCCTATGGGTTGAACATATGCCTTCTCTAAACCGTGTGAACCCGAAAGTTTTCACGAGTCATACTCTTCTGGTGCTTCACCAGATAAAATTTCAACACTGCAACTTCATCAAACCTGAGAAGTGAATGAAAGGTTATGCATTGGAGAAGTGGGATTCGACCTTGAACTTGTGTTCATGCCCATGGACACGATGTAGATCTTATCATTAAAGCTTCTCTTAAATTTATTATTCCTTTGGTATAAGTTCATCTTATATCCGATCCGCCTTTTGCAATCGTGGTTCCAACCATGTTCTCTTTTAAATACCATTTCTCGTGCAAGGTTAAGCACTTGACTTCTATAGAGCAATACCCCAGTCCAACCTCTACTTTGATCTCATCATCGAGTATTACCCCCACGGTGTCTCGAGATTATCATGGAACTGCATAACATCTTATGAGTTCTTCATCAAGTGCTACATTCCCACTGATTCCAATTTTTCACGGGCTCTGAGTTATTAAACACTCAAAGACACCAATAACTGAACCGAGTTTGCACTACGGTTCAACAACTCTTCAGTAAGCTTCTATAAGTACGAGTTTGTACCTGATCACATCATTCCTAGCCTGATCGGCTATATCATTATCATGCTAAATTTTAACTGTGCTACCGGGTCCTTCTTCCCAGAGCACAAATTTCGACGGTGAGCTAATCTTACAATCAATCTTCCACGTCATATCGTTTGTCCTTGAACAACAAGCTTGAGTTCGAGTTTGTGTCGTACCCATGGTTCCAATGACTTTTGGCTTCATCATTCCTTTGACTTGATGTCGTCGCTGATTGATTACTTCTTCATGAAATCTGTCGACAAATGTGTCGTGATCCTCATCAACCTTATGAGCTCTTCCAGGATATCAATTGAGTTCATGATGAGAAATACCATCCTTGCACCCGATGATTTGTGTTATCTTTGACCACTTTATTGCCTTCCGTTCAACACAAACTTGTTCGTGTTTTGTGTTATACCTTGAGCTCCCTGCTATCCAGCATTTGTTCTTCTTTACCTTGGAGTATTACCATCCTTTAATATCAAGGATGTTGTGAGGACTGCTCCACCTCTTAAGGAATTCCTGGTATTGTGATGCTTCTCACCATCACCATTCTTTCTTGATCCTCGTGTTGATTCCAACCGGTGTACCAAGAAGTGAACGGTGCTGTTTGAATTCTACCCTTCTAGCAACCCTATTGCTTTGTAGTTAATGGCCGGCCGTTCATTCTTAGACTATTGATTATTGAATCACCATTCCGATGTTGGTCATGCAACCCAACCCATATTTCAGGCGCACCTTTCAACAAATGTTTAATTGTGTATGTTTTCCTCGAACATGCATCATTATAACAATTGATCTGACAAATGTTATCTCCTTGTTCACATAAGTGTGGAACTCCATCTTTTGAAAATCTCAATGAATTGTAGCTGAGTCAATCAACCTCCTACTCACCTCCCCTTGATTTAATGATGAACTCGTGTGTCGGAAACTCGCTCCATAGTTCATTTCCCGAGAATAATACAATGTCATCCTGCCAATTGGTGTTGCGCCTTTTCTTCTTAGGCATCCCAAGTCTGAGGTATCTCGACACCAATTAGATCTGGACCTCAACCAGATATGATGGTTTGAATATATTTCCAAGGGTTATAACATTGGTCTTTAACCCGATAAGGTGATGTCATCCTAACACACCTGCCCGGAGGGCCTATTGTTATAGTTCTTCCTTTTAGCAATGTTAGTCATTCTTCCGTGAGGAAATTGTAGGACTTATTCTATAAGTTGTTCCTGATGGATCCTTTGTGTTCCAAAGTCTGACCTTTTGCTTGAAGACCATGTCAATGCTATCCTAGAGCATGTCTGTGGTAATCCGGTTTTCAAACTAGAACATTTGAAGCCCAATGCTAAATGTTTCTCGCTCAATTATCCAAACACCGTTGTATGGGCAATGTCATGAAATTTCTCTCACCTTACCTAAAGGGTTTTCTACATTATATCTTGTCCTGGATATCATGCTCTGTTTGTCCTTGGGAAGGATATACCCCTGGAATATGTGTTTAAACACATTTTTCCTTTCCATTGATCTGGTTAAATCTGATAATCATATATTCCTTTCCATTGTTTGGTTTAACCTTTCTTGTGATCTATGAGATCTAAGCAGTAATATTCTCCTGCTTTTGTAAACACCTCGGTGTACAATTCTGTCAGAAAGACCCAGTTATTTTGGTGATGACATTCCGGCAACTACCGATGGACGAGAACTTTGCCTATTGGTCCACCTCGTTCAACGAGCGGGAAGATGGTTCTCTTTGTCCCTCGCCTTGGTACCGACGTTGTTACCGACATAACTGACAGGTTATTCTCTGGCATGCCTTGCTATCATAACCGTGCAAGATGTCACCGCTCTTTAAACGTTTAACCCACATGGTGGGCCCATAACCCACAGTTTCATAGGATCGAAACCTAACTCTCCTGTACACCCTAGTGTCAAAGTTATTCCTCACACTTGGCTTCGTATGTAACTCACGGGCCACCTGCCAAGTGATCTATTCGGGTATCAGACGCAATACTTATTCCCGATTGCTTTGAGCCCCTTTCACGCCCTGTTTGGGCATCGAGCGGTTGCTGCTTCGCTTCGAAACTTCCCATGGAACCTCATTACTTTGCTCTCGATATTTCCTTAAGTTTCAATTCAAGAGTTACTTTCTGCCACCTTCCTCGATGATATTGTCCAGATAGTCAACCTGGTAGAGGTTCGTTCTCCGGAATACCCCTTATTATTACGTGAAATGCGATGGAGTTCTGAAGGAAGGACGACAACTTCATCTTGATGAACTGAAGCAGAGAAATGAAGACATCAATGTAATGTATCAACCTCTTCGAGAAGAACAACCAAGACCAAGAACACTCCCTGGAATTCCGTAACCCAAACCTTCCCCCTTTACTTCCGTCTTAAATCCCGGGACGAGATTTCTTGTAGTGGAGGAGAATTGTGATGCCCGGGTAATTAGGCTACTGTAATCCCACGCTAGTCGTGCCATGACACCTCGGTTACTGTTACCGTGCTCGCAATAATTTGAAACCGTTCAAAATTCAAATTCAAATTAATGACAAAAATAAAAGTTTTCAAAACTTAAAACAAAAATGTTCGGTGGTTGCCGAATATTAGTAGGGTAATTATGGTGCAATAAACACCTTTTTATAAAATGGCTAAATGGTTTAAAATGATTTAAACAGAAAAGAAAGAAATGATAAAAGAAAACAGAAAAGAAACAAACAAACAAAAAAAGAGGAAAAGGAAAAGAACCCCCCCCCCCGGGCCAGCCGACCCAACTGGCCGGCCCATTCGCCACCGCCCAATCGGGCTAACGGCCCACTGCCCGCCATCGGCCCAATCGGCCCCACCGCTTAACCCCCGCCACCAAACCCTAACCGATCCGCACTCCCCACTCGCTTCCCCACGCCTCTCTCCCTCCCCGATCTGGATCGGGGCAGTATCCGCCCTCCCCCGCTCGATCAGGCACCTGCCCGTGCTCGAGGCCCGGCCCCTCGTGCCCGCCGCCACGGCACCATCCCGACCTTGCGCCCGACCAGTCGCCGCCCGGAGATCCCCACCTCGCCGGACGCCTCGAAGCTCCTCCCTCGCACCCCCGTCGCCTCTTCCTCATCAGCCAACGCCTGCCGACGCCGCGCCCGTCGCTCGCCACCCCGCTGCCTCGACCACGCCTCCCCACCGGACTGCCTCCTCGTCTCCGACGCCGCCGTCCCCGTCCACCTCGAGCACCATTGCCCCGTGCCCTACGCCCCGATGTGAGCCCCGCCGCCGCGCTCGCCTCCGCCCCTCTCCTCTCCCCCTTCTGTTTCCCTGCCTTAGGACGCCCCCACCGCGCCTGAGCTCCCGGCGAGCTTGTGGTCGCCGTGCTCGTGGCCGCACAGCCGCGAGCCCCTCCCGTGCGCGCTCACTCGCGCCCGTGCCTCGTCACGCGCCCGCAACCTCCCTCTCGCGCGCGCCCCACACCCTGGCTCGCGTGCCCACGTCTGCGGCCGCGACGCCCGACCAATCGGCTCTACACCGCCCCTGGCCGTGCCCCTCCCGCGCGACACTGGACGCTGGCACCCCATCGGGTCCGGCTGCTGTGGCCCGCATGTTGGCGCGCCAGGCTCGTCCCGGTGCCCACGCCACGCTAACTCTGCTAACCCGCCCCGTTCCTCCCCTGTGACGCTGACCGCAGGGGCCCACGCCCCTGTTTTGATTTTAATAAGAAATAATAAAAAATATATAATAAATTTATTTAATTAATTAATTCACTAAATTAATTAAGTTAATTAATCCTACTTAATTAATCAAATTAATCTGTTAGACTAACTAAGCAATAATTAGTTTAACCTAACCCTAACTAACTTAACAGTGTATGACAGGTGGGTCCCACTTGGCCCACACGTCAGTTTTACCCACTCAACCTCTATTGACTGCTGACATCATGCTGACGTCATGCTGACATCAGCAATCACTGTTCTGAATAATGTTGCATTAAAATAATTAAATAATAAATCTTTTAAAATTAATAAAAAATAAACCGTAGCTCAGATGAAAATACTTTCTACATGAAAGTTGCTCAGAACGACGAGACGAATCCGGATACGCAGTCCGTTCGTCCGCCACACATCCCTAACATAGCAAACACGCAACTTTCCCCCTCCGATTCATTTGTCCGAACACGCAAAACACCGGGAATACTTTCCCGGATGTTTTCCCCATTCGTCGGTATCACCTACTACCGTGATTGGTTACCCCTAGCACCGTTACTTGTATTGTCATGCTCGAGATGCATCTGTTTGCATGGTATTCATTGTTTCTTCCCCCTCTTCTCTCTGGTAGACTACGAGACCGACGCTGCTGCTGCCCAATACGACTACGGAGTTGACGACCCCTCTCTCTTGCCAGAGCAACCAGGCAAGCCCCCCCCCCTTGATCACCAGATATCGCCTACTCTCCTTTATACTGCTTGCATTAGAGTAGTGTAGCATGTTACTGCTTTCCATTATACATATCCTGATGCATAGCCTGTCCTTGCTACTACTGTTGTTACCTTTACCTGCAATCCTACATGCTTAGTATAGGATGCTAGTATTTCCATCTGTGGCCCTACATTATTGTCCGTCTGCTGTGCTATACTATCGGGCTGTGATAACTCGGGGAGGTGATCACGGGTATATACTATATACTTATACATGATACATGTGGTGACTAAAGTCGGGTCGGCTTGTGGAGCACCCGCGAGTGGATCTTTGTGGCGGAGCGTCAGGGCAGGTTGAGACCGCCTAGGAGAGAGGTGGGCCTGGCCCTGTTCGGTGTTCACGGATACTTAACCCGCTTAACGAGATCTTGGTATTTGGTCTGAGTTGGGTCGTTGACCTTATACGCACTAACTGCCACGTGGGACAAGATATGGGCAACCGGCGTCGTGGTATCGGTACCAAGCATTTCGTGGACGTCGGCCGATCGAGTGGCGCGCCGGATTGGACCGGAACGCCACTAGGCTAGGTCTGCTTCCGGCCACAGACGCAACTTGCGTGTGTGCTAAGGGCGATGGGCCTGCACTTCTGTGCACATAGGTTTAGACCGGCGTCTTGACCTCTCTGTTATGCCTAGGTGGGGCTGCGGCGTGTTGATCTTCCGCGGCGGGCGTGACCTGTAAAAGTGTGTCCGACCAAATGGGATCGGCGTGTCGGGTAATGTGGTGCACCCTGCAGGGAAGTTAATCTATTGAATAGCCGTGATCTTCGGTAATGTGGCGACTTGGAGTTGTACCTTGACCTTATGACAACTAGAACCGGATACTTAATAAAACACACCCTTCCAAGTGCGGATACAACCCGGTGGTCGCTCTCTCGTGGTTACGAGGAGGGATCACCGGGTAGGATTATTGCTATGTGATGCTACTTGGAGGACTTGATCTACTCTCTTCTCTTGTTGCAAGGCGGAGGCTGCCGAAGCGTAGTCTTCGGCGGGATTAGCTATCCCCTCTTATTACGGCATTCTGCGATTCGGTCCGATATGGCCCTTTACACATATATCCATGCATATGTAGTGTAGCTCCTTGCTTGCAGTACTTTGGATGAGTACTCACGGTTGCCTTGTTCCCCTTTCCCCCTATCTCTACCCGATTGCTGCGACCGGATGCCGGAGCCGAAGTCGAGCATGCCACCGTCGACGACGACTACTACACCAGAGGTGCCTACTACTACGTGCAGCCCGCTGACGACGACAAGGAGTAGTTAGGAGGATCCCAGGCAGGAGGCCTGCGCCTCTTTCGATCTGTATCCCAATTTGTGCTAGCCATCTTATGGCAACTTGTTTAACTTATGTCTGTACTCAGATATTGTTGCTTCCGCTGACTTGTCTATGATCGAGCACTTGTAGTCGAGCCCTCGAGGCCCCTGGCTTGTATTATGATGCTTGTATGACTTATTTATGTTTTAGAGTTGTGTTGTGATATCTTCCCGTGAGTCCCTGATCTTGATCGTACACATTTGCGTGCATGATTAGTGTATGATTGAATCGGGGGCGTCACAGTTAGGCACAACATTCTCTGCCTTCCATTGCAGCAATTCCAGTACGGTACCGAGCTTTGTGTTGCCATATTCGCAATTGGGGTACAACCCTTTGTGTGATCCTCTAACATGCGATCGAACTTCAGCTTCTCCTTTTAACTTTTGCATTGTGTCCTTGCATCGACAATGACCCGGTGGAGATCATCATCATCGGGCACATCGTCTGGTTCCTCTTGATCTTCAGCAGCTTCCCCCGTTGCAGCATCACCGTATTCAGGGGGTACATAGTTGTCATCGTCCTCTTCTTCTTTGTTGTCTTCCATCATAACCCCTATATCTCCATGCTTCGTCCAAATATTATAGTGTGGCATGAAACCCTTATAAAGTAGGTTGGTGTGAAGGGTCTTCGAGTCAGAGTAAGACCTCGTATTCCCACAGCTAGGGCATGGACATCACATAAAACCATTCTTCTTGTTAGCCTCAGCCACTTCGAGGAAATTATGCACACCCTTAATGTACTCGGAGGTGTGTCTGTCACCGTACATCCATTGCCGGTTCATCTGCATGCATTATATATAATTATGTGTGTCAAAAGTAAGAAAATTAGACAAGTATCTATCTAAAGTAAGAATTTTTTTCTTTTGGAAAGAAGATAAGAACAAGAGGCTCGCCACGGTGGTGCCGGCGGCAGATCGGCACAGGCGATCGGCAATGGTGAAAGGACGGGACAGGCGTAACGGACCGCTAAACCTAGACAAATCTCGGGAAAAATGGAGCTCGGAGGTCGAGCTTCGAGAGGAGAAAGCTTAACTAGTGTGGCTCGGGCATTTCATCGAACACCTCATGTGCATAGGAGGTGAGCTAGAGCACCCAAATGCCCTCCCCTCGCCGGCCAGCAAAAAACAGAGCAGTGTAGTGCTCTGCTCACCAGCGAGGGGGTATATATAGCCACTTCATTGGTCCCGGTTCGTGGCTGGAACCGGGACTAAAGGCCCCCCATCTGTCCTGGTTCGAGCCACGAACCGGAACCAATGGTTGTGGGCTAGGAGCGGGCCAGGAGCCAGGACCATTGGTCCTGGTTCTTTCCATTAACCGGGACAAAAGGGTCCCGACGAACCGGGATCAATGCCCCACGTGGCCCGGCCGGCCCCCTGGGCTCACGAACCGGGATGTATGCCTCCATTGGTCCCGGTTCATGCCAGAACCGGGACTAATGGACTGGGCAGACCCCAACCAAAGCCCTGTTTTCTACTAGTGTGTAGCATGCACGTATGCTAAACGTTATGTAAAAAATTTGAAACATGAGGTGTTCATTGATTGTCATCCTTATGAGTGGTGGTCGGGGACGAGCGATGGTATTTTCCTACCAATCTATCCCCCTAGGAGCATGCACGTAGTGCTTGGTTCTTCATGAATGTAGATTTTTGCAATAAGTATGTGAGTTCTTTATGACTAATGTTGAGTCCATGGATTATACGCACTCTCACCTTTCCATCATTGCTAGCCTCTTGATGCACTGCATTGCCCTTTCTCACCTTGAGAGTTGGTGCAAACTTCACCAGTGCATCCAAACCCCGTGATGTGATACGCTCTGTCACACATAAACCTCCTTATATCATCCTCAAAACAGCCACCATTCCGAGATATATTTCCATGCAAATTTCCACGTTCCGTTTATTATGACACGCATCATCATTGTCATACTACCTTGTATGATCATGTAGTTGACATCGTATTTGTGGCAAAGCCACAATGCATATTATTTCATACATGTCATTTTTGAGTCATTGCCCATCCCGGTACACCGCCGGAGGCATTCATATAGAGTCATACTTTGTTCTAGTATCGAGTTGTAATATTTGAGTTGTAAATAAATATAATGTGATGATCATAATTAATAGAGCATTGTCCCAAAAAAAGAGAAAGGCCAAAAAAAAGAAAGGCCCCAAAAAGAGAGAAATAAAAAGGGACAATGCTACTATCCTTTTTCCACACTTGTGCTTCAAAGTAGCACCATGATCTTTATGATAGAGAGTCTCTTGTTTTGTCACTTTCATTTACTAGTGGGAATTTTTCATTATAGAACTTGGCTTGTATATTCCTACAATGGGCTTCCCCAAATGCCCTAGGTCTTCAACTTAGTTTCTTTGGTTGAGCTTTCATACATTTATAGCTCTAGTGCATCTGTTGCATGGCAATCCCTACTCCTTGCATTGACATCAATTGATGGGCATCTCCCTAGCCCGTTGATTAGCCGCGTCAATGTGAGACTTTCTCATTTTTTTTGTCTTCTCCACACAACCCCCATCATCATATTCTATTCCACCCATAGTGCTATATCCATGGCTCACGCTCATGTATTGCGTGGAAGTTGAAAAGGTTTGAGATTACTAAAGTATGAAACAATTGCTTGGCTTGTCATCGGGGTTGTGCAAGATGAGAGCATCTTGTGTGAAGAAAATGAAGCATGGCCAAACTATATGATTTTGTAGGGATGAACTTTCTTTGGCTATGTTATTTTGAGAAGACATAATTGCTTGGTTAGTATGCTTGAAGTATTATTATTTTTATGTCAACATTAAACTTTTGTCTTGAATCTTATGGATCTGAATATTCCTACCACAATAAAGAAGATTACATTGATAAATATGTTAGGTAGCATTCCACATCAAAATTCTGTTTTTATCATTTACCTACTCGAGGATGAGCAGGAATTAGGCTTGGGGATGCTTAATACGTCTCCAACGTATCTATAATTTTTATTGCTCCATGCTATTATATATTCTGTTTTGGATGTTTAATGGGCTTTATTATACACTTTTATATTATTTTTGGTACTAACCGATTAACCCAAGGCCCAGTGCAAATTGATATTTTTTTACCTATTTCAGTGTTTCGTAGAAAAAGAATATCAAAGGAGTCCAAACGGAACGAAACCTTCGGGAGCGTGATTTTTGGAATGGAAGCAATCTAGGAGACTTGGAGTAGACGTCAGGGAAGCTTCGAGGAAGCCACGAGGCAGGGAGGCGTGCTCTACGCGCCTGGGCGCGTCCCCCACCATCGTGGGCCCCTCGTGGCTCCCCTGACCGACTTCTTTCGCCTATATATATCCATATACCGTAAAAACATTAGAGAGCACAATAGATCGGGAGTTCCGCCACCGCAAGCCTCTGTAGCCACCAAAAACCAATCGGGACCCTGTTCCGGCACCCTGCCAGAGGGGGGAACCCTCACCGGTGGCCATCTTCATCATCCCGGCGATCTCCATGACGAGGAGGGAGTAGTTCACCCTCGGGGCTGAGGGTATGTACCAGTAGCTATGTGTTTGATCTCTCTCTCTCTCATGTTCTTGAGGTGATACGATCTTGATGTATCGCGAGCTTTGCTATTATTGTTGGATCTTATGATGTTTCTCCCCCTCTACTCTCTTGCAATGGATTGATTTTTTGCTTTGAAGTTATCTTATCAGATTGAGTCTTTAAGGATTTGACAACACTTGATGTATGTCTTGCATGTGCTTATCTGTGGTGACAATGGGATATCATGTGATTCACTTGATGTATGTTTTGGTGATCAACTTGCGAGTTCCGTGACCTCGTGAACTTATGCATAGGGGTTGGCACACGTTTTCTTCTTGACTCTCCGGTAGAAACTTTGGGGCACTCTTTGAAGTTCTTTCTGTTGGTTGAATAGATGAATCTGAGATTGTGTGATGCATATCGTATAATCATACCCACGGATACTTGAGGTGACATTGGAGTATCTAGGTGACATTATGGTTTTGGCTGATTTGTGTCTTAAGGTGTTATTCTAGTACGAACTCTAGGGTTGTTTGTGACACTTATAGGAATAGCCCAACGGATTGGTTGGAAAGAATAACTTTGAGGTGGTTTAGTACCCTACCATAATCTCTTCGTTTGTTCTCCGCTATTAGTGACTTTGGAGTGACTCTTTGTTGCATGTTGAGGGATAGTTATATGATCCAATTGTGTTATTATTGTTGAGAGAACTTGCACTAGTGAAAGTATGAACCCTAGGCCTTGTTTCCTATCATTGCAATACCGTTTACGCTCACTTTTATCACTCGCTACCTTTCTGTTTTTATTATTTCAGATTACAAAAACCTATATCTACCATCCATATTGCACTTGTATCACCATCTCTTCGCCGAACTAGTGCACCTATACAATTTACCATTGTATTGGGTGTGTTGAGGACACAAGAGACCCTTTGTTATTTGGTTGCAGGGTTGTTTGAGAGAGACCATCTTCATCCTACGCCTCCCACGGATTGATAAACCTTAGGTCATCCACTTGAGGGAAATTTGCTATTGTCCTACAAACCTCTGCACTTGGAGGCCCAACAACGTCGACAAGAAGAAGGTTGTGTAGTAGACATCAAGCTATTTTTTGGCGCCGTTGCCGGTGAGGCTAGGTAAGCGACATTCACACCCCGTCAACTAAGCTCTTTTCTGGCGCCGTTGCCGGGGAGGTGAGTGCTTGAAGGTATATCTGTAGATCTTGCAATCAAATCTTTTTGTTTCTTGTTTTAGCACTAGTTTAGTTTATAAAATAAAACTACAAAAAAATGGAATTAAGGTTGCCTCATATGCTTCATCTTTTTAATGTCTTTCGTGAAAATGATGGGAAGGAAAATTGTGCCCAAGTACTAGAAGAAGAATTACATAGAATGCTTGGCATGAAATAGTGAATGATGAGCATGATTGCAATGTTGTTAGTATGAATTCCTTGAATATCCATGATGCTAATGATATGCAAAGCCACAAGCTTGGGGAAGCTATGTTTGATGAATATGATATTTTTGTCCCCAAGCTTTGATGAGCAAAATTACTATGATGAAAGCATGCCTCCTATCTATGATGATTATTGTGATGGCACATATGCTTTAAAGAATAATTATATCCATGAAACTTGTTATCTTGATCTTAATTTTCAATCATATGATATTTATTTTGTTGAGTTTGCTCCCACTACTATTCAAGAGAAGAATTTTGCTTATGTGGAGAGTTGTAAAAATTCTATGCAAGTAGATCATGAAAAGAATGCTTTAGGTGCTGGTTATATTGTTGAATTCATTCATGATGCTACTGAAAATTATTATGAGGGAGGAACATATGCTTGTAGGAATTGCAATAATATCAAGTTTCCTCTCTATGTGCTTAAAGTTTTGAAGTTATGCTTGTTTTGCCTTCCTATGCTAGTTGATTATTGTTCCCATAAGTTGTTTGCTCACAAAATCCTTATGCATAGGAAGTGGGTTAGACTTAAATGTGCTAGTCATATTCTTCATGATACTCTCTTTATGTTTCAATTCTTATCTTTTATGTGAGCATCATTGAAATCATCATGCCTAGCTAGGGGCGTTAAACGATAGCGCTTGTTGGGAGACAACCCAATTTTATTTTAGTTTGTTGCTTTTTGGTTCTGTTTAGGAATAAATAATCCATCTAGATTCTGTTTAGATGTGGTTTTGTGTTTTAATTTGTGTTTGTGCCAAGTAGAACCTTTGGGAAGACTTGGGTGAAGTCTTTATGATCATGCTGTAAAAAACAGAAACTTTAGCACTCACGAGATTAGCTAGAACTTTTTACTGGAGAGTGCTATTTAGTTGATTATTTTTGAAGATGATTACTAGACAAATTCCTCAGGTCCACCAATTTATTTTAGAATTTTTGGAGTTCCATAAGTATACGTTTGATACATATTACTACAGACTTTCTGTTTTTGACAGATTCTGTTTTCATTGTGTTGTTTGCTTATTTTGATGAATCTATGACTAGTAAAATAATTTAAAAACCATAGAGAAGTTGGAATACAGTAGGTCTAACACCAATATAAATAAATAATGAGTTCATTACAGTACCTTGCAGTGGTGTTTTGTTTTCTTTCGCTAACGGAGCTTACGAGTTTTCTGTTAAGTTTTGTGTTGTGAAGTTTTCAAGTTTTGGGTAAATATTCGATGGAGTATGGAATAAGGAGTGGCAAGAGCCTAAGCTTGGTGATGACCAAGGCACCCCAAGGTAATATTCAATGATAACCAAGCGTCTAAGCTTGGGGATGCCCCGGAAGGCATCCCTCTTTAAATCTTCGTTCATCGGTAACTTTACTTGGAGCTATATTTTTATTCACCACATGGTATGTGTTTTGCTTGGAGCGTCATTTTATTTTATTTATATTTTCTTGCTGTTTGAATAAGGTATAAATATCTGAAATTATTAAATGATAGAGTCTTCACATGGTTGCATAATTATTCGACTACTCATTGATCTTCACTTATATCTTTCGGAGTAGTTTGTTGTTTGCTCTAGTGCTTCACTTATATCTTTTAGAGCATGTGGTAGTTTTATTTTGAAGAAATATATGAACTCTCATGCTTCACTTAGATTATTTTGAGAGTCCTAAATAGCATGGTAATTTTCTTAAATAAACTTAATATGCTAAGCATAAAAGATTTGTAAGAATTCTTATGAGTGTGTTGAATACTAAGAGAAGTTTGATGCTTGATGATTGTTTTGAGATATGGAGGTAATAATATCAAAAGTTGTGCTAGTTGAGTAGTTGTGAATTTGAGAAATACTTGTGTTGAAGTTTGCAAGTCCCGTAGCATGCACATATGGTAAACGTTATGTAACAAATTTGAAACATGAGGTGTTCTTTTATTGTCCTCCTTATGAGTGGCGGTCGGGGACGAGCGATGGTCTTTTCCTACCAATCTATCACCCTAGGAGCATGCGGTAGTGCTTTGGTTTTTGATGGCTTGTAGATTCTTGCAATAAGTATATGAGTTCTTTATGACTAATGTTGAGTCCATGGATTATACGCGCTCTCATCCTTCCATCATTGCTAGCCTCTTCGGTACCGTGCATTGCCTTTTCTCACATTGAGAGTTGGTGCAAACTTCGCCGGTGCATCCAAACCTCGTGATATGATACGCTCTTTCACACATAAACCTCCTTATATCTTCCTCAAAACAGCCACCATACCTACCTATTATGGCATTTCCATAGCCATTCCGAGATATATTGCCATGCAACTTTCCACCATTCCGTTCCTCATGACACATTCATCATTGTCATATTGCTTAGCATGAACATGTAGTTGACATAGTATTTGTGTCAAAGCCACCATTCATAATTCTTTCATACATGTCACTCTTGATTCATTGCATATCCCGGTACACCGCCGGAGGCATTCATATAGAGTCATACTTTGTTCTAGTATCGAGTTGTAATCATTGAGTTGTAAATAAATAGAAGTGTGATGATCATCATTTTCTAGAGCATTGACCCAAAAAAAGAGAAAGGCCAAAGAAAAAAAAAGGCCCAAAAAAAGGGGGGAAATGCTACTATCCTTTTTTCCACACTTGTGCTTCAATGTAGCACCACAATCTTCATGATAGAGAGTATCTTGTTTTGTCATTTTCATATACTAGTGGGAATCTTCCATTATAGAACTTGGCTTGTATATTCCAACAATGGGCCTCCTCAAGTGCCCTAGGTCTTCGTGAGCAAGCAAGTTGGATGCACACCCACTTAGTTTCTTTTGTTGAGCTTTCATACATTTATAGCTCTAGTGCATCCGTTGCATGGCAATCCCTACTCCTTACATTAACATCAATTGATGGGCATCTCCATAGCCCGTTGATTAGCCTCGTTGATGTAAGATCTTCTCCTTTTTTTGTCTTCTCCACATAACCCCCATCATTATATTCTATTCCACCCATAGTGCTATGTCCATGGCTCGCGCTCATATATTGCGTGAAAGTTTATAGGTTTGAGATTACTAAAGTATGAAACAATTGCTTGGCTTGTCATCGGGGTTGTGCATGATGAGAGCATTCTTGTGTGACGAAAATGGAGCATGACTAAACTATATGATTTTGTAGGGATGAACTTTCTTTAGCCACGTTATTTTGAGAGGACATAATTGCTTAGTTAGTATGCTTGAAGTATTATTATTTTTTATGTCAATATAAACTTTTGTCTTGAATCTTTCGGATCTGAATATTCATATCACAAGTAAGAAGAATTACAATGAAATTATGCCAACTATCATTCCACATCAAAATTATCTTTTATCATTTACCTACTCGAGGACGAAAGCAGACTTAAGCTTGGGGATGCTTGATACGTCTCCAACGTATCTATAATTTTTGATTGCTCCATGCTATATTATCTACTGTTTTGGGCAATATTGGGCTTTATTATCCACTTTTATATTACTTTTGGGAATAACCTATTAACCGGAGGCCCAGCCTGCATTTGTCTTTTTTTGCCTATTTCAAAGATTTCGAAGAAAAGGAATATCAAACGGAGTCAAAACGGAACGAAATCAACTGGAGAAGTTATTTTTGGAAGGAAAGATACCGGATGGACTTGGACCCCATGTCAAGGAAGGAACGAGGAAGCCACGAGGGTGGAGGGCGTGCCCACCCCCCTAGGGCGCGCCCCCCTGCCTCGTGGGGCCCTCGTGGCTCCCCTGACGTGCTTCTTCCGCCTATATAACTCCACAAACCCTAAAACTTCCAGAACGGACAAGAGACCGGGAGTTCCGCCGCCGCAAACCTCTGTAGCCACCAAAAACCAATCGGGACCCTGTTCCGGCACCCTGTCGGAGGGGGGAACCCTCACCAATGGCCACCTTCATCATCCCGACGCTCTCCATGACGAGGAGGGAGTAGTTCACCCTCGGGGCTGAGGGTATGTACCAGTAGCTATGTGTTTGATCTCTCTCTCTCCTGTTCTTGATTTGGCACGATCTTGATGTATCGCGAGCTTTGCTATTATAGTTGGATCTTATGTTTCTTCTCCCCCTCTACTCTCTTGTAATGAATTGAGTTTTCCCCTTGAAGTAATCCTATCGGATTGAGTCTTTAAAGATTTGAGAATACTTGATGTATGTCTTGCCTTGCGTATCTTTGGTGACAATGGGATATCACGTGATTCACTTGATGTATGTTTTGGTGATCAACTTGCGGATTCCGCCCATGAGCCTATTCATAGGGTTTGGCACATGTTTTCTTCGTGATTCTCCGGTAGAAACTTTGGGGCACTCTTTGAGGTTCTATGTGTTGGTTTGAATAGATGAATTGAGATTGTGTGATGCATATCGTATAATCATACCCACGGATACTTGAGGTGACAATGGAGTATCTAGGTGACATTAGGGTTTTGGTTGATTTGTATCTTAAGGTGTTATTCTAGTACGAACTCTAGGGTTGTTTGTGACACTTATAGGAATAGCCCAACGGATTGATTGGAAAGAATAACTTTGAGGTGGTTTCGTACCTTACCATAATTTCTTCGTTTGTTCTCCGCTATTAGTGACTTTGGAGTGACCCTTTGTTGCATGTTGAGGGATAGTTATATGATCCAATAATGTTATTATTGTTGAGAGAACTTGCACTAGTGAAAGTATGAACCCTAGGCCTTGTTTCCTATCATTGCAATACCGTTTACGCTCACTTTTATCACTCACTACCTTGCTGTTTTTATTATTTCAGATTACAAAAACCTAAATCTACCATCCATATTGCACTTGTATCACCATCTCTTCGCCGAACTAGTGCACCTATACAATTTACCATTGTATTGGGTGTGTTGGGGACACAAGAGACTCTTTGTTATTTGGTTGCGGGGTTGTTTGAGAGAGACCATCTTCATCCCACGCCTTCCATGCATTGATAAACCTTAGGTCATCCACTTGAGGGAAGTTTGCTACTGTCCTACAAACCTCTGCACTTGGAGGCCCAACAACGTCTACAAGAAGAAGGTTGTGTAGTAGACATCATATACCCTACACTGAGTTTGGCAAGGGAGTACAATAGTGATCTAGGAGTAGATCATTGGACAGCGGTCAAAATTATCCTTAGTGGAATAAGGATATGTTTCTCGATTATGGAGGTGACAAAAAGTTCGTCGTAAAGGGTTACGTCGATGCAAGTTTTGACACTGATCCAGATGACTCTAAATCTCAATCTGGATACATATTGAAAGTGGGAGCAATTAGCTAGAGTAGCTCATGCGAGCATTGTTGACATAGAAATTTGCAAAATACACACGGATCTGAATATGGCAGACCCGTTGAATAAACTTCTCTCACAAGCAAAACATGATCACACCTTAGTACTCTTTGGGTGTTAATCACATGGCGATGTGAGCTAAGATTACTGACTCTAGTAAACCCTTTGAGTGTTGGTCACATGGCGATGTGAACTATGGGTGTTAATCACATGGTGATGTGAACTATTGGTGTTAAATCACATGGCGGTGTGAACTAGATTATTGACTCTAGTGCAAGTGGGAGACTGAAGAAAATATGCCCTAGAGGCAATAATAAAGTTATTATTTATTTCCTTATTTCATGATAAATGTTTATTATTCATGCTATAATTGTATTAACCGGAAACATAGTACATGTGTGAATACATAGACAAAATAAAGTGTCCCTAGTATGCCTCTACTTGACTAGCTCGTTTATCAAAGATGGTTATGTTTCCTAACCATAGACATGTGTGTCATTTGATGAAAGGGATCACATCATTAGGAGAATGATGTGATGGACAAGACCCATTCGTTAGCTTAGCATTATGATCGTTACAGTTTCATTGCTACTGCTTTCTTCATGACTTATACATTTTCCTCGGACTATGAGATTATGCAACTCCCGAATACCGGAGGAACACCTTGTGTGCTATCAAACGTCACAACGTAACTGGGTGATTATAAATATGCTCTACAGGTGTCTCCGATGCTGTTTGTTGAGTTGGCATAGATCAAGATTAGAATTTGTCACTCCGTGTATCGGAGAGGTATCTCTGGGCCCTCTCAGTAATGCACATCACTTAAGCCTTGCAAGCATTGTGACTAATGTGATTGAACTAGATATGAGGATACTGACGATCTAATCTTGGGCAAGTAACATACCGATGACAAAGGGAACAACGTATGTTGTTATGCGGTTTGACCGATAAAGATCTTCGTAGAATATGTAGGAACCAATTTGAGCATCCAGGTTCCGCTATTGGTTATTGACCGGAGATGAGCCTCGGTCATGTCTACATAGTTCTCGAACCCGTAGGGTCCGCACGCTTAACGTTCTTTGATGATTTGTATTATGAGTTATGTGATTTGATGACCGAAGTTTGTTCGGAGTCCAGGATGAGATCGGGGACATGACGAGGTGTCCCGAAATGGTCGAGACATAAAGATCGATCAATTGGAAGGCTATATTCGGACATCGGAAAGGTTCCGAGTGATTCGGGTATTTTTTGGAGTACCGGAGAGTTACGAGAACTCGTATTGGGCCTTAATGGGCCATACGGGAAATGAGAGAAAGGCCTCAAGGGTGGCCGCGCCCCTTCCGGATGGACTGGTCTAAATTGGACTAGGGAAAGGGGGCGCCCCCTTCCTTCCTTCTCCTTCTCCCTTCCCTTTTTCCTATTCCATGTGGGGGTGGAATCCTACTAGGACTAGGGAGTCCTAGTAGGACTCCACACTTTACGCGCGCCCTATGAGGGTCGGCCTCCTCCTCCCTCCATCCTTTATATACGTAGCCAGGGGCACCCCATAGACACGTAAGTTGATCATTGATCTCTTAGCCGTGTGAGGTGCCCCCCTCCACCATAATCCACATCGGTCAGATCGTCGTAGTGCTTAGGCGAAGCCCTGCGCCGGTAGCTTCATCATCACCGCCATCACGCCGTCGTCTTGTGAAGCTCTCCTCGACACTCTGCTGGATCATGAGTTCGTGGGGCGCCACCGAGCTGAACGTGTGCAGATCGCGCGGAGGTGTCGTCGTTCGGTACTAGGATCGGTCGATCGTGAAGACGCATTTACCACGCCAACTACATTGTCATAACGCTTCCGCTTTCGGTCTCACGAGGGTACGTGGACAACACTCTCCCTCTCGTTGCTATGCATCACCATGATCTTTGCGTGTGCGTAGGATTTTTTTGAAATTACTACGTTCCCCAACAAGTGGTGCATTTGTAGTGGGTTCTAATCTTGGAGTGATCCATATCCCGATGATGGAATGGGAGAAGACATGTATTGTATAGTTTCCACTAAGGATAAAATGATTTTTTGTTGTCATATTGCTTGATATTTGATTGTGTACATTATGTCATCCTGCTTATTGCAATGCTCTATTTTGTCATGAACTTAATACTTCGAGATGCATGTTGGATAATGGTCATGGGGTGAAGTATTGGTTGTAGATGCAGTTGGATAACGGTCTATATATCATAGATGTAATGCCTATATGAGATTATACCATGTATGATCATAGTCGTAAATATAAATATTGCAATTTAATCACTGCCAGAGTGTAATTTCTTGACCACACTATACTATTATGCTTATGAGAGATATCACTAATGAACCTATGGCCCATGGGTCTATTCTCTATTACTGAATTTTTCATTAGAATTACTATCTTTTGTTGTACCATTTTATCTAGCAGAACAAGAAGCTTGACAACCTTAATGACGTGTTGGGGACTAGTTTGCGTTGTGTTTTTTGTGCGGGTGCGAGTGACTTTGTTTGCTGGAAGAACTCCTTCTGGTTTGATAAACCTTTGTTCTCTACCGAGGTAAATACTTATTGCTAGGCTATTTCACCTTTATACTTGGGCGTTACCCAACCACTCTTACGAGAGAGCATGGGGGTCTTGAAAGGAGGCTGCCGATGAGGAGTGGTGCGTGGAGGGAAGTGATCTACCAGTGGCGTGAGGAGGAGAACTTTTGGCCCAGATACGAGGGGCGGCAGGATCAAAGGGACGCATGGAAGGAGGCAGAGTTGGGGTCGGAGGGAAGGCGGTCGGGGGAGACGATGGGGGTATAGGAGGGAAGGGGAACAAGGAGATATTGCATTTTGGTTTACGAGAAGAGGGGATGGTCATGGACACTTATAAAAATCATGTCTCACTGTTGATGGCTAGAGAGACAATTTCTCAGTAGTGATGCCTCACCAATTCCAGGTAATTTGTTGCAACTCCATAAAGGTGAGTGACGGTTAGCGATGTGCCACCTGAGAGTGTTTGCTCTTGTTGTTGCTAGCGGGTCACCTTAGGCCTTGTACAATGCAAGATCCTTGAAGGAGGTGCTTATTAAAATAACCAAGTTTTCCTCAAGACTGCTTATCTCTACAGAAGAGGTGCCTAATTCAATGTCTACCATCTACAAATAATAAGCACCCATGGTTTAAAAAGCTGGCTTATTTTTTTAAGCACCCCCAAGCACCTTGCAATGTACGAGGCCTTATGCCCCTTTGTGCTGACTCAACACACCAATTTTCTATGAAAGCCGAGGGTTGTCGCTGATAGTCCACACCCGTCAGTGATAAAATAAATTTTGTAAAGTATTTATAATAGTGATGTTTGCTTCTTGCTGGTTGAGCCGTTGGTAAGCCATTGCCGGGCTTTCTTGGCCTGATCTTCATGTCAGCACTGCGCTTTGGCATCGATATGTCATGGTCAAATATTGGTGGGAAAACGTCAGTTAGAAGATTTGAAATGAAAGGAAAGCGCGTTTTTAGGGTCAAGGCGGCACTGGTGGCAGTGATTGTGCGCTACATTAAGGATGAAGCAACTATTCAGGCCATACCTAGGGCTAAGCACGTGTGTAATATAATTTCGCGAGACTAGCTCGATGTCTTTGTTCTGCTGTTGCAGGTACTGTCTCTCAGACTCTTCTTCTTATTTAATGAAAATGGCAAAATATTTGGCTTGTTTCAAAATCTAATAATGCATGGGTTTGGAGAGGGCCCGAGCACCCGGCTAGGGTGCCAGGTCACACGACTGTCACGTCTTGCCCCATGGTTGACCGAACAACGTCTCATAATTGCTTCGAAAACATAAATGGTCTTATCATCAATTCGTGTGCAAAGTTTCATTGAAAAAATGCATTATGTTGTGATTTGGGCAAAACAAGTCTGTGCTCTAGAAAAACAATTTTTGAAGCACTAAATTAATTATTTCGCGTAGGCCGCAAATTTTTACCTTTTCCATGTAAATTATCAGACACCCAAATAAACATGAACAAAACGCATGGCTATTTCTATGAAATGTAGAAAATTGTACGCCCAGGAGCCATCTTGCATTTCCGGTGTGTAAGTCACATCTCTTTCAGAATTATGGAGAGAGCTTGTAGCTAGCTCCAACGAGTAACACACATAGAACCCATCAACAGAGACATATGCGTCCACTATAATTAAAATCCATCGTGGCTCCTTCACTATATTAACACCCATGATTTCAGCATCCATGGTTTACTAAATCATCATTTTTTTTAAATAAATTATAGGATGCATTACGCAACTGAAAATTTTCCATTTCCTATGATACGATGTTCGTATGTGTTAACTGTTAACACTCTTTTAACTAGATGATGTGTGTGGACATACCGAGAGACAGAATGGTACCATGATCGTACGTTAAGGTTAACTTACAAGTGGGATCTTCTGTTGCCATGCGTCATGCATGTGCTGCTATCGCGTATAACCTGTGTCGATTAGCTTACGCTACGCGAATGCATGTTTGTATTATCTATGTGCATGTTCATACCACTTTTGTAAAATCATTCTGACAAAGATTCCAAAACTCACATCCTGCTTGGCCAAAAGAAATGTGAGCACAGGTGTAAACTCTACTCCCTCCGTCTCATAATATAAAAACGTTTTTTATATTACACTAGTGCAAAAAACGTTCTTATATTATGGGATAGAGGGAGTAGCAAATAAACGAACTGATGCACTGTCATGTTTCATTTTCACACAACCAACAAACATGAATTGAAAAGTATGATTTTAAACATATATGGAAGGGGAAAATCTCATCGATTGATCTCTCAACTGAAGATTTTAATTATAACAATCTTCAACTCAAATGAATCAACAAGATTCGAATTGACATAAATCACACAGAGAACTCAGAAAATTCAACTCCAGAAATTCGGAATGCATATAATTAAGCACACATTTGTCAACTTGAGAGATCAATCACGCACGACTCGGTAGTAATGCCTCGTAGATCTCCTGCCATTGCCGGTAACGCTGTTCCTGCCCTATCTGGGTCCATGTGATATCGGTGCAGTAGTTCATGAGCTTCTGAAGCATGGAGGGACGGACCGATTCATCCATGATGCACGTTTCATTCCATCCAGCATCAAACGGGGCGAGCCGCTCCTCCCTGTCATTGGTGAGGTCGTACACGCACATGCCTGGAGCTTCGCCACCGACATAGTAGTAGATACAGTTGCGGCGGATGGAATGGACCTCCTCGCCTTGGACAGCATGGAGCTTGTCAGCAGCGACGGACAGGCATCTGTTGTCACCGAGGAGCAGAGCGTGATTACCGATGCATCTTGTCGGCTGGATCTCCATTCTTTCCACGTCCATCTTGAAGACCTCCACGCCGTGGGCTGGCCGTTGACGGGGGACGACGAGCAGGTTATCCCCCGGGGAACCCAGGAAGTAGCAGCAGGGATAGATGGAGTACATCTCGTCAGGAAGGACGGCGAGGATGCTGCTGATGAGACCATCAATGCCCTGCTGATGCCGGTCGATGCCCCAGATGTTGAGCCCCTTGTCCAGCAGGGTATGCTCCACCAGCTCGAAGAGCTCGGCATCGGGCTGGGCCGAGTACGCCGTGTCACGCGACACGCCGATCTCCAAGACCAGGGTGGGTGAAATGCCATTGCCAACCTGGTGGAGATAGGCGGTGGTGTGCTGCACCGTGTCAGGTATGGGCGCCATGAACTTGATGGGGGAAGCCGTGATAGGGTTGACGACGCATGCGGCGTGGGGAGCGACCCTGCTTGCCATGACGAGGAGATCACCTGTGCTCGTCACGAAGTAGTGGTTTGGGAGGCATGGGAGCTCTCTGCGGACGGAGCGTCCTGTGGTGGTGTTGAGGAAGAGGCGGCCGGCGGCGAGGGCGTCACCCCTCGTTGGGAACTTCTCGTCCAGCAGGACCCACTGCCGGAGCAGGAAGCGAGGGTCCGCCGGATTGGCCCTAGGGCTGTCGGTTGCGTCACGCCAGCGGCGGCAGACGGCGCGCATGTTCATGTAGAAGTCGAGGTCGCCGGCGGCGAGGAGACGGTCGCCGATTTCGATGCCGAGGTCGTACGCGAGAGAGGACCAGCCCGCCATTGCAGCGCGTATGTCGTGGATGGCGAGCGATGTGTGGTTTGTGTCTACTGTCTAGTCGAGGCTTCTCTTGTTTATGCTTGGGGCTTTGCAGCAATGGAATTAGGGGTGGATGATGCCATGGGGTGTCGTAGATGGAGTGCTTATGTAGTGGTGTAGAGCCCAGAAATGGAGGGTTGCAAGCTGTTGACAACGTCCATGTGCACGGCTCGCTGTCAAGTTTTAATTCGATACAATCTTATTTCGCCCATCAAATATGGTAGGAAACGCTCCTCACAGAAAATTTGGTAAGAAACGCAACGTTATTTAGGTTTGGGGAGCGCCAAAACATAAATCAAATTTATAGCTCCCGCCTGGCATTTACCTTTTTTCTTTTGAGAAACGCCTGGCATTTACCTGGGGCCGAAACCACTCGGCCCGGCAGACCATACACAGGCTATAGATGTAGGCCCAGCTAAGGAACTTTTTTTTCAAGAGAAAACTAATAAAATGGTAAAATAAACACTTTGAAATATTTCCTGTATTATCCTTTTACTGGATTGCCATTCACCATTTGATAGAATCTCCTTCAAATACACCACATCCATGATCCATCACATGCATGAAATGCGCGAATTGAGAAATTGCTTGCAAAAAATAAAAGGATGATGAGGTTGAAATTTTCACATTTATTAAAGACAAAATGCAATAATAGTGGCATAACGCAAGACAAGAATGAAATAATTTTTCACACATGTGTATTGTGCGACTCCCCAATTAATAGTTTTTCTTTAACCTTCTCTGACCTACAACGTCTAACTTTGATGTTACTTTTTACATGAAATAGCACTTGCGGGACCATCATCTTTAGTGTTACAAGTTCTGTCTTCGAGGAGAAGTATTGGGTCTCCCAACCCCGGAAATACGTATGTCAAAGGCCAGATTTCAGAATCTTCAAACAAGTCACAAAACGGCTTATTCAGTGGGGAGATGAGCACCTAGGTCAGCCCGGTAGAGAGGTTCTAATTAGGTTGGTGGCTCTGGTCCTACCGACCTATATTATGGGCGTGTTCAAAATACTCTTTTAGGTATGTGATGATCTCACGAGAATGGTGAGAAATTACAAAGTAATACATTTTTAGGTATGTGATGACCAATGAAGAGGTCTCACAACCTAAAAAATAATTGGTGTTCAAACTACTCTTTTAGGTATGTGATGACCTCTTCATTGGCGCCAATTATTTTTTTCGGAAAGGAGGATGACCGCCAGCATTTATATCGACCGATGCATACAGCCATTTTATTAATTATTCACTAAGACCTTACAAAGTAATACATCAGTAAGTCTGAAGCCACCTTCCTGGCAACATCTGCCGGTACTCCTATCAACTTCATGAAGGAGGTGCACATGATCAGGGCCGCCTGCCCAGACCTCACACCAAACCCAACATCTAAACTCAGAGGCCTCAACCAAACCGCCAACGGCATGTCGAGGGCACAAACCGGCTCAGCAGACTCTCATCAGGCGCCGCATGCGCACAACATTTGGGTTTTGACAGCGGTGGAGAGACATTGTGTGCATTATGCTTCATCAAGGGTGATGCTCACTGGAACCCCTGGATCTCCTTTCATGCATAGGCGTGGACTCAGGCAGGGGGACCCTTGTCCCCCATGATCTTCATCGATCCATGTGATGGATCCCATGCAGCGACTGCTTCAGAAGGCCATAGAGGCCAACATGTTGTTACCCATTCTCTTACGTGTTGCCAGGCTAAGGACAAGCTTCTATGCGGACGATGCCTTCCTGTTTGTGAACCCATGTTTTTTGACAAGTTTTGGGGAAATATCAGGCTGAAAGTGAACCAGGCGAGGAGTGTCATATACCCAATTCAATGCCATAATTTGGATGTTCAGGGGCTAGTGCAAGGTTTTGGAGGGGTGAGTGGTGTTTTCCCTTGCAATTACCTGGGGCTACCACTCTCTATACGAAAGTTGAGAAACATTGAGGTGCACATGGAGCTACCAACACTATAATATGGAGGTTTTTTGTGACGGCCCACTTGTGCCATGTAAAATTGATTTTCGCCATCGAAAATGCTCGTGACTGTTTTCGCCATCACCCCATCGTCACCAATTGCCATCACAAAAATAATTTCTTGACGGTACCACTTTTTCTGTCATGTAAGATCATGTCTTAGGTGATGACCGAATTGTTCCTTGAATGCCCATTTTCGGTGAGGCCAGTTGAATGGTAGTCTAATAATAGGATAAGTGTTTAATGATCTTGTCCTATTTTCCCAGTTGTGGCTTTCTGCTTTATGATTCTCTTTTGCTTATGTACTTGAGTTGAATTATGCATTTTATGCACTTATTTTCTTAATAAAGTTGTGTGCAT
Organism: Aegilops bicornis; assembly: GCA_021605145.1. Taxonomy (NCBI): domain Eukaryota; kingdom Viridiplantae; phylum Streptophyta; class Magnoliopsida; order Poales; family Poaceae; genus Aegilops; species Aegilops bicornis. The sequence goes on from CM038669.1 coordinate 122,479,099, forward strand.
CGCTTGAAGCAGATGCCGGGTGTAATTCTCCTTTTCACAAAAATGATGCATCTGTGTCCAGTGTAAGTGTGGGCCAAAGGGTGCATGCATCTAGTTGGAAAATTCAAACATATAACACAATGTATTTATTCAACATCAGTTCACAAAATACATTCGCATACAAATCACATAAGCATAGAAAGAATACAAGTGGCATCATGCACAAGCTAGTCAATAATCAAGTGTAGAATGAACACAAGCTAGTTATCGGGTGTAGAAAGAACACAAGTTAAAGGGTAAAAAATAGAGAAATAAATTGCTTTGCACAAGCCCATCGTAAGACTGTTGTGCTTGACTACTATTGGTGGCCGCAGAAGGGCTTCATGAATAAAGGGTCGATACTTGTGTGATCCCGTTGAATCCACAGGTTGAAGGAATGACTTCAATGTTAATGGTGTACATGAAGGAACGTTGGATGCAGGAAATGCCCTTCCAATTGTAGTTCTCTCTACCCATCGCTTAATTAGTAGAATAACTTGAAATCGATTCTCATGCTACTGTGGCTTGTGCGTTTAGGACTTATCCACATGAGTGTAGAGTACCCTCATGTTACACTCTATTGCTTGTTGCATGCAAGTGTACTCACAAAGGAGGGTGGGCTTTTTCTTGCATCATGTTGTTCCTCCTGATCTTTTTGTATTAAAAAAATATGGAATTCAAAAATCCCCACATAACCAAGTAGTTAGGAATCACCAGAAAATACCATGTCCTAAGAAATAACCAGCACAGTGCCTGTGTGTTGCTACCGAGCTATTAAAAAGGATAGACATTAGGCCACCGACTTAGAAGATGGTAAAAAAAGTTAGTATATATCTTGCATGATTCATGTATAAAAAGAGCAAAAATACAGTAAGAGAGATGCGGTAGGTGTCAAAGAATTTGATTTCTCTATAGTAGTTCATTTGAAAGATTTATAGTGATACAACATTTTGAATTTGAAACATGGGAGAATGTGCATTACAATTTGTTCACTCTTCCATGGTATGATGTAGAACTTGGAAATTTTACCAAAATCATGATTTTGAGTTGGGAGTCATATTTTTTGCAATTGTTATTTGTGTCTTCGACGTGAGTGTTGGTTTCTCATTAAGGTAGTAGTTTATTTGTTTGTTTGTGTTAGGTCCCACACCTAAAATGCATTTGTTTATACATCTCTTGGAAGTTTGCTACTTCCACATGTGAAGAAGAAGAGGGGTTTATTTGTTTATTGTGAAGGTTGTTGGCCCTCCATGTGAACTGGCCATCAACTCCAGCTTTTATAAGTAGGAAAGATTATAATGATGATACATTAGTCAGGATAATTTTGGGATAATCCCTATTTATGAGCATACGATCTAAGTTTAGAATCGTTGTTGGTTGCCATCTTTTTTTACTTTTGTAAGGGCCGCGTCTG